>CM073321.1:29738100-32138100 GCA_037043015.1 Bryum argenteum | reverse complement strand
GCAAAAATTTTTTTTTAAAAAAAAAACATTCTTACAAGGCAAATTAAAAGCCAATGGGGCAGTTTCCCTATAAGTACAAAATTAAAATAGTCATGTGCATACATGGACTTAGGTGGTGTAGAGGCGAAGGACGTGAGTTGGGAGCTGTGTGGTTGCGGGTTCGATTTTAGCCCCCAGCACTTGGGCCTCGGAGGAGTTTGAGGTGGGCCCCACTTTTGTGATGGTCAGGTTTGAGGTGGGCCCCACTGGGTGTTTTGATTTTTAATTTTAATCGAGTAAAAAAAATGAATTATGCTTGACCGAATCAACAGATAATATCAACACTTTTGTGTTGATCAATGTCCGGATCAACGCGTCCGAATCAACTAAAAATTTCAACGTTGTCATGTTGATTTGGACGCTGGATTTTCTAGTAGTGTTGCGCCTCCTCCAGGTTCTCTTGCGCCTCCTCCAGGTGCTCCGGGTGTGAAGGTTGAAGAACACTACTCGGAGTATATGAAGGGGAGAGCCGAACAGGCCAGACTGACAAAAGAAAAAGCCACAAAGGAAGCAGAGGACGCATGGAAGCTCGCAGAACGTAATGCCATGATCGAGTGGATGAGGACCGATTTCGGACACCAGCCGATGCCAGCCCACATTGTTGCAATTATTGCAAGCGAGGAGGCAACTCTTCCTTCGACTTCAAACGCCCCGAGTTCCGAGCCTGCTGAAGATTATCCCCGCCCCAAAAGATGATACTGCCACGACCCCCGCCGCTTTACCTAGCAGCAAGGTGGAGTCCTTGTCACAGTCGTTGGGCACAACCTCCCCAGATTATCCCCGGCTTGGGGATTATCTTAGAGCTATCGGCTCCGACTCCCAAGCGCAGCCAATTACCTCCGAGAGGGAACCTGAGCATACCGACGATGTCCTTGGTGGGAATGATGGATCCGGAGAGGCGTCAGTCTCATGCATGGCTAATACTCAGGCTGTTGCTGATCAGCCCGATACGGCTGGAGATTATCCTCAGCCCGGGGTAACCCAGACTCTTCCTTTGAGGTGTCCCCTCCGGTCGACCAACTTGCCGTGGGTCCTGATTCATTGAGTGTGGCACGCGCTCTTCTATTGGTTGAGTCTGCTCATCCACCCGATTCTAGTCTAGAACTTTCTCAGTACGACCAATTGGTGAATTATCCCCGACCTGGGGATAATGCGGAGCCAAGAGTCAAAGAGGAGGACACCATGGGAGCTCGAGGTGTTGAAGAGGCGAGCACGGAGGTCATTCGTGATCCCGCTGCAGCTCCAGCGTCCGATGAGCAAGAGTTCGCAAGCACTCCGGCAAGGTCTCAGGTCGATGCCGATGAACAGGAGTTGGTGGACTATTCGTCGAGCCCCACGAACGCAAATCAACCGCAAGAGCCTCATGATAACGTAAGTACTTTCACCCTCCCCTACAACTGCATAACTCGTCGTCGTCACAACCGTCATCATATTGTTTGACTTGGACTGAACGCTCCGGATTTGCTTGCCTGAACTAGGCTTATTCGTCTATTTTCTCCTGTAGGAGATGGACGACCCTTACTCGTTATGATATTTTTGGAGTTGTCAATGTTTGCTGTGGCGCGTCATGTATTATAAATTTTTGGTAGTGTTAGTTCTCAGCTTAGTGTTTCGGTCAAAGTTGACAAACACATCCCTTATACATGATTGATGTAAATAGATTTATTCTTGATATCAATATTTTTGCCTTCAAATTGGAGTGTCATTTGCTTTTCCTCAATGTCTTTCTCAGTTCACCTCTGTTCATTCTGCGCCCACGGGCCGTAAAATTGCATCAGAATCTGATCGATTTGGCCCTAATGCCACAGATGCAATGCATGTCGTCATTGTGGATTTTCTCAAATCGCAGTGTCTGTGCTTTCAATTAGGTATCCTCAACATTATTGTTTCCTTTGATTGCCAAGTAGAATTGATTTCCCAATTTGAGTGTATCCCGCGCCCGAGGTCTGCACTCGGGCAGACGGCGCCGCGTTGATGGTTGAATGTCGTCCTCGACATCAACGGGATCCTTTGGCAATGTGTGCATCTGCCATCGCTCGGGAAGAATTCTCCCATGTGCTCTCCTTTGGACCGCCTCTTTGTGCCGGACATCCTAGCAAAGGTGCCTCCAAAGGCGGTCTTCTGCTGCCCGGGAGTGAGGGACTTCTTGGAAACCATGTCCGCCCATGTTGCGAGGGTTGTGATATGGAGTTCGATGAAGAAGTCCACTGTTGAGGCCGTCATTGACTACCTCTTCAGTGGACTTCCTAAGCCTTTCGAGATCCTCAGACAAGAGTCTTGTGGCTTGGTTGAGGTTAGCAACAGTATCTATTTGTCGTACCCAACCAATGCGCAAAAGAGGATATTTTTGAAAACGTTGTCCTCTGCGGTGTTCCCGCTTAGTGACGGAGCTGTTGTGTTTGGGTTGGATAACACTTTCCTCATTGACGACAGTCCTGAGAAGAGTATTTGCAACCACACCGGAAACACCATTTTCCTCGAGCCTTGGGCGAAATCTAGTCGGGACGACAATACTCTGTCCGCCGTGCTTAGTCCGTGGCTACTCGCTCTTCTCGCCAATTGCAGGCCTGAGAATCTTTAGTCCTATGCCGACAATCATAGGATTGGTATTCCGCCTCTCAATAAGTATAGCAATTTAGAGAGGTTTATTTTAGACGGTATGGCGCAGCCGCATACGAACTTAGGGCATACTTACGACACTCCTTCCTTTCCTAAGTCATTGTCTCGATGGCGCTCTTTATTCCTTATTGAGGACGCATTAGATAAATATGTAAATGGGTTGCTATTGTATGAATCAGGTTGGTTTAAAAAAGAAGCCGATTATTGTATCATCCTTTATGTACCACATTGCGATGTGCTCAATTTTCATTGGTCATTTGTGGATGCTTGTCTACTTAGGATGTTGATGATTGTTTCTGTTGTATGACTCTTTCTTTGTTGTTAATTAAGACATCATTTTTGCCCGACCCGGGGATAATCTTTTGGAGTATCAACTAGTATGCATTCTGTCTTCTGTTCTCTTTATGTCGAATTTGATTTCACTGGTTGTTTCCTTCTTAAGTTCCTGTATGATTTGTGCCTATGAATCTGACGTCAATTCTTCCCCGCTTGAGTTATCAACGCTTTGTGGATAACTCTTTTATGTTCCTACGTCCATCTTTTCTTGACCCACGCCTTGGGTTTCTTGTTTTGTTCTACAAGTCAAGGCGCCTTCCACCCTCGACGAGTCCGGTGATGAGGATGATGTCTCCAACCAAACCTCCGTCTTCAAATGTTTTGTTTCACTCTCAGCAAGTGTTGCCGTCTCTCTCGCGTCGAGGCATTCTAATATGTTCACGGCTACGGACGCAACATCTACAACGATGGATTTTACAAGAGATAGTGTTGATGACAATGTTGTAGACAGCTCGCCGAGTCATAGTCCTGTTCGGACTCCTGTTTGCTCTCCATGTCTCCTGAAGCGGCTGTCGGGCCCTGTATTTTTGATTGAGTGCTCAATATGTTTAAATGCACATTCAGAATAAGTATACTGTCTAGAATCCGACCTAAGTATGTGATAGGCCGTATACTATAAGGCAAATAAGTTAAAACATTTATGTGTTAAACCTTAGAATGTAATTTTGAATAAGAAGGACGGGTTCATGAACCCGTACTCCGCATTCGAACGGCGAGGACGCACTGTCAGAAGCTGAACAGGGTTTAAAGACGGCGGATGAAGGCCGGAGTTAGTAGAAGGACAATAATGACGCGATCACGCGAAGTGCCTGTGAGGCTATATCCCGGTGGTCTGGTCCTAGCTCACAAGTTGGGGCGTGGGGGGGAATGCAAACAATGTAACCTCCCAAGCAATGAACACCCCAAACAAACTTACACCTAGCTAATCATTCCAACATAAACCCTGAAGTTCGGGAGTGAATTGGGCAGCGCTTTCGCGCTTGCTCCCAAATTCCCGATTTTTTAACCTAAGTTTATAAATTCAGCCTAAATTTGGGCAGCGCTTCCGCACTACCCGTACACGTGGTGTTCACTAGCATCTAATCATCCAACACAGCAAATGCAAACAAGGCACTAACATCCCAACCAAGGCAAACTTCAAAAACACAAGTATGTAACACGAATTAAATTAATTCAACCACTTTTTGGGCAAAGGATTTGCCAATTTCAAGATAAAGTTTACAACCCTACCATATTCATCCCAAAAAACCTAACAAAAAGAACAATGCATAAATGAGGCAAAAAGAAGAGGGAGCTCCCTCTATAATATCACCATGTCCACCCTCCATAATATCACTAAGAGAGGATAGGGCTTCTGATTGCTGCCGAGGTTGGTGTTGGACGGAGTCAAAGCTGGATCCTTCGAAGTGCCTACTGTCGGATTTGCTACTCCCTAGGTGATCGCCGCTGCTGTGAAGGCGGCTACTGCGCTGGTGCCACTCCCGTTTGCCGAGGTTTCCAATGCTGCCGAGGTCCCTTGCTGTCGGATTCGCCGCTGCGGTGGTGATCGCCGCTGCTGCGAAGGCGGCTACTGCGCTGGTGCCGCTCCCGTTCGCCGAGGTTTCCGATGCTGCCGAAGTCCCCTGCTGTCGGATCCGCCGCTGCGGTGGTGATCGCCGCTGCTGTGAAGTCGGCTACTGCGTTGGTACCGCTCCCTGATCTCCCTCCTTGTCGCCGTCACCGCCTCCCTTGATCCAACTCCTTGTCCCTCGTGATGGTCGTTGATGCTCGTGCTCGCCAAGGCTCCTGGTCGACCCTCCGACTTTGGCATTGGTTGTCGGTAATGATGGTCGATCTCCCTTGCCGGTGCTGTCGGATTCGCCGCTGCGGTGGTGATTGCCACTACTGTGAAGGCGGCTACTACGCTGGTGCCGCTCCCGTTCGCCGAGGCTTCCGATGTTGCCGAGGTCCTCTGCTGTCGGATTCGCCGCTGCGGTAGTGATCGCCGCTATTGTGAAGGCGGCTACTGCGCTAGTGCTGAACCCTTATCTCCCTCCTCGTCGCCGTCACCGATCCTGTTCTATTGGCGCTGTTGCTGTCGAGCCGGCTCCACCCTGCTACCCGTCCGGAGATCTTAACTCTTCACAGTCGCACACTTTTCTAAAAACATGCTACCAACACGTGACCCAAAAAACAATCTAGATCTCCCCGCACACACACTCCTTCCACACAAAACAACACAAAAACCTCTACCAACAAATGCCACCAAAAAATATTCTAGATTCCACTTCCCGCACACATTTTCCCCACACACCCCCAAAAAACATAATCCCCGACCTAACTCTCACCCTCTCTCCCTAGTTGGACTTGGATGGGGTAAAAATTCATCCGTCTCAAACAGATGAAACTTTGTTCATCCTGCCATTCATTCGCAGAGTTTAATTGATTGTCTAGATTATTAAATAGGAGGGATCTAAGTATCTATGAATAATGATATAGTCACAAATCATAACCAAAAACATGTCATGATATTTTGACACAAATTAATATTACTAATTTAGAATAAACTAAATAAACGCCGGGCCATTTAGGCAAGACCCTTCCAATTATCGTGAATTTTTCGGAAACCGGAAGAATTAGCCTAAATGTCCCAATTGGAGAGTTTGAACGCTTATAGATTGTAATTTGTACAAGAGTGAACCATTTCGGCGGTACACAGTGCCAAAGACGGCTCCGTACGAGGACGGTCATGATGGCGGACGGACAGGTTATGATGGCCAGATACCAATCCGACCCTCCCTATAAAACGCGACCCGTCCGCTCTTGTCGTTACTTGCCTTCTCGCTTTCTTGCTTTCTCGCCTTCTTGCAATCTTGCTTCTTGCCTTCTCGCCTTCCGTCCTAAGGTTCCAATCCGGCCCTCTGGCCGATCTCAGCCCAGCCACACGTTACTTTTTGTCGTTTTTCTTCCCGATGGCATGATCGGCGACTGCTTCCGCTCCGGCGCAGGAGGAGATCAAGATATCCATCAAGTTAGTGCTTCCAACCATTCCGGCCGAGGAAGAAGAGAAGAAGTTGTTCATCGAAGACCTTGATGGAATGGAACTTCCCGGAATGTTTGACACACCGTGGGGATTGCGCGATGCGGGGATGGTGTGCGAGATAAAGACCGGCGCGCCAAACCAGTTTGAAGGGACGGTTAGAGGGAAGCCAGCGACCTGGACGGCCGATCATTGGAGGGCAGTTTACGGCCTGATCGGAAACAGTGGCGTAGGGTTATGCGGCCGAAAACACAAGTGGGCAAAGACGGCCTTTCACGAAAAAAGCCGCACAAGAACAACGGGTACGCGGTGGAAGACTGCAAGGATCCAAGGGAGCGCGTGGTCGTAATGTTTCTGGCCCCAATTATTCACGCGGAGAAGCCGCACCGTATCAGTGCCCGGCTTGCCAACACCGTCCTCGGCTCACGTCGTGGAGAGCGTGAGGTGGACTGGGAGATCGTCATCTGCCACTTTGTCGTCCGGCTCGCAGAAAATGTGGGTAAGAGCCGGCCGAGCTCCATTACCCTGTTCCTTTACCATTTGTATCACAAGGAGGAAGTTCTAACAAAGGATGAGGAGTCGTCGTACAAAATGTTGTAAGCGGCTCAAAACAACGGCGTCTTTGAATCGGAGGAGGACGTAGAGAGCAAAGCCGTCTACTCAGATGAGGAAGAGGAGGCCGGATCCGAGGAGGAGGAAACGCAGCCGAATGCACCGCAAGAGCCGGTTCGCGAGGAAACCCCGCTGCGAGCCGCACCGGAGGTAAACATACTTCCGTCCCCGTCCCCTACTGAGAAGCCCGCTTTGAGCGCGGCTAAACTTCTACGGCCGGGGGCGACTACGAGGTCACAGCGGATTGGGAGAATCCGATGTAGCCTATCAACTACTGACTCTCTCCGGTCGCCCCTCCGTCCTCTCCAAACCATCTGGATCCAATGAGGAGGGTTTGGTACCATTTCACGGAAGCCCGCACCATGTACTTCTATTATCAAGAACTGATCGCAAAGATGTTTAAGGAATTTGGAGTGCACACCTTACTTGAGGTGAAGCAGAAGTGGTACTCCAAGCGGACCAAGGAGAAATACCAGCAGTTGGAGAAGGAGATTACGAAGCTCACGCTGGATAGTAAACGCTCAAGGGAGACGGTCAAGCGGAAGGAGGAAGAGCTCGTGATCGGCCGGCAAGCCGTTCAGACCGCTCATAAGGAGGTGGTGAAGCTCGTGGAGATTTGTGAGACTCCGGCCAAGTTGCTTCAAAAGGCAAATCTCTTCGAGGCCGGAATCCTGCAGTCGGAAGTCTTCAAGGCAGAGACCTTCCACAAGTTCCTGCTTGCAGCGAGGACGTACTCGACGAAGATCGAAAAGAACAACACCGAAGTAAAGGTACTGTTGGACTCCGTCCGTGAGCGGATTGCGGAGATGGCTTTGACTCCGACCTCTGCAGCTACGCCAGCGCAGACTCCACCCCGAGGCCCAATCCGGTCAAAGTTCAAAGAACGGATGCAGGACCTTCAAGTCCGACGGACCCTAAGGACAAGGGCAAGGTGAAGACAGAAGAAGGCGTGGCCGGCCTAGCTGATTCTCCGGCCAAGAATACCTGATTCGTAAAAAGGAAGCTTTCGAGAAATCCCCAAGCGCCCAAAAGTTCCAGGAGCTCGACCTCAAAGTCTCAGAAGAAGAGGAATTGAAAAGCGGTGATGAGACGGACGAGGACGCAAGTGACGAAGAGTACATGATGACGGACGCGGGCAAGAGAGCCAAGCTCGGGGAGATCACTCCTTGTAATTTATGGTATACACCTCAGTTAAGAGGGTATTTGATGTGGGGCTATTTACATTTGTTTTTGTGTTTTAGATGACCGTATATTTACATAAAAAGCTACTCGGGGCGTATTCTCAGTACCCTATGGTGTTTTATAAATTCATACATGTGTTGAATTACTTGAGGCTATGTTACCTATAAACAAAATATGGGTGCATTTTTTTGTGCCTTGTACAAAAATTTGCTCTCAAAGGCCAAAGATTTTGTCTTACTTTGATTGTTCATCATACCAAAACTTAAACATAGCACAAAAGGTCATATTTGTTAAATCGACACAAAATAAGGTTCTTCGGACTTAAAATGTTACTTAGTGAATATAATGCTTTGTTGTATTTTGCCTTCACTCCTCTGTGTGTCCAAAAGACACGGGAACATACTAGTAATAGAATAAGAGGAGTTGAGAGCAGAAGGAATATATGTGAATTGTATACCTACTTTATGATTTATAGCATATATAATTATTCTGAAGTATCATTGATAATTACTATCTTTTATGTTTTTCTCCGTGTGTCCAAAGGACATGGGGACATACTAGTCCTACTATAAAAAAAATCAAGGCTCCTATTTGTGAAGGCTAACTTATAAATAAAATGTCATACTACACATTGTTTTTATATAGCTTAATTTTTATATAATAGAGTATGTAGCATTTTATAGACCCTATAGTAGTCCTATACATTGTATAAAAAATCTCCCTTTTGAATTAAATAGACTCTATATTTTAACTCACGTATATTTCTAAAAAACGATAGTGATCTCCCTGGGAGCCAAGACGGGTCGGATCGCAGCCACACCTCTGAAACGGCCAAAGCATGGGGTAAGCTCAAGGAAGAAGAAGTAGGACGGATTCGGAATCCGTAAAGTAGAAGCTGGCCAGGGTTAGGTAGTCGGATCAGTAGATAGGATCTTTCTTTTGGGAAAGCGAGTCGCTTTTTGCGGAGTAGGCCGTGTAGGTTGGCCGCCACAATCTAGTTAGGTTTCTAAGTCGTTGACTTAGAAGTACATATAGGTGAAAGTGTTGTCACCAAAAACTTTCCTTACTTGTTCATCAACAAGTTCTTATGCCCATATTCAGTGTGATCCTTGCTCTGTCTCCCTTTTGAGGTCGAGTGCTTAGAAGTCGTATCTAATGTTTCTGAGTTGTAAGTTGGGAGTTAGGGATCCGGATTCCTTGCTAGATTGTATCTGTGGAGTTGAGGTCGGGCTGGGCGTATTAGCGAGTGTCTTGTGTCTTGAACTGGTCTATGTGTCTAAGACAGCGAAACTACTGTGGTAAACACCTTACGGTCTGGAAGGGTCTGGGAGTAGAGTGTGCGAGGCTGGATTACAATCCGACCTCTAACTGCTACGGACTTGGGTTCTTCTGTAGTCTCAGGGGACAGATCAAGAACAATACGTGACCAGAATACGTGTAGACGTCCTCTAGCCGGATGTGGATCTCTTGGAGTTTGTCATTGAAGTAAGTAGGGCAACCAGGACGGCCTGCGTGACCTGCTAATCCGGTCGGCTAGGACGGATTAGTTGTGAGGACGTAATGATTGCCTAAGTGTGGGTGTTTGTGTGAGTAGAGTTTAAGTGTGGACGTTTCCGCCACGATAAACATAAGGGAAAGAGTCTTTGTGCATCCCCTCTTGCAAAGGGATACCCTTGCCAAGCAAGGTTAAACATAAGTTTGGGAATAGTACAAGTGGTGGTTGGTTGTCTTAGCACTATCTGGTCTTGGTCACTTCACAGAATCCCTGGAACGATACACGAGTCACCTAAACACGAGTATTACACCAATAAACGTGTAAAGGAAGACAACATAGATACATGGCATCCGACAACGGCTTCATACATCACCATTGCGGCGGCCCTCCATGTTGTTGGATGCTCTCAATTCAAAAACACCTCAGAGGCAACTCTACTCCGGTGTGGGTGCTATGGACGTTCCTTTGCAAGATTCAATTGCATTTCCTTCTGCCATTAATGTGGGTGGGACGTCCAAAACATCACAACCCCGTTCCAAGTCAACAATTATAATAGTAGCAGGACAACAAGATCCCTCGGCGGTGCTCCGCGACAACTTCTTTCAAAAGGGGATTTCGTGCCTCTTGCAAAGCCACTAGCATCGCATCCCCCACCATCAAGGCGAGTCTCGCACGCCCCGTCCCTATCATGCACATGGGGAATTGGCAGCTCCTTCATCTTCTCGTCTTTCGCGTTCTCTTGATTCCCTTCGTAGGCGTGATGGGAATGGTTTTGACACCTCGATGACCGTCAGAGTGAGACTTTAGGTACTAATTGCTTGCCAAACTTCCGTTGCAATGATCTTATTCGCGCACTTATGAAGCAGCACGAGCCCGAAGCCAAGTTGTTGGAGAATTCAACCAAGGTGAATGGCTCTAAGTCTAAAGAGAAGAAGCCTTAGATCCTCCTTCGTGGTCTTCCTACTCGGTTCTGATATCCTTCATTGGCAGGATATATTCTTCATAAAGTGTTTCGCATTTTGGTGGAACCTAGTAAATCTAAGATATCACGGCTTAGCTAGTTGTGCTTAGTTGTGAATTATCCCCTTTCATGACTATGCATTTATAGCTCTTAAGTAGTTAGTATATTCCTCGAATATTCCTCGTCTATTCTACATACCTTCTTCTAATTACTCTATGTTTAGTATTATTGAGGGCACAACATTAAATGCCTCTACATTCATTCTCTTATTCATTCTTTCACAATATACCAGTGCCAAAATATAGTGTACACTTGTACAAATGTACGTATTCTTCATATTTCAATACATCCTTTACCATGTCTTCCAACTATGATCTAACTTGAATCTCATGGGAATTAATGTGAAGATGGTTCCTATGTGATTCTTTACTATGTTTTGTTCAATGTCTATTTTCAGAAATATTAAATTGCCAAATGATTCTTTCTAGTTATAGTAAGATCTCATTTTCTAATCTATCGCTTTGTGATTGAACCCTTCAACTCTTTCATTAAGCTTGACATGTGAATTTAAATTTCATATCTTTCAAATACTTTAACAACTTTTTTCCTTTTCCCCCTTGCGTGTGTATATCTCAACATCTCAATATGTCCATTTTGTCTCAAAATAACGAATATCCCCTTAATGGGTAGAAACACTTGGGATAAAATCTTCAAGCAATTGGCTAACTCAATGGCCACCAAATAACCTACATTGAGACTCCTAGCCTTCTAGAGTAAATGATTCCACCAAAATAGAAGAAGACCCGGTTATCCAACACGTGGAGAAAGTCACAACAATGTAGAATCCGAGTGCCCGTGCATGAAGGTGGGAATCGGTAGCCTTACCTCCTACCGGCCAACACTGATAATCCCCCTAGGTCACCGAGCACTAACTGCCGAAGCGTGGGATGGCCGGAGCCTTTCGCCCGCGGTGCCTTCAAGCCCGGTAAGCACAAGGAGAGAACGTGGTCCTTGATACCGGGTAGTGCACCTCGGTACCACGTCGGGGATAAACCCTCACACCTCAATTCCTCACTCCTATAGGCGAGGGATGGTGGTTCTAAAAAGTGCAACTTAAACACATGTCAAACCCAGACTTCCCTTACTAGGTGTAGCACTTTCCCAAGGCCCCTAGATTCCGTCCCCTCAAAGTCTAACCAAGATAATGAACAAACTAAACTCACGGGGAATTAAAAGGCTAGATTCCAACGTAAAAATCACCGTTCGGAACCTCTAAGGACCCTAAAACGTCAAAGGAAAGTTCCGGGCAGCATACGAAATCATTCAATTAAACTTTGGTGAATTTTAAAAGTTAACACAATTTTACCGACAATTGAACAATTGGTCTCTGCCCCATACCGAAATGGCGCATGTCTCGAGAGTAATAACTACCCAAGGGCCCCGTGCCAGTCCTTGAATGAGCGACTTCACCCGACCCACTTCCCGATTTATTGTTTGGCTTCCGGACCCACGAGAGGTTTACAAAATAATTTAAAAGTTTTTTTTTTTAAGTACAAATCACGGTTGGACCACAAAAGTGTCGATAGACGGGATCAAGGCAACGTGTAAGTTCAACCTACAGACAAAACCTCTCAAGACCGTTGGGTCATCACTGCCAAGGATTTCGATTTCAAACAACATAAACGGTCCCGCCGGCAATTACCCTGACCTCACCATATATAAAAACCTATGTTAATAAAAGCAACTACACACAAGTGTGGTTCACCCTACAATGGTGAACTAACACTTTTGTTTGCGAGGAGACCGCACAAACTAACCACAAGTGAATCCCACCCAAATGGTGGATACAATTTACTTTTGCCCACGAATGGACTAAAATTGGAGGTCCATCCTACTAAGGTAGGGCACAATTTGTTTATAACACACTCCAGGCGTCAAAATGAAAAGGGACAGATTACTATTAATAATAATCTGGCCGTAATCTTCTCAATTGACTACAAAATACAAAGGAAAGACTTCCCTTGACGTCCAATTACTTGGACGGTACCACGAGGCCACCCCAAACAACCCCCATAAAATAACAATGAACGGTTCCCAACAACACCGATGGGCCTTGGCCAAATGGCCAACACTCCCACCTCGTGTCCGGATCAGTCGACTCACTAGGTTACAATCCCCTCCCACGAAAAAAAAATAGCAAAAAAGAACGACAAGGTTTACAAAAGCTTCTCCAGTATTGGCTTCACAGACAAACAAAGGTTAAAAGCAAAGGAAAAGAAGGCAAAGCACACGGTTTTAATAAAAATCAATGAAATAACCAATGCCTTCACATATTACTAAAAATAGTAATCTGGTCTTCTTGCTCCCATGCACACACAATCAAGCTTGAATTCCTTGAATCTCATAGATTACTATAATTAGTAATCTGCTCCTAATAACCTCCAATTCCTACACGAAACTCAACCACAAGTTAGATCAATGTTATCATCCAATCTAACCCACATAAACTCACACAATTTCAACCAAACACTTTGAAGTCAATGCAATCCAAACGACACAATCAAGAAGCAAGCTACATAAGCAAATTCAAAAACTCAATCTCACTGTAACTTAGGGACTCCAGATTACTATAAATAGTAAGCTGGTCCTTGCCTCCTAAAAATCAATTATAAACAAGAACATCAAAATACAACCACACAAGGGGTGAAATACACCACCCTCACGGCAGACGCACCAATTATGTGAGCCTTGCTTCTGGTGACTTGGTTTTAAAGCCACAAGTTGGGCCCTGGGGATGGAGTACAAAACTAATTAGCCTTCCAAGCAATAGACACCACTTTCTCATACAATGATGCAATTCAAGACAAGTTCAAGTAAAAGGAACATAAACATGCAAGGACTCCAATTTTCATGCAAGCAAGTGATTATAGCATTAACTTAAGTCTCAAATCCACCCTAGGAAGCTCAAAAAAGCTTCCAAGTAACCACTAAGGGCCTAGGGCTCAATTAGGGGCCAAAATGGGCCAAAAAATACCACAAGACCTTCAAAATCCACTAAGCCTAATGATGTCAGCACACACACATGGGTTGCAAATGATGAAAAATCAACTATAAACTCTTCTTCCTTCCACAAATGCAAACTAAGGCACCCACATACTCTACTGCACAATCTAGCAAGGCATTCAAACCATTCCAATACAAGGAAGGAATTTTGAGAGTGTATTCGGCAGTACTTCCGCGCTCAATCCCAATTCCCTAAATTTTAGCCTAAATTTCACAAATTCAGCCCTAAAAAATGGATAGCGCTTCCACACTGCCCTTGCACACGGCCATACAAAACAGCAAGTCAAGCAAAAGAGGCACAATCATTCAGACAAAAACACACACCAATAGCAAGTGCAAAGCAACACTTAACTAGATCAAAACAAGCATTTTTTGGGCAATGAATTTTACCATTTTTAAGACAAGGGTTCACAATCCCTACTGCCTTCAACACAAGCAATGTAGCAACAAAATATGGAACAAAGTAGAGCAAAAGGGGAAGAGAGGAGCTCCCTTTCTAAAATCACCTTGTGCACCCCTCCGTATAATCACAAGGAGGGGACAGGGCATCGGTGAAGCCGCCTCCGCGATGCGTCGGTGCCCTCGTGCGCCGGCGCCTCCATTCCTCGGTCGCTGGTGTTCCTCGTAGGTGCTGATCACGGTCGGCTCTGAATCGATGCCGGCGGTGCCGGCCTTCTTTCCGATCGCTGCCTTCGCCGTGAAGGTTTCGTCGCCATTGCTGCCAGCGCTACTGGTGGTGTTTGTCGCTGGTCCAATGCTAATCGCCCTTCGCTTGTGTCCTCCAACTCCGTCGCTCTAGCTCGGTAGCCGATGCTGCCTCTTGCTCCGATCGATGATTCCGTTGCCGCTGATATCGCCGGCACGTCGCTTCTACTCCGATGCTGGTGTTTCGAGTGCTCCTACTGCCGTCACTGGTAGGGTTGCTTGTCTTCCGCTCGGATCCCTTTGGCGCTGGTCGCCGTCGGTGCCGTTCGCCTCTGCCGATGCCCTCCTGCACCGGCCTCTGGCGATGCTCATCCGCCGTCGAACGGCCGTCCGCCTTCCTTCCTGCTGGTTAGTCGTCGCCTTCTCCGACGAGCTGCTCCTCCGGAGCTGCTCGCTCGAGCCGCCATTCCGATTGCCGTTGCTGCTACGATGCTGGTGATGCCGGTGGCGCTGCCGCCTCCGCACTGCTGGTGTCGCTATCGGGGACTGGCGGAGGTTCTTCGACGTTGCTGTCAATTTGATGCCGCCGCTGCCTTCCGCTCCGTTGGGCAGCTGCCGATGTCTTTGTCGCCGTCGTCGAGTTGCCGATGAGCAGCTGCCGGTGTCTTTGTCGCCGTCGTCAAGCTGCTGATGAGCAGCTGCCGGTGTCTTCGTCGCTGTCGTCGAGCTGCCGATGAGCAGCTGCCTCCGCTTCCGACTCCCTGGCTCGTGTTGGATCGGCTTCGCAGATCTAGTGTCGTTCGTTATGGCCGTCCTGCCCGAAAATCTCACAACCACCAAAAAAACTAACTCTCTCCATCCCTGATTCAATTCGACTTAGTTGGACAGAGCACAAGCTTCATTTGCTGCAATGGATGAATATGTATTCATCCAACTGATTCATCCGCAGGGTTTTAACTAAGTTCCTTGATTATTTAAATAAGAGGAATCTAAGCAATCACAATGCACCTGCGCTGAATTATGAATAATAATGGAGGCATAAAAAATACCCGAAAACATTAGAATACCAAATTAGAATAAAATAGATCAACGCCGGGGCATTTAGGCAAAACTCCACCCAAGATCATAGACTTCCCGGGAATCGGAAGAATTGGCCTAAACGTCCCAATTAGGGAATTCGAATATGAATAAACTAAACTAAAGCTTATAGAAAGCCACTTCCGCAAGCATGAACCATTTTGGCAGTTCACACAATTTCTTTCTATTCAAATGAATAACTACAATTGAAGAATAATTGTTCTCCAATTCAACACTCCAATGTTGGCGATTTTTTGTCGTCTTGTATTCACCAATCATTCAAAGCACACATACACACACTATTGTATTATTCTAATTTGATATAAGCAATGTAATCTGTAAACACTTAATACTCTCAAACATATTCACAAATATTCTTCAATACATTCAATGTTTAAGTTCCAGTTTTATGTTTAATTATCACTTGATTTATCATCAAGTATTATTTGTACACTTTACACTTGTTGTAAAAGCAACAGTTCTTACAAACTTCTCAACACACAAAGCTCAACTCAATGGATACACACTTCTTTTAAGTGTGTTCTTAGATACACATTTCTTTTTTACGTGTTCAAAGGAAAAAATGACCTTCTTTCCCTACTTGTACTCTTAATTTTGTTATTTACATCTTTTCGTTTTGCTTATGTCTTTTCATTTTCTATCGTTTCACATAGTTTCCATTTCAATCCTATTTAGCTGACATTCACACTTAAAGTAGAAAATGAAGACTAAAATAGACTTCTACTTATATGAAAAGTCAAAAAGCACACTCAAAATGAAAACATATTGTAAGACGACTAATTAAGAAATCTAAACCGGGCATCCTATTTGGAAGGCAGAAATCTAGTTGAGATTCACTCCAGTGTTGATTCTTCTTCCTATTTGGAAAGAAGCGCAACTACGTCCAAATTTGGAATGTTTACTCTTGGGAACTGAGAAGCTCAATCAAATCTTTTTGGATTCTAATCCTACGACGCTTCCTAGCCACCAGCAGTTTCATACACTAGAGAATGTATGATTGTTGCTAGCTCATCCGGTTCGGGTCAAACTTCACTCACAAACACCAACAGCGTGACATAACACGAAAGAGGTAGGATCAAAGCTAAAATTTTATTCAAAATGGCTAATATATAGAGAGACCTATAGATTTCTTTCAAATCCCTGATAAGTATCAGTTTATCCGGGTTTTCACATACCTTTCCAAATCCGGAATTCCCCGACCCCGAGATTCCCTGAGTGGTTAACTGAGCTAAGATCCCAGAGTTTTTTCTACTTCTACATTTCTAACTAACTTCCTAAGATGCTTCTACAAGGCAGGTGCATCCGCCTCTGGCTAGTCTGGTAGAGACAAAGTCGCGGTCTTCTGTGTTCTTGTTGTCGCCTCTGTCGCAGCTTGAGAGACATGGACATCTGTCTCCACCTGGTCAGCTTTTGTTGGGAAAGAACATCCGAGCTCGAGCCGGAGTGCGGACTGGGGAGGATCCCACCGTTAATAGGACTGTCGGGGTCCGTTTTTTGGAACACCCTTCCGCTTACAAAAGTACTTTGACTCCTTTGGCTTTGACATCCAAATTTAGCAGAGAAGGTAGGGGCGACATAGCTTCCTCAAAGTTATTCGAGATGGCCTCCTTTTGAAATACAATTGGTACCGGACAACACACTCAAGGTGTCTCAAACTCTACTCCGAATGCTTTGCTTCCGATTTCCTTCCGGACTTCTTAGGGGACCCGGAATTTAGCCAACAGCTCACTGGTGTTGACCGGTGCTGCCTCTCCTACTGGACTTACATGGAGTAGGGCCGCCAAAAGCTTTCTGGTCATCACCCTGAACTCCTTGATGACATGTTCTACCCCTGTTGCGTACTTTCGGAGGAACCCAGCTACTTTGTCCATCTGTTCTGGTCCTAGCTTTGCGTCGTGGAGGGTAGCCTTGGCTTGGGCTTCTCCTTCTACGAAGAAGAACTTTTGCATTGAATGAAGCACCGTCCGGTCCACCGCTAGAAGAGCCTAGAGTGCCTCTGCTTGCTCTTCTACTTTCTTCTCTATTGACCGGGCCTCCCTCTCAAAGTCAATCTTCAGGACTTTGAGCTCGTTCACCTCCCGTTGCAAGTCTTCGATGAATTCCAAATACTTGCAGACATTCCTCGTCCAGAGTAGCCTGTAGGTCTCCGCCATGGCCTTGAAGATGTGCTCGTTCTCCATCTCCACTTTATCCCAAGCAAGCCGGATTGGGTTCAGGTTCCCTTCTTTTAGAAGCCAGTAGAAGGGCTCCAGAATCAGGAAGTGCCAGTAGTGTGTTTTGTCTTTCGGCGGACTCTCCGACAATTCTCATCTTGGCTGCGTCTTTTATGCAGGCCAGACTGGCTCCTATGCTATCTCCTTCCCAGTTTCCAGCCCCTTGCTTCTCTTGAGTTCGTCGGTGGGAGAGAGATCGGGAAACAACGCTACTACCCTTGTCGACTACGGACCTTGCATTAGAGCCGGATTCGACTTTGTTCCTTCTCCTCTAGTTTCCACAAGAGTAGCAGAGTCGCTCTTCACCTGTCTCCTCTTTCTCTTCTCTTTCCCCTTCTGGTTAGGTACCCTCCTTATGGATTGGGTCCTAGCCATTGGTTGAGATGGTGAAAGGACAGTAGCCAAGCCGAGGGAAAAATTAGTCTCGGAAGGAGGTCAGAGTAGCCGCCCTCTGATTGCCCGTGCGTGCTCTTCCTCCTTGACTTTGATCGAGATTTGGGTTGGTTAGATGTTGGCCAACCAGACTCATCCTCGTTGTCATCTTCATCGTCATTATCCGGATCCACAATCTGATCTCTACCAGCCTCTCTTCTGCCCTCCAACGTTGAACTTGTGTCCTCCAAATTAGGGGAGTATGCTCCTCTTCTTCTTCCTCTGCCTCGTCCTCGTCTAGAACCAATACCGGAGATGGGAGACCTCTTACCTTGTTTGCTTGAGATGTGGACGGATGCCTCGCTCTACTTGGGTCGACATCATCCTCCTTGGACTCCTTTAACACGTAATTCGTTCTAATGGGAATATATACTGATTTTGGTAATTAGGGGGACTTCCATTTAGATCGACTTTGACATGATTAGTTACCAAATCACCAGGTTTTTACTGATAATGATGAATTTTCTCAATATAAAAGACAATCATAGAAAAGAATTCATAATGCAAGCTAAGAAATATGCTCCCCCAAGAGAAGATTTTATTGATATGAAAGCACAAATACAATTTATTGGTGTAATTGTAGACCTCCAATAGATAGGCATTCTATTATCTATCAATTACGACGTGGCGGAGAGGAGGTATCACCACAAGAATCTTTCTTAGTGAATACAAGGTCCTCACTACGTGTGTATTTAGAGAAGGCAGGTTCGTCAATCTCCATAAGCCCACCACTTCTCCGACGCTTCGGTGCACGTCTCCGTAATAGACGGTGAGTCTCAGACGAAAATCGTGTTGGATGAACGCGAGTGTTTGCCCCAAGAGATAAGGAGCAATGAGCCACAGTATTTGGCAAGGAACTATTTAGCTCAAATCGAGCTAAATAGGCACGGCCATCGACGACGGGGTTGCGTAATACAGCTTCACCTTGGGGTGCCGCTGCAACCGAGGTCATCACACCGATTCGATCATGGCCGGTTGCAATAATTGGTTGAATCTGAATAGGGGGACTGTCTACTACACCATCATCGTCATTATCCATGTCCTCCTTCGTGTAGTCTACAGTCGACGCGTCGTCCGGAGCACAGTAGATTAGCCGTCCCCGCATTTGTTCTGAGAAAGTTCTGGAGTCGTCACTTGTAATGGAAGCCTCTGACACCGTCGAAGGACCAATTACAAGATTTGCTTGCAAAGCACATGATGGACGTGGAGAGAGCTGACGTCCAACAGCAGCAACCTGGTTTATAAACACAGCCATTTTAGAAAGTGAGTCCAAGACACTAAGTGCAATGAAAAAGGTACACAATATAAGAATGCATTTACTCATGTATGTCGAGGGTGGATTCACCAATCGATCTACAATATATCTGCATCTAAGCAACCGATAAACATAAGGTTTCTAGGGTAAAAATCAGAATAATACCACTGATAAAAGAATTTAAGGCCAATTCATACCACTGATTTGGTCCTGATTCCACAAATATGGAAGATTACGGCTCAAGAGCATATACAACTCTGAGTCCTTCGACAACTCATTATGCGTGGGTCTACGATGGCGCATAGTCTCGGGAAAATTCTCAGTACCGTTCAAATGCACGGCAAGACATATCTTGCCTATCCTCTTTAATAAGTAGGACTTTGGCTCCTCCGAACAGGAATGGTTCCACGGAACACTGAAAAGTGTGTTCTTTGTGGGAACCGCAATGCAAGTCTCAGGCTTGGAATCAACAATGAGCAAGTTATCGTCATTAAAATTGGCACCCTTCCTAGGATACAACGGCCGTCGAGGATATTTTAAGAGGATGGGATTTGTCGTGCCGGGGTACTTGGCGAATGCGTAATTCTTCAACAACAGATTATTGCATTGGTTGGAAGCCAAGACAAGTCCAGGGGCAGCGTGTGACTTCGAGAACAAAAATGAGCAGAGTCCATGGACAACCTTAGGCTCTAGGGTACTCCAGACGTGGATGTGGCAAAACAAATTTAGTAAGCGAAGGAACCCGGTCAACCCGGGACGAGAGTAGACAACCTTGCCAGCAGTTAAGGTTGGGACGGCGGAGGAGAACACCGGAGGATTATTGGGATCCGGAAAAGACAGGCACTCTGCAGGCGTTGGGGTAGACACAGAGGCCATCGAACATAGAACTCCGTCCAACTCCAACATCACATTCAACCACTTGGGCTTGGACCGTAAAAGACTGCGGGAGATATGCGTAATGGGTAGCTCGGGCGAGATACGCTGTTTGGGATGTTTGGACGGTCCTGCCTGCAACGAGGGAACACGTAACAATGGCAAATGGTATTAAAACAAGAGGGTGTGTACTTTGCAAAATGTTGAGGTATGCAAAGAACTGCCAGCACTGATTTGGTATTGAACCGCGACACCCAGAAGTAACATCAAGTGGTTGGTGGGGATTTTGAAGCAATCGGACGGAACAAGGTATTCAAAAGGGGGGCCTGGTAGAAAAGGACGAAGTTTAGGGCCTTGTGATGAGAAGGACGCAGACTTACTGAAGACAAAAAGTGATGTGAAATAAAAGAATCTCAATTTTATTGAATGATGTTTCAATAAGTACAATGATTATAAGTGTACTATGTACAAAAAGCGAAACACCATCCAATAATTCGGAGACTACTCGTCGACCTACTCGCCGCCATCGGTGCCGGACTCCTGTCAAACAAGGAGCGCCAGCTTTAAGATTACTAAATGCGAAAACTTCAAGAGATGAGGGAATAGCAGAGCAACTGCCATAACCAGCAACGATCACAAAGACAAAGAGAAGGAAAGGATAGTAACTAACCTCCGGATTTACCGGTGAAGTTATAGCCGTCTCAGTAGCAGCCATGGGAGAGCCACGGGAAGAGACAAGTGGACAACCTCTTCATGCTCCCCCACATCCAATGCGACAGCAATGGCATGATGGGTCGGCGTCGGCGCTGCCTCAGACGGGACATCATCCTCTTTTGCCAGCTTCTCCGAAATCTCGAGGGGTATGGGGCGGGGTGCGATCTCCGGTTCAGCAACAGTAGCAGGTTGTGGAGGCGCGACAATGGCTGGTGGACTCGCGTCACAGATGCTGAGGCGAGGTTGATCAGGGTTGATGGAGGCAATGGGGACAGGAATATTAGGCAGTTGGGATAAGATATTTCCGAATGATTGAAACATCTGCTCTATCTTGCCCAGTGCCATGCGGGTACCAGACTGAGAGCTCAGGATTGTGGACTCCAATCTATCCACTCGAACATTCGCGGCTGCGATGTCTGCTAACCTTTGCTTCTCTCTCTCCGCTTCTTCCTTTGTCTTGCGAGCCTTCTGCGCCTCCTTCTCTTGCCGCTTCTGTGCTCGCTTCTGATCCTTCGTGAGCATAGGGGCGACAATTTCCAGCTTTACTGGTGGTTGTGAAGGCTCTCCAGGTTCCTTGGGCCCGACAGGAAGTAGAGGATCATCCTCATCGCTTTTGGGCTTTGGAGAACTAGGCTCCTCCGAGAAGTCGTAATACCGGATTACTTTGTTATCCTCCGGCTCGTCTTCAGGCTTCCAGACCCCTTTCACAAACCATTTGTCGTACTTCCCCTTCTCAATCTGCCTCCCGGGTGCGATCTGCGGGCAATGGGGAGCAGGCGCCAAAGTAGTCTCCTCCTGGGATGGATCAGGAGCCACCTCGTCGACTAAGGTCATGGCCGCGAGGTCAGCATCATCAGCGCGGTCATCGTCGTCGCCGTTGCCATTGCTCGAACCCTCAACATCGTCATTGTCTGACGAGTCAAAGCTGTCGGATGTTGGTGCATCCCGTGGCAGTCGCTCTTGCCCAGGTACTACATCGTCTTCGCCAAAGAGATCCCGGTAGATGTGATCATTCGAGTTCTTTGAACGAATCTCCCTTCGAAAACGTGAGGGTGGAACCCTGTGTTGAACCGGAGTCCCAGCAGCTCCAAGATCGACGACCCCAGGAGACTGCTGGTTTAGCTCGACTCGAGCTAAATCCTCCTCCGATGGACGAACACGACGCAGGCGCTGGAGGGGGGGGGCTCTGAATGTCCCCGACGACATCACAGGCACCATAGTTGGCATCGAGCGCCCTCTCTGCTTGAGGCACAGCAGCGCTTCTGGACCGAGTAGCCTCTCCAGCTCGCGCCTCAGAAGAAGAACGCTTGGCAAATTTGCGCGGGGTGGCCCGTGCTGTACTGCGGCCATGAGACGCAGAAGACCGAGCTCGACCGCTTCCACGACCGTGAGGGGGAGCACGAGCAGAACCACGACCACGAGGGGGAGCACGAGCAGTACTGGACGGGATTGCCACCGCAGCCCAGTCAATAGCGGGAGGAGACACAAGAGGTACAGTTGAATCCATGGGGAAATTCATCCCCTCCGGAGGAGAAGGACCACCTACATCTTCACGCTCGTGTTTCGAAGCTGAAGAGTCGTCGCTTACAGGCTGAGTGGACTTCTTCTTGGACTTCCTCTTCTTTCCCTTCTCCAACCCTTCAGCAGAAGGCTTCGGACCTCGATTAGCTTCCGGATTAACGTATGTTGCGACGTTGATATCGTTGTAGTCCAGATGTTGGTAGTCCGTCGCAGCATTTGTATAAGCCTCCCCCTCGGTCTCGCTGATAACAACATATGTCTCAGCCTGACACATTTGTTTTAGAAGGAGACAGAAACTCATAAGACTAAGACGAAATAACTCGACTCGAGCTAAAAGGCCATGGACAAAATACAATGTTTGAAGAGATTTAAGCATGAGACCGTTTAGCTCGAGTCGAGCTAAACGAGCATGAGACTGTTTAGCTCGAGTCGAGCTAAACGAGCATGAGCAGTTCCAATTAAAGTAATGGTGCGAGGTACTTACAATTCTAGCCAACATTGGCTTCGTGCCACCCATTATCTGTAAAAACTACCCTCCCGGAGATGAGAACATCTTCAACACCCGACAATAGAACTCCAATTGCAGCTCGATGTCACTGAGACCAAGGTCGTGTTCACTGTACGCGCCGGGCTTCGAGTCGAGGGGCAACTCTGGAGCGTAGAATACAGAGGGTATTGTATCCAACACACTCTGAGCATGGCTGCTCTTCTTGACAAGAAAGAGGAGGGGGAGCAAGTTCTTCTCTGAAGCTTTTCCCTCTGCAATGCCGTTGAAACGCTCGTTGCTGGAAGGCATGTAGTTGGCTGCCTTGCGAGCGTACTCGGCCTTCAACTTCTTGTCGATGTAAACCACTGCGTGGCAGTGACGGTCGACGTTGGAGGTGCTGAACATCCAGACCTTGGGATTTTTGATGTGAGGATCGGTCACGGTGTCTGCCCACACATCAAGGAATTCTTGGAAGTATGGACTCTCCGTGTCGTCCACTCTACTTCCACTACTAGAGACAGATCGTAAATCAATCAAGCCGATATCACACTTGCTAGATTGGTTCCAGGCAAAGTCCTTGTCCCAAATCCCGAATTTGATTTCGGAAGAGTAAAAGTACCGCGTGTAAACAATCGGAGCAGGAGGTTCAAACGTCCTTTTGACATCCAGGAACTTCTTGAAGAACTCGGCTGCATATTTCAAAATCTTTGCAGCAGTCCTATTCTTCGTCTGCTTTTGGCGGTAGAGGGTAAAGAACGACTCGCCCGGGACCGAGAGAAGCATGGACTTAGTCTGACGAGTCAGATTGTATTCCACCTTAAATTTCCTCCAGTTGTCGACGTCGAAGTGCCACTCGGAGTCGAACAAACCCAGCGAGGGCTTGAGGTTGTGCAATTCCCTCGCGACAGTGTTCTTCCTCTTCCGATTCTCGACCCACTGCTTTGCACTCATACACTGCAAGTACTTCTTCGCAAGCTTCCTCACGGCCACCTTGGGGTAGGGCAATGTCCGATCCGGAGTCTCGTTCAGCAAGTGCTCCGCCAACACCTCGAGGTCCTCTGCGTCTAACTGCCCCATTCCCTTGAAGAACTCCCTGCTCAAGCTGAACTTCTTTGCGGCGGTTTCCCAATCTTTCGCCAGATTGAATGGGAGCTCGGTGTCGGAGTCGATCAGCTCTCCAAGTCCGTAGTCGTTGATGAACCTCTTCCACAACTCGTAGACGTCGTCCGGAGATGTGATGATCAGGAGATCGTTGCGAAGGTCGGACGGTCTGACGATCTTGTCCTTCGCGTTAGTGTTAATGCTGATGAACCTCTTCACCATAGCAGCCGCGAATGCCTGCACCAAAGCCAAACAAATAAGAAACAAGCTATGCTGTTTTAGCTCGAATCGAGCTAAAACGGCGTCCCGAAAAACGTAGACAAATAATGCGATCTAAGCCAACCAGAAATAGAATAGAATAAGTAATTTCATACCTCATAACGCTTACGGTTATCTACTTCAAGCGGTGTTTCACGTCGGTGTGGTTTCTTTAGTTTTTGAGGGCGGCCATAGTCTTCCCAAACCTTTCTAGTGCCCATAATGTTCGTTGCCCAGGAAGGAATGAACATGCCAGCATTGTTCGTCTTGTTGGCCATGGCCGACACGTCAAGAATCTTGCCAATGTCGGAATGCCACACAACATGGGCTTTCCATGTCTGCAGGGCGAGGATCTTCGCCTCGTCGACCTTCTTGTCACAAATCAGCTGTTTCGCAGCCTCAACGTGGTGCTGCCCGTCGATTATACGGAACCGACAACTTTGGACCAGATCTTCTCAATCCCAAATCTCAGGCTCATTTTTAATCTTCGGCATAATGATGATGGTTTGCCTGGAAGTATCATCGAGGGAATTCATCAAGATGTTCTTGTAATGCGCTATTCCGGTCGGTTCCAAAGATCGGACGATAAACCTTGGTTCTGTCGGGTCGAGCAGGTCGATCGACACGTCAAGCGGATTGTCGCGACCAAACACATAACACTCTGCACAGTTGTCCCAATAGTCCTTCAGAGACTTCGTCGCTTCCTCATATTTGATCTCCTTTTCCGAGACAGCCATGTTCATTGTAGGGTTAATGAACGTAAGTGCGCTGCCGGAGGATTTGCTCCTTTTGGAGCCAGAGCTGGATGAGATCGGGTTTGGCCGCTTTGATCCCTGCCCACCTTGACTTCCCTCTGGAGTGCCTAGACCCGATAGAGCATTCCCGGATGGAGCCTGCAACAGTAGACTCCCGGACCGTTTTATCCGAGCCTTGCCTTTCTTTTTGGCAGTTTTGAAATCAGACAGAGCCTTCCAGATCTGCGCAGTGTATGGAATGTACGATCTCACGAAGGCTTTCGGCAAAGAAACATTGGGCAGCAATTTCGTGTCGATATGATGAAGCTGCGTGGGATCCACCTTGCCGACCATATAATTGCGGATGAAGTCGTGGGAGAAATGGACTTCATTGGGGGGAAATACAATAGTGAAGACGAAACCTTCGACCTCCACTGCTTCGAACTTGATCAGGAGGAATTCGTCTTCATAAGTAACAAGCCCGATGAAGGCATCAAGACACAGAGGTAAAAATGCCCCGTGAGACCCCGATTGTTGATAGAAGAAGAAATGTGTCTTGTTCATCGGACGAATAGACAAAGAGTTGATGGAATTTGTCTTGGGGGTCCACAACCTCCCCCATTGCGCGTCCACAGCAATAGCTGCAAGCGGATCGTCTGCTGCTTCAAGTTGTACTGGTGCAAGGAATCCCTACAGTGCTTGCATGTTATAAGTGACCTGTGGATAACAAATTAACAGAGGGCGAATTAGCTCGATTCGAGCTAAATGGACACATCAGATGGGAACATCGATATGAAGTGGAGTATTACCTCAGGATCAGACTCTTGCTGCTCCGCTTCCATGTCGACTTCGATTTCAGGCTCGGCAGGTGCATTCGCAGCCATCCGAACAATTCTGACAGTTTGTTTGGTTCTCGGCATCACTGTCATTCAACAAATAAGAATCAGATGTAAGATTCACAAGGGCGGTAGAACATCGTCATTATCTTGACGATCAAATCCCGGAAGAACTTTTACATGTCTTGATTAAGTGGCGAGATCAATTAGCTCAACTCGAGCTAAATGGGCTTGACCTCAAAACGAGGATCGAGACCATGTAGCTGGTGTTGGTCTTAATATGCATAACCCTGAACCTAATAGTAAGTCCATTTAGCTCGACTCAAGCTAAATGGGCTTGACATCTAATACGGTAAATGGTCTCGACGAGTAAAATGGGCAAGATAAGATTAGTCGAGCAAAATGGGCTAAACGAGTTAACAGGCTTATTAGGCCTTGACCTGCAACATGGCAGTGAGTACATTTAGCTCGACTCGAGCTAAATGGGCTTATTGCTCTGATTCAGGTCAGGCCCATTTAGCTCGACTCGAAATAAATGGGCTTGCACTGAATTAGAGCAGTAAGTCCATTTAGCTCGGGTCGAGCTAAATGGGCTTGACCTTGTTTCATGTCCGTGACCATTTATCTCGACTCGAGCTCAATGGGCTTGACCTGCCACAGAGCAGTAAGCCCATTTAGCTCGTGTCGAGCTAAATGGTCACGGACCTCAAACAAGGTCAGGCCTATTTAGCTCGAGTCGAGCTAAATGGGCTTACTGCTCTGATTCAGTGCAAGCCCATTTAACTCGACTCGAGCTAAATGGGCTTACCGCCTTGTTGCAGGTCAAGCCCATTTAGCTCGACTCAAGCTAAATGGGCCTGACCTTGTTTGAGGTACGTGACCATTTAGCTCGAGTCGAGCTAAATGGGCTTACTACCTTGTTGCAGGTCAAGCCCATTTAGCTCGAGTCGAGCTAAATGGGCTTGGTGGTCTTGGAGATAAATATTTTAATGAAGTTATATTGGCATCGAGCTAAATGGGCATCGAGCTAAATGGGCATCGAGCTAAATGAGCACCGAGCTAAATGAGCTGAAAGTTGAATATGAGCGCATTTCAATAGCAAAACGCAAATTTCAAAGCAAAAAATACAAATTGGAAGACCTCCATTACTCCGCGAGCAACATTCCATAACATTGTGCCCTGCAATGTACTCAAAAAGCTATGAAAATGCAAAATCAATCGAAAACCTAAAAAACCAGAATGAGCAACTTACAATGTCGTCAAAAAATGCGATGAACGCTGATGCGCAACAGTAGAACGCGCAGCGTGGAGAGAGATACAGAAAGAAGCACACGAAGAATGCAGGAATGCGCGGAGGAGCACAAGAATGCAAGTCGGAGAGGAAGACGCGGGAGGAGCACAATAAATGGTCGTTAGGAGAGCTAGTCGGAGAGGAGGACACTGCACTGCGGAGAGCAAGTCGGAGAGGAGGAAGGCGCTGCTGCGGAATAGAGCTGCGGAAGAGGGTTGCGGAAGAGCTGAGGAAGGCTCTGCTGCGGAAGAGCTGCGGAAGAGGGCTGCAATTCGGGGGAGCAAGTCGGAAAGCAGGAGACGCTGAAAAGTGTTGCGGCTGTGAGAGAGAGAATGGAGGGAAGTATGTCCGATCCCGCCCTCTTTGAGCCCGCCCTGTCGGAGCTAGTCTGCTGCCTTTTTGCTTGGTGTCCGGGTTGCTAGTTTTTTTATTCAAGTTTTTTTTTTTTTTTTTTAATAATAATAATAATAATATTATTTTTTTCATTTGTTTTTGTTTTCTCAAATTGAAGTACTTTAGTTCATTTCTATAGTCAAAACTTAAATTAATTCGTAAGAAATCATAATAAAGTGAGAAAACATATTTTTAAATCCTAGTGTAATTATCCTATGAAAATGATAGTGGTATTCATAACATTTATAACTTTTGTAAAACAAATCTATATGCTATGAGTTTTTTGCAAACATTTCAATACATTCAAACTTTGAATAATAAGTGAATTGTAAATAAATATATTACAAGAATAGGATTGTTGTACTTGCATTACCCTATACCGTTCTTAGTTACAAAACTGCAATAATTAGAAAAATATTATTATAGAAGTAACGAATCTACATGTCAACATTTACAGAAACCCTTCTAAGTTTGAATAGGCATATGATTATCAGTGCTCAAACACCTAAATAAGACAATATGTTTGTGATACATGTGTTAAAAATATTATATACTAGAAAAAACTATGTGTAGAAAGAAAATGAGTATTGAATAATTTGATAGAATTTAAAGTAAGTAAAAACAACAAATGTAGGCGCAACATGATTTAGGTATATTTAATATATTATGGTTTAATATCACATAATTTAACATGATATGATATAATAATATTTATTTTAATATAATTTAATATAGTAAAATAGAATATATAAGCATTTTCCGTAATATTTAATATACATTTATAAGAAATATATTTTCATATAGTATAATATAGTAAAATAAAACATATTAGTATATTGAATAAAAATTAATATAGTTTAATATAATATAATAATTAATTTGATTTGATATAGGTTAAAAAACTATAAAACTATAAAAGTATAAAGCTTTGTGTAATGTAAACCGGCCATTTGAAAAATTCATAGTAATTATTCATATTCACTACTGCAAAAAAAGGGTTTCCAATGTTACAAACATTGCTTACTTGGACATTCAATGTTTCATTGCATCATTGCAAACCCCCCTCTTTCCGAGTAGTGATTGCAACACCGAAACATGAAATATGATTAATCAAATATTGTTGTAAATTTGAGAAAATTCTCGCATTCTTTCCTATACCACAACTCGTAATATACGCCTAACATTATAATAATTTTAACGTAGTTTAATAAGTGGTAATTTTTTATTTTAACTTGGTTTAATTATTTTTTTACATTTGGTTTTAATTACTTATTCTATAAAACAATTTAATCTTGAGATTCTAAAAAAATTTACGTAATACTAATAAATACCTTTAACTAGTTTACCTCAAAAATTATATAGTGTTCGACGGAAGAATTCTAAAATTTATTTTTTTCGATATTTTTCCATTGATACGGATTGGAATTCAAAGTAACTACCAGACAAGTTTATAATCTTTTATAGTGTAGTAGTTATGATTCAAAGTTAAGTGTTTAGGGTTAAGGGATTAGTATAGAATTTAGGGTT
Source organism: Bryum argenteum (assembly GCA_037043015.1). Lineage (NCBI taxonomy): Eukaryota > Viridiplantae > Streptophyta > Bryopsida > Bryales > Bryaceae > Bryum > Bryum argenteum. The sequence continues at coordinate 32,109,396 of CM073321.1, read as the reverse complement.
TAGAGTTTACGAATTAAGATTTTGGTTATAGTGTATAGGGTTGAGGATTAAGGGTTAATTAATTTTAAAGATAATAATTTAGGATTGAAATGTAAAGACAAGCTAGATAGCAACTTTGTGGAAGAAAGCGTAGATGCGGATACATTCTAAATTTTTGAAAACAAGTTTAGAATACCATACTATAAAAATCATCTTAGCATAAGAATTGAAGTAAAACTAAATATTATTAAGTTTGAATATCACACATAGAATATTAAACCTGTAAAATATATTTACTCATTGAATGTTAACAAGACTTAATTCTAAACCAATAATTATATTTTTCAAATATCAAATATGGTAATAATACACTTGAAAAAGCTAAGTATTAAACTTATAATTCCTCAACTTATTCACTCTCTAAATACTTATATAATAGTATCTCACATAAATATATTGAATATTGTGTTTACAATATGCATTTGTAAAATACCACATTCAACCTATTGAATATCGTACTTAATATAGCATACCTAATTAGGTAGAAACTAATCTTATAGAATCACATTTAAAAAAACTCAATATTATATTTACTATAACCGTTGTAAAGTGCAAAGTATTAGTCTTTTAATATTACATGTATTTTAGTAAGTGCGAATGTTACAATACCTCACATCACCTGTCGGTTTTGATAAATTGAGCATAAACGCTAGACATAAAGGCTTAGCGAATGATAATAGCGTCCATCATTTCACATGCTAATTCACCAAAATAAACCTAACAATTGTTAGAGTTGAGATATGGAAGTAATGCAAATAGATTCACATAATTTCACTATAATTCTACTCTCCATTTGATACTTTATTACAACTCTATGAATTCAAACTCTTCAAAGTCTTGCGTACTCAATTTAGTATGAAATAAAATTAAATCATTCAAGACTACATCAATCCAAGGTACACGACGAGAACAATTTGTGTTCCCTCTAAACATTTAATAAGTTAGTATAAATTTCATGTAATTTAATCATTTTCTATTTTTCTCCCTATACTCTATTTAAGGTAATCTTGTAAACTATGGTTCGAATAACAAATGACACTATCTCTTTAACAACTAGATTGAAGTTTTTTTTTCTCGTTGTGTAGTCGGATGAATTGTGGTAAAAAATGTTTGCAACAATGGTAAAAGTATTGATATTAAAGTTATTGATTTATAAAATATCAAAGGTTAAGTTAGTTATGGACTAGGGACTAGAGTTTTTCATTACGGTTTTATGGTTTGATGTAAACTTGACGAATTTCCAATAAAATAGAAGAGGTGTCTTCACTAAAGTGCATTCTATTGATTCATACTTTATTGCAAAGTTTAGAATACAAACTAGACTTGATTTGGAGCAAAACCAAAGTGATTTCATCCAAAACGGACCTCAAATGAAGAAGATATGGCTATTCAAAGTTCTGCCTTCTATCCAAAATGTCGTTTTTTGACATTCGGCGCATTTAGGGTTAACATTTTAGTGCCCAATATGAAATTATTTTGTTAGTTTAAGTTTGGGTTATCCCATTTCCTCGCGAATCCGGTTTTTATTATTACAATTATGTAATTTCTGTTTTTAGAAATATTCCGGATTTCTCGGTGACTTAACTTCATATGATTTTTACTGGCTTAAGATGTCCTCCTTCCTCCCAAAGTTCCGAAGATGTCCCCATTTCTTGTGAAGTTCCCCGTTCCTCGTGAAGTTCCCCGTTCCTCCCGAAGTTCCCAACTACATTGCTTTTACTCAAAATCTCTAACCGTTAATGGCCTATTTTGGCGCCCTTTCTCTGTTCAGTTCGTGCTCTTTTTTGGCGCCATTTCACTTCCCGCTTGGTCTTGCTCTCTCCTCATTTGCGCACTATCCCGCTTTCCGGTCCTCCGCTGCTCCGCTCCTGTGCTCTTTCGCTCCTCCGCACCTTCGTACTTTCACACATTTGCCCTTTGCCTCACCTCCGCACCTCCGCATCTCTACCCTTCGTCTCACTATACTACCTTTCGCCTATACTCTGTTTTCTATTTGTGCTTCCGGTTTAGTAAATTCTGATTAGGGTTTGGGACTCTTAGTAGCTCTAGAGTTGATGCGCGTGCTGCTTTTGAGGATGCCCAGGGCCTTCGTTGAAGTATTGCTGCTGTCAAGCACGGGATGAGGGTGAGTTCAATCAATAACCTCAATTTTAATGTATAACAAGAATTTGTTCTTGATTGGTCGTATCTTGCCTTCATCGTGGTGCATTCCTGATGGCAATGTAGATTTCGCCGGAGTAGGTGTGCACGGAAATCGAGGCAAATATACTATTTTACTTGTGCACAGTTCCCAAGAACGATTCTCACTAATTACTGTGCACAAATATCAAGGCTATTCCATATAACAAATGCATGACCTATGGACAAGCTCATTTAGCTCGACTCGAGCTAAATGGGCATCCACATTAAAACCCTCATAAAGTCCTGTAATTAATGATTCATTGGAAGACCATTTAGCTCGACTCGAGCTAGATGGTCACGGACCTCAAACAAAGTCAGGCCCATTTAGCTTGAGTCGAGCTAAATGGGCTTGCACTTAATCAGAGCAGTAAGCCCATTTAGCTCGAGTCGAGCTAAATGGGCTTTACCTGCAACGGAGTGGTAAGCCCATTTAGCTCGACTCGAGCTAAATGGTCATCCAACTTTAAGTGCGTCGCGGTGAGTGGTGAACAGTAATCTTGAAGACCATTTAGCTCGAGTCGAGCTAAATGGTCATAAAGAAAACTGTTCATCACGCTTACCTCGAAGCTGTTGAAGCTTGATCACCATTTAGCTCGACTCGAGCTAAATGGTCTTCTTTTCGGACATGCTTCGGGGTTAGCGTGATGTATTAAGGTCGTCAAGACCATTTAGCTCGAGTCGAGCTAAATGGTCATCAATGGAACTGTCCATCACTGACCTCAACGCTGTTGAAGTTGGATGACTATTTAGCTCGAGTCGAGCTAAATGGTCTTCAATATTCACGTGCATCGTGAGTGACTGATGGACAGTTATCTTGAAGCCCATTTAGCTCGAGTCGAGCTAAATGGTCATACATTCTCAATGGTCTTAGACATTTCTGACTGCACGTAGATTAAGTTACCAGTGATTTCTCATGATTGTGTGTTTATTGCTGGCATTCAGGTTAACATGGAATTGAGTGAATCCGATGGCGACGGTGATTTTCAGCGTCTTTTTTCTGAGGTATTGGACTTACTTATTTTGCTTAATACATTTTGTTTTGAGTTTACCCATTCGTACTAATTCGTCTATGTATGTGGTCTTTTAGGACTTGGATGGTCCTTCCGAGCTTGTTCTTCCAGACCACTTAAAAGATTGCCCCAGACTGCCCAGAAGTAAATGGGTTACGAAATTTGTGACACTTCTCAACGACAGTGGGGACGTTGTTGGTGAAGGCATTTGTTAGACTCTAGACGCTGAAAGAATGCTAGAGAGTAATGACGAGCCCGTGTGTGAAGATTAGGTAGTTGTGCAGATCGTGAAGTGCTTGAATTTCGACTTCGTACCTGCTGAGACCATATATGGAACTAGAAGTTGGAAGCTTAGCCATGCTATCCATGAGGGTTGGTCACTACTTGATCATTTACAAGTTGATCAATTTAATGTCGCTGTTTATGCCCGCGATCATCCAAAGAGGAAGGGGTTGCGACCGTATGAGTTGGGACATTGGAACTCACGACTCTTAAGGACCAAGAGAGAAGAGGAGCTCCTGACGTTAGATTCAGTCAACTTGGTTGCAAGCAAGATTTGCTGCAGCAAGAACTGTTGCCAACCTTTCCCTCGAGAGAAAATTATGGCTCTCCGAAAGCAGATGTACGAGGCGTCGGGTTTTAAATTTAAGTCACATTTCAAAATAGATGTTCATAATCGTTTTCATCAGGCACCGGACGACACGATGATGGTAACCACTGAAGGCATTGATGTTTGCGCGCGTGCATGGCAACATATAAGTGGAGTTCCAATTTCCACATTTTAGACGAGGAAGGCAGAAGCTGCAGCTGGACTACGTGCTCGGCACCATGGGAATGTTGGTCAGAAGAAACCACGATTGCATGTAAAGCAAGCTGTAGCCACTCTGAAAACATTCATTGACAATGCTGCTGATCATATGCCTCACCGGACTAAGATGTTGACATTTGGTGAGAAGGTTGTGTCTCGGTCCTTGCCATCGTCCTTCAGATGGAAGGATGCCATACGGGGGATCAATGACATCAATGAGAGGTTGGGCTTGAAGTCTATTTCTCAGAGCACACTGAGCAGGATTAGAAGGTCAAAATTTTCTCAGTATTCAAAGAAGGCGCCGGGGGACAACTTTGCTCGTTGCTCAACTTGTGACAGGATGGAGACAATGATTAAGTCTATGGTACCTGATTCATGTGAAGAGAATATGTGGATCAAGAAGCTAGAGGAGCATTTGCATCATCAAGAAACGCATCGTGAGTATTATTATTCAAATCGTTCTCTTACTATTCAGAGGCCGAGAGATGTACTTTGTATAATACATGACAAAATGAATCATGCAAAGACTGTGTGCCCTGTATTTTCACATAAAACAATGGAAATGATGCATTGATGAAGCTTCCAATTGTTGAGACTGGCATGATTGCGCACGGACATAGTGATGTCCGGTATGCTCATTATGGGCTCGATATTTACCCAAGTGATTGCAATCACACTGTTGGATCAATATTAAAGCTTTTACGAGATCTAGAAGGTGTTCCGATTTCGTATTCAAAATCTTTATTCGCAAATTCGGGGTCGCTGCCTTTATTTGAAGCTGTATTGTTTGGAAAAGGAGGGTGTTTAAACTCTCTTCTACCTGAAAGTGAAGTTTCTGGGGTGGCGGAGCCTCTACCTCCTGTTTTGCATGTGCAACTGGACAACGCAGCTTCTGACAATAAGAATAGATTTATGTTTTGCTTTTGGTCTCTTCTAGTACACATGGGTGTGTTCCGTGAAGTATATGTCAATTTCTTGTTAGTTGGACATACTCACGATGATATTGACGCCCTCTTTGGACGTTGGAGCATGAATCTGAAAGAGAATGACTTTCTCACACTTCCTCAGTTTATGAAGTCATTTATGGACGCGTAGTCTTTGCCGGTCATTCCTCATTTGATAGAGGAAATACCTGACTTCAAGGGTTATATCAAAGACTACATTGGTTCGAGAGAGAAAATTCTAGTTGGGCATTCGGAGGGTCAGCAATTCAAGTTTTACAAACATGACAATAGATGGCCCATGATGCAGTATAAGACGTTATGCACAGACAATGAGTGGTTATCCTTCTACTAATGGAGGTATAAAATTGTGGAAAGAGGACAGAAGTACAGGAAAGCCATTGTTACCTACAGGTGACATGAAACCTTTGGCGCCCATTCCCATGAAGAATCGTGATGACATTGTAAAAGGCATTGGTGGGTTCATTAAGATGTGGGAGAATTCATGTCTGGATGACATATCTGGAGAATTTGGTCGGCGTCATGAATTTGTTATTCGCTATTGGCGAGCTGTGAAGCTTGCGTTGGTTGAGCCTATAGAGGTGTCTTCATTTTTGAAAAACGGGTGTTGGCCTTTCACTCGAGTACCTGCGACACGAGAATTCTTAAATACTGGCGAATTGCGAGAGGAATATGGGCGTGATCCGCACTTTATCGGACGGTTGTGTGATAGACCAAGGGAGTCGTTTCGGGTTGGTCGAGATGTTTTTTCTGGATATTTTGTAGCTCTACGTCCAGCCGATGGGGATGCTCGTCCTTTCTGGATTGCTAGGGCTTTAATTGATCTCGATGTTGATCACAACTATCCAGGCTGTATTCAAATGCAATATTTTCAACCTGCATCAAAAAATAGTGTTGTTCAAGAAACCTATGCTGGTTGGGATACGAAGAAGACATTCAAATGGACAGTTGAAGACACTCACATTCCGGAATGGCTTCATGCTGATGCTATTTTGACGTCATGGAAATCAAGTGCAAAACTTGGCTCTCGGCGTCCGATTATTTCATTATCGGAGCGTCAAATCGACATCATCAAACAAATTATTGAGCGGTTCGACGGTGGAGAGGAGTAGCCCGACATCCCTAGTTTATTTGGACATGCCAATTTAGCTCTAGTCGAGCTAAATGACCTCAGTGCAATTTGAGCAATCAATTTATCGTGTCCTGACTTTTTGCCAATAGATTCATCTTAGAAATGCAGGTAGAAGTCCTACCTCTTATCTTTGCTAGCGGTAGATATCCGTAGTTAAGTATTGGTACAGTTGTTATGCCTTAAAGTCAACAATTCAAGTGTTTGTAATTTTTCGGAGTTGATTGTCGATTCCCAATTTAATTGAGTTTATCGTTTTGTTGTGCTCTTTTTGCAAATTGCTGTCAGGATGCATTTTGCGTTTGCTACTTTCATCATCTTTTGTATTCAGTTTAGTTCTACAACACGAGCGTTTAGCTCTACATCACGCGCGTTTTGCTCTACAAAACGCGCGTTTAGCTCGATACATATGTTGGAATTTAGGTCGATTGGTTTTTGAGAGTTTGAATATTCCCATTATAACGAATTACGTGTTCTTTGCTTTCTTTGTCCATCGGGTTGGCTCCAGCTCGCCCGAAAGGTTGATCACCTCTTTATCTGGATTATCTTCTTCTTTCAAAGTAGCCTTTGGGTTAACTTATGGCTCTCTTTACTCCATGGGCTGCTTCCTTGTGCACTCCTTCTTACCGGTCGTGAGTACGCCATGTCAAGCGTATAGATTATAGAAGAAAGGAGCTAGAAAGCATCCTTCCTTTGATTTGAGCTTTGCCAACTCTTGTGCACGACTTTGTTGATGATGTGGTGTCATTCGGACACCCGCCGTTCGGAGAAGGATACGTAGATCGCCTTCATCAGCTTGATGGTGTGAGTTGTTGGCTTATCCGGACTCACAATCAAGAACGAGAGTAGCCTCCTTTTCGGGTCGTTCTTGTATGGTCGATCTTGAATCTGTCCTTTTCAGATAGAGGTATCCGAAATTTCTGGCGCAGCCCATGGTCCCCCTTCTTGATGATGTATCCGTTGTTGGAGGATGGGAACCGGTAGGTGGCTTGCCACTCAGGAGTAGTCCAAGCTGCTCCTTTCCCTCGAATCTTGTGATTCCAGGAGAGCGCTATTGGGGAATCCATGGTCACCATTTCTACAATCACACCCTCATCGGTGATGACCGAGGGTAAGTGGAAGGATGCAACGCACTCCATCCGGATGAGATCATCTCGCACCCGCTGCTCGCGCCTTGGCATTGTTCCTCACTTTCAGATAATCTCTCTCGCGTCCGGCAACAAAACTCTTTGCAATTGCAAACCTGCAATTCCCTCCAAAACCCCACTCCTAGGACTTCTTGTGCTAACAAATGCTGACAACGTTTGCCTCAAGAAATGTGAGCAACGATGCAAACGACAATTGCTTAAAGAGAAGGGAGGAGAGTAGTGGGAGTAATTGGCGACGATCATGCATGCAAACTCGAGTTGCTCTGCCATTCCGCCACCCAGATTTTGAGTACCGGGGTTCATCTGGTCAAAGGGGTTTTGCGACGGTGACCAAATGCTAGGCATCCGTACACCCGGAATGCAAAAGGTTCGCTAAGCCTAAGAATCTGTTAGGCCAATGCCGTTGATAGTTCTACTCTTGGAACTTCTAAATGACCGGCGTTTACAGGCCAAAACTTATTAATAGGTCCTCCTTACAATTCTAAATCCTAAAACAAGACTAAAACCAAAACTTTTAGAGAACGAGGTCCTCGTACGTCCTAAGTTTTCTATGGAACGTAGAATGATATGGCAGAGCTTCTGTGGCGGACCTTCAATAAAGCAGCTTGTGTCAAACGGGTCTAGCAACGTCAACAATCCAACCAACACTTACGATCTGTTTGTACCCGGGTCAGGTTCCTGCCAAGGCAAAGCTTGTGTAGCACTCACATAAGGACGCTTAAAAAATGAATTAATAAAATGAAACTAATTTTTGACTTTAGGGATCTGCCCTACTTACCTGCTACCTAATTCTAACTTCTAAACCTTAGCAGGAAAGGCTAGTAATTGCCCCCTATTTATTCAATTAGTCCAATTCTATGATCTATCAAGACACATATTAACTAATTTGTAGGAGAACAAGTTTGAGAGCAAAAATTGAGCTTTCTCTTCGCTCGGTCAATGTCTTGAATACACAATCTTTTGGAATGGATACAAGGTACGAGCCCTCCACCCCTTATTAGCCAGATTCAGTTTAACCGCTGGCAAGCGGCACCTCCATCCTTATAGAAAGTAAAGCTAGTGTTTCACGATATAGAAGTCGACAAGGATTCACCGATGGCCGTTTAAAGTTTAAGAAATTCTACAATGACGAAGAGGTCATTAAGATTATAAGCACATTGATGACGGTAGATCATAGACAAGTATGCTAGTTGTTACTGAGGATATTCCACTTTCTGATATTGCCTCCATCGTCTTCTATCACGCACCTCCTCATCATCATAGATTCAGCTTGAGTGCTCAATTCAAAAGAGGTGACACTGCCAATATAATTGGAAATACCGCCTCGTTGTCAAGTCACAGCAATGAGGGAAGTCCAGAATCTGGTCTTTTCTATTTAGACAGGCACCTTTCAAGAAATAAGTACTGCAAGCTGTTGAATGAAGATCTCTCCTTCTTCGGCAAGGCAATTATTTAAGTTTGCCTCTCAATTGAAGCTTGCAATAAGAATGTCCTTAGCAATACTGCAGCTTGTGTCATGTTCTTGTTGGAGGATGCGGCACTTCAAATGACGAAATTCCAATGGCCCGTAGCGCCAAAGACGCCCAAATGCGGTCAACTTCTTCTGATATTGTGATGCTCGACTCTGATTCTCCCTAGAAGGACAGTCTTCCCTGTCCAGGATTGCAAGGTATCCCTCAATATCCATATAGGTCTGTTTGTTGCAAAATTTTATCCAAACTAAGACATTGTTGTCTGCAAGAACGCTTGGTCTATCATTCACGAAGTCTCAAGACCTCGATATCACGTTTATGTTAACCGCATATTAGGATGTTTAGTATTTGTTAGTCTACCCGACCTCTTCATGTCACCTGACCTCTTCATGTCGGTCCGACCTCTTCATGTCGACCCAACCTTTCAGGTCGACCCGACCACTTCATGTCGAACCGACCTCTTCATGTCGGTCCGACCTTTCAGGTGGACCGGACCACTTCATGTCGACCCGGCTTCTTTAGGTCAACCCAACCTTTCAGGTCGACCTGACCTCTTCAAGTCGACCCGACGTCTTCAGGTCGACCCGACCTTTACCTGTCAACTCGCCTTGTTAGCAGATCCAACCTGTCTGACTTGCCGCTTGAGTAGACTTTGTATCCAGGTCCAGATCCAGGTCCAGATCCAGATCCAGATCTAGATTCAGATTTAGATCATGGATTTTCCCATTGTATCTTCTTCTTATAAGTAAAGGCCTCTTTGTGTAGTTCTACACATTGAGGTTAGACATGCTTTACAATGTAGTGGCTCTTGTGTCATGTTTGTCCTACCGGTAGGTAGAGCATGTTTCTCCTTTAACAGTTTACAAAGCTCTTACTATGGAATGATTCGTAAGCGGGTGTCATAGTAATTGAGGTCCCCTTCGACCCCGACTGCGCACTATTCAAGCAAGATATCCTTGAAGTAGATTATTGAGGAAAGTGCAGACCAAATGCCTAACGAGATTGGACTTTTTGGAAATAAGCCTGGGGCTAACCTAAAAGTTGTTCCTTCAGCAATGAGCTCAGACTGCATGCGTGATGAGGTAAACTATGTATGCTACTACTCTCTTATTTTCCTTCTTCACGTTTCCATGTTCGTTTATACAATGTCGGTTTTAAATCGACAAATTCATATTCAGCATTCTTTATTTCCAGCCATCTGAGAATGATCTCTTTGCCTTTGGATGTATTGGCTGCGAGCCGATTCATATATCACTCAGGTTTTACTTCCTCTCCATTACTCTTGATTGTTTATACCTATCCGCTAATAGTTGATACTTTACCCCTTGCAATGTTTTACACTTTCACTTCTAAATAAATTCCAGATTAATGCGAAGTGTAACATGATGCATGTCTCACAATCAACTATAAGTTTGCTTTGGAAGAATCATTTCAAGAATGTGGAGGTCAAGAGTGTTGATTGTAACTTCTCTAAGTGCATCAAGCGTGTCTTTCATGTGTAGTGCATTGCAAAGTACCCGAGAAAATGTAATGAGTGGCAGGAATTGAATGATAATGAAGAGCGTCATCTCAATTACGAACATGCTAGCCGAAATATTTATATCCATTGGAGAACGCAATCCATTTAAAATCCATTTGACTTTCTGTACACTATTCATGAGAAGCTGGATACAACTAAGACGGATACTAGAAGCGTATTAGTAAAAAAATGAAAACTAGAAGCTAAAAAAGGAAAACTATAACATCTAAACTATGGCGTGCTCAAGAATGCCTCTCTCCATGATCATCTTCACCTCGTTGAAACTTAGGGTAGGCGCATGGATGAAGAGGTCTACATCTGGTTCAAACTTGCACACCAACACAAAGACATAGTATAGGTGCTTGCAAGGTCTATACGGTTCTCCTCTCCGCCCTAGTTTTGCAATTGTGCTTGTAAACACCGGACAAGTGCAATCTGGTAATGCACCTATTGATAGCTGATAAATTGCTTGCAAATCTGACTCCATAGAAATAGTACATCGAATCCCTGGCAACGGAACCATAGTGACCTTTAGTATCGTTGCCTACATCGCACAGGCGGAATCAATATTTCGTGTGTGCTTGGGAGTTACATTGGAGATGCGCTAGAGGTTCTTTGACTTCCTTGATTTTGGGAAGACATCTGCATTCTCCGGCACTGGAATATGTGACAGATCCCGTGGCGCAAAGGCAGTGTTGAAAGTGCGGTTGAGTGGAAGTCTCTACTTCTGAGAGAGTCGGAAACCAGCCTTCTCTAACGCCTCCATTTCCGAACGTGTCAGATTTGACCCTTACTTCACGGGCCAGATTGTTGGGATAGGCGGTTGATTTTGAGTTCGAGAGAACGGCTCCACCCACTTCCAACAAGTGCCCTTCACACACCTTTCAACATCGTCGGGGCAGAAATAAAACTTTTCCACCTTCTTGCGGTGACCATTTTTAGGAGGCATCCATATTCCGGTATAAGTAGGTGCAAGTGTGGACTTCCCGTTCTGCACTATGCGAGACTCGCATTTCTTCTTGGTCGCTGCATGCTGTGCCCAACAGGACTTGGCTGAGGACTCCTTCAATCGAGCAATATGCCATAAGTTCTCGTTCACTTTTGTCTCTTGTACAGCTGTCACACGATTAATAGAGGCACCAGCGGATGTGGAAGGTCCGATTGGGCGTTCTTTGTTTTCGTCGTTCTCGTGAATAGTTGTCAGACTCTCACCACAACCCCGGGTAACCCTTCTGCCGATTCGGGGACGCGAGAAATTCACAGTGTCAGGCCTATGGGTTTCCTCTTCCGCTCCAATTGGAACATCACACTTACGTTTCATCAAACCAATTCTCGGCACCCTCCAAGTGAGCGTCGCGAGTACAAAATATATCAGCCTTCGGGAACTCTATTACTGCCTTATTGAGAGCCGATGGATCGCTGGTTCTATGAGCCTTGCGCCGGGTAGTACGAAGTCGGAGTTCCTCCCTAGACAGACGATGTCCACCCGCTCCACCTTTGGTATATTGATAGTAACCTACAACTTGAAGGAAAGCACAAACGTAATCATCAACAACTGCCATATAGAGATCATTACCCTTATTTCCCGAAGCTTGCAACCATTTGTTATGAATGGATTCTGCAAGGTTGCAGGATGGCATCTCAGCTAGCTCTTCTGTAGATAATTTTTGTTCCTGCCAGGTACATAAGTATTGATGTCAAGCTCAGGGTGTAGGAAGAGGCATTTTGTTGACGAAACCGCCTCCTAAAAATAGATTTTTATTTTTATTTTTTAAAAAATTTCTTTAGTGGAAATAGATAATTTATTGTTATCCCGAATTAATTGTAAAATCAAAGTTACTAGAACTTGAAAATTACCGTAGTAAGCATTTACTTACCAGTTCCATGAATCCACCCCACTGTCTGTGGCGGTAATGCCAATACGAAAGCCATAGGCCTAGGTGGTAGAGGCCATTCTCGGAGGTGGCGTTTGAGGATGACCACCATGCTCTGATTGCCAAATACTGGGTCTCACCTTCATCGGACGAACATGCAACCTTGTATTGCTTACAGAGGACCCTATGTTGATCCTGCAATTCGTGGACAATGTACTTCTTGGTGTGATTCTCCAGTGAATGCGTCCAATGAAAGTAACAAGTACGTTCTTGGTCTTCCATGGGTATTGAAGGATTTCCAGAGCCGTAAACAATGCGCACTGCGTTCCAGTTGGCTTGAGCAGTGTCAGCGATAAATCCTTGGAACTTAGGCTCGGGTACTCCGTTCCTAGCCATGACGTGGTTGAGATTCCTCCAAAAGACGGGTTGAGCTTGAGTATCTTCAGATTGGAAATCTGAACATGCAATGGTTAGAATACACTGGTAATTGGCGTCGTACACATGGCACGCCATAGTAGTCCATGGCTTGATTGTTTGACATGGTCAAAGATCATCGACGCATCGGAGAGGTTGCCTCCATGCTGCATCCTACGGACGAGGTCGACACTACTACCCAGTCCAACTTCTGACATCTTAAAAATGAAGACTTTGTCAAAATCGTCTCCTTGGCCCGGAAACATGTTGCGTTGCACATACGCCCAGTTGCTGAGTCCTCTGAGCTTTGAGATGCCACCAAAGATGCCAAATCTGCGCATGTATTTGAAAGAGTAGACACGATTCCGCAAGCTTGGAGAGTTCAAGAGTTTACATCGATTAAAGACTGGCTCAAGTTCTTCAAGAGTTAGGTGGCCGGATCTAGGGTCATCTTCGTCACGTAGAAGAATGTTACCTACTATGTCCTTGCTAGTCTCCAAGACAATTGTGGCTTGGGGGTTGCGGTCAACATGCTGTTTGATTAACTCATCTATCATTTGACGTGCGCATCTACAGTCTCCGACTTTGACAGGGTGCTCGTGGGTACCGATATGCACACAAGCACGCTCTTGAATATCATCTCCAAAGACGTAGAGGATTTTGGCAGGATACAGAGCAACACAGACTAGAGGTTCTTTCCAAATCTTACAGACCAGGGTGGACGATGAGGGGGGCGGTTTGCTTACTGAGAAAGGTTCTTTGGTGATACCTTCAAACTCCACCTCATTGACTCCCGTCGCACGATCTCGGCGTTCTAAGAAAGGACACTTGTCATTGTGGCATTGAAGATGACCTACGCAATTTGAATACCGAAATGACAAGCCCAGGGTGTTGCTGATGTTAGTTGTCATTGTCCTAGTCCAGACATGTCCGTCATACCGTTTGTCCATCCCTTCCATTGACCTTGCATTCTTGAGTACAGCCGAAGGAAGTGTCGGAGGGAGGACATGTAGGGCATCTCCGTTGAAAGATGGAGGCAGAAAAGATACCGTGTGAGTAGGAATGGAATTGAAGCTTAGTATCTTGAGTATATTCTTGCTATTGGGCATGCTACCAAGTTTGCGTAGATATGGGAGAATGTTTTTGTGTTTTACTGTTTGAAAAGATGGTGAGGGAGACGCTAAGGAAGAGGGCTTTGATAGAGAAGAGTTCCGAGAATTAGAGGAGATGGAAGGAAGCTTCGCAGAAGAATGACGAGGTGGAACAGATGGTTGTCGTTCGTCATCGGATGAATCTGATATATCAATATTGACACGCTTGTCTGGTTCAATCTTGACACAAACAAATAGGGGACCAACGGTAGAGATCGTCGAGGAGCTACGAGGTGTTAGAAGTTGAGTGGAGGCGTTCATAAACGACTGTGTCAAACCATATAGGCGATACTTTCCTGACTTCAGCTTCCACATGGTAGCATTGTTATCTAAAACGACAGGTTCTACAACCCTGGAGTACCGGACATGATAAGTATGTGGATCAAGAACGTCGGTTTCTAACAACAATGTGGAGACATCATAGCCAAAGCAGATTGCAAGCCAGGAAGGGGTGATTTCAGCCACACCATCACGGCCAGGAGGAAGGCAAACATAGACATCTGAGGCAACTGACTTGATGTCGATCAAATCCGGACAAGGAGGCTCAGAGGAGGAAGGGGTGACTTTAGCCACACCATCAAGGCTAGGAGGAAGGTAGACGGGGACATCAGGCAACTGACTTAATCTTGATCAAAATCGGACAAGGAGACACAGAGGAGGAAGCCATGATAGAAGCTAGTGCAAGAGATTGGACATACAAGTGGTACGAAAGAGATAATGAGTTCTTGTGGCGATGTTTATATACTCAAATGATGTATTAATGTAATTAGTAAATATAAAAAAGAGTTGCAACTTAATTTAGTTGAAGATATTGAAACGGGGTGACTGAGGGGGTAAAATTGGAAGTACAAACTCCTAGATGTATATGTATTTAAAACGTATTATGTAACAACATTGTTTGAATATTGAACACATGCATTTAATAAAAACAAACGTAAAGATGGGGCCACTAATTAAGGAATTCAGATTTGAATTTGTGATGGCGGCCGCCTCTGTCAGAGAATTTGAGGGCAAGAAAGGCTGCTTGAAAATAGATTAGTATGTATTGTCAGACACGGAATCACAATAATTGATTTTGTACTGGATGGGGATGCTGAAGTGGCTATGAGTGTTTTTGGGATACGCGTTTTGAGTAGTTAGGGTTTGAAGAACGGTGTCGTAACGTGCTTTCCCGATTCGTGCCCGGATAACCCTTTTTCGTGGTAAAAGAGGTTTCCCAAACAAGAACCCGAGTATTCGTTCCACGGAGATCCTGTGAAGTGCAAGAACACAATTTCCACCAATTAGCTAACCCGGATTTGTGCTATCCGCAGATGCCCTATCACCCCCGTCATTCGTATCTCCGTCCCGGAAGAAGCTACCCGGACAGGAGAAAGGAGGGGATTTTAGTCTTTGTGGTTTAGTTTAGCCTCTGTATTCACCTCAGAGGGGTTTCCCCGGATTTAGATAAGTGGAGGGGTTAGACCACTGCTCCCGTTGATTAACGTGACCGGAAAGGTCACCGAGACTCTCTCTCTCCTTACCCTGTTAGAAACTTCCCTTATACCTCCCTCTACGCCCGGACTCTAGATCCACGCGCATGTCACAAAGGTTGGTATCCGGTTCTCCTATGGTCCGGTTATCACAACTCACTACCCGGGTTAGTAGATCCCGGGTTACTGGACTGGGGGATGGTGCGACTGGCCCGGAGTTCACCGCTATCACCTACTGCATGCACTCCGCCTACCCGGACTTGGCGATCTAGGGGACTCAACCGATGGTGTTCTCGGGAGTTGGTTGAGCGGCCGGAATCCCTTCCTGGCCGCTGTAATCCCAGACGCTACACGGACAGACCGGACCGAACCCTAAGTGGCAAGTGCCGTTCGCTAGCCGCACTCCTCCCCTGTCAACTTCTCTACCTCCCGTACTACTCTCCGTTCAAGGACGGAAACGCTCTCTCTCTTGCCCGGATAGCAAGGGTCCCTCGAACTCGCAAACACCCCGACCCAAGCAGACAAGACGGGGAAAAGGAGAAGGACACACAATCACACACACGCACACACACGAGGGAGATGAGAAAGAGGCGTGCTTGCACTTTGGATTAGGGTATTGCAAAGTCACAAAAAGACCCCGAGGAGTATCCTTCCCTCGGCTAAGAGTGAGATCCTCCCCGGCATCCCGAAGAGGACAAAAATCTGCGCAGGGGAATCTTTCTAAATCCGGCCTTTGTCGGTCTAACGCCGTCATTCTCCTACTCGCCATAAAGGCACTAAAATCTAACCCTATCCTCGGCCAGTGCATCCTTGATCGCTTCGGGGTTGCCCCAGGTGCGGGTATCTCTACAACCGCAAGGGGAGGTGCCTCCCGGGAAAAGTCCGGGCCATCTCCCGATGAGGCCTCTCATCTCCGGGAGAGCTCCTTCCATCCTTTCGCAGCCTTCTTCATGTACGCCGCCGCGTGGTTTGTCCCCCGCCCGACCCGTTCGTGGCTACCGACCCGGCCATTTGCCTTCTCCGGCCTTCGACAACCGGCCGGGCCTCAACCGGTCGAGCCATACCGGCTGGCGTACCCGGTTGAGGTATACCCGGTTGAGCGACCCTTTCCCGGGTAGGAGTCAACCGGCGAAGAGCCGCTACGCGTTATCCGGGTCCGCAGCGGGCCGACTGGATACGACTAGGCAGGATCCTGGCTCGAGAACAGGAGATACAAAGCAAAAGAAAATTCAAAAAGGTAGTGCTACCCTACCCCGTCCACTAAGCCTAAGGATGCTCCCAGGTGGGCGGAGTTCTGGCCGAGCTAACCTTACCCGGTCATTACCCGGGTAGGCCAGGATATGGGCGTTTATTTCTCCTAATTAGCTATAACTAACCGCTATCCGGACTTACGTGGGGCAAAAACGAAAAAATGAGGTTTGACAAACGGCGCATGCAAAGAGTATAAAGTCATTGGGTTAGAAGAGATAATCCTCTTTGTTTCTACAGACGTTAGTGTCTTGAGTCTGGGTTGTACGATCTTGTTGTATTCTCAGAGTCACGCATTCTAGAATATTGTGTCTTAAGCGGTAGGAGTTTGTAACTGTTCGCAATGGATCAAAAGGCTTTGCGACGGAGTGCGATGCGGAAGAAAGATGCGCCGGTTGTGTCTGATGACGATCATATGCAAGATATAGAAGAAACGATTGATGAGTTCCTTCCAGGAAGGTTAAGAAAGAATGTAAAGATGCGAACGTTGAACTTGGACGCCATTATTGAGGATGCTGGGGGGGGAAGACGAAGGAGAACGGGTTGATTGGAACGAAGGAGGGGAGGAGCAAGAGTCTAAATAGAAATCGCAGAGCAGGAGTGGATCTCAAGAATTTGAACGTGAGAGCGCGGATAAAGAGAACAAAAGAGTAGTAAGTTTAAATGCGAGTCTGGGTTTGCATTAAGTGCTATACTTGACGTGATGTACTGTCTTAAATGTTTTGATGGGTTTGTTTAGTGGGATGATATGGAGACATTCGTTGATGACATCTTTGGTGTTGAGCCTCATCGGTATGAAACACAAGCACATGCAACAATCCAAGATTGTCTAGTGGAAAAACAGAATGCAATGGATGGCAATCAAGAAAAAGAGTAAGTGGAATTAGAACCGAAACATTCACCAGTACAAATCCCAAACCTTGGCCAGGATGTTGATCTAGGTTATCGTCTTGAGTTTATGATTTATAAATACCCTCGTGGCTTCATTCAATGCTGGTTGTTAGAAAATAATGAGTTTCCATGGGCTGACCGTGAGGATGTGAACAAAGCAGCTGATAGTTTTTGTGCCACTCATGAATACACCCGTTGATTCCGTTTCTTCTATGTTTATTAAAGAAAAAATCAGATATAGTGTTAGGAATGTCCAAATTTATGTGAGAGGGTCGCCTACAAATAAAGGTTATAGCAAAAAAATTCTTAGTAGATATTGACTAGCATGTCCTTGTGTTCTTGATTTGAACAGACAAAAATTCCTTTCTCTCTCAACTTCTCTTATCCTATAAATTATGTATTGATTTATATTCGTGTTCTTTGGACACACTTAGAAGACCATAGAAGGCAGCAATTATAAGTGGGAGTTAAAAAGAGTTAACTTGAATAGATTAAAAAAAATGTATGAAATTCTAGTTTTAGTATGTAATCGTTGCATAAAAATAACATGTTTTTGTTTATTATATTGTTATTTTTGGGAGGGTGATGAGTCAACGTCGCTTGTGAGTGAATGAAGGGTTTAATAGGAAACTATACTCGAGTAGTCCAAAAAAATAGGCACAATGAATGGATGTATCCACAAGGAATGTCTTAAATCAAATCCAAGAAATAGCAATCATTGCTTGGCAAAAAAACAACGATAGTAGAGTTGTTCTTCTAGGTGTCCACCCACACCATTAAGTTGAGAGTACTTCTTTTCAAAGGGAAATAAAAATAATTGAGGTATCCGCAAAATTCATCAGACATTGGAATAGAATCCTAGAACTCTCTATATAGTAAATAAAGATTAAAGAATTATTGATTTAAGAATTATTAGGTGTGCAAGTCAAGGTTGTCATACTGAGCGGACATGCCGCTCGTCCGTCCGTCCGCCTTGTCCGTCCGATTGAGCTTTGGCTTGCCCGATATGGTCAAACCTCTATTGACTTTTATTTTAGGTAAAAAAACGAGGACGTGGCAAGGGTTTGGATAAAAACCAAGCCACTTGGCCGCCACGTACTCGCCACGTAAGACTGAGGACAGGGCGGGTGAAAGGGGTTGGGGGCCGGTGAAGGGGGGCCGAGGCGGGTGAAAGGGGTCCGAGGTAGGTAAGGGGGGCGGGTTACCAAAAAGGGGGCGGGTATGGTGGGCGGAGACGGGGAGGGGCGGTCGGGCGAGGTGGGGGGGCGGGCGAGGAAGGGGCGGTTAGGGTAGAGGTGGGGGGGGCAGGCGGAGAGGGGCGGTCAAGGCAGAGGTGGGGGGGCGGGCGGGAGGGGGATCAAGGCGGGGGGGGGGGGGGGGGGAGGGAGGGCTAGGGTAGAAGAAGGGGGGGGGGGGGGGGAGGGAGGGGGTAGAAGAAGGGGGCGGGGGGGGGGGGAGGAGGAGGGCGGAGTAGAAGAAGGAGGGCCGGCGGGGGGGGAGGGGGCCACGG
Source organism: Bryum argenteum (assembly GCA_037043015.1). Taxonomy (NCBI): domain Eukaryota; kingdom Viridiplantae; phylum Streptophyta; class Bryopsida; order Bryales; family Bryaceae; genus Bryum; species Bryum argenteum. The sequence goes on along the minus strand of CM073321.1, from coordinate 32,090,568 downwards.
CAGAAGAAAAGGAGGCTAGGGGGGGGAGGGGGAGCCAAGGCGGGAGAGGGGGCCAAGGGGGGGGGGCGCGGGCGGGATGGGGGGCGGGTCTGGGGTAGTGGCGGGTTCCAGAGAGAGGGGCGGGTATGATGGGGCATAGGGCGGGTACCGGGGAGGTAGGGCGGGTATCAGTGGGGGGTAGGGTGGGTACCGGGGGGAAGGATGGAGGGGATAAGTGGGAGTGAGGGGAGTGAGGGGGGTGAAGGGGGGTGAGGATGAGGAGGGGGTGAGGGTGAGGGGGGGGTAAGGGTGAGGGTGAGGAGAGATAGAAGTGAGGGTAAGGGTGAGGGGGCGGGTGAAGGTGAGGGGGGGGGGGCGGGAGAGGGGAGGTGGAGAGGAGAGGAGAAGAAAAGAAAGAGAGGAGTGGAGAGAGAAGGAGAAGGAAGAGGAGAGAAAAGGAGGAAGAAATAGAGGAGTGGAAGGATGGTCAATCCAATCATTGCAAATCTAAACATTCCCCCACTATATCCGGGATACTCCAAATCTTGGCTTTACTGAGGGAATGTTTGGATCTGCTTATTCTATTAATGATGCTTCTTTGCAAAACAGAAGATTGGAGAGAGAGATGAGAAAAATCTTTGCAAACTTTTTCAAAAAATTACGTGGGGTGGGTGAGAGGAAGGGGGCGGGTTACGGGGGGAAAGGGAGGGTTATGAGGGGGTAGAAGCGGAGGCACGGCGGGAGGTAGGGCGGGTACCGGGGGTAGGGCGGATACCGGGGGGCGAGGGTGGAGGGATAAGGGAGAGTGAGGGATGTGAGAGGGGGCGGGGTGAGCGGGGGTGAGGATGAAGGGAGGGGGTGAGGATGAGGGGGTGAGGATGAGGGGGTGAGGATGAGGGGGGTGAGGATGAGGGGGTGAGGATGAGGGGGTGAGGATGAGGGGGGGGTGAGGATGAGAGGGGGGTGAGGGTGAGGGGGGGTGAGGGGGAGTGAGGAGGAGGTGAGGGGGAGTGAGGAGGGGGTGAGGGGGAGGTGAGGGTGAAGGTGGGTGAGGGGGGATGGAGGTGAGGGTGAGGGTGAGGAGGCGGGTGAGGATGAGGGGGGCGAGTGAGGGGGTGGAGAGGGAAGGAGAAGAAAAGGAAGAGAGGAGTGGAGAGAGAAGGAGAGGGAAAAGGAGAGAAGGGGAGGAAGGGGAAGAGGAGTAGAAGGATGGTCAATCCAATCATTGCAAACCCAAACATTCGCCCACTATATCCGGAATACTCCAAATCCCGTTTTTAATGAGGGAATGTTTGGATTTGCTTATTCTATTGATGGTGCTTTTTTGCAAAACATAAGATTGGTGAGAGAGATGAGAAAAACCCTTGCAAACTTTTTCAAAAAACTACGTGGGGTGGGTGAGAGGGGAGGGGCACGTTACGGGGGGGGGGCGAGTTACGAGGGGGGAGGGGCGAGTTACGAAGAGGGGCATGTTATGGGCTAGGGGCGGGTGTCGGGGGTAGGGGCGGGTACGACGGGGGGTAGGGCGAGTACCACGGGAGGTAGGGCGGGTACAGGGGGTAGGATGGCACCGGGGGGTAGAGTGGGTACCGGGGGGGTAGAGTGGAGATGGTAAGGGGGAGTAAGGGGAGAGTGAGGGGAGTGAGGGTGAGGGGGGTGAGGGGAGGTGAATGTGAGGAGGGTGAGGGGGAAGGATAGGGGTGGTGATGGTAAGGCGGGAGGTGAGGGTGAGGGGGGGTGAGGTGAGAGGGAGGTGAGGGTGAGGGGGGGTGAGGGTGAGGAGGGGTGAGGGTGAGGCGGAGTGAGGGTGATGGGGGGTGAGGGTGGGAGGGGTGAGGGTGAGGGGGGATGGGAAAAGCAGGAAAAGAAGAGGAGGGAATGGAAGGCATAGTCAATCCAATTATAGAAAAGTCAAACATTCCCCCACTGTATCCGAGAAAGTCCGAATCCCGGCTTTAATGAGGAATGTTTGGACTTCATTACCTTAAAAATACCCGGTGATGGGATAAAGGGCCAAGGGGGGATCCAAAGAAAGAGAGAATTCAAGTTTCCGTACTTCCCCTCTTATTCAAATTTGCCTTACCACAAATCAGATCCCCCTCTATTTCAAATTCGAGCTACCACATCCCAAATGAATGATCTTCTTAAAATGTGTGTTATTTCTCTCCAATCCTACGATGAATTATGTTTATTTGATTCTTCTTCCCAATGCTATATTACAAATAAATTTATCATCCTAATGGTTTAATCATATATTTGATTTTACGCTCAAAATTTATATTGAGACTAAAGAATATACTGGTCGGTGGTATTATGTTTATTTGATTCTTCTTCTCAATGCTATATAACAAATAAATTTATCATCCTAATGATTTAATCATAAATTTGATTTTACGCTCAAAATTTATATTAAGACTAAAGAATATACTGGTCGGTGGTATTATGTTTATTTCATTTTTCTTGAAATATATATATTTTTTTTAAATTAAAATTTTTAATTTTTTTTAAAAAAACAAAGCAACCCCGCTTACCCCCTCCCCTATCCCACCTCCACCCCCCTTACCCCCTCCCCTACCCCCCCTTTCCCCCTCCCCCTACCCCCCTCATATCCCTCCCCATTCCCCTTTCCCTACCCCCCTTTCCCCCTCTCCTACCCCCCTTTCCCCCTCCCCCCTCTTATCCCTCCCCCTACCTTTCCTTTCTCCCTCACCTACTCCCCTTTATCCCTCCCCCTACCCCCCCTTCCCCCTACCCCCCTCTTATCCCTCCCCCTACCCCCCTCTTATCCCTCCCCCTACCCCTCCTTTCTCCCTCCCCTACCCCCTTTGTCCCTCCCCCCTACCCCCCTTCCCCCTCTTCCCTCTATCCCCCTTATCCCTCCCCTACGCCCCCTTCCTCCTACCCCCCTTCCTCCTACCCCCCTCGCACCCCCCGACTTGCCTCTCTCACCCCAGAACCCGCCTCTCCCCACGTAACCCCCTCCCGTCCCGCCCCGACCCCCCGCCCCCCGCCCCGATCCCCCACTCCCGCCTTGACCCCCTCTCGCCCCGCCCCCCGCTCGCCCTCTTGACCCCCTCCTCCCCGCATCTTAGTCACCCCCCCCTTCCCTCCCCTTACCCGCTCCGCCACCAATGTAACCCGCCCCCTCTAAAGTTCACTCGTCCCCTCAAAAGTTCACCCGCCCTAAGAAAAGTTCACCCGCCTCCACGCCACGATGGACTTACACGTCACATTCTACGTGGCTTTTTACTGCAGAGTTTGTTACCCATGAAGAAATTACACACCCCCTACAATCAAGGTGGGCGGGCACGCCCGTCCGTCCGGGACAACTCGTACGTTCGTTTTGTCCACCCGACTACCTCAACACGCTCCATATGACAACCTTGGTGCAAGTGCTTAGTGGTCTTCAAAGTCATAGGAATCATTTTTGAGCTTGTCTTTTGATGCCCAAAAATATTCTGCATATCTGTAAAGCGCATTAAGCTCTTGCACACCTAAGAATGGTACGCCATCGAGCTCCTTCAAACATAATAATTATTTCCAGTGAATAATAAAAATAAAATTAGAGGTATCTTATTTATAATTTAATTGAACTTATACATAACTCTAATGACACATGGGATCATCATCTTCCTAAATTTTACACGGAATGCTATAGATAAAGCAAAATGCATGAAAATAGGTGTTCCTTCCCTCTGTGAGGGTTACCTTTGTTCGTGTGCAAAACTTTTATGATAATCTCATTGAGTAATTTATACCATACTCGAATAGTTTATCTAACATGCTCAGTACTCATTGTCATTATATTATTTTCATATCATGGATGAAGTTATTTTATACTAAAATGCATTAATATCTAGTGAAAATTACTCAATCTAATAGATATAAATATAAAGCTATTTTAAAGCAAGAAGTAAATGTTGACGGATGGTCACTACTAAAAAACTGTGACCGAATCAACATAAAATCAATTGATTTTTTTTTTTTGGAGCACTGCATTGACCGAATTCACTGATCTTGGAGCTTTTTGTAAAAACCAACAGTTTGTTCAATATATTTTGTTGATTTGAGTAGTGTAATGACCGAATCAACAAAATTTCATCAAATATGGAATCTTTTTGGAATCTTTTTGGAATCTTAGGAAATAATTTAGGAATCTTTTGGAATCTTTGGAATCTTTGGGAATTTTTTGAATCTTTTTTTGACATTGATTAAAATGCAAAATGAAAAACGAAGATGCTTTGGGGCATCCTCACTTCTTCAAAAGAAAAAAAACTCAAATTTTTTTGATATTTTTCCTACATGTAGAAAAATACCTGCACGAACTAGAGCATAAAAAAATTTTGAAAAAAAAAAAAGTTACATCGTGAAAAATATTCAAAAGTCTGCTGGGCAGTAAACAGACGCCCTAGCATCAAAAAAAAAAAAAAAAAAATTAAAAAATTAAAATTTATTCTATATGTAGAAAAATATCTGCATGGAGTAGTGCATAAAAAAAATTTGAGAAAAAAAAAATGTTTTACATTGTGAAAAATATTCAAAGTCTGCTGGGCAGTAAAAAGACGCCCCAGCCTCAAAAAATAAAATTCAAAAAATTTCGAAATTTTTCTACATGTAGAAAAATACCTGCATGAAATAGTGCAAAAAAATTTTAGGAAAAAAAACGTTTTTACAAGGCATATCAATAGCCAATGGGGCAGTTTCCCTATAAGTTCAAAATTAAAACACACATGTGCACATGGACGTAGGTGGTGTAGTGGCGAAGGGAGCCGGGAGGTCTTGGGTTCGAGCTTGGCCCCCAACACTTGGGGCAACGGAGGGTTCGAGGTGGGCCCCACTTGTGCGACGGTTGAAATTGAGGTGGGCTCCACCTAGTTGATTCAATCATAATTTTAATCTAATAAAAAAATAAATTATGCTTGACCGAATCAACAGATAATATCAACACTTTTGTGTTGATCAATGTCCAGATCAACGCGTTCAAATCAACTGAAAATTTCAACATTTTCATGTTGATTTGGACGCAGAATTTTCTAGTAGTGGGTCCCATTAGCCTGGACGCCTATGGGCGCTGGTTCCTATTGCCGAGGGGTAGAACGAAGGTTTCGATCACGGTTTCGCCAATTCGGCGCTGTTTCGACAGTTCGGCGCTATTTTGACAGTTCGGCGCTGTTTCGACAGATTGGCGCTGTTTTGCAGTTCGGCAATGTTGCAAAGAGTGAAGGTTTCGCTAGTTTGGCGCTGCCCTGAGGGCGCATTCATTTGGTGGATTCTGATCGTTTCTTTCAGTTGCAGAGAGTATCAGATATGGCGAGTCGCAGAGGGGAGGTAACGACACTGCGGGTGTCATGCAACAACAATGTAAGCATTGACTCTACCCCCTCAACTTTCCTGATGTCTGGGCGGAGAAAGTTGCATTGGAAATCAAAAGGGAAGTTGGAGGTGACCAAAGAGGAGAGCATGCAACCGATAAACGCTTGGAATACCTTTCGCATTCCTCAGCACGTACGTTTATGTTCTCTTCTCAAAATGTCAGTTAGAAGTATGGTACTTCAGATCTTAGGCTAGAGTGGTTGAAAGGGGGAGGTCTTTTGTTCCCTCATCTGATGAAAGCTCTTAACTGGCTGAGAGAGAGAGAGCTGGTATCGGCGTCGAAATGTGGTACTTGCCGACGAAATGGGTTTGGGAAAGACCACAATCATTTGTTTGTTTATTCATTGCTTCTCTTTACTGGGAGTTTCATCGGAATGCTCCTTGTCTGGTTCTCGTGCCTCTCACTTCCATGTCTCGCTGGCAAACAGAACTTTTCGTATGGGCACCTTCCTTGAATGTTATAGAGTATCACGGAACTGCCAAGGCAAGGTCTGTGATACAGAAGTATGAGTGGTATGTCAAGGCTACGGAAGATGATAGAAAGCCCACTCACATAAAGTTCAATGTCATGCTGACAACATTTGAGATGTTGGTTGTCGATTCGACTCACCTTCGCGTTGTTCCTTGGGAAGTCTTGATAGTTGATGAAGGTTATGGGATCAGAAATACTGAAAGCAAGCTCTTTACCCATCTTAGTACTTTCCGTATCAGTCACCGAGTCCTTCTGAAAAGTACGGCATAGCATGTTTCGTTGACGAATCTGTTGACTTTAAGTGTGCAATTGAACAACTTTGACGTGATTCGTCGTTGACAAAACCAGTGATGGCTCTTGAAACTCTTTTCACCCTTCGCTGTTGTAGACTCCTTCATCATGTATTCTTTTGGTCATTGTGAGGTTTGGAGTCCCTTGGGCGGTGTTTTATACACTTGCAACCTGTTTGTGATGGGAAAGGTCCACCACTTTGGTTCATCCTTGAACTTATATTGCTTTGCAGTTCTTTTCATCAGAGGATAGAGTCATGAGTCATGACCTCCAAAAGATGTGTTGATGATTTTGGCAAGGCAGTGAAAAGGCTATTAAAACGCACGAAATGCTTAGGGTCGGTATGCAATCAGATGATAGAGTTCTGAGTCATTGATAGAGTTCTGAATGATAGAGTTTACCAATTGATAGAATTCTGATTGATAGAGTTCACCACTTGATAGAGTTCTGAGTCATTAGTACCAAGGGGTTTTCTTCAAAGTCCTCGAAGTCCTCTAGATGCTGAAGGGTCTCCTTCCAATGGTAAATTGTGGAGCTCGACGTCATTTCCGAACAAGGCCAGGGCAGTTCACCTGGAAGATGGGGTCCCCACTTCCGTATATGAGAGCAAATGTACGAACGCTATTGATTAGAAAGGAGTTGTAGAGAGCCCACCAAGAGTTGACCAAGTTTGTGTACTCTCATGTCAATATCTCCACCTCAACTCGCAGTTCCCTGTGTATTGGGTGGTGCTGAGACTCAGTACTCGAAGAATTTCACTGCGGCTGCGAATGTTGTCCCTTGCTCTTATACTTATGAGCCATCCTCCCCACTCGTTGAATGCTTCTCTGCGCAGACAAGTCTCACATGCGTCCTTTATGAATCCTCGTTTTTTAGTGTGGTCTACGACAGTTTCGTCGACAAAACTCTCATTTCTTGTTCAGGGGAAGGAATTTCATGTTCAGGGGAAGGAATTTCATGTTCAGGGGAAGGAATTTCATGTTCAGGGGAAGGAATTTCATGTTTAGGGTGAACCCGTTTGGGACGGCTAGCACTCGTCTTTCGGACGATTTCGGGAGTTCATTCACACGTTGATTGAAAATTATTGATTGATTTGCTGCAATTTGCTTCTTTCTCGTACATGCTCCCGTTGGTTTTTTGAAGGTGATATGGTGTCTGGCAAATGGGCAGTCTTGGTGGAGGATGAGGTTTTTTAATTTGTTGAAGATTTTGTGGCTTCTGAACGACTGTGAACCCTTGAGATGGTTCACCTCGGCGGGAAAACCCTTCCCGCAAGGTTTTGATTATTTACGCGCGTTATATAATGCTTATTCTTATGTTTTACCCTTTTAGTTTCAAACCTCGGCATATAGTAGAAAGTCTTGGAGTCCTATCTCGCTAATCCGGACTTGTTAGAATCAAAATCTTCAATGGTTTTAGTTCTAAAAAGTTAGAAAGTGGAAAAGGGGTTAGAAGACCGGTGGATGAAATGTTGGATGGATGTAGTGGAGTTGGTTTTCTCCCTACCGTTGGGCTAGGGTTGGAGAGAGTGTGTGTGTCTCTCTCCCATGTGTGGGGAAGAGGGTGTGTGTGTGTGTGAAAGTTTTCTTAGGTTGAACTATGCAAAATAGAGTTGGGTGGTCTAACACAAATAAACTTGCAAGTAGGATGTGTGGATTCGTTGCATGTGGGTGTGAGTGTGGGTAGGTTGGAGGAGAAGATAGAAGGGTTGGAGTTTTCAATTTGGGAGTGGCTGCCGACTTTGAAGGACGAGATCTCACGATTGACAAAGAATTGGGAGGCTTGCCTTAGAGATCTAGGAGCGTTGTCGAGTTTTCTTTCCAGCAAGACCAAGCTTGCCCTCATTGGAGCAAGGACGAGGGAGAAATCGCAATTCTACCAAAGTACCCTTACTGGTGACGGCAGAGTTGAAGGGTCGGCTTTGAAGGACGAGATCTCACGATTGGCAAGGAATTGGGGGGCGTGCTTTAGAGATCTAGGAGCATTGTCGAGTTTTCTTTCTAACGGGACCAAGCTCGCCCCCATTGGAGCAAGGACGAGGGAGAAATTGTCGTTCTACCGAAGGGACCTTACTGGTGGCGGCAGATTGAGGGAAGCCCCATTTCATCCTCCTTTGATGTGATTGTGACACTCTTGAGTAGCTAGATTGTGTGTGCAACGACCCTAGTGGGGTTAGATGCATGAATGCTTTGGAAAATGGCAATTTGTTGCCCAAAACATGTTTGGGTTGCAGCTTGATTTGGTGATGTTGTGTTATAGTTTCATGTATGAATGTGTGTTTTCTTGCTTGTGTATGCTGGTTTGATTGTCTTGTGTCACGATTTGAATTCGTGAGGGAACCGTGCGGAAGCGCTGCCCAAAATTCTCCAATTAACCCTAAAATTGTGTAGTGGTGGAGAATTGCATGTTTAGTTGATTGTTAGCACTCATATGTTGATTGGGTGCTTAGGCTTGAGGTAGAAGGTGCTTTGATGTGATTTGCAACCCCTTTTCAGCCCTAAATTGTGTGCTGGACCTCTTAGTCCATATGTGTTTTAGAGGCCTTAAGTGTTCCTTTTGGTCATTTTGTGCCCATAATTGAGCCCTAGGCCCTGGGTGGTTAAACGAGGGTTATTTGAACCTCCTAGGGAGGCTTGGCGGACTCAATTCACTGCTGGAGCTACTTGTTTTGCATTAAATGGAGACTTGAGTGAATGGTTGTGTCTCCTTGTGAATCCAAACTAGAAATTGCATGTATGTATGAAGTTTGGTGTCCACTGCTTGGAAGGTCGTTTTACTTGCACCCACCCCCACGGCCAAACTTGTGGCTTAAAAACCGGGTCACCGGGATTTAGGCTCACAACGACAGGCTCTTTTTGAACGGAATCCACTTCCTTTCAAAGTACTGTCAGTGTGGTGTTGTATCTTTGTATGTCGACGTCGATTGGTATCTTCAGAGGGTGATGGTTATCTTCGGCAAATGGGGATGGTATACGCAGTCATGGAGGATACGTGCTTGTGGGAGAGGAACTTGGAATATATTGACTAATCAAAGATCGCCGACTTACGTCGAACAGGCATTACGTTCTCTAGTACACTCATTTAGTATACGACTTCTCTGGTGGCTTCATAGTTTTTATCATAAACCGGTTTTTTCACCGTTTGCTCGAGGTTTGATTTTTCACAGTTTTGATCGAGGTTTTATTCATACGAACAGGGCTGAGTTGACAGTGAGTTAGAAGTATGGTACTTCAGATCCTAAACCGGTGATGGCTTTGCCTGTTTCGTTGACGAATCTGCTCAATGTGAGTCCTCATTTGAACAACTTTGTCTATGAGATGTCTATGAGGAAACTGCTCAATCGGAGATTGAAGTGGCCACGTTGATCACCGTTAATACTATACTATGTTTGAAAAAAGAAGGGCTTTCACTAGATTGTGCTGTTGCCTCTTTGGATTCTGCTGATGGTTTTTTTGTTGACGAAACAGCTCTTCTGGAGCTCGAGTTTGGCGCCCTGGCTGGCACTTTCCATTTTCATAATCTGTTCCATTGAGGTATTCGGTCTGGAGGTTGGATGATCAGTTCAAATTCAAGTGATGCCATTTGCTAGTTTCGTTGGCAAAATGGTCATTTTGGTGCTCTTATTCGAGCTCTTCTTGAAATTCCATCTTATACTAATTTTCTTTGTCCGGAATGGCTTCTACCTACTGCTCGCTGCGGGCTTTGATATTGAAGAAGACACGTTTACATTCGATAATTCTGGCTAATGTTGTCATTGATATGTTCATTGTCAAGTTCAATGTAGGTATTGGACACATTCGTTGACGAAATTGTCATTTTGACTGCTATAATTTAGTAAATATTTCATTTTCTAGACTTTTTGTCACCAAGTTTGATCTTGTTGTATTATTTTTGAAGTTTTTGTGTCAATTTTTGACAACTTAGTATTTAATCTAATTTTTTTTCGAAAAATTTGCTGTGGTCAATTGCCTGTTTCGTTGACTAAACTGCTCTTTCTGAGCCCTGAATAGAACTACCCATGTTCTGCTATCCATCACTGTGCACTGATTTTCTAACTGAGGGCTTCGGGCTGGTTCATTTATTGTCGTTCTAGGGTCACTACCAGAATGCAGAACTGATCAACAAGTAGACATTTGACACATTCGATGACGAAACTGCTCTTTTGGACCCATGATCCGAACCAGTCAAGTTGAGCTCTCCGTAGCTAGGCACTGCTAGATTCTCAGATTGTAGCTGCAAGGTTCTTTTTGTGCTTTTTTATTGTCACTATCATAGTCTGTAAAAGATGTTTTATTTGGAGTTGTAGCAAATATAGAATTAAGTCAATCTCAAGTTGTGGCAAATATGAAATCAAGCAAAAGTAATTCATGGAATTTTCTTTGGTCGGATGTCTTTTTCATTGATGAAACTGCTCTTCTGAAGCCTTGACTTGGAGTGTGCAGGTTGGCAATTCCATTGCTATGCTGTGTTCCATTGCTAATTCCATTCCATACAGAGGGACTTTGAGGGGTCCCGTTTTAGAATTTAGGGGACTCACAATAGGTCTTCATTTAGCAACTTTGTCACTAAAGTGATTTCCATGATTTATTTTTTGGAACAATTTGCTTGGTCAGACACCTCTTTCGTTGACGAAACTGTTCTTTTTTAGTCGTGACTTGGACTGTGCAGGTTGGCAACCCCATTGCTATACGCTGTTTGCTTACAGAGGGACGTTGAGGGGTCCGTACTGTTTGTTTTTGGGGTCTGACACTAGGTCGAGAATTGATAATTTGTTTTGCAACTTTGTCACTAAAGTCCTTATTGTTATTTATTTTTTGTGTTTCGGAATCAAGTTTGATAGGCAACAGTGAATTTTTGTTTATGTCTTTGACATATTTGTTGACGAAGTGCTACCCCAAGACTTTAACATTGAATATTTTACATTTTGAACTCAAATGTAAATTTGTTTATTGTTTATATGGGGATCTCAAACATTTGGTGGGATATTGATATCAAGGACGTTATATAGGAAACCATGTGTTGTTGTAAATCTAGACCTTTCGTCATTAACATATTAACACCTGCTACATCTGGAGCACCTAATTGCCTAATTTGAACCTTTGGACACCTTGCTAGTGTTTGATATATTGGGTTGCTTACTAGGGAGATGCTTTGGTGTTCTATATCCAGTATAGAATGGGATTGGGTCTTTGAGAAATTTGTTAAAGAAAGAAATAAGTATCACACTTAAAATTGACAACCTCTTTCGTTGACGAAACTGCCCTTTCGTTTCTCTTATACGGGGAAGTCATATTTTTTTTTTCAATTTCGTAGTTGGGCTCACATAGAGACTTACACTAGGGCTTTTTCAACTAATCTTGCATGTAGCCTACCTTTCCTCGTAACATCAATTCAAACATCCCTCAGACTATAACTTAACCTCAAAATGCAATTAAGTATATAACGGTTGTAGGTGAATTCAACCATTTGCTTTTCTCAATTTATTTTTATTTTTTTCAAACCAATGTTTGAACTAATTTATAGTCTATGCTATTTGTAATTGCATTGTATTGGGAGACTTAAAACAACTTAAAAACTACTATATTCTTTTCCGAATCCATTTGTTTACATACTTAGAGTGGCTAATATATTATTTCTTCTCTCATCTCATTTAGAATATCTTGCTGACGCCTACAACTTTTGTTGTGTTTGCTAATGTAGGAATCCATTGACTTCGAGCCAGAGGACTCCTATCTCGAGTCTGAGAGCTAACTTCAATTGTTGACCATAGTTAGCGACGTATCTTAAGGAGGAGGTGGACAAGTTCTTCAAATAAGAGAATCCCCACATCTCGAACCTTGACGCGATTTTGATGCCCGTAGAGTACGTCAAAAAATGACGTCTTCTTTTATGGGATAAAGCTTTTGATGTTTACGTAGGGCCCAAAGCCAGCCCTAAGTTCATTAAAGGCTCCCACATCGAAAAGATTGGTGGGGGTGCTCAAACTAAGAAGCGATTGATGTTCAGGTTCGAGCACGCCGTTGCGTATTGTCTATTTTCTTAACATCAAATTCTTCCGAATGTTTCTAAGCTATTGTACTCCTTGTAGATATTTCAAACAAGAGCTCGTTGCTAAGGGTGGTCTCGCTACACTGGGCATTCCATCTGAGTTCCAAGTCCCGTACTTGAAGAAGAAACCGATGTCGATTTTTTCCAATGATCAGTGGCAGCGGTTCAAGATGGCTTTATTGTTGACTGGTGGTTGGTTTCTAGAGTCTCAAACCCACCATGTTCACACTTCAAAAGAAAGAGAAGCATCTTGAGCAGATAGCGGAATCAGTCGATGCGGCTCATGTGGCACTACAGGTTGATGATCATGACAACGACTTCTGCATGCAACGACATTTTAAACCGTTGGAAGAAGGAAGTGGGGAATCAGCCTTTGGTGACGATTACGACTTGGATGAACCGTATCTAAAGAAGCCACACACTTATATTGGTGTGTAGTCAATTCAACTCAATGACTTCTTGTGAATTCAAAGTCTATACTACATTCAGAGCATTGACTCGCTATGAATTTTTAGATATGTAGATTTTTAGATAATGGTGTTTCTCCTTCATCGTAGTGTTTTTTTTTTTTTTTTACTATTTCAGAGTTGACTATGTAGGGCCAACTCTCATGAGTTGCCTTATCCTACCAGTCATTACTTTGATATAATTTACGTTTACATATATGTGTGTTTGCCAGTATCAAAACCTTCAACCGTATTGAACAATTTCAATGTCCAATCATGTACTCGATCTATATGTTGGGTTGCCTTGTCACACCCCACTATTTCAAATGACATTTAAAATTTTAAAAGTTATACAAGTTCTTATTGGTCATCGCTATTCTGTATTTGTCAATGTCTGTAGGGGCTTTTATTTAGTCCCTACTAGCTCAAGATAGCTGCCTTGTGCGTAACGCAATGCTCAAACAAGCCCGATGGGGATCGAACCCGGACCTTCGCTATGCCATCCTTATGTCTAAACCGTCCACATCATTAGATGAAACGATGAGACAGTTTCTATTACTAAAAATTGAATTATATAACCTTTTACCATTTATATTTTTTCCTTTATCATTATTGTTTCACAACATGCGCAGTATTCAATAATTTTAGATTGAGTTGTTCACGAATTGTAATCATGAGCTACGCCTGTCGGATGCCATGTATTCACTTTGTCTTCCCTTACACGTTTATTGTTGCAATACCCGTGTTTAGGTGACTCGTGTATCGTTCCAGAGATTCTGTGAAGTGACCAAGATGAAGTAGTGCTAAAACAACCAACCACCAAACGTTTCTAGTCCCACTTATGTTTTAGCCTTGCATGGCAAGGGTATCCCTTTGCAAGAGGGGATGCACAAAGACTCTTTTCCTTATGTTTACCGTGGCGGAAACTTCTACACCTAGACTCTTCCCATACAAACACACACTTAGGCACACATTACGTCCTCACAACTAATCCGTCCTAGCCGTCCGAATTAGCAGGTCACGCAGGCCGTCCTGGTTACCCTATCACCCTTAGTACAATGACAGACTCCAAGAGCTCCGAATCCGGCTAGAGGACGTCTACACGTATTCTGGTCACGAACTGTGCTTGATCCGTCCTCTGAGACTACAAAGGAACCCAAGTCTGTAGCAATTGGAGGTCGGATTGGAATCCGGCCTCACACACTCTACTCCCAGACCCTCCCAGACTGTAAGGTGTTTGCCACAGCAGTTTCCCTCTCTCAGACACCTAGACCAGCTCAAGACACAAGGCACTCAAGAATACGCCCAACCCGACCTCAACTCCACAGAAACGATCTAACGAAGATTCCGGATTACTAACTCCCAACTTACGACCCAACACAGTAGATACAACTTTTAATCACTCAACCTGAAAGGGGGACAAAGAAAGGATCACATTGAATATGCGCATAAGAAGGTTTTGATTAACACTTAAGCAAAGAATGTTTTAGGTGACAAAACTTTCACCTATAAGTACTTCTAAGTCAACGACTTGGAAACCTAACTGGATTGCGACGCCGTCCTACAAGGCCTACTCCTCAAAAAGCGGCTCGCATCTCAAAAAGATATTTCTACTGTCCTAGGCCGGATTCCAATCCGGCTTCCTAACCTTGGCCAACTTCTAACTTTTGGCCTCCACGTACCTCCTACCTCTTCTTCCTCGAACTAACTCCGTGCTTCGGCCGCTTTAGTGGCGAGGCTGCAATCAGTCCTGTCTTGACCCCCTTGCCCGCATCTGTCATCATGTACTCGTCATCGCTCGCGTCCTCGTCCGTGTCGTCCCTGCTCTTCAATTCTTCTTCCTCCGAATGTTGGAGGCCGATGTGGTGAAGCTTCTAGGCTCCAGGGGACTTCTCGTATTCCTCGGACGTAGCTTCCTCTTCGCGGTACGGGTGTTCTTGGCCGGAGAGTCTGCTGGGCCAGATGCACCTTCCTCCGTCTTCACCTTGCTTTTCCCTTTTGTGTCAGTCGGACTCGAGGGTCCAGCAACCGTCCTCTCAACATTGACCGGATCCGGCCTCGGAGTCTGCGCAAGAGTAGAAGTAAAGGCCGAAGTTACCATCTCCGCCATCCGCTCTCGGACGGAGTCTAGCAGCATTTTGACTTCGGCATTGCTCTTCTCGATCTTGGTGACGTACGTCTTTGCTACCAAGAGAAATTTCTGGAAAATCTCCGCCTTGAAGACTTCCGTCTGCAAGATTTCGGCCTCAAACAGGTTGGCCTTTTGAAGCACCTCGGTCGGAGAGTCGCAAATCTCCACGAGCTTTACGACATGCTCGTTAGCCGTCATTACGGCTTGCCGGCCGATCAGGAGTTCTTCCTCCGCCTTACCGTCTCCCGTAGACGCCTATTGTTAAGTGTGAGCTTCGTCACTTGCCTCTCCATCTGCTGGTACTGCTCCTCGGTCGGCTTGGAGTCCCACTTCTGCTTCACCTCGATCAAGGTCTGCACTCCAAAATCTTTGCACATCTGCGCAATTAGCCCTTGATAAAAGAAGTACTGACATCGGGCTTCCGTAAAGTGGTGCCATGCTTGCCTCATCGGGTCCGGATGGTTGGCGGACAGACTGAGGGGTGGAGGAAGTCGAGGGTCGTTGAGATTTATGGGATTCACCCAGTCGGCCGTAACCTCGTCATCTTCCACGACCCTCGAAGCTTGGCCGCACTCGGTTTGGATTCCGGCCTTGGTCGGATTCCCAAGAGAGGATGGGGACGGAATAATAATTACCTCCGGTTTCGCTCGTGGCAGGGTTGCCTCGCGAGCCGGCTCCTGGGGCGCATCCGGCTGTACGTCCCCCTCGTCGGATCGGACCTCGTCCTCTTCGTCATCGGAGTAGACGGTTTTGCTGTCCGTGTCCTCCTCGGATTCGAACACGCCGTTGTTTTGAGACAACAGCGCGATCTCGTAGTTCGACTCCTCCTCCTCTGTCAGGACTTCCTCCTTATGATACAAATGATAGAGGAAAGGGGTGATCGGGCTAGGTCGGGTCTTACCCACGTTCTTCACAAGCCAAGCGACTAAGTCTCGGATGATGATGCCCCGGTCAACTTCCCGCTCTCCTCGTACCGACCCGAGGACGGTATTGGCAAGCCGGACCGTGATCCGATGCGGCTTGTCCGCGTGGATAATCGGTGCTAGGAACTTGATCACCGTGCGCTCCCTTGGGTCATTACAGTCCTCCACCGAGTAGCCGTTATTCTTGTGCGGATTCCCGTGGAAGGTCGTCTTCGCCCACTTGTGTTTCCGGCCGCACAACCCTACTCCGCTGTTTACGACAAGGCCGTAAACTGCCCTCCAGTGATCGGCCGTCCAGGAAGTCGGCTTTCCTCTGTCTGTCCCCTTGAACTGGTTCGGCGCGCCGACCTTGATCTCGCGCACCATCTCCGCGTCGCGAAGTCCTCAGGGTGTGTTCAGCAGGCCGGAGAGTCCCATCTTGTCGAGGTCATCGGCTATAAACTTCTTCTCCTCTTTATTGGCCGGAATGAATGGAAGTACTAACTTGATTGATATCTTGAGCTCCTCGTGCGCCGGAGCGGAAGCGGAAGCGGAAGCTGATCCTGCCATCGGAAAGAAAACTGACAGAAAGTAGCGAATGGACGGGCTGAGATCGGCCAGGGGGCGGATCGGAAACTAAGGGACGGAAAGCGAAAAGACGGAAGGCGGGGGCGCAAGAAAGCGAGAAGGCAGGTAACGACAAGGGCGGACGGGTCGCGTTTTATAGAGAGAGTCGGATTCAAATCCGACCATCATGACCTGTCCGTCCGCCATCATTACCGTCTCCGTACGGAGCCGTCATTGGCACCCCTTGTCATCATTATTCTTCCAACCACTCCGTCCTCCAGCCGCCGTCTTTACTCCCATTCCGGCTTCCGACAGTACGTCCTCTCCGTTCGAGTGCGGAGTACAGGTTCACGAACTCGTCCTTATTATTACAAACTACATTCTAAATATAATACTTATTTGTAAAAACGTATTTGCCTTATAGTATACGGCCTATCACATACTTAGGTTGGATTCTTGACACTATACTTATTCTTAATGCGCATTAAAACATATTGGCACACAATCGAAAAAATAGGGTCCGACAACGCCTTCAAGAAGAATTTACAGAGTGAAGTGCACGCAGCGAAAGCTGGGTTGTCTTATTAGACACACTATTTGGAATGTCTGTCTGAATTGTCGTATTGGACATGCTTGTCTGACGTCCGATTCAACGGTAATGTCGACCGTACCAGAAATTGCATAGTAAAAACTTGTCGAGATTGACATTGAGGTAAACAGCTTATTTCATACCAAGCATATGGTCGATAATGACGTGGAAAAAAAAATACACGTCACTCTAAGAGAGTACATGTGTGGGCGACCGCGGGTCCCGCATAGGCGACTGCAGGTCCCTCATGGGCGACCGCGGGTCCCGCATGTGCGATCGCCGGTCCGTTTTAGACCTCTCATCTTCATTTTTTATGAGCAGAAAGACCATGAAATGGGAATTATGGGACCAATGATCCCAAATTACTAGCATGTGCCTACTCCTTCTTAATTTAAACTGATACATTAAAAACTACATGGCTCTTTTACTCCTCCCCATCCAATGTTCATCCTCATCTCATCCTCCTAAGAGCTGCTACGAACCCTTATGGACTCGCATGCAACATAGCTGGAAGAATTCCCGATTGCAAAAAGGGCGACGAGCGGTGCAGAAAGAGCAACCGTCGGTGCAGAAGGACCGGCGGTTGCCTCGTCCACTACGAGTCGAGGCGATCGCTGGTCGCCCTTGAGCTACTGACGTTCCCCCCTGGGCTACCGACGTTCGCCCCAATGCTACCGACGTTCGCCCTTAGACGACCGGCGGTCTCGCGGTCCACAGGGCGATTGACGCTTGCCTGTGGGCAATCGACGCATGCCTACTAGCGACTGACTGTCGCCCCTAGGCGACCGTTGGTCAAGGTTGTCATACCGGGCGGGCACCCCGCCCGCTCGTCCGTCCGCCTTGTCCGTCCGATAGAGCTCTCGCTTGCCCGATACGGTCAAACCTCTGTTGACTTTTAATTTAGGTAAAAAATCGAGGACGTGGCAAGGATTTGGGTAAAAACCAAGCCACTTGGCCGCAACGTATCCGCCACGTATGCGCCACATAGGCTTAGGACAGGGCGGGTGAAAGGGGTTAGGGGGCGGTGGGTGGGAAGGGGGGCGGTGGTGGAGGGGGAGGCGGCGGGCGGGGGGGGGCTAAGGCGGGGGGGGCGGCAAGGCGGAGGAGGGGGAGCGGGCGGGTGATGGGGGGAAGGCGGGTACCGGGGGGTAGGGCGGGTACCGGCGGGGTAGGGCGGAGATGGTAAGGGGGAATGAGGGGAGTGAGGGTGAGGGGGTGATGGAGGTGAGGAGGGTGAGGATGAGGGGGGGTGGGGTGAAGATGAGGGGGGGGTGAGGTTGAGGGGGGGGGGTGAGGATGAGGGGGCGGGTTGAGGATGAGGGGGCGGGTGAGGGGGGAGGAGAAAAGAAGGAAGGGAGGAGTGGGAAGAGAAGGGGAGGGTAGAGGAGAGAAGGGGAGGAAGTGGAAGAGGAGTAGAATGATGGTCAATTCAATCATTGGAAATCCAAACATTCCCTCACTTTATCCGGGATACTCCAAATCCCGGCTTTAATGAGGGAATGTTTGGATTTGTTTGTCCCATGATTAATGATGCTTGTTTGCAAAACACAAGATTGGTGAGAGAGGTGGCAAAATTTTTTCAAAAAACTACGTGGGGAGGGGTGAGAGAGGAAGGGGCGGGTTACGGGGGGGCGGATTATGGGGGGAGAGGTGGGTACCATGGAAGGTAGGGCGAGCACCGGGGGGGTAGGGCGGGTACCGCGGGGGTAGGGCGGATACCGGGGGGTAAGGCAGTCACCGGGAGGTAGAGCGGGGATGGTAAGGGGGAGTTAGGGTGAGGGGGTGAGGGAAGTGAGGGGGTGAGGATGAGGGTGGGGTGGGGTAAGGGGGGGTTGGTGTGAGGGGGGGGGTTAGTGTGAGGGGGGGGTGAAGATGAGGGGGGGTGAAGATGAGGGGGGGGGTGAAGATGAAGGGGGGTGAGGATGAGGGGGGTGAGGATGAGGGGGGAGTGAGGATGAGGGTGGTGAGGGGATAGAAGAGGAGGGAAGGGAAGGCATTCTCAATACAATTGTAGAAAAGTTAAACAATCCCCCACTATATCCGGGAAAGTCCAAATCCCGGTTTTCGTGAGAAATGTTTGGACTTCATTACCTTAAAAATACCCGGTAGGTGGAAGAAGGAGCCAAGGGAGGATCCAAGGAAAGAGAGAAATGAAGTTTCCGTATTTCCCCCTCTTATTCAAAATTGCCCCACTACAAACCAATTCCCTCCTCTATTTCAAAGTCGAGCTACCACGTCCCAAAAAAAATGATATTCTTAAAATGTGTGCTATTTTTCTCCAATCCCACCTTCTATTATGTTTAATTCATTCTTTTTCTCAATGCTATATTACAAATAAATTTATCATCCTAATGGTTTAATCATATATTTGATTTTACGCTCACAATTTATATTAAGACTAAAGAATGTACTGGTGGGTAGTATTATGTTTATTTGATTCCTCTTCTCAATATTATATTACAAATAAATTTATCATCCTAATGATTTAATCATATATTTGATTTTACGCGCACAATTTATATTAAGACTAAAGAATGTACCGGTGGGTAGTATTATGTTTATTTGATTATTCTTCCCAATATTATATTACAAATAAATTTATTATCGTAATGGTTTAATCATATATTTGATTTTACGATCACAATTTATATTAAAACTAGAAAATATACTAGGTAGTGTTATGTTTATTCCATTCTTCTTCAAATAACATTTTATTTAAAAAATTAAAAAAGTTAAAACAACATTTAAAAAACGCAGCACGTGTCCTTACTCCCTCTCCTATCCCACCTCCCACCCCCTTTCCCCCCTCCCCCTACCCCCCCTTATACCTCCCTCTACCCCCCCCCCTTATACCTCCCTCTACCCCCCCCCCCCTATCCCTCCCCCTTACCCCCCCTAACCCACCTTACCCCCCCTAACCCACCTTACCCCCCCTAACCCACCTTACCCCCCCTAACCCACCTTACCCCCTTACCCCCCCAACCCCCCAACCCCCCTTACCCCCTTCCCAACTTCTAACCCCGCTGCAGACCGCCGACTCCCGCCAGACTCGCCGCAGACTCTCGCCAGACCCCCGCACTCGCCTGCACTCCCCACTCCCCTACTCTACCCCCTCCCCGCCCTATACCCCTCCCCGCCCTACCCCCGTCCTACCCCCCCCCCACCCACCCTACTCCCCCCGCCCTACTCTCTCCTCCGCCCGCCCCCGCCGCCCGCCGCCCTCCCCACCCCCTTCGACCGCTCACCCGCCCCGCACCTCGCCACCCGCCCCCTCCCCGTCCCGCCACCAATGTAACCCGCCTCAAAAGTTCACCCGCCCCCTCAAAAGTTCACCCGTCCTAACAAAAGTTCACCCGCCATGGCACAATTTCACCCGCCCCGACGCCACGATGGACTTACACGTCACATCCTACCCGGCTTTTTACTGCAAAGTTTCTTACCCATGGAAAAGTTACACGCCCCCTTCAAACAAGGTGGGCGGGCACGCCCGTCCGTCCGGGACAACTCGTACGTCCGTTTTGTCCGCCCGATTGCCTCAACACGCCCGATATGACAACCTTGCCGCCGGTGGCCCTGTAGACCGCCGGTCGCCCTGTGGACCGCCGGTCGCCCATGAACATTGTGGACGAAAGACATGAACTTTGAAGAGCCATAACTTTTTCATTTGGACTCCGTTTTTGACAGAAGCACTTGGATTGCGTCTCAAATTAAGCTAGTTTATGTGGTAAAAATTGGAGACCCATACAATTAAGTATGAAAAAATGGCATGCATTTTAGTGAAGGGAGTATTTGTTTTTTGGGTTTTAAAACATTTGGCATGTATTACCATTGCAAGCCTATCATGTGACATCAAAAATGTTTCTTCATGATTTGTTTTACACAAGTGTGATCTTTAGATGCATCCCACAATCTTTGTAGTTGGAAGTATTTTGATCCAGATAATTTTAGTATTGGCTTTGCAATGATATTTCTACGATGAAAAAAGTGAAAAAAGTGGATGATTTTTGAAAAGATAGATCTCCTTCAACCACCGTTAGATTTTGAATTTATTTTTTAGAATGGATTCCAATTACAGTCTTGTATTGGTGATAGAAACCTCGATCCATTCGAAGATATATTGAAGATAAGGCATAAATTTGAGTTCAAGGGGTCTAGTTTTGGACTATATTAACTACTTTGTAAAATTTTGGCAGTTTTTATAATTGTAAGGCTACTATTTGAGCCAAGGGGAAGTTCAAGATGTATAGGGAAATAGAGTGGGAGAGTAGTATTTATACTTTCCTTTGTAATTTATATGAAACATGATTAGAAGTTTTGGACTATAAGAGGAAGGTAAGTAGTTTCTGTTAAATACCTGAGATTATTTAAATTTGTTGAAATGGGGTGTGTGTATAAAAGGAAGGAAGAGATGATTCAATACTTGTTTATGTTATATGTCATGATTTACTTGAACCTTTCATAAATTTGAATAAGAGCAGGAATAAAGCGTGTCCGAATGGAACTTGTGCACATGAGGGCAACCGCCGGTCGCCTAGGGGCGACAGTCAGTCGGCAGCAGGCGACCGTCGATCGCTTAGGGGCGACAGTTGATTGCTAGCAAGAAGTGGTAAAAATCTTAGGACCACAAGCGGAAGGGAAGTTTTTTTCTTGGATAACCTCTAATTAATTAGACTTGGTCTGAGGAGGGGTGGACGCATATATTTGGATAAAAGAGGGAGGAAGGTGGTTAAACATTTGGAGTAGCTAATAATAACTTTCGTAAACGGTGGAATTACCAAATAAATCATAGGAAAATTAGAACTACTTTTCCCATATTACTTGCAAGTATTTGGAGTGAGCAAAACTTTAAATATTTGGTGGAAAATGGTCGAAGGGGAAGAAGAATAATGCTATGATTGGAGTAGCTTATTATAACCCTATGAAAATTATGGTCATATTTAAAGATTGTTGGAATAACGTATGTAAATGCCACTATTTACTTGCAAGTGTTTTATAAGCATAACTTTGAATAATAAAGAGAAAATAGAGAAGAGAGGAGGGATAATGATTTTGACAATTCTACTATCTAATAAGGACCTCGTAAGAGTGATGGAACCATCAAAAAATCTATATGAAAACGCATGTATATGTCATGATTTACGTAGACCATTTAGAATTTTGAATAAAGGGTGTACAGAAGTTGAATGAAAGGGGTGGGATGGTGGTCTTAACATTTAAGTAGCAAATTAGGACCCATTGAAAATGGTGGAAGTGCTAAAATATCCATAGGCAAAAGGGAACCATATGTTTGAGTATAAGTGGGCATATTTGAACCCAATACAATTGGAACCAAGGGGGTGATAAGCCCCTAAACGTCTTTGGGGTATTTTTAGCCAATAACACATTTTCAAAGAAAGTGTCATAGATGAAAATTAAGACTAGCTATTTAGATCTCAATCGTACAAACTTGATCACGATATACTTTTTTTAGATCATGTGGACCAAAACTTGACTCATGGACTTCATAGATTGCCATAAAATAACGTTCTAGTGTGCAAAACAAATCTACAAGCTAGTACCATCAATTTCACTTTGAGGTGAAAATACTACCAACATGAAATTTGCAATAAAAACATGACCAACAAGAAAGTTTTTCATATTTATCTTAAACACACTCTTGTACCAAAACAATTCTAAAAAAAAAAACCTTGGCTCAAATAATAGCCTTGCAATTATAAAAACTGCCAAATATTTTACAAAGTAGTTAATATAGTCCAAAACTAGACCCCTTGAACTCAAATTTATGCCTTATCTTCAATATATCTTCGAATGGATCGAGGTTTCTATCACCAATACAAGACTGTAATTGGAATCCATTCTAAAAAATAAATTCAAAATCTAACGGTGGTTGAAGGAGATCTATCTTTTCAAAAATCATCCACTTTTTTCACTTTTTTCATCGTAGAAATATCATTGCAAAGCCAATACTAAAATTATCTGGATCAAAATACTTCCAACTACAAAGATTGTGGGATGCATCTAAAGATCACACTTGTGTAAAACAAATCATGAAGAAACATTTTTGATGTCACATGATAGGCTTGCAATGGTAATACATGCCAAATGTTTTAAAACCCAAAAAACAAATACTCCCTTCACTAAAATGCATGCCATTTTTTCATACTTAATTGTATGGGTCTCCAATTTTTACCACATAAACTAGCTTAATTTGAGACGCAATCCAAGTGCTTCTGTCAAAAACGGAGTCCAAATGAAAAAGTTATGGCTCTTCAAAGTTCATGTCTTTCGTCCACAATGTTCATGGGCGACCGGCGGTCCACAGGGCCACGGGCGGTGGCCTAGGGGCGACAATCGGTCGCTAGTAGGCGAGCATCAATCACCCACAGGCGAGCGTCGATTGCCCTGTGGACCGCGAGACCGCCAGTCGCCTAGGGGCGGACGTCGGTAGCATAGGGGCAAACGTCGGTAGCATAGGGGCGAACGTCAGTAGCTCAAGGGCGAACGTCGGTAGCTCAGGGGCAACCGGCAATCGCCTCGACTCGCGGTGGACAAGGCGACCGCCGGTCCAGACAAGGCAAACGCCAGTCTAGTCCTACGTGGCGCAGTCGCGCATCGTATTGCTGAGTTGTATAGGCCACGTGGCAGCCACGTATGATTCAACAAGGACAGGGTAAATCAAGGGTAACTTTTCTGAAAAAAAAGATTCTGTAGATTCTATTAGACATTCTGAGGCTCAATGTCTGTCTGACATGTTGTGTCTGTCTGACGTTCAATAGTGTCTCATAAGACAACCCTGGGCGAAAGTGACGAATCGTGGAAGTCAACACTGCATGTAATCTCACAAGGTGGATGAAATGACACTATATTTGCATAGCAAAGGTACGGGTTTCACCCTCGTCGGGCTTGTGTGAGCGGCGCGATATATAAGAGCCAGCATCCGAGGATATAGTATGGATCTTAGGGTTCGTTGCTTTCGTTGAATTTTTGTTGTATTTTCATGATAACGTCATCCCTAATTTATCCCTTAACTCTAAACCCAAAAACAATTTTTAGAATTACCTAAAACATATGTTCAATTTAACCTTTAAATAGTCTTGTATCCAATTCACACGTTCATCAATATGATGACATCAACCCTAATTTCAATATATTCACATAAAATCTTCAAGACAATGCAAATGAAATATTCCTACAAGGTGGGACCCACATTTAAAGAAGACCCTAAACCACGGAATTAGGGACCCTAAACTCTAAAATAGACATTTAAAAATAGTACAATAGTAAATTAAGTGGTAATAGGGTACTTTACTTTGTAAAAAAAATGTTATAAAATACTCAAAATTGTCCCGTCACCGCTCTACGCTCTATGCTCTACGCTCACCCCCCTACGTTTTCCACTCTATTGCATTGTTTGTAGAAGGTTTTTAGCTACTATGTGACTCGTGCACATGTTAACCCGCATACTGGATGTAGTCAATCTATTTCAAATGACATTACACTAGAGGATGATATCTACCCTTATCCATATTGTGGACTAGCAAGACGCTCACCAAGGTTAAATTTCAATCCGATTCCAGACGTGCTCCTTGGTGCCCGTAGCGCCAGGTTTTCCATGGGTCTCGGATGTCCGTCATGTGAGGGGCTGCCAATTTAGGGATTCTTCTTAATCTGCACAGCCCACATCATTGAGTTGGTGGTATTTTAATTTGAACACCATCAATTGGAACATGCCAAAAATGCTATGGATTGAACATACTTTTTTGACGCTCTTAATTGGCCCCCGTAGGCGCTGCTTCAGAGTCTTGTTCAGCACGCCTAAAGTCACTGGCGGGCCACCGAATGAAATAGCCAACGGCCTGCTTCATAGTTAGGACGATAGGTTTACCACAAGGATTCTTCATTAACACATCTCACAAGGTGTAAGACGGCAATTCTAAACCTGCATGATCAAGAAGAAGCCAATACTGAATCCTAGTAGCACAACAAGCTACCGCTCAAACAAAGCAAAGTTCAAAATCAGCTTGAATAATTCATGAAGAGGAGCGTACAAATGCCAGCTCGTACAGCAGCCTGAGGTCACCCTTAACCAGAATTATTTTTAAAGGCTGTACCACTTGACCGCCATCGTCAACTCCTCCATGGCCGGCAAAGTGCTCGTCGTCGCCCCTTCCGCCGACGCCATGGATCCGGACCAATTGTTCTACGCAAAGATCTCTATCAATGCAATGATTCTGAAACGGAAAAAATTTGCACTCAAGAATGGAGGCAAAGCTTCGGCGTCGTTCCTCTGATCTATTTATTGCCAAAGCGGACATTTGGTGTTGATACCATTAAGACGATTATCCATGAAGGTACCAATGCGGGTATCGCTATTGCATGGGCATCTGCCGATCTTTACTGGAAGATGGCAAATCAGTTGATACCTCCTCAAGACCCGGTGGTTTTGGAAAAAGCATATACCCAATTACAATGAGATAATGTTGTGTATTTAGTACAAAATATTTGATGGATAATATATATTTACCCACAAATCTTAGTATTAAAGGAAAAAATTGGCACTCTATTTACGTTGACCTTTTTAGGTTTTTTTATGTCACTCAAAACGCATAAAAACGTACAACTCTGTTAACAAGCGTCTAAGTAAACACGAAGTAAGTCAAGTAATGTTAATTACTGTTCAACAGTGTCATTCCGGACGCATAGTAACGTAAAAGTGAATTAACCACAATCTTCGAAAACACAGGACCAAGTCCGTTGGCAGCCACTGGACATTTGAATCTCTCGTGATACATCAATGTAACTTCTATCTAAATACGGACTAATAACCTTCCCAAACTTCCTCTTTTCAACTTCTACTACACATAGGAAATTAACAACCCGTATCCTTAATTAATTACATTGAATCAAGACTTTTAGGTAGACTAATCAGACACTTCTAAGGAAAGGTCCTACGCATGAAATTTGCAATATATATTTTAAATAAAAAATTGTCGTGCAGATTCTTTAATTCATAATTCCGTAACATACAGGACTTTGGGAGTTAACAAACTTCAGTCACCCGCGGAAAGAAAGATCATGGGGCCAAGCTGTATAGTGCACCCTTGTAATGCATGATTGTGTTAACTATCGCCACACTTGACACAGCGTGACGTACAAGTTTGTTAACTACCGTTAAAATAAACGCATTGTAACGTAGAATTGTATTCAACGTCGTCACAAAGAACGTAACCGAAAAAAACCTCAATTTGCAAAGTCATTTTTAAGTGACATTCGTTTTGACACATCTCGGGATATATACATTTGAGGTATCCTAATGTGCTGCAGGACTTGCGTATCAGACATACACTAGACAACATGCATTGTGAGAAAAAATTGTGTGAAAATATAATAAAAACTTTGTTTGGAGTGACTGATTTTCCACAAGGACGCATGGACTTCAAAGATATGGAAGTGAGGTCTGCCCTATGGTTGAGAAAAACTCATCGTACGGATGGTCAACTATTTATGTCCTATGCACCGTATGTTCTCAGTCCCCTAGCGAAGACGGACATGCTTAGCATAATAGGATCAACGAAGGTGCCACAAAATTAAGCTGGAGCAATTTACAAAAGGGTTTCTAAAGGTAGACTGAGGTTTCTTAAATCCCACTACTTTCACGTCCTCATGCAGCAGGTATTGTAAACTCACTTTTACCTTACGCTACTTTGCCGTTAGAATTATTGAGTTCCATGTGAAATGCAAACTAACCACAATTCACATGCATTTGCAGATACTACCCGTGTTAGCACGGAATGTCAATATTTGCAGATACTACCCATTTAACTACGGAATGTCGATATGAATGCAGATGTCTGAACTTGTATTATAAAGGTCACAAGGGTCACAAATGTTGCCATGCTATAGCACTACAGAAGGTGCCAAGTTCTGTTGTGAAACCCGCTCTTCAATTTGTAATGTTTTCCTTAACGTCTGAACACATAATTTGACGTCATCGGGAACATTAGGTGACATAGACGTCAACGAAAGCCATGTTAGCATGCGTTACAACGTGTTACTTTGTACACTGTTTCCATCTAGTCTTATGCTTGAGCTCGTTGACTACTGTTTTTGATTGCACAAACCATTAATGCTAAATGCACACTCCAGGGCTTACGAGCTAGAGTAGAAGTCAAGGACCACACTATGTTGTGCAATAAATCTCGGAAGACCTAGGCGTAGGCGACAAAAGCCCTCTTACATGCTTTCAGAATTAAAGGCTTTGCAGCCATTTCCAAATTGGTTGATAATTGCGGTCGACAGCGACCGTGCAGATGGCTCTCAGAGCATCGACCAAAAAACAGTTGATTTGTCTCGGCCTCCCTCGGTGAATGCGACAGCTTATCGGTCAATTAAGGCTTATAGCATGCACTTCCGTTGCCGCTCACTTGAAGCTTCAAGCGCTATTATAGATAATGGCGTAGACGCAATCTTCACCAACGATGCAGGGGTACAGACGGAGGAGTACGTGGGCCATGTTGAAGAAATACTAGAATTTGACTACGGGCCCACGTGTGTCGTAGTCCTTGTTTGTTCATGGGTTAAAGTAAGAATAAGAGGTGTTGCTGCAACAATGAAGCGGTACCAGCATGGGTTTCTTTCCGTGAATTTCGCAGATCCCCACAAAGTGCCTTCCGACGTCTTTTGCATTCCCCATTCACGTGTAGCAAGTATATCTCGTAGCAAATGACGGGCCGAGGAAAGTGGTGTGCAAGGTTGAAGTTCAAGGCAGCCGTAGAGGTCGCGCATTTGCTATCGTGCAAGACAATGCCATTGCACACACCAACGACCCAGTATTATCACATTCAATAACATAGACAGCTGTAAAATAGAACCTACGCAAGTGGAGGACTTCATACTACAAGGGTCTCTTGTAGACGGGCACAGAGAAGAGCTAGTAGCAGCGGACGTTAACGAGGAGGAATCAGACCACCTCTTTGGCTATTCATCAGATAGTGAATAGTGATCTCAAAAGTAGCGCTTTCGAATACGTTTCTTGGAACAAATGATGTTTATCTGTATAACACGTACCTCATGTGTCTTTTATGTTTTGTGTGACACTGTTAAATGCAATTTTTGTTTACAGAACGTCAATACTAACGCTTGGACGTTAAACCAACGTCTATTGTGACGTGTTAACGGTTAAATTACATCAGTAGTGATGCTTCCACGTTAAAAATATGTCAATAGTGACAGGAACGCGTTAAAACATTGTCAACCTTGACGCATTCATATTCAGACTACGTTAATAGTGATGCGTTTACGCCAAAACAACGTCAATAGTGATGTGTTTACGTTTAAACTACGCCAGTCGTTATGCGTACACCAACGTAAATAATGACACTACTTGGACTTCACGTTTTTCCAACGTCAATACTGACGCGATGACGTTAAAACAACGTCAAGATTGAGGCATTCAAGTCAAAACTACGTCAATACGGACAAATCCAAGTTAAATCTACGTCAATAGTGACAGGTTCAAGACTTCACGTTCAAACATCGTCAATTGTCACGCGTTCCGGTAGTTGCAACGTCAATAGTGACGCTTTTGCGTTGAAACTACGTCAGTCGTGACACGTTCACGTTAAATCAACGTCAATTTCTGACGCGTTTAAGATTTCATATTTCAACAATGTCAATGGTGGCGTGATGACGTGATCACGTTAATGCAACGTAAATAAGGACGCGGTGACGTTAAGACTACGTCAATACCGACGCGTCCACTTTAAAATAATGTCAATAGTGACGCCTTCACGACTTCATGTTTCAACAACATCAACAGTGACGCAATCACGTTAAACGAGGGTCACTAGTCACGCGTTCACATTATACAAGTAATACGATGTCAATAATGACGCGCTGGCGTTAAACATCCGTCAGTAGTGACGCATTCATGATGACGTATCTAAGAACAGTGTTTAACACAACCTATGTCTTTTTTGACACGTGGGTCACTTTTGACGCAGGTCAAACGCTAAATTGCCTAACTCTAAAGCACAGTTTAACATAATCTATGTAACTTTTGACATGCTTGTCACCATTGATACTCTCTAGGATCATTGACCAAGTCAAAACCCTAACAGCCACGTCACCCTTACCATAAATGCACTTCACACGTCAACTATGTCATTACGTTTCCTTAAACACACGTTGACACAATTTTGCGTCAAAAAAAATGCCAATGTCACTATTGACATCCCCTCGGACCAAACACCAACTTGTCCTCGTCACCCCTATCCTCCACATAAGCCTTCGACATCACCAAGGCATTCCACGTAGGAATTATGAATATATCAAAAGTAACACACTTGAACGTTGCCCATGTCACTTTAAGCATCATCTACGTTAAATGAAACGTGTTGACACGGCTAAGGCATTCCCGGTAACGATCTGCTCCTCAAGATCCTCCCGAGGTCTGACAAGGCTGATCTCCACCGGTAGAGCAGATCCCTCGTCTCCTTTGACTGGGGCAACTACTCCGGTATCCCTCTGTGTGCTTGCTACTCTTGTTGGGCTAACAGATCCGGTCATCGGGACATCAACCGGAGTTGGAAGTGCGGGCTCTACGTACTCCGGTGTTGGATTGGGCACGACATTTTCTGGAGGAACACTAGGAGCGAATGAGTTTGTCGAGGTATGGTGTAGACGTCCGGAATCCAAGCTGCGGTTACTCTGATATCCCAGACAACGCTGTGAAGACAAAGACACGGAGTGAAGGTTGAGAGGTTAGGTTTTTGGCCATGGCCACTAAGCAAACACAGCAAGCAGGTAGAGAGAGAGGAAGAGCAAGAGAGATTCAATAGGAGAGAGAGAGAGATTGGCTCTTAGCCTTTGCATTCATACCACGGAACCTGAGTACATTGGAGGATCAATTGAGCTAGCCTAAAAGTGTACTTCTATTGTGACTACTACGAGTACCTCTTATATCCTACGTAGCACCGTAGAGGTCCTAGAAATTGGGCGGTGCCCTTATTTGAAGTGTTGTGGGGTCTTCAGTCAGCAGCTACCGCCTCCGCCTTGGTCGCCATGGTGCCATGTTTGGTGGCTATGGCCCCCGTCAAGTGTTCCGTGGTTGTGCTCTTGCCTTTATTGCTCCCGCCTTGCTCGTCGTGGTTGCCCTGTGACGTCTGTCGGATAACATTTTGCCCTCCTTGTGAGAGCACAATCCGTCCCCGGATTGGTCAATGCTTGGATCGTCGGTCAGCGGGATGAGTCTGTTCCCGTGGCAGGTGTTGTTGTCGTGATGAGTCTCTTCCCGTGGGAGCTGTTGTTGTCATCTTGGCGGTGGTTCGTTGTTGTACAATGCTCTGATAGCTACGGCGATTCCCTTGAGCAGCAACCTTCAGTTCCGAAT
Organism: Bryum argenteum; assembly: GCA_037043015.1. Taxonomy (NCBI): domain Eukaryota; kingdom Viridiplantae; phylum Streptophyta; class Bryopsida; order Bryales; family Bryaceae; genus Bryum; species Bryum argenteum. The sequence continues at coordinate 32,060,380 of CM073321.1, read as the reverse complement.
CGTATTGGCATGTTCATAGACATCATGCAACGTTTTGCCCAACATCTTGTTACAACCGGGACATTGAGTATCGCTGGCAGTCGAATCCATGAAGCTTTCTGCAAGATCCGGGTGCTTGATGAAGTATTGTTCGACTTCATTTAAACGTCTTGGAATTCCTCGTCAACCTCACTGTCATCGTCAAGTTCCACATCCCACGTATTATCATCCGACATTTGTATTAGAGCTTGTCGGTGTTCCGTAAAAGAAATTTTGTGGTTATCGTGGTTGTTGGCTGCGCGGTTGGTGGCGTTGTGGCTGATGGTGGACGAGTTGGTGGCTGGTCTCCTCCTTCTGTTGTCTTTGGCGATGGTCGGGGCGTTTGTTCGGTATCTGTTAGGTGTTCCAGTATATGCACTCGCTCCTATGGTTGATCTTCAGTCATGGACACACTCTGATACTTCTGCTGGTCGTCTACGGTGCCTTCTGCTGATCTGTCCACGGCTACCACTTCATGTTCATGCCGAACTTCTGTGACCTGCATTGGTAGCTGCTTGCAGATAGTGACCGTGGTGTCTGTCGTCAGGTGAGTGTCTTCATGGCTGGACTTGCGCCAATCTAGGTCATAATCCGTGTTCAACTGCAATTTTGCAAGAGCATGTTTAATGCAAGGTGCCACCAAGTCGCATGCGAGCACGTCCGTGTGCGGTGGTTGTTTTAGGATAGCATTGTACTAGAGGTCACCCAAGCAAGCTGCGGCGTTATGGATCCAAGCCTGTTTGTTGGCCTCGGAGTTCTCCACCTCGGTGACAACCGCTCGGCGTCGCATCTCTAGGCTCTTTGCGTCTGGATTGGTCGGGTTGGTGTCAATCAAGTTCCGGCATTGTTAACAGAGTTTGTCATTCTGAGTTTCCAAGGACGTAATCTGCTCCTTCCCATTGTCCCTCTTCTTGCTAACCCTGTTGAGCTGTAGCGTCATAGCCTGCATGTCGATCCTCCATGTCTTGAGCTAACTCTTAAGGGTCTGGGCCGCACGGTTTGCCTCGTCCATGTGTTGGTTGGCATGGACTAATTCTTCTTCCTTCTTGCGCAGGAGTGTTTGTAGATCCTGCGTGGTTTTCTAGTATCGCGCCTTTTCCTCGCGGAGTTAACGCTGTTGGCGCTCCGTGGATTGGAGCTGGTGTACTACTTTCTGCATGCATGCTACCATGGCCGTCGAGTGGTTGCCCTGTTGTTCCGCCAGTGAGTGTTCGGTATCCCCGGAGATAGCCTCGTACTCCGTCCTTGATCGCTTGCTGGAACTTGGTGTCGCGGTGTCCCTGACCGGTTTCATCGGTGACGAGGTTTTACGACGCTGGAGGTCCACGAAGTTGGCAAGCAATGACCACTTGTTATTTTCTTTCTGGTACTTCATGTACCGCATGATGTATGTAGAGAGGAATGGGCCAATGGGACTAGAGTAATCCGACCAGCGCTGATAGTTTCGGAGTTCTACGTGTAGGTTGTCCTCGAAAAGCATACCCCAGTTGATCTTTGCTCCTGCATCCGCTAGCAGTAGCAACTCTAGCTGCGCGGGTAATATCCCGTTACAGTTGTATCGAAAATATATTTGACTGAGGATATTCCGGATTCGGACAAACCAAAGTTCCTTCAGCTGTGCTCCGACTTTGAAGACATCGTGGCCGCGCTTGCTCTCGGGTTGCATCTCTGATAGCCTCTGCGCGATGTCGGGTTTTGGAAACCCACAGGTTTCCGTCCACCGCGTGATACCCACTATAAGAAAACCCTGTTTTTTGTGATGTCTTGTGTAATGTCTAATGTATTTTGTGATGTCTTACTGTCTTAAAAGATGTCTTCGAAGACGGGAGGATGTCTGTACGTCTAACGGGCACATTTTGGATTGAGGGGGCATGAAGACATCACCAAACAAAAAGATGTTGGTGAAGACATGGATGTCTTTGAAGACATCTTGATAGACATCAAACTGCTACGTTGGCAAGGGATTTTGGACCAGCAAGGTAAAAACGACCAAAATTTACTGGTGGACAGGGTAAAAAGCATTTCTAATGTTAAAAGAGTAGGTGAATGGACAGTGGTTTTCAAAAGTAGAAAAAAAAACATCACACTTTAGTTTTTTTTTTATTTTTTTATTTTTTTTTGGCTAAATCATTATGTGACGTGGCAATACTGAAAATACTAATTTCAGGCTATTCTCACTATTTTTTCATTGGTCTATTTTTTTAAAAAAAATATTAAAATATATAATTATATTTCAATAAAAAATATATTTTGTAAATTTTTATTATATTCAAATAAATTAGAATATTATAATTCTGTAATTTTTTATGATTTAAATATTTAAATATTTAAAAAATATTATATAAAAAATATAATATCTATAAGATAACAATGGTGCCAAAAAAAAAAAGTAAAAGTAATTTCGTGGATATTTAATCCTCAAAAAACACGTGGACATAGATTAATAAAGTTATTTACAGCACTTTATCTACATGGCAACAAAAACTCCACGTCAGACCAGTTGACAAGTGATTCAACATCTAGTCGGATGTCTAACACGATGTCCAACTCACCCATAACTACAGTCAGGCATGATTGTCCGCATAGACATCTACTTGGATGTCTATGAAGATGTTTTGCACGACATCCTCCTAAACGTCATTTACTAAAAAGCAGCAGTACTTAAGAGTATTTTTAGAATAATATCAACTTTTTCTCTTACTGCTTGTCCTCCATTGGCGCGGGTCTCTGATTGGAGTAATCCTTAAATACTTAAAGAAAATATAAAGAGAAAATAAAAACAATAAACAGTGTTTTTTGGCTTACTTCAAGAAGGAATTAAATATTATTGATTACTTATAGATTAGATTTATATGATCTAATAACAAGACTATACGTTACTCTATCATTAACAACCAATATTATACAAATTAAAGCAAATTTACAAGAAATATGAATTTATGAAAGTAGCTATTTAATACAGTTTAGGAGACAAAATTCTAGAATAGAATTAGTATTAAGAAAGTTAGTTGGAAAGTTAGTTAGGATAGAAATAAAAGGTAGTTGAGAGTTTAAAAGAGAGCCTATCACCATGGAAGACTATAAATAGTCTCATGATTGTAATTCCACACTTTTTCTATCAATAAAGATTATTTGATTTGTTGTGGAAGAAACTCTAAGACTTACAATATGTGCTTTGTTGTGGAAAGAACTTTAAAGCATCTGGTATTTGATTTGTTGTGAGGGAAAACAAAAAACCTTATATAGTTAATATGTTGTGGTTGAAGATGCCATCAGATGTCTATGATAATGTCTGCAGGGATGTCTAAGATGACGTTCATGAAAATGTCTAACATGATGTCTATGAAGATGTCGAAGATGACATCTATGATAGCATCCAGAACCATCTACAGGGATGATTTTCATTGACTTCAATGGATGAACAGAGGCGGCTAGGGTTTGCTGCCGCCGCCATAGTTAGGTCATGGGACCTTTAAGTAGAATTAGAGGCCGCACAAAGCTCATTATTGCCTTCATTTTTTCAAAGAGTTAGTGTTTGGAGTGTAGAGGCTAAGGTTTGCTTCTTCATGTGGCTAGGGTTTGTTGCCGCCGCCATAGTTAGGTCATGAGATCTTCAAATGAAATTACAAAGCTCATTTTTGCCTTAGTTTTTCCATAGAGTTTGTGTTTAAAGTATAGAGGATTTCGAAATTGTTTCCATTCAGTTTCAGAATGATTGTTAACTACAATAAGAGAATAGTATTTGTAGAAATCCAATAGCTCTCAAGAGTAGGTTTCCTTCTTCATGTTGCTAAGATTTGCTACTTAAGAGGTACTGGATTTCAAAAGCATCTTGTACAAGAAACCCGAGGACTTGTAGAATTTGATTTTTTGTGAAGAAAACCCTAGTACTTGTAGTATTTGATTTGTTGTAGAAGATGTCTACGATGATGTCTGCAAGATGTCTTAGAGCATGTCTATAAAGATGTCTAAATTTGTTGATGGAATTCTGTTTTGGAAGGTGGGACATAAGAGGTCGGGGCAGCGAGCTCGATTTGAGGCCGCGAAGCGACATGCGTGCTTGTAGGTGAGTGGAACATATGTATGTATAGATGTCTATAACGTTGTTTTTAATGATGTCTAAAAGGATGTCTGAAGAAATGTCTAAGCAGATGTTTGCAAGAATGTCTAACTGTGTCGATATCTTGAGGTTAGGAAGTAAACCATCTCAACCTAGGTAGTGCAATTAAATGGAATTAAATCAGAATTTTTTTACCTTTACAAACCCTTCTTTAAATGGAGTTGATATTGGCTTATTGAATATGTGTAGCGGCGGGACATGCACATGACTATACGGATATCGACAGCAAGTGATGGAAGTGGAGAGACTTACGGAGTTCAAATTGTGGGTGCGTAGTATATCGTAGTTGTTGACAGGCGTATTAGTAAATATTCTAATTTGTGTTATCATGTTTAACACAAAACTTTCACATCGATGTCCTAGGGGATGTCGCTACAAACATCCGAGCAAACATCACAAACTTAATAAGGACATCAACGTAAACATTCTACGCACTGGAAACATCTTATAAGACATAAAAATTGTCTTCTAAGATATTTTGTAAGACATTGCATACGTCTTGCGAGACATCTTGTACAACATCTAAGATGTCTTGCAAGACATTTAAGTCGTCTTAACTGATGTCTAAAACTATCATGATAGGAGCATAAAACCTCCGCAATATGCTGACGTGGCATGCCATGTCATTTTCCCAAGTCCACGTCAACTTTTCCCAAATGCCACGTCGGATATTCCCTGGTGCCACGTCGGATTTTCCCGGGTGCCACGTCGGATTTTCTCGGGTCCACGTGGGATTCTGGCGCCGCCATGTCATCTTTCGTGGGACCATGTAAAATTCCACATCATGATGAATTTCATCCCCATGTGGCACTGTCCGTCCACTTCAAGCTGATGTGTCATCCACGTGGCACCCACGTGGCACACTTTTTACGGTTCTAAAATTACCTTAAGACATCTTCGATCTTAAGACATTTTCCTGTCTTTTTAGACGTCTGCTTAGACATCTGTCATGTCTAGGATGTCTTATCGTCTATAAGACATCCGAATTAATGTCTACAATGTCTTTTTAGACATCATTTACAACATCATTAAAAACGCAGGTTTCTTATAGTGATCGGTGTCGTCCCATTCGTAGTCGTGGGACATATAGGCCGCAGAAAATTGGACTTGTACTCCATCCACGGTGTCGGTGGGAAACATTCCTACACAGCTCTGGGGCGCCATGGAATCCACAAACTGCCTGCAGTAGTCGATGTTGAGTCTCCATGTCTTCATGTCCTCCCAAAAACGATGTGGTCCAGTGTTCCGCGTCCAAACTCCATCCACCCTGCTGCGCCAATCGAGTACTTCTTTTGGCACGTAGAATGGCTGCTCTGGTTTCTTTTGAGGTGTGAGACTCCAAGAAGACATAGTTTCCGTAGAGTGAGTTGAGGCGTAGAGTGCGAGGCGTGAAGGAAGAACCAAAGAGAGACACAAAGAGTAGAGAGGGTGGAGTGAGTGAGAGCGCGGAGTGAGGCAGCGTGGTAGCGAGTGATGGCGCAAGTGAAGGCATTGAGACCGTGGTGGTATCTTTAAGTACGCCTTGGTATCCGCGGCTCTGGAGTTTAAAGTCGGCGGAGTGGTGCTAATGACTAATAGAGGGGACACGCTAGAGTTTATTTTGGCGGCTGTGATAGGTATTTGAGTGCCTATCATGGCTAGCGTGGATAACTCGATTGGATTTCCCGCATCTCCCATGATGACCGAATTTTCGTGGTGATGATAGTTGTACCTTTTGTTTCAGCCGGTGTCGTGGGCTACTTGGATGTGACTTAGATATACTAACGGGAGGCTGGTTTCCCTAGCATCAGTGGAGTCTGTGATGACTGCGGAGGCTGGCTGTTACTGCGCCTCTGTGGACAGGAGGTTTTGCAGTTGTCCTAAGCTTACTGTCGTATGTTGGTTGGAAGTATTCGTATGATACTGCTTGAGTTTTGCCGTGTTGACGATGGTTGCCTATGCATCGTAGTTATTGTTGTTTACCAAGAGGACCGTGTTGTTTGGCAAGGCTAGTTGCACGTTGTATGGTCCATGCTAAATCGTTCCCAATTTGGATTTCCGGATTTTTGTATCTCTTGGACACCATAATACTTTATTACCCTTTTGGAATACTTGAGGGGGTTTAGAGCCTTGGAAATATTTTAAACTGAGTTGTTGTCTTCGTAAGATGTTCATCTTTGCGTCTTCTCGTAATTGCTCGAGCCTGTGAAGATCTTCCACGGGGACTGCTAAATCTCGATGAGGTTGGTAGTCCCGTGGCTGCATGGATTTAAATGTGGGAACAATGTATTCCGTTGGTAACAGGGGTTGGGTCTCATGAACTAACTCGAAAGGGCTGAATTGAGTGGCTACTTTAGTGGCCACCCTGTAGGCCCACAATGCTGCGAGCAAGCAATCATCCCAATCCACCTAGTTAGGGATTATAAACTTGCGCAGCATTGTAAGTATGGTTTTGTTTGTGGATTCCGCCTGACCGTTCCCTTGGAGGTAATGTACCGTACTTGTTCTATGCTTGATGAGGTGGTTATCTATGAGATCCTCGATGACTCCATTGACAAAATGAGTGCCTTGATCTAAGACGATCTCCAAAGGGCATCCAAAACGAGTAATAATGTTCTCATAGAGGAATGTAGCTGTTACTATGGCGGTGTTGTTGCGTAATGGCTTTGCCTCTACCCACTTGGTGGTATAATCCGTGGCAACAAGGATGTATCTGTATCCTTATTTGGTTTCTGGTTTGATTGGCTCCACGAAATCTAGTCCCCACTGGTGAAATGGTCCCAATGGCGTTATGGGTTTGAGTGGTACCTTTCCTTGATGTTGGAAATTGGTAGTGGCAACTTGGCAAGCGTGGCAATTTTTGATATATGCAAATACATCCATGTGTACCGTGGGCCACCAATATTTGGCAGCAAGTATCTTTTTAACAGTAGTATCCGGTCCCTGGTGTCCGCCTGCGAGGCCAGCGTGGAGGCTAGCGATGATATGTTGTTGCTCCTCTCTGGGTACACAGAGTCTGATCTGGTAATCAGCCCCTTTGCGATACAGTCTCCCCTCAACCACGGTGTATGGCAACGTGGTTCGCACGAAATTGATTTTCTGTGTGACCGTTAGTCCTCTGGGGACGATGCCTTGAACTAAGTAGGCCATGATATCTTGTCTCCAATCGTTTTGGGTTTCCGTAGTGGCAAGGCTAGCGTCCAGTGAGGCAGCTTGGATATATGGTTTATCTTGGATATACTATTGATACTCGCTGTTAAACCAACGTCAATAGTCACGGAAGTATGTTAAACCGATTAACATACACAAAGTCACTATGGACAACTTTTCCACACTAATTTTGACTAGTCTGGGTATACGTCACTTTTGAAGCGAAATAACAGTGGACAAAACACTGTTTTCCCCTAGTGAAACCTTGTCATGATAAATGATTGAATGTGAATTGTATATCGTCCACATGCCCTTCTTCAGCAATATTAATTCTTCTAAATGTGACAATTCCCAAGCATGGGGTCTAGAAGCTCTAAGTGATCTATGGAAAGGAATAGTGTCATTGAGTGAGACATGTACCCCTGTAAATGTCGCAAGTAGCCCATGCGCGTTGCCAAACACATCGCGTAGAAAACGACGTCAGGAAACACGGTCAAAAAGCTAAGGCATATTGGGCACATTAGTGAGTAATGAACAATCATGTACTATTCAAAGAGCAATACTTGATGATAGAAACTATGCGGACACTCTTCTAGGAACTCTACTAGGAACTTGACTGGAAACACTGATGGAAACGCGACATGTGATGTCATGCGCTACCTCTCCATCGGCTAGCCTTCCTCAACAACCACGCTTAACAAATAGGGTTTCAATCCACAAAAAAATTGGACTTGAAAAGTAGTTCTCTTATAACTATGCTATTTCTATAGGTGTACAAATGTAGTCCACTTCTTAAATTAGATGTTGATTTGCCTCAGCCTACCATTGAGCACAGTGAGCCGCTCCCTTGGCATTAGTTTCGTTCAAAGCTTGCTTGTCTCGACACGCTAGTACGGGAAACTTACCATATAGGACTGCTAGATTTTCCATATTGAAGATTCTATAAAAAGAGTGTACTATTAAGAGTTGAGTGTCTTATCTTTTTTAACTAACTATGACACTATGAGGAAAATTGTGTTTTCGGAAGAAAAAAAATCATGGTCGCTTGGGGATTATCAAAGATTTCTTGTTTTTTGTGGTCATTGGTAATTACTCTCCCACTCATTGTAGACAGCAATGAAGATATTTTGCAGTGTTTAAGGATTTAGCTTGTGTGGAAGTGGGAAGGCATCTATTATATATGGCAAATAGTTTGTTTCTTTTTGATTGTGACATTATAATTTTGGATTTGGAAGTAGGAAGGCTTCAAGTAGATAAGGCAAATATTTTGTTTTGATTTGTTTGTGACATTTTAGTCTTGGGGCTGTTGGTTGGATTGGAGCGTGTGAGGTGTGAGGTGTCGTTGGAAGCAAGATATCTTTAAGAGGTGCAAGCAACAGTCGGATTGCGGATCAGGGCAACAAATTCCAAGATAATGAATTTCACGTCCCCAAAAATTACCAGATATTACAAAAATCACCTGATTTTATCAAGTGGAAAACAAAATCAACCCACGCGCACGTCACTTGGACATATTTTTATCGTTTGTACTCTTAAAGTCCGTTCGCACTTGGCCTTTGCAAAGAGCGTGGCTAAAAATTTAACACCCCCACAATTTGGGGAGGAATACCTTCTTTTGAGGAAAGGTGTCATCAATGAGGCTCGTAAACGTGTAATCAATAGTGAGGGGATTATATAATGGCCCCTCAAGTGGGACAATACATAAGTCCACTCTTAAGTGAGGAAAACTTGAGAATCTTTCCAATATTGGTGCTCCCTTAAATATTGCCTACTATTGCTCAAAGCTCTTTTGTCCTCCTAAATGTTTGCTAATACCCTACTCTTTAAAGTGTGCCATGTGGACATCCATGTAGGATTGGTAATTACTAATGAATGTAGGTGCAAACACACACTTTTTAATAGAGTTAAGACCCCCTCCTAAGACCTCCTCTAAGGCCAAGTGCGAACGGGCCTTTAGGCCATGAACAATCAGCGGATCAGAGGACTACCACTTTGGAAGCACAAAAATGCACAATCAGATTTGAGAGCTCAAGAATAGACACAAGAATGCTCGGGCATATTTAAGAGCTCAGTAACTCAGTCCGGACGAGGTGACATGGCGTCAGGACAGACTTCGGTACAGGCAGCCTCATTTATACACCCTTCCACAATAACTTCACAGAATGGAGTTTAAGTTGAGAAAATTTGCCCACTTCTTTCCCTTCCAATAATCCATTCTCTATCCTTCTGGAAACGCTTAGGAGTTCAGCGACTGAGGGTTTCGTTCCGGATACGGATTCGATTCCACAATTTTGATCCCTAACTTTCGAGTCAGCAGAACGATATTTCAGCGTAAGAAGCGACTGCCCCATTTAGAATTTGTTAAAGACGTGGTTAGATGCTTCTACCTCATTGTGAATAACCAGCAGTGGCTTCTTTGTGCAAATAAAGAAATCGAAAAGATGAATCAGACAGAAATTGATGAAAAATGGGTGCATAGACTTGGAAAGGAAAAAACTGCAATTGCATAAAGCTCTAGAGGAAGACGGAAATGTAGCGAGGGTTGCCAGAGGGAGTGCGGATATCAATCAAACATGCATGCTCCTGAAACGGCCGCCAAAGAGTACAGCCAGGCGAGTAGGGCGAGTAGTGTAATAGTATCAAATGAGATCAAATACCTTCACACAATGTAGAATCACAACTCATCTCTCACCACAATGCAGATGATAGTAAACAGCAGATAAACCTTACTTTACAGTAATCTCATTACCGCTCCACAAGGTTCAGCCTTGCACTTCTATCCTATCACGAACCGAGGGAAGCAAGTTACGTCACCATCAAGCTTAAGATGATGGGGGTGGTGTCAGAAGATGTTCCAACTCCTCTCTAGCAAATTGCGGCAAAGAAAATGCTGCGGCATGCATCTGATATCACCAAACAGAAATCACGTAATGAGGACTCAATTCCGAACTGGAAAAAAATAATCTGGATTAGAAATGGCGCAATCCGGTCTCCCCAGAGGCAGTCGTTAGCTACTCAAAACATCCTGAACACGAAGTAAATTCTTAAAAATGACATCTTCAATGCCTCACATCTATGGAACCGAACTGAAGTTGATCAAGCGCCCAATGGTTGGCGGATGAATAGCAAGGAACGCTTACAGATGAATTATAGAACTTGAGGGGACGCCGGGAAGATGGTTTGTCGTCCACTGCATTCTCAATAAGATTGCATGGCTGACGGAAATTCACAGCAGGGCCTGCTGTGGAGCAGAGCATAAAACCTATGACCCCACTGCATAACACATACCCAACCATTGGATGACACGAGAAGTCAACCGTAAAACTCCGAGAGGCTTCCTAAGATCCAGAAAATGTCAACCAGGAACCGCAAACTTCGTTAAGTACACTTCGTTAAGTACACGTTAACAGCCTACAATACTAGTACTGAAAGAATTCCCGCATATCACATAAACAAGTCGAAAGCACTATCCATGAGATCAATAACTTAACATCGGCGGCAAGGATCACCTTGGATATGTTGGGACACTCGTCCATGCGTAGTTGATAGAACCCTTGAAGGTATGACTACAAGCTGCCACGATCTCTTTAATGATGGGCATATGCAACCAAAGACTTTCTGCTTGTGTGCAAATTACTCCTCCAGGTCGCAAAGCTCGGTCTAAGGACTTGTAAAATGGCCTTTCAAACAATGCTTGGGCAGGACCTGAACCAGCAAAACATCTGTCAGTAGACTTCCAGAACACACAATAAGACGAGAGCATACACGTCGTGCTAAATGGCTAGGAAGTACAATGGATACTAAGCTATTCAGCTAACCCAACTGTTAAGATCACCAGAATGAATAAGTCGCATCCCCATGGCGAAGCAGAGAGTCTTACCAACTGGATCAGAAGAATCGACTATGATGGCATCATAAGTACCCTCTGAAACTTCTCTCAAAAAAGCAACCCCTGCAGTGACGAGAAGGATCGACTGAGTTCCGCAATCGTGAAAACTTTGTGTATCTGTCTAGCAAACGATGCTGAACCACACACAACGGCAGAACCCAAGAAATGCTTTCAGTTTGACCATACCATCTCCAATATGAAGGTTTACTCGAGGATCGTTAAATCCTATAGCAACATCAGGGAAAAACTCTTTCGCGACCTGAACGAAAGCCACGTCAACAAAAAACAGATAGGTTAGCAAACCTTCCGTGACGAGTAATCATATCACCAATCCACTCTTACATAACACATACTCATAGTAGAGACGGAAGGCAGAAAGATGAACTTACGTCAACAACCATCTTGTCAATCTCACAAATATCGATCTGTTCAATGGACTTGTGTCGTGAGACCTCCCTCAGTACCCCACCGTCACCTCCACCGATCACTAGCACCTGGCTCCCAATCAAAGGAGTCACAGCACTCAACATACTTTTGCAGATAAGTTAACTGAATTGAAAGACGGGTGTGATAATAGGCAACTAAAAGGCGGATGGTGTAAGTTACCTTCTTGGGGTTGGGGATTGCACAAAGAGGCAAATGGTGTAAGTTACCTTCTTGGGGTTGGGGATTGCACAAAGAGGCAAATGAGTGATCATCTCTTGGTAAGCACACTCATCGCGTTGAGTAAGCTGAATCACACCGTCCAGAACAAGGACCCTTCCGTAGGTAGTCGACTGATAAAACACCAAAATAGCAAGTCAACGAGTGATATCACCTGTAAGTAATACCACCACGCCTGACAAAGCACATATCCAGTTCCATCACAACACAAGTTGACACTGCCGATGAAGAGTTACCTCGAAGACTACAACATCCTGATAGTCCGACTTGCCTTCAAATAAGAATTTCTCAAGCTTCAATGAATGCGCTTCGCCTGCACCACAAAAGAAAGCAATCTGAAAAAGTTAGCAAGCATACAAATAGTCAAGATCAAGCTCAATTAAATCCGACCAATTTCACAATTCAAAGTTTAACTGTAGCCTGAAGTGAAAGACCGCCAGTCTAATGAGTAAGTCCGCTGTTAGACGAAAAAGATAAATTTCATAGATACTGCCAACCGCTTTCAGTCGCAAAGTGAAAATATCATGCCATATGTTTCTGTACTTCGATTGAAACTTAATTGTTGTAGACAAGTCATAAGGCTCAGACGATCCACGACTCATTCATGTAGATTAGTGGATATGAAAACAGATTGTACATCTTTGAGCCAGTGTGAGATCCAACTCAGAAGTGGCGAGATGATAAATTCTACCAAATCATGACAAATGCAAAAGCTCGATCCAAACATTAATAGTTCATCATCGAACAGACATGTCACACGTCAACGTCAAGGAATCGTGTCGTGCGAGCTGAAACCTAACGTACTAGAGTAAACAATTCCAAAAGAGTGCAGACCTACAAACTAAGATACTTCCACGTCCTCGTGTTAGAGCTCAAATAAGCGCACAGAGCTCTAACGCAATGACGTGGAAGATCTCATCGTACAGTCATGATGCCTCCTCACAGAAACCTAATGAGTTTAAGTGCTCTATGGAAGATCTCTCCCAGCCTAACCTTTGAATGGGTGAAGTCCCCCGACTCTCCGAGTTTATTTCTAGAGTATAATGGGCTCAATGTGGAAAAGATTCCCTATTTATGACCTTAGAATTGCAAGAAATGAGTACCCCAAACGTAAAAGAGACCATAGGCGGCATTTTTAAATTCGACATTGCTCCTGTCAGAGACCCCCACTTCGGGTCAGGGTCAGCTTGCAGGTCCCTAAAAATATAGACCTCACCTAAAGGTGATGAACTAAAGGTGACGAGCACCCACCGCAGCATCGACGCGGACATAGAAAGGACCGCGAAAAATGAACAGAGTGGCTTGTGAGGAAGAAAACCACCTGGCCACATGGGACTGATCTCCGAGAACCACCCGGGCATGATGGTGGACAAATTGGCCCTCGCGGTCGAGGGTACCGGCGCCGCATTGTCCTGTGCTATGAGCTCGGCCGCGTTGCGGCTCCCTTCTTCAGCCATACCCAAACTGCTGCAGCCACAACGAGCTCCACCAGCAGTAACACGAATGGTCTCTCTAAAATCCCAGCCGCAGCCCCTCGACTACTTCCCATCCAAACAAACCACGAACGATACAGTTCCGTCACACTCCATACAACTCTCGTGCAACGAAACCTCAGCGCAACGGCGAACGATATGATATCGTCGCGCTCCATCCAGTGTGCTTCCAACGAACTCGCTCGACTGAACGGACGTTGTGCGGTAGCCGCTGCTTCCATGTGATAGTTAGGGGCACTTCACACTAAGGCCAAAGGTCGAGAGGCCGTCAATTTCAGCCAATGAAATTGCAGGAAACCCTAGTTTTGGCCTCTCGAGTCTTCACACTAGAAGCCAAAGTCCACCGGCTGTCACTCTCCAAATGGCCTACGTGGTAGCACTTTTTGACCAAGGCGACGGCCTCTCGACGTTTGTTTGGGTCCTGCATTTTGCAAGACCCAAACTATGGTCGAGAGGCCGTCACATTTTTTTCATAAAAAATTCAAAAACTGACAAGATCTTGACCGTTAGATCAAAATGATGCCTTGGACAGGGAATAAAGTGATATGGGTTTGGACTTTGGGCTTGGCCTTTGGAGGCTTCATATTACGGCCGTCCAAGTTGAGAGGCCATGGGAGTTCATGGCCAAAGCTTTGGACTTTGGGCTTGGCCTTTGGAGGCTTCACACTATGTCCGGCCAAAGGCTCCAATTACAATATTTTATTGGTTATTTTCAGTAAATTCCTTTGGACTCTCAACAAAGTTTGGACTCTCAATTCCACGGCCTCTTGACTTGGACGGCCATAGTGTGAAGCGCCCCTTAGGGTTGTTTGGCGGGTCTCGTGGCCGCCCTGAAGTTGACAGGTGTGATGATTTGAGCATACGGTTTGGCATGGGCTCTCGTTCATGGTGGACTCTTGCTTTCCCGATTGATGGAATGTTGGCTTCATTGTAAATGGATCAGAAATCGCAAGCAAGCATGTGAATCAATTTTGGGACATAAATGAAGTATGTGTAGATTGGACCAAGTATTAAATACTGGAATCATTTAAGTTGGATTGAATCACTTATGGATTTTGAAAGTAGAATCCATAGGTGTACCTAAAACCACTCAATCTAAAATGCACACTAAGAGTATATTGAAATTCAAAATTGAAAACATCAATATATTTCTTGCTTCGTCTAATCATATATCTCTTCCTTGGTCTAGACATGTAAGTTTGTCGTGATGTGTACGTTTTAAGCTACCTACTATAATCCCAAAAGTTACATATAGTGATAAGTGTAATTAGTTCATCACTCTCGATGGTTTCCAATTCAATAAAGAAGTTTATCATAGAAAAGTATATAGTTTCTTGGTTTACTATAGAAAGACATATTCAGATATGTAACAAAGCTAATAAATAGGCACCACTTAGTAAATGTAAGTCACAAATACTGTCTCTCTTTCCACCACATACTCCTTCTATGATGATGCCAAACCGTACGCTCAGACTGATTGCTACAAGCTTTTAATTTTGAAATGATTGATTGATACAATCTTCTAATTTTGTCCCAAAATGGTCTATTGGTTTCATTCTAATACAAACACAATATCATATTGAGCACTTTTATCATCACACTACATTATATTGTGCTTTTAATCACCTCAGAATACCACTCCACTCTTTGCTTGAATATGATCAACTTACAATTGAAAAAGACAAAATTGAGCTCTCAATACTAAGCCACACTTACATAGCATGAACATTCTTGGAGGAGTTTTGCCCAACCTTTGGTGCTTCAAAACTTTATAAACGTTGGAGCAAATATCACAAAATTACATATCATTACAAAACTCGTGGTGAGAGCTAGTGGCTCACTATTATTGCACCTTTCAATGTCATCAATGGAGCTCACTATGGGTGATTCTTTGTCGGTCAAGATTCGCCCAACCTTTGACGTGCCAAGCTTTATAATTAATAAAGAAAATGGTATTAAAACACATATTGTTAGTAAGCTCTTCTATAAAACCATTCATCTATCTAAAATAATGCTTTCAATTATTAAGATTGACCTTAAACCTACGAATTTTGCAAAATCGACTAAACATTTTGGGACAGAGGGAGTATGTAACTTGGTGCTCCAATATATATCTTGCATGGATATCAACCGTTCACTATTTATACTATGAACACTAATTAGACTATGGACACTAATTACACTCATAAGTGTAGCCTATACCTTCTAATACTGGTTACAAAATAAATAATCTTGTTTATTATTTTTTATTTAATTTTATTTAAATACAAAGGTCTGGTTATAATAGTAGGAAAGAAATATGAGGAAATACTAGATCAAAAATTTGAAAAGTATGAATATGCCTTACACTGTTTATATTTAACAAATAGAAACCTCTAAAAAATAAAATTTAAAAACCACAACTTTTGGTGGTTTTGAGGTTCCTCAAAACTTTTTTATTCAAGGCAAATTTTGAGATTATGTATGAGTATATACTACAATTTTGGGTAGAGTTCAACATGCATTAGAGATGGTTTCAAACTTTGACCAAACATATATTATACTGTATTAAAAACATTTAAACGAAAATTGTAGTTAAAAAGGTATAAGAATATTCTACAATTCACCCAAAGTCTCAACTTCACACACTTTAAATTTAGAACTTGAGAGCCAACCCCACAATCAAAATCACCAAACAACAACATTATTTAATTTGAAAAGTTACAAATTACGTAGATATTAGGTTGTGAGCTTTAGAAAAGAAAAAACGTTAAATCTATGAAATGCATGTAGGTCTCAAACATAAAGCTTCAATTTTCTTGAAATGAAAAAATTAATTTTCGAGTCTTTAGGTTTTTTTACATTTTAATATGAAAACAATGGAAATATAATAATGAGATCTTAGAGAACATTAGAATGATATGAGATTTAATCAAAAGCAGTAAAATTTACTTACCAATTGGTTTCGATAGTTGAACTTATGCTTAGTGGGTATTTACCTCTTAAATATCAATCTACTAGATATCTATTCTACCGAGGATTAATTGGGGAATTAAATAAGGAGTATAGTAGGGTGTTAGCCGGTTAAATCCATGGAGATGCACAAAGTTGAGGGATAAAATAAGCAATGGGAGAGTATGAGCAACATGGTAACACCTTCTTTGTGCGGTACGACAAAGTATACAAACCACGCTATGATTGAGGTACAAAAAAGCTAGTGTAACTTTCAGCAAAGGATATTGTTGTTGATTTAAATATTGTCAAGGATCTTGACTTGTGAACATAGAGTTGCTTTGGAAATCTCCGGCCACGGTTTAACTCGCGGTAGGGTATGTTCTTAGCCATCGCAAAAAAGTCGTAAGACTCTGACGGTGCTTTGTGGAGTATTGGTTCCTTGGTGTCTCATGGCTTACCGTGCCTAGGCGTATAATACACAATGTTGCGTTCATAGCTTCTGTGGAAATAAACGATGACAAACTCTACAAAGCTTAACACAATACAAGCTAATAAGCATGGATTGCGCTAAGGAGTATGACACCAAGTGAGGGAGAAGAACAAGAAAGCAATGGAGGAATGCACAGAAAATAGACAAAGAAGCGAGTTTGGGTCTCATTGTATACACCTTGAGCCTAAGGCCGTGTGGTTTAGGGTGGGATTAAAACCTTGAAATTCTTGGAGGCGTGATGACACTAAAACATAACTATTTTTTGCGTTCCGTACCTTCTCTTTATACTAATTAACCTGACCCTTGCCCGTGATCCTCGGAACTGTGGCTCTCCTTAACGGTTGCGGTTTTCCCCCCTTGCCCTATCGAGTAACATCACGCCATACTGTGCAGAGTGCAATTTGTCCTCGGATTGTTGCGCCAACGTTGCACGGCCAATTTTCTGTTGCGACCAGTTTCTACTGGAAGCACTTATTCTTTGCATCATGGTCGAGCTTCGTTGTAATATATTCCCTTGATTGCTGCTACTACGCCCCTATATAGAAGAACGTGGTTGTCTTCGAACTTTTTGCCATGGGAGTATACATCGTATCTCGTCTTGCCTACTTAAATTTCTACCTTGCCACTCACATTCTTTCACTTAAATACGTTTTTTTGTTTTCTACCATTTTCACATATTTCCTTTTTCAATCTTATTTGCACCTACATTCACACTCAAGAAAGCAAATGAAAGGTAAATTGGACTTTACTCACACAAAAAAGTCAAAAAGTATGCATATAGGTAGTCTATTGATATGTGCTTCTAGAGCATATGCGGAAAATAGGCTTGCACATCTCATTTGAACACTTGAGGTAGGGGCTAGCTCAATGGGAAGTTAGGGGCTGTTTTTGAGACTACAGCTAAAACCGGTGGTCTTCTGAAAGACAGTGTATGACGGAAGATCCCTCAATATAACAAGGGGAGGCTACCAAAGACCACAACGGGTTTTATGAGGAGGGATAGTCTCACTCTTCACTTTCACATGGTGCTTAGGAGAGCTAGGGTGGTGTGGTTACGATTTCCGCTTGTTCGGCACTTGACCACAAGTCTATGAGGTAGGCGTATGGAATATTATCCTTTTGAGCAATGGTCGAACCTAATCCACACATTTAAGAATGCATTTCCAACAATGAAATAAGCCTCAAACGTCAGCTAATTACTTGGGACCTAATTTTGAGGTGATTTGGGACTAGTTTTATTCTTAACTACGTAAAAGTCCACACCATTTGAGATTCCAGGACTCTCTTGAGAATTGTAAGTAAGTGCAATTTCTACTTAACACCTTATATCTAAATTTAATACATCTTAATCTACACATCCATCCTAAGGAGCAATTTCATCATGCATTCTTTCCATTTCATATACAAATTAGGGTTTATGCGAATTTTTGGGCAGAGTTTTCGCGTTATGCCAGACTTCCAGAAAACCCAACCCTTAAACTACTTACGACGAGTGACTTATTCACCAGTTCCAAGATTACACCATTTCCAAGATACTAGCTTACAACTTAGGAAGGAAAAAATGTAAGAATGCATAAAATGAGACCTACAATACTCATTGCACCATCCCCTCTAATCTCCATCAGGCCGGTGTGAAAGGACGCTAGCCCTGCTAGTCCAGGCCGACTGGCAGAGCATGGCTCGGCTGTGACAAGGTTGTCGGCTCAAGCTCAGCCACTTTAGAGCTGGCGTATTGGGACTTGGCCGCCGAACACTAACGAACGTGGCACCGGGGCTAGCTTCGAACGTCGCCGCCTTGTTGCAGGCCGACAAGGATTGCCGTCGACGCGCCGATCGCAGCTCGTTGGGGCAGCATGGCTCCGTCTTCGCCTGCCGCGAGAAGCTTAAGCGACTGCCACCTTCAACTCTCTTCTACGCAAACTCCAAAAGGAAGCACCATCAACCACTAAATCTCCAAAATGCATATACAAGCAACCACTAGATCCCCAAAATACATACACAAGCAAGCACTAGATGTCCAAAATGCATACACAAGCAACTCTTAGATCTCCAAGACACAAACACACTTCCCCCCAAAAACCTTGTAAGAGAGAGAAGAAGTGTCGAACCTTCTTCTTTAAAAAATTGATTCTTGTTTTGTTTTAGAGTTTAGAATTGTGTGTAATGACCTAGAAATAAGCACTGGCTTGTAAAAGCCGGTTACTCAACAGTTTTGAGAGAAGAACCCCCAACCAGATGGGCTTAGTAGATTTTAGGCTTACCGGATACCCTATAATCTGGTAGCGCGAGGGTATCTCTGCCGTCAATTCTGACAAAACCCGTGTGACGAGGAAAACGCTGGTATTTGCATCCGAGTGGCTAAAATGGCGGTGCAACCGGACCTGTCCGGACTGAGGCTCTTAAGTGCGGCTGCCGCTAATTATTCCTACTAGGCTCCTAATACGTACTCGCAAGAATGTTGTTTGCGTCGTCACTCAGATTCTAAGAGGCGCAAAATACTTGCATCCGATAGCGCGAGTAGTTTGGAGAGTAGGGTTTTTGAGGGTCCGGAAGTTGCGCGAGATTGAGGAGTCGCATTCCAGGATATCCGATACGAGAGACGTAGGGCAATGTCAAGGCGCGTCGGCTTGCCATGGAGGGTAGAGAAGACGGTGCCAGCCAAGGTAGTGCATTTGGATTTCCCGGGCACAATGAAGCACGGGGAGAAGTTGAAGTACATCCTTCTCATGATAAGTATGATGGACTGTTCGATGTGCCCTAGGACCTCACTGATGAGACCATCATTGTGGAGACATTGAGCTGGCAGACTCCAAACGAGTTCCGGTGGCACCTACTCCGGGAAAAACGGGAGGGGTCGACTCAGAGGCAGTGGCGCGTAATGTACCGGTTCAAGGACTCTTAGAAGGGGTATGTCACCTGAAAGGGGGACAAGGGATTGCGTAAGCGCTTCTAGGTGCCGCCTACCACCAAGAACGCGTTTAAGATTGAACATTGCAAGGAGGACCGGGAGAGAAGGCTGCTTCAATTTCTGGTCCCTATCTTGAGTCCAGAGAAGTCCACGACCTGCACCATGAAGCTGATGAAGGCGGGTTTATGGAGCTATAATGGCCAGCGAGTGACCAGATGGCATCACATCATCAATGAGGTGGTGCACAGGGAGCTCGCAAAGATCAGGAATCGGAAGGGCTACCCCCGAGCGCCTTTTATTTACCATATGTACACCTAGTATGTTACCATAACCACCCAGGAACGCAAGGGGTGGACGAAGAGGTAGCCGATAGAGGAGACAAAGCCCTATGTGCATCTAGAACCTACTTCAAAGGAAGGAAATTCAGACCGGGAGAAGATTGACTTTGAAAAGTCGTAGGAGCCTGACCGAGAGGTGATTGACCTGGAGGGGTCTCTGGAGCCTGCTTGGAAGACTAAGAAGGCAAAGAAGTCAGATCTGAACCAAGGCGGTCTAACAAAGCACTCCGACCTCTCACAACAAGAGCAAACCGGGTGTGAGGAGCGACTCTTCCCTTTTCTTTCCGGCTCAGGAGGAAGAAGATGAAGAATAAGAACATGAGGAGGAACATGAAGAAGAGCAGCTCATGGAGTCCACACTCTTGCTCTGGGGAACCATAGCTCACCAACGAAGAGCTGAGCTGGAAGCAGAGGCTAGTGGCGACCAATCAGAGCATTTGGATGATCAAGATGAGGGAGAGCAAGATAGAAACGAGTCCGGTTGGGCAACGCCCTTCGAGCCTCAATCTAACGCCAACAAGATGTGCTTGCCCCAACTTCTTCTACGGCTGCACTAGTGACAAACGTGCCCGCCTTATAAGATATGTTACATAGGATAGGTAGGAAGTAGAAAGTAGACAAAAATGCAGATGCTTAGCTTAGTCAACTACTCCAGGAATTTCAAATTCCGGGAATTCCGGATCTAGAAAGGGTTTGTGGGAAATTTGAGGCCACAGATACTTATCAAGGATTCAGAGGAAATCCACGGGTCATTGTGTAATTCTGCCATTGTGTGTAAAGGTTTAGCTTGCATCTCATTCCCTTGTGTGTTTGTGTCTTTCCGGGTTGTTTTATTTAAGTGGAAAATGAACCAAATGTGCTAGCAGGAGTCCCTTGCAATTCCAGAGTTTATCGCGCCAAGCGGGGAAGAGACCTTGTGTGTGTGTGTGTGTGTGTGTGTGTAAAATTGGTAAGGGTTTGAGTGGGAGAGTCTTGAAATACTTTGTTATCTGCTCAAGAGTTGGAGGCTCCAGTGTGACGGTTGACTTGTACGACAAACTCGACATGACGTTGAACACGACATGTCAGACAGACAACAGACCCTTTGTTTGAGAATATACCATATTACTAGAATATACTTAAAATATTCGAGCATATTTCGTCCAAATTGTCTAACGTATCAGACACCTAACAAACACAACAACTCGATAGACATTGCCGAAAATGTGTCGAAGAAGACAACCGTGTCCAATGTTGAGTTTTGGTTGGGAGGAAGAATATGCTTGGTGAGTAAAGCCAGGCTGGATATCAACGTACTTGATGGGATATTCGGTTGAGGATTCCCAACTGGAATGACCCGCTAGCCCTAGCAACCAGATAGGGTAACGACGTGACTTTGTTGGAATGTCGCAGAGTGAGTAGTAAGAACCTAGTCACCGTCATCCGAATAGAGAGTTGTTACACTAAGTTAGGGAGAGAAGTGGATAGCCGTTTAGTGACCTATGATCTTGAGTGAACCCGGATAGTAGAAGAGGTTGTAAGCGAAGGACTCCAAACAGTGAGTAGCTTAGGTGAAACTCCAATCACTGAAATATTTAGTAGAGAGTGAAGTAATTTTGCACTCTGCAAATCAAAAGGAAAGATTCTTTGACAAATCACGGAGGCAAAAATAAATCAACAACAAACGTGCATAGCTTGGCTTGTCCGGTTATAGCTACAGTCATTTGCGAAGAAACCAGATCACGAGTTGTCCAGACTGTTGTGGGTTTTGGATTGAGACAACCGGGTTAGAACTATAAAAGAGTAGTGTTAGAGATCGACCGGGTAAGAAAAAAGTTGTATTAGTCACGAGTTTACCGGTTGTTGTAGAGGTAAACCGGTGTCCTAGACCGGAAGTGACCTGTATATCACTTCAGAGAATTTCCGAGAAACGTTGTCCGAAAAGTGGTCTACTAGGTTAGTTATTAGCATTGAAGTAGGTGATTTTTGGACTTGCTTTGGTTGGTGGCTCACGACAGCAAAGTCAAAGAGAAACCCACACAAAACCAAGATCTAGATTTTAGTTCATGAAAACTCCAACAAAATCCTCAAATTCATTCATCCATTTATTCATTCATCCTCTTATACTTATCTTCAATTAATTGGTGAGGGATATTACTCCATGACTAATTTTTACTACTCATAAGTAATTACCCATATGAAATCAAATAATTAGAACGAACTCTAATAAATAGGCAATTAAAAAGCCTAAGTACATTAGGCTCAACTACTTGACACTTAGTCAAAACATATAATAGTTTAACGCTTGGAATATCACAACTCGTTAAAATCAATTTAACATCCCATACTATAACGAACTTGCACCAAATACTTAGCAAAAGAGCTAAATTATACGGATTATCAAATTTCAACATGCAGGATTCCAAGAACTCATCAGAGTAAGGATTTATCGGCAAAGTGTTACATATATCAAGGGTTCACAAGTGGCTCCAAGAGGTGAGGCTTGAAATGGAGGGTCACTCCCGTACCTTGGGGATTATGGAATCCTTGTGTGCATCCCCAAAACATTGGCTTGGAAAAGTGTCTTGCTCTAAATCAGTCCCCGTGAAAAGTAGTTTTGGTTTTGATAGTGTCTTGAATGGAGTGAGAGACATGAGTTGAAAGAGACTACACGGGAGTTGGATAACATGCAAGGGCTGTTGGCTCCGGGGGTGAGTAGAATTACCCTTGGAAGCTTTGATATTTATACAAGGCCGCCGTGTGCCACTAATTGGCACGCCCATGGATTTTGTAGGAGTTTGGTTAACGTGTTAGGGGAGTCAAGGTAGGTTGGATACCTTGATTAGAATCAATGCTAACATTATGTGCATGTGCGTGGCATGTGCGGTGTAAGTTTAGTTGTGGCCGGTTGCTACCAACAAAGTGAGCTGTGATTCCGCAACCAAATAAGGCTCACTTAGACAAAAAGAAGTCGAAAGTAATTAGAGCCGCGGCACTTCGTATGAGAGTGGGATGCGTAGCGAGATTGAATCAAGAGTAGGATGGCAAGAGGGGCCAGAAGCTTGCGACATGGTCTGCATATGTGTAGTCAAGCCCTTGATGTCGGAGATGCCCCTCAAGACGAGTTATCTCTCAATCCATCGGATGAGCAAATGGAAATACAAGAGGAGCTAGGGGACCCTGAAGAAGTTGCTATTGGTGAGGATGACACTTAACATGAGGAGGAAGAAGTTCTTTCTAGTCTCGTTTCCATGAATCAAGGCTACAAGCCAAAGGTAATGAACCTAAACCGTAGGCTCTAATGTTTAGAATGAATAGTAGGAGGGAGGCCGTTTATGGAACAATAGCAGGCTGACGATTCTATTATGGTTCATTCGGCCAAGGAAGTGCTACGGGTGACTCGCCCAGGTGTCATCATGCAGATTTGTTCCGTGAGACACAAATCATGGTCATCTTGAGCCCTCTTGGAGGTTTTATCAGATGTTAGTAAGATCATATTCAATATATTGGTAGAATATAATCCTCTCAAAATAAAATTAAGAGATTTTAGATTGATGTAATGGTGTATACAATTAATGTATAAAGTAAATGAAGTTTGAAGTTTTTATTCAATTGATGGTATACTATTGAGGAAAGTTTGCACTTGCAGTTTAGGAATAAGTGAGAACAATGAACAATAATGAACCGTGCAAACAAAGGGGGACAAAAGCCAATTCCTACACATGAACACGGAGTAAAGAGAAGGACATATTTCTTTGACCTTTTGTATTGGAAAGTACGAGTATCTCAAGGAATGTTGTAATGTAACATGACTGTATATAGTGATGTTATGATTTGTAGACTCTATATTATAACCGTCCATGGTGATGTCCAATCTTACCGCATCATGTGAAGCACTCAATTTAGAAAATATTGTGAAGGATGTGACAACACACAGTTCTGGTGTAGTGTATTGTATTTGTCAAATGTTTTCTCCCGCTTTGGTGTTCTATGGGTTTCGGTTAGTGATCGGAGAACCTAATTCACAATAACCTCATTGAAAAACTTACCACGACTTATGGTATTGATCACCGTAAGACAACCCATCATTACCCTCAAACCAACGAGTTGGCCGAATGTATTAACCAATCCATAGTAAGAATTGTGAGGAAAACTATCCAAAACAACAAGCAAGATTGGCACACCAAGCTCAAAGCCGCATTATGGGCTTACCAAACCACATTCAAGGTCACTACAAAGCAAACCTCATTCGCACTAATTTATAGCATTCAGGCAATTTTATGAATAGATATGGGGATCCCGTCGCTCCGTATATCGATTGAGTCTAGACTCTCTGTTTCGAAGTCCCTTCATGGTTGAGTTCTCATGCTTGAAGAGTTGAACAAAATCCGGCACCTTAGCACCCAACATAATGAAACCATGGTCTGGCGCCGCATTTAACAAATATCGTAAGAAGCAGTCTTGCACCTTAGGATCCTTGGTTATGTTACAAGATGGAACCATGATGTAATTGTTGGGCAAATTTGATGCCATCCAGTTAGGCCGGCTCGAAGATTCGGATGTCTATCTAAACAACACAATGCAACTGGCCGCGTTAGATGGCACTCCACTCCCTTCCCACAGAGACCCGGAAGGATGCAAGATCTATCATGTTTGACCTTAAAGCCCAATGAATAGGGCACGTGCCCACAAGCTTCAAAACTGTAGGTCCGTTGCATTTCTTGCAAACCGCCACAGAGATGGCCGACACCCATCAATCGCCAAAATGGTCCACACTTGCGTAGAGCTATTCCCGCAAGGCTTTGTCCTTGTTTAGAGTATTTTTCTCTCTATCGTAACGTATCCTCTTGGTTTTCACCCGGATAATCCTTTCTTACGGTTAAAAGAAGGCTTCCCGGATAACAACCCGGTTACTCGTTCCACGGAGACCCTGTGAAGTGCACGTCGTCATCAATGCCAACCAGTTAGCGAACCCGGACTTATCCTCTCCTGGTCTATTTGGTTCTGCTCTCCACCTTATTGTCCTGTCCAGGGCGACTATACCCAAACAAGGTAGTCTAGTACTAAATAAGAGTTGGTTCAAGATAACCTCTATATACACCTTAGAGGGGTTTTTTACGGATTTGGTTAGGTGTAGGATTATGCCACCTTTTTCCTTTGATTATCGTGACCGGAAATGTCACCAAGTTCTCCTCTCTATTCTCTCCTGGTTACGTTCTTCCCTTAAACTTACCCTCTACTTTGAGACCATGAAGCCTATCCGTAGGTCACTAAGGGGGGACAGCAGTTCACCTACCTCTCATATTACAATAACTTACTATTCCAGGACAACTAGCACATGGTTAGTAGATGCAAAGGTGGTGCAACCAGTCCGTGGTTCACCACCAGCGCAATCCTTTGTCAGACACTAACAGGAAGAAACCTCCTCATTGCTTCCGCGTCTCTTTGTCGGTCGCTTTGCTCCCTCCTCCTAGATCACTGTCTCTCTCAAGAATGCTTGGACTTCAACCTCCGACCGAATCTCTAGGAGATCCTAGATTTTTACCATCTCCTCCGAAATGGCTAGAGGAGCTGGAGGAGCTGCAGGAGCTGCTTCCCGTTTAGCAGAGTCAGACAGGATGATCACGGATTCGTTCCGCTGCTGTCGAGTCGGAAGTTGCCTCAATTGTCGAGGATTGGTCGCTCGTGATCCTTTTTCGTCTTCTACTTGGATCCTGGCCTTGGGAAGGGGAGCATTGCTCTCATCGGGGTTGGCCACAACATTGTCCATGGGGTTGGATATAGGAGGCGATGCTGCCCCTTCGTCTTCCTGTATCCTCGTTGTGGGCGCTTCCAAGGGAGGGGCTGGCGTGAACTCCTCCTGTCTGCGAGCCACTGCAGCCGTTGATTGAGTTGCAAAGTTTGATTGCCGGGTAGGAGAAGTCGAGGACGACATGGCGGCCTCCTCTGATTCTAAATCCAAGGAATCCTCCATGGGCTTCTTCTTTTTTGTCATGATGGCCTCCTCTTCTGACGACGTGGCCTGCTGCTATTGTGGCTCAAGCCTCTCTGTCTCGTCACGGGATTCTCTCCTGACCATAGGTTCTTGCTAAGCAAACAAATCGGCCACCTGGAGCCTGGTCAGTTTCCTCCGCGTCTTAGAGAGCTAATATTTTGGACTCTCAACGTCGGATCGCCCTTCTTCTTCTTGGGCTTTGGAGCTGGGCGCGGCTCTCTCCACATGTCATCTCCTAGGGCCGTCTCTTGGATACAAGCAGCGATAGGTACAGCGGCTGGTGGAATCCCCTACTCAGGAGGGTCTCCGGCTATAGGCTTCCTAGGTTGAGGGAATTCTATCGTGGCATGGCTGGCCTTTCAAGGGGCCTGTCCAGCTACCTACTCCCTTAGATGGTGCAGGTCAACTCTGGCAAGACTCTTATGTTGGAGAGAATTAGGTGCTCCTTTAAAGTCGAGTGCGCGGGAGCGTGCTCGCGTCTTCTGGAACAAAGTGAGAGTCTCTGCCGTCTTACTATTACTACCCTGTACTGGAATAAGAGGGAGCAGAGGGTACCCTCCGGAGTGGTGTCCAACTTGATAAGAATATGAGAGGTGGACATCACTGGCAGGGAATTCTCCTCCGCTAATGGCAACGCCAGACTCCTGGAGGACGATCCTTGCATCGGCGTGCTCCAAGTTGTCATCCTATTGGTAGAGGTTTAAGTGGGCGGTGTGACCTCCTCCGCTTCCGGGGGTGAAAAAGGAGGAAGACAGTACGAACCATCATTTGGCAGCGTGCCATGATGACGCACGTGTTAGATCGGGGTCCGGCGGCGCCGCCACCCAAGCCCCACCCGATCCGACTTGTACCTAGGCGCGTCTGTACCCCGGAGAGACCGTATCTGGAACATACTGTATCTGGAGTAGACTGTATCCGGAACGATCATTGCCGGCCACAGTCATTTCCAATTCCAAGTCGACTGGGCTAAATCATGCCTTACTGGATCCTGTCTCTATTTCCTATCTAGAAGTGATTTAAAAAACATTTTAAAAATTCTCTAAAATTACTCTATCCTCTACACTTAAGAATCTACTTGGATAGGTAGACTTCTAGCTGCTTCATCTTTATCATGTCATTTCCACGATATGCCGATGTATAAGCCTTTAATCATCCGAAACCAAGCTACTTAAGTGCAGGAAAACAGAGTTTGATACTCCCATATCGCGGACAAATTAGCTAAGCCCATCGTTATTTGCTAAGTTGATAATCTTAATCAAGAAATTGTTTAAGCTTCTCGGCTTTGCCTTGTTTTGTCCTATTGTAGTAATTTTCCTTAGTGCCATCCTCATTATGTTGAGATTTTGGTGCATTATATTATTTGCTTAATTATTGAATTGCGCCTTAGTACTCTAGTGTGGCTTTTGAGTTTGTAAGTTTGGATCCCCTAACATCCTTGAGGCCCTTTTTGTCTAGGCTAGTCCCGCTTAGAGGAATAAGCCCTGCCGCATGGATTCGGATTAAGATTGGTTAGAGTTGAGGACGGATTGATGAGTAATGTGAGTGTGTGTTGTGTGTGATTTTTGTACGAAGAAGAGAAAAGAGAGTAAGGTGTAGCGTGTAGGAGGAGAAGGGGAGAGGCATGGTAGAGCCTCTACCAAAGAATGAAAGAAGGGTGACTTTGGAGGACGATTGTGGGCAATCAATGACAAATTTGGGAGAACACTTTGGAGGAGCGTTGTAAAGCTGACTTTTCAACAAGCCTAGGCTTGTTGTCAAAGGAGCAACGACAAGGGAGAAATTGGTGCTCTCCCTAGGTGGCTTCACCGCCTTGGAGCAAACCCTAGGTTTGCAAGGAGGACATTGGAGGGAGAGGCTCTTTTATTCTATTGATTTCCTATTACATCGGCCATTAGTTGCTAGGATTTAGTATTTTGAAATACAAGAGAAGTTTAATTTAAAATTCATACTACATGTGGTGTAAATGGTTGTAATGCATGTGGTGTGAATGGCTGTGATGTATGTGATTTGAATGAAAGATAATTAGATCGCTGTAGTGGTTGATTGGCTTAAGAGTTGGATCGTGTGATAGTAAAGCGCGGAAGCCCTACTCCAAAGTCATCGGCCAAGGTGATGTAGGTTGTTTTAGAGCTAGAATTTCTAAAATTTTAGGTAAGGCGCGGTAGCGCTGCTCGATCCTACCTAGAAAACGCTAATTAAAGTTGGAAATGTCTTAATGCATTGCAATTGGATTTAAGTCATAGAGGTTATAGTAGCTTCAATGGAGATGGAGCATAAGGTGTCAGTGAGTTTGAGTCACCCTTAGATTCCTTGAAAAGGTGCTATAGTGGTTTGATCTATTTGTTTTTAGAGAGGTTTAGAGTGAAAAATTATCCAATCTCTTCTCCCTTGTATGGTGATTGGGACAATTCTAAGTGTTAAACCCTTGAATGCTTGATGTTAGGTTAGCAATATTTTGCACTCGAGTGCTTGACAAACTTTTACCTCAAATTCGTATTTCTCGGGGTTGAATAGTAACCATGGGGGTAATTGGCAAACCCATATACTTCCATCTACATCCGCAAACTCTAACTACCATGCCTTGCCTCGATTGAGTCATTTGAAAATGTGAGGCTAACTCTCATCTTTACATTTCAGCTCGGATCGGGGCTTGCCTTAGCTTTTTCGAAAGCTAACTTTGTTGTGCATTCAATCAAAATCTTACATACATAGGGTCAGAACTCTAGGACTGATTGGTAGAAGACTCGGGCCCTTTTTCTTGGCCGCCAATAGAAAACTTCTTGAACACCGCTAAATTTGGGAGGCATTTCTCTCTCTGTACAAGTCAAATTGGACAAGCCATAAACCAATAGGGAGCTACTAAAAAGATCTACTATTGTAGCATATCTCAATAAGTTTGGATAAAAACCAAAGGACAGATGGGGAAAAAACTGAGAGATATAAGAGAACACACCACACATTCAAAGCAATCACTACTACTATAGAAGGAGAGATTAATATTAGAGAGAAAGAGGCTCACGGCCTTCCTTCTCGTATCAACTAAGCATTACAAATAAGAGAAGGTAGATAAACAAGATAAATCAAGATACAAACAAGAAGAGGAGAAAACCACTGGTGTGAGCGTTGAGCGATGAGCAGTAAGTTTGAGCGGTAAGAAAAAAAAATTTAAAAGTTAATGGCCCTATTACCATGGAATAGGTGGTTCTGAAATTTTGAAATGGTTATTTTTAGGCATAAAAGTACCAAAAACCGTGGATATAGGTCTTTTATCCATTTCATTCCATGGTATTGAGGTCATACAATATCTCATTAATAATCCACATTTGCAAGTTTAAATAAAATTTAATTAAATTAGGGCTAGCATCATCATGTGTAACCAATACAATTCAAATCATATACAAAATCCGAACCAAAATTTGGGATGGCCCTTTAGGGCATCAATAAGTTTATTTTACAGATTTTAGAATTTGGAGAGTAATTAGGGTTGACGTCATCCATTTCCTACTACACTTGTCAGAATTATATGTAAATGCTTCGGTTTATATCATCTGAAATTTATAATTACAAGTCGTCTTTCCGTTCTCCTTGTAAGGTGTACAAAAAGACATTCACGTGGCATTGTAGTGGTTCGAGTTCGATTCTCCTCGGCCTCGTTTGAGCGTTGCACTGCATCTTAAAGCAGCTATCCTGAGCTATACAAATACTGGATTAGAGCCCCTACCAACATTGGCAAGATTCAATCACTCCAATGGAAAATATAAAAACCTTCTGAAACTTTTAGTTTGCATTGAGTTTAAAACTTAAACATTTAGATACACCGATGCATTGAAATTGGAGTTGAAGGAGTTACATCAAAATTAGGGCTGACGTCACCATTAGAGGCAAGCATGGCTTCGATTACATAGAAATGACATACTTAGAGTAATACTTGAAGCAATTAGTGTATAAACGATAATATTTACGTAAAATCGTAAATATTGAAAACACATATAGGTAGTATATAAGTAATTGATCATGGTAAACCACAAATGTATGGCGCTACCATGTTCAGTACCTATCAGAAAACAAATCACATACTACGCTGATGGTGTAGTACCATTAAAGTGCACGTCACACTCATCAGCCTCAAAGTCTTTAAACCTGAGTACACTATTGCTGAAACGTGGACGTGTACTGTCAGACAGAATGGGAGATGGAGCTCGAACAAACTCTTGTGCAAGACGCTCGGCATAAGAAGGTAGGGTGAATGTTGATGGAGGGCTCTTGTAGAAATGAGCGTTGCGAGTCAATTGCCCTTTTAGACCTGCGATCCTAAAAGTACAAGAAAAGTCATCACTACCGATTTGGAAGAGTAGAATCCAAAATTGAAAAAGAGAAATAGACGAGATTACTACGTACCAATGAACTTTCGTGGCTTCTTCACGACCGGTTCGTCAGAGTCATAATCTGCGGGAGGGGCAGATTCTCCTCTTTTTTCATCATCGGGAGGACCATTCTTGTAAATCGCTAGCACACCATCAAAGATTTCTTCGTTAGGTTCTGTAGCGATTAGAGTTCGGTTTGAGCGCGCGCAAGCAATTACAGATGCACCTAAAAATTCAGAAGCCCACGTTAGAAAAACTAAGTATATAAACAAATTCTTAAATAGCCGTTACGAATACATTACATGTACTTGCGCTCTCGTTGAAGACGATACCTCCATCGTCCGTGAGACAATCCACGAAACATTGAAAGGAGGAAAGGTCTTTCTCTCATGAGCCCCGCCATGGCGTACCGTTCGGACGATAACGCAATGTCTCTTTGTCTGCAAAGTTCCAGAGGTGGTCTTCCTCATCAGGTATGATTGCCACACCCGCGTATGCGTGTGCCACTTGCCGAGTTTGGAACTTCAAAAGAAACTCTTTACGAACATAAACTTTGGTATTAAAGCAGAGAGTCTGCAAAACATAAGTATAGATATATTAACATACAAGCATGGAAGGCAGTAATCATGAATTGTAAATTTGGAAACTACAAAGTGCCATGTACCTCTTTTGGGTGCGGTACGGTAGAGGCTATAGAGAGGGGATTATATCCCCACCAGTCTCGATCAACACGCAAACTATATGTATGCGACTCAGAATCGAGAGTACGAAGTGACTGATATTTTTGACGAAAAGCTGCTATTAATGTGTTTGGGTTCCGGAAGAAGGCGTTTGGCAAATATTGGCTGGCTGAGGGGACGTGGGGATTGCAGGGAGTTGTGGTCAACGGTGAATGATTGAGGAGGGTACCGAGCATTCGTAAGTCCACCTGTAGAAAGTTGAGTCGATCTTGCATTGCAACGAATTGCATTTTTTGCCGGTCCATCTGAAGTTTGAGTCAGATCAGCATCTTCAGGACGTACAATGTCTTGTGCGAGGAGAGCAATTTCTTCGGATTCTATTTCAAGATCTACTACAGGCTTCGGAACAGCGTTGCGTCGCTTTTTGTTGGCCCGAGGTTTGGGCTGTGCAGCTTCTGAACGAGGTGAAGAGAGTGGGGCACGTGCGCCAAGCAAAATCAAGAAATCTCCGTCGTCGTCATCGTTGACTATAGCCATCGATCCGGTGTCGCCACCGCTTGTACCGACGTTTTGGAGAAGATGCTTCTGCTCCTTATGCACATAGTTTTCGTGGCACTCAAGGAACCAACCACCGGTCAACAGCTGTGAGGTACTAAACCGCCTCTGCCGGGCGTCTGAGAAAATGCTATTGGGATCGTTTGTGACGGTAAGATCTTCGAACTCTACTGGAATGGATCAAGAAGCCAATGCTCCCTTGGCAACCAACTCCTGTTTCAAGTACCTACACTCAAGCGAACATAATAAGATCACTTAAAGTAATAATTCATACAAGTGTTGATTCAAGTGATTAGTAAATTAAATGCATACCAGAATATCAGTCTTTTAACGATAGCTTTGCCACCACTAATCTTTTCAATAGCAGAGCTCTTGATGAACCTTGAGCTTACATTAGGAGAGAGGTAGTTGCCGAAAGCCTTCTCCCATAAGAGCAACCTCCACTTCTCGACATACGCGGATGGCTTAAGAACAACACTAGACCACTCAATGTTGAGATTGCCATCATCAACAAGTTTTTGCAATTCGCTTGCAAGGGATTGTTCCAGCTGAAAAAGAAGAGCATCTGTTAGACATTTAAACTACTGTGACCATAATAAGATTATGAACATTTGAATAAACTGCAAGTTACTTGTGCCCACAGAGATGCGCGATGCAAAAATGCCACCAAAGTTTTATCTTTCACTGGACGCTCTTCTGAAAAGTGGATAGATCGACGAACTTCGTTTATTGCGTTCCACCATTGCATCCACTTCCCTTTGAAATTGGGATGAACATTGGTAGTGGCTACCATGTGTGAGCAATCGATGGTCATATCCGGTTTGTGGTTTTGGCTATAGTGAGAGTATATCTGCACATGAAACACATTGACGATATCCATTTGAATTATAGAACTAAATGACAAGTAGGCTCATATTGAAACTCAAAAGTGTGAAATGTATACCTCTTTTGGAAATACTTTCCCAAGTTTGTTATTGTCGACAGCAACCATTTTGTCAAAATTTTTACGACGAATGGACTTGATTTCTGCTTTGATTGCGTTATCCATGGCACTCTATACGCAGGGTCCTGTTTGTTTATCCTTTGGGACAATAGCGTAGTAAGTCGTTTCAGCGTCATCCGGTGCCTTTGCTAATCTCCTCTGTACAAAATATAAAAAGGAGTTAGAAAATGCGAAGAACCAAATACAAAAATCGCAGTGAAGCACATAAAATCCATCTTACTGCATATAAGAATTTTACGAAGATGTCAATTGTTACAGGATACCAAGTTTCCTTTTTTGCCTCGGGGTTCTTGCATATTCTGTAATCCTCCGAAGATATCAGATCCTTGGAATCCTCAAGTTTCAGTTTTTTGAACTTCTTCATGCGCTGCATTTTTCCACACAAACCGTCTTCAATATGGTCATGTTCAGTAGACGTGCAGAGCGGGATCAAACATGAGATACATTGAAGTTATATAGAATACAAACAAATTGTTTCAGAAAAATATGACAAGTAATCACCAATTTATGTTGTTCATAGAAGGTTGCTCTCTCCTCGAGCATCAAGTACAATACAGTCCACGGAGATGTACCACAAAGGTTCCATCTTATGGTACCTCTCAATATGTTGCATCCACGCCGTTACACGATGGTTACCTTCGTACACGTAGAAGTACTTGTCACTGAGGTGTTGAAGATCCGGATCAGACTGCAGCGTCTTCTCAAACTCTTCATTAGCAGATTTCTAGAGAGAATTCGTCCACACAACATCTTCGGCATCCACTATTTTTTCTCTCCCTTTCCTATCGAAGGAGGAAACGTACATTACCCTATCGCCCTCACAATAGCCTTTGTTAAAATCATTCTTCAATTTTCGGACATCTTGCTCGGAGATAGGTTGAACCTTAGGGTAACAAACAAGACGACACAATCGAATAAGCATCCGAGACTTTTTGACAGGTTTGTACCGGAACCTGTTGATGATCGCTTTTGCGGATCATTCTCATCTCGTTTGCACTCCAATCCGGTTCTTTGTTCTGAAGATGAGTTGGCATGTGGACGATACCAACGTTGA
Organism: Bryum argenteum; assembly: GCA_037043015.1. Lineage (NCBI taxonomy): Eukaryota > Viridiplantae > Streptophyta > Bryopsida > Bryales > Bryaceae > Bryum > Bryum argenteum. The sequence goes on along the minus strand of CM073321.1, from coordinate 32,026,768 downwards.
CACTCTCAGGCAAAGGAGTGTCTTCATCTTTAGAATGAGAGTTGTCTCCATCATGATCTTGCATGGGTTGAGGTTGACGGTCAGCTTCCAATGGACTCTCTTCCGGAACTCCGTTGCCCATGTCTTCAGCACTTCTGGCACTATCATGTAAGAGTTCATCTTCATCTAAAGATCGAGTTGCTGGAGAATTAAGCGGAGGTGGTGTAGCTTCCTCATCTTGAACGATATGGACTTGAGCTGTGTTCATCTGGCAATCCAGACACCATATACAACACACTACAAAAAGAATAAGAAGGTATAAAAAGAACAATGAGATACAAAAAGTACTACAAAACCTTTATATAATCAAGTATATGATAAACATATCATATAATTGGAGGATACAACTAAGGAGATTGCAACTTTGCGGCAAGTCGTGGAAAACGTTGTGGTAAAATTCTAGCGAACGCCTTTGCTTTGATTCGTCAAGCTTTTGCTTCATCATTATATTTTCCCATATAAATTGCACGAGCAGCTCGATCAACGTCATCACGTGAAGTGTGATGGACAGGTGAAGCAGGAGACGGAGTTTCCGGAACCGAGGACAATGCTATTACTAAACGACGAGACTCTACTACAGCCATGACATGATCTCTCATAGCGGACAAGTCGCTGTCAGCATCAGATTCCTCTTCATGAACAACTCCATTTTGCTTAAACGGATCCTACAATACAAGTCAAAACCACCAGCACACAAATTATCACATACTATACAACGCCAATTAACTTAACAAACATATTACAACTTTAAAAAACAACCTTTGTTTCAAGAAGAAAATCACATGCATTTACACATCATGAGCCAACTCAAATTTCTAGTATCCGAGAAAGCGAATCTGGCAGGAAGGTGCAAATCTCTCCAAAAAAAAGCAAGTCCAGCTGAACAGGAACGACGTATTTGCCATGCCACAAAATGATCATCACACCTCCAGACTTCCGTAGACGCCCGTCTGGCAAGTAGGTGCTTTGATTTGAAAAATCCTTCGCTATAAAATTCGACTTGTAGCCCAGGGATATGCTCAGAAACCCGATATAGATTTTGAACAAACATACTCTCCCGTGATGGATAGCACATCATTCCGCTATTTGCTTAGCTTAGCAACTCAACATACGCTAGAAACCTGGCTCATGGATGTAGTCACGACATACTTATACGGGAATTTAGACACTCAGTTGTACATTAAGCCACCTTCCGAATTTCTACCTCCATCCCCTCCACCATTAGGTGGAAATTTTCCGGGCTTCGCATACGCAAAGCCCTTTATGGCCTTAAGCAGGCAGGAAGAACATGGTATCACCATCTCAAAACATACCTCTTGGCTCACGGTTTTTCAAACCATCTAGCCTTGCCTTGCGTCACCACAAAACACGCCACTAGCAATGTATCAAACATCTGATGCGGTACCTATGTGGCACCGAGGACCTCGGCCTTCACTTTAAGCCGGGCCACAGCGAGATCATTGGCTACGCCGATGCTGGTTACAAGACCGATCCTACTTCCGGTAAGTCCCAAACCAGATGGATTTTTCTGAAAAACGGAGCCCCGATCTCGTGGCAATCGTCCAAGCAAACAACAACCGCTACAGCAACGAATCATGCCAAACTACTCGCGTTCCATGAGGCAGCAAGGGAGTCTGTGTGGTTGCGGACCATGCAATCTGCAATAGGTGACATGACCGGCCTTCCCACCGCCACAAAACCCGCGCTCATTTTCGAGGACAACTCCGCCTGCATCGAACAAATCTCGTTCGGATTCATCAAGTTCAACAGGGTTAAGCATATCAGCTCGCAGCTGTTTGGCTACACCTAGGAACTTACAAGCACAGGCCCGATCGAAATACAAAAATTTGCCTCAGTGGAGGACATTGCGGATCTCCTCACAACGGCACTTCCTACTTCGCAACATCGCAAGCTCATACAACTGGCAGGCATGTGTAGCTTACCCGAACTGTAAGCTCCGAGGGCGTCATCACTCTTTTCTCCACTGGAGTTTTTGACGACGATGACACCCCCGAGGAGGGGTGTTAAAAGACAGCTGGCAGCAGACCCTCCGAGGATTATGGCGGCTACAGACCATAATAGCAGATATGGTGCTGCCTGCCAATATGGCTTGTACCTTGCCCTCTCTCTCTTATAAATCTGGCTTCTCACGAAGCTCGCTCCCCCTTTATTCTTGTTCACTTTTGCTCATGCTCCTATCTCGTAACAATTATGATCGAGCTTAGGTTACCAAAATTAATGAAGGAAAACTTATCAACTTGATCTTCATCTTCATCAGACTCGCTTACTTCTTCTTTGGGTTCTTCTACATTGGGATACTCTTAATGTAAGTTACCCTTCACGTGATTATTCTGGTCATGTTCATGACTATCTTCACTGTACATTTTGTGGTCAACCTGATTTTCAAACACTTTAGCATGAAATTGCAAAATAAATGTAGCAACAAAAAAGACGTACCCTTATACCTCTTTAATGTGATATTGATGGTCAAGGGGTTTTGTCATATTTGTGTGAGGCGCAATAACTCTCGAAGACTCAACCTCAGAAGCAGACTCCAATATGGAATACAAAGACCTCACAGTTTCTCCTAGATACATGCGTGTTCTACTCTGCACACGATTTGTGATCTGGTGTGAACTAGACTTCATGTTTGAGAAATATAAATGGCCACAAGCAACCTTCTTCTTTTGTCTTTTCTCTCTACACCTTCTGTCTTCAACCTCTAAGTTTCTTGGCATTTGCATTTCACTACAGTTGTGCTTGCACAAAATATTTGCAAATAAGTAAAGCTCCAATCTTATTTTCTTTCACTCTTACAATCGATTGTCGTTACAAGGATATTGTTAACCGCGTTTTTGTCAGAAAATAAGTACACATTTTCTGCAGAATAACATGTTGTTGCGTAATTTGAATCTCTAATTTGGAGTTGAACCGAGTGTAGTTTTAAGTATATAAGTGAATTATTCAAACTGCAAGCAATGGTCAGATACATAGCAAATGGAGAAGTAGATCGATGATGGTTTGGATAAGTTACAGCAACTGTCTTTGCCAGGTTAGTTCTATATATGAAATGGCGTTCAGTTGATAGATTAGCGGATATATATTAGCTGAATTGATGATAGGATTATAAAATTTGGCTAATATATGTCGGCAAATCTATTAACTAAACGCCATTACATACATGGAACTAATCTGACAAAGAGAGTTGTTGTCACCTTTACAAACCATCATCTATTTGCTTCCGTGTTTGGTTTATATACGACTATTTCATTCATTTTGAATAATTCACCTATACTTTACGCTTAAAAAAGAGTTCGATCCCAATTGAGTCAGTCTATCTGAAAAAACTTTGCTTGTAGATTTTAGACATGGTCGCCTGGAGGTCACTGCTAGACTTTTCTTTTAGAAGTTAACACTACAATCGGTCCAACTCCAAATTGGAAATCAATTTGTAATCAATATTGAATATGTCCTACTTCCTTCACATGCAATTCGTTGTGCAATAGTTGGTATGCATGATCGCAAAGGTCATATTATATTACTAACTCTTCAACCCTATGAAACTACATCCTCTCTCTTCTTGCCCCTCTCTCTAACTGTCAACTTTTGCCTCTTGAGTCAATGGCTGAGTCTAACGAAGCAGCGTCCACTACAAAGATGATTGAAATTCGTGTTGCCGGGCTAGAATTGCCCCTCCTTCCATGTCCAGATAGTAATGGTCTTCTACGTATTCCCCCTGATCGCTTATCTATTCGATTTGGCTATGAAACATCTCCGTCGGGGCTCAAGCGCAATGTCCTTGATTCTATCACTAATGAGCTCCAACACTCTATAGTTGTCAATGCTTTCAGTGACGAGGATGGCGGTGAGGTGTATCATCGCCTTCCTGGAAAGCATAATCTCTATGGTACCACTACGTCAGTCATGAAAGCATCTACAATTCAATTGAATCCACGTGAGTCTTCAACTTGTAACATGACCACGCAACCTGTAGTTCGTGTCAACATAGAGCTATGTATATGCCACATTATAGATTTGTCGGAGTCATCAGATAATGAGAGAAACTTAGTTTTCTATAAACAAAAGTATTCATCAGATGATGGGAGGTGAAGTTTACCATAAACCAACGTATTCAAGAGCAAGTCCAATGTAGACCACAAGCAACGTGCTCCAAGATTGTTCTTGAGACTAGCAAAGAGCTGCTTGGCAACTACCTTCTTCGCAATGAGGATGAACAACCTAAGCTTCTCAAGCTACAAGAGTTGGAGCCCGTATTGGACAGCTATAAAGAGCTCAATTCCCCCACCTTAAAGAACCGTGTCACTTTGTTTTGATATCTCTATATAAGTTTGGTATCATGGACACTATCACAAAGCTTAGAAGCCTTACCAATTGGGAGTACATGCACCGCAACATGTTCCTTGGCGAAGGCGATAACGGAGACAAACTGTTCATTTCAAAATGTCCGAGGTCGGACCAAGTAGTGGGGTGGACCTTGTCTGCAAAATGCGACGTGGTGGCAAACTTGAGGACACATGGATCATATTTGACTATGTCAAACACATTGTGAAGTGGATTACAATGGCTTGCCATGTTTCTGATTTGAAATACAAGCTCGTCATGACCATCGCATGTTGTGATTTTCAATTCAAGGATTGAGAAGCACAAATCCTTTTCTGGAACAATCAGAATCATGTAATGGCCAGAAACGGGATTCCCAATCCTCACTTTTAAGGCTTCATGGTGGATAGTGCACAAGCCAATCGGAATGCTATTTGGATTGTGTATGGCAGCAAAGATCTGAGCATCCCAATCAAGGTTGTCTTATGTAACACCCTGTTAGAATTGTTTGTATTCGACATTTGCATCTGACGTCCAATTCAACAAGAATGTTGACCATACTACAAATTGCGATGAGAGTTTTAGATTTTGACATAGTAGAAACACGATGAGAGTTTTAGATTTTTGACATTGAGATAAAAGTTTTTTTCATACGTTGCAAAGGTTCAATTTTGACGTGAAAAAAAATATTGGTTACACTAGGCAATCGACGGTCGCCTTGGGCAACCGCGCTCAAGCGGCCGGCGGTCGCCCTAGGCCACCGCGCCCCAGCCAATCGACGGTTGTCCTGGGCCACCGCGTGTGTAGGCGTTCGACATTATTGTTGAATCCAAAACAGTCAAATAGTTATATATTGGTACAAACCGAGCACCAATGTAATTTATAAATGCTTTTTAAAGCAAAACAACAACACTGCTTCATGATTTTTGAGTAGAAAGTTGTCCATTTCTACTAATATTAATAGTATTGATATATATGATGTCACTATTACATATACCCAACAATAATATTTGGTTCCCACTCTTTTTCCAATATCGTATTATGTTTGTACTTGAATTGATGTAGGATTCGAGTGAATCATGACACATAGATGTTTTGCGTATTTGTCCACATTTGTATTGGCTCTAAATACTTGCAAGTAAATTCCACCATATTGATATGTAACTCGAATAACTTAATTTCTTGTTTGTCCTATTTGTAATGCATAGAGCTTCGATGCATGCCTTCATCAACCTCTCTTCCTCTGCGCACACAAGTAGCGTTTTCACCAACTCCTCAATTGTTTCATTGCCTTGGAAACTTTGACCCTCTTTTGCAATTTCAATGCGATCAAGTGGATTGAATACTAACTTTTCCTCCTCCTTCCTCAATCTTTCAAATGCTTGACTACTAGCCAATTATACATTTTTGATCTTAGTGCCCAGGACATCGCATGCCCTAAAGAATCCCCTTAGCTTCTCTTTACTTTGACCTTCGTCATTGGCTCCTGCAACCATAATCTTTACCTTGCGACCTCAATCATTGACCAGAAACTATTCGACAACCTCCATATATTTTCTTCTCACTTCTTCATAATTTTTTGCCTGCTCCATGAGTTTGGAATAGTAATCAACTTGATCCTCGGCATCGAGAACTGGAAAGACAATTATCCTAGCATCTCTACTCTTAAGCTTCGCATCACTGACTTTGTGTATCTCACGGTCGAGTTCAACACACTTTCTTTCTTTCAATGCCAAGGCATCAAACAAGTCATCTAATTCCTCCCAAGCCTTCTTCATCTCCTTGTTGTAGATATCTCTAGCTTCCTCCATGAGGTTATCGTCGATGACTAATTGAACTTTGTTCTCGTATTGCACTTCTTCATTCCCTCGTCTTTCGGTCCCTTCAATCGTTTCTATTGGATATTCTTGTGTCCCCTCCTCTACGCTAACATTTGTTTGAGGAGGGGTGCTCATACCAAGTCCAAATATAACTCCAAGGGGACCCAAACCTTGTGCACCAAGCATTCCTTTACCCTCCATGTGTTCATTGAGATCGGCTTCTTCTTTAATTCGTGGGTCTTTGACGTTCTTTACACTTACTTCATTCACCTCCCAATCTCAAACGCTTGTTTCAACCAAAAGAAAGTGTACTAGATCACCAATGGAACCTTCTAAAAGAGGTGTACGATGCTCTCGCTCTTCATCCTCTTCTTCATGAGAATCTGGATTTTTCCAAGCATACACTTCATCTGCATCTCCATCTTTTCAATTCTTTGGCGGTAAAAGACCTTCTCGTGGATTTTCAGACAATGGTGCTCTTAGAATCTTGCTTCGTAGATGGAAGATTTGCAGCGTTTTTTTTCAATGAGCTCCAATCCACCACTTTCTCCAATATTACCTCCACATACACCATTTGAGCAATATTTAACAAAACCTTGTTCTTCGTGACATTCTTGTCTTTATAAAAGAACCTCCTCACTTCAATACATTGTTGTACAAATTTGTCATGCTTGCATTAGTGCGAATTTGCAGTATTTAGTTTGATGTGCGTCTCATGTCGATAGTGTCAAAACAACTTGCCAATGTGGCACCACACAATGTAATTCTTGACTGTCTTCTAATTTCACACACTCTCCTTGGTCTCCCACCCAGGAAATGCGTGTTGAGTGGCATCTTGTAGAATAAGGTGATTCTTCTTTTGCTTCTTTTCTTTCTTGTTGCGTCGTGGGTGAAGTACTCTTTTACGATCCGCAACTGTACTCATCATTACATTTGTGCTAACTAATTAGATAACTATATACAACTATATAAAGAACCTTTACCTAGGCAACTATATTGCTTTGCCTATGGGTAGGCACTAATTACATTTACAGTTGCAAACATAATTCACAAAAAAATATTGATCTCCAGAAATGCGGGTAAGATGTGATGTTTGGCGCATAACATCAAAAATAGTGAAGTCGACATTTCCTGAGCAGTCAGGCAAGTAGGTGGCAACTTTTAGTTGACACCCGACAATGCGCAAGAGCACGGCATGTGGAGTGAAAAGTGGCGACTAGGGCTAAAGACTGTCACATCCCTTTCAACAGGATGTCCGAATACCATGGTGAGCCGAGAGGGCTCCAGGAGTGACGTCCCGGGCTTGGCAAGAGACAAGGTGAAGTCACCAAGGAAAGTCGCGAACAAACAGCACGCAATGGCGTCGTGCTCGGGATAAACTTCGTATAGTGTCGTACATGCTTGGAAGTCAAGTTTCAGCATGCACCCAAGGATCCAAAGAACGCCCAATTTGGAGTTGTAGGTCATGAGATATAACTTTCCAAAGTTGGAGCGCGTTCTGGAACACTTAGGGACTTGAAAGTGTTGCGTCTCGAGACTCAATGTGTTGACTTTCATGGAAGACGACATGTTGCATATTGTTGGAAAGCTAATAAAAAGGACTTTTTAGAATGCTATGGCTCATGATGAGCAAAGAAAGGGTCTAAAAAATATGGATCCTTAAAGTGGTCAATACTTCTAGACTCAAAAAATGTTGCCTCTCTAATCACCAAATGGTCGGAGGGAAATATCTCCCTTGAAAAAGCTTTGATTGAGGCAAGTAGATAATTGATCAATATCTACGCAAAGAGTAGATGTTGAAAATGGGCTTGCACGTCTCATTTAGGTACTTGTGCGAGGAGCTAGATCGAGGAGAAGTTACCGTCCATTTTTGTGACTAGGGCAAAAACGGGAGGTCTCCCAAAAAAAAGAATGTCATGGAAGGCCGTTCAACACAAGCGAGGGGGGGGCCTACCGAAGACTCCGAAGATTACTATGAAGAGTGTTAGCCGGGCGTGTATGGAAGTGCGTTTGTGAGACTACCTAAGTCGACCACCGTGGTATTTTTAAGGCAACGTAGAGTCTTTGGTGGAGTGGAGGAGGGAAGGGAAGACCTGTCAGCGTCAAAGAACACTTCGAAGTCTGGACTGAACCGGCCAAGACCCCGTGGGAGGTCCTGTTGACTACCGGTGAGTTTGAAGGTAACTCAGCGTTGGCTTCCGTGGGCCTTTGGTGGCTTGGAGTTCAGTATCCTCGTTGTCAACGTTGGCGCCAAAGACCGGCGTTGGTGCAAGAGACTTATGCTAGTCTTGGCCAGCGAGGGAGTTACAGATATCTCAAGAAGAGGAAGAAAACCGAAGGAGAAAAGGGGAGAGGAAAGAGAGAGAAGAAGGAGAGCCTTGGTGCCAGCGATGTCTTGCGTTGTGTGGCACTTAGGCAGCGTTGAGAAGGAAGGGCGCTTCCCCAACAGCGCGCCACAGCCCACGAGGAAGGGCGAAGGAAACAGCAGGAAGTAATGGCCAGGCAATCGTAGAATCATAACAAGTTAGGATTGTGCAGGTTAGGTAGATAGCAGGGACTCAGATGTAGAGAGAAGACTGGCCATGGCCTTGTATTGATAATGGAAAATGAGTACAAACAGTTTGCTCCTAATCCTCTCTATCAATGCATGTCAAGAAAAACCAGTGTCTACTCTGATGCAACTACACTCTTAAGTAGCCGATGTCGTCCGAAGTCCCTGCTGCCGTTTGGTGGCCCTATCCTCCCGCCTTGATCGCGACTCCCCTGTTGGCAACGTTGGCTTCGGTAACAAAGAGGAGTAGTCTCCCTCTTCACTTGCACATGGTGCCAAGGACAGCCATGGGGGCTCCAAGAGTGAGACTTGGAAATGGGGCCTCACTCTTGCACCTTGGGCACTATGGGATGCTTGAGGTGTGCATCCCGAAACATTGGGTTGGAAATCGGGAAAGTTACAGCATAAGCGTAAAGCGTAGGGCGGTGAGCGTACTTTTTGGTCCTTTTTTGTGAATTTCTCTGCTCGCTTTTCAAATTTTTTTAGGAACATAAGGATCCTATTACCACTGATTTTGGTCCAAAGATGTTTATTTTTAGCCAGAAAAATACCCCATTTCCGTGGAATAAGCTCCCACTGGCGAATAATTTATTTTACATTATATGTGAAATTGGGGCTGACGTCATCATTTAATCGAACGGATGATTTAAATAATGAGGATTTATTAAGATTTAAGTTAACTTCACTTTTATCAAATTAATAAAGTTTTTTTTGTCTTGATATTTAGGGTGTAATTAGGGCTGAAGTCATCATTTAATTAGAGTTGTCTCGCTACAATTATTTAAGTTACCAAATTTATATAAATCAATTATGATTCAAAGTTGTCTTCTTGTGCCGTCGTATAAGATGGACGGAAAGACATTGCCGTTCGGTGGCCCTATCCTCCCGCCTTGATCGCGACTCCCCTGTTGGCAACGTTGGCTTCGGTAACATGTTGCCTCCCTTTTGAGAGTGCAATCTGTCCCCGGATTGGTCAACGACGAGACGTTCGTTCGGCTGGTCGACGGTTAGGTCGAGTAACCTCGCGGGGTACCTGATGTCCTCGTCGTGGAGGCACTTGCCCGCCATAGATGTCTTTGATGGCTGCGGCTATGCCCCTGTGCAGCAAATTCTTGTCCCGCACGAAAATGGCATGACTGTAAATGTCGTGTACAGTTTTGCTTAACATTTTATTGCACCCTGGGCAGTTGACATCGTTGGCTTCAGGGTTGGAGAACTGACGAGCTAAATCTGGGTTTTCGATGAAGTATTTGCAGACTTCTTCTTTCGCGTCAGTGATCTCCTCCTCGTCTTCACTGGTGTCTCTTGTGGTGACACCCCACACGGCATCGTGTGATAATCCAATCAGATGTTTCCTATGTTCTGCAAATGGCTTAGGTGTCATGTGTACCGATTGTTTGGGGCTTGGCGCCGTGGGTTTCGGTGAAGGAGGTTGGTTAGGCGTGCTGTCGTCAGTGGCCGGTTGTCTTGGGGATGGCAACGGTGTTTCATCGGCATCAGTGAAGTGATCAGGTATGTGCACCTGCTCCGCCTGTTGGTCCACCGGCACCACCTGAAATCTGTCTTCATGTACAGTGGTGTCGATCGGGGCGGCTTGGTCCTCAGCCACGGGTGCCTCTGTGTCTTGAGCAACGGTTGGGGTCTTGCTCACTTCCTCCATTAGGTCGCCATTGGTGGCTGTGTCGCCAACTTCGAGGCTGATGGTGTTGTCGTAGGACCCGTCATAATCCGGTTCGTCAAGTCCCAAGTCTCGTAATACCTGGTCGACACACAACGTGACGAAATCCTCCGGCAACTGTTGGCTAGCGGGGTATTTGCACATTGTGTCAAACATGTTGGACGCAATGGCATTGGCTACATTGTTGATCCACAGCCTCTTGTTGGCCTCAAAATTCTCTATGTTATTCTACAGCTCTCTCTGCTGCATAACATCTGCGGGGGCACCTTGTTGGCACCGTTGGTGTGTCTCACAAAGAAACTGGTATTGCCCTTTTAGAGCGGCTTGATCGGCCTCCAATGCCTTCACATGTTCGTGGGCGTGGTCTTGCTCCTGCTCAATCGTGTGAATCCGATTGTTAGCGGTATTGAGATCTCGTTCCAAGCTACTCACCCTGTTGGCTGAGATATGTCGGTCTTTGGTGGCCTGTTGCAGATCGCGCTAGAGTTGGGACAGCTTGTCGTCCCTTTTACGTATCTCGGCGTTGGCAGCTCGCAACTTTCGAGGGTTGTCTACTTCCAACTCCCGGACACGGGTGTCTAAGGCGCCTTTGTCTGCTTCGGCAACGTCGTACTGTATGAGTAGTGCTTGTACACACAGGTTTAGGGCATCGGCGTGGGCTTGGATCTGCTCCCTTGGTGACATTTGGGTAGCTTCTCCCGGTGCCTGTGTCTCAAACTGAATTCGAGGGCGCTTGTTGGACATTACCACCGCAGTTTTCGGAACAACCACTGGTGGTGGTACGGGCGCATTTCGCTGGATGTCAGCAAAAGTCATCACTGGCGCAGTGTGTGATACTCCCTGTGATAGGCCACTGTGCGCAGAATGAAAGCCGACAAGAAGGGGCCGATGGGGCTAACGTAGCCTTGCCTCTTCTGATAATTCTTTAGCTCGAGGCACAAGTTCTGGTCCGCCAGCATTCCCCAATTGATTTTTGCGCCGGCCTCGGTTAGTGACAGGAGCTCCAATGTCTGCGCTGACACCATGTTACAGTTGAGTCTGAAAAATACTTGACTCAGGATTCCGCGGAGCCTAACATACCACGGCTCTGGGAGTTTGGCACCGACCTGCCGCACATCGTATCCCTTGTCTGGATCGAAGTGCACATTTGGGAACCTCGCCTGCAAGTCGGGTTTAGCATATCCACAGTCTTCCGTCCACCAAGTAAGCCCTGTTCCATCCCACCCATACTGTTGAAACAAGTAGTATGGTGAGAACTGCACTTCTATGCCGTCCACGGTGCCTGTGGGAAACGCATTTGAGTGCGTGTGCTTCCCCATGCTGTCAATGAACTGTCTGCAACGTCCAATGTCCAGGTTCCACTGGTGGATATCATCGCGGTAGCGGTTAATGCCTGTCTCTGCCGCCCATACGTTGTCGATGCGCGAAATCCAATCTGTTAGTTTTTTTGGAACATGAAACGGAGGCAACAGTGGCGGTCGGCGCTGTGCCATTGTCACTGCACAGGGGCGAGGACTCCGGAATGGCAACTGTGCGAGGGAAAAAAGCCGTCTAAGGAGGAGGAGAAAAAACAATGCTGACCGGCTATGGAGGCGGATTGAGAGAGAAATGGAGGCAGAGGGCTCCGGAGTGTCAACGGTGTAAAGGTGAGAAGCTGTCTAAGGAGAAGCAATGTCGACTGAGTGTGGGAGCCGTCTGAGAGAGAAGGTGAAAGCCGAGAGCAACGAGGGTGAGTAAAAGTTGGCCTTGTGCAAAAAGTGAGGCACTGACTGCCAGTGCCTCCCCTTAAGTAGCTTCTGGTGCCCGAAATGATGGCTGTTGTTGGCAGCTGAGAAGTGCCCGATGGGAATGATTGTGTGGGAGTGGTGTTGGCGGCTTGAATAGGCCTTTGAATGCCTACTACTGTTGGCGGCCGGTTGTCAATCATGGGGGCATCAATGGAGGCATCATGGTTTGTTATGATGGTCCTATCCTTTGGGCATCCATGTTGGCTTTAATGGCGGTACCCATTATCACATGGGGCATCATGGGTAACATGGATGTGGTTAATGTAGGCCACCATGGGTGCATCTCCCCCTTCTTCTTTGCCTTCAGTCGGCTTCCTGTTTTGTCCTTCTGTGTCCCTGCGTTGTCCTTCGGTGCCTGAGTCACTTGTGCCCTTGTCTGTGGTCGGCTTTTGTAATTGTGTATCCTCTGTTGCCAACTGGTGAGCTTCGTTGACTAAATTATCATGCAATTGTCCCAGACTCAGTGCCGGTTTTGTCTGGTTGTTCTGACTGTGGTAATGTTTAAGTTTGGCTGCATCATAGTTGTCTTCGTTGACGAGCAACACCGTGTTGTTTGGTAATACAAACTGCACGCGGTATGGCCTGTGCCATACTGATTCGAACTTTGATTTGCGCAACTTTGGATCTCGGGGACACCAGAGAACTTGGTCGCCTTTGTGAAAGACGCGATGGGGCTGTGAACCCTGAAAATATTTAGCGCTGAGCACGTGTTTGTGTAAAATGTTTTCGTAGGCATCATTTCGGAGTTCTTCTAACTTGTGCAGATCCCCCATCCGGGCTGCCAACACACGATGTGGTGCAATGTCTTTTGGGTGGAGTGATTTGAAGGTTGGCACCAGGTATTCTGTTGGCAACAAGGGCTGCGTGCTATAGACTAGCTCAAAGGGACTTGCCTGAGTAGCCGACTTGGTGGCGACACGGTACGCCCATAGCGCTGCAGGTAAGCAATCATCCCAGTCTCCAAAGTTGGCTTGAGTAAATTTGCGCAACATGTTAATAATTGTTTTGTTCGTGGATTCTGCCTGGCCGTTCCCCTGGGGGTAATACACTGTGCTCGTTCTTTGCTTGATGAGATGCTTCTCCATTAATTCCTCGATAACGGCGTTGACAAAATGCGTCCCTTGATCAGAGACGATTTCTAGAGGGCACCCAAATAGTGTAATAATATTATCATAGATAAATGTTGCGGTCACCATGGCAGTGTTGTTTCGCAATGGTTTTGCTTCCACCCATTTTGTTGTGTAGTCCGTGGCAACGAGTATGTACTTGTACCCTTGCTTAGTCACCGGGCGAATGGGGCCAACGAAGTCTAGTCCCCATCTCTGGAATGGTCCCAGTGGTGGTATAGGCTTCAAAGGCACCTTTCCCTGGTATTGAAAATTAGTGGCTGCCGTCTGACAGGCATGACAGTTCTTAACGTAGGCAAAGGTGTCTTTGTGCAACGTTGGCCACCAGTATTTTGCTGCCAATATCTTCTTAATGGTTGTTTCTGGTCCTTGATGTCCCCCTGCTGGCCCATCGTGTAGGTGAGAAATGATAGTTTGTTGCTGATGAGTTGGTACACACAAACGTACCTCGTAGTCCAGCCCTTTTCAGTACAGTTGGCCTTGGACGACTGTGTATGGCGACATAGTGCGCACAAAATTGATTTTTTGCGTTCCTGTTGTGTCAGCGGGTAGCGTGCCGTGGACCAGATAGTTTATAATGTGTTGTCTCCAATCAGCGGCTTCCGTTGTCTCCGCTGGCTGCATCGGTGCTGGTTGTGTAGGCTTCGTTGACTCCGTTGCCTGTATCGAAGCCGTCTGTATGTATGGTTCATTGAATGAACCATCAATGCCTTCTTCAGTTGTGTTGGTGTCTCTTGATAAGTAATCTGCTATAATGTGCCTTTTGCCTGGGATGTAGACTACCTCAAAATCATACTCCATGAGAATCATGATCCATCGCGCTACTCTCCCCGTGATCAATGGCTGATTCACTAGATAAGACAGACTATGATGATCTACCATGAACCTAAATTTGTTACCAAGTAGGTAATGTCTAAACTTCTTCACGGCGTATATCATGGCGAGTGCTTCTCGTTCCGTAGTGGAATAATTTCTCTCTGTCTGGTTGAGTAATATGCTTGCGTAGGCTACGGGTTGATCATGTTTGCCATCCACATTTTGAGTTTACATGACCCCCACGGCGATCTGAGAGGCATCGGTGTGAACATGGAATTGTTTCGTCCAATCCGGTGCCAACAGTATAGGTGCCCTTGAACAGGCTTGTTTAATTTTCTCTAAGGCAGCTTGGGCTTCTGGCGTCCAGTCACGTGGGTAGGTGTAGCCAACATGGTTCAGCTTGGTAATCGGAGTCGTAATGTGAGCAAGTTTCTCGATATACATTCGGTTGAATTGTGACAATCCCAACAGTCTTTGGACGCCTTTTTGATCAGTGGGAGGTGTCATGTCCATGATGTCCTGGATTTTAGCCGGATCTGGAAGTTTGCCATATTTACACACTATATATCCCAAGATGACTCCTGCAAAGAATAGGAACATACACTTGTCGGCATTGAGACTTACCCCGTTCTGTCGACAAGCTTAGAATATCTGTCGTAATTGGTCAACGTGATCTTTCATCCGCCCGTACACCGTCCCATCATCCAGGTAAATGCGAAAAATACCTTTTTAAGTACGGTCGAAAAATTAATTCCATGACTCTCTCAAATGTCATTGGTGCATTCTTGGCTCCAAATGGCATCCTTTCAAATTGATATGGCCCCCATTCCGTGGAAAAAGCCGTTTTATTTTTGTCATGTTCCGCCATGGCAACTTGGTAGTACCCGGAAAAGCAATCCAGGAAGGAGTACATTTCATGCCCGGCAACTTCGTCGATGATTTCTTCCATATGAGGCAACGGATATTGATCTTTTCTAGTGGCTGCGTTTAATTTTTGAAAGTCGTCACAGATCCGCAGGGCACCGTTTTTCTTTGGTATGATGACCATGGGAGACAACCAAGGGGCAGCATCGACTGGTGATATAAACTTAGCACTGAGCAGTTTCTCTAGTTCTGTTTTTACTTTGGCAGCGTAGTTCGGATTCATACAGTACCTTCGTTGTTGTATTGTTTGTGCATTGGGCTTCAAGTCGATGGTGTGCTCGGCTATGTTGCGCGGTATGCCCTTGAAATTCCTCATGTGTCCATGCGAATATGTCTCGAAACTCCTTGAATAGTGCAACGGTGGCCTGCTTGATGACATCCGGAGCGTCGGCGTTAATTTTCACATACTTGGGTTCTTCTTTGCTGCCCAGGTTGACTAATTCAATTTTCTCCTTGGCACCGTTAGTCCATCCCGTGACAACTTGGTCCTCAAGTGCTTTTGTTGCTGGGGTAGCATTTACCGTGATATCTTCTTTAAATTCCTCAGTAAAACGCGAGGGTATATCTAATGCTTCTTCCTGCGGTACAATGCTGGCCAAATGAATTTCGGCAACTGGGATCAACGAGGGGTCAGCATGGAAGACTAAAGCTTCCTGTTCTGGGCTTAGCCCTCTGATCCAATCGGTGCCTGCTTGATTGCGGATTTGGTCAACTTTAGCCTTGGTAACACATTTGTCCACGGGAATGACGATTGTTCTGCCATGGTGGTGTAATCTAATTCGATTCCGGGCCCAATCATGCACGGCATTCATATCAAGTAACCATGGTCTACCAAGTATGATAGGGAAATTGGTAGTATCTGGCATGTCAATGACGACGAAGGTTGCTGGTGTTGATATGCCATGCGTAGTAATGGCTACAGTGGCTAGAATTCCTAAGGGTGTGACAGGGGCATCGTTGGCCATCCTTAGTATGAACTGAGCCATTTTTGGTGATGGCAATCCAAGCTGCCGACACAGACCTTCACTCATAACGTTGACACCGGAGCCTCCATCTACTAAAACGTTAGACAGCTTGTGTGTGCCTAACCGTAAATGTATTACTGCAGCGTCAGGATCAATAGTGGTAGCATTGTTGTCTACAGTCACCAGTGCTGTCGATGCGTTGGGTAATGCTGTCTGTTGCAAGTATTTCTGTAATTCGGGACTAATTTTTAACAAACTAGTTAGTGTGATACTTACAGTTGTATTGTCCAGTACTTGCTGTAAATTGGCTCCTGATGGCGACTCCAAGTCTTGTTGAATTTGCTGTCGAATGTTGTGTAGACGCTCCCAGTGTTGTTTTGGAAATGGTTTACGATGTTCTACCACGTGTTCCGATGTGGCGGCTTTAGACCTCGTGTTGACGGCGGCGGTAGAAATAGTAGAGATGTTAGTCTCGATTCCATGAACCTCTGTCAACGTTACCCCCCCTCCTCGGTTCGGGGTGGGTCCATGGTTGTCCAATGGCGTCGTAGTATTGGGGTTTGTTTCTGTCATGGGGCGGCTTTGGGACCAACGCTGCTTTAGAACAGGGCATTGACCTCGTCGATGATGTAGGGATCCACATTCCCAACAACCATCACTTCTGCCTGGTTGGAACGCGTCGACATGGACTTCCTCAGTGTACATTGCTGCAGTGGTGGGTCGATGTCGTCTGGTGTCTTCGCTGCGGTTGTTGCCTGAAGCAAACCAACATCGTCTATTGTAAGCCTTTCCGCATGTCGTGCACAGTGTCAACGTTATGCGGGCATCGTTCCGCTGTCCTTGACTCGGTAAAGGCAACAGGAGAGCTTGGGTTTTGTTAAGCAGCCCAAGCTCTCTACTGATGTCATTGGCGGCTGTTATGATATCGGGTAGGGTTTTTACCCCTCTGATGACAATACCTTGCTGGATCCATGGCAACGGCCCCTTTTTGAACCACTCGCATAAGTAGTCATCTGTTGGCCTTTGGTTCAGCTTATCAGCCAACTGTTTGAATCGATCGTAGAAGGTGTCCACAGTTTCTCCCTTTTCTTGAGTAATATTTCCCAAAGCGCGGAGAATTTCAGAGGACGTCTTAAGTTTGCGAAATTTCTCCAAGAAACTTCTTTCCATATCTTCCCAGGTGGGGTTGGCATGTTCGGCTTCGAAGTCGATATACCAGTTGATATGGTTCCCTTGCAACGTAGTACCAAAGATATTTTGTAAGTCAGCAATGGTAGAGACGCCATTAGTTCTGGCAATAACCTTAAAACGCCGGATATGCCAATCAGGGTCAGCATTGTCGTCAAACACCGGGTAGGGTATTTTGGGTAGCTTAATGAGCCTATCTCTTTCTCCTGCATCCATCGATGTAGCCACCGTTGGGTTTGCAGGAGGCACCGATGTTGACGACGAAGGCATTGCTGCGATCCCTGGACTGGGTGTAGTAGCGGATGTGGCCGTCCCTTGCAAATGCTGGTATTGGTGGCTAAGTATTTCCAACTTGGCATTGGTGGCGTCATTTTTGGCAACAAGATCAGTCATTTGTTGCTTCATCCATTGTAAGAATTCCCTGGTGGCATCAGGGTCGTCAGTAGGTGAAACTGCTTCTGGTTCTTTGTCTTTCTGCTGCCGTGTCGGCATTTTGTTCGCATAGGGCTTCTACTCGACTTCTGAGTATCTCAGCACTCCATCCCCAGCATGGTCGCCAAAATGTTAGCCGGGCGTGTATGGAAGTGCGTTTGTGAGACTACCTAAGTCGACCACCGTGGTATTTTTAAGGCAACGTAGAGTCTTTGGTGGAGTGGAGGAGGGAAGGGAAGACCTGTCAGCGTCAAAGAACACTTCGAAGTCTGGACTGAACCGGCCAAGACCCCGTGGGAGGTCCTGTTGACTACCGGTGAGTTTGAAGGTAACTCAGCGTTGGCTTCCGTGGGCCTTTGGTGGCTTGGAGTTCAGTATCCTCGTTGTCAACGTTGGCGCCAAAGACCGGCGTTGGTGCAAGAGACTTATGCTAGTCTTGGCCAGCGAGGGAGTTACAGATATCTCAAGAAGAGGAAGAAAACCGAAGGAGAAAAGGGGAGAGGAAAGAGAGAGAAGAAGGAGAGCCTTGGTGCCAGCGATGTCTTGCGTTGTGTGGCACTTAGGCAGCGTTGAGAAGGAAGGGCGCTTCCCCAGCAGCGCGCCACAGCCCACGAGGAAGGGCGAAGGAAACAGCAGGAAGTAATGGCCAGGCAATCGTAGAATCATAACAAGTTAGGATTGTGCAGGTTAGGTAGATAGCAGGGACTCAGATGTAGAGAGAAGACTGGCCATGGCCTTGTATTGATAATGGAAAATGAGTACAAACAGTTTGCTCCTAATCCTCTCTATCAATGCATGTCAAGAAAAACCAGTGTCTACTCTGCTGCAACTACACTCTTAAGTAGCCCGATGTCGTCCAAGTCCAATTTTGCCGTTTGGTGGCCCTATCCTCCCGCCTTGATCGCGACTCCCCTGTTGGCAACGTTGGCTTCGGTAACAAAGAGGAGTAGTCTCCCTCTTCACTTGCACATGGTGCCAAGGACAGCCATGGGGGCTCCAAGAGTGAGACTTGGAAATGGGGCCTCACTCTTGCACCTTGGGCACTATGGGATGCTTGAGGTGTGCATCCCGAAACATTGGGTTGGAAATCGGGAAAGTTACAGCATAAGCGTAAAGCGTAGGGCGGTGAGCGTACTTTTTGGTCCTTTTTTGTGAATTTCTCTGCTCGCTTTTCAAATTTTTTTAGGAACATAAGGATCCTATTACCACTGATTTTGGTCCAAAGATGTTTATTTTTAGCCAGAAAAATACCCCATTTCCGTGGAATAAGCTCCCACTTTGGCGAATAATTTATTTTACATTATATGTGAAATTAAATGACGTCATCATTTAATCGAACGGATGATTTAAATAATGAGGATTTATTAAGATTTAAGTTAACTTCACTTTTATCAAATTAATAAAGTTTTTTTTGTCTTGATATTTAGGGTGTAATTAGGGCTGAAGTCATCATTTAATTAGAGTTGTCTCGCTACAATTATTTAAGTTACCAAATTTATATAAATCAATTATGATTCAAAGTTGTCTTCTTGTGCCGTCGTATAAGATGGACGGAAAGACATTGCCGTTCGGTGGCCCTATCCTCCCGCCTTGATCGCGACTCCCCTGTTGGCAACGTTGGCTTCGGTAACATGTTGCCTCCCTTTTGAGAGTGCAATCTGTCCCCGGATTGGTCAACGACGGATTCAAGGGATAATGAAACGCTGTTTTGAGGCAAACCGTAGTATATGCGTTGAGACTTCTTCTTTGTTGGCGCCGCATCTTCTTCCGAATTAGAGTCAGTAGTAGAATCCTCACGCTCCTCTGGTTCCGATACCGCTTTGGAGTAAGGCTTCAAAATTGCCTCGAAGATTTCTTCGTCCGGGTCCAACGCAATGAGATGTCGATTCGAGCGTTGGCATGCAATGATAGCAGCACCTGCAGTTTGGCATACAAAAATTAGCAAAGATTTGTTTTATAACCAATATAGATCGACGAACGGTAGAATTAGAGAACCTGTACTTTTGCTCCAATCGCAAATGATATCACGCTCGTCTGATATACACTCGACGAAACACTAAATTAAAGAGGGGTCCTTCAAGGAAGCCACATCAAGGAAGCCTGCTAGGCCGCATAAGTTGCGTATTTGGTGTCGTAAAATATTTCAATTCATCGTGTGCTTCAGGAAGAATGTCGAGCTCCAAAAACTGCAAACGACAAGTGCGGAAATTGGACCCCTTCCGGGCGTAAACCTTGATGTAGAAGCTACATGTCTGTAAAACACGTTCAAACAGAAATTTAGTATGAATTCCTTCGTTAAAGCCAAAAACTCAAAGAAATCAATGAACGAGAGTACCTCTTTGACGGTCAACATGGAAGAAGCCATTTGAATAGGATTTATGCCCACCAAACGCGAACAAGGGTGAAACCATAGATCTTACTTCTACTTGCAAGTTTTTTTTCAAACTCCTGGTCTTTAGAAAAGAAGACTAGAAGAAGTGCATCATCTGTAAAATGACAATCAGTAAAAGCAAAGAGGTGGTCAAAGTACTCTGTCTCTCGCTTGTTCCACAATGGAACAAGCTTGGGAGAGATAATTGTGACAACTAAGTTGTCCGGGACGTCGGCAATCAAAAGATCTATGCCGGGATGCTTAGGCTTCATTCTCATCTTCTCACAAGAGTAAGTACGCCTCACTCCAATCTGAAAGGAAAAAATAAATTCAACAAATCAATTTCCAAAATTGCGCGTGAGTTAATAAAATCGAATAAATAAAACATTTAAGTTTGCATAATATTACCTTGCTAATGTGGTCTACAACCCCGAGGAGTTGCGGTTCCATGAACTTCTGCTTGTGGGATTTACTTAGCAACCCAGGGAAGTTGCCGTGCTCAAGAAACATAGGTAATGTCAACTCAAACGACGAAGACAAGCCCCAACTAAACCTTTCGGGATATCCCGGCTGTAGTGTGTGACTGAGAGAGAAGGATTGGGAGAATGGCGGGAGTCGATATCCATGTTCGAACGACGCGGAAACGGGGGAATCGAAACTGCAGGGTGCGAGGCTTGAGTCAAAGCCAAGGGAGCACGCTCGGCGCGTCGAACATTTGCAACTACACCTACCGGAGGTGGTGATGAAATGGGTGGAGACATTGGAGGTGGAGATGCCGCAACGGTGTTGCCGCAACCACAGGCCTTCCTCTTTGACTTTGGCTTTGGAGCAGCTTCAGGCTCAAATGCGGACTCGTCCTCCTCGTCATTGTCAATCTCCATAGGAGCTACGCGTGCAAGTGATGGGTCTGAGAGAGGTAAGAGGTCTTTCTCCTTCACTGGAACGTAGTTCGGTCAGCAGTCGAGGAACCAACCACCTGTGGGCAAAACCTCCGGGCTAAATCGTTTGCTTTGGTCATCGGTCCAGAGTTTTGCGATAGGAGTACGAGTAGGCGGCTTCTTCTCATCAGGTTTCAACTCGACATGATTCGGAATGTGTGAGGCCGAGAGTGCGCCTTTGGCAACAAGCTTGAGCTTCATGTACCTGCATATAGACATAATGATTTCGTTATGGTGACCTATACACAAACAAAATAAAACCAAATATTATGTCAAATCGTACGAACCTGTAAAACAAGCGGCCCGCAATCTTCCCACCCTCAAACTTTGCAATCTCTGAGCCTTTTTGGAACCTTGGGCTTGCATCTTTTGGGAGATAAGAATTGAAAGCCTTCTTCCAAAGTATCGATCGCCATTTTTTGACATATTCCGCAGGCTTGAAAACATGGTCGCTCCACTGAATGTTGATGTTATGTTTTGCAACATACATCTCCAGGTACTCCGAAAGAAATGTTGACATCTGCAAAACATTATGAAGAAACGGATGTCAATGGAAGTGACGAATACAATAACAATAAAGATTTAATAATGATACAATAGTTCAGAAATTCTTATACCTGAGCCTAAAGGGACGCCCTAGGCAGCCAAGCAACGAGTAAATCGTCCTTCATTGGACGCTTGAGTGGACTTCCATACGCCGCATGTTCCTTGTCCGTGTCGTTCCACAATTGCAGCCAAAGACCTTTAAAATGACTGGAGACCTTGGTGCTACAAAGTTTATATAGTCGCTCAGTAGTGAAATCTAGATCTTTGCCTTTGAATGTCGAATAATGTCTGTTGAGCTGCATAAAAAATAAATGATAATGTTAAAAGAGAAGAATTGATAATAGACTAGAGAATTTCAAATTGTATATAGAAAAACGTACCTCTTGCTCCCAAATCAAGCCATTTGCTGGATTGGTGATTCCAAGCATCTTGTCAAACCTTTGGGCTTGCCTAAACTTGGCAGTCTTTGTGATTGCCTTGTCCATCGCACTCCAGACTCCATAGCCAGTTCCCTCATTCTCAGGCACGGTCTGGTAATATATCGAGCAAGCAGCGTCCGCGGCAGCAGCGCATTATCTCTGCAATGATAATTAACATGTTAAAAAAATATTTATGAAACGCATAATATGCAACTGATAATTGAATTGAACGTTGGAGTTACATACCGCATGAAGGAATTTCACGAAGACGTCAATGGTGAATGGATACCAATTTGGTGTTTGGGTTTCCATGCAATGCAAATATCATAGTCCTCTTTGCTAATGAGACCTTTGAAATCAAGAAGTTTGAACTGACCAAAGGTTCGCATCCTCTACAACTTAGCAATTGTACTGTCTATGACATGATCGTGTTCCGTGGACCTGTGTAAAATGAAACAATTATAAAAAAAATTCCTTGAATAAAATGAGATTAAAACCATTGTACGAATTGACAACTACACTTACAAATTGACGTCGTTCATGGCATTTAGGAGGCTTCGTGCAATGTCCACGAGCGTCAAGCATAATGCAGTCAACAAAAATGTACCAGTCAGAGTTCTTGGAATGGTACTTCTCGATGTAGCCCATCCAAACAATCATGTGGTGATTGCCTTTGTACACATAGAAGTATTTGTTCCGAAACTGATGGAGATCAGGATCGGTTAACAACTACTCTTCGAATACATCATTAGCCGCCTTTCATAGTGGGTTCCACCAAATGGCGTTGTGTTCTCTCACCATAAAGTCCTTGCTATCAACGTTGAATGGAGAAACGTACATTACTCTGTCTCCATCACGATACCCTTTGATGAACTCGTTTGCCAACATCTCGACGTCGGAATCGACAATGAGGCGCACCTTTGGGTAGGTCTTGAGTCAACAAAGTAGAATCTTGAAACGAGACTTGCTTATAGGTTTTGTGCGAAGTTCGGCGATGACGTTGTTGTAGTCACTCTTCTACAACAACCTCATCTCGTTTGCACTCCACATGGGGTCTTTATCCTTCAAGTGAGGAGGCATGTGAACGACTCCAAGTTCAACCCCTCTAGGTTGGTTGGCGGGGCATTTATTGCTCGACTCAGCTGCTTCTTCCGTGGCTTCTCTTGGAGTCCCATCGTCCTCGCCTGGCTAATTCGTCTCAGAAGCATGCTGATCGGTGGAAGGAGCATCCGACGAAATATCGTCTTCCAAATCAACGAAGATGGTTGTTGATCCATTGCGGTCAACGATGACTTGTAGGAGTCAATCGGACAGCGCGAGGACAAATCATAAGATAAGCGGAATTGGGACGTGCCGAGTTCAAGGTTATTGCGCCTACGCAAGAAGGAAGCAGATCGAGCAAAACACAATCAAAGCACAAAAAAGCAGTTCTTAATGTCACAATTATTTTCTACCAAACAAATTTGAAATCCAAGCAAATCCAACACGCGAGAATTGATTGCCAATTCGGTGAAATACAAATTCGAACAACATAAATACAAAGCCCCAAATTAAAGATTCTAAACTTCAAACTCAATCCTGGCAAGAAAATGAGCACCACCAACAAGTAAGGACAGAGTGGACGTTGCTACCGTGTGAACGTTGAGCGGTGAGCGGTGAGCGGTAAGATTTCTGAATTTTTAGAGCTGACTTTGTATTTTTAGTAAAAATGTTTCTAAAAATAGTATAATATTTTTTACTAGGGAATAATTCCCAAATATTCTCATGAATATTCAAATATACTAGACTTATTACCGTGGATTTTGTGACCCAAACCCGTGGAAATAAGG
The DNA here is from genome assembly GCA_037043015.1 of Bryum argenteum. Taxonomy (NCBI): domain Eukaryota; kingdom Viridiplantae; phylum Streptophyta; class Bryopsida; order Bryales; family Bryaceae; genus Bryum; species Bryum argenteum. Next base: position 32,002,997 of record CM073321.1, on the reverse strand, counting down.
CTTAAATTCCCTGAATCTGGTCGGACTTGAGCTACAAAACTTGACAGTAATTTACAATTTGTAACTGTCAAGAGGTTTCTAAGTTAGACAAATTGGCCATGTTTGTTGTACATGTAGGTACTGGTATAATTATTTTAGTAAGTTATGAAAAAATATCACATTCGGTGTGGAGCATCCAATCATAGGACTAACATATAGCGTATATAGATGAGGACATTAAAGGCAATTTAGGGTGTAGCATGGTCTAGGATTCCTCCCTCCAGAATCTACTTTACCTCGTTGAAACTAAAAGTGGCCGCGTGGATGAAGATGTCAACATCCGGATCAAATTTGCAAACCAATACCGTGATGAAGTATAGGTGCTTGCACGGTCAATATGGATTCCTCCGTCCTAATGCAGAAATTGTTTTCTTGAACGTTGGGCAGGAGCAATCTGGGAATTTACTGATTGAAAGTCTATAAAGTGCATCCGAATCCGACTCCAAGTCTACGATACATCCAAAACCAGGCTGCGGGATCATGGTCACCTTGAGAATTTTGGCCTGCGTTGAGGTGGCAGACTCAGTATTCTTCATGTGCTTTGAAGTCATAGCTGGAATGCGTTTCATGTTCTTCCATCTTCTTGACCTAGGGAACACGTCCGGCTTCTCCGGGACTGAATATGCGACAAGTCTCTTGGTGGGGCAACATTATTGAATGTGCGGTTTATAGGAAGCTGTTCTTTTTGTGGTAGTCAAAAGCCCGCATTCTCTAGCGCCTCCATTTCACCACGTGTAAGGTTAGTTCCTATCTTAACAACCCATATTGAAAGAATAGGGGGTCTTTCCTGGCTTAGAGAGAATGGCTCAATCCACTTGCGACGATGACCCTTCACACAGCTGTCAATATCATCCGCACAAAAAAAGAACTGATCAGTTTTTCTTGGTTCCTCTTGAGGGCGTTGCCATACTCCGGTGTAAGTTGGAACTGCGGCGCCTTCCCCTTCTGAATGATTTGTGAGTCACATCTATTTTTACTGATCGCATGATACCCCAACAAGCTTTGGCAGAATTTTCCCTCAAACGGGCAATGTGCCACAGCCTCTCGTCTACTTTAGTCTCCTGAACAGCGGTCACACGTTCAATACTAGGTCCAGCAAAAGTGGATGGTAATTTTGGTGGCTCCTCAACTTCATCCTCTTCATGGATAGTACTCAGATTTTCAGCACAGGCTCGGGTAACCCTTCTCTCAATTCGAGAACGTGAGTAGCTCACGGTGTCGGATTTGTGCGTTTCATCATCAGCTCCAATTAGAACATCAGACTTTTGTTTCTTGGATCCGAACACCTCGGCCCCCTCAAGGTGGGCGTCGCGGGTACAAATCTTTACAGCTTTTGGATAGTCAGAAACTGCCTTTGTGAGGCCTGATGGATCGCCGGTTCGTTGAGCTTTATAGGCAACACGAAGTAATAGTTCTTCGGATGTTGGTCCACTAACACCCTTGCCACCTCCGCTGAAGTCGTGGTAACCCACAACTTGGAGGAAAGCACGAACATAATCTTCAACAGCTGCAACATACAAGTCCCCACCCTTGTTGCCGGACGCTTGCAACCATTTGTAATGGATAAATTCCGCAAGGGTGAACCGCCGAAACGGTTCACGCTTGTACGAAATACAATTTATAAGCGGTAGTCTAATATTTTCATGTTCAAATTTCCTAAATGGGACATTTAGGCTAATTCTTCCGATTTCCGGAAAATCTACTATAATTGGAATGGTCTTGCCTAAATGACCCGGCATTTGTTTAGCGTATTTTAAATTAGTAATATTAAATTGCGTCAAAGTTTCATGGCATGTTTTTGGTTATGTTTTATGGCTTTATCATTATTCATAATTGCTTAAGAATCCTCCTATTTAATAATCTAGGGAATTAGTAAAACTCTGCGGATGAATTGCCGGATGAACAAAGTTTCATCCGTTTGGAATGGATGAAGCTCTACGCCATCCAAGGCTCCAACTAGGGAGAGAGAGTATAAGTTAGGTTTCTAGTTTTTTGGGGTTGTGTGTGAGAGGAAGGAGTGTACTTTTTGGTGGGATTGTACGTGCGACTGTAGGGGTTGTGTGTGTGTGTGTTTTTGGTGGAGAATCGTGACAGTGCCGGGCCGAGCGCTTCCCTGACAGAATCAGCACCGAACCTAGGAGGATACCAGGAGCGAGCGAAGGCGATCAGAAGGCCTTCGCACATGAGGCGTTGAGCCGACGCTGACGCCCGAAACGCCGACGGTGGAGGCTCACCGCAGGCTTCGGGAAAACCTTGCGCCAGCCAGCGTCCAGCCAGCGCCCGTCTGCGCCTGGTCTCTGCGGCACCCTGCCCAAACGCTGCAGCACCTGCCCTACCCACAAACAAAAAACAAAAGTGTCCCGTTTAATTAATTTTATTTTTTTTTAAATGAAAATTTTAAAAAAGGCGAGGCGGGTTAGCCCTGCTGGCTGCCCGCGCCTCGCGGCGGCCAGGGGCGGAGCTTGGCTGGCCGGTCGGCACCTGGCTCAGAATAGGCTGCCAGGCGCTGCCGCCGGCGCCAGCCCCCTGCCATGTGCGAAGGCTAAGAGGCAACTTGAAGGCCGGAGGGTCGTCGCAGACGGAGAAGGGCTGATCGGACTGGCAACGGATCTTCGCTGAGAGAGCTAGCGGATCGGCTGGGCATTAGAACGGCGCCGACACGGCACAACAGGAGCGGCGGATCTCAGCCGGATCAGGAGCGACGGATCTCGGCCGGATCATACTGACGAGCTGGCAACACCGGCGGAGGTAACGCCGGGGAGTTGCGGCCAGCGTCGACATCGGAGCAGGACGGAAGCTTGGAGGTAGAGCGCCGGCGACCAGAAGCGGAAGCCGATCCGCCACACGAACATCAGCAACGCCGGGAAGGCTGCAAAAACGGCGATCAACGTCGGTCCGGCCTGCAGCGGCAGCCACGAGGAGCACCGACAGCCGGCAGCAACGCCGGAGGAGCGAGGATCACCGCAAAGATCAGCCGCAGCAACGACAAGGAGGAGCGGCGCCGCACCGGAGCTGAGTCATCTCTGACAGCCGGTAGCAACGCCAGACGAGCGAGGATCAGCGCGAAGATCAGCCGCAACCACGATAAGGAGGAGCGGCGCAGCATCGGAGCTGTCCCGTCTCCGACAGCCGGCAGCAACGCCACATGAGCGAGGGACGACAAAGACCGACACCGGTGTTTAAATGATCGAAGGAGGTATCGGCGAGAACAATCAGACAGACTTTGCCGAAGGAGAGTCGGAGCCATCAGCCGCAGCAGCAACGGAAGCTTTGTCCTCTCCCGTGATATTACGGAGGGTGGACAGGGTGATAATAAAGAGAGAGCTCTCTCTTTCTTCCTTTTTGTTCAATTGATTCGCAGTTTTGTGTAAGTAGGTTGTGTGAGTTAAACACGCTAGAAATTGTGAACTTTATCCTAAAAAATGGCAAACTCTTTGCCCAAAAATTGGTTGTGAAGATGTAAACTGTGTTGCATGCTCTTCTTTTTGATGTTTGCCTTGGATTGGAATGGTTGTGCCTTGCTTGCCTTTGCTCATCTGAATGATTAGATGCTAGTGTGCACACGGATGTCTCAGCGTCCGGACGTCCGGCACGGGTCCGGCGACCGTCCGTGACTTAGAGGTTTTGATCCTTTTACTAAGGGTAATTGAACAACAGGATGCGTTCATTGGTCGAACCACCCCGTTGACCGGTCCTCCAGCTCGCTCATGTAATAGTTTCTAAGAAGAAGAGTCGGAATCTGAGTCATTATGGGTACGAGAAGATTCCTGGACATAGGGATTCGAGTTCTACCCTTTGCTCAAAGCTGCCTAGGGAAATTAGGCAGTAGTTTTTAAGATGTGGCGGGGGGTTCCCTCCATATAACAGAGAATTGGACGGATTTCTTGGTGAATGTTCTCTCACTCCATCCACGGACGTTCCCGGTGCCTCAAAACATGACATTCTAGAAACCCCTAGGAGTGACTCTTGTGTAGGGTCCTCGCTAGGCACCCCATGAATTCAGCAAATCTTTTGGTTGGGTCAACCTCTGCTTCTTCCATGCTTATGAGGGGAATTAAGGATACTCACCCGTTGTTTGGATCTATGAAGCAAACCAAACAATCTTCAATTGGAGCTACTTTTGCAGAAGCGGATAGGCGGGAGTTAGATATACTTTGGGCAAAAATTTCTACAAAGCAAATTTACCGTTTTCTGTAGCCCGGAATGATGCGTTCAAATCTGCTGTAATGAAAACTGCTGGATTTTGAAAAATCCTATGCTCCACTATCTTACCATGACATTTGGACAAGGTTGTTAAGAGAAGTAAAGACGGAGTTACAAAAGAAACTAGATAGTAGACTCTCGGAGAGCCTTCGGAAGTTTGGAGGAACTTTGACTATGGATGGTTGGTCATCTATGACTAGTCGCCCTTTGTTGAATGCGATGCTCGTGACTCAAGCTGGAGAGCTTTTTCTTGGTGCTGTGGATACTACTGGCATAGAAAAAACAGCGGTGTACATGTCAACTCTCATGTTGAAGTACATAGAACAAGTTGGACCAGAGAACATTGTTCAAGTATGCACAGACAATGCTTCTGTAATGCTCAATGCCTCAAGAATAGTCCTTGAGAAATATCCGCACATTTTCATGCAAGGGTGTGCGACACATGCAATGGACTTGTTGTTGGAGGATTGGAGAAAGGCTGGATGGATGGCGAATACTTTGGTCATGGCAAAGAGAATGGTCAATTTTATCAAGAGGCGACACATGCCCCTAGCTGTATTTCGTAAACACGAGGCGAAATTCAGCCTATTGATGCCTGGGAAAACAAGATTTGCTAGTCAATTCATAATGATAGATCGCTTGTTGGAGGTCAAGGAATCATTGGAGCAAGTTGTTGTCGACCCTATGTTCACAGCCTATGCCTCGAAGAAGACAATATCAGCTAGAGATAGGATTATATTCTCCCGTAAGATCAAGAAGGTGGAGTTGAGCGATGAGTTTTGGAAGCAATGCATAAGATTACGGGATATGGTGGCCCCCGTAGTTTATGCATCGAGAGAATTTGACGGCAAGGCTTCTAGTACAAGCAAGGCTTGGCATATCATGCGAAATCTTGAGAGACATGTCCATACTTTGCATGCACTACCATTCTATTTGGAACCACTTGAGGTGGCCACTGCAAAAGAGGAGTTTTACCATCGGAAACGGCTCATGACAACGGATTTACATGGCGCGGCTGCACTTTTAAATCCTTATTTACTACACGACCAAGAGTTAGTTGACGATCCCGATCTTACAATAGCTTGCAAGCGTGTTTTACAAAAATTATGTCCCGCGGAGGATTACGCCGACGTGGTGAGTGAATTTCTTGTTTTGAGTAAGGGGTCCACCATTCCATGACATGCTGGAGCCTAATACTCAAAAACTAGCTCCACATGCATGGTGGGAGTTTGAAGGTGCTTGTGCTAAGCTCCTCTCTCCAATTGCAAAGCGAATACTAGCACAAACCGTGTCCTCGTCGGCTTGCGAACGCAACTGGAGTAGCTACTCTTATGTTCGCGACAAGAAACGGAATCAGTTACTATTGGGGAGAGCTGATGACTTGGTCTACATATATTCCAACTCGAAATTGCTTGCGAATGATAAGTTGAGTGACGATGGGCGGTGGTATAAAGAGAACTTGGATTTAGAGGAAGACCAAGTACATGAAAACGATGAGGAAGCTGTCGAGGACGAATCAGAGTCTAATGACAATCATATTTTTGAATTTGGTGATGAAGACGATGATATGACTTTCTTCCGCGCTTCAAATGATGAAGATGCTCCAAATGTTCAGGATGCTAATGGTGATTTTATCGCTCATGGTGTTTCGGCGGATGATCTAGAGGATGAGCAGCCATTAGCACGGTTAATGACACAAGGCGGCATGGACAAATCGAATAACATCCTACTTGTTCTCGCTAGTGGTTTACGGTTGGAAAAGGAGGCAATAGATGTGAAGACCACGGCGTGCAATACTACTGCGAATACTATGAGCTCTGATCCAGTCGCGGAGAATATCGCATCCGGCAGTAAGGATCAAGTATCTTTACAATGTGCTACTCCCCGCGCTTTATTTCAACCCTCTACTACAAGGGTTACGACAACCTTGGAGAAATCCTCTAAGGGTTTAGTATCCCTTTCAAGAGCCAAATATGGGAGCATCTCTAGTGACTCTGATGTACCGTTGGGCAGGTATTTAAAGAATGCCAATGTTCTTCGTACTGCCACGGGGTTACAGCACATGCTTGGCACTTCCAAGTCGCATAAACGGAAATCTGCAACGGTTCCAATTGTTCCGCCTAAAAAATCGAAGATCCCTGTTAATCTCCCCGAATTTGATACTTGGCATAAGTATGGGAATATACAATGTCCAGAGAATAAACCCAAGATCAAAGAGGAGGTTCCAAGCGATTATAAATATGATCCTACGGGATCTAGTGGAGCTGAAGTGAAGGGAGATAGCGATTATGAGCAATCCTCTGGTCCTGATGAGTAGTTGATTTTCGCATCTTTATGTAGTATAGGTTTATAGGACTTATACTTATTATAGAAATTGTAGTTATAGTTTACTGTAGTACTTTATTGTTATACTCCAAATGCATTTGGAGATTCTATTGTCTACATGACTACATTGAATGTTTTGAAAAATATTACATATATTTTTACATACTTGTCGTACGATAGTCTTCACTCTCAAGCATGCAAAAGAAATGCACATTAAATCAAAAAGATTGTAACCCTTTATTTCAAAAATAAGGCCCCATGGATCAATGGTGGCATTTTCATCTTTTTTAAAACAACAACCATACAATCTAAAAAAAAGCATATATATATATATATATATATATATATATATATATATATATATATATATATAGTTATATACTTGCAACTTAAGGTCCAACATCCGTTCTAACTTCAAATCAAGATCCATCCGATTGGCCAACTGAGCTACTGCGAGTACGCGGTCTTTGACTTGGACGGGCAATTCGACCGCCCTCCTCATACTCTCGATCCACCGCGATTTCGCCTCTCATACCTGCCTGCCAACTATCCTCCCCATCGTCGCCCGATTGCCTCTTCCGCTTTTTGCTCGGATCCACTTGTTTGTTATGTAAGATTTCCATGGCCTTCTCGATCTTTGCAATGACATCCTGTACAACACCTTCAAACTCATCCAATAATAGAAGTTGTGTGTCTTTTGGGTTTAAAAGACATTCTCTCCAAAATGTAATGGCGTCATCGATACGCGTATCAAACTTCTTCACCGCATCCCAATAAGAGACCTCCACATCTTCAAAAGAATTTTCCGGTATCGAAATCCGGTATATTAAGGCCTCCCCTAATTTCGCGAGTACCAGAGCTCTTCCAATTGGAGTATGATCGTACTTCTTGTACTCCTCACCAAAGCCTATGAATCGGTTATTTCGTGCCACGAACCATCTTCTCCCTTTTCCACTTTCTTTGGAAGAAATCGAAAGAAACGGTTGTGTTCGACGCTCCAATGCCCTCCGAAATTACGACAAAACAACTCTCGTTGCTCATCACCTTCAATATTCCTCGCCCTGATCTCTATTTCGTAATCTCGTGTCATCCAAAATAACTGATCATGATCCCCACCAAATTGAATGGCTATTTGGTGTTTTGATTCGGATGTACTCCAGGTAAGAGCATTTCCCCAATCAGAGTAGTTTAGAAATTTCTTTGGGTATTGATCCAATGGAAGATTCCATCGGTTGAACTCGTGCTCTGGTGGCATAAGATCTCGAATGCCCATCATCTCGTAGAATCTCGTGCTAAATGGGGAGCGACATACTGGACATACCGATTTTGTCATCGCATATCGGCATATGCAAGTAACATGAAAGTTATGGCCACATTGGCCTAACGTGTATGCGCCCTCCGGACCAAAATTATGTAGGCACACCGCACATTTGTCTTTAAGTATTGCGGGAGGAGGGTCGCATGTGTTGATTACTATGCGAGCTGACTCTTGGAGGTGCGATGAGAATCTACTATACGGCGCCCATCCTTCCTCTATCTCCAAAGTCCAATCAACATCATTGTTTCGTCCCATCTTAGAGTAGTTTGTACGCTCCATCATCTCTTCAATTTCCCCCCAAAAAGTGACCTCTATGGGGTCATATCGTTTTTTTGATCTGTTCGTAACGAACTTCTCCAATGAAGCATCTACAACTTCACGTGATTACTTTGGTGTAGATGCAATCGATTTCAGATCTTCTTTTGCTCTCGAAACCAAGCTCCTCTTATCTTGAAGTCGATGAACCCATCCCAACCATGGTAGTATGCGTAGGTGAAGGTGGATTGCTGCCTCTGTAGAATCTACCGTTTTGAAGGTTGTCCGTAATGCCTCCAATTCAGCGACTGCCTCATCTCTCTCTTTACTTGTAGCCTCCAACTTCATTGAGCATGCTTTTGCTTCCTCCTCCAATTTCGCAACTGTAACATCTCTCTCCTTCTTCACTGCCGCGAACTTCATCGCCCATGCTCGTTGTCGCTCAATCTGTCCATCATCTACCTCCTTTTGTGATCTTAACTTCAATTCCTCCGGAAGTTCATCATCGTCATCATCGTCTATTTTGATAATGGTTTTTCCCTTATCTTCTTTACCATCCTCTTCACCAACCTCTTTGAGAGGAGATAAATCCCTGATATACGTCTTTCTCTTCTCTTCTTCACCATCCTCTTTACCACCCCCATCAATTTGTGAAAGAAAAAGACTATCAGAAGTCCCGATAATGGTCTTCCCCTTATCTTTATTACCATCCTTTTCACCATCCTCTTTACCATCGTCTTTACCACCCGCATCACATTCTGGAACAACATAACTACATGAAGCCCCCTTAGTGTCATCCTGTGGTGGAAATAAGTTGAAATACTTATATCGGTTATCTTCTAAGTCTTCTACCGCCTGCCTTTGGCGCATTGCTTCTTCGTACTTTGCCACATACTCGCTAGCAGGACCTTGGCCAAACAACCGCAATTCCTTGTAAAACTCGTCAAGGAGACGTTGCGTAATTTGGTGTTGTCTGCAATTTCTCAATGATTAGCTCATTCTTCGCTCGCTCATTCAGTAGAGGGTGGAATCGATCTATGATTGCCTCATAATTCACCGCAGCTTGTATAATGTCAGGCAACATCGTTGCCAAAGCGTGACTCATTGATACTAAACTAGGAGATATAGTAGCAAGTCTTTCTGACACCTCTTTGAAGTCGACGCCTACAGCAACTATTGAACCGCCTGAGGCTTTATGCCTAACCTCCCCTGGCAAACCTTCGTCTTTATCTACCTTATTGCACCAATCAGCCATCATTTCTGCGGTTTTCAACCACTCCACCAATCTCTTATTGCTCGGTACCGTATGCAGATAGTCCACGAAATTTTCCACCATACTACTTTCCGTATGAATGACATCTACGGCATCTGTAGGTGATCTGGTTTCTCGTGGTTCACTTGGCCCTACCTCCTCTGATGTTGGTACCGGGGTTACACTTGGCCCTGCCTCCTCTGATGTTGGTACCGGGGTTACACGAGGTTCTTCAACTACGTTTGCACCTTCGAGCCTATCAGTTATAGTTGGTTCTACGATTGGGGCATCCGTAGGAACCATATTCCTTCCATCCTCCTCATGTGTCGTGGTTGTTGGAGGAGATTCCTTCTCCGCCGTCTCATGAGTTTTCCTCCTCAAGTACTGCAATATGGCCTTTGTAGAGTTTGATTCTGGATCAAACCTATCAGAGATATCCTTTTGATTTCTCTCGATTCGAAGAGGATATGCACTACTCGCCGTGAATGTGCTCCAGTTCACCTTGCGCTTCAATATGAGCTCAGCATACACCATGCTCAAGAGCGTATAGGAAAAATAACCCTTGCTCTTGGGACGAGTTCCAAACCATGCCACCCACACTTCTTCAGCACGATGAAGAAAGTGATCATCCTTGCATGTTTGAGGGTTGCAAGTAAAATTATTGGTATTAACTTTGTGACATTCTCGAGACCAAAGTTTCCCAATGTGATACATCTTCACATATTTCTTGCACGTTGCCATTCTCCAATATTCCTCCGTTTCATTGGCCCAACCGATCTCAGCTTTGATGGCCTCATTATCCAAGATGTCGTAGTGCAACTCATGTCTCGCTCCTTTTGGTTTCACTCTCTTTGACGGTGTCTCCTGTAAAACCAACTCAGTCCCCACCAATCCTGCGTTTGTGTTTTCTGTCGCAGGTGACCTCAAGGTCTGTTCAGAATCAGCTTCCATGTTCGTGTTATCAATATCCGTCGCCATGAAGAGTAGGGAGTATTTGAAATACCCCGAAGATATCCCAAGTATGCAAAAATTCGATGCAGCAGCCGCAAGTATCACGCTGACTTCCCCCCGCCACCACAAATGCAGCACACGAGAAGCTAATGCTTACGGTTGCAGCTCAGTTGAGATGGATGAGTACAAGGAGAAGTGAGGGGAAATGAGGCCCCAAAGCCCTTTTATCCCCCCTCCTTCCCAACCCTAGGGACCGGCCGCACGGACCGGTCGCTCGGCCAACCGCGACCGATGCTGGCCGGCCGGTCCGGCCGACAGATCGTGGCCGGTCGATCCGGTCGACCGATCGGGGCCGGCCGATCGTGGCCGGTCGTTCGGGCCGGCCGGTCGCTGCCGACCGATGTGGCGGCCGATTGTGGCCGCTCGATGCCGACCGACCGATGCCGGTCGACCAACGCGTAACCCGACCGATGGGCGGCCGCGGTTTTTTTTTCAATTTTTTTCAATTTTTTTAAATAAAAATAATAAATAATATATATATATATATATATATATATATATATATATATATATATATATATATATATATATATATATATATATATATTTAAAATTCGAGAGATCTTACATAGCATAGGATCCTTTTTTATTTCGCAAAGTTTTTTGTTATTTGATTCTCGGTGATTATTACACACCTTTGAAAAAAGGAATCCTATGTTGATTTCTGAAATGCAATATATTATTTCTCACGGATACATCTTAACCCCTAAAAATCCACAATGTTTCGGGAGCTTGAAATCCCAACACAGACCACTATGTACTAATGGGGGTACGTCCAATATTTTTGGAAATTATTGATAATTTCAACCGTAGGATCTTGAAGTAGACTACCATTGGTTGTACTGTGAATATTTTTAACCGTTGGATCGTCACTAGATGTGAGATCATAACGTTTGAAGTTGACTGTAAATTATTTTTTCCTTCACTGTAAACGCCGAATCGGTGGCCGTGGTCGTTTAGGGGTTAACTCTAAATTTTAAGTTCATAATCATTTTGAGTGGACTCTTTAAAGTGTAAATCTTCACAAATTCATAGATGTTTCAAACATAAGGCATTCATTTGGTTTCGAATCAATATCTTTCGTCTCTATTTTCCTTTTGTAATTTAATTGACCATTGGCTTCATGAATCAAACTTTTAACCACATGACCTACAACAGTAACTCTATTCCAATATTGCATGGTTGAGAATGTCAATTGGAGTATCCTAATCTTAATGTAGGACACTTATTTTGGAACTCATCCTAAAGAGTTATTCATATATCCTAAACCATAAACCACAAATCCTATCCACGAGTGATTTTATCCACTTGATACCCTAAATGAAGAAGAGATGCCTATTTAAAATTTTATATTTTCAAAACAATCAATCGAAGAAAGAGTTATATGACTTATATCGGAAATTACTAGAAATTGTGAAGATTATTTTTGTAATCTCTCAACGGTACCCTTGTGAAATAGACAAACATTTTGACTTGGGTCACTTTGGAACTGAAGTAGTAAATTGTTCATGAACATATTTCCAAAAAAGAATTTCAAACAAAGACTAAATTTAACTGCCCTTAATGGACTTCAAACCTCAATATTCTAGATGTAGGTTGTAAATTTGGAATTTGGATATGCAAATTTTACCACATGCACTTTGCGGTGTAAGGACCACCTAGAAAAAATTTAATAAAAAATTATTACTTTTGACCTCTTCATCTAAGCTGCCCGAAATAGGAAACCTCCACTTTGGTGTCCATGGATCTTTAGGGGTTAAGAAGGAATATTTTAACAAAATAAATTAAGGTGTACAATCAAAAGCATGGTCTTTAACTTATAATAAGAATTGGCCCCATTGCCTTTGCTTTCCTTATAAACAAGGGCATGAACTCTCAATGCCTTCACAAATGAGAAAATTGACCACACTATATTGATTGTTAAATGTTTACTTCGATTCGAGCCAATTGGGCACAACAACTCAAAAAGTGAGTATTGGCGTGGAGATTTGCTCGCCTTAACTCCCCTTGAAGAAAGTCCATTACTATGGATATATTTAAAGCCAAGAGTATCTTTGTTATAAAACATTCTCGCGTGGGACAAAGAGATATTCCCGACATTCTCTTGTCAGAAAATTCCGTGTCCATATTTAGACGCCACGTGGATCATAAAGACTAAATATAGTACTTTTGAAAATGCAGGTATGCAAGGCGAGGAAGTGATCGAAGTTGTGCAAACGGGGAGTTTGGGGAGAGGCAAAAGGAGGAGGGGGAAGGGGGGACGCGGAAGGAGCGACCGACCGGTCGTCCGGGGGACGTGGTCAATCCCCAGGCCGGTCGGCGGTCGCCGGGCCGGTCGCCGGGCCGGTCGCCGGACGCCGGGACGATCGCCGGTCGCCGGACGCCGGGCCGGTCGCACGCCCGCCCGATGGCGGCCAACCGAAATGGGGGCCGCAGTATAGTTTTTATTTTTATTTTTTTATTTTATTTTTTTTTAAAATTCTTTTCCTTAAATATATAACCAAAATAAGATAAAATTGCATAGGATCCTTTTTTTATTTCTCAAAGATTTCTGTTACTCGATTTTCAGTAATTACTACACAATGAAAAGGGAATCCTATGTTGATTTCTGAAATGCTAAGTATTCTTTTTTCACGGATACATTTGAACTTTAAATTTTAAGTTCATAACCATTTCGAGTGAACTCCATAAAAGTATAGATCTTCACGAATTCAAAGATGTTTCGTACAAACACTACTTCAGTACTCATACGTTATGATCTATGAGGCTCTATGAATTAAACTCTGAGCCACATGACCTACAATAGTAACTCTATTCCAATATTGGTTTAAAATAGCCTATGAGATTGAAGACTTTGGAATTATAATTCGTATGTTGATGTTTAATATTGTACCTATATATTCTTTGCAATAAATGTGTGATTTATTCCATGTCAATAACATCTTCAATCAAAAATGATAAATACAAAATATATTATTTTGCACACATTAACTATGCGATGTAGAGAAGTGCAACTTGTATCCATGTAAAATATAATTGAGAACTACACCATACATACAGTAATCCATTATTTTACATCCACACACAATTGTGTTTGCAAAGCTTCGCAACACAAAAACTAGGATTAAAATGAAATCCACCCCAAATCCTCAAGACCAGAAACCCTAAACCCTAAACCCTATACCCTAAACCCTATACCCTAGAGGCCTACATAGTAATTCATACATCTTTAACCAAGAACTTAAAGTTTATCCTCAAGAGAATGTATCCATTACATACAGTAAATGAAGAAGTGATGGCTCTTCAAAATATTCTATTCCTAAATCAATCAATCATAGTATACGAATAATCAATTTGATATAACATCTAATCCTAGTACTAATGTACTATACTTGTACAATATCAAATATGCTTAAAAATTTAGAAGTTGATGCCATTATTGCCATATGTTAAACACTTATAGGGTGGGATATTTTTTAAAATTTATTTGTCTCCCTATTTATTTCTCTTATTTTATGATTGCAAAAATAGTAACAATGAAAACTTATTTCAATTACCTTTGTAAGAGGGAAATAAGTAACTATTCAAATCCATACAATAAGAATAATGCTACAATTAATCATATGTACTAGATTATATATATTCCCCTAGGTTAGTTGAAGGTTGTCAAACAAAAAATAGCGAATAATAGAATTAATTGTTTATGCACCATATATTTTATAATAAGTATTACTAATTAGAATACACAACGACGGAGTAATTTCCAAATACCCATCAATTAATATAGACCATACAATGTGGAAATGTTAAGGCCCAAATAGAAAGTCTAAATATTGACAAACTCAGTAAGACCAAAGTTATAAAAAGTAAATGCTCACACATGATCACCTACATTTCATATATACTTGGATCTCTCCAATGTGAGACATCAATATACTCTCACCAAGGACTAGGTAAAATTTATGGAATGTAATCAGAGGGGATTTAGGGCCACCTCGGGTAGTACGCGAAGACGGGGCAAGTCATGAATGGGGGCCAAGACATGGCAAAATCTCCTAGTGAGAATGGATAAATTTTGACAAAAGTTGGGAGATAGAAGAAATGAATGTGAATCGGGGGGACGGAGCTTGCAATACTAGCACTCACCACTATGAACTATGATGAAACCACCTAAAGGCGCGAGGCAAAGATTCTTGACTTTATAAAGATCTCACCTCCCTTGCATTTACATTATGCGTACATATTTAGGGTGCCCGCCTTTAGGCTTCTCCTTATAAAATTTGTATTTCTTTATGTGTGTGCTTTAAAAAAGCACATAAATAGGGTTAGCTTGTCTTTTTCTATTTCCTATCCGTGAAAAATAGTAACCCACTCCTTTCTCACACCAAGTATATAGATTCCCTCAATTTTCCTTAAGTGTACGAGAATAGGTGGTTTTACTACAAAGGGGCTATGTCCAATATTTTTGGATATACTTTATAATTTCAACCATAGGATCTTGAGTAAACTACCATATGTAGTAGTGTGAAATCTTCAACCGTTGGATCATCACTAGATGCGAGATCATTACATTTGAAATTGAATATGAAACATTTTTTGGCCGTGACGATAAAAGACGAAATGGTGGCCATGGTTGTTAAGGTGTTAGGGAAGAATAATTCCAAAAAATAAAATATAAAAAATAAATGTGTACAAAAAAAAAACATGGACTCTAGTTAATAATAAGAATTGGCCCCATGGCCTTGGCTCTCCTTCTAGACATGGGCTTCAACTCCAAAGGACTTCACGACTCGGAAAATTGGCCCCACTAAATTGGTTGTTAAATGTATTGTTCAATTAAAGCTAATTGGGCAACATAACTCAAAAAGTGCGTGAATTGGCTTGGAGATTTGTTGGCCTTCCCTCCTCTTGCAAAGAGTCCCTTATTATAGGTTTATTTAAAGCCGATAGTATCTTTGTCATAAAACATTCCCGTTTATGACGAAAAGACATTCCCAACATTCCCTTGTCAGAACATTCCCTGTCCTTATTTAGACGCCACGTGGACCAAAGAGGCTAAATATAGAACTTTTGAAAATGCAGGTATGCAAGGCGAGGAAGTGTTCGAAGTTGTGCTAACGGGGAGTTTTGGGGTGAGGCAAGAGGAGGAGGGGGAAGGGGAGACGCGGAAGGAGCGACCGACCGGTTGCCTGGGGGACGGGGTCGGTCTCCGGCCCGGTCGTCGGTGTCCGGCCCGGTCGTCGGTCTCCGGCCCGGTCGCCGGTCGGCCGGGATCGGCGGCCCCGATCGACCTATCGGCCGCGCCATCGGACGGCCCCGATCGACCGATCGGTCGTGCGACCCCGATCGGTCGTACCGGCCGGTCGCCGGCCGCCGGCTTGCCGATTTGACGGCTGCCGGCCGGGATCAGACGGCCAATGCCAGCTGGCCAATGGCGTCCGATCCCGGTCGGCATAAATAGGAGGGGAGGGGCTCATTGTCCCTCACTCTGGTGAACGAGCTGTGCGTTGCGGCTTTTTTTAAAGCTGCATCGACTGCGTTACTCAGAGTCCGCGTGGGTCACCCACGCCCACACTGTGCATACTTGTCGCTGCTGGGAATGGCGCCGAAGTTTTCACGTTCGAGGGGCGAGGCCAAGTCTCCACGACCAAAGGGCGACCCTCCAAAAATGGATTGGGAAGCATGGAGTGACCCAAACTGTCTTGCAGAGCCGGGTTGGCGAGAGGAGAGGGCGGACATTTGGAATTGCACCATGTGCAAGAAGTACGTGAAGATGTACCACATCATGAAGTTATGGACGCGGCACGAAGCAGAGAAATATGGTCCTCGTCGTGAAGGCCCAGTGAAGAGTTGCAAGAGCGACCATTTTGCGCACAGATATCACGAAGTCACAATTGCAGTTGGAATCAAGAACACAAGGCCAGAATTGATGTTGTATTCTACCATGGCCATGGTGTGGGCTGAAATAGTCCTGCACAAGGACATTGACTGGACCACTGTGATAGGTTTGAACGTGCATTTATTGGATCGCAGCAACCGATTCATTCCCACAAATTGGATGGGACCAAGCGATTGTTATACTACGTATTGAACGTTGGTGATATGGATGCCCAACTTCAACAACATGGAACTCCAAGGGCATATGGGGGCACTCAAAGAAGACTCAAACCATGACGATCGTCAAGCACCAGTATCCTTTG
This sequence comes from Bryum argenteum, assembly GCA_037043015.1. Classification (NCBI taxonomy): domain Eukaryota; kingdom Viridiplantae; phylum Streptophyta; class Bryopsida; order Bryales; family Bryaceae; genus Bryum; species Bryum argenteum. The sequence continues at coordinate 31,986,394 of CM073321.1, read as the reverse complement.
GCACAGGAAGTGAGGGGTATTACCATGGAAACCAACAATTCAGTACTCCGGTGAGTTATATGCCACCTCATCAGCAAAACACGTACGGAGCCGAACGTGAGTACGGTAGAGGTGGATCTAGTTCGAACTACCCATCTCCAATGTATACAGGAGGTACACATGGTTTAGGAGGTGAGCAGGGTAGCGGATCCAATGCTCAATGCAACTCAAGCCCAACTCATCCTATAAACCCATACAATCGTGGGAACCAATACGGTACAACATTCGGAAGTCCCGAGTACCGTAGGCCATCACACCCAAAGGAAACATACGAGTATGGAGGTCAATATGATAGAAGATCAGACATTGTTGGCTACACAAATTATGGATATGGTCAGAATGCATACGGAAGTAACAACCTGCCTTCAGCACCTTATCTATCTCCGGATGACGAAGAGGCGAGGTACCAACAAGATCTACAACAAGCCACACTTCTAAGTCAGCAGGAATACATTGAACAGCTTGAAGCCGAAAGAAACTTTAGGCAAACGTACTTGTTTGGAGAATCTTCTCGAGGACCACCTTCTTACACACTGCCGCCAAGTCGTAAACACGATGATGAAGAATCGGATTAAGAATGACAAATCATCATACATAGTGTCATTGTAGTGAAGGTTATGGAGTTTTTGGCAACGGATAATGTCTACACCATTATCGCCTTGCTAGGGGCCAATTTTGAGGATACAGAAATCCATATTTTGTTTATGAATGGATTATCCAATATCGGACTATATCGTTGTATATTAATATACTATGTAATTTGTTATTTCAAGGATTTTATGGCGATGTCTTTGTATTTTATACTATAAGTTCACTTGGTGGTAATAATTTCTTTGTTTGGCTTTAAGCCTTTTTCATGATCTCACACTCTCACCTAACATATAATATGTTCATCAATTCATTCAAAAAAAAAAAGCATATGTAAGAAAAGTCATATTATGCTTGGTGACTTCGGACAAACCATTAATATCGCAACTACGCAAGGTTGATGTAATGAAGAAGTTCCACAATTCATTATACATTCTCAAATATTGTTCATGAAGATTTGGAGATATTTCTATTGAAGGTAAGAAGTAATAAAATAAAATAACAAACAATGGAGAAGAAGTCATTCATTAGAATCGATTGCAAGGTATATATAAACAAGAATGTACTTGAAGCCGATACATATAGAAGGCATGTAATACATTTTACTACAAAAATTTGCCTACATCTACATCGAACTTCAATGAAGAATCTAAAAATCTAATAAAGCCGCAAGAACTAAAAGAAATGCGCATAACTAATTTGCTAATCATACTTGGTGCGATAATGATCATTCGGCACCGGCCAATGGAATGATTCCATGAAGCGGTTGACAACGTGGGTCAACGTATACTTTGCATCAGCCACCATCTCCAAGTATTGGTCAAAAGCATCTGCCAAGTCTTGATTGCACCACCGGTCAGGCCCCGTTGTACTTTGGCAATTCTCGTAGGCCTTCGACATGCTCTTCTTGAGGATGCGTTGTGCTATTCGTGCCGTAGCAAACTCCTCTGAAGCGCAATCAAGAAGGGGAATAATGTGAATGTCATCACTCCGTTTGTACAAGTACGCCACCCGAGGATCTACCCAATATCGTGCTTGTAGAGTATCAATGCGCTCTTGGGGTTTTCTGAACATATACAAGGACCTCATTTTATCATCCATGCTCGTGGTTAGCCTCCAATCACATACTCCAATATACACCCGTGATTCATCTTGAGGGAAGTGAAGAAGTATGTTGTCTGGAGACACATCGTTGTGGAGGTATTTCAACCGGTGGACTTCACACATGATATGCACTAAAGCCCAAGCAAGCTCTGTTCGTTTTTTGCGGAACCGAACCAACTGCCAAGCTCGAATAAGCTCATCATCAGAATGAGGTGAGAGTCCGATCTCTCCATGAACATCATCTCCATATCTTGCATCAAGGGCCAACATCGATCGAATCGTGCCGCCATTCCACCAATACGTATAGCCTTGGAATTTATTTGCATGAATGGCTATAAAACGAATAACACCTGGATGTTGTATCCTCACAGCAAGCGCCTCATTCTGATGCTCCACCTTGGCCAAGTCTGGTCGTGTCACAGCATGGATGGGAGTCTTTGCAGCAAATTCCCAAAACTCTTCAATACCCACAACCCCTCTTATGTGAACTTTGGAAATTGTGCCGTATCCTCTCCTTAGAGTCCTCTTCTCAAGCTCGATGATACGGGCCGTCATAGGAATTACTACCAAATTATTCGTACGAACCAGCTCCATTAACCTTCCTTGTTCCGTGCGCCACCATCCTATGGAACCAACCCGGTTTTTATTATTGGAATACGGCCTCATCGCTTCTTGAAAAGCCTCCGCCCTCAATAACACATCCCTGAACTCCTCATCACCCGCTCGAGTGGTTCTCTCATACCTCTTCAATATGTCGATAGCATTCCAGAGAGCATCATTTAATCTATCCTCCATCCAGTCCGTAAAACCACGCTTATCGGTCTCCGTTCTCCACACCGGATCTTGACGCGCTTCCATCATGAGGTCCATCATGTCGTCCTTGAATTTGGCCACAGCTTCCTCTTTGTATCTCACGTATTTGCTAAACAAACGTGGAAGAGTATTAGCCTCATAAAATCGCACGATTACATTCTCTCGAAGAAAGTTCTTGCAGTTATTGGATGGGTACTCCCACTTCTCCAAATGTCTAACAACCCTTGGTCTCCGGCCTCGATTCCCCCCACTACCCCCAGCCCTATGTTTGGGCATCTTTGTGAAAAAAAAAAGCAAAATCTCCCCCCTTACGAACGAAAAGACTTCTTTCCTCTGCAGGATAAGGAGCCAGTGGATGAAAATTAAAAAAATTTCCAACCTACAGCTACTCCGCACCCTGATAACGAAGGAAAGAAGTGAGGAGAGTGGAGGACCGGTCGGCCTTATATAGGCCGCGATCGCATGGCCGACCGGCGACCTAGATCGGACGGCCGATGGTCGACCGGCCCGACTGATCTGACGGCCGGCGCCGACCGACGCGACCGATCAGCCGCGGCCGACCGACCGATCGGCCCGGCCGACCCGACCGATCACCGGCGGCCGACCCGACCGATCGGCCCACCGATCGGACGGCCGACGGAGACCGCGACCGATCGGTCGGCCGACGCCGACGGCGACCGATCGGACGGCCGACGCCGACCGGGGCCGATCCGACGGCCGACTGAAACCGCGACCGTTCGGACGGCCGGTGTCCGATCAAGCGACCGATCCGTCGGCTGCGACCGATCCGACGGCGTCGACCGGTCGGTCGGCAAGGCCAATCGGACGGTCCTGGGCCGCCCGATTGAATCCAACGGTTATCACCTACACTCACAACACTATTTGAACGGCTATGATGCGATTTTCAATACGATTTGACGGTTACAAAATTTACTACATGCATAGTAATTCCGATTTACCCCCTGGACGGACGTCCGGACGGACGGACATCCGTTCGACCAAAAAAACCCAAAAGACGTCCGGATTGACATCCCTGGCTACAAGTAAAGAGAGAGATGAGGTAGTCGCTGAATTGGAGGCATTACGGAAAACCTTCAAAATGGTAGATTCTACAGAGGCAACAATCCACCTACGCATACCACCATGGTTGGGATGGGTTCATCGACTTCAAGATAGGAAGAGCTTGGTTTCGAGGGCAAAAGAAGATCTGAAATCGATTGCATCTACATCAAAAGAATCACGTGAAGTTGTAGATGCTTTATTGGAGAAGTTCTGTACGAACATATTGAAAAAACGATATGACTTCGTAGAGGTCACTTTTTGTGGGGATATTGAAGAGATGATGGAGCGTACAAACTACACTAAGATGGGGCGAAACAATGATGTTGATTGGACTTTGGAGATAGAGGAAGGATGGGCGCGGTATAGTAGATTCTCATCGCACCTACAAGAGTCAGCTGTAAGAGTCTAGCTGTCAAAACAAGCAAAAACTACAAAAGAAATATATTGATCCAAGACTTAGGTTTACAATGAATAAGAGTCTCTTATATACTAATCTCTTGGCTCAACTACCGAGGCTATACTTTAGCTCTACTGCCGAGGCTATACTTTAGCTCTATTGCCGAAGTTCTATTTATAAAATTAATAGCGAGTGAACATCCGAGCTTATCAACGAGGCTTTGGCCCATGACAAATGCCTCCTCCTCCTCCTCCTCATGTGCTGATGAATTAACAAGTGTCATACAAGAGAATGTGCCCAAGGAATATCAGTACCAGACGCGCGCAACAAGCGCTCGTAATCGTCTAAAGCCATGACATTTTGTAATTGGCAAACATGTTCCCAAGTAGGCTCCGGCCATCCTGTACACTTTACAAGTAGTTGCCAACCGCGCCCACGACGTCGATGTTGCAACACTCTTTCAACAGCATACTCGTCCTCGCTAGTGGATGCCTCGAAAGCGGGATTGCTCAAAACAACACCGGGCTCATTATCATGAGATAGTTGGGAAGGCAACGGATCCTCGTTTTGCCTTCTTCACTAAACTCACATGAAAAGCAGGATGAATACCGGCGGTGTATTCAAACGAACCGCATGTGTACCTACGCACTCCAATACACGATAAGGAAGAGCAATCCAATCAAGCTTCTTGATTTGGCGGGACGTGTTGATGTTCTTCAACTTCAACCACACACGATCACCCGGACGAAAATCCTCGCCACCGAGCGCGTCGTGTATTTGATCGGCGTTCTTGAGTCTCTTGCGCAATGGCCATTGCCGTTGTTGCGATTCACTTGAATTACGCCGATGCTCAACAAGCTTGCGTCCTTTTTCCGCCGGTGACAACGAAGAACCCGCCTCCTCGGGTATAGTAATATTCATGACCGAATGATGATAACCGTGAGTCATAAAAATGCAGACATACCTATAGATCGCGACACAAGATTATTCAACGCCATCATCGCGATCGGCAAATCGAAAAGCCCAATCTTCTTGCTCAAATGTCGTGAAAATACGAAGATATGTTTCAAGCTCTTGATTCGCCCTCTCTGTTGCACCATCTGTCTCCGGATGGAAAGTCGCCGACAACCGACGCGTAATCTTCATCAATCTGCATATACGCCCAAAGCGGACTAACAAATTGACTACCACGATCCGACACAATTGCTGCGGGCAATCCGTGATCTTTGAAAAACTTGCTCTAAAAGTTTGTGAGCCACATCAAGTGCACAAATTGTCTTCATAGGCACAAAGAATGATAGATTTGGACAAACGGTCTGTCACAACCATGATATTTGTGCGATCGCCGCTTGGTGCCAATCCGGTAATAAAATCAATGGAGAGCTCGGTCAAATCCGTGCGGAATTGGCAAAGGTTTTAGCAACCTTGCTTCTGCTCCCGCCAAATCTTCGATTTTCCACACACGTTGCGGTTCCGTACAAATCTCCGAACATCTTGTGTCAACCAGGCCACGTATATTCACGTGCAATCAAGTCACGCGTACCCTCACGACCTGGATGTCCCGCTAGTGGTGAATCATGAGTAGATTGGATCAAACGCGTCCGAAGAGGTTCGTGCGCGGAATCCATATTCGTCCACGCCAACGAAATCGATGACCTGAATCTACAAAACACTCACTAATCGTGATAGGTAAGCCCCATTCTTTAGGTAGTCGGCGCTCACCATCCATAACCGCCTTTCGCATCTTCCAATAACGATGACGGTTTGCGGGGCAACATCCCATAATGCAATCATCTCTGCGTCAATAAATGGACATATGGGACGCGGGGTCATTATCGACTCAGAAAGGGGAGCCTCTTTCTCTCGAATCGCATCACCATCGTGATCCATGCGGATTTAGCGACAACCTTCAAAGCGCCATCATCTCCGTCCAAAAGGCGATGATATCGATTCATGATTCGATCATCATCATGCGTGTTGGGAAGATCACATTTCCCGACGAGAAAGTGCATCCGATTGAACTTGATCCTTGCCAGGCTTGTGCACGATCTCAAAGTCAAAATCATTCAACTCGTAGGCCCAACGCATTTGCCTCTCGCTCAAATGTTGCTTCTTCTGAAAATAAGTCAAATTGCGATGATCTGAACTCACTTCAAAATGTTAGCCAACGAGTAATGTACGCCACTCGCGGATGCAATGTACAACTGCTAGCATTTCCTTGTCATGAATCGGATAATTGGACTCCACCGATTTGTGTTTCTTGAGAAATAAGCAACCGCATGCCAAAGTCCGTCCACCTTTTGCATTAAGGTGCCACCAACAAAGATAACCGGAGGAATCACATTCAATGGTTGTTTCCAAACCACGAGTCCATTTAACGAGCACCGGCGCATGAATTAATGCCTCCTTCAATCGATCAAAGGCATGTTGACATTTCGATGTCCAATGGAAAGATTGATCTTTTCGCGTTAGTCGAGTAAGAGGTTCTGCAATGTTAGAATATCCATATATGAATTGTCGATAATAATTGCAGAAACCTAAAAATCCACGAACTCCTTTCACTTTTGTTGGCGGCTCCCATTGACGAATTGCCTCAAGTTTTGCTTTGGATCACTGCAAACCCCAACCGGTCTTTACCAAATATCCAAGATACTTAATAGTGCCTGCTTCAAACTCGCTCTTATCAAAATCAAGTTGAAGCCTGCGTTAGCAAGCTTACGGATGATGATCCGAGAAGCGCATCACGATGTTCTTTTTGAGTATCACTATAGATCACCACGTCATCAATATATGCGGAGCAGCATATATCCAATTCGTCGCGAAGTATCCAATTGATATATCGCTGAAAAGTTGCAGGTGCGCCCGTCAGTCCAAACGGTGTGACCAACCACTCATATAAGCCAAAGCGTGTTTTGAACGCCGTCTTCCACTCGTCACCTTCTTTCACACGTATCCGATGAAACGCAGAGATTACATCAACCTTGGAGATATATTTGGCTGCAGCAATGGATCTTAACGTCTCATCAATGCGCGGAATCGGATAGTTGTCCTTCCGACTCATCTCGTTCAATCGCCGATAGTCAACACAAAATCGCAATCCTCCGCCAGGTTTCTTCACAAATATGACCGGAGCTGCTGCAGGTGAATTACTTACGCGAATAAATCCATTATCCAACAACTCCGTAAGGGTCTTGCGCAAAACTAATAATTGATCCTTGGACATCGTCTGGCGGCATGGCGGGGATGTCATCATTAGTCTTCCTTCAATAAGATTGATCTCGTGATCAACCCCTTTCCTATGCGGGGGCAACGACTTTGCATCTTGTCGATTAAAAGCGTCAATAACTGGCATGAGCCAGTCAGGAGCATGTTGTACCGGGTCCCTATAAACCTTCTGTTGTAGTGCCCTCTGGATGTCAACCAAGCTGGCACTAAAAACCTCTACTGGTTCACCGCTTCTCTGCAAAGTTTGAATCACTGATGCACGTATCTCTTGCATTGGCTCCAACGTAATCGATCGATTCTTCACAATCATCTTGAAAGGTTTTCAAATGCAAACCTCTTCTTTAGCAGGTCGAACACTTGCATCATGTCGCTCCATCCAACCTTTTCCCAAGATTATATCATCTATCTGTCCTGGAATAGCATAGGCAACAATCTTCTCCTCCATACCATCAATATCGGCCATAAAATTTGCAATTTGGCAAATCATAGGCCGCTTCTTCATTGTCGTAACTTGCTCCAAAGATCTAGGTTGAATAGATGACGCATCCAACCCTCTCCGTCGAACAAATTGCTCAGACACAGTTGCAAAGCATTGGCATCCAGAATCACACAAAGCACGAGTAGATATAGTTGAGTTTATTAAAACATCAACATACATACCACCCGTGTCTAAGCTGTCTCCTAGATTCTTCAACTTTGACAACCTGCCTCCACGCCTCCGACTGAGTCTTATGTCGGAAGCTGCTCGTTTTCCCAACTCTACATCAGAGTCACAACTCTCCATCTCTTTGACCTCCTCTGTCTTGACATTGCTGTTATTTCTCACTCATATACTGGAAGTATTTCTTCGCAGGTGGAATACAATCTGACTCGTCAGACTAAGTCCATGCTTCTCTCGGTCCCGGGCGACTCGTTCTTCACCCTCTACCGCCAAAAGCAGACGAAGAATAGGAGTACAGCAGAGATTTCGGAATATGCAGCCGAGTTCTTCAAGAAGTTCCTGGATGTCAAAGGGACGTTTGAACCTCCTGCACCGATTGTTTACACGCGGCTCTTTTACTCTTCCGAATTAAGATTCGGGATATGGGACAAGGACTTCGCCTGAAACCAATCTAGCAAGTGTGATATCGGCTTGATTGATTTACGATCTGTCCTTGGTAGTGGAAGTAGAATGGACGACACTGAGAGTCCATACTTCCAAGAATTCCTTGATGTGTGGGCGAACACCGTAACCGATCCTCACATCAAGAATCCCGAGGTCTGGATGTTCATCACGTCCAACGTCGACCGTCACTGCCAGGCAGTGGTTTACGTCGACAAGAAGTTGAAGGACGAGTACGCTCGCAAGGCAGCCAACTACATGCCTTGCAGCAACGAGCGTTTCAATGGCATAGGAGAGGGAAAAGCTTCAGAGAAGCACTTGCTCCCCCTCCTCTTCTTTGTCAAGAGGAGTAGCCATGCTCAGAGTGTGTTGGATACAATACCCTCTGTATTCTACGCGCTAGAGTTGCCCCTCTACTTGAAGCCCGGCGCGTACAGAGAACACGACCTTGATATAATTGAGTTTATTAAAACATCAACATACATACCACCCGTGTCTAAGCTGTCTCCTAGATTCTTCAACTTTGACAACCTGCCTCCACGCCTCCGACTGAGTCTTATGCCGGAAGCTGCTCGTTTTCCGACTCTACATCAGAGTCACAACTCTCCATCTCTTTGACCTCCTCTATCTTGACATTGCTCTTCTTTCTCACTGCGCGCATTATCGAAGTTTTGTCCGCGCTCTCTTTCTTCTTCTTCTCATTGCCTTCACGTTGCTTGGATGAACAGTCATTTGCACGGTGGCCTCGCTTCAAACATAAAAAACAACGTCCCTCTTGGCGACACCGTTGTTGTTCCTCCAAAGTCAGACGTCTCCGAAGCTTGCTTATTTGGACTGTAGGCATCCAATCCATCTCATCTCCATCTGGCCATACGCGATTTGATATCGCGATCGAGCCGCACGACCTTCCGATATTGCAAGCAATCAAGTTGAGAGCGACCGCCAACAAAGCTTGGACAAACATACCATAATCGATGTACGTCACGGGTCCAATCATCGCGTTGCATCTCCGAGTTGAGAGCACCGCGAAGATATCCTATCTTCACCATATCCGGAACCATGGTAAGTTGACTCTCACCAAGCTCCTTCTCAAACTTGGGCAAGAATGTTGCGAATGACTCCCTACCCTGCTTCATTGCTTGAAGCCGATTCAATGCCTTGCTTTTCTTTGCATTGGTCGATGTAAATTTGTCAAGATGTTGAATAAAAGTCGCCGCATTGCAACCACGTTGATTTTGGTAAAAGATACTACCATCATCTGCGCCTTCGCGTCCATCCTCGAAAACAAGTATGCGGCTTGATCTTGAGGTGTACCAAATCTGACTCCATCAATTGAAGCTTGTTATCCGCTTAGACCTTCCATATCGGGTAGCCCTTGCGACTCCGTCAAACTTTGAAATATCGGCAATCGCTTAATGCAATGCGACGGCAGTTCCTCCATATTGTTGCTGCATCGATTGCGGCATCATCTGCGATGAAGACGGACCTCCTAAACTCGTGAATTGTCCAGCCGCTGGAGCCACCTGCGACTGTTGTGCAACCAACTGCTCGATAGCCAACTTCTCAGCTTGCTGAGAAGCTTGAAGTTGTGTGCGCAACCTCACGATCTCCTGTTGATAGTCTTCCGCCGTAATTTCTCCTTGCGCCTGCTGCTGCTGCTGCAAGATCTCATCATCGATCATCTGGGCGTTCTCCATCTCAAAAAGCAACACCTCTCAATCAACTCTTCAGGCTTTGCAAAGCCTTCAAATGCGTCCCGGTTCTGTGGCTATCTTCAATCACTACCACGAGGGTGGATAAGTTCCTCAATCTAATCAATGTCCTACTTTTGTCGTTTGAAAAAACAAGGGAGGATGAAGCCCTTCAGAAAATCAAGAGAAGTCTTGGATTATGTAAGAGTCTAGCTGTCAAAACAAGCAAAAACTGCAAAAGATATATATTGATCCAAGACTTAGGTTTACAATGAATAAGTCTTTTATATACTAATCTCTTGGCTCAACTGCCGAGGCTAAACTTTAGCTCTACTGCCGAGGCTATACTTTAGCTCTACTGCCGAAGTTCTATTTATAAAATTAATAGCGAGTGAACATCCGAGCTTATCAACGAGGCCTTGGCCCATAACATCAGCTCGCATTGTAATCAGCACATGCGACCCTCCTCCCGCAATACTTAAATTCAAATGTGCGGTGTGCCTACATAATTTGGTCCAGAGGGCGCATACACGTTGGGCCAATGTGGCCATAACTTCCATGTTACTTGCATATGCCGATATGCCATGACAAAAACGGTATGTCCGGTATGTCGCTCCCCATTTAGCACGAGATTCTACGAGATGATGGGCATACGAGATCTTATGCCACCAGGGCACGAGTTCAACTGATGGAATCTTCCACTGGATCAATACCCAAAGAAATTTCTAAAGTACTCTGATTGGGGAAATGCACTTAACTGGAGTACGTCCGAATCAAAACACCAACTAGCCATTCAATTTGGTGGGGAGCATGAACAGTTATTTTGGATGACACGGGATTACAAAATAGAGATAAGGGGGAGGAATATTGAAGGTGATGAGCAACGAGAGCTGTTTTGTCCTTACTTTGGAGGGCATTGGAGCATCGAACACAACCGTTTTTTTTGCTTTTCTCCAAAGAGAGTGGAAAAGGGAGAAGATGGTTCGTGGCACGAAATAACCGATTCAACCAGCTTTGGTGAGGAGTACAAAAAGTACGATCATACTCCAATTGGAAGAGCTGTGGTCCTTGCGAAATTGGAGGAGGCCGCAATGTATCGGACTTCGATACCGGAAAATCTTTTGAAGATGTAGAGGTCTCTTGTTGGGATGCGGTGAAGAATTTTGATGTACGTATCGATGACGCTATTTTGGTTCGGAGAGAATGTCTTTTAAACCCAAAAGATACACAACTTTTATTATTGGATGAGTTCGAAGGTGTTGTACACGATGTCGTTGCAAAGATCGAGAAGGCCATGGAAATCTTACGTAACAAACAAGTGGATCCTAGCAAAAAGCGGAAGAGGCAATAGGGCGAAGATGGGGAGGATAGTTGGCAGGCAGGTATGAGAGGCGAAATCGCAGCCGTGGATCGAGAGTATGAAGAGGGCGGTTCAAGTCAAAGACCGCGTACTCGTAGTGTAGCTCAGATTGGCCAATCGGATGGATCTTCAGTTTGAAGTTAGAACGGATGTTGGACCTTAAGTTGCAAGTATATATATATATATATATATATATATATGCTTTTTCTAATTTGTATGGCTGTTGTTTTAAAAATGATGAAAATGCCACCATTGATCCATGGGGCCTTATTTTTGAAGTAAAGGGTTGCAATCTTTTTGATTTAATGTGCATTTCTTCTCTATGCTTGAGAGTGAAGACTATCGTACGACAAGTATGTAAAAATATATGTAATATTTTTCAAAACATTCAATGTAGTCATGTAGACAATAGAATCTCCAAATGCATTTGGAGTATAACAATAAAGTACTACAGTAAACTATAGCTACAATTTCTATAATAAGTATAAGTCCTATGAACCTATACTACATAAAGATGCGAAATTCAACTACTCATCAGGACCAGAGGATTGCTCATAATCGCTATCCCCCTTCACTTCAGCTCCACTAGACCCCGTAGGATCATATTCATAATCGCTTGGAATCTCTTCTTTGATCTTGGGTTTATTCTCTAGACATTGTATATTCCCATACTTATGCCAAGTATCAAATTCGGGGAGATTAACATGGATCTTCGATTTTTTAGGCGGAACAATTGGAACCGTTGCAGATTTCCGTTTATGCGACTTGGAAGTGCCAAGCATGTGCTGTAACCCCGTGGCAGTACGAAGAACATTGGCATTCTTTAAATACCTGCCCAACGGTACATCAGAGTCACTAGAGATGCTCCCATATTTGGCTCTTGAAAGGGATACTAAACCCTTAGAGGATTTCTCCAAGGTTGTCGTAACCCTTGTAGTAGAGGGTTGAAATAAAGCGCGGGGAGTAGCACATTGTAAAGATACTTGATCCTTACTGCCGGATGCGATATTCTCCGCGACTGGATCAGAGCTCATAGTATTCGCAGTAGTATTGCACGCCGTGGTCTTCACATCTATTGCCTCCTTTTCCAACCGTAAACCACTAGCGAGAACAAGTAGGATGTTATTCGATTTGTCCATGCCGCCTTGTGTCATTAACCGTGCTAATGGCTGCTCATCCTCTAGATCATCCGCCGAAACACCATGAGCGATAAAATCACCATTAGCATCCTGAACATTTGGAGCATCTTCATCATTTGAAGCGCGGAAGAAAGTCATATCATCGTCTTCATCACCAAATTCAAAAATATGATTGTCATTAGACTCTGATTCGTCCTCGACAGCTTCCTCATCGTTTTCATGTACTTGGTCTTCCTCTAAATCCAAGTTCTCTTTATACCACCGCCCATCGTCACTCAACTTATCATTCGCAAGCAATTTCGAGTTGGAATATATGTAGACCAAGTCATCAGCTCTCCCCAATAGTAACTGATTCCGTTTCTTGTCGCGAACATAAGAGTAGCTACTCCAGTTGCGTTCGCAAGCCGACGAGGACACGGTTTGTGCTAGTATTCGCTTTGCAATTGGAGAGAGGAGCTTAGCACAAGCACCTTCAAACTCCCACCATGCATGTGGAGCTAGTTTTTGAGTATTAGGCTCCAGCATGTCATGGAATGGTGGACCCCTTACTCGAAACGCAAGAAATTCACTCACCACGTCAGCGTAATCCTCCGCGGGACATAATTTTTGTAAAACACGCTTGCAAGCTATTGTAAGATCGGGATCGTCAACTAACTCTTGGTCGTGTAGTAAATAAGGATTTAAAAGTGCAGCCGCGCCATGTAAATCCGTTGTCATGAGCCGTTTCCGATGGTAAAACTCCTCTTTTGCAGTGGCCACCTCAAGTGGTTCCAAATAGAATGGTAGTGCATGCAAAGTACAGACATGTCTCTCAAGATTTCGCATGATATGCCAAGCCTTGCTTGTACTAGAAGCCTTGCCGTCAAATTCTCTCGATGCATAAACTACGGGGGCCACCATATCCCGTAATCTTATGCATTGCTTCCAAAACTCATCGCTCAACTCCACCTTCTTGATCTTACGGGAGAATATAATCCTATCTCTAGCTGATATTGTCTTCTTCGAGGCATAGGCTGTGAACATAGGGTCGACAACAACTTGCTCCAATGATTCCTTGACCTCCAACAAGCGATCTATCATTATGAATTGACTAGCAAATCTTGTTTTCCCAGGCATCAATAGGCTGAATTTCGCCTCGTGTTTAAATACTGACTAGGGGGCATGTGTCGCCTCTTGATAAAATTGACCATTCTCTTTGCCATGACCAAAGTATTCGCCATCCATCCAGCCTTTCTCCAATCCTCCAACAACAAGTCCATTGCATGTGTCGCACACCCTTGCATGAAAATGTGCGGATATTTCTCAAGGACTATTCTTGAGGCATTGAGCATTACTGAAGCATTGTCTGTGCATACTTGAACAATGTTCTCGGTCCAACTTGTTCTATGTACTTCAACATGAGAGTTGACATGTACACATTGTTTTTTCTATGCCGTAGTATCCACAAAGACCAAGAAAAAGCTCTCCGGCTTGAGTCACGAGCATCGCATTCACCAAAGGGCGACTAGTCACAGATGGCCATCCATCCATAGTCAAAGTTCCTCCAAACTTCCGAAGGCTCTCCGAGAGTCTACTATCTAGTTTCTTTTGTAACTCCGTCTTTACTTCTCCTAACAACCTTGTCCGAATGTCATGGTAGGATGGTGGAGCATAGGATTTTCGAAATCCCTTGAGTCTTCATCACGGTGACTTTGAACGCATCATTGCGGGCTACTGAGAATGGTATATTTGCTTCGTAAAAAAATTTCGCCCAGAGTTTATCCAACTCCCGCCTATCCGCTTCTGCAAAAGTAGCTTCAATTGAACATTGCTTTGTTTGCTTCATAGATCCAAACATCGGGCGAGTATCCCTTATCCCCCTCATATGCATGGAAGAAGCAGAGGTTGACCCTACCAAAAGATTTGTTGAATTCATGGGGGTGCCTAGCGAGGACCCTACACAAGAGTCACTCCTATGGGTTTCTGGAATGTCATGTTTTGAAGCACCTGGAACGACCGTCGATGGAGTGAGAGAACATTCACCGAGAAATAGTTCCAATTCTCCATTATATGGAGGGAACTCCCCACCACATCTTAAAAATAACTGCCTAATTTCCCTAGGCAGCTTTGGGCAAAGGGCAGAACTCGAATCCCTATGTCCAGGAATCTTCTCGTACCCATAATGACTCAAATTCCGACTCTTCTTCTTCGAAACAATTACACGACATAGTGAGCACTGTAGGAAGGACCCAGACGCTTTGCCTTCCTTCTCGATGTCTCTAAACCAAGGCTCATGTGGAGCAGGGCCCATTTTGATAAATAGGACGCCTCAAAGTCTTAAACAATGGTGGAACCGTGATGGGGAAAAAAATGGCAAGAGTTCCTTACGGAAATCCTCACTTCCGAACTCAATACCTACCAAGCAATGTACACATAAAATGAATTATGTGGCTCAAAGCTCTTGGAAAGTGTTCAAAATTCGGAAGTGAAATGAGACTCAATGTCTCTTCTCTTATATACCATCCAACTCCGAATATGACCGTTGCAATTTGAAGTTGAAATGCTCCTAAACCGTTGGATGCTCAAAAGGGCCATCTGGCCATTGGCAGTCGCCGAATGCGAGGGCCGGTCGCAGTGGCCGACGGCCGGTTGCCGAGGCCGACGGCCGGTCGCCCGGGCCGACGGCCGGTCGCTCGGGCCGACGGCCGGACCCAAGGCCGGTCACCCGCGGCCGACGGCCGGTCGCCCTGGCCAGCCGACCGGTCGGTGGGGCCGACGGAGAGGTCGGGGACCGCTCGACGGGGTGGTTTGACCAATGAACGCACCCCGTTGGTCATCTACCCTTAGTACAACGACCAGATTTTTTAAGTCACGGACGGCCACCGGACCCCTGCCGGACGTCCGCCGGACGTTCGGACGTCCGGACGCTGTGACATCCCTGCTTGTAGCCTCCAACTTGATTGAGCATGCTTTTTCTTCCTCCTCCAATTTCGCAACTGTAACATCTCTCTCCTTCTTCACTGCCGCGAACTTCATCGCCCATGCTCGTTGTCGCTCAATCTGTGCATCATCTCTCTCTTTTTGTGATATTATTAACTTCATTTTCCTCAGAATTTCATCATCGTCATCATCGTCTATTTCGATAATGGTTTTTCCCTTATCTTCTTTACCATCCTCTTCACCAACCTCTTTAAGAGGAGATAAACCCCTGATATAGGTCTGTCCCTTATCTTCTTCACGATCCTCTTTACCACTCGCATCAATTTGTGAAAGAAAAAGACTATCAGAAGTCCCGATAATGGTCTTCCCCTTATCTTTATTACCATCCTTTTCACCATCCTCTTTACCATCCTCTATACCACCCGCATCACATTCTGGAACAACATGACTACATGAAGCCCCCTGAGTGTCATTCTGTGATGGAACAAAGTTGTCATTATCTTCTAAGTCTTCTAACGCATCCCTTTGGCGCATTGCGTCTCATGAGTTTTCCTCCTCAAGTGCTGCAATAAGGCCTTTGTAGAGTTTGATTCTGGATCAAACATATCTGGGATATCCTTCTGATTTCTCCCGATTCCAAGAGGAAATGCACTACTCGCCGTAAATGTGCTCCAGTTCACCTTGCGCTTCAATATCAGCTCAACATACACCATGCTCAAAAGCGTATAGGAAAAATAACCCTTGCTCTTGGGACGAGTTCCAAACAATGCCACCCAAACTTCTTCAGCACGATGAAGAAAGTGATCATCCTTGCATGTTTGTGGGTTGCATGAAAAATTATTGGTATTAACTTTGTGACATTCTCGAGGCCAAAGTTTCCCAATGTGATACATCTTTACATATTTCTTGCACGTCGCCAATCTCCAGTGTTCCCCCGTTTCATTGGCCCAACCGCTCTCAGCTTTGATGGCCTCATTATCCAAGATGTCGTAGTGCAACTCATGTCTCGCTCCTTTTGGTTTCACTCTCTTTGACGGTGTCTCCTGTAAAACCAACTCAGTCCCCATCAATCCTGCGTTTGTATTTTCTGTCGCAGGTGACCTCAAGGTCTGTTCAGAATCAACCTCCATGTTCGTGTTATCGATATCTGTCGCCATGAAGAATAAGGAGTATTTGAAATACCACGAAGATATCTCAAGTATGCAAAAATTCGATGCAGCAGCCGCAAGTATCACGCTGACTTCCCCCCACCACCACAAATGCAGCACACGAGAAGCTTATGCCCTCGGTTGCAGCCCAGTTGAGGTGGATGGATACGAGAAGAAGTGAGGGGAAATGAAGCCCCAAGGGCCTTTTATCCCCTTCTTTGCCCAACCCTAGAGACCGGCCGCACGGGCCGGTCGCTTGGCCAATCACGGCCGCAACCGATGCTGGCCGGCCGGTCCGGCCGACGGATCGTGGCCGGTCGATCCGGCCGACCGATTACGGCCGACCGAAGTGGCCGGCCGATTACGGCCGACCGATGTGGCCGGCCGATCCTGGTCGCTCGATGTCGGCCGACCGATGCCGGTCGACCAAGGCGGCCGACTGATCTCGGCGGCCGTTGCGGGTTTTTTTTAAAAATTTTTTTTCTAATTTTTTTTTTAAAAAAAAAATAAAAAAAAATACTACAGAATTCTTACAAAATTGCATAGGATCCTTTTTTATTCCTCAAAGATTTGTGTTATTGGATTCTCAGTGATTATTACACAATGAAAAAAAGAATCCTATGTTGATTTCTGAAAATCTATATATTCTTCTTTCACGGATACATCTTAACTTTAAATTTTAAGTTCATTACCATTTTGAGTGGACTCTTTTAAGTGTAAATCTTCACAAATTCATAGATGTTTCATACATGAGGCATTCATTTGGTTCCAATCAGTATCTTTCTTCTCTATTTTCCTTTTGTAAATTAATTGACCATTGGCTTTATGAATCAAACTTTGAACCACATGACCTACAACAATATCTTTATTCCAATGTTGCATGGTTGAGAATGTCAATTGGAGTATCCTCATTTTAATATAGGACACTTATTTTGGAACAACGTCATTTGGTTAAAAAAAGGCTATGAGATTGAAGATTCTATAATCCTAAATCCTATGTTGAATGTTGAATGTTCAATATTGTACCAGTATATTCTTTGCAATAAACGTGTGATTTATATCACGTCAATAACATCTTCATCAAAAATGATAAATACAAAATAGATTATTTTGCACATAATAACTATGCAATGTACAGTAGTGCAATTGTTATCCATTTCCAATATAACTTAGAACTACACCATACATACACGAGTCCAATATTTCCCTTCCACACACAATGGTGTTTGCAAAGCTTTGCAGCACCAAAACTAGAATTAAAATGAAATCTATTCCAAAATCCCAAGACCCTAAACCGTAAACCCTAAACCCTATAGCATAGAGGCCTAAAGAGTTATTCATACATCCTAAACCATAAACCATAAATCCTATCCACAAGTGATTTTATCCACGAGATACTCTAAATGAAGAAGAGATGCCTCTTTAAGATATTATATTCTCAAAACAATCAATCGCAGGAAGAGTTAATTCAGAAATTACTAGAAATTGTGAAGATTATTTTTGTAATCTCTCAAGACTACCCTTGTGAAATTGACAAACATTTTGACCTGGGTCACTTTGGAACTGAAGTAGTAAATTGTTCATAAACATATTTCCAAAAAAGAATTTCAAACAAAGACTAAATTTAACTGCCCTTAATGGACTTCAAACCTCAATATTCTAGATGTAGGTTGTAAATTTGGAATTTGGATATGCAAATTTTACCACATGCACTTTGCGGTGTAAGGAGCACCCAGTAAAAATTTAATAAAAAATTATTACTTTTGACCTCTTCATCTAAGCTGCCTGAAATAGGAAACCTCCACTTTGGTGTCCATGGATCTTTAGGGGTTAAGAAGGAATATTTTAACAAAAATAAATTAAGGTGTACAATCAAAAACATGGTCTCTAACTTATAATAAGAATTGGCCCCATGGCCTTTGCTTTCCTTATAGACAAGGGCATCAACTCCCAATTGCTTCACAAATGGAAAAATTGGCCCCACTATATTGATTGTTAAATGTTTACTCCAATTCAAGCCAATTGGGCACAACAACTCAAAAAGTGAGTGTATTGGCGTGGAGATTTGCTCGCCTTCACTCCCCTTGAAGAGAGTCCCTTATTATGGATTTATTTAAAGCCGAGAGTATCTTTGTTATAAAACATTCTCGTTTGGGACAAAGAGATATTCCCGACATTCTCTTGTCGGAACATTCCTTGTCCATATTTAGACGCCACGTAGACCATACAGGCTAAATATAGTAATTTTGAAAATGCAAGTATGCAACGCAGGGAAGTGATCAAAGTTGTGCAAACAGGGAGTGTTGGGGAGAGGCAAGAGGACGAGGGGGAATGGGGGACGCGGAACGAGCGACCGACCGGTTGCCCAGGGGACGTGGTCGGTCGCCAAGCCGGTCGCCGGTCGCCGGACGCCGGGCCGGTCGCACGGCCGACCGATGGCGACCGACCGATATGGGCGGCCGCTCAAGGGTTTTTTTTTAGATTTTATTTTTTAAAATATTTTGTTAATTTTCTTAAACAAATATATTACTGAAATCTAACAAAATTGCATAGGATCCTAATTTTATTCCTCAAAGATTTCTGTTACTCGATTTTCAGTAATTAGTACACAATGAAAAAAGGAATCCTATGCTAATTTCTGAAATGCGATATATATTCTTTTTTTACGGATACATCTGAACTTTAAATTTTAAGTTTATAACCATTTCGAGTAGACTCCGTAAAAATATAAATCTTCACGAATTCAAAGATGTTTCGTACAAATACTACTTGAGTACTCATACGTTATGATCTATGAGGCTCTATATACAAACAAGAATGTACCTGAAGTCGCTACATATAGAAGGCAGGTAATACATTTGACTACAAAAAATTTGCCTACATCTATATGAGAACTTCAATGAAGAATCTAAAAAGCTAATAAAGCCGCAAGTACTTAAACAAATGCGCAGATTTAATTTACTAATCATACTTGGTGCCATAATGATTATTTGGCACCGGCCAATGGAATTATTCCATGAAGTGGTTGACAACGTGGGTCAGCGTATACTTTGCATCAGCGACCATCTCCAAGTATTGGTCAAAAGCATTTGCCAAGTCTTGATTTGACCACCGGTCAGGCCCCGTTGTACTTTGGCAATTCTCGTAGGCCGTCGACATACTCTTCTTGAGGATTCGTTGTGCTATTCGTGCCGTAGCAAACTCCTCCGAAGCGCAAACAAAAAGGGGAATAACGTCAATGTCATCACTCCGTTTGTACAAGTACGCCACCCAAGGATCCACCCAATATCGTGCTTGTAGAGTATCAATTCTCTCTTGGGGTTTTGTCAACGTGTACAAGGACCTCATTTTATCATCCATTGTGAAAGTGGTATTCTTCATACCCCTCCAAATACCTTACCTAAAATGTTGTAACTCTCTGAAACCCTAAAAATTCTATATACTGTCACCCAATACTGCTCCTGATACTGTTCTCAATACTGCTCTCAATACTGCTCCCAATACGGCTCTCAATACTGCTCCCAATACTGCTCTCAATACTGCTCCCAATATTGCTCCCAATACTGCTCTCAATACTGCTCTCAATACTGCTCCCAATACTGCTCCCAACACTAACACGGAAATCTCCACACTTAAGTTTAACACCTTTACATATAAATCCATTCATAATGTCATTGAAAAAAATGATAGTGGGACAAACATTTCCTGCCTTGGCAGTGCTACCTGGTCCTTCCAGATACCATGAACTGACCTAAGCAGTAGTTTCTGTCACTATCCAACACTCCACACACACACACCACACACGCTCCTAGCTCCAGCATCCGAGAGAGAGAGAGAGAGAGAGAGAGAGAGAGAGAGGGAGAGCTCCCAAACCCCCTCCAAACCCTCGCCACCAAACCCTAATTTCCAACCCTAGCCGCCTTCATCCATCCACACGATTTCATCCGAGGACAGGATTTCATTCCAGGACAGGATTTCATCCCATGACAGGATTTCATACTAGAACAGGATTTCATCCCAGGACTCCAAAGTCTAGTGGTCATAATAGGCTACAAACAGATTTACTCTTTTACTGGCTAGGTAAATCCCCGGTTAACATCCATGCTCGTGGTTAGCCCCCAATCGCATACTCCAATATACACTCGTGATTCATCTTGAGGGAAGTGAAAAAGTATGTTGTCTGGAGACACATCGTTGTGGAGGTATTTCAACCGGTGGACTTCACACATGATATGCACTAAAGCACAAGCAAGCTCTGTTCGTTTTTTGCGAAACCGAACCAACTGCCAAGCTCGAATAAGCTCATCATCAGAATGAGGTGAGAGTCCGATCTCTCCATGAACATCATCTCCATATCTTGCATCAAGGGCCAACATCGATCGAATCGTGCCGCCATTCCACCAATACGTATAGCCTTGGAATTTATTTGCATGAATGGCTATAAAACGAATAACACCTGGATGTTGTATCCTCACAGCAAGCGCCTCATTCTGATGCTCCACCTTGGCCAAGTGTGGTCGTGTCACAGCATGGATGGGAGTCTTTGCAGCAAATTCCCAAAACTCTTCAATACCCACAACCCCTCTTATGTGAACTTTGGAAATTGTGCCGTATCCTCCCCTTAGAGTCCTCTTCTCAAGTTCGATGATACGGGCCGTGACAGGAATTACTATCAAATTATTCATGCGACACTGCTCCATTAACCTTCCTTGATCCGTGTGCCACCATCCTATGGAGCCGCGCCGGTTTTTATTTCCGGAATACGACCTCATCGCTTGTTGAAAAGCCTCCGCCCTCAATACCGCATCCCTAAACTCCTCATCACCCGCTCGATTCGTTCTCTCGTACCTCTTCAATATGTCGACAGCGTTCCAGAGAGCATCGATTAATTTATCCTCCATCCAGTCCGTAAATCCACGCTTATCGGTCTCCAGTCTCCACACCGGATCTTGGAGCGCTTTCATCATGACGTCCATCATGTCCTCTTTGAATTTGGCAGGAGCTTCCTCTTTGTATCTCACGTATTTGCTGAACAAAGGTGAAAGACTATTGGCCTCATAAAATCGCACGATTACATTCTCCCCAAAGAAAGTTCTTGCACTTATTGGATGGGTGCTCTCACTTCTCAAGATGTCTAAACGGCCCAGGTCTCCGGCCTCGATTCCCCCCACTGCCCCCAACCCCATGTTTTGGCATCTTTTGAAAAAAAAAAAACAAAATCTCCCCCTTTACAAACGGAAAGACTTCTTTCCTCCCCAGGATAAGGAGCCAGTGGATAAAAATTAAAAAAAATTCCAACCTACAGCCACTCCACACCCTGAAAAGGAAGGAAAGAAGTGAGGAGGGTGGAGGACCGGTCGTCCTTATGTAGGCCGCGGTCGCATGGCCGACCGGCCGACCTAGATCCGACGGTCGCTGGCCGACCGGCCCAACCGATCGGACGGATGGCGCCGATCGGTCGGTCGCAGGGGATGGGACAGCCGACGGAAACCGCGACCAATCGGACGGCCGACGCCGAACGCGCCCCATCCGACGGCCAACCGAACTCGCGATCGATCAGACGGATTGCGGCCGATCAGACGACCGATCCGTAGGCTGCGATCGATACGAAGCCGTCGACTGGTTGGTCGGCCGTGGCCGATCGGACGGTCCTGGGCCGCCCAATACAATCGAATGGTAGCCACCTAAACTCTCAACACAATTTCAACGGCTAAGATGCGACCTCCAATACGATCTGACGGTTAAAAAATTTACTACTGTCATAGTAATTCCGATTTACCCCCCGGACGGACGTCCAGACAGTACTGGACAGACGGACGTCCGCCCGACCAAAAAAACTCAAAAGACGTCGGGATTGACATTCCTGAGTATGCACCACGAGTAAGGGTAGTGTAGAAGCGCAACCCAAATTTTGGGCTTAATTTATAAATTTGGGTTAAAAATTCAGGATTTTGGAACCAAGCGCGGAGGCGCTGCCCAATTTACTCCCGAACTTCAGAGTTTAGGTTGAGAAGATTGGCTAGAGTGTTGCTAGGATGTCCATTGCTTGGAAGGTTGTATTGTTGCACCCCCCCCACGGCCCAACTTGTGAGTGAGAACCGGAACAACAGGATTTAGCCTCACAGCAAGGTTACATGAAGGCATCTCCGGTATCTCCTCTACAGAATATTTATTTTCCTGCAAGGTGCAAAGACATTTGCCTTAGTAACAAAAGAAGTTGATCACAATATCTAGAGCGGGTTAGACTTGCGGCATCGCAAGTTTGATCCAAAAATAGATTTTTTTTTAAAAAGAAAAAATTGGTAATGTAAAAGTTCAAAGGAGCAGAATATTCTCTTATAAAAAAGTAAATATATTTACAGTTTTCCTAGACATAAATGCACGTGTACATAATTGCTATAGTGACTGCGAACTCACAAGTTTTATGAAGCCACCCCATTGCCTATATCGGAAGTGCCAGAATGCAAGCCAATGTTCGAGGTAACCTAGTCGAACTTCGGAGGTGGCTTGCGTCGACGCCCACCACGCTCAGAACGCTCAATATCTTGTCTCCGCCTCAGCCACGGTGCGTGCATCTTTGTATTGCTTACAAAGATGTCGATGTTGATCCTGCAGCTCGTGCACGATGTATTGTTTGGTGTGTTTCTCAAGGAATTGCGTCCAATGGAAGTAGCAAGTGCGTTCGCGGCCTTCCATGGGCACTTTAGGGCTCCGGAGCCGTAAATGATCCGCACAATGTTGTAGTTGGCTTGCACACTGTCGGCCATGAATCCTTGAAACTGCGGCGCTTCCACTTTGTTCATAGCCATGACGTGGTTTAGGTTCTTCAAGAAGACGATTTGAGCTTCTCCGTCTTCAGACTTGAAATCACAGCATGCATTAGTTAGAATGCGGCAGATTTTTGAGTCATAAACGTGGCACGCCATGGTGGTCCAGTTCTTGACACGCTTGACGTGGTCGAACATTGTCTATGCATGGGACACGTCGCCTCCGGGCTGCATACGACAAACAAGGTCAACACCGCTTCCGGGGCCGACCTCGGACATCTTGAAAATGAAAACTTTGTCACTTTCATCTCCTTCACCCAGGAACTGGTTACGTTGGATGTAAGCCCAGTTGCTAAGGCCTCGAAACTTCGTGATCCCATCAAGAACACCGTATCTGCGCAAGTGCTTGAAAGTGGTAATACGATTACTGACGCTCGGAGTACTCAGCTCTTTACATTGATCAAAGATAGGTTCTAGCTCCCGGGGGGTGAGCTTGGAGGTTACAGGGTCACCTTCTTCACGGAGAAGTAAGTTTCCGAGTAAGTCCTTGCTTGCCTCCATGACTATTTTGTACGTGGTAGCTTGTGGGTTACGTTCTACGTGCTCCTCTATTAACTCATCAATTATTTTACGTGCACATCTGTAGTCTCCGACCTTGACAAGATGTTTGTGGGTACCAATATGCACACAAGCCCGCTCTTGACTCTCTTCTCCGAATACGTAATAGATTTTAGAAGGGCATACAACAACACAAATGGGAGGTTCTTTGCAGATCTTACAGATTAGTGTTGAAGAAGGAGGAGGCGCGTGGCCGACAGAGAAGGGGTCCTTGGTAAAGCCCTCGAACTCCACCTCATTCACCTGTGCTCTGCGGTCAGGTCGTAGCAAGAAGCCGCAGTTCTTGTTGTGGCATTGAAGATGACGTACACAGTTAGAGTAGCGGAATGACAAACCAAGGTTGTTACTGATATTAGTAGTCATTGTCCTGGTCCACACATGACCGTCGTATCTTTTGTCCATCCCTTCCATAGATTTGGCTACCTTGGCAGTAGTAGTTGATAGAACAAGAGGGAAAATGTACAGGACATCACCATTGAAAGTAGGAGGCAGGAATGAGACGTTGTGAGTATGTAGGAAATGGAAATCAATTTTTTTGAGTATAGTTTTGTTGCGAGACATACTACCTATTCTACGGAGCGAGGAAATAATGTTTTTCGGTTTTAGAACTTTGGACGCGGGAAGAGAAGAGGGGGTGGTTCTGAGATTGTGTTCGGAAGCTGACGAGAAGGGAGGTAGATTCGATGATAGACGAGGGGACTGGATGGACGATTTTCTTTCATCGTCGGATGAATCAGAAATATCAATTCGGACTTTGAGTCGAGGTTCGATCTTGACAGGAGCAAGAAGTGGAACAACTGTGGATATGGTAGAAGAACTACAAGGAGTGAGGAGGACGGTAGAGGCATTCATGACGGACTCTGTCAAGCCGAACAGTCGATACTGTCCGGGCCGTAGCTTATACATTTTACAGTTACTCTCAAGGGCGAGTGGTTCGACAAGGACAGAGTACTCGAGAAGATTAGTGTTTGGATCCAAGACTTGATTCTCTAACCAGAGAGAGGACTCATCAAACCCGAAACGAATTGCTAGCCAAGACGGAGTGACTTTTGCCACTCCATCCACCCCCGGAGGAATGCAGATGGGGGGACTCAAGTCTTCAGACCTAATGACAATGACGTCTGTAGCGGGAGGCACGGGAGCGGAGGATGCCATGATAGACACAGGCAAGGAAGACATCATCAACAAGTGCGCGGAGAAAGAGTCTCAGGTGCATTTTAAAAGTTCAAATAGGAAAAATTGGTGTAGGGTGTTTGCCTATGTATTGAATACTTATGAGACGTAAATTTTTATAATAAATTGTACAAATCGCGATACTCTTAATCGTGAGCATGATGATTTGCAAGCACATTACTTTTAATACTTAAATTATCTGGACTGACATAATTGCATTAAGTAGTCACGATTCAAAATATTAGATCCCTCGATAAAATAAGTAGGTGTAGAAGGTAAAGTGACGGCGGCAGTCATTGTCAGGGATATAGTTGGATAATAGATGTGTTCAAAAGTTAGCTTATTTTGGATTGTCAGACACGGTCATAGCGGGATGTTAGGGAATACGCATTGGCTGATTAGGGTTTCTTAGCCGCATATGGGAACTCATATAATGGAGTTGAAACCCGTAGTTCAACCTCTTCATTTGCAGTGAGAACTCTTAGACTCGTAAGGTGGATCGTGTGATAAGTTATCTCCAAGCAAACAGCATGGACGAAACCGCTAGCGGTAGTGAGAGAGGAAAGGAAATTGATCAGAAGAAGAAGAAGCGGAGGGGTGGTACGAAGTTTACTAATTCTAAAGCACTGAAGCGTAGTGCTTTGCGGAAGCGGGATGGGAGAGGCTCTAGCGGCGATGATCGGGAGCCAGACGGGTACGTTATATTGATAGACGATGATGTGCTACCGCTATTTAGGCGGACTATTAAGATGCAAACACTCAACCTTGACAGTGTCCCGGAGTGTGTCGGAGCTGAAAAAGAGGAGGTTCTCTCTAATATTGATCTCCCCTTCCATGCTAGTAATGATTGCCTTGAGTGTGTAATGTCTTCTCTTGTACCTCTCAGTTTTTCCCCTGTCAGTCCCTCGGTTTTTGTCCAACCAAATCAAGACTTGAGATGATGGTAGATCTCTTCAGTAGCTTTCCATTGATATATGGCTCGTCCGATTCCGAGTTGTAGGGAGGGAGATACACCCCTCCAAAGTTAAGGGTGTTGAAGGGTAACCGCTGCCGGTAGTAGGAAAAACAGCCCCAGTTATTTGGTAATCAGTCCTAGGTTTCTAGTCCTATGATTCTGAGATTTTGAGGGTGGGTGCAAAATTGACTTAGCTTTCTAAAAAGCTAAGGCACGCCCCAATCGGAGCTAGGATGGAGAAATGGCAAGCCAAAAACCGAGGAGGGCTCAAAGGGAGGCCGGCGGCGGTTTTCATCTTATTCTCTCCCTTGCTCCTTGTCTTCTCCTTGCCTCCTCTTGTCTCTACCTCTTTCCTTCATGTGTTGTTCTTGTTAATCTCCTTGTGACCAAAGACCACCTCCATGGTGGATTTTTGGCTCACAGTCTGCAATGAGAACGTTAATGTTGTGTTCCTCCGCACTTGGAGTCCCCAAGATGGAGAGAACGACTTTCTCATAGAGGAGCTTCTACCCTGGCTAAACGGCCTAGATTCCCATGATAGACATTTGCAACAAAATTGTTGAGGATAATCGCATTGGCCTCAACCCGCTCCGTCCCTCTAACTCGACGGAAGAAAATCATTGACAACATGTTGGTGTCTTCCGTGATCATGCGAACCGGATTTGGTTTACCTGGGATGGGCTTAGTCACAAAGAATGGGCACGCATTAGATAGGAGATCCGGCTTTCTGTAGCTTCTATACTCCATGACATTTTCATCGACGTTTTGTAATCATTGTACCATGTACACTATGTATTTATCAAAGGTTGATAATAAAAGTGGACTTGGATTTACCCTTTATTCTTCGTACTATTACTATCGGCTATCCATGGATAAATTTCCTAACATTGAATCTGTTGTGATGGATTATGTTTTTTATTCAACCCTACCTAACGCGGTTTTCTACATAATGAATGTTTACTTAGGATGAATGCATGCACGGATCTGTGCCGTGTCAAAGGCCATCCCAAGCCTCCTCTTAGGTTTGTGTCCACAGACGGCAGTTGCGGCACTATTGTCTACTCTATACTATACCTCCTTTGGTTTGTCGCAGACGCTACATCTGCGGCCATAGACTACTCCAAAGGGCACATCGAAGATGGCGTGGTGGACAGCCTCCCGAGTTGCGGATTTGTTAGGACTCCTGCTTGCTATCCCTGTCCTTTGAAACGGACAACGCTGGCCTCAAGCAATTTCTTCTTGCCTACCGCTGGGACTCGCGAGGGAGTGAGTCGCAAACTAATACTCCTTCCCGTTCAGGCGCCTGAATCTAAACCGCTTGTGTGCTCTCCAACTTCTACTCCAATTCTCAAAGATATTTGCGGCAAAGTTAGTAAGGAGTGCGATAAGAGCCTTCTTCAACATTGTATCCGCATTTCACCAGAGCGTAGCCCTCACTTGCCTAGATTAACTACAACCTCAATCGCAAAGACAAAGAATCTTAATACAACGATGTCTACAGACTCAGGACAACCTCCTTGTAGTTCATTCACGATCCGTCTGGACTTGTAAGCCTAGTGATACCACCACTCGAATTCGAGGGTCAAAACGGAAGGTTGGTGGAGCTAAACATGAGTTGGAATTAATAACGATTTAAGCAACTTCATATTAGAATGGACGTAGCTATGGTGTGAGGAGAGAGCGGTGAGCAGTGAGCAGTGAGCTATCAAATTTCAGCAATTTGAGCGGTGAATTGATATTTTTAGTAAAACAATTTCTAAAAATAATATTTCACTATTTTTTTAATATCCTCAAGAATATGGGAATATTCTTGACTTATTACCGTGGTTTGGTGTTCCTGAACCCGTGGCGATAAGGCTAAAAATTCTGAAATTGAGTGGACTTAAACCACATGCGGCAAACCTTAAAAGACATTCTTGTATTTTACAGACAAGACTAGTATCTTATAACTGTGAAATCAGAAGTCGAAGTTGTGTAAAAATTCATTAGTTGTTGTCAATAGGAATACATTTATTGACTTCCGTAAAGTTGTGAAAACAATGATAAATAAGTAAATAACGTGTGAAACACATGATTACAGGGCTAACATTTAGAACGGGTGGATGCGGATGTTGGTTTAAGTAATATGACCTTTAGATAGTCTACTGTGTAATTTGGTCTAGAATTCCCCTCTCCGGAATCATTTTCACCTCGTTGAAACTGAAGGTGGGCGCGTGGATGAAGAGGTCTCTATCGATATCAAATTTGCATACCAATACCAACACGAAGTGTAGGTGCTTGCAATGTCTATACGGTTTGCCTTTTCGTCCTAACTTAGTAATGGTTTTTGAACACCGGGCAAGAACACTCAAGGTTCTCACTAAGAGATAGTTTATAGATAGACTCTGAATCCGACTACAAAGTGACAATACGTACAAAACCAAGTTGTGGTATCACGGTCACCTTGAATATTTTTGCCTCCATGGAACGAGCTGAATCAATGTTCTTCATGTGCTTCGGAGTCACAGCCTTGATGCATCGAAGAAGTTTAGACTTTCTTGATTTTGGGGTCAACATCAACCTTGTCCGGCACTGGAATATGTAACAAGTCTCGCGGTAGGGCAGCAGTATTGAATGTGCGGTTGAGTGGAAGCCTTTTGTGGGAGCCAAAAGCCCCCATTCTCCAAGGCCTCTATTTCGTCACGTGTCAGATTAGTCCCAATCTTCACGGGCTAAACTAAGGGAATAGGCGGTCGACCTTGTTTCCGAGAGAACGGCTCAATCTATTTATGACGACTACCCTTCACACAACAAGACACAAGTAGAATTCATCTACTATTTTGCTAGCACGTTGAGGAGGCTGCCATGTTCCTTTGTAAGTTGGAGCTGCGGTAGCCTTCCCATTTTGGACAATGCGGGATTCGCATCTCTTCCTAGTCTTAGCTATATTACTCCAACATGCCTTGGATGAGGATTCCTTCAAACGAGCAATGTGCCATAGCCGCTCATTCACTCTCGTCTCTCCGACAGCAGTGACGCGCTGAATACCAGGTCCAGGAGAAGAGGACGGTTCCAGCGGTTGCTCCTGAACTTCATCTTCTTCGTGGATAATACTCAGATTCTCAACACGAGCTCGTGTGACCCTTCTCCCTATTTGAGGACGTGAGTAGCTCACGGTGTCACGTCGATGAGTTTCATCTTTAGCAGCAATAGGAACATGAGCCTTACGTTTCTTGGAACCAAAAACCTCTGCCCATTCCAAGTGGGCATCACGCGTATAGTAAGCTTCTGCTTCAGAGAAGTCTATAACTGCCTTGTTGAGGCAAGATGGATTGCCGGATCGATTAGCTCGACGTTGGGCGGTGTAAAGACGCTCACGAAGTTCTTCTACGGATGGTCGAGAACCACTTGCTCCGCCTTTGTTGAATTGATGACAGCCAACTACTTGGAGGAAAGCTCGGACGTGGCTACGGTGTGAGCGGAGAGCGGTGAGCAGTGAGCATTGAGCCATCAAATTTCAGGATTTAGAGCGCTGATTTGGTTTTTTTAGTAAACAAATTTCTAAAAATTATATTTTACTATTTATTTCAGGAATATTCTCAAGAATATTCGAATATTCTTCACTTATTACCGTGGTTTTGTGCTCCTAAACCCGTGGATATAAGGCTAAATTTTCTGAAATTCGGTGGACTTAAACCACGTTCTTCAAACATGAAGAGATATTTACGAATTTTACAGAGTAGACTAGAATATTATAACTGTGAAATCAACAGTCCAAGTTTGTATAGCAAATCATAATTTTTGGTAAATATGGATACATTTATTGATTATAGTAAAACGCTGAGATCAAAATAAATAACGTGTGAAAAACACACGACGATTGAGGGGATAACATGTAGAATGGATAGATGTGGATCTTTGGTTTACGTAATGTGACCTTGAGGTAGTCTACTCTCTAACTTGGTCTAGGATTCCCCTCTCTAGAATGTTTTTCACCTTGTTGAAACTGGGGGTGGGCGCGTGGATGAAGAGGTCTCTATCAATATCAAATTTGCATACCAATACTAACACGAAGTATAGGTGCTTGCAATGTCTATACGGTTCGCCTTTTCGTCCTAACTTAGCTATGGTTTTTTTGAACACCGGGCAAGAACACTCGGGGTTCTCACTAAGAGATAGTTTATAGATAGACTCGAATCGACTCCAAGCAACGATACATCCAAAACCAGGTTGTGGTATCATGGTCACCTCGAGTATTTTTGCCTCCATGGAACGAAGTGAATCAATGTTCTTCATGTGCTTGAGTCACGGCCTTGATGCGTCGAAGAACTTTAGACTGCGTGATTTGGGTCTGATGATCGCCTTGTCCAAAGACGGGAATATGTGACAAGTCTCTCGGTGGCGCAGAAGTATTGAATGTGCGGTTGAGAGGAAGGCGTTCCTTTTGTGGGAGCCGAAAACCCGCATTCTCCAACGCCTCAATCTCGTCCACTGTCAGATTGGTCCCGATCTTCACGGGCCAAATAGAGGGAATAGGCGGTCGACCTTGTTTCCGAGAGAACGGCTCAATCCATTTACGACGACTGCCCTTCACACAACGCTCAATGTCGTCTGGACAAAAGAAAAACTGATCAGTTTTTTTTGGACCCTCTTGAGGACGCTGCCATACTCCGGTGTAAGTTGGAGCTGCGGTCGCCTTTCTGTTTTGGACAATGCGGGATTTGCATTTCTTCCTGGTCTTAGCCATAATACCCCAACAAGCCTTGGATGAGGATTCTTTCAAACGAGCAATGTGCCATAGACGCTCATTCACTCTCGTCTCTTGGATAGCAATGACGCGCTGAATACTGGGTCCTGGAGAAGAGGACGGTTCCAGCGGTTGCTCTTGAACTTCATCCTCTTCGTGGATAGGACTGAGATTCTCAGCAAGAGCTCGTGTGACTCTTCTGCCTATTCGAGGGCGTGAGTAACTCACGGTGTCAGGTCGATGAGTTTCATCTTCAGCACCAATGGGAAAATCAGCCTTACGTTTACTAGAACCAAAAATCTCTGCCCCCTCCAAGTGGGCGTCACGCGTACAGTAAGCTTCTGCTTCAAGGAAGTCCATAACGGCCTTGTTGAGGCAAGATGGATTGCCGGATCGATTAGCCCGACGTTGAGCGGTATGAAGACGCTGACGAAGTTCTTCTACGGATGGTCCTGATCCACTTGCACCGCCTTTGTTGAATTGGTGGTAGCCGACCACTTGGAGGAATGCCTGAACGTAGTCGTCAACGGCTGCGACGTAGAGATCCCTACCCTTATTGCCAGACGCTTGCAACCACTTGTTGTGGATTGACTCCGCAAGATTACATGAAGGCATCTCTGCGAGTTCTTCTGCCGAATATTTTTTTTCCTGCAATGATCAAACGTATTAGGCCTTTATTACTAATTTGAATTTGTACTTAATACAGATTGGAAGTATATAAATGAACATAAAAATCAACTATTACTATATAAACAAGAACTGTTAATTTCTTTTGGTTTGTCATAATATTACAGAAGCTACCATAGAGCATGAAATCAGCAGAATTATTGCAAAGAAATAGTACGCTTACTAGTTCCATAAATCCACCCCATTGTCTGTATCTAAAGTGCCAGTACGCAAGCCAATGACCCAAGTGTTCTAAACCAACTTCGGAGGTGGCCTTCGAGGATGCCCACCACGCTCTTATAGCCCAATATCGGGTCTCAGCCTCTTCCATGGTGCGCGCATCCTTATACTGCTTACAGAGAATCCGGTGTTGGCCTTGCAATTCGGGCACAATGTATTGTTTCGTATGTTTCTCAAGAGACTGCGTCCAATGGAAATAACATGTCCGTTCCCGACCTTCCATGGGGATGACAGGGTTCCCAGAGCCGTAGATGATGCGCACAGCGTTCCAATTGGCTTGAGCACTATCAGCCATAAAACCTTGGAACTGCGGCTTGGGTACTCCGTTCCTGGCCATCACATGATTAAGGTTCTTCCAGAAGACGAGTTGAGCATCTTTGTCCTCTGATTGGAAATCACAGCATGCAATGGTTAGAATGCGTTGGTAACGTGAGTCGTACACATGGCAGGCCATGGTGGTCCAATCCGTAACGCGTTTGACATGGTCAAACATCATCCATGCGTGGGAGAGATTTCCTCCAGGCTGCATTCGGCGAACCAGATCAACACCGCTTCCGGAGCCGACCTCCGACATCTTGAATATGAAGACTTTCTCGGATTCGTCGCCTTGGCCAGGGAACATGTTGCGTTGCACATATGCCCAATTGCTGAGACCTCTGAGCTTTGTGATCCCATCGAGAATGCCATACCTACGCAAGTACTTGAAAGTGTAGATACGATTCCGCATACTTGGAGAGTTTAACTCTTTGCATTTTTCAAAGACAGGTTCTAGCTGCTGAAGAGAAAGATTGCCGGTTTCGGGGTCACCTTCGTCACGGAGAAGTAAGTTACCTAACAAGTCTTTGCTGGTTTCCATAACTATTTTGGAAACGGTTGCTTGAGGGTTACGGTCAACATGCTCTTCTAGTAACTCATCTATTTTTTTCCTTACACATCTATAATCTCCAACTTTGACAGGGTGCTCGTGCGTTCCTATATGGACACATGCACGCTCCTGACAATCCTCTCCAACTACGTAAAAGATCTTCGCAAAACAAGGCGCAACACAAACATGAGGTTGTTTGCAAAGCTTACAGACCAACGTCGAGGTGGGTGGGGGCGATCCGCCTACCGAGAATGGGTCTTTGGTAATGCCTTCAAACTCCACGTCGTTTACTCCAGCGACTCGATCAGGTCGTTGCAAGAAGTCGCAGTCTGGGTTGTGGCACTGTAGATGTCCTACACAGTTGGAGTATCGGAAAGACAACCCTTGCGTATTGCTGATGTTGGTGGTTATCGTCCTAGTCCACACATGACCGTCGTACCGTTTATCCATCCCCTCCATGGACTTCGCAACCTTGTGAGTTGCAGACGGCAGAGTTGGCGGAAAGATGAAGAGTACATCGCCATTGAATGACGGAGGCAAGAAAGATACGTTGACGGTGCGGATGGTTTTGAAATCAATTTTTTTGAGGAGAGTCTTGCTACAGGGCATACTAGCGAGGTTGCAGAGAGATGGAAGAATTTTTTTGGGTCTCACAATTTGCGATGAAACTAAAGAAGGAGGGGTGGCTCTTAGATAGTTATCCCTAACAAGAGGTGGCAATGGAATATCAGACGTCAGACGACATGGTTGCAGAGGAGACTTCTTCTCGTCTTCTGATGAATCCGATATGTCAAAGGTGACTTTGAGACCTGGTTCGACCTTGACACGAGTAAGAGCTGGAGCAACCGTGGAGATAGTAGAAGAACTACGTGGGGTCAGGAGAACTGTTGAGGCGTTCATGACGGACTCTGTCAAGCCGTAGAGGCGATACTTTCCAGCTCGAAGCTTCCAGATTGTAGTATTGTTCTCTAGGATGATTGGATCTACGACCATGGAGTACTGAACATGATTAGTATCAGGTTCTAGAACTTCTCTCTCTAACCACAGGGAAGATGCATCGTAGCCGAATCGAATTCCAAGCTACGATGCACTGATGTCTACGACACCTTCAAGCCCTACGGCCATGCAAATGGGAACAAGTGCTCCTTGTGACAGAATCTCAACAATGTCTGCGGCAATGGGTTCAGTGGACGAGGAAGCCATGATGTCCGAGAGGACCAACGAGCATCGACAGTGGATGTAAGGAAAGGATACACACTAGATACGATACCGTTTATAAGAGAGAATTTGTACTAAAATCTCGTAATGAAGTGAATAAGGTGGGGAGAGTGATTAAACCAGACAATTACCATGAGGAAGAGTGAATATGGTATACCATTAGGCAATTGTAATTAGTGTCATTAAAGTGCAAAAATCTTGTGATCACGAAATTGGAAAAGTGACGGCGGCCGGCATTGTCAGAGCATTTGTATGCAAATTCAAAAATTAGATTAGCATATCATGTCAGAGACTGTCACAGTTGGCAGACCACAAGCCATCATATTTGTTGCGATAATTTATGATAAACTGCACAATTTACGTTAGGGGCGGCTTGTGAACTTTGTTTAAATAGGAGTAGGACGACGAGATGGTCTTTTCTTTCGTTCGTTTAGTTCGAGTTGGTAAGGTATTGAGACGGTACGATCAGTGTGCTTCTGTTCAGAGTCTTGACATTATGGACGCGGTGAGCTTGGGGTCGGAGAGATCCAGTGACAGTGTGCCTAAGAAGAAGAAGAGAAGAGGGGGTACTCGTTTTAGTATTACGAAAGCGCGCAAACGAAGTGCATTGCGAAAGGTGGGTGCGTCTAGGTCAAGTGGAGATGAGGGAGGCTGAAACGGGACTGAATTCTCTCTTTGGTCACAACTCAAACACTGCTAACCTAACAAGATCTGAGAAAACCGGGCTAAACAAGACCGAATAGACTTGAACAGAACAGAACAAAGCAGAACTAAAGAAGCAAAGTACAAACCAAACTTTACTGAGAGAGAGAGGGACTAAGGCGTACCTGACCGAATGCCTCCAAATGGCCCCGGCCAGTTCTATTTATACTCTGCCTAACCGCCCTTGGAACTTTCTAGAATGTTCCAATGGCGGGCCCCACTATGGAACTTTCCGGAAGGTCCTAGAGGTGGGCCCCACCTAGATAACCGCCCTTCTAGAAGACTCTAGAGGTGGGCCCCACCTTCTCGAAGCTTCTATGGTGGGTCCCACATAGGCCATCTACCTCAAATTCTAAAATTTTCTAAAAACTCCTAAAATGGTTTCAACTATCTATCTACTTTTCTAGCACACACAAAAATCTAGTTCTTGCCCTGTTACAGAGGCCCTTCTGATTTTGATTTGAACGATGATGAACTCGGGCCCCATTATAGGAGGAATCTGAAAATGCGGTCGATCAATCTTGACACAGTGATCGAGATTAACGAGAAAGACAATGGTGAAGATGAGAACAAATTCAAGAGATTCATAGATGAGCAAGAGCGCAGTAGAAGTGGATCGACATCCAGCGTTTCTCTATGTTATTACATAGGAGGTGATGAGGTTGCACAGGATTCCAAGAAGCAGGTACGCTAGTATTCTTGAGTTTGTGCTATTTAGTTATTGCAGTTTGAGTTTACTGAGTTGAATGTTTGTTTACAAGGTTGATGCCGATGAAGGTCCCAAGGACGATGAGGTAGATGAAATAAGTTTTGACAATTCGGACAAAAACTTGAAGGACAGTGATGAGAACGAGGAGCAAATGGACGAAAAGAAGGCGTTGGTAGATGTTGGAGAGAATGAAGATACCATCGATCGAATTATAGAGGAGGAGGTAAATGATATGACGTTTTTCCTAAGTGTCATGAAGGAGTCAGGGCACATTTTAGCGTTCACCTCGATAGATTAGAGACGTGATTATGTTTGCACTAAGAAAATGTGACCTAATATTGAATAAATGATTGATTGGTTTTCGTACTTGTAAATCATGTGAGTTTTGAATGCGGTACAAGTGTTAAGTCTCGTGAATAAAAGAGGGAAAATATTCTAACATAAAGGATCCAAGGGTATATCCCCAAGCGGGTACGGGTATACGAAGCGCCGACGGGTACCGGGGTGAGACCCCCGGCCCGGGCAGCAGCACCGGCGGGTACCGGGGTGAGACCCCCGGCCCAGGCAGCAGCGCCGGCGGGTACCGGGGTGGAACTTCCGCTCCGGGCAGCAGCGCCGGCGGGTACCAGGGTGAGACCCCCGGCCCGGGCAGCAGCGCCGGCGGGTACCGGGGTGAGACCCCCGGCCCGGGCAGCATCGCCGGCGGGTACCGGGGTGAGACCCCCGGCCCAGGCCGCATCGCCAGCGGGTACCAGGGCGAGAACCCCCGGGCCGGAGTGAGAAGCCCCCGCCCCGCCGTTCAGCGGTGAGCGGTGACCGCGTCGTGAGCTTGTCGCTGTCCGTCTCTCTCCGCTCCCTCTCCGGAGGCTTCTTCCCTGTCAAATCAACTGCCTTTGCGGCGCATTGCTCAATTTAACCAGGTGATGCCGGCACGTTCGTCAAATGATCCTGAGTAATTTCTGAAATGGGAGGTCCTCCTTTGTGCGCCGCGCAAAACCCTAGAAATTGAATGAGGAGCCGCCGATGAAGCCTCAGATAAGCTTGGCAGTCGACAGTTGTGAAAAGCTGTCAGGAGAGATGCCTGACAGAAAGAGTGACAATTTGGATTGTAGCTACCAGAATAGAATGGACGCAATTAGTGAAGATGCTTCCGCTGCAATAATACGACGTACTTGTTGCTATCAACAACTCCTTTCCTGTCTATGTGCAGTTCGGTTTGAAGGAAGGTGCTACAATGGCAAACTTGGGAGTTGGTGAGGAGATCACAGTGCAGCGAGAAGAGGAGATCAAAATGCAGCGAGAGGGAGAAGACGTGGAGAAGGTAAGAGACAATGTGAGTACTGATTCCTCGACAAGCCTCTTTTCTGA
The DNA here is from genome assembly GCA_037043015.1 of Bryum argenteum. NCBI lineage: Eukaryota > Viridiplantae > Streptophyta > Bryopsida > Bryales > Bryaceae > Bryum > Bryum argenteum. Next base: position 31,949,800 of record CM073321.1, on the reverse strand, counting down.
GTTTTACAGGGAATACGCTCTTCAATACGCTCCAGGGAAAGAATTCAAGACTCGTGAAGAAAAGGAGGCGTGGTTTGCGAGGGGCTTCAAGGTATGAATTATCTACTTCAGCAAGTACTGAATTTGCTACTTCTGAATGCCGAGGAATCTCAGTCCTTTCTCGAGAGAGTACGAGTTCGTTGTTTCTGTCCATGGGACTTCTCTGGAGAGTGAATATTTTTAGGGGAATTTTGGCCCTTGCAGTGGTCCTAGTATTGTAGCGGTGTTTTGTTCTCTACGGGGTCGGCAGCCTCCCTCAGACGCTCCGCTGAGAGACAGGTGATTGGACGCCGACATTCCAATTCCAATTCTTGTGCGTTTCAGTCGATGTGAATTTGGGTGAATCCCCGGCCCTCAGTGGTCCTCGTGATGTCGATATGTTGTGGCTCAAAGGGGGTCGGCACCCTCCCAATGCTGTGGTCCTCGTGATGTTCAGATGTTGCTCAGGAGGTTTGATTTGTTTTTTTGTTTCAATTCCTCTTTCATTCTTTCGCTGTGAATGGCGGCTCAATCCCCGAACCTCAGAGGTCCTCGTGATGTTCAGATGTTGTGCCTCGAAGGCGCTGGCCTCTTCCCGATGCTGTGGTCCTCGTGATGGCTGATGTTGTGCCTCGAATGGCCGACACCCTCCGAATGCAGTGTGACTGGCACCCTCGTGGGCTTCTGTGTGTCTGTGATCTTGCGTACCTTAAGCTTTTTGAGACACGAATTCCCGAAGTGGTCATCGGTGTGTTAGACTTTCGTGGACGAAAGTCTGGCAGGGTCTCGGGAGGTTTGATTTTTTTTTCTCTTTCAATTCTTCTTTCAATCTTTCGCTGTGAATGGCGGCTCAATCCCGGAACCTCAGAGGTCCTCGTGTTGTTCAGATGTTGTGCCAAGAAGGGGGTTGGTACCTCCCGATGCTGTGGTCCTCGTGATGGCTGATGTTGTGCCTCGAAGGGGCTGGCCTCTTCCCGATGCTGTGGTCCTCGTGATGGCTGATGTTGTGCCTTGAAGGGGCTGGCTTCTTCCCGATGTTGTGGTCCTCGTGATGGCTGATGTTGTGCCTCGAATGGCCGACACCCTCCGAATGCAGTGTGACTGGCACCCTCGTGGGCTTCTGTGTGTCTGTGATCTTGCGTTCCTTAAGCTTTTTGAGACACGAATTCCCGAAGTGGTCCTCGGTGTGTTAGACTTTCGTGGACGAAAGTCTGGCAGGGTCTCGGGAGGTTTGATTTTTTTTTCTCTTTCAATTCGTCTTTCATTCTTTCGCTTTGAATGGCGGCTCAATCCCCGAACCTTAGTGGTCCTCGTGATGTACAGATGTTGTGCCTCGAAGGGGGTTGGTACCTCCCAATGCTGTGGTCCTCGTGATGGCTGATGTTGTGCCTCGAAAGGGCTGGCCTCTTCCCGATGCTGTGGTCCTCGTGATGTCAGATGTTGTGCCTCGAAGGGGCCGGCACCCTCCCAATATAGTGGACCTCGGATGGCAGATGTTGTGCCTCGAAGGGCCGACACCCTCCGAATGTAGTTGGACTGCCGTCCTTGTGGGCTACTGTGTGTCTGGGATCTTGCGTACTTGACGCATTTTGTTAGACTTTCGTGGACGAAAGTCTGGGAGGGTCTGGGCACCCTCTGTGTGTGATGATGTGTTTTTTAGCAGAACTGGTGTTTTTTGTATTTTCGTGCAAATTTTTGTCAAGCTTTCGGGCATTGAAGTGGTACTTATGATCTTCTCGGTGCTCTAGTTTCAAATGGGATTGACATTCTTGTTAAATAATGGAGTTAAATTTTATTTGTTTAGTTTCCTGTTCCTGAACGCTCTCTTAGAGTTGGCTTACTAATGGTTTTGCGTGGTATTGCAGGATCAGTTAAAGCCAGTTGCAGATGATTTAGAAAAGGAATCCGATGCAGATAGCGACCTCTCCTTTTTGAGAGACGAAGTGTTAGCTTACGTTGAGTCCCGTCGATTAGTAGTAGCTTTGAGCTCGGTTCCGGGAACTCCGCCTCCTCTCACCCCTGTCAGTCACACTTATCGTGTTGACTTTGATCGGGTTGCGATTACAAAGCAAATAAAAAAGAATGATGCCAAAGCTAGACGTATCCAAGAGAAAGCAGTAGCTAGAAGTGCACCACGTCGTTCTCCGCGTCTTGCCGCAAAGTTAAAATTTGTTTAATTGTATCCTCATAGTGTATGATATGTTTATCATATGCTTACTTATAAAGCGATTATGATATATTATCTTTCTTATATTGTTATTTTGACACATTCTTATTCTTTTTGTGGTCTGCATTACTTGCTCTCGAATTGCGGATGAATCTTGATCAAGTCGAACTTCTTCAAGATGCGGTGGATACCCGGCCTTTTCTTAATCTTCCACAAACGGTATCTCCCGAGCGGTGACGAACTCTTACTTGATAGTGGCGGATCCGTTGGAGACTTGCGGAATCTGATGCGGAAGAGACTCCATCGATGATGGATCTCCAAGTCAAGCAACGCAAGGTCCAGATGGTCACGAGTATCCTTCCGAGGATGATGACACCCCTTTGCCTGGAGGTGTCACCGTTGGAATCGTCCACATGCCACCTCATCTTGAAAACAAAGATCCGGATTGGAGTGCAAACGAGATGAGAATGATTCACAAAAGTGATTCAATTGCGATCATCAACAGGTTGAGATACAAACCTGTGAAAAAGTCCCGCATGCTAATTCCATTGTGTCGTCTTGTTTGTTATCCCAAGGTTCGACCTATCTCCGAACAAGACGTACGGAAATTGGAGAATGAGTTCAACAAAGGCTATCGCGAAGGAGACCGAGCCATGTACGTTTCTCCCTTCGATAGGAAAGGGAGAGAGAAAATTGTTGACGCCGGAGATGCAGTGTGGACGAATCCACTTTGGAAATCTGCAAATGAAGAGTTTGAGAAGACGTTGCTATCTGATCCGGATCTTCAACACTTGAGCAATAAGTACTTCTACGTGTACGAAGGTAACCACCGAGTTACGGCGTGGATGCGTCACATTGAGAGGTACCATAAGATGGAAGCTTCGTGGCACATCTCCGTGGACTGTATCGTACTTGATGCACGAGGAGAAAGCAACCTCCTGCTTGACGCTATGAACGACATAAATTGGTGAGTACTTTACTGATTTTCCTATTTGCTCTATTTGTATTTTGAGTAACTTCAATGTTTCTTATGTTTGAGTTCGCTCTACAGGTCAACTGAACATGACCATGTCGAAGACGGGTTGTGTGCAAAATTGCAGCGCATGAGGAAGTTCGGTAAACTGAAACTTGAGGATTTCAAGGATCTGATATCTCCAGAAGATTACAGAATATGCAAGAACGCCAAAGCCAAAAAAGATACTTGGTATCCTGTAACAATTGAAGTTTTCGTAAAATTCCTATATGCGGTAAGTTGAGTGTAATGGGTAGGTACTGTGATTCGTTGTATTTGGGTTTTTCCTCTTTATTAATCCTTCTTATGTTATGTACAGAGGAGATTAGCAAAGGCTTCCGATGACGCCGAGACGAATTACTACGCACTTGATCCCAAAGGAGAAACAAACAGGACCCGGAGTTTGGAGTGCGATGGATAATGCGATCAAAGCAGAAATTAAGGCCATTCGTGGCAAAAACTTCGACAAGATGGTATTTGTAGCAAACCATAAACTTGGGAAAGTATTTGCGAAGGAGGTAGAAAATGCACCCCTTTCACGTATCATATGACTATATTTGTGATCATGATTCATCACTCGATTCTTACTTGTAAATTACATGTGCGATTTATTCCCATTCAAAGAAGAACACGAAACCCGATATGACAATAGATCATTTACAAATGGTTGCCACTAGCAATGTTCATTGCGATTTCAAGGGAAAGTGGCTCCAATGGTGGAACTCATCTGACGATGTTCGACGATCTTTTCGCTTCCCTGATGAACGTCCAATGAAAGATAAAGCTCTGGTGGCATTTCTGCATCGCGCATCTCTTTGGGCACAAGTATCTTCAATTTTCTTTACGTGTTGAAAAAGTTTGAGTTCATATGATATATTCATCATTAACTTGTTTTTTTTTTACAGCTCGAGCATTCACTTCAAACTGAATTGCAAATCCTCATTGACAACGAAAACCTCACCATTGAGTGGTCTAGTGTTGTCCTAAAGCCATCTGAGTATGTAGAGAAGTGGAGGTTGCTCTTATGGGACAAGGCATTCAACAACTACCTTGGTCCTAATGCAAGCCCAAAGTTCATCAAAGGCTCGGATCTTCAAAAGATTACCGGGGGCAAAGTTACAATTAAGCGACTTTTATTCCGGTATGTTTTTAATTTTTTCTTCAAAATTATTAAATTTGGTACAACTTGTTCAATTCACACAATCTGATTTTTTCACACTTTTGTAGGTACTTGAAACAAGAGCTCGTTGCGAAGGGAGCATTAGCTTCGTTCTCTATTCCAATGGAGTTCGAGGACATTTCAGTCACGAATGATCCCCGCAGCTTTTTCTCCACAGCCCAACAAGAGCGGTTTACCAACTCCCAATTGACGACCGATGGATGGTTTCTGGAGTGTGACGACAACTACGTGCACAAGGAGGAGAAGCATCTTCTTCGAAACCTTGCGTCTAACCCAGCTGACTCTACACCGATGGACTTTGACGACGATGACGATGACGACCTCTCCATTTTACCAGTCGCACCTGATCCAATCTCTACTCCTTCACCAGTTGCAGTGCCTAAGTCTCGTGCAAACAGGAAGAGACGCAACGCTGTTGCAGAGCCAGTTGTAGATCTTGAGCAAGAATCCGAAGAGAATGCTCCCTTCGGAGAAGACATTGCACGGCCTGAAGATGCTGATGTGACTCAGGCTTCAGCGGGAGCCGCAATCAATACAATTCGACGCGGTGCAAGATTGACTCAACTTTCAACAGGTGGACTTACGAATGTTGGGTCCCCTCCTCAATCATTCACCGTTGACCACAACTCGCAGCAGTCCCCACGTCGCCTTAGCCAGCCAATATTCCCGAGACGCCCTCTTCCAAAACCCAATCACATCGGTAGCAGCTCGTCGTCTAAAATATCGGTGACTTTACCTATGTATCTCGAGAAGGGCAACATTGGTGATTTGGTTCACCAGTCATCGAAGACTGCAAAATGGGATTCGCAAATCCTCGATATCGTCGAGCACATCAAGAAGGTTTTATTTCTTCCCTTTGTCTTTCATGAACTTCTTCTTAGGTTTTGTACTTCTAAATCTATTAGCCACTTTCTAATTTTTTACTTGTATCTCAGATTGGAAAAGACCGCAAGTACCCGTGTTCGGCGATGGAGTATGAACCCAAGCATCCAGGGATTGATCTCATTTTTGCAGATGCTCCCGAGAACTTGCCTGTACCGGGTGTGTCTCCAATAGAAATTCCATCTTGGAACCGGCGTGACAAAACCTACTTTGAGAGCCTCTTCGTGTTTTCCGCGTATCATTTGACAAACGTTGAAGCCATTCTTCTGATGCATCCCAAATGTCGCAGAATCAAGCGTACTCTCGATGCCGAGTCCCATACATATAGTTTTCGTCTTGTTCAAGACTGGTGGGGATATAATCCCCTTCCTATGGCATCTACCGTACCTAAACCGAAAGAGGTACGTATCAGAATCTAATTTTTAATTTCGCAATTCATGGTAATTGCCTTCTTTGCATCTATATTAATGTATCTATACTTGTGTTTTGCAGACTCACTGCTTCCATATCAAAGTGTATGTTCGCAAAGAGTTTGTTTCGAAGTTCCAAACTCGGCAAGTCGCACACGCATATGCGGGTGTGTCAATCGTACCTGATGAGGAAGACCACCTCTGTAACTTTGCAGAGAAAGAAACCTTGCGATATCGTCCGGACGGTACGCCGTGGCGAGGCTCACGAGAGAAGGACCCTTCCTTCATTCAATGTTTCGTCGATTGTCTCACGGACGAGGGGGGTATAGTCTTCGACTGGAGCGCAAGTACAGGTAAAGTTCCCGTAGACTCTACATTAAAATTTGTTTCTACATTTCGCATTTTTAACGTGGGCTTCCGATTTTGTAGGTGCATCTGTGATTGCTTGCGCACGCTCCAACCGACACCTCATCGCTATGGAACCTGACGAAGAGATCTTTGATGGTATACTCGCGGATTACAAGAACGGACCTTCCGGTGATGAGGAAAGTGGAGAATCAGCCCCCCCCGCAGACTATGACTCTGACGAACCGGTCGTGAAGAAACTACGAAAGTTCATTGGTGCGTATTACCATCTTGTATTCTCTTTTTCAATTTTAAATTACACACTTACAAATCGGTAGGACTGACTTTCTTTGCAATTTTAGGATCGCAGGTCTAAAAGAGCGATTGACTCGCAACGCTCATCTCTACAAGAGCCCTCCATCGAAATTCACCCTACCATCGTACGCTGAGCGACTTGCTCAAGAGTTTGTTCAAGCTCCATCTCCCATTTTGTCTGACAATCTATGTCGACGTTATAGCAAGAGTGTGCTTAAGTTTATAGACTTTGAGGCAGATCATTGTGATCAGCACTTTAATGGTACTACACCGTCTACCTAGTGTGTGATTTGTTTTCCGATAGGTACTGGACATGGTAGCGCCATACATTCGTAGTTTCCCATGATCTATTACTTATATACTATCTATATGTGTTTTTAAATATATACGGTTTTATATTTTTATAAGTCGGAAATTTGTATTCAATAAATTCAAGCACATTCAAGCCAACTCTCACACCAAGTGTGACTCGTGGCCATACAACTACTATAACTAGCAATCAACTAGTCGTAGTTGGAATCACTTCCAGAATCACCGCCGCTGCGATCACCAGCTTCTGAAGTGAATTCCACGAAATCTTCCCAAATCGTCTGGAGAGGCACTATCTCATACTTGTTGCAGCTGAAGCACCCCCAATTCTTGCCCGTTATGTCCTTCAGGTAGTCGTCTCCCTTGTTTCGTGCAATACACCCTGCACACCACGCCTTGTTACAATAATCACACGGGATCACAAACTGAATTCCCCCACACCAATTGCATTGCTCATCATCGTACTGGGCGTTCTTCGTGAATACAACGTCGTCCAACACAAGTTTGCACGAAATGCATATGCCAACACCGAGACGAGGATGCTCCAACAAACAAGCACGCATTTTTTTCTCCCCACAAGCAGTGCAAGAATACAAATACAAGGGATCGAAATCGGCCGAATGCCCCGCCATTTGATCCACAACAGTGCAAGAGTGAGAAGTTTCAAAAGAGAGATGGCCCACGAACTGCTCTGAGATGCTGGCTCCCGTTTCCTCCGTTCTTGTATATAAGGAGAGAACTTTGGATTTTCCATCCAACCTCACCAACCCGATTTATCAGCACCGGCAGTGCAGTCAATATCGGCAATCGGCACACCAGCAGCGCCGTCAGAATCGGCATCGACAAGGCAGCTTTTCTGAACTCTATACCGGCACCGACATTCCAACGAATCAAGAATCGACACAATTCCCTTAGACTCTCATGACGTTGGACGTGAGTTCTCAGGGACACCATCATTGCACTTCGTCCCTCCTGCTAGTTTGTCGGTCCCTCCTGCTAGTTTGTCGGTGCCATGCTAACCACCTGCTTGATCTTGGTGCCCATAGGGCCGGTTCTTTCCTCTCCCTCGTTCCATGGAAGTTGTGATTGATTCATTTTGTTACCACCGCAGTGCTCGTTTGAAGGTCCTCGACTCCGATTTTGGTCACTCCCTGCTTGTACATCTAGTCGATGTCATTGTCATCACCTGCGCATGGGACCGGTGCCAGGTGCTGTACTTCGGCTCATGGAGCTAATTTCGAAGCTGTACTTTGATCTGTTATTGTAATGGAAGGGCCGTTTTGCTCACCGACCAATGGACGTGAGTTCTCAGAGACACCATCATTGCAATTTTCTTACATTCTCGTGAGTAATCGAATCACTACCGCATCCTTTTCTCCCATCTCTACTAGCACATCACAATGAGCACCGACATCGCTGCGACTTCATGGAATGTATTCACCCCTAAACCGACACTCCTTCTGACACAACCCATCCAATGTCATGAAGTCCAACATCACAATGCATGAGCACTGACATTGAGCATGAGCATGAGCATGAGCATGAGCACCGACATTGAGCACCGTCATTGACCATGAGCATGAGCAGGAGGACCGGCATTTGAAGGTCAAATTCATCAAATAGTGTGATACTATGGATTTTTGATGATATTACAGAAATTTGTTGATATTATGGAAGATGTGGGTGATATTAAAAAACGTGCCATTTTACAAGCATAAATCTTTGAGATTTTGAGTTCAAAAATATGCCGGTATAATGGCACGTTTCGTAAACGCGACCAAATTGGCACAACATGGCTTTGGTAATATGGCAAGAGGAATTGTGTTATTTTAACGGAATTGAGGTTTACTCTAAGTATCTCAGTACAGTGTAATGTAAGCCATGCATGCCTTTGACGGTGACATCAGCCCTAATTTTGATGTAACTTTTTGAACTCCAATATCAATGCAACGATGTATGTAAATGTTTAAGTACTAAACTCATTGCACTCTAAAAGTTTTTTTGTTTCCATTGAAGTGATTGAAGCTTGCCAATGTTGGTAGGGGCTATAGTCCAGTAATTGTATAGCTCAGGATAGCTGCTTTAGGACGCGCTGCAACGCTCAAACGAGGCCGAGGAGAATCGAACTCGGACCACTACAATGCCACGTGAATGTCTTTCTGTACACCTTACAACTTACAAGGTGACACGGTAAGACGACCTGTAGTTATAAATTTTAGATTATATGAACCGAAGCATTTACATATAATTCTGACAGGTGTAGTAGGAAATTGATGACGTCAGCCCTAATTAGTCTCTAAATCTTAATATTGATAAATGAAACTTATTGATTACCTAAACGGCCATCCCAAATTATGGTATATATTTTGTATATGATTTTAATTGTATTGGTTAGACATGATGATGCCACCCTATAATTTAATTAACTTTTATCTAAACTTGCAAATGTGGATAATTTATGAAATATTGTATAACCTCAGTACCATAAAAATAAATGGATAAAGGACCTATATCCACGGTGTTGGGTTCTTTTTTTTGCCTAAAAACGACCATTTCAAAAATTCAGAACCACCCATTTCATGGTAATAGGGCTATTAACTTTTAAATTTTTTTTGCAATGAGTGGTAATAGGGTCTTAATCTTTCATGAAAAAAAAAAAAAAAAATCTGCCAATCACCGCTCACCGCTCACCGCTCTCCGCTCACACCCGTGCATTCCCCGGAAAGCTCGAATGTAATTGTCAACGGCTGCAATATAGAGATCGCTACCCTTATTGCGAGGCGCTTGCAACCATTTATTATGGATTGACTCCCCAAGGTTACATGAAGGCATCTCTGCCAGTTCTTCAGCCGAATATTTTTTATCCTGCAATGTACGAACTTATTAGAAGTTTTTTCAGAATTTTGATTTCTATTGCGCTATTTACGGTGCCAAAAATTGCCTGCTAAGTATAGATTCACAATATATATATCTACATACAAAATCAAATAATCATCTAAATTAAAAAAAACATTAATTATCAATTTCGATGCTAGTGTCATAACATTAGTGCATGTAATCAGCAAATATATTGCAAAGTAATAGTATACTTACTAGTTCCATAAATCCACCCCATTGTTTGTACCTGAAGTGCCAGTACGCAAGCCAATGACATTAGTGTTCTTAACCAACTTTGGAGGTGGCCTTTGAAAATGCCCACCATGCTCTAATAGCCCTATACCGCGTCTCAGCCTCTTCCATGGTCCGTGCATCCTTGTACTGCTTATAGAGAATGCGGTGCTGGTCTTGCAATTCGTGCACGATGTATTGTTTCGTATGTTTCTCAAGGGACTGCGTCCAATAAAAGTAACATGTCCATTCGCGGCCTTCCATGGAGACATCAGGGTTTCTAGAGCCGTAGATGATGCGCACATCGTTCCAGTTGGCCTTAGCACTATCAGCCCTAAATCCTGGAAATTGCGGCTTGGGTACTCTGGTCCTAGCAATGACGTGGTTGAGGTTCTTCCAGAAGACGAGTTGAGCTTCTTTGTCTTAGACTGGAAATCACAGCATGCAATGGTTAGTTTGCGTTGATAACGTCAGTCGTAAACGTGGCAGGCCATGGTGGTCCAATCCGTTACGCATTGGACATGGTCAAACATCATCCATGCGTGAGAGAAATTTCCTCCAAGCTGCATACGGCAAACAAGGTCAATACCCCTGCCGAGGCCGACCTCGGACATCTTGAAAATGAAGACTTTCTCGGATTCGTCTCCTTGGCGAGGGAACATGTTGCGTTGCACATACGCCCAGTTGCAGAGACCTCTGAGCTATGTGATCTCATCGAGAATGCCATACCTACGCAAGTACTTCAAAGTGTAGATAAGATTACGCATGCTCGCGAAGTTTAACTCATTGCATTGTTCAAAGACAAGTTCTAGCTGCTGGAGAGAAAGATTGCCGGTTTCGGGGTCACCTTCGTCACAGAGAAGTAAGTTACCTAGCAAGTCTTTGCTCGTTTCCATAACTATTTTTGAAACGGTTGCTTGAAGGTTACAGTCATCATGCTCTTCTAGTAACTCATCTATTTTTTTCCGTACACATCTATAATCTCCGACTTTGACACGATGTTTGTGGGTTTGTTGCAAGTAGATGGATTTATTAGTTGGGGTTTGGTGTAGTGCACTTGTAGTTAGAATTTGCTCGCTGCTTGGTGTGTTGAGTCGTGGCGTAGCAATTTGCAGTCTGTGTGTTGAGCTGTGGCTGAGAAATTAGGGTTTAGTGCTTTTCGGGGATCGATGTGCACCGACAGTGTTGAACATGTATTTGAATCGCTTGTAGTTAATCTTTGTGCATTCGTTCGTCGACAGTGTGCAAATTCTCTAAGCTCATTTTAACCCTGAAGTCTAGCAAGTTTATTGTACATGAAATCTATCTAGGTCCTTTGATTTGCTTCTTCACATTCTGTGTATGAAGTCACGCTTGCCCTCTAACGCGAATGGAGAATCTGAAGGTGCAGATACAATTGTGGGAGATAGAATTGCTGAAGATTGGGTTCGAGATTCAATTGCTCCGAACTTGGAGATAGTCGTATTTGAAGAAGAATATCGAGGTAAGTTGACACAAAGTTTGTGTTTGAATCAGTCAGCCAGGACTTGTTATGATTTTTTCTATTTTTGTATTCTAGCTTTCATTGTTGTGCATTGTTCATAGCACTTCCATTCAAAATTCAATGCTGATGCTATGGCTTGAAGCTCGTACATGTTTGAATTTCACGTAAGGTGCAGCATGTTATGCTGGATTGCTTAGTATTGATAAAAGAAAGCCCACGCTTCCGCTTCCAACAAAGTATTCAGTAACCTCTGATTTCAACTACATATGTATTCACTAAACTCCGAATAATACACAACAAATGCTCACAAGCAAACGTAGTTCCTCACAGACCTCCCCAACCATCACATAACCATCCATAACCATCACATTCTTGTGCAGGTCAAGCCCAAGCAAAGTGCATCACAAAAGTCCTTTGCCGAGTATACAAGAAAAATGGCAGACAGGTGATCATCATCATCAGCAAAAACCCACTAAGTCTCTTGCAAATAGTTGTGGGTCACTCCTCTCTGCAGTTTAGTTCGACTCGAGCTAAACTGCAATTAACACACTGTAGTTCAGCTGTAGCAAACTAGAAACTACCCTTTGTATAATATGCCGCCTACATAGAAGCGGCTACAGTTTAGCTCGACTCAAGCTAAACTGTAGTGGACAGCAGTCTCTACAGTTTAGCTCGACTCGAGCTAAACTGTAGATATTACGCTAGGTGTGATACAGTTCACCTCGAGTCACCCTAAACTGCTGCCCAAGTTAACAACAAATTTCAAATTACAACGCAAATAAGGGATTAGGATAATGGATTTAGGTTGTACTTAAATGACTTTACAATGTAATTAATACACATGTTGAGCTAGAGCCAACTATAAACTGCCCTTAGAATAAAATAACGCCTACATAGAAGCGGCTAAAGTTTAGCTCGAGTCGAGCTAAACTGTAGTTGACACATGCCTCTACAGTTTACCTCGAGTCGAGCTAAACTGTAGAGACATATGTCAATAACAGTTTAGCTCGACTCGAGCTAAACTGTAGAGGCATGTATCAACTACAGTTTACCTCGACTCGAGCTAAACTGTCGCCAAAGTTAACTACGAAATACTAAAGACGCAGTTTAGGGTTTTGAGTATAGTCTATACAAAAACGACGTAAGACTTGAAGTAGAGATAGACTGGTAGCTTGTAGCATGTACTTTAGCTTGAGTCGAGCTAAAATGTAAGTTTCATATATCTTGCTAATCAAATGCTAGGTTGCAGTTTAGCTCAAGTCGAGCTAAACTGCAAGTAGTACTAAGAAGGAGAAATCAAACTTAATTCCAAACAGATTGTATCAACTAACACACAGTTCCACTTCAAAGCGAGGAGAAGGCACGAGTGCAGGAAGCGCTTCAACACTTCTTCAAACTAAGGCCGTTGGACACTAACGAAGACGATGGCGATGCCACGAAGCAGTTGGACTGCTGGGAATTCAAGGACCCATTGAAAGTGCTTTCGTGGTCTGCGAGATGGATTCCATACACAACATTCCTCACCCTTGTCGTCACATACGAAGGAGATGTTGAAGACCTCATGTGCGTTGACATTGACTCCAAGCTCAGTGACTTCGACTACCAAACAGAGAAGGAAGTCATAGCGACGTGCACAACCTTCAAGGAGAAAGACAAGGAGTGTGCCTACAACGACGCCATACTGATCGATATCAAGCAGACTCGTTTTGACTTGGGGCAGCTAGTAGAGAGCTTAGAGGCATCAAGTTTCGACGAAATGAAGACCACATTCAAACAGGAAATGGTGAATAAAGGGGGGAGATCTCAAGGCCAAGCAGCTCGCGATCAAACTGCGATCCGTAATCTCGCATCTCACACACGCTGACATAATGGCGAAGGCTCTCCATCTCAAAGGAAAAGCTACACTAAAGGGATCTGGGCTAAACGCAAGGAGGAGCGGCGTACAAAGCTGAACCTCATCATGCCCGCAACGTGCTACAAGGCCTGCCCCTAAAACCACCAGTACTTCTGACTCGCCTGTAAAGAAGAGAGAAGCTCCAGTGAAGAAGTCGGCCGAGGCGAAGAAGAAAAAGAGCATTCTCATCCCCCAAGAGGATACTTTTACGGCCATGAATGAGGTGATAGAGGCCATTCCAAAGAGCGTAAATACCATAGAGGAAATCAACTTTGAGAACGTGTACCTCATTTATGAGAAGTTCTTCACAAATTGTCAGGATTGTTTTGTCTTTCCTAAACCTGACACGAAGATGGAGATCAACACAATGAGGATGATCAAGTCCCCTCTGCAATGGAAAATTCGGGCCTTCGAGAAGAAGGGCAAGACGGACTTGATGAATTTTCTCATCAATATGCCTGACAGATCGCAGAAGCAAACGCTCTGCATGATGCCGAAGTTGGAGGTGAAGCAGAACGACCTAGAAGAGATGCAGGACTGCAATTTCTGGATAATAAATGGCCAACATAGTGTTGCCGCCTCAAAGCAGATGCTTGAGTCCAAAGTCCCAGAAACGATTCATAAGGACTTTTGGGTGTGGTCTGCTTTCGTAGTTTGGACGAAGAATGAAGCCAAGCTCCGAAAGATTTCGGCGTTCTATAACAGAGTGAACCATTTCACTCCAATTAAGCCGACATGGGCATCGAACATCCTTGCCGCCCGCACAGTGTGGCAGAACTACGGGCGCCCCCCAAACAAACATGCAGCAGCTGTGGTGGCGGACAAGTGGGTGCAAGCAAAGCGTATTGTGTCACAGTATGCAAATTTTGATGTAAGTATTACCGCATGTCTACCTTTTTTGATTGATAATAATTTCCCGTGATAGTTTAGCACGACTCAAGCCAAACTGCTGTCAGTTTAGCTCGACTCGAGCTAAACTGTCACTGTAGGTTAACCAAGTTCTACATTTTAATTTTCATTGCATCAAAACCTGTAGCTCGCACTTAAGCTCGAGTCGAATTAAAATGATAAGTCACATAAAGGTTAGAATCGTGCGTTTGATTTATCGTGGCAGTTTAGCTCGACTCGAGCTAAACTGATGTCAGTTTAGCTCGTGTCGAGCTAAACTGTTGTTGCTGCTTCATGAACCCCAACACTTCTGTATATAACTGCTTGTAAATGCCGTATGCGCACTTTAGCTCGACTCGAGCTAAAGTGATCACCTCTTAAACCCTGAAATCTTACACTCTACTTCTGTGGCATTGCAGAAATTTGTTGAATCTATTCGACATAGGTTCGCCATGATTGATGTTGCTAAGGCCCAGGTAGAGGTGAAGAAGAAGGTTCTCTCCCTCATTAATGAGCTGAAGATCATCACCTTTCCTGATGATCTCTAGGACCTATGGGCAGAGTTGATTGGAAGTGTTGCTCAGGGGACCCTTATCCACCCCTACTCCTTGAGAAAGCTGTGTGACAAACCAGGGTTCAAACCAGACGATGACCAAATCCTCTCGAGGGAATTTTTTAAGAACCTCGGAAACCTTTCTGAGTCGGACCATAGGAAACTTTGTACACATATGCTTAATAGATCAGGTTCGTCGGAATTTGGAATATCCGAAGGTTATCCTGAAACAACCAGTCACCCTTCTTGAAGATTGCTACTCCGTGAAGGAGTACGTTGAACGGTTGAAGCAGAAGGCGACCGCCCAACTTCAGATCCAGAAGATCCGCCCCGCACTTGGAATCTTCAAGAATAATGAGTTTGACGTGGATGCGTGGAAGAAGTTCAAGGAAGACTACCACGTCACGAAGGCCTCCAAGCGCGCACTTTTGGAATGGAGTATCCCTGACAAATATTATGCGGATCAGAGGCAGACCCAACAGAGGAATACGAGCTGCGAGGATCTCTCTCCCTACGCAAAGAGGTTCTTCGAGGTGTTCCTGGAAAAGCGCGAGAAGTTCATAGGCCCTGTTGGTAGTGTTATATCCCGTTCCTTCCATCGCAGAACACCACAAAGGCTTGGAGAATGGCCTGAGAACTCATGGCCGGAGGTTGCTCCTGAGATGAACGTTGGAATCATCGACTTCACATTGATTCCGGGTAGTGGTAGCACCTCAACTGATTCCTCGCTTGACCACCCATTCTTCGAAATGTTCATGGCGATCTTATCGTTTCAGAACAAGCCAGCTCTCACAGATGTACCTTGCTGGTTCTTCATTTGCGGGGATAACAGTGATTACTCGCAAGTTGAGGCGTTTGCGACAAATCCTGCCTACTTCCCAGGGGCAAATTATAAGCTGATTCCATCGATGTACTATCCATCCCCGCACGAACGGATCGCGGGATTCAATGCGAAAGCCAAGCAAGCCTCGGAGCCTGTGCGTCTTCTATTCATGATCAGGGAGGACGTAAAACTCGCGAGATTGCCAGAGACCGAGTACCGCGCTCCAAAGCACGCGCTTTACGAGAAGCCGCGGAAGTACAACGAGTCTCGGTATCACATGTACCCGATTGAGTTGAGGATGGATTTTTGTTTGTAGGTCACCCAACTTTTTTGCCAGGAGCAGGAGAATTTTTTTCTTGTCTACGCCGGCGGAAAAGCAGTCTGCGCAAGCGTGGTAAGCTTTCTTACAATTTAGCTCGACTCAACTGACGTACTCAATTTGTTCTTATATTTTTCCCTACAGTTTAGCTCGAGTCGAGCTTAACTGTATTGCAGTTTAGCTCGACTCGAGCTAAACTGTATGGCAGTTAAGCTCGACTCGAGCTAAACTGTATGGCAGTTTAGCTTGACTCGAGCTAAACTGTCATACCCATATGGACCTTACACTTTAGCTCGACTCGAGCTAAACTGTCATGCTTGTTTTCCAACCATGTTCGCTCCAGCTTCAAATTTATCTGTTGTCTAAGCTGCAGTGTTCTTTTTTGTAGATGTTGTCTCTCGATGCCTATGCCATATTCAATGCCGAAGATAAAGAGGACATTGACCAAGCGAACAGCGATGGGCTTACTCTTGATCCCACTGACTTCTCCGTAAACGGCTATTTCGTCGACAAAGTCGAGTTTCCGGAGGTCGGGGCCATGCTCTTGAAGGGCAAGCGCACAGCTGTTGCGTCCTTGGATGACGAGGCCCTAGACAATGAGGCGGACGTCCCAGACCGGGAGGATTCTAGGTGAAGCGGAAGACAACTTCACGGTGAAGGCAGCACTTAGAGCCTTGGTTGCGGTGGAGATGACGAAGAGCAAGACATGGAGTTGGACACGACTCCTCGGACACCGCGGGAGTCGCGTACCGCTCCTGGGCGAGGAGGCGGCAGGGGGAGTGCAAAGCGGAAACGTAATCCCCTGTCGAAGGACTCACCCTCAAGTAGGTTCAAGGCTGAGGAGAGTGCAGAATTTGCAGCACTACAACAGAAATTCGAGGAGGAGACGGCACACCGGAGGAAATTTGAAGAACTCCTTGCGCAGCAGCAAATTGTGCAGAAGGAACGCGATAAGATGGACCAGGAACGCCTTGCCCAGATGATGGAGATGATGCGGGTTTTATCTTCCGGCAAGCCATTAACTTCAGTTCAAAGAATGGCAATCACTACTGCTCAGAGTAGTGATGCAGGTGCTCCACATGTTGGTCTTACTACTTTGCAACCACTCACGTCCTCGCCGCCTCCAACTACCGAGCCTTCCACGCCTACGCCTGAATTACGACCTGAGGGTGACGCAGAAAAAGAATCTGCAGGTCCTCATTCATCTTAGATTTTGGATCGAGTGTATAGTATTTAAGCTGTAAATGCCGGAAAACACATATACATGTGAAATTTTGTATCAAACTCTGAGACATTTTCTTGTAATTAATAGAGGCCTTTACTATTTTGCAGTTTAGCTCGACTCGAGCTAAACTGTTGCCCATTTTCCTATCTGCTTCTTGTTGGCTCCCATATTCTATTTCTTCCATCTTATTGTTTCCTGATTCCATGAACTTGTATTGCGCTGCCAGATGTTAATTTGGATGACGAAGCAATCGATGTTCCGGTCATGGATGATGTCACGCTTGAATGTTATCGCCAAGAGCGGGTTCCACCGGTGGAAGACACATTTAAAATGCATGATGTCTCACATACAGAGAATGTTGTTGCTGTCCGTGATGAGATAGATTGCACTGAGCAGTCACTCGGGTCAATGGGTATCCAAGTTGACTTAGAGGAGAGCAATTATGATAATCAGGTATTTACTGTTCCACACACTCTGCTCTCATGCATGCCATCGTTGCGATGAATTACATGATTCTGACCTTGAATTCATCGCACCAGTGACAAGAGCTCTCGAGTAATTTTGTCCTGGTGCGCCGTTTGCATTGTAGGTCAACGAAGCATCGGTCAATGATTTAATTTCTAGAGAAGGCATAGGTTGGGTTCCAAGGAAATCCTCCGGTACTTGGTTAAATGTTGTTCTCGACCTCAATGGTATCCTCTGCAATTGTACCCCATTTTGGGAAGCTAAAGGCTACAGAAACCGTGACTTCCGTGTTCACTCGGCCACGTTGCCAACCGAGGTGGGGAAGAAGCTTGTATGGGTGAGGCCCAAGTGTAAGGACTTCCTCTCTTGGGTAGCATCGTTTGCTACCATCACGGTTTGGAGTTTGATGATGATAACAACCACAGAAGCCATTTGTGATTTTCTCTTCGGTCCAAAAACTCTATAAGGCCACTACAAATTCTTGGTCAAGAAGACTGTGACATGATTCCCTTGAACTCGAGTGGGAGCCGACTGTCGTAACGTGCTTTCCCGATTCGTGCCCGGATAACCCTTTTTCGTGGTAAAAGAGGTTTCCCAAACAAGAACCCAAGTATTCGTTCCACGGAGATCCTGTGAAGTGCAAGAACACAATTTCCACCAGTTAGCTAACCCGGATTTGTGCTATCCGGGTACTGTCCTATCACCCCCGTACCCTGTATCCTGTCCTGGAAAAAGCTGCCCGGACAGGAGAAGAGAGGGGGGTTTAGTCTTTGTGGTTTAGTTTAGCCTCTGTATTCACCTCAGAGGGGTTTTCCCGCGTTTAGATAAGTGGGGGATTAGACCACTTTTCCCGTTGATTAACGTGACCGGAAAGGTCACCGAGACTCTCTCTCTCTCCTTACCCTGTTAGGAACTTCCCTTATACCTCCCTCTACGCCCGGACTCTACACCCACGCGCATGTCACAAAGGTTGGTATCTGGTTCTCCTATGGTCCGGTTATCACAACTCACTACCCGGGTTAGTAGATCCCGGGTTCTCGGATCAGGGGTGGTGCGGCGCCCGGAGTTCACCGCTATCACCTACGGCCAGTCTCCGCCTATCCGGACTTGGCCAGATCAGGGGGACTCAACCGATGGTGTTCTCGGGAGTCGGTTAAGCGACCGGAATCCCTTCCGAGCCGCTGTAATCCCAGACGCTACACGGACAGACCGGACTGCACCATAAGTGGCAAGTGCCGTTCGCTAGCCGCACTCCTCCCCTGTCAGCTTCTCTACCTCCCGTACTACTCTCCGTTCAAGGACGGAACCGCTCTCTCTTGCCCGGATAGCAAGGGTCTTCTGAACTCTGCAACCACCCCGACCCAGCAGACAAGACAGGAAAAGGAGAAGGACACACAATCAGACACACACGCACACACACGAGGGAGATGAGAAAGAGGCGTGCTTGCACTGGATTAGGGTATTGCAAAGTCACAAAAAGACCCCGAGGGAGTATCCTTCCCTCGGCTAAGTAGCAGATCCTCCCTGGCATCCCAGAAGAGGACAAAATCCTGCGCCAGGGAATCTTTCTAAATCCGGCCTTTGTCAGTCTAACGCCGTCATTCTCCTACTCGCCATAAAGGCACTAAAATCTAACCCTATCCTCGGCCAGGTGCATCCGCCAGTCGCTTCGGGGTTGCCCTGGGTGCGGGTATCCTCTACAACTGCAAGGGGAGGTGCCTCCCCGGGAAAAGTCCGGGCCATCTCCCCGATGAGGCCTCTCATCTCCTGGAGAGCTCCTTCCATCCTTTCTGCAGCCTTCTTCATGTACGCCGCCGCCAGGGTTGTCCCCGCCCGACCCGTTCGTGGCTACCGACCCGGCCGCTGCCTTCCCCGGTCTTCGACAACCGGCCGGGCCTCAACCGGTCGAGCCATACCCGGCTGGCCATACCCGGTTGAGGTATACCCGGTTGAGGCAGCCCTTTCCCGGGTAGGAGTCAACCCGCGAAGAGCCGCTACGCGTTATCCGGGTCCGCAGCGGGCCGACTGGATACGACTAGGCAGGATCCTGGCTCGAGAACAGGAGATACAAAGCAAAAGAAAATTCAAAAAGGTAGTGCTACCCTACCCTGTCCACTAAGCCTAAGGATGCTCCTGGGTGGGCAGGTTCCTAGCCGAGCTAACCTTACCCGGTCATTACCCGGGTAGGCCAGGATAAGGGCGTTTATTTCTCCTAATTAGCTATAACTAACCGCTATCCGGACTTACGTGGGGCAAAAACGAAAAAATGAGGTTTGACATTACCCCTTTTTCATCTGTGAGCGTCCTCGCGAACTCTCAGCCCCCCGTAACCGCGGTTACTCGGACTCGTGCTGTGGGGGTTCGTCCTCCTCTGACGGAACCTCCTCATCTGTTAACTCCTCCGGGTGGTACTGTTTCACCCTCGACCCATTCACGCGCGTATCCATGCGGTTACCCTGTAAATCCTCCAACTGGAGGGATCCGTTGGGAAACACTTGGGCTACCCGGTAAGGGCCCATCCAGCGGGTGTGTAGCTTACCCGGAAAGTTTTGATGGCGGCTGTCGTACAAGAGTACTAGCTCGCCTTCGCGGATTCCGTGGTCCCCTGGAAGTCTCCCGTCATACTTCTCCTTCCGGTCTTCCTGCACTGCCCCGTTTCTGCTCATACCTTCTGCTCGGCCCTCCTCCAAGGCGTCGATGGCTTGTAACCTCTCCGGTTTGCCGTCTCCCTCTTCTCCGAGCCTCATAGCCATAACCCGGTGAGTCTCTACTGCGAGCTCAACTCCGTGAATGGCCTCCTGGCCGAAGACCATGAAGTACGGGGTCTTCCCGGTGGTTGTTTTCTCCGCCGTGTTGTACGCGTGAACTGCGGAGGCAAGCTTCCTATCCCAGTCGGTCTTATGGGCGGACACCATCTTGTTTAACATTTTGCCGATGGTGCCATTTGACCGCTCTGTCTGACCGTTGGCCTTGGGATTGTACGGGGTTGTCTTGCGGTGTCGGATCGCATACTTGGTGGTGATGTCCTCGATGACATCATTGATGAAGTGCGCTCCCCGGTCACTGACCAGTTCCAGGGGATGGCCGAACCTCATCATGATCTCCTCGAACAGGAAGGACGCTGCCGTCCTGGCATCATTTCCGCGGGTTGCCCTGGCTTCCACCCACTTCGTGGCGTAATCGGTCGCGAGTATGATGTAACGCTTCCGGTTTTTGGTAATGGGGGCGATCGGACCTACAATGTCGATCCCCCATTTGACAAAAGGGGCCGGGGAAAAAATCGGGGTAAGGGGCGGTGGTTCCTGAAACCCGGTTGTCCTGTCCGCTGGCATTGGTCGCAGCGTTGGACGTACTGCCGGACATCCCGGATTACGAAGGGCCACCAATACCCCGCACTCTTAATACGGTTAACCGTACTCATGGCGGCTAGGTGCCCTCCTGAATCCCCCGCATGTAAGGCCTCCATCACCTGTCTCCGCTCTCCGGGTTCCAAACACCGGCGCAGCCTGTCATCGGCTCCCATCCGGAACAGGACTCCGTTGATCAAGGTGTAGGGTGCCACTCGGTGTTGGAAGACGCTCTTCTCTTCCCGGTTCATGCCTGCGGGATAAAGTTGGGTCAGGAGGTAATCTCGGATCTCCTGGAATTCGGAAAGGGCCTCGCCTTCCACCCGTAGTACCGCAATGTCCGGCTTATCCTGGCTATCCGGGAATTCGTCGGGACAGGGGAGGAAATGTCTTCCAGGGCCGGCTCGCCTCGCATCCTGGATAAGTAATCGGCATTGGCATTTGCCCTACCCGGTTTAACAACCACCTCGTAGGTAAACTCCTGTAACACGAGAATCCACCGGGCTATCCGTCCGGAAAGGTCCGGCTTATTCACCAGATACTTGAGCGAATCGTGATCCGTATGGAAGACCACTCGATATCCGAGTAGATAGTGCCGAAACTTCTTGCGGGCATAGACTACGACCCGGGGCCTCGCGTTCGGTGGTGGTGTAGTTTCTTTTTCCGCTGAACTCATCTGTCGGCTGGCGTAGTAGATAGGCCTCTCCCGCTTCTGCTCATCCGGGTGCCACAGGATGGCTCCTAGGCACCACCCCGAGGCGTCGAGGGTAACATGGAATTCCCGGGTCCAGACCGGGGGTGCTAGGATAGGTGCCCGGGTTAGCTGCTGCTTCAGGTCCTCAAAGGCGGCAGCGCGCCTCTCCGGTCTCCACAGGAAGGGCTCGTCCTTTTTCAGCAGGGCCGTTAACGGGGCAGCTTTCCTAGCGTATCCATCGATGAAGCGCCTATAATATCCGACGCAACCCAGGAATCCGCGAACCTCCTTCACCGTCCGCGGTGGTGCTAGTGTCAGGATAGCGCTGACCTTGTCCGTGTCCACTGCAGCCCTCTCCGGCTCACCACATGCCCGAGCAGTAATCCGGTCTCCATTCCGAAAAAACACTTCCCGGGATGGAGCTTGAGGCTGGTCTCCCTACATCGGCTGGAATGTCTTCCGCAAGTGCTCCAGGTGATTCTCCCGCTTTCCGAACACTGCGAAATCATCAATGAATACTTCTAGGAAATGCCGAAGAAAGTCCTTGAAGATATCCATCATGAGCCGCTGGAAAGTGCCCGGGGCGTTACACAACCCGAACGGCATCCGGTTAAAAGCGTAGGTCCCCCATTCCGTAGTGAAAGTGGTTTTGAGCTGGTCACTTTCTCGGATGGAGACCTGGTTGTACCCGGAGAACCCGTCCAGGAAGCTGTAAAGCTCCTGCCCGGCCACATGATCTAGGATAATATCGGTAAACGGGAGCGGGAAGTAGTCCTTCTTAGTGGCGGCGTTGAGCTTACGGAAGTCCTGGCAAACCCGGATCTTCACCTTCCCGACCGCTCCCGTCTTCTTTGGTACCACCACAATCGGGGATACCCACTCCGTGTTGTTAACCGGGTAGATGAATCCGGCCTCCAGTAGCCGGTCAATCTCCTCCTTCACCATCAGGGAGTATTTCGGGTTAAGCCGGTACTGTCGCTGGCGAACCGGGCTAGCTCCTTTCACCAGATCGATTTGGTGCTCTCCTAGCTGCGGAGGAATACCTCGGAGGTCTGTGGGTGCCCATGCGAACACATCGGCAAACCCGGTCAGCAGGGTGCTGTACTCGCTCTTTTCCCGGGTAGTCAAGGTCTTCCCCAAAAAAAACTTCTTCCCGGGGCCAACCTCGACCTCCTCGAAATCCTTAGGTGAGACGACACCTTTGATCCGCTCGGGTTCGGCCTCTTCCGGGGTTATTCCTGGTTTCCCGGGGATAACCTCCCCGTGAGTCGGCTGGGGTTGTCCAGCGGGGTCGGCGAGCTGCTTACGTATCCACTTCTCGGATAGGGCTACGCACGATTCTCCAAGGGACCTGTCATCCATCTCCGGTTTTCCCTCGACTTCCTATCCGCGCACACCGATTCCCGTCCTTCCTCCGTCACGGAATCCGGGAATTCGAAGTCCTGCTCTACCAACCCGGAGAATTCGCTCACCAGGTAGCTGGCCTGTGTATTGGGACTCTCCGTGTCCGACCACTCCGTGGTGTAGCCGTCGGATTCGTATGTCTCGCCTTCGTGGGCGGAATGCATCCAGGGGATGATGAGGGTTGGCCTCTTTCCGACCCGGAATTCTTTCTCGCCCCAGTCCACTATTACCCGGGCCATGTAGAGCCAGGGCCGACCCAGAAGCATCCGGAAAGGTCGCCCGGTTGCTACCCGGATAATGACAAAGTTCAGGGGGTAAGTAACTCCCCCTATGATGGTGGGAACCCTGGAAAGCCTTCCCACCGGGGCTACCCGGGATTGGTCAGCCATGCGAAGGACCAACTGGGTTGTTTCCAGGGTAGTGTATCCGAGGTTGTGAGCCGTGTCCTCCAACATCAGGTTTACGCCGGATCCACCATCTACTGGGACATCGGGGATGATGCAGCCATCAACTTCCACCTGTAGCTCGGGTGCACCGAAATCCTCCACTTGTGCAAAGTTTAATGCTACCGAAGGAAGCTTGTATCTCTTCTTCCGGCGTTGAATCCAGGCTTCCCGGACAGTCTTCTGGTAATTGGCGTTATCGTGGAGAAGCTGCCCGATGGTCACATTGGCCTGCGTGTCCTTGATATCTTGCAGGATATCGTACTCGTCGACCCGCACTTGGGGTCCGGGTTTGATCACGACAGGGTTGTCCTGGAAATGGACAACCCTGCGGTCAGGATCTGCCCGAGTTGCGGCAAGGTCCGCCCTGACCTCGTCGCTGATGTCACGATCGAGCTTGGTGGGTTCCACCCCTTTTTCTGCGTCTGCTAGGGGTGGTGCCGGTAGGTCTACCCGGGTAGGCTCTTCGTCTTCCTCTTCCTGCCCGGGTTCTTCATCTTCTCGGGCTTTCCGGTTGGCCTCCCGGATCGCCTTCTTCTGTCGCCTCGAGCCTGTGTTGCTCCTCCCCTGGGTGGAACTACGCGTGGAGACCTTGTTAACTGCCGTCTCCTGTCCATCGAGTAGTTCCACCTCGCACCCTCATTTATCCGGGTTCTCTATGCCGGCAGTGGAACCATAGTTGAGGCCGGACTGAGAACGGGGAGGGGTTTGCACCGACTTGTAGATGACCTTCGGAGGCGGCTTCTTCGGACAACCCTCGAGGTTATGTCCGTACTCATGGCAACCCTGGCAAGGTAGGTTCTTCGGTGCACCGGGCTCGACGTCGGGTACATCACAGCCGCTGGCATAATGCCCTCTCCTCCCGCATCGGTAGCAGATGACATAATCCAGGTAAGTGCCAGTGAGGGGCTGCCCGGATGGCTGTCCGGGTAGACTCCTTCCTGGGGCGGCTGGGTACGACCTGCCTCCGGAACGCGGGGTGACACCTCGGCCGCGCCCATACCCTGCGTGAACCTGGTACAGGGTAACCACCTCCTCCTCTTCCGGTTCCTCCTCCTCGTCAGCCAGCACGTATCTGACCCCGGTCTGGGGGTCAGTCCACTTCGAGGACCTCCTGGTGGACGTGTTGGGGCACTCCGTGGGGTTGTGCCCGTACTCCTTGCACTTGGAGCACCACACATTAGCTCTCTGCGTCGGAGGATTTTTGCGGCCACTCTGGAGTTCGGCCATGTTCACCTTGATAGCTTCGAGCTCCGCCAGGACTTTCTTGAGACCATCTTCCTTCTCAACCTTCACCTTGACCGTGGCGGAACTAGACTTCTTGGAACTCTTTGCCTTCTCCGGTTTGGCCTCCTCCTCGCTCTCCGAGCTATCCGGGTCGTTCGACTCCTGGTCGTCGCTACCCGCGGAACTGTCCGAGTCGGTGTCCTTCTTCTTCTTACCCTTATCCTTTTTCTTATCCTTCCCCTTCCTGCGGCTACTACGGAGGGCTTGAGCGGAGTCCTCGTAGTCCAGGGCAGCGTCCATAGCCTCCCGGAGTGTCTTCGGTTTGCTCCTCCGGATCTGGAAGGACATATCCTCCGGTAGCCCGCCCACGTACCACTGGACCGCCACCATCGGGGCGATGTCGAAGGCTACCTTGTTCATGAGGGCTTTCACCCTCTGCCCGTACTTCCGGACGGACTCGTACTCGCGCTTCCGAACTTTCCCGAGTTGCATCAGGGCCCGTGCTTCTCCTCCGGCTTCCCGGAAAGCATGAAGGAAGGCTATCCTCAGCTGATCCCAGTTGGCCTTCACATCCGCGGGTACATCGTTGTACCACTTCAACGCTTCACCTTTCAGCAACCCGGAAAAGACACGGAGTCTGGACTCCGGATCTTCCAGGTTAGCATCGGCGGTGGCCACGAACTCCTCGACCCAATCGTCCACGTCCTTGCCACCATCACCTGCGAAGCGGCTATATTTCAGCCGGGTGAGTGGTGCGCGACGGAGTGGAAGGACAGGGTTGGGGTCCATGGGATCTGGGTTAACGCGGCCCGGGCTGGGCGGCCCTTCGCTTCCCGGAGGGGAACTAGGTGCGTCGCTCTCGGATGGGGGTGCTGGTACTGGGACCACCCCTACTGTAACCGGGACGACTACCTCCTCAGGAGGGGATGCGTAGTGGATCTCCTCCTCCTCGTAAGCAAATTCGCGAGCTTGTGCGAGCTGCTCGATCTCGGCTGAAGCCCTTCTCCTGGATGCCCGGGTAACTCGACTTCCACTTGGCTCACCCGTCTGCGCTCGAGTCATGAAGCAGTACACCGGGTATACCTCCGGCGGCTTCTAGACTTGCAATACGATGTGAGTGAGCTTTGATCTTGTCACCAGAACCTCCAGCATGAATCTCCTTCTCTCCTGGCAGAAACGTCGAACTTGCAGCTTTAGGATCCCCGGCAGCGGCGCCAAAAGTAATCGTGTCGTAACGTGCTTTCCCGATTCGTGCCCGGATAACCCTTTTTCGTGGTAAAAGAGGTTTCCCAAACAAGAACCCAAGTATTCGTTCCACGGAGATCCTGTGAAGTGCAAGAACACAATTTCCACCAGTTAGCTAACCCGGATTTGTGCTATCCGGGTACTGTCCTATCACCCCCGTACCCTGTATCCTGTCCTGGAAAAAGCTGCCCGGACAGGAGAAGAGAGGGGGGTTTAGTCTTTGTGGTTTAGTTTAGCCTCTGTATTCACCTCAGAGGGGTTTTCCCGCGTTTAGATAAGTGGGGGGATTAGACCACTTTTCCCGTTGATTAACGTGACCGGAAAGGTCACCGAGACTCTCTCTCTCTCCTTACCCTGTTAGGAACTTCCCTTATACCTCCCTCTACGCCCGGACTCTACACCCACGCGCATGTCACAAAGGTTGGTATCTGGTTCTCCTATGGTCCGGTTATCACAACTCACTACCCGGGTTAGTAGATCCCGGGTATCGGATCTGGGGTGGTGCGGCGGCCCGGAGTTCACCGCTATCACCTACGGCCAATTCGCCTATCCGGACTTGGCAGCAGATCGGGGGGACTCAACCGATGGTGTTCTCGGGAGTCGGTTAAGCGACCGGAATCCCTTCCGAGCTGTAATCCCGAGACGCTACACGGACAGACCGGATCGCACCATAAGTGGCAAGTGCCGTTCGCTAGCCGCACTCCTCCCCGTCGCCTTCTCTACCTCCCGTACTACTCTCCGTTCAAGGACGGAACCGCTCTCTCTTGCCCGGATAGCAAGGGTCTTCTTGAACTCGCAACCACCCCGACCCAATGAGACAAGAAGGGGAAAAGGAGAAGGACACACAATCGACACACACGCACACACACGAGGGAGATGAGAAAGAGGCGTGCTTGCACTTTGGATTAGGGTATTGCAAAGTCACAAAAAGACCCCGAGGAGTATCCTTCCCTCGGCTAAGTAGTGAGATCCTCCCTGGCATCCCGAGAAGAGGATAAAATCTGCGCTGAGGGAATCTTTCTAAATCCGGCCTTTGTCGAGCCTAACGCCGTCATTCTCCTACTCGCCATAAAGGCACTAAAATCTAACCCTATCCTCGGCCGGTGCATCCCGATCGCTCGCCGGGGTTGCCACAGGTGCGGGTATCTCTACAAGCGCAAGGGGAGGTGCCTCCCGGGAAAAGTCCGGGCCATCTCCCGATGAGGCCTCTCATCTCTCGGAGAGCTCCTTCCATCCTTTCTGTGACCTTCTTCATGTACGCCGCCGTGGTTGTCCCCGCCCGACCCGTTCGTGGCTACCGACCCGGCCGCCGCCTTCCCGGTCTTCGACAACCGGCGGGCCTCAACCGGTCGAGCCATACCCGGCTAGCCGTGCACCGGTTGAGGTATACCCGGTTGAGGCGGCCCCTTTCCCGGGTAGGAGTCAACCCGCGAAGAGCCGCTACGCGTTATCCGGGTCCGCTTGCGGGCCGATTTGGACGACGACTAGGCGGGATCCTGGCTCGAGAACAGGAGATACAAAGCAAAAGAAATTCAAAAAGGTAGTGCTACCCTACCCTGTCCACTAAGCCTAAGGATGCTCCTGGGTGGGCAGGTTCCTAGCCGAGCTAACCTTACCCGGTCATTACCCGGGTAGGCCAGGATATGGGCGTTTATTTCTCCTAATTAGCTATAACTAACCGCTATCCGGACTTACGTGGGGCAAAAACGGAAAAATGAGGTCTGACACCGACCATTGGTCATGAAGGAACCGGGAACTCAGAAGTCTATCATTCTTAAGACCTTGTCAGCTCATCTCTTCAATAGCTTTGATGCTTTTTATACAGAGGCTAATACGCTCATCATAGATGATAGTCCGGTTAAGCACGTGCTTAATCAGCGAGAAAATGTTCTTTTACTACCATCTTAATCTCACAAGGACAATAGGGCACACGAGGATTCTATTTTGTTAGATGAGGTTTTGCCGTATCCGTTAGAGCTCCATCAGTTTGACGGTCCCCTTAGCAAGTTCCGGTCATCGTTTCAATTTGGACGTGCCATGATATATGATGATCGTACATCATTAGATCTGTATAATGATATTACAAAAGGCATTAATGGAATGAACAATTATTTTATATTCTATTGACGGGTAATTTTCGACCCTTTGGTTTAATTTGAATTCGTATCTTAGAATGTTAAGCTCCTGTAGTAGCTTTGTAGGAATTTTCATAGGTTTCTGAATTTTCAGTTTGTGAATACAAAGACAATGTGATCTTTAGTTCTTCGTAAGACAAGCCTCTCTTGCATGAACTTTATGTACTCTAGATAATTGATGATTTGTTTGAAAAAATTGTTGAAATAGATTACGCAGGGTGATTGTCGTGCTTCTCTGGATTCTTTGATGAATGCTGTGGATTTCGGGCCTTCACTTCGGAGTAGAGGACGAATATTTCGGTCTGCTGAAACGGCTCAATCTACCATGGATTTTTTGACAATGGTAGTAGAAGATGGAGTAGTTAACGGCCCTGTCACTAAGTCACTACCTCCAAAGGTGTTGCAATCGGCTTCCCCCATGTCGCCTCCAACAATAAATCATAATGGTTCTCCTCTTCAAATTACATGTACGCCTACGAACCGTATGTTATACGACTTTGACGTGGATATTTCTGAAGAAGCTTTTGTGAAGGTTTGTTCCACAATGTGCATTAAATGCTTGAGTTAAGTGTTTGCAAGAACGAATAACTATTTGAAGATCTACTGCTATACACTCTAATACATTAGAGAATTCTTAGACATTTGACTCATATGCTACCTATTGCTCGTATGTATCTTTTAGCTCCTTCACTTGTAAGAAATGCCGTTGTTTTATTTTGTTCAGGATCGTGTTTTGGAGAGTTCAAAACCATGTCCTTCGAAGTCTACGGAACAGGGAGCAATCAAGCCTTCGTCAGAAAACCGCCGCCACTCGCTACCTAAGTCAAGCATTGAGGACCGGCGTCCCAAAAGACTGCAACGCCTTCTTAATAGTCCATTGATGCAAGACAATGATTCTAGCTCGACACGTCGGCGTCAACGAGCATTCATCCAATCTCGTATTGCCACGTATGGTGGAACTCTATTAGCTACAGAAGTAATTATGTACAGATTTGATAGTCATAACTCTTGTATGACATATTTTGTGAATCATGATTGATATTTACAAGCGACTAAATGGAATATTCTTTTATTCCCATCCTTTTTCTATTGTCTGTTCAGAGCTATGTCTCTTTTTACATATATTCATATCAAGTTTGATGCATGATCTAGTACTTTATGCTTAACATCGATAGATATTTTAGATGATTCTCTATTCTTAAAACTCCCAAAGTCTTGCATATTTCCCACTATAACTATATGGGGTTCTATGCGTACCTTCTTAATTTTTAAACTAATACATTATAAACTTTAGGACTCTTTTACCCCTCCCCCATCCAATATTCATGCTCATCTCATCCTTGTAGGAGCTGCTACGAAACCTCATGGACTCGCATTCAACATAAACAGGGAGAATTCCCGATTAACACGTAATTCATTATAATGGGAATATTCAAATTATCATCAAATAACATATTTCGTTAAAGTGAGAATATTTCTATTATCATCGACCTAAATCCCACAAAAAGGACTTCAGCTCGACCTAAAGTGCAAAACAAGAAACCCAAAACTCTCTAATATAAGCAAAACATCCCATTAAAACAAGAAACTCAACGATATTGAGAACATATATTTGGAATGGTCAAAACACATTCCATATCTAATCTAGAAAGAATAGCACATCAGAACGGAAAACACATTAAAATGAGAAATCATCACAATGTCAATATTACATATAGTTCTAAAGATACGATTCTATTTAAAATATCAGTTACAATACAATGCTACTACAAAAAATACACCAATCTACTTATCTGATTCTGCCCAAAACAAGAAAGCTCTAAACAACTTCAACGTTATTGAGCTTAAATCCAATTCGAGAAGAAATTATGGACGAGCTCTTATCCACTTTGTCCCCCATAATAGCTAAAGCCGCGATTGACTATTTAGGTCGACGTGACCTAAATACCAATGTCTTGAGTGATCAAAAATTTTATTCCTCCTCGACCTCAAAACGCAGAATACTTTGTTTGATGATAGTAACCTATTCCTTGCGTATTTCGCTAGTGTTCAGATATTCTCGAATCAACGGTACTCGAGACAAAGGCCAACATCCATTCTTCAAAGTAGAAGAAACCTCCATGGGCACCAACAATAAATCACTGACTGCACGCCAATATCGTAAAACGGAATCATGTCGTCGACGAAACTCTCCTGACAAGTCTTGGGCACATGAAGTTTCCCACATCTTAATGAAACCTGATATACCTTTCACAATTTCATCGAGATTCTTTATAGGCATTGACGCTAGAGGCTTCATTTCTCTCGTAGGCAATAGAGGCATACCAGTAATAGAACTCTCTTTCCACAATTTTATTCCTTCACTAGTCGATGGAAGCCACTCATTGTCAGAACATAACATCTTGTACTTCATCATGGGCCACCCGTTGTCATGTTTGAAAAATTTGAATTGTTGCCCTTCAGAATGACCAACAAGAACTTCATCTTTAGAAGCAATGAAATCCTTGATATATCCTTTAAAATCGGGAATCTCCTCAATCAAATGCGGAATAACTGAGAGTGCCTCAGCGTCCATGAACGATTTCATCAGAAGAGGAATCGTCAAATAGTCATTCTCCTTTAAAATCATACTCCAACGTCCAAACAGAGCGTCAATATCTTCATGAGTATGTCCAACTAAAAGAAAATTGACGTAAATTTCACGGAAAACGCCCATATGTACCAGAAGGGACCAAAAACAAAACATGAATCGATCTTTGTTATCAGAGGCGGCGTTGTCAAGTTGCACATGTAAAACTGGAGGAAGGGATTCCGTAGCTCCTGATGACTCACTCTCAGGCAAAAGAGAGTTTAAACAAGCATCTTTACCGATAAGCAATGCCTCAAACAAAGGATGCGTTCCAGATCCAGCAAACAATGACTTGGAATGTGATATTGGAACTCCTTCTAAATCCCGGAGAAGCTTCAAAAAAGATCCAACAGTGTGATTGCAATCACTGGAATAAAATGTCAAGTCCATAGTGAGCATAACGAACATCGCAGTGCCCGTGAGGAATCATTCCCGTCACAGCAATAGGAAATTTCATAAGTGCATCATTTGTTTTTGTTTTGTGAGAGAACAAAGGACAAGCTGTTTTCGCATGATCCATTTTGTCGTGGATAATGCAAAGAACCTCTTTGGGCCTTTGAATAGATAAAGAGCGGTTTGTATAATAATACTCACGATGTGTTCGCTGATGGTCCAAGTGCAGTTTAAGCTTTTTGATCCACATGTTCTCTTCATTTGAATCTAGCACCATGGACTTGATCATGGTCTGAAGTTTATCACACATTGCACATCGCGCAAAATTGTCTCCGGGTGCTTTCTTCGAATACTCGGAGAATATTGTTTGCCTAATCGTGCTGAGAGTACTTTGCGCGATGAATTTGAGCCCCAACCTCTCGTTGGTGAGATTGATATCTGGATCGTATCTTTCCATTTGAAGGAGGAAGGCAATGACCGTGATACTACTTTGAGTCCATTACTCAGCATCTTCGCTTTGTGCGGCATATGATCAGCTGCGTTGTCGATTAACACTTTAAGCGTTGCAGCAGCTTCCTTCACATGAAGTCGTGGTTTTTTAGAGCCAACATTCCCGTGATGTTGAGCCCGTAAACCAGCAGCCGCCTCTGCTTTCTTCCTGTAAAACGTTGCAGAACGAACTCCAGTAATATTCTGCCAAGCTCGAGCACAAATATCAATACCTTCCGTTGTAACTATCATACTTTTGTCAACAGTTTTATGAAATCAATGATGTACATCAATCTTAAAGTGCGCCTTGAACTTAAAATCTGAAGACTCGTACATATGCTTTCTCAAGGTCAGAATCTTTTGGCGAGGGAATGGCTGACAGCAATTTTTATTGCAACACTTCATACTTGCAACCAAATTGACAGACTCTACGGTCAATAGTTGCTCTTCCCTCCTAGTTCTGTGGATCTTAGGATGTCTTTCTCCCAAAGTATACGGACGAACTCCTTTCCTCTTCGGTAAATCTCGAGCATAAACCGCAATATTGTATTGCTCGCGATGCAAATGAACAAGTAAAGACCAACCGTCATGAATGGTGTGGCTGAGATCCCATTTTAATGACTGAAATATTGTATCAGAAGGCATAAACTCTAAATCCAAGCACTTTACGATCTGAACAACTACTTGATCATCTTGCAAAGGCTCGTCATCGGAGCCCAGTACACAATCAGACCCCACACTTTGACAAATACCCTTTGCAACAATGGCCCCTCCAAGATTCAATAGTGTCACAAATTCGGTTATCCATTTGCATCTCGGGAGTCCAGGACAATCCTTCAATCGATCCGGCAGAACGAGCTCAACATCTTCCAAATCCTAATAACCAAAAAACAATTATGTTAAATAAGGAACCACCATAGACGTCGATGGAAACAAAGCCGTGAATATTATAATACCTCTTAAGAAAGACCTCGATTGTCCCAGTCGTCATCGGACGCACTACTCGCCATGTAGAGCAGTTACACCCTGAAAATAGCTCCGTGAATATGCTATACAACATTACAAAAGATTCAAATAACCTTTAGTGGAAATGAACACGCAAACATGAAAACTCAGAACATGCTGAGAAAAGCCTATGGAAGTAGTATTTAGCTCGACTGGACTTAATTTCCTACCTAATATACTAGTTTATAAATAATCATTTGACATCAAATAGGAACGATCTAAACCTTCAGACTGTGGACATAGCTCGAAACAATAACTTAAACAAATACTGTGCGTTTAGGAGGCATCGACCTAAACAGATCGCGTTTACCAGGCAGCGATCTAAACACTCTGCATTTAGCAGACAGCGACCTAACCACTGCATCTATTTGGGATCGACCTAAACACTACGTTTAGCAGGCATCGACCTAACCACTGCCTCTAGTTGGGATCGACCTGAAAATTGCCTGTTTAGTAGGCAGCGACCTAAACACTGTGCGTTTAGCAAACAGCGACCTAACACTGCGTTTAGTTCCAAGAGTTCTTACAACTGTGCGTTTAGAAGGGAGCGTCCTAAACACTGCGTTAAACAGGCAGAGACCTACACAGTGCGCTTAGCAGGCAGGGACCTAATCACTGATTGTATAGCAGGCAGTGACCTGAATACTGATCGTTAAAAGGGAGCAACCTGAACACTGCGTTCGGTTGGAGGTGACATGAGTAGTGCGTTTAGCAGGCAGCAACCTAAACACTCTAAGTTAAACACTCTAAGTTTAACAGGCATCGACCTACACACCGTGTGCTTACTAGGCAGCGACCTTAACACTCTAAGTTAAACAGGCATCGACATACACACCGTGTATTTACCAGGCACCGACCCAATATCTGTGTGTTAAGCGGGTAGCGACCTAAACACATTGTGAGTTTAGCAGACATTGACCTATACAATGTGCGTTTAGCAGAGAGCGACCTAAACACACTGCGTTTAGCAGACATTGACCTATACAATGTGCGTTTAGCAGAGAGCGACCTAACACTGCGTTAAGATGGAAGAGTCCTAACCACTGTGCGTTTATCAAGTAGCGACCTAAACACTGCGTTAAACAGGCATCGACGTATACACCATGCGCTTAGCGGGTAGCGACCTAAAATCTGTGCGTTTAGCAGGCAGCTACCTAAAAGCTGTGCGTTTAGCTCGTGAAATAGGAAATACCTGTTTTTGCGACCTAAATGCACACTGTCATTCTTGTATTTGTAGTGATGTAAAATGAATCGCCCGGAGAGGTCGCAAAGAACAAGATGAAATAACAATGCAATTGCGCATGGAATTGCAATTGCGTATGGAATTGCAATTGCGTATGGTAATGGCGTACCTGATAGAGAGCAAAAACAAACCCTAGCGCACAGACGAACACCCTTGAACACACACCAAATGCAAGCGCGACCAAGGGCAAAAATGCCTTGAGCGTGCGAAGTGGTGGCAAAGAATGACGACGATCAAGAAGACGAGAGGCGCGCAACGACGAGGGCAGAGGAGGAGCGCAACGACGAGGGTGGTGGCAGCAGCAACGCTTGCTGGCCTGTGCGGTGTGGAGCGCTGGCCTGTGCGGTGCGGAGCAAGGAGCGGAGGGCTGGCGTGCTCGGAGCCAAGCGGCGCCTGGGGGGGGGGGCTTGCGGAAATGTGGGGTGGGGCCCCTAGCTGGTGGGCGGAAGCCCATTCAAAATTGGGTGAAGCTCGCGCCAACGGCGGGCGGCCGCTGCCCGACGGCCCGCCTGCGCGACGTGGCGGCGTGGGGCGCACGCGGGGTGCACGCGCCGGGGGTGTCGCACATGACTAAATCGAATGATAAAAAAAAATTAAGTCTCTACTATATTATAATTAAAAAATTAAGACATAATTCCGTAATGCAACTAACTTATTTGTTTCAAAATCATTGATTAAGATTTTAATTATACATAGGCTAATAAATAATTTATTACTCTTTCTATCTCACTTTCTAACGATGACCTAAATAATTCACTATAGATCAATCTTAGAATAAATTACCTTAGTAATAATTCAAATCGAATCTTAGAATAACACATTCAAAATAATTGAATACTATAACTACAATAGTCTTTATATTTTACGAGATACTAGTCTTCAATGATTTGACATCAAATAACTCATTACATGTGTTAAACTCAGGTGAACACCCCTTTTGTGCTCTAATCTTGTCTTATTCAATGTTTTCGTGGTTGCATGTAAATTATAACATATAGCCGCGATAATCGTATGCGTAATTTAAAAATACCATTGTTTTCATATGATTATTGTTTACTAAGACGCATGTAGCTCACTATTTACTTATGTATTTGCAATAACACCCGTACTTGTTGTCTTATCTATTTAAAAGATTCTAAATAAAATACTAAGTAGTCTTAATTCTCATATTGATTTAAGAACACCTCAACACATAAATTTGGTTCATTGAGATAATGTAAGTAACTATGATTATTAATTTTTCTATTCTTTTATACTTTATTTGTTTATTATTTAAACTTATAATCAGAGCGTGTAAAACATGATTCACGTATAAATGAAATTTTCATAGACTGACCTTTGTCTTTCAACAAACTTCATAAACTGATAATTACTTAGCGCATGAATTAAAATTAATTATATTATCCTTGCCTCTAGCTTTATTTCGACTATTTTCCAATATTATAATAAATTTGAAAACTTTAATTCCAATGATTAAAATAAATTACTCTTGAAATCAAATTTAAATAAAAAATTAAAAAACAAATCCGTAATGCAACTAACTTATTTATTTCAAAATCATGCATTAAGATTTGAATTATACATAGGCTGATAAGTAATTTACTACTCTTTCTATTACACTTTCTAAAGATGTGCTAAATAATTCACTTTAGATCAATCTCAAAATAGATTAATTAAAATAATTCAAAATAACACAATCTACTAACTCGAATCTTACAATAATACATTCAAAATAACTAAATTATTCCATACCTAGAATAGTACATATACTTTACGAGTTACTAAACTTCGAATATTGATCATCAAATAACTCAATTAGAATCTTAGAATATTTCGCTTAAAATATCTGAATTCAAATCTTAATAAACCAACTTTTAATGAAATTCTTGAATATTATACCTATCATATCAAACTTCATTTACGTAATATTTATTTTAGTATACCACATCAAATCTAGTAAATAAATAAATTAACAAGACTCAACATATTTCGTACTTAAGTAATAAACTTTGAATATTGCACTTACAAAAATTTTAATCCTAGAATACCTCTCTTAGAAATTATTAGTACTAATATATGTAGGTTATTGAACGTAATTTTCCAAATACTTAGAAAAGAGTAATTCGCTTGAAAAAAATGTACACAAAAATTAGAATACTACATTTAAAATGTTTGAATCCTAATTATTCTTATACTACTTCACCAAATTTAATAAGAATTCTGTTATAAGTTCATACTTATTTACTAAATACTAACTTTAGTATACCTTACTCTAAATACAATGAAACTAATATCTATAATTAAAAAGAAAATAATTTAGTATTATTTTAATACCAAAAATAATGTAACAAATATTATATCTAAAGATATATCAATTATTAAGGCTTTAAATAAAGTATAAAGGCTTAAAATATTTATGTTTATAACTTTTTGAAAACTAAATCATTCATATAACTTTTTTTTTTAAAAAAAATTCGGAAAATGAATTCATCTAATATTGTTGATTTTAATATAGACTTTAGCTTATTACGTATCAATTGATATAAGTTTTTTATAGATGTAACATTTACATGTTATATTTATAAAAAACTTATTTATTCACAAGAGATAATAGTTATAATTCAATGTATATTTCAAATACATAAACCATTTATGAATCATCAAACTGAGCATAAATTTTTCTATAAAATCATTAAAATTAAACGAAAAAACAGCAGTAAAAAAAAAAAAAAAAAAGTCAAGGTATTTTAATTTGAATAAATTTAAGAACGAATTATAATATATTTTAGCAAACTAAAATCATTCTTAAATTTTATATAAATTTATATTATTCATATACAAATGACAAATTAAATTTCCATAGATAAATAATAAACATTGTACGTAAACATAATTTAAAATAACCAATTTTCAAGATAAATATGTATTTTATATTAAACTAGATATACATGTTATTCGTATTGTACGGTTGACTTATTTTACGAGATAATATTATGTTAATATATACTTATCTAATTGCACGCCACCACCTCCCACATATCTTACACATTCAATCAAGGTTGTCACTGCAAAGCTATAGTAAAGGTGCACGGGGTCTTACCGTCTAGCCGTTGGCACTCCGCATCATCACGAAGAGTTTAATTTCACTGAGTCCATGTTGGAGAAAGCAGGGCACCCATTTTATTCTTATCATTGGTATTACTTGTTTTATGACGTTATATTAGGTTTTAACTTTCATTCTTGAGGATTAAATAACTAAATAAACATTTGAATATTTAAAAAAGTCTTTGTGTGAGAAATTGAACCTATTCTATGCTTATGTCTTAAATTATTTGACCTTGTGAAATCATAAGAATAAGATTTATGAAAAATACTTAAAGAAATGAAATTTTTTAGTACTGAACCTTCTCAAGCTTAAACGTAAGCTTAAAACACGTAATTCGTTATAATGGGAATATTCAGATTATCTAATTGATGAAAATTGAGCTTGAGTTGAGCGAAATGTACTGTTTGGATACATTAAGTTTGACCCAAGCTAAACCCACATTTATGCATCATTTAACTAAATATGGACTTTCGGCTTATTTAGCGATTTAAAATATGGGGAGATCTCTCTATCTATGACCTTAAAATCTACATATTTGAAGAGAATCTTCATAGAACTTAGATTCTAGAAATATTTTACAACTATTGTTCTTAATTGAAGACTGTAGACTGTTCATATTTAGTCAAATATATAATATTTCTCAAATTCAGTGAATAATACCATTATAATGAATTACGTCTTTTAACCAAATCGAGTTTATTTCATCATATATTGTTTACGTTGTAATAATTATAATGAATCATAAACATATAAAACTCTTTACTCCTTATTATGTTGTATTCTAAGCAATATAATATAATTTAAATTTATTTTAAGTATTGTGCTTAATCTTGGACATTTCTTTTTTTAAAAGATGTTAATACTTCAAATTAAGGATTGTTAAAATTATATACGTTTATTGAAATTATACTTTTAAAATTATTTGTTGAAATTATACTTTTAAATAAATGAACTTCTCTATAAGACTATCTTACAGTACTCTACAATATATCATTATGCATTAACAACGCGACACTGCAATGTACATTTATATTTATCTATGCTTTATTAAAATATAATTTATAGAAAAGCAGCATTAAGTAAAATTTATTTATAATTTAACAAGCAAGCTAAAAAGGTATTACAAATAGAACTTGTAAAGCATTATGACTGAAATTATTCATCTTTATCGTCTAGAAATTACTCAAACATATTGCTTAGCATCATGTGTATGTTAGGTTACTTATTTTTAAAATGTTTTGCTACTCTTGATCGAGATATCAATCATCTTTCGTAGCAATTGTATCACGTCAAGAGTTGTGCAGTTTTCAAATCTTGCATCACTTATAGCCATGCTTGGGCACCAAAAATCTCAGAATTGGATTATCAACACTTCTCACAGTGAGTAGCATCAATACAAGTTGCTGCTTTCTCGTTTATGATGAACAACTCGAGCTGCAAAAGTCTGACAACAAAGAGTGCGAGCCGAGAGATTGAGTCTAATCACTCGGGTGCAGTGTATAGCTCACCAGAGCCGATGGACACTAACGATGTGAAAAGCATGCCGTTCAAAATTCATGGTGAAAAGCTCCAAGTGCTTCTCACGTCGCAGAAGGGTCTGTACTTCAAGAAGACTTTCACACAAGCATGGACGACGAATTCAGCCTCAAGTACTGAACCGCTAAGCGATGCATATTATTTCCCCTGTCGTATAACTCATTATTGCCAATCTACCCATGTACTCAACACTCTATTGGCAAATCCATCTTGTTTTAAATGCCGCTTGCAAAGTAAAAAAGACTCAGCCTCGTTGTGGGCCTTTTATCCTTAGCAATGCCTTCGTAACGCAGTGTCTTCAGCGTTTTAAGCGCAGGGCTGCCTACAGCGACGACTCGGCTTGATGTAGAGTGGGTGCTAACTCTCTTCAAATTGTATAGCAATTGTATCGAGTTTCTTGAGTTTTAAATCTGGGCAAGCAAAGTCCCATGCGGTATCCATTGTTAACATCGATTGCGAATACATCAATTGATGGATTGATTATTAAAATCGAAACGAATGAAACAATTCCATCATAAATGATTTTCTTAATGTTGCATCTATATGTATAATTTTATCTTCTGGCGTGCACTTTAATACTTGCTTACATTTCTTAGAGCAAGTGAGAGACGACACTCGACTTGTGTTGAGTTTCAACTTGGTGCGAAAAGATTGCAGTAAGTCTTATATATTTTGCATTCTTCTATGTTGAGGAGTGTTGAAACATTGCTACAGCTCTGATAAGAGGCTGTAGAATCGGCAAATACAGAGTTTTTTTTCACCAAGTTTGCGATTGTGTTTCTGACACAACCAATACGCATAGGCGAATTGCAATTTTGAAACATAAGAAGATAAAGAATATCAATTTTCTTTCCTAGATTTTAAATTGTGAATTAACATTACTTAAACAATGTTTTTGTTTGATATACACTGTTGTTCATCTGATATACACTGTTGCTTATTTGATATACATTGTCGCATATAAAAACTAAAAAAAAATTAAGAAGTCATGTTCACGAAAAGAAGAAATGTAATTTACTACTATTTTTTTAATTTAAAACTTATTAAAATTGTCAATGCTGGCCAATATATTCGATATAGACTGAATGTTGGCCAATTTTGCAATTGAATTTAACTAACAAGAATCTTAGAGAAATGTAAGATTGAAATATCCATACTTTTATGTAATAAATAAGTTATTTTACTCTTATTATCTAAAAATAATATAAATTGATTTAAATTTCAAACAAAGAAGAAAAATAGCAAATTAGACAATAAGAAAAATTATAAATTTCGATTAAACTAAAAATTAGCATGTATAAATTATAAATTTTAATACATAAAATCATATCAGTATTAGATCTATACGGTTCTGATTCATACTGTACAAAATTAACAAAATATTTAAAAATAATGGAAAAATAGATTAATAGAATGATGATAAAAATACCATTATTTGGCTAAGTAAATATCATCTTATGAATATTATATAAACAATTTTTTTTTTGTAGAAATGCAAAAAATATTATTGACGGAATCGCATCTATATGTAATGTTATGAAAGCAATTTATATAACTAACAATAATAAATAAGTAAGGAATGTAAATGTAATAACTCTTATATATTCAAAATATATTAGAAAAATTTAATAAATGTGTTATTTTTGTATTTTTTTATTAAACTTTATTTATGTATTTTATTTTATACCAAACATTTAAAACATTAAGAAAACAACTATAGTGGAAGTGTAATTCCTAATATATTAGTAACAACTAAGAAAGTTGTGTTCCAGCAAATAATGACTATATAGAAATGATATTATTTTGACAAAAATAAACGAATAACGCAACTATATGTAATTATTTATATGCAATGACGAGATTTTAAATGATTAAAACTCGAGAAGTTAGAAGAAAAACTTAGATGTTTTATACAATATAAACAACATAATTATCATAAAGTATTGTCTTAAAGACTCTATAATAATCGTAAATTTTGAATTGTATGTATTCGAACAATGTTTCTAAATTAAGTATCATTTGTTTTATAATTAATTAAGATGTGTATAATTTTTTAAATTAATCTAAAATGTTATTATTTTAGTTAGTACTTGTAAATAGTTATTATTGGCTAAAATCAGTCATTATATGAAGAAATCAAAATAAACTACAAGTAATTAATGAGAAACCTTAATATTTTTGTAAAATAGAACAAATTATTACAATAATAAAACCTTGTTGTGTTTGTGATTGAAAAGTATATCGGAACAATTTAGCAAATCAAATAGAGATCTGTAAATTGATATTTTGAAGTTAACTTTTAAACGGTTGAGGATATTTTTAGCAAAATAGCACATTCTCCTAAAAATTATCTTAGATAAAAATCGTTAGAACCTATTAGAAGTTCAATCGTACAAACTTGTAATAGACTTATCAAAGATCGTGTGGACCAAAAGTTGGGGCCTTATAAATTGTAAGATCATAACATATTAATATCAAAAATAAACTGCAAAATTTTATTATTTACACTTTGAGGTAAAATTGCTACTAATATACATATTGCAATGAAATAATCACCAACGAGAAAAACTTGATCCTATTCATTTTTACGAGTCCTTTACTCAACAAAAATACATCCAAACAATTTCTTGGCTGAAATAAAAGCCATGCAATGGTAAAAACTACTGAATATTTTTAAAAAAAATATAGCTCAAAATTAGACTCATATCAATAAATTTAATGCATTATGTTCAAAACATTTTCAATCTTGTTTAGGTTTCTATCACTTAGACTACACTCTAATTGAGGGTCATCACAAAAAATTAAGTTTAATTCCAACGGTGGATGAGGGACATGTAGCTTTTCAAGTATCATACATTCTTCATTTTTACTGTTGTCAAAACATCATTGCAAATCCAATAGCAAAATCATTTGAATCTAAAAACTTCTCATTTCAAAGTTATTAAGAATTTCCTAAGATTTAACCATGAAAAAAATAAATATTGAAATACTCTTTTTAATTTCACATAATTTCTTGCAATGGTAATACATGCCTCAGGCTTGGAAACCCAAAAACAAGAGTTCTCTTCCCTTAAATGCATACCATTAATTCATACTTTATTGTATGCACTTCCAAATTTTACAACACGAAGTAGACCTGATTAATAACCAAATCAAGTATGAATGTAATTTCTTAGTTAGTAATTAGAAATAGTTATCTTTGACTAAAATCACATATTATATGATAAATTTGTAATAAAGTAGAAGTAAATAATGGGAACCTATAATATTTACGTCGAATATTGTTACAATAAGAAAACTTTGTCGTGTTTGTCATTGAAGGCTAATTCGGAACAATCTATCAAATCAATTAGAGTCTACTGAATTGAATGGCGTTTATAACTTAACCCCTAAAGATCCAAGAAAGCCGAAATGGCTTTTTGGGGTTTCCGCAGGGAAAAAAGTCAGCCAACTTTGACCATTATAATCTCAAAATCAGAAAAAAATTAACGGTTCAAATTTGACATATGAGTATAGGGTAAAGTTAACTTCAAGATCCTATGATTGGATCTTCTAATTAATGCTTAGATTGAGTTTTTTTGGGCCTGAAGTAGAAGAGGGTCCTTTGTGATAATTTAGACAATTTTGTATTAAGGATCTTTAGGGGTTAACAAACTTTGAATATGTTACAAAATAAATAAAAAAGTAACTTTTATAATTTGATGATTGCTCTTCAAAATTGAGGTTCGATCATAATCCGCTTGATTAAACTCTTTGGGGTTAAATATATTACAAAAAGTGCAGTAATGTGGTCTAGAGAATATTCTAAGAATTAGAAAATTAATAAGCCTGGACATTTTGTAAGTAATGGAAGTGCAAAAAAAAACATACAAAAATAGATATTGTGAATTAGAGTGTTTGAATTTAACAAACTGTAGCAATATAATAAAAAAACATTCACAATACTACGGCAGCGGGCACCCCGGGGCATTTAGGGCACCCCGGGCAGCGCTGCCCCATCACGCACGGGCAGCGGGCATCCAGGGGCAGCCGAGGCACCCCGGACAACGCTGCCCCATCACGCACGGGCAGCAGGCACCCAGGGGCAGCCGCGGCAGCCCGGGCAGCGGCCTAGCGCCGCCTAATGCCCGTGGGGCACCCCGCGCTGCCGCCACGCGGCCATTTCCCTAGGCAGCCGACGGGGTCGCCAACACTCCTCGCTCTCTCATTTTGCTGTTCGCCGTTTGCCACAGCTCCTCCCACCTTTGCTTACCTTCGCGCCGATCGTCGCCGTCTTTCTGCTGCTCTTCATCGTCGCCCTCCTCCCGCGTTGTGCGCGCTCCTCCTCGTCGCGGTCCTGCTGTTCCGCAGTTGCTCGTCGTGATCTTGCTCGATCGACTCCCTCCTCCTCGTTCGCGCGCTCTTCCTGCGCGCTTTGTGCTGTTGCGCTTGAGCTGGGGTTTCGGCAAATACAGATTTGAGGCCTCATTTTTGAATTTCCGCTTGAGCTGGGGTTTTCCGCATTGAGCTTTTTGATTAGGTCGTGCTTCTTTCGACCCTGATTTGCGGCTAGGGTCTCAGCGTTTCGTGACCGCGCGCTTGTTTTTGCTCTCTCCATTTAGCAGGTACGCAATTTGCATACGCGATTCCAATTTCTTACGCATTTGCATTTCAATTCCAACTTGATCTTGCATTTTTCGACCTCTACGCCCTCTTCACTTTACATATCTAGAATAACATTGTGTATTTAAGTCGATGGGTGTGCATTTAGGTCGCAAAATTAGGTATTTCCTATTTCACGAGCTGAACGCACATCTTTTAGGTCGCAAAAACTGGTATCTCCAATTTCACGAGCTAAACGCACAGCTTTTAGGTAGCTGCCTGTTAAACGCACACTTTTTAGGTAGCTGCCTCCTAAACACACAACTCTCACGTAGCTGCCTGCTTAACCCACTACTTTTAGGTAGCTGCTTTCTAAACGCACAGCTTTAAGGTAGCTGCTTGCTAAACGCACACCTTTGATGTAGCTGCTTTCTAAACGAACTGCTTTTAGGTAGCACCTTGCTAAATGCACATTTTTTAGGTACCTGCCTCCTTAACTTAATTGGCTCTACGCATTTAGCCGCCTCCTTAACGCACATACCGCATTTAGCTCGCTCCTTAACGCACAAATGTTAGGTACATGCCTTCTCAACGCATATCTTTTAGGTAGCTGCTTGCTAAACGCACATCTTTTAGGTAGCAGCGTGCTAAACCCCCTTCTTTAGGTAGCTCCCTGCTAAATGCACAATTTTTAGGGAGCTGCCCCCTGATCGCACACCTCTTACGTAGTTGCCTCCTTAACACACTACTGTTAGGTAGCTGCCTTCCAAACGCACATATGTTAGGTAGATGCCTTCTTAACGCACATCTTTTAGGTAGCTGCCTGCTAAACGCACATTTTTTAGGTAGCTGCCTGCTAAACGCACATCTTTTAGGTAGCTGCCTGCTAAACGCACAGCTGTTAGGTAGATGCCTCCAAAACGCACAGCTGTTAGGTAGATGCCTGATATCGCTTAGCTTTTAGGTAGCTGCGTGCTAAACGCACAGTTATTGCGCTGAATTGCAAACATGGCTCGCACCAAGCAGACTGCTACAATTGTTCCCGCTCCCGCAGAGAGGGACATCCGTTCTGGTAGTCAGGATGAACCTCTTGACAATCAGGTATGAATTTTTCTTGTACTTTCATGGTCCGTTTTTGAAATTCTGAATTCATATCCAGGACATGCATTTCGAGCTAATTCTCGTTGCTTCTTTTAAATCAGGTACCGTTTGACTTGAGTACTATTGAAGGATACCTGGAGCCCCTAGTTGTCGAGCCCACTGATGTTCTTGCCTCTGCTGTCGCGGACGTCGAGCAATACGGCATGTTGTGGACTTCTAAGCCGAATTCGATTGTGTCGTGGTCCTTATACCCAAAGGAGAAAGGAATTTTCCACCTGTTTCAACAGTCTGGAACTAATCCTGCCCATCTCCCATTCTGCAACGACACTTTCATATACTCGGTGAACTATGAGGAGTCTCACCTTTTGATCACGCTTAAGGTGGCCGACGTTCGTGGATTCGTCTTCACCATCGTCTTTCTTTCGAATGAAGTGCGATACTCGCACGACACTATCAAAGGCTCCATGGTTGGGAAGACGGAGGCGGGGCTCGTAGACCACATCGTGGGTGGCATACTGAATGTGAGCTCTCCAAAGAAATTTGTGCAGACGTCCCAGCAGTATTGCATGCATATCTGGAGTGCTCTGAACGACTACGAGAGAAGCAAGGCGAAAGGCAAAGCACCCGCAAGGAAGGCACTCATGCCTGCTTTTGAGGAAGGTACCGGGTCAGGAACAGCGCGGTCTGGTATGGCCTCCATTGAGGTAACTCCTACGCCTTCGCGAAAACGCCGCAACTCGAACCCCTCGCCAGTTAAGCAGGCCAAGAGAATCAAGAGTAATTTGGCAGGCGGTACTATTACGTACATGAATCCTTCAATCAAGCATGCCACAACCGAGAAGGAC
This sequence comes from Bryum argenteum, assembly GCA_037043015.1. NCBI lineage: Eukaryota > Viridiplantae > Streptophyta > Bryopsida > Bryales > Bryaceae > Bryum > Bryum argenteum. The sequence continues at coordinate 31,904,981 of CM073321.1, read as the reverse complement.
ATCGACTACGAAGCTGCAAGTAAGACTCTGAAGGACTTCTGGAAAAAGTGCGAGCCTTGTTACGTTTTTGGCAAGGACTCGGCTCCTGTCAATGTGGACATCGATCTCCTCCAGAAAGCTGATGCGCGGTTCATCGTCCGAAAGCTTGAGCCCGCTAGAGTTGTGCATTACAAGAATATCTTGACGAATCCGACCGATTTGAATTCAAGGCAGACCATCATCATCATGCCCATCATCACTGTGGCTCCTGCGACTTAGGACTGGGATGTACTACTCGAGTCAAAGTGTAACTTCCGTGTGATCGATGGGCAACATCACGTCGAAGCTGCGAAGCAGCTTATCAAGGAGGCTAGAATCTCTGCGGATAAGATTACCGCCTTGAAGACTTGGCGGGCTCATATTGTTTGGCATTCAGACGCGAAGATGCTCATGGACGTGTCTATCATGGCGAACAAGACTAACAACGCGGGAACATTCACACCATCATGGGCCACAAACATATTGGCCGCGAGAAGTGTTTGGATAGAATACGGGTCGCCCGCGAAGTGTGGTGCAAAACCCAAGTCTGGTCGGGAAACAATCAAGCAAGCTATCGCTGGGAAGAACTATGAGGTAAGTCCTGCATTTTCTTATAATTTTATCTGCTTGATTTGTGGCGTTTAGGTCGACGTGACCTAAATTTCAGGTGTTTAGGTCAAAGGGAGCTAAATTTTGTGCGTTTAGCTAGACTCGACCTTAAATTCCGTGCGTTTAGCTGGACTCGAGCTAAATGATCATCCCGTCATGTTCTTGAATTGATGTCGCACTTTCTTATTCAGGATTTTGAAGAGGCCATGGTGAAACGCTTCATGAGTATCAACACGAAATTCCTCGACAAGCTCTTGAAGCCAGCGGACCTCCTCAACGAATTAGAAATCATCACCGCTTCTGAGGAGGTATACCAGCTGTGGTCCGAAGTTATCATTGCAGTCGGGATGGGAGAGTTGATCGACCCGGACACTTGTGAGCCTTTCAACCGGGCTCCTGACTGGGAGTCAAAATCTAAGGACATCGTCTTGACTCGCGATACCTTCAAGCAAATGTCTGGATTTGAGGAGCACAACTTCAAGACACTAGCGCTTCATCTTCTGAATAGGACTCCGGACCGGGACCTACCGTATCCCAAGGTGTCCTTGAAGAAACCGAAGCTAAACTACTGGGAGTGCGTTTCGATAAAGGTGTGGCTGGAGAAGCGCAAGAGGAAGAAATGCATTGCAAGAGAGTTCCACAACATCAAGCCAGCAGTGGGGTTATTCGACAGTGCCGACAAGTTTGTGGTTGAAAAGTGGAAGCTTTTCAAGTTCGATTACAAGGTCAATCGGCGGACCATGTCGATGCTCCTTTCCGTGCCCGGGGACATGTTCTTCAGCGACTACCGCCAGAAGCGGACGAAGAACAAGAGTTCTGAAGAGATCTCCGAGTACGCTGCGGAGTTCTTCAAGAAGTTTTTGGAAGTGAAAGGGGATTTTTCGCTGCCAACCCCGGAACTTCACACAAGAATGCTTGATGCTGAGACGTTTCAATTCGCTAGCTGGGATAATGGGTATACTTGGGACAATGGAAGATGCGCGTTGGGCATTATTGACCTCAGATGCGTCCCGGGCCATAGTAGCAGAGTGGACGATATTTTGAATGTTTACTTCAATGACTTCCTGAATGCTTGGAAGGATTCTGTGTATGACCCCTCTATCAAGAATCCTGACGTCTGGCTTATTATTACGGAGACTACTGATCGTTATTGCCAGGCCGTCGTATATTTCAACGCTTTCAAGGATTTGTACAAGTCGAAGGCAGTTCACTACGCTCCCGCGAACAATGAGCGTCTCAACGGTATCTTGGAGGGGAAGGTCGTGGACAAACACCGCATTCCACTCTTGTTTCTTCTGAAGAGAACCCATCAGGTATCCGAGGTATTCGATGAAATTCTGGAGACATTCTATGCCCCGGAGTTGCCCCTGTATCAGAAACCAGGAGCTTACAGGGAGTTCGATTTCTGCATCAACGACAACGAGTTGCGCTTGGAGTTTTACATTCGCGTACTGCGAATGTTTACAGTTCGGGGAAACAAATTTCTGTTGATCATGGGTGGAACAAAGCCCATGCTTGCAGGAATTGTAAGTTTGTCATTCCTTTGGGCGTTTAGGTCGATGCCACCTAAATGTCTCTTTTTGTCAAGTTCGCATCTTCTCTTCCGTTTTACTTGTCAATTTATTTCGGCTCAATCTAAAGTACACTAGATTTACTTGGCGTTCTTCAGACTTGACACTGATTTGGGCGTTTAGGTCGATGCCACCTAAATGTCTCTTTTTGTCAAGTTCGCATCTTCTCTTCCGTTTTACTTGTCAATTTATTTCGGCTCAATCTAAAGTACACTAGATTTACTTGGCGTTCTTCACACTTGACACTGATTTGGGCGTTTAGGTCGATGCCACCTAAATGTCTGTTTTGTCAAGTTCACATCTGCTCTTCTGTTCTTCTTAGTGGACTAACTTTGTATTTTCATTTCGCAGATGCTTAATCTTCAGACTTATATTGTGTACAAGGTCAAAGATGAGTTGGATAAGTACATAGCCGTCCGAGAAAGTAGTTTTAATCTCGATCGAAACGACTTTTGTGTGGACGCTTATGTGAATCCAGATTGGGTTCATGGTCCGAAGCTTGGGTGCTCGCCTCAGACTAGGTTTACCGGATCTGCTCGTCGTGGTCGTAGGGAGGCATCGTCATCTGGTGGTTGTGCTCGTTGTGGTGAGGCATCCTCTCTTGCTGTAGCTCTCGGTGGCGAACCATCGTCTGCTGGTTGTGGGGATCCGTTGTCTACTGGTGGTGGCGATCCGTCGTCTGCTGGTCTTGCTCGTGGTGGTCGTCCATCGTCTGGTGGCCGTGCTTGTGGTAGTAATCCGTCGTCTGGTGGCCGTGCTTGTGGTAGTAATCCGTCGTCTGGTGGCCGTGCTCGTGGTAGTAATCTGTCGTCTGGTGGCCGTGAAGGCAGTCCTGCATCCGCTGTTCCTGCTCGTGGTGGCGCTGGTTCATCCGGTGGTCGTGGTGGGCGTGGTCGTGGTCGTGGTCGTGCATCTAGTGGGCCTTCTGGCGTGCGGGCTCTAAGCATTGAGCCCATACAGAGCATCGGTCCTGTTTACGGGAACCTGATGATAAATCTTCCCGACGATGACGACGTTGATGAAAATCTTCCATTGGTCGAGCGTCGCGGCTCCTTGGCCCGCGGTGGGGGTTTAGGTCGCATCGACCTAAATCCCCCTACACTCCCTGAGGAGACACTCGCCTCCACGGGCCTCCCCGAAACTCTTAGCGACGATGATAATGAAGAAGACAACTCTGATCATCGTCAAGAGACCCCACCAAGGCTGCAAATGATGTTTCCGGGTCTGATTCGGAGGAGGACCTCGTTCTCGGGCAAGAGAGGTTGCCCAGAGATGCGCCTACTTCCGATAGTTCTGACGAATAGAACGCCGAAGAGGGTGCCGAGGAGGGTACCGCAGGGTCTGACGAGGATAACAATATCGATCCCTCTCCTATGAATTTGGGAGATGATGTCGTATCCTCCCCGGCTCCTATGCAAGCCCCATTGTCGGATCTAGCAGTACAAAGGGGATCAATGCCGACTTCGACACTTGCAAGAGAGCCATCTCCGCCTGCGCCACCTGCAAGAGAATCATCCCCGCCTCCGCCGTCTCTTGTGCTCGCATTATCTGCTCCTGCCCCTGTACGCGGACGGTACCTCCCTTTGTTGAAGAAGGGTGTTTGGAATACTCACGCTGACGACCCTGCTGAGAAGGTGGAGACTACATTTTTAGATTTCTCGGTGAGCCAGATTCCCCCACACCAGCAAAGGAGGCTGACGATCCGCTCATCAATCTTGGTCCCGGTCCGCAAGAGAAGGGTGAACCTTCACAACCGCGAGTCAAGATTGAGTCGAACATTCCCGTTCCACTCTCAAAGGATGCCAAGCATGCCCTTCGTCACAAGGAAAAGGAAGAGAGAAGGGCTGCCAAACGAGCTGAAGAAGAAGCCGCAAATGCAAGACGGGAGGCGCAAAGACACTACAAGGATATATGTGACCTGATTGACAAAACACTGACGTAATTCGGTCAACTGTCCCGTCAATTAGGAGACCCTGATTCGGTCACTTATTAACAAAAACATGTCGATTCGGCTGTCAAATCGGACAAGAATACACGTCAGCAAGTTCTTATGGTGAGAGAAAAAAAAAAAAAAAAAAAAAAAAAAAAAAAAAAAACTTTTTTCCGCTGCCCGAATTTTTCGGGCAATATTTACTTTCAAAAAGCTCTCCAGCAATTCCAGGCCGATTACTGCAGAAGTCCCGCACTTCGCCGGAATCGAACTCGGGACCCCGTACCTCCAAACCACCACCTTACCAACCCGCCCTCCATTCAACTCGATGACTAATGAGGAATTTGTTTCAACTATAAAGACTTGTTGTTTTCAAACTCAGCAGACTTTGGCTGCCATTTTGACATAGTAAAACAACTTTTTTCAAAAACCTTTAGACTAAGAAAAGCTGGTAAATCAAGTTATGTTTCATCTCCAAAAATCCTTTTGTCATTTAAAGCCTCCATTCAAAAGTTATAGACAAAATTCAAAGAGGGTGTTTGAAAATATCAAAAAAGAAAATTCCTTGCTACCCCTCTTTGAATTTTGTCTATAACTTTTGATTGGAGGCTTTAAATGACAAACGAATTTTTGGAGATGAAACTTAACTAGGTTTACTAGCTTTTTTTATCCTAACAATTTTTGAAAAAAACTATTCTACTATGACAAATTTCTTGCTAAAGTCTGCTGATTTTTTTTAAATCCCTAAATGACCTTCACGCCCCCATGCAGCTTCTAGAAGTAGGAAGTGAGAAAATTATGGTTCTTAGGCTGTGAATTATAGGATGACATGTAAATGTTGGGTATTTTTCAAGTTTTGTTAACCCCAAACTGTCCATGTGTGTTTTTGGGAGCTCAAAACCTTGAAACTACGATTTTCTACCTCTATGCATTCCCAAGGTCAGAAACCAAAGTTATTTTTTTTTGAAACTTCCAACCATAAGATCTTGTACTTAAGACTATTTTTAGTTACTGTTCAAAAAATGAACCGTTGGATGTTTACCATTTGCGAGATCATAACATCCAAAATTTGTCTCCCAAGCTTTTTTGGGCATTGTCAAGATTGGTTTGGAAACTTTGGAGGCTGCCCTTGTAAAATTGGTAAACTTTTTGACCAAGAGCCCTTAGGAACTTAAGTAGTACTTTGGTTATGAACATAATTCCAATTCTTTTTGAGAACCTAAATTTAAACTCGCCCGATCTTGGCTCGCACATCGAGAATTGCCCTAGAATATTCAAAAATTGAAATTCCACTTTGCAAATTTTACCACACCCACTTTGCAGTATAAGGAGCGCCAAGTAAAAATATTAGACAGAAAATATTACCTTCAACACCTTTATCTAGGTTGCCCGAAATTGCAAAAACCCATTTCGGGCTCCAAGGACGGTTAGGGGTTAAGTGCCCCCATTTTAGCAATTCCATATTTGGTCAAAAATAAAAAAGTTGACAAGAAGTTGACAAGGAGTTGACAAAAACATTTATAATTTCCAAAGTGACAGAAGTTGGGCTGCAAGCCTGCGACTTCGTCATTTTGGACATTTTCTTGTCAACTATTGGTCATATCGGGCCCTATTTCCTTGTAGTGAGACTTGCAGATCTTGCAAGGTTGGACGAGCAACGGCGAGAGGATCAACTCAAAGTCGAGTTGAAGTTTGCGAATTTGGAGAACTCAAATTCCAGAGTTCTTGACGATTTGAGCGATTTGAGGGTCTTGTTGACGCAGATAGCACAGGTGGCTCTTCCCCTTGCCTCCTACAACCCCGTCAATCAGCCTACTTTGGCTATCTGTGGGCCTTCGACTTCCACCACCCAAACTCCACCCGAACTCAAAGCACCCCGAATCCTGCAGTTCCAGCTTGCATTCTTCCTGCTCCGGCTACGCCGGTACCCGACGTTGTTATTGAGGAGATCATCAGTGACGCATCTTATTCGGAAGCTGATATCGCCAAGCAGGGGGAGAACAATGGCGTTCATCCGCTCGCGACGCCAGACCACCGAAACGACAACGTGGATTACGAAGCAAGCGACCACGGACGAGCAGATGAAGATATTCTTGACGGTGCTTCCTCACTCTTGGTGACCTCCGTTTCGATTGTTGCTACCTCCGTGCATGAGGTTCCCGAGGGTAGTCAAGACTTGCAGGAAGATGCACAAAGAGCGGTTCAGGGTGCCCCAATCTCGCTTGACTCTGCAAACAACGAACTCGACTCAGTACCTGCAACTAATCCCACGGTGAGCTTCTTATCAATTGTAGCAAATCTTGTTTAGGTGGGGTCGACCTAAATTTCTATTTATCTGGTTGATGAGCATCTGCTCATATTATTGCTCTGCTTGTATGATTTTTCATTTTGTAATAATTCTTAAAGCCGGCGCTCCTTGTTTTACAGGAGTCCGGCATTGAAGACGGCGAGTAGGTCTTGCGAGTTAGTCTTCAAATTATTGGATGCTGTGCCACGATTGTAGATAGTACCATGTAGTGACTCCCCATTCAATAAAATGAAGACTTTTGATTTTATCACTTGCGTTTGCACTGCGTCCGTGTCATTCTCCCTCATTCTTGGCGCTAAATATCGTCATTTCTCTATCAGAACGCGCCTCTGAGTACCTTATTCCGTCCGCTTGCCACCAGAACCCCCACCGACCACCTTGAGCTGTGCGTCGGAGTGGTGGTCCGGTCCTCAATCATTCCGAGCAGTCATTTGCATGCTTCAGCATTTCACAAGGTAACACTCTTGTTTTAATATCATCCACTATTGTCATTTATCGTGCTGCAGGCTAGATTGTCCAAATCTTCAAGCAAGACTTTCCCTACAACCCTCGGTCAGCCCCTACCGCCTGTGCCATCATTCAATGGACACCGGTCCATGCCCAATTGGTGAATGTGGTGTTGGAGTTGAACGGCGTCCTTTGTTCCACTACCCCTATGTCTCAAGTTCCATCTCAGTACCTTATCTTTCCCGATCCCAAACACCCTCCTGTTCTTTCCTCCACTATCCCTACCGTCATTGCTGACACGGTAGTATACAGTCGTCCTGGATTGACCCCCTTTCTCAATGTATTAGACCGTTTCTGCCACATCCACGTTTGGAGTACCCTTCAACCTGAAGTTGTCGACGGTCTCTACACCTTCCTTTTCTCTAGAACTGTTGCCGTTCCGCAAATTATATTGGCCTCAAACTCGTGCGATGGTCTCTTGCTGAAGAATTACAGGAGGGCCATGTACCCTGGCACGACTAATCCTATCTTACTTAAATATCCACATCGACGTCTCTTCACTAGAAGGGATGCTAATTTCAACGCCCAAAACTTTATTATGGTCGATAGCAATCCTGCGGCTTGTATGGCTGTTCCTCCACTGAACACTCTCTTTCCTGATCCTTAGGTCCATCCACATCTGGGTCCACCCTCAGACTCTTATCCACTGAAATTAATCCACGAGTTTTGTTTTGCCGTACATTTGAGAGGTCCGCAGAACTTCCGTCAAGTTATGACTAGTAGACGCTCTCACAATGACTTGTCCAAGGACTCCGAGTTGTACGGCATTATGTCTCGGAATTTGCCCTATGTGTGGAACCAGCTCCTACTAAATGGAAGAACTATGTCGTGATTACTTTCATTTACGGTATTGGTTAAAATTTGTTTTTTTGCTTTCTCCTTGACTTAGTGTTGTAATGCCTGGTCAGATCATCACCATTTCGTAGTCATGGATTTGCGAATTGCCACTTTCAATTGTTCTAGTGAGTCTACCATGAGAATGCCTTTTAAAGATTTAGTGTTTGTTTTTATGATATTCAGGTTTTCAGCGATGGACAACGAAGTGCTTCTCTGGATGATATTCCCCCAATGGGTCCCTCTACGATGTCAGATCCCTCTTACAATAGTGAGGGGTTGAGGACACTCTCGGAGTTGGAGCGAGGGCGGTACATATATCTTGCTCGAGATGACGCATCTGCTGTGGACTACACCAAAGACGTTATGGATGATGATGATGATGATGTTGTTTATAGTTACGTCAATGTACCGCATCGAATTGTGGCGGCTTCACATGATAACATCCCGGCTACGACGACAGGCACCGTGGCACGGATTACCGATACCTCAATTCATTCTACGGACCTAGGTGTACCCTGCGATTTAGCTCCCGTGAAGCTAAATGATCCTTTGCGAACTACAATGGCCCGTGTGGGACTATCCTTTGAAGGAGACTATCCCCGAGTTGTTGGGAAGCGTGACAGAAATGAGGCTTTTGGGGATGCACGTCCACGTAGTACTATTTAGATTTTTCTGGGCTTTACTTTAGGAGGTCTACAATTACACCAATAATTTGTTTTCTGGATTTTTCAAACAATAAACCTTTCTCCTTTAGTAAATTTGTGTTAATCATTGTTTGTATTTTGAATGAATTCTTCTTTTTGATTAAGTATAGTTTGTATATTCATTACTCCGTCTTTTTATTTTGAGAATATTCTGCTATATTGATAAAACGTGCTTTTTATTTTGAGAATACTTCCCTCTTTATTGATAAACTTACATTATTTGGTAATGTATTTGGCTTGATGCAATCTAAGTGCGATTGTATACCTCTAAGTCGTATTTACCATTTTGTGTATAAATTCCCATTATAATGAATTACGTGTTGATTGCAAACAGGACTACCGGCGGTCCAGCCGATGCGCGAACGTCGGTCACAGGGCGACCAACGGTCTAGGTGATGGGCGAACGTCGCTGAGAGGGGTGACCGGCGGTCCAGCCGATGAGCGAACGTCGGTCACAGGGCGACCGTCGGTCGAGCTCATGAACGTTGGTTACAAGACGACCCCCGGTCCAGCTGATGGACGAACGTCGCTGAGAGGGGCGACCGACACGGAAGATAGGGCGATCGGGGGTGCAGATAGGGCGATAGCTAGACCGGCGGGCGATCAGCGGTACAGATAGGGCGATAGCTGGACCGGCGGGCGACGGGCGGTGCAGATTCTGTAGCCCGCCGGTCGCCGTATTACTCTGCTTAAGAAGGTGACCGGCAGTCCATTTTGACACTTTGCGAGTCCCTCTTTTTGCGCATTGACCAGTATCGACTTCAGTATTGCTGCTTGCTTGTTCGCAGAGGGAATTTGCGTTTCTACGGATTTTTTTGATGAAGGCACTACCCCTTGTAGCGGCTACATCCATGGTGCCACATGACCGAGGTCGGAAGATAAAGCAGAGGATTGAGAAGAAGCGCATAGAGATCTTGAAACATTCGAAGATATTAGCGTTCAGAGGATGGGAGGAAGAGACAGAGCCGTGCTCTTTTGCCATGTGTGTGAGATATGTGGAGTAATGCCACATCTACAAGCTCTTTCCTCTACATTGGCACAACATTCATCGGCACAACAATGAAGCAAACCTCTGAGAGTGCCATGATGACCTATTTAAACAAAGATGCATACATGCTTGGCATTTTATATACGGTAACAACCATATTTTTAAATATGAGGTTTCCTACTTTTTGGCAAGAAGGGCATATGCGGAAATGATTCTCGAGAAGCAGGTGGATTGGTCGACGCGTCCGCGTTTGCCTATACAAGAGAATACTGAACCAATAGAGGTTGGAGAGACATCAAGTACTATTGAAGGAGATGCAATTGGAGCTGAACCTATGAGCCCTAAGGCCAACGCTGAATATTACGTAACATGGTCTTCTTCCAAATCCTCGGAGGATGAACACACACACGAATACGAGCTCAGTGAACTGAGTGAACAAACTAGTCCTCCAATAAATTGGACGGAGGGGATTTCTTATGAGGCAAATCCACTGCAAAGAGTAGGTGGAAGATTATCCGAATTCATGGATGATTTTATCATGTTGCACAATTTCAGTATAATGAAATGCATGCAATTGGAGGAAGTAATGCACCATGCAAAAGAATTGGAAGCCCTCAAAGAAAGAGCCCTTTCTGCCACTAAACCATACGATTTATAAGAAGAGTGTCGGGAGAATTTGAGAAAAATTCTAGACTGCATAGCTTATATGGAGACCATACTTGTGCTACGAAGAGAGGCTTGTGAGAAGTTTCTGGAGAAGAAACAATCAAACAACCTTTCCATAGAAGACTATGCAGAGATATGGACAGCAAAACACACTTACTTGAAAGAGGTCTTTGATCGGGAGATCCATCGGTTGACGGAAATTGAAGAATCTAATGATCTAGAGGTAGATAAAGAGATGCTACGCATTCGTGATTTTGTTGTTCACGGGTAAATAAAGCAAGACTCCAGAGGAAGTTGACAAATTAAAGAAGCCGGTGAAATGGAGTGAAGACCAGAATGTAAAACTCACGAAGCCACTACGTGTAGCTGAAGAGGATGCTTTGTTTGAGGACGCATGGGCAGAGTGGGCTCATCGTAAAAATAACGCAAAAGTTGAGATCAACATAAACCCGATCGACGCTGATTTGGAACCGCAACGATCACATTTTTCAAAGGGCAAGGACAAAGTTGAAGATTCCTAACGTAGAGACGATAGACTTACACCAACATTCATGAAAACGATATCTGATTTAGGTGTAGGGAAAGTGTACGTAATTTCTTCTATGCACTTATTCGCATACACTATATATATAGAAGTTTGTTTTTACCTTTCATCATGCGTGAGTACGTGTATGTGTATTGGTACAAGGGGTTGGGCGGGTTATATGGACTATGGAGATGAAGGATACAATAAAAGCTGACAAAGTACAATCGATAGACCACAAGCAAAGGAGTCAACCAAATATATACCATTGATTTAATCGGTGCAAAAAGTAGTACAAAAGGAAATGACATACATTGTTGCAAAAGCTACCATTTGATAATACTATAACCAAATATAGTCCTATATAGCTAAAACCATACGCTATGCTGGAGTGTATGGATTGACAATATCCTAATTATCATTCACTAGACTGAGGGTTGGAGCATTCTCCAACAAGAAGTTTACGCTTTGCACGAGTTCGATTGAATGGAACATTTGCGTTTAAGGTCAGATCTAAGACTCTAGAGTCTTTCAAGTCCTGCAAAGTCTTTCTTGTGAGGGGACTATGTACATCCAGTAAATAGTTCAGCGCTTGGGACTGGTATCGTGGCCCCAAAGTAGATTCAGCATATTGACACTCTTCCAAATCTTCCATGAAGACATGGCCTTCACCATCGGTTACTCTCTTCCCAAATTGATTCCATCGATGTCCCATGGGGTGGGGCCCCCACTTGAATGTATTAGAGCTGACATCAAAATAGCCCCCAAGGCGTTGGAAGAAGAACATTTGATTACCCTCATGCTGTGGACCTTGTCCGGCAAGTATTGGTGCAACTCTTAGAATCTCGTTTGGGTCAGTTTCCCAGTTCAATTGAGAGCTGGGAGTACTATTCTTGTGATCATGTTCACCTCTACGCCAACTCCAAATAAGGTCTTTACCCCAAAATCGAACCTCGTCAGTAGTCTCAGCATTGTGTTCCCAAGAAACCGGCATATAAGTTCTTAGATTGAACATCTCGTAAAAGCGCTCGTGAAAAGGCGCTTTGCATACAACTCAACGACTTTGAGTCAAACAATGAACCAAGAGACACTGCGGATGATACATATGGACACAGGAGCCTAAAGCCCATCCATCCTCAGGTCCAAATGGATTTAGGCATATGAGACACGTAGAGTGATCCAATACAAACTGCGGAGGGTTGGGCCACAATAATGTCCTGGATGCTACATCAACATGTGCCGACATGTGGTGTTTGAAATTCCACCCGGCCTTGCTCCAATCTACAACCTCTGTAGAAGTGTCATATTGCATCTTGATGTCCATCATAGGAAGATTATCAAACAATGTATCCACACTCGGCCACGAGGTCATACCGAACGTTTCTCGACCAGCTCCACTAGTAAAATTCTTATCGATCTTCTCCAGCTCTGCTGCAGGTTGTCTACATCTGTCCACCGAAAGTATACATGCCACCTTCCAATGGTAGTAAGTGGCTGACAACTGCGACAAACGAGCTTGCAGTTGTTGCTTTTCCTTTAGTAAGGAGTTGTATCCCTCATAGGACATGAAACGGGGATTACGAAAATGGGGGATTCCGGTTAAAGATAAGGAATCTTGGGTATCGCTTCGTACATCTTCTTCTCGTTCCAAGCCAGACATTTTAACAACACATGGCTGAGCTTTCACAGGACGGCGCAATTGAGGACATTGCAGTGAAAACTTCTCCAAAAGCCAAGTCTTCCGTAAGGTTGAAGACAACTCTATCAACATCCGCCATGTCCAATTTCTCTATATCTCCAGGAATGTTAGGTGGGTGAGATAGTTCTTGCATCTTTTCGTGCATGCGTGCATATTCCACTGAAAGCCGCTCCCCTTCTTTCACCTTCTCCTCATACATCGCTCGTGTTTTTTTGAGATCTGCTTGCAATCTTGCTATGACATTGTCTTTGCTCTTTATAAGAGCTTTGAGATCAGAAGATGTGTCAGGTTCGTCCAATGGTAAAATGCTAGTACAATGGGGCTCTAGTACGGGTAAATCATTACTTGCTATTAGAGGGCGAGAGCCACCTATTTGAGGAACGCGGCCAGGTAAATTACAACGATGATCCGCATCAATCACAACGCTGGAGGGAGGAACAACACACCGTACTTGACGCACCGCCTTACGAGGCCGCGAACCATCTGAGTCATCGTCCTCTTCAGATGTAGCACTATAATAGGAAGCGTGTTCCATAGCCTTGGTAATAGACCTCGTCACTCCCATGCCACCATTAGGAGAATGAGGGAATCTTAGAATGCCTGTCCGAATGTCACTCGTTGAAGGTCGTGTAACATGCTTCCCCTCTTTGACAGTTGTCCAATCCACTCGTTTACCAAGAGCAACCTCAGCGTATACTCTACGAGCAAGAAATAAGGGAATCTCGTTGCGCTCCACACATGGCCTGCTATACAAGACTTGTAAACGTCAATGCATCGTTGTTTGAAATTTGGGCAATCGCAAAACTTAAGATTTGCTTTGTTGGTGTGCCAATGAAAATGGTGACGTGACAGAGGGAATTTCTTGTCAATGTGACACCATTCAATGAACGATTTGCAAGTGGCCATCGTCCACATATCTGGTTCATCTTTTCAACCTCTAAAGGCAAGTTTATTCGGATTTTAAAGCACGTGTAGTCTTTTCCGTTGTGAGTTGCCCCTCCACTTCCTCTTCTTGTCGTTCTCTGCCTTCCTAAGTTGCCCAGGAGTAGCCATGGATGAAATAGCCAAAGTGGCGAATAGTTATTACCTACCCGGAACAAGCATGAAGTCAATTTAATGGCTGTAAGACAGCGCGCCAGGCCACTAAACCCAAATAAGAAGTTCAGATACAATGGGGGAATATACAGGGCAACCTCGCGTCGGGGCGACCGCTGTTACACAATCAAGGCGACCGGCGGTCCAAATAGTGCTAGGACATTGCGTGGTCGACCGGCGGTTCACTGAGGGTGCCACTGCGGGTACAGCTGTCGTAACAGTAGGAGGTGGGGCGACCGCCGGTGCAACTGTCGCGACAGCCGGAGGTGGGGCGACCGCTGGTGCAGCTCTTGCGACAACGAGAGGTGGGGCGACCGCCGGTGGAGCTGTCGCGACAGCAGGAGGTGGGGCGACCGTCGGTGCAGCTGTCGCGACAGCGGGAGGTGGGGCGACCGCCGGTGTAACTGTTGCGACAGCGGGAGGTGGGGCGACCGCTGGTCCAACAGTCGCGACAGCGGGACGTGGGGCGACCGGCGGTGGGCGACTGTGGGGCCACCGCCGGTCTACAGGGATATATAAACCCGAACCCGCGGGTTTCATATTACTTTTTGCCAAACCGCTCTCTCCTTCGCCCTGTGTCCTTGCTCATAGAAATGCGCACTACCGAGTCAGAGGGGTTTTTGGAATTTGGTGCACATTGATAGCAGTACCCCGATTTTTAGCCGGTTTTCACAGCAAGTTCAACAATGAGTAAATCCAAAAAGCACCAGGAGGAAGAGCCAACATGGGGTCCTGATGCCCCCAAAGAATTTGCACCAGACCTTGCTATGCAACAACCTAGTGGAAGAGCAGGTCATAGGAGGAAGAAGAAGAGACACCAAAAAGAAGTAGCTCCAGGATTCCCAACATTAGGTTATACTAGGTTAGCAAAAAAAGCGTGTTTGGATTGGTATGAGAGAACGGAGGCTCAATTCCTGGAGCACAACTGCTTGAAGAATGTTAGCACGGGTACAGAGAGACTAAAGGAAATATTGGAGGCGGTAATTATGATGGCTATGGCGGAATCGGAAGAATTCCAAGATGTGGAGTATCATTTGCAGTACCAGTTGTAGGTGGAGAATACAATTGAACAATGCATCTTCAATGTGAAAGAGTTGTTTAAGAAGCGATTTGGACAGAGGCCTCTAACAGAAGAGGAGGACCAATTTAAACGCAAGATAGAAGCCGAGGGATCAATCCAAAAGCTTAGCAAAAATAGAAGCCGAGGGATGGCATGGGAAAAAGACGGTGTGCTAGCCACATTTGAACGAGACACTGGGTCAGGAGTGGTGTGGATTCCTCAAGACGCTAGGATAGAAGCTCTATCAGCCTGCGACATGGAGGGAGGCCATGGAGTGGTGCGGAAGGTGCGGATTCATGGAGTAGACCACGTTCCAAATCATATCCATTTTGCAGTAAAGCTTTCCAAGAGTATGAATCTTCAAAAGAAGAGGATAGAGACTGCAGCAGAAGCTCTCATATGTCCTTTGAATCATCCAGGTATTATCAAGTTTTGGGCGTTGCATACAAGGACATTCGAAGCTTACTCATATTGGTGGAATGGAGGATCACTACACCAAATGCTGAAGTTAGATGAGAAGGTCGGCGACGAATATCTTCACTGGTCAAAAGTAAACGACGTTCCGAGTCTCACTACACAAGAGGCAGTCAGAATTAGCCTTTTCCGTCGTCATAGGATGAAGCTAGCTTGGGGTTTAGTGTACATCATGAATCTGGTGCATAAGACTGGAGTACTCCACAACGACCTATCCTTTTCAAACATACTATTGCATTTCCCAGGTCTCCCAGAAGACAAGATTTGTATTAGAGTGTGTGACTGGAGGATGGCATCTCGTATAGGAGAACAACAGCCTTCTCGTTACGGATACCAGTCGGAGAAGAAAAATGATGACGACATAGCACTTCGATGGTGGGTGGCGCCCGAGATGTTCTATACTTATGGACCAGAAAGTTCTGATACAAATTTGCACGTCTAGAAACTCCTACATCCAACCACAGTTGCATCAGATTCGTATGCGGTTGGCAAGCTCATCCAGCTGATTAATGTACAAAACAAATTCGACGAAGAGTTATTCCCAAATTCGACTGTGCGAGATTCATTCTTATCAAAAGTGTTATCACTGACCAGATATGAACCGGAGAAGAGAATGACCTGTGGGGAGGTGGTGAACCGCTTGATGGGAAAACCATATCATATGCTTCCACCGGAGTTGTATTTAGAGACGAGAGTAATTAGTATACAATACCGGTATTTCTTCTTGCAATTCATAGGCTCCTAGGGATGACCATCATCGAGTGCTCATTTAGCCATGTAATTCACAAATTATACTTGCAGTGCATACAATCTACTTTTTGACATATTGTTCCAGTTTTAATAAATTTTTGCATCTCTTATGATTATGTTTGCTTATGAGACTAGTCACATATGTACGTCACCACATTTTTTGTTACATGAGTTTAAGATCTCATTGTTGATGTTAGCCTTTTTTTCAGGAGGTTTAGGGATTTCTGTAATTTGTTTCATCTTAAATTCTTAATGCTTGATCTACATTTAGATAACGTGAACGGAAGAATTTTTGGGTAATGGTGGATAGCAAAATGACTTAGGGCCATGCCACACCATCGGCAAGCCGCCCCTGCTTGCTGCCGCTGCTTCTGAATATTCTCCACTTTTCTTCAATTGCCGGTCAACTTCCAGGCACTAGTGCTTTGTAGTTTTCAAGTGCCTCCGTTGTGCCATGTCATTGCCATGTAGATCTCAAAGCAACATCCAAAGGAAACCCCAAAGCTACAAAGTTGCTCCATTTCACTCTTGCCACTCTTCCTACTTCCTCTCATGTGGCAACCACTTGCTAATTAGAACAAATACAAATCTTCCATCTCACTGCCTTTCCTCCCATGTGTTACGGCCCTTATTTTACTCGGGGGAAGCCTCCAATGTAAGGCGACCCTAGGCGACCGCCGGCCTAGAGAAAACAGTAGGCGACCGCCGGTCTAGGGGTGAACGTCGGTCCAGCGAGACCGCCGGTCGTCCAGGGGCGAACGTCGGTCGCATAGGGGCAAACATCGGTCTCACAAGGGCGAACGTTGATCGCTCAAGGGCGACTAGCGATCGCCTCGACTCGCGGTGGACGAGGCGACCGCTGGTCCTGTCCTACGTGGTACAGTCGCTCATCGTATTGTTGAGTTGTTCAGTCCATGTGGCAGCCACGTAGGATTCAACGTGGACATGGTAAATCAAGGGTTACTTTTCTGTAAAAAAAGATTCTGTAGATTCTATTAGACATTCTGAAGCTCAATGTCTGTCTAACATGTCGTGTCTGTCTGATGTTCGTCAGTGTCTCGTAAGACAACCCTCGCCGGAGGAGACGCGCTTTGCATGCAATATGTTGATGTTGGATCGTCTAGTCAAACTCAAGCCTGTCCTAGAGGAACTCAAAGACCATCCCCGAGTTCGAAACTATTCCAATACACTCAGGGACAGAATTGGAGGGGAGCGGACAGCCACCGCCATGCGCAATATCGTGCGCACCATTGAGGATGTGGCCTTCTTGCAGCGGTGCAAGAATTTCATTTACATGACGGAGGAGGTGTTGAGAGCATTACGCGTGTTTGATGGCCGAGAACCCGCAATAGATAAGGCACGGCTCATACTACAAGGATTGCATCAACATGTGACTTCATTCAGGGATCCACCATTTAGCGTCCGACCGAATATTGCAACAATATTGGAGGATTCATTCAAAGAAAGGAGGGCCATGTGTTTTACGAATCTTCACTACACAGTTGCCCTCTTGAATCCATATCTCAAGGAGAATGCAGCGGTAAAGCAAGACAGCGTAGCCCTCCGTGCGCTATATCGTGTAATTCACAAATTAAAAGACGTGGTGGGTGTGAAGTATGAAGACGTCATATCCGCATTACAAGAGTATGACGAAGGTACAGGGCCATATAGCCCGGACATTGCCTTCAACATCCGTGCAATGAACATGCTCCCCCATCAATGGTGGTATAGGATTGGAGATCAGTACCTTTCCAAAATAGCGGTACGCATATTGTCTCTCACATGTTCAGCTAGTTCCTGTGAGCGTAATTGGAGTGCTTACTCATTTGTGAACAATAAGAGCCGAAATTGGTTGGCCCTAGAAAAGACAGAGTCATTGGTGTATACCTATAGTAATGGCCGTATACTACAAAAAAGACCAGGGAATGAACCACTTCGCTGGTATGAAGAGAATGTCAACTCAGAGGATTCAGACCCAGATGCCCTCAGCCCAGTTTGAGTAGATGAGTCCAACCGAGAGTTCCTAGAAGAGGAGGACGATAGTGACATGGAAGCGAATTGGGAAGGTAGAGAGTACTGACCAAATTCAGATCTCTGGGAATATTACGGTGAAAACGATGCAATAGACGATGACCAACAGCCAATCTGTTGGGGTGCTGGAGCAAGGAGTACAAGTTCTACTGGTCGCACTCCATAGCCAGACAATTGTCTCGATGTCGGCATCAATCAAGCGCGGATTACAGTATTGGATTCAGAAAACAAAGATTCACATCATGGGCTAGATCGTGAAGCAAATCAAACCATTCCCGCTCATGATGTTAACTACAACTACCTCTCTATCAAAAACAATGAAGAAAATGAGACATGGAGAAGATGGTACAATTGGTACTAGTGGAACTCCCAATACCTACACAACAATTGTGGATCGTTTTGAAGATGGGGCCCCGCGAGAAGTGAGAAATAGCCCAAATGCATCAAGATTGGGAGGGATTGGGAGAACTATTATTCCCGTTGCTGCGCCCCAATGCCTTGATCCAAATCTCTCAGTAGGATTCACGATGCATTCAAATTCACTGATGATTTTGACCCAAGACACGCGGATATTCCGGTCTCCAGAACTGTTTCTGGGATAAATACACCTTCACCAAATACTAGTGGAGGAGGAACAAATGCTAGTGGAAGAGCTTTCCAGTCTGATGGGTCCTGTGGAAGTCCTCCTATTATCCCTAGGTCCGCTATCCATCATCCAATGGGACAAAACCACCAAGAACGAAGAAGAAACGGAGCTCGAGGACGTGGAGGAACTAACACTCCTAGAGGCAATATAGACCACTGAGGGTTTGGAGGCTCAACATCCACTACAAACCGGATACGGCTTAGAGGCATTGCAGACATTGTAGGTGGAGGGGCACAAAATGTTGGCGATGTCTTGTCTTCCAGGCCAAGCAATCGTTCTTCATTAGGAATAGGGGGGAGGAATCGAGACACAGTAATTGCGCCATTCGTGGACATATATGTTGCTGGTCGCACTTCATCAACACCAGCATTTGTTGTTCCTAGAGGACCGCCGGTGAATTCGGATGGGAAGTGTCCTAGACCAAATAGGCACAAGGTTATTAGACTTGAGGAAAACCTATACGGCGAAAAAATAGCCCTTCTTCGCAATAAGTCTACTTGTTCTTCAAGTGGTAGCGACGACGACAATGATATTGAACGCGGCAGCAACAATGACGGTGACGATGATGGTGTTCTAGAGTGGGATGAGGCGCTCGATGATGATGACGTTGTTACTAGAGACCTGATCCGAGATCCTAACATGGAGGGTACATCCACTGAAAGGGTGCGGCGATCAAATCGTTTTAATAAGTAGAACAGACTTATATTATCTATTTGGGTATTTTAGAACTTCTCATCATTATTGTAGTCCTTTATTAGACACTACTATCAGTCTATTATACTGTATAAGTTTATGAAAAAAAAATATAGAGAAGTTTAGATTATCTGTTGTGGGAATATATATAATTTCCTTATATCAACGTGGTATCGTTATTCACTATGAATTATATTAAATCATATTATTATTCATGATTTCTACTTTTTACTACATTACATTCGCCTTATGTATGAAAAATTAGGCAATTTCTCTTATTCGATGCATGTGTACTTTATCCTATGACATATTTAATTGCATTGTTTTGATTTGGGTGCACATATTTACTTATTCCCACCCCTCCTCACTCGTCCAACCGCTCATATACATACCTTGCCAAATACCACTCAACCTATGCATGAATCGGTTTGTAAATACTACGATTTTTTTTTTAAGAAATTTTTAAAAAAATAAAAAATCAATTTTTAAAAAAAATAATCTAGCAGCAACCCCCCTTACCCCCTTCTCTAAACCCTCCCTTACCCCCTTCTCTAAACCCTCCCTTACCCCCTCCCCTACCCCCCCTTACCCCCTCCCCTCCCTTGCGCCTCCTCCGCCCCTTTCCCTCTCACGCCTCTTCCCTCCCTCCACGCCCCCTTCCTCCCCTTACCTGCCCCCACCTCAGTCACCCGCCCCCCTCCCCCCCCTCCCCCCCCTCACCCGCTCCGCCACCAATGTCACCCGCCCCCTCTAAAGTTCACCCGCCTCCTCTAAAGTTCACCCGCCCCCTCTAAAGTTCACCCGCCCCCTCTAAAGTTCACCCGTCCCCTCAAAAGTTCACCCACCCTAACAAAAGTTCACCCACCATGGCACAATTTCACCCGCCGCGACGCCACGATGGACTTACACGTCACATCCTCCGTGGCTTTTTACTGCAAAGTTTGTTACCCACGAAAATTACACACCCCCTACAATCAAGGTGGGCGGGCACGCCTGTCCGTCCGAGACAACTTGTACGCCTGTTTTGCCCGCCTGATTACCTCAACACGCCCGATATGACAACCTTGGCGCTGGTCCAATTGTTGGCCTTCCTCCGATGCTAGTCCTTTCAGCCGGCGTTGCTGCCGAATCGCCGCTGTTGTTGGTTATGACCTCCGGCAGTTTGCTGCCGAAGTGCTACCGAGTCCCGGAACTGCCTGACTACTGAATCGCCGTCGGTGGCGCTGTCGCACCTCCTTCCTTCCGCTCCGGACCCTCGGTGCCATCGTCGCTCCGATTCCGACTCGCCGTCGATGCTGGTCGGTGGAGGCTGCTGCGCCGCTGCCCTAGAGCTGCTGCTGATCGCCGTCGTTGTCGCCCGATCCCCTATTGGCGATCCGTTGATGCCGACCTTGCTTTTTGGCGTCTTCATTCATGCTCCGATCCGTCGTCGATGCTGGTCCGTGGAGGTTGCTGCACCGCTGCTCCGTAGCTGCTGCTGATCGTTGTCGTCGTCGCCGATCCCCAGCCTCCTTCGGCGCTCCTACTTTGCTTTAGGTCCTCCGTCGTTGGCATGTCTGTTGGAGTTCCACTTCGATCGCCTCGTGCCCTCTAGCCTCCGGATTTGCCGATCCTCTTACTGGTGTCGAGGAGCTGCTCCTTTTTCTGCTGACGTTACCCTTGCTACTGCTCGTTTGATGTCCGTAGTCGCGGAATTTCCGCCGGATTTGATCTCCCACTTTTCCCTGCAAAACTCTCACACACACAACCCAAAAACAAAACCCTAACTAACTCTCTCTCCTCCTTGACCGAATTCAACCTAGTTGGACGGAGCAAAAACTTCATCCGTTCCAAACAAATGAATCGATGTTTGTCCGGCAAATTCATCCATAGGGCTTACTTAAGTTCTTTGATTATTACTTAGGAGGAATTTGAGCAATCACATGTACATTTGCTAAATTATAAATAATAATGGAGGCATAAAAGATACCCGAAAACATACCATAATACATTGACAACAATCAATATTACCAAATTAGGATAAACTATTTCAACGCCGAGGCATTTAGGCAAAACTCCCCCCAAGATCATGGATTTCCCGGAAACTGGAAGAATTAGCCTAAATATGAGGCTAAATTCCGGTTGTCCGGTTCTAGCTCACAAGTTGGGCCGTGAGGGGGTGCAACCAATATAACCTTCCAAGCAATGGACACACAACTCCCTCATACAATAACACAATTCAACCTAATTGCAATCACAAGAATCAAATCATGCAGCGCTTCCGCGTTCCGCTGAAAACCCTAAAATGCTCATCTAACCATGCAATGAATTATCCTAAGGACTGGGGTGATTCAGACAGCGCTTCCGCACTTAATCCATACCCCATACCCTTAAGGATGCAATTCAGCAATCAACCAAGCAAAAACATGCTCAACCATACACGACATGCAATTATACAAACCAAATGTAAGCAAATCAAACTAAATCAGACACACATGTTTTTGGGCAATTACTCTTGCCATTTTTAATATGAAATTTCACAAACTCAAAGCAAACAATTTAATAAAGCAAATATGAATAAGATTCAAGCAAGAGGGGGAGAAAGGAGCTCCCTCTTTAATATCCCCTGTCAATGCTCCGAATTGTCACACTAAAGGGCAGGGGTTGAGCCGCTGCTACGCTGCACGTGCTGATCCGTCCGACGCCGTTGCTGGCGTTGCTGCCCGATGTTGGTTCGCCTCATGCTCGTCGTCGTGTCCACGTCTGCCCGTAATTTCACCGCCGGCGTTGGCTGCTCCTCCGACTGCCGAAGCTGCCGCGTCAATGGCGTCGGCGCCCGCAGATGGCCGATCACCTTCACCGGCCTGCTCTAGCCGAAGTTGATCGTCGTCCTCGTTCAAGCCGTTCGGAGGCTGGCGAGACCTTGCCGAAACGGCGGTCCGGCTCCGACTGTCGGTGTCGCTCCTGCCTAGTTTGATCTCCTCGTCCTTGCGGGTGGTTGTTGCGTCGGTATCCTCGCCGGTATTGTACCCGGCGCTGTCGACTCCTCGTACTAGTCCGGTTGTCCGGCTGCCGCCGGTTTGGAGCCTTGATGCTGCTCCTCGTGCCGTTGCTGTTGGTGCCTGTTGCGTCGGTATATTCGCCGGTGTTGTACCCGGCGCTCTCGACTCCTCCTGCTGGTCCGGTTGTCCAACTACCGCCTGTTCGAAGCCTCGGCGCTGTTCCTCGTGCCGTCGCGGTTGGTGTCGTGATCGTCGTCGTTCCGTCTCCGGATCCCCAGCCAAGTTGCCGTTGTTGTCGGCGTGCTCCACCGAGCTGCTACCGGCTTGCCTGCCGGTGCCTCGGACTCGCTCGTCGTCCGATGGTGTCGCTCCCCCGAGGTGCTGGCCTCCGCAATCTCCCACTGTGGCCGTCGTAACTCTAGACCTACAGCCGCCGAACCGAACGCCAACCTTCGATCTGCTCTCACACTCTCTCCAATACGAACTTTTCTCCAATTCACCCAAAAACACTTTCCTTCTCAGTCACACGCACACACTCCCAAAAAACCCACGAGAAAACGTAACCCAAAAAACCAATCTAGATCTTACCATGCACACACACACTCTCCCCAAAAAACATGAAGAAACCTATCTCCCTCTCTCACCTAATTGGATGGAGCAAATCTTCATTCTTCCAAACGGATGAATCTCTGTCCATCCGGAAAATTCATTTACAGGGTTTACTAAAGTCCTTTGGTTATTAATTAGGACGACTTTAAGCATTCACATGTAGATTTGCTAATTTATGAATAATAATGGGGCATAAAACATGCCCGAAAACATGCCATAATACATTGGCACTCATCAATATTACTAAATAGACTAAACTAGATTAACGCCAAAGCATTTAGACAAAACTCCATCCGAGAACATAGATTTCCCGGAAACCGGAAGAATGAGCTTAATTGCCCCAATTAGGGAATTAGAATACAAATAACTTAGACTAAAGCCTAAAGAAGACAATTCGCACAAGCGTAAACTGTTTCGGCGGTTCACACTAAATGTCCCAATTAGGGAATTTAAATATGAATAAATGAAACTAAAGCTTATAGGAAGCAATTCCGGCAAGCTTGAATTGTTTTGGCGGTTCACATTTACGTATGGTGTAGTTTTGAATTATATTTTTATTGGATAATAATGGCAGTTTTCTCCATTGCATAGTTCTTATTTGCAAAATAATCTATTTTGTATGTATCATTTTTGTTTGAAGATGTTATTGACATGGAATAAATCAGGAGTTTATTGCATGGAATTTATTGGAAGTATTTTCAAAATTCAACGTAGGATCTACGATTCTAGACTCCTCGAACTCAGAGCCTAGTTTTAAGCAAATGACACATTTCCAAAAAAAGGGTCCTATATTAAAATGAGGATACTCAATTTACATTCTCAACCATGCAATTCTGTAATAGAGTTATAGTTGTAGGTCATGTCGTCCAAAGTTTAAGTCATAAAGCGTCATAAATTACAAGATCATAATGTATTAGTATATAAGAGAATTTACGAAATTTCATCATTTTCATATTAAAGTGAAAATTCTTATAACAAAGCTAATGCAATTATGAAATCTCCAACTACAAAGTTGTTCAAAATTATCTAAGTATCAACATTGTACCGAAAAGTATGTTTAATGAAACTTAATGGTAGAGAGCATTGCCTTGGTAGATGGTCATTGCCGAATAATTTACAAAGGGAAAATAGAGAAGAAGGAAACTCTTTGGACTCAAATGTATGCCTTATGTACAAAACATCTTTGAATTTGTGAAGAATTATACTTTATAGAGTAGACTCAAAATGGTTTCGTTCTCAAGAAATAATGAGAAGATCTATCCATGAATAAGAATATGTAGCATTTCAGAAATCAACATAGGGTTCTTTTTTTCATTGTGTAATAATCATTGAGAATCTAATTATAGAAATCTTTGAGGGATCAAAAAGGATCCAAGGAAATTTTGTCAGATTTCATTAATACATTTGTGAAAAAACCCAGTTGGACCAGCCGAAAAGGCCACCCAGATTGGTCGGCCAGAATTGGCTACCCCAATCGATCGTCCTGATCGACTGGCCAGGATCTGTCGGCCAGACTGGCCGGCCAGCATCGGTCGCGGTCGTGATTGGCCGAGCGACCGGTTCGTGCGGCCGGTCTCTAGGGTTGGTAAATATAGGGGATAAATGGCCCTTGGCCCTCATTTCCCCTCACTTCTTCTCGAATCCATCCACCTCAAATGGACTGCAACCATGGGCATTAGCTTCTCATGTGTTGCATTTGTGTTGGCGGGGAGAAGTCAGCGTTCTACACAATACTTGCGGCTGCTTCATCGAGTTTTTGCATACTTGGGATATCTTGAGAGTATTTTAAATACTCCCTGTTCTTCATGGCGACAGTGACCGATAACACGAAGATGGAGGTTGATTCTGACAAGACCTTGGGGACACCTGCGAGAGAAAACACAAAGGCAGAATTGGTGGAGACGGGGTTGGTTTTACATGAGACACTGTTAAAGAGAGTGAAACCAAAAGGAGCGAGACATGAGTTGCATCACGAGATCTTGGATAATGAGGCCATCAAAGCTGGAGGTTAGTGACCTGCAAGAAATATGTGAAGATGTACTACATTGGGAAACTTTGGCCTAGAGCATTTCACAAAGTTAATACCAATAATTTTACTTGCAACCCGCAAACATGCAAGGATGATCACTTTCTTCATCGTGCTCAAGAAGTTTGGGTGGCATTGTTTGGAGATCGTCCCAAGAGGAAAGGTAACTTCTCCTATACGCTTTTGTGCATGGTGTATGCTGAGCTAATACTGAAGCGTAAGGTGAACTGGAGCACATTCACAGCGAGTAGTACATTTCCTCTTCGAATTGGAAAAAATCAGAAGGATATCTCTAAAATGTTTGATCCAGAGTCAAACTCTACAAAAGCTTTATTGCAGCACTTGAGGAAGAAAACTCATGAGACGGCAGTGAGGGATTCTCTTCCAACAACCACGGCACAGAAAGAGGATGGAAGGATAATGGTTGCCATGGATGCTCGACTCGTAGAACCAACAATAATTGATAGGCTCGATGATAAAAAAGTAGTTGGAGAACCTCACATAACCCCGGTACCAACATAAAAGGACGCAAGGCCAAGTGAACCAGTGGAAACTAAATGACCAGCAAATGGCATGGATGTCATAGATCCCGATTCGGGTATGGTGGACGATTTGGAGCAAGGTTGTCATACCGGGCGGGCACGCCGCCCGCCCGTTCGTCCGCCTTGTCTGTCTAGATAGTTGTCGCTCGCCCGGTAGGGTCAAACGGCTGTTGACTTTTAGTTTAGGTAAAAAAACAACGACGTGGCAAGGGTTTAGGTGAGAACTAAGCCACTTGGCCGCCGCGTACGGACCGCGCGGAACGCCACACACGCTTTTTATTGCAAAGTTTGTTACCCACGAAGAATTACGCACCCCCTACAATCAAGGTGGGCGAGCACGCCCGTCCGTCCGAGACAACTTGTACGCCCGTTTTGCCCGCCCGATTACCTCAAGAAGCCCAATATGACAACCTTGATTTGGAGCAGTATTTGCGTATGGTACCAAATAATAAGAAATTGGAGGAGTTTATGACCACCGCTCGCGGAATAGCAGATTGGTCCAATGTGGTGGATAAAGAGAATGGTCTGCCGGAGAAAGATTTCGCAGGTACCAAGCCTAGTGACATATGTGCTGTAGGGATCGAGATGAAACTGGGGTCAAAAATACTTGCTAGTATGGCTCTTGGTTTAGTGAATATGAGTCACACTTTTGCAAATATCATGCCTAGCGTTCTACAGGCTGCCATAAATTATGAGGCAATCATAGATCGATATCACCTTCTACTGAACGATACTTTAAAGGATAAGCAGTACATTGAGAAACTGGAGGCAAAAAACAAAACTCTGAAGAATCTCATTACAAAGTATTAAACTGAATTGCAATCAGTTTGGATGACTGGAAAATGTTCTGTCGACATTGATGCAAAGTATGAAGAAGCAGTTCGCAGTGTATCTGGGGTTCCGTTAGAAGACTCAACAGAATTGGACAAGTTTGTTGCATCAGAGAAGGACACTGAAGGGACTTCATCTTGTCTTTTTCTTTCACAATATGATGCGGGTGGTAAAGAGGATGGTAAAGAAGATAAGGGAAAGACAATTGTGGAAATAGACGATGATGAAAGTGCGTGGGCGATGAAGTTGGAGATAGCAAATAAGGAGAGAGGTAATGCACTCGCAGATGCATGAGCATGGGCGATGAAGTTGGAGGCTGCAAATAAGGAGAGGGATGTTGCAGTTGCAAAATTGGAGAATGATGCAAAAGCATGGTCAATGAAGTTGGAGGCAACAAATAAAGAGAGAGATGAGGCAGTCGCTCAATTGGAGGCATTACAGAACACCTTGAAAACGGTAGATTCTACACCACTCCAAGAATGCACACTATCATGGTTGGGATGGGTTCATCGACTTCAAGATAGGGAGAGTTTGGTTTTGAAGGCACAAGACGATCTCAAAGCTATTGCAGCTAACTCAAGAGATTCACGTGAAGCTGTAGATGCTTCATTGGAGAAGTTTCATGAGATGAGTACGAAACAACGATATGACCCTATAGAGGTCACTTTTTGGGGCAATGCGGAAGAGATGATGGAGCGTACAAATTACTCTAAGATGGGGAGAAACAATGATGTTGATTGGATTTTGGAAATAGAGGAAGGATGGGCGCCATACAATAGATTCTCATAGCACCTACAAGAGTGAGCTCGCAATGTAATTAAAAGATGCGACTGTTTTTCGGCAATACTTAAGGAGAAATGTGCGGTGTGCCTACATCATTTTCGTCCAGAGGGAGCATACATGTTGGGCCAATGTGGCCATAACTTTCATGTTACTTGCATATGCCGATATGCCATGACAAAATTGGTATGTCCGGTATGTCGCTCGCCATTCAGCACAAGATTCTACGAGATGATGGGGATACAAGATCTTATGCCACCGAGGCACGAGTTCAACCGATTGAATCTTCCATTGGATCAACTCCAAAAAAAATTTCTACACTACCGTAATTGGGGAAATGCACTTGAGTGGAGTACGTTCGAATCAAAACGCTAACTAAGCATTCAATATGGTGGAGAAAGAGATCCTTTATTTTAGATGACACAAGATTACAAATTACAAATAAGGGCAAGGAATATTAAAGATGAAGAGCAACGAGAGTTGCTTTGTTGTAATTTTGGAGGGCATTGGAGCATCGAACACAACCGTTTCTTTTGATTTCCCCCAAAGGGTGTTAAAAGGGGAAAAGATGGTTTGTGGCACAAAATAATAGATTCAACCGGCTTAGGAGACAAGTTCAAGAAGTACGATGATACTCCAATTGGAAGAGCTATGGTCCTTGCAAAATTGGAGGAAGCCGCAATATACCGGACTTCGATACCGGAAAATTCTTTTCCAGATGTGGAGGTCTCTTATTGGCATGTGGCGAAGAAGTTTGATAAGCGTATTGATGACGCCATTTTGTTTTGGAGGACATGTATTTTATATCCAAAAGAAAGATCATTCATATTATTGGATGATTTCGAAGGTATCGTACACAATGTCGTTGCACGAATCGAGAGGGCCATGGAAATCTTACACAACAAACAAGTGGATCCTTGTAGAAAGCGGAAGAGGCAAGATGGCAAAGATGGAAAGGATAGTTGGCAGGCGGAAATGAGCCGCAAAATTGCAGCCGTAAATCGGGATTATGAAGAGGGCGGTAGACTTGCCTATCCAACCCAAAGACCGCGTACTCGCAGTATAGCTCAAATTGATCAATCGGATGTACCTTCAGTTAGAACGGATGTTGGACCTTTAGTTTGAACATATAAAGCTAGGCTTTTCCTAGTTTGTATGGATGTTGTTTTAAAAATGATGAAAATGCCACCATTGACTCATGGGACATTATTTTTGAAGTAAAGGGTTGCAATCTTTTTGGTTTAATGAGCATTTCTTCTCTATGCTTGAGAGTCAAGACCATCGTGCGACAAGTAAGTAGAGATATAATTAATTTTCCAACACATTAAATATAGTCATGTAGACAAGAGAATCTCCAAATGCATTTGGAGTATAACAATAAAGTACTACAAAACACTATAACCACAATATCTATAATAAGGATAAGTTCTATGAACCTATACTGCATAAAGAAGCAAAATTCAACTACTCATCGAGACTAGAAGATTGTTCATAATCGCTATCTCCCTTCACTATAGCTCTTCTAGACCCAGTAGGATTATATTCATAATCGCTCGGAACCTCTTGTTTGATCTTAGGCTTGTTTTCTGAACATTGTATATCCCCATGTTGATCCCAAGTATAAAATTCTGAGAGATTTACAGGGATCTTTGGTTTTTTTGGCGGAACAATTGGAACCGTTGCAGATTTACGTTGATGTAACTTCGAAGAACCAAACATGTGCTGTAATCCCGTGGCACTACGAGGAACATTGGCATTTTTTAAATACCTGCTGAAAGGTACATCCGAGTTACTAGAGATGCCGCCATATTTGGCTCTTGAAAGGGATACTAAACCCATAGAGGATTTCTCCAAGGTTGTCGTAACCCTTGCAGTAGAGGGTTGAAATAAAGCGCGGGGAGTAGCACATTGTAAAGTTACTTGATCCTTATTACATGATGCGTAAAGTGGATTTGGAGCGGGAGAAGTTAAAGCTCATTTTCTAATATAAATCCTTATTATTCTCTCTCTTACCCTCCCCTTTTTCCTCCTTTAAAAAAAAAACGAAAAAAAAGGCACTAGCCAATCAAACATTTTTGAGCCGCATGGTCTCCGAGATTGTAGTTGAGGATCGCTTTACACTATGGACCATGCTGATTGACCATGGCCTTCTAAAATTTGTGGGTGGAGCGTAAAGTGCTCGTTGTCGCAATTGGCTATACACTACCTTAAAAAGAGGAAAATGACCACTATATTTGGGGTCCCTAAAGTATGCTAAAGTTTGCATTGTGGATAATGTTTTCATGGTCTTCTTGATTATAGTTGAGTCTAAGCAAATACCAACATCCAACTTCAATAAAGGAGACCATGACGCTAAATAACCTGTCATGGCTAGGGCGACCAACGGTGCAGATCCCGCGACAGCGTTAGGGCTAGGGCGATCGGCGGTCCAACTGGCGCGATATTGTCAAGGCTAGGGCGACAATGTTGTTGTAAGGACAATTGGCTCGACAATGTTGTTGTAAGGACAATGTTGTCGAGTCAAGGCTAGGTCCAATTGGCTCGACAATGTTGTTGTAAGGATGACTAAAGGTCTAACTGTAGCAACTTTGCCAAACCGCCGACCGCCTTCTATGCGCATTCGCCCTCGACTTTCACAAGTATGGGATATATAAGGAGTCTTTCAGAAACTTGACGCCACTTTACTTTGTGCTTTGCCGGTTGTCTTGGGTCTCCCATGAAAAGCCCCCTGCTCGGTCTTTATGTGCAAAGAGTAACTTGAGTCCTTGGGCTCCGCGTTACCTTCACCAATTTTACTACATGGCAGGTGTGCCATTCCGAAACATGGACCATTCTTCCCGATTTAACGGTGTAGCAGATAATCGAAGAAAAACTCTCAAATGGAACGATTGGCTACAATTATCCAGGGAACCGAACGACAAGCCGAATACTCGCGTGTGTGTATTGTGTGGGAAAGGCACAATCTTTGTTAAGGCACAAGCATTTGCTCTTTCTAGATTTCCTAATAATTCCCCATTACCCCGGTGTCAGAGATCACCCCGTGGAGTTCTCGAGCTATTCCGTGACTACAAAGGGATTGTTCCAAAGAAGAATATTACGCCAATGTTGTTCCTGAGACAAGAGTAGATGAAGGCATAGCAAATGTGGCGAGGGAAACTATAGAGAACATAGATTCTCTAGACATCAAGTCAATACAAATACCAACTTCTAACCTAAGGTCTATTCAGATGCCATCCTCTAACATGGCAAGTCATGGCAGCAATGGACAAAGGCTATCTACACTCTCCAGCGGACGCCGACATGGGCAAAGGAGTATAGAGGATGGTTTTGATCTTGCCACTAGGCAAATCTTGGATGCAATGTGGGCTTCATTTTTCTATGAGGCAAACATCGCATTCAATGTCGTACGACATCCGGCATTCATAAGTGCCGTTCAAGAGACAGCAAAGGCCGGTATTGTTGGATATCAACCACCCTCGTATCATGCTATTAGGACTACCATGCTCGATGCAAAGAACGCAGCTATGCAAAAGTCGGTTGAAGATTAAACAAAACTTTTTATCGAGAAGTACGGAGGAACAATATGCTCAGATGGGTGGTTAGATGTCACAAGCAGACCACTCATTAACATGATGCTCGTTTGCCCAGTCGGGGAGGTCTTTTTGGGATTTTTGGATACTACAAGGAAGAAGAAGGACATTGCCTATGTCGCAAATGAAATGGCAAAGTACATAGAGGAGGTTGGACCAAAAGACATTGTTCAGATATTCATAGACAATGCAAGCTCCATGTTAGGGGTTGTCAAGAAGTTGCTGATAGACTATCCTCACTTATATGGACAAGGTTGTGCGGCACATTTTCAAGACCTCCTTCTAGAAGATTGGAGGAGAGAGGCATGGATTAAAGATTTGGTGGAACAAGCGAAGAAAATGTGCTCATTTATGAAAGGGTGGCACGTGCCACTTGCTCTATTGAGGAAGTACTCCCCAAAGCTGCAGCTGAAGGTACCACCTCAAACTCAATTTGCAACAGACTTCTTGATGATAGAGCGGTTGTTTAAGCTACAACAATCTCTTAACAACATGGTGATCGATGCGGAGTGGCATGCGTTTGTCCAGATATTGTAGAACAGGCAAAACAGTCACCAGTTGCAGACAAAGGCAAGGAATAAGAGGAACAACATTAGGAGCGATGAATTCTGGGAGAATTGTACAAAGTTTGTGAAAGTAGTTGAACCGGTACTGATAGCTCTTCGGGAGTTTGACGGAGAAATACTAGCCATACCCTGGGCATATGTGATCATGTCGGACCTTAAAGAACACGTGTTCTCTTTGCGTAAACCTCCATTCGAACTATCCTGTGACATAGCTACATAAATCCAAGGATGCATTTAAAAACAATGAGAAATGATGCTCACTGACCTCCACTACGCAGCAGCTTTGTTGAACCTTTATATGTCAAATATGGGAGCAATTCAAAACAATGGAGAAGCACACAGAGCTTAAAATTGAGTCAGAAGGAAGCTTAGTGCCCCTATGGGAGTAGTCTATGGAGAAGTGGTGCGGGAACTCATACAATATGAGGAGAGGACGGGTTCATTTAACACCAATTCAGAGGCCTCTGATCCCGCTCAATGTGACTTGTTACCACATCAATGGTGGCATCAAGTCGGGGGGAATGCCTTGCCAAAAAATTGCTAAGAGGATTTTGGCGTTGACATGTTCAGCTTCATCATGTGAGAGGAATTGGAGCATGTACTCTTTCGTGCACAACAAAGTGAGGAATCGGTTGTCTACTTCCAAAGTAGAGGCCCTTGTGTACATCTATGCAAACACCAAACTGGAGCGTGAGAAACGTACAAAATTGCGGAGAACGTGGTATGAAAATTATTTAGAAGAAGAAGACTCAGACCAAGAAGAGCATATACCGGAATATGAATGGGATGATGGTGTATTGGGGGATATCCCGGAAGCGGATGACAACAACGATCTTAATGACGATAGCGAACACGACGACCTAGAGAAATGGAACGATGACAAAAGAAACATGACTATTCCTGTCAAGGACCCAGTTGAGTTCAATGACGACAAGGATGTTCCACAATACCTTCGCCTGTTTGCGGTTGCGGACATAGATACAGAGGGAGAAGGAGTGGCAAATTTACAACTACAAGAGAGTACTTGGCTAGCAAAACAAGACTTGGTAAACAAGATTGATGAAGAGAACATTGGTCCTCTTAAAGGCAGCCCACAATCTAACAGCGACCGTAAACTTGACCGTGTGAAGTGTGCGACTATCTCGGCAGGAGTTGAAATGGACCAATTTAAAGTGGAACATGACAATGTATCCAATTCAGGTTGCATGGAAGTGGGGTCACCTAGAATTTCAACCATTTGATCAAGAATTGCAACTCATAACGGAGATGACTCCGATGTACCACTGCAACAGTTGTTTCCAAGGGTTACCCAACCTAAAGGGGCCCATACAACTTGTATGATATTGCCGAAGACGGAGGTCAAAATAGAAGCAAAAATTCCAACATGCACTCGAGTATTGGCAGTGTCACAAGACATTGGACCCTCATTCCGAACCTCAAATCGTATTACACGAGGCCAGAAGCGTTTGAGGAAGGCACATGAGCGACATAGTTGGAAAGGAGCATGGGTACATGAAGAAGTCCATGCAGGTATTGCTTCCTCCAATAATCCGACATCTACCACTCAACGGAAACGAGATTACTAATGCTTCACGGCCCTTGAAGAGCCTTGTTACAGTGAACAAGAAAACAACTACAGACACGGAAGTGCGCATTTTGGCGAGTGAGGTTAAGTGTGAAGTACGCAATAAGGAAGAGGATGAGGACGAGAATGGCAACCAAAGCACTGATGAGTCTCTAGATGAAACCAATCCCAACGCACATGAAGTATCAAGCAACAATACATATACATTGAAGGATACGTAAAGAAGTGTTGTTAGAATTTTTTAATTTTGGATTGGAAGTTAGTACAATACTACAATGTACCGCAAGTAGGGCAACTATTAGTTTACAATATTTTGGTAATTTAGTATGTTTCGGAGTATAATATAAATTGATGGGTATATGTAATAGTTACATCATATATATGAATAATTACTATATTAATAGACATGGACAACTTTCTACTTAGAAATCATGTAGCATTGATCTTGTTTCTCATATAAATGTATTTATAAGATACATTCGTGCTCGTTTTGTACCAATATATAACTACCTTGATTTTTTTGTATTCAACCATGATGTTGGTCGCCACATGTACAGTGGCCCAGGGCGACCGCCAATCGCCCACACGTGCGGTGTCCCGAGGGCGACCGGCGATCGCTATAAGCGACCGCCGATTGCCCACACGCGCGGTGTCCTCAAGGCGACCGGCGATCGCTATAAGCGACCGTCGATCGCCCTATGCGACCGTCAATTGCTGTAGGGAGACCGACAGTTGCCTAGGTGCCGTGGCCAGGACAACCTTCGATTGCTCGAGAGGTACCGCCGATTGCCTAGGCGCGGTGGCCAAGGGCGACCGGCAATCGTCATAGGTAACCGTCGGTCGCCACTTATACACACCAATTACATTGGGGGATCCGCAATAGAAGGCCCATTGAGCATATTGCCGAGCCTGTGGGTTATATCCAAGAGATACTAGAGCTAGATTACCATAATCATTGCACAACGGTTTTGCTATACAATTGGGTAAGAGCCTCACTGAATGTGCAAGTGCGCAGTATAGAGCGTGAAAAGTACAAATTCAGTAAGGCAAACTTCAACCACATGGACAACGAAGTGCATCCAGATCCATCTGCATTCCCCTTGCACCGTCAACAAGTTTTTTTCTCTGATGACCCGACAAGACGCAGATAGAAGATCATCTACCAAACAGACGTCTACGGTCGGTGTACTACATTATAGCATTGGCAACCTGTGGCGTATAGAATTGCAATTGGTGTCGAATTAAACTTCCAGGGCTTACAACCGCATATCGTGGAAATAGAGCCTAATCAAAGATCTGCGTCGAAGGGAGGGTTGTATGTTATAGTTGCAACAAATTCTCGCACCGATGGCGTAATGCAAGCCGACGAGTAGGATGTTGAGCAGGATATTCATATGACATCACAGTTGACGTCTACGACAACATTTATGTATGACCGTAGTCAAACATATTGTTAGACATCCTCTTAGATGTCGTATGATATGGGGTTTTTAATGCCATATATATAAAACGCTAGAAATTGCTTTTTTCACATATATATCCACGTGTTTTTTGAGGATTAAATATCAGCAAAATAATGTGTACTTTATAAACCTATTTTTCGTTACTAATATTATTTCTTTGATATATTATTATTTAAATAATTATTTTTATAATTTCAGTTTTATTTTTAAAGAAAATAAAAAATAATCTGAATGTATTATTTTCATATTATAATTTATTTAAATAGATTCAAAAATTACATTTTGTAATTTTATTGAATTATATATTTGAATATTATTTTAAAAATGAACCGATCACAAGATCGTAGGAATAACTTAAAATCAATAATTCCAATATTGTCATGTCATGAATTTATTTTGTAATGGAAAAAAGTAAACACTTTTCCAAAGTGTAACTTTTCTAACATTAGTTCAGCATATTACTCCACCTACCAGTAACTTTGACACGTTTTTACCTAGCTCGACGAAAATTCCTTGCCAGCTTGGCAAATTGATGTCAACGTTGATGTCCTATAAGACATCTAAAAAATTCTAATGTCTCGACCAACATCTCTAGACATCTTCGTTGCAATGCCCCTCAAATCTCACGTCATCTTCTTAAACATCCTTCAATTCTAGACGTCCTCACGGACAATATAAAACATCCCAAAATATCCTACAAGCTTCAAGACGTCTGGTAAAAACAAGGTTTTCTTATAGTCAGTACAAGAACACGAGAACCTAGTGTTGAAGTTCAATAGACGGAGGGAGAATAAAAATACAATCAAAACTTACAGAGTAGTAAGGCAATGAATGCTTCAGTGAGATACATACTCACTCCAAGCCTTTGCTTATTTATCAATAGGTAGGCACATAGTACTAGAATCAATATGGAATATTCGAGAAGCCAAGTACTCTCTCCACCCTCTAAGGCTCTTAGAACCAAAACATTTCACACATTCTAGAACAGTAAGGACCTGTCTCGTTTACCCACTATAATATACTCCAATAACTACTAGTTGATGTTTAAACTACAAGCAATCTAATCTTCTACACAATTACTTTGGAAGTAGTTACCTCCTTGCTACTCCCGACCTTGGCCTTTGTGAGTTTCTCATGCCTTACCTTAGCAAGTGCCTTGGTTAACACATCCGCGACCATGTTTCCCGTTAGCCGGTACCATAAGCTCACATCTCCATCTTCCAACTTCTCACAAATAAAAGTGGT
The DNA here is from genome assembly GCA_037043015.1 of Bryum argenteum. Taxonomy (NCBI): domain Eukaryota; kingdom Viridiplantae; phylum Streptophyta; class Bryopsida; order Bryales; family Bryaceae; genus Bryum; species Bryum argenteum. Next base: position 31,869,654 of record CM073321.1, on the reverse strand, counting down.
ATTGCACATCAATGTGCTTTGTACAAGAGTGGTGTTAGGAGTCATTGGCAAGGGCAATGCACTATTGGGTGTCACATTTGATCCTTGTGGCTCTCCTTAAAACAAACCTAACATTCTGACTTCAATAATTGTCCTAGACTCAATATCTCTTTTAAGTAATGGCTAGTTGCCATGTATACCGCCTTTGTAGTAGACACTGTTATTGTGGATTGTCATCTGCAATTTGACGAGATTGCACCATCTCCTAGAAAAACACATACACGTTACGGACCAACGCTCATTCACATCACTAGCCCAATCCGTAACACAATATCCCTTCAACTCAATGTCAGTACGACCAACAGACAATTTATAGTCAATGGTGGCATTCAAGTACCTCAAGATGCGTTTCACCACCATCCAATGTCAACCACCAGCCTTTGGCATGAAAAGAAAATATAATAACGGGTATTTAACTGATTATGGACAATTTGACAATCCAGAAATCAATCGGCTTCCGTCCGACACACCTCAAAGGCGCAAACAAAGCAAGGCAAAAAAACAGAATGAGTGAAGATATTAGCGATTCGCAAAAATTAAAGATGAATACACTGATAGAGTAGGAAATAAATCCGTTTCATTAAAAGAATAAACAAATATTCCAAACGAAGCTCGACCCACTAGCATGTGGTATCGGCGCGCAGCCGACTGCACTAACTTCGCATCAATAAATATTACAACATCCTATACAAAATACAGCAACACCAGGTATTGAAGCAGAGCATAAATATAACATAGGTGAACTGCAGTGGTGTCGGCTCGCAGCCGATAAGCAGCAACGCGACTCCATCATCGGCTTCCTCCTTTCTAGCGCTCCATGTTCAACAATCCAAGATATAATTCCTTGGCAAAGCTCGATTTGAAGACCGACTGCGACAAGTCGACGAGTGCGAGTACTGACCGGCTCATCGCAGGTTGTGCTCCACCGGCTCATCGCTTGAAGTGTCGGCTCGCAGCCGATAGGCATGCAGAATAAGTAAAACCTAGGAACACTGCAATCTGAGAGAAACAACGTACTTGAGGGAATGAGCAACTTCATAATGAAGTTGACCGAGTCTATTAGAAAGACTCATATACTCACTAAGAGATTCAAACTGGTATAAGGGGTAGATGAACGGAAGGATATCTGTAGCTACATTCGGAATAGTAGTACTTGAAGACGTCAAATCACCTCGAAAAGGATAAGGCATGTAGTATGCAGCATCCGGCGCCAACCTTAACGCCAGTGGAGAAACATCAACGAGGAGAAGCATAAGGACTTGTCGGCTGGGAGCCGATAAGCCGAAGGCACTGTTGAGAGAAATCGACAGAGGAGACAAGGGATAAAGGCGGAAACGTGAAACGATAATAAAGAGTCGGCTGGCAGCCGATACAGTCTTACAGGGGAACGAACTTGCCGAGCACGTTGCAACCAGGAAACTCTTATAGCAGAACCACTCGAGAACCTAAAACGATGATGCAATGGTGAGAAGAGACTATATACAAGAAACGTCGTCGTCTAGGACAAACCTTCAGGTAATTGTTGTTGCTGCGGGGAACCATGATCCAACGCAGCTAGAGACAGAGCCTCGTTCGGGGCGTCGATGGCGTATACGCTGTCGTCCACGAGGGTCGCCTCGTTCGGGGCGCTGATGTCGTCTACGTCATCCTCCTGGACAGGCTCCTCGTTTGTGGCATTAATGTCGTATGCGTCGTCCTCCAGAAGGGCCGCCGAACCAACTGCGTCCTCCCTTTGAGTATAAAACGCCTCCACTGACGATTGAGCCCTCTGAACTTCCCTATAGGAAGAAGCCAGAGTTGTCGGCTGCCGGCCGATAGGGGCAGGAACGGACTGGGAAGGCCTCTGAGGGCGACGAGACAGTGGCACCTGCTCAACAACGATCACCTCGTCCTCCGGGGGATGTTGCAAATTAAGCTGCATCGTGGTCCCTGCAAAAGGAGGGCAGATCTGCTCTAGTATCAGGAGCCGGTGCTGACACGGGGACATTGTGTCGGCCGGCAGCCGATACAGGCGGAGCGATGAGCGTGGCAGTCGATACAGGCGGAGCCGTGGGCATGGTAGCAGGTGTGAGTGACATTGGAGTAAGATCTATCTCCTCCACCACTTCCTGAATCCTAACACCAGAGGCGGGACGTCGTCCAGGGTTTACATGCTCCCGGATCAAAACTGAGGGACCAGCATCGGTGTCCATATCCTCGGAAGACGACGGTGGAAGCTCGACCCTATTGAGATTGATTCCCTTGGCACGTTGGACAGCCAACTTGACATGCTCTTGACTCCTGACAAACTCGATCACGGACCTCCCGTGTTTCTGCATGACCATGAACAAGAGTAAGACAATGTCGGCTGGCAGTCGAGACCCATGGGAAACCAAACAAGAACTAGATAACGAATAAGGTAGAGTAAACCAATATAACAAGGTGTCGGCTCGCAGCCGATACAAAGTAAAGGAGAGGATGCCTTACCAATCCAAGCTCGGTGACGTTTCCGCCACCCTAAACGTTGATGACGGTGACCTTCTTCGATGTGAGAGTAGGCTTGAGGAACTTCTCGTGCGTCTCATGGTCGACACCGCAGAATCCCCCATTCCAATCGACAGCACCTTCAGGAGAAGCCTGGAACCAATCGACTGGCTTAACGATCCCAGTGTACTTCCTCAATGTCGTCCAACGATTATCATCCCCGCGTACCTTTGGGTACGTCATGTTGAGTGTAACAAGCGGCGAAGATTCCGTCACCGTCTTCTTGAAACCCCCCCGAAGACACCGCTTGTAATACACCGTCTGAACATACCATTCAGTATCTTCGGTTGTCCAGACCGCAGAAAGAAGATCCCGTTGCTTTGCGCTCGTTATGAACAACATCGGGATGGGGTAAAGCGGCCGAGTCGGAGTCACGTCGTCACCGTCCATCGCGAGGTCTTCATCTGTAAGTGGAACCTTTGAATGATCCGCGAGCGCACGAAGATTTGCGAGCGCACGAACATCCGCTCTACTCGTTGGGACCGAGACTCCGCCAACACTGTACCCGAAGTAGACGATAAGGAGTGGGTCCTTCTCAATGCCGGCATGGCCAACAGCTGCGTCGATCTCCTGCACGACATCAGCAACTGTGTCCGCGAATTTACACTCGAAATACGCCTTCTCGGCATCGACCTCCTCCGTCGTGACCTGGACCGGAGAATATGTCTGCAGGATAGTGCTGAATATGGGCGGCGCAACCCCGTTTTTCGACTTGTCAGTCGTCGGATTCATTGCGCTCGCGCGACCATTTCGCCACTCATTCCCGTCCGTGTATTTCTTCAGGTCGGTCCAGATGTTGCGTACGACACTCGCGGTGAAATGGTGCTCCTTCGCCAACTTGTTCCACTCAGCATCTGGGTATAGCGACCAGTTCGCATCCTTGCAAGGAAGCGGATACCTCTTCAGTTGATATATAAGCTCGTTCACTATGACCCGGTCGAGCTTCTTGTCGCGGCACCAGTCCGGCAGTGTGAGTCTGTCCTTTGTCCTACTGTTAGACTTGATGCAGATGCGATTTGCAATGACCTCCGTTGCAAGCTCTTCAAGGTCGCAGTTACGGAGACCCAGTGTGGGGACAAGGTCAGTCTTCGTGATGTTGGAGATAGGAGACCGCTTGATCAGTCCCGGCTCTTTGCCGTTGTCTACAATCAGCTCAACTGCTTCCGAGGCATTGAAGACCTCAATCCACGTATTCCAGGCCTTGTTACCGACGAATACCAAAGGGAGCTTGGAAGACACCTTCTCGTTCACAAAGTGCGCCATGATTTGCGCCTTCGCAACTGAAGAACAACAACATAGATTCAGATGAATGAAGGCAAGAAGAAGGATTGTCAGTAAGCAGCCGATAGGTGGAGATAGATGAAATGTGTCGGCTACCGGCCGATAGGAATGGCAGAGGGTAACGTTACCTCAAAGGCCGGTGACGTCTTCCCGCCTTCCTTGTGTCGCTCAGGGCACCCGAGTCGCTTCCATGCTGCCCTCCCGAGCTCCGCGCATGATCGAAAGGACTCCTTGGCGACCTTTTCTGCAATATTAAGGTTGAGGGCGTTCGATACCCTCACAAGATTGGTGGGTCCCTCGAGAACACTAGGATAATCTCGAATTCGAGAAGCTCCTTCTTGGCTTCCGATCCGTCGGGGTACTCGTCCGCCAGCTCGCGGCATGCTGTCACTGTATGCTGACCTTCGATGATATACCAGTAGACACTAGGGTGTTGCCACCACGGAATTTTCGGGGCGGTGTCGGCGTTTGTCTCGTTAACCTTCCACATATCCAACTCCCCTGGCATCGAATCCATGACAGCCATCATCCCGCTATCGCTGGCAAGTCGCTCCCGTTTCAGCGGAATTCCATGGATCTCAGGCTTCTTCCGAATCGCCCAGTAGCCCTTGTAAATGGCCTTCACCTACGAAGAACACAGAATACATGAACAATCATGAACAATAGATGAACAACAGATGTATCGGCTGCCAGCGGATACATAAAGCAGTACCTCGTAAGAGAAGGTGGGAGAAACATAATACCTGGCCCAGACATTCTGTGAGCCCAAATCCCGGTGAACTGGTTTTTAAGCCACAAGGTTGGGCCGTGGGGGTGGAGTGCAACATAATTTGGCCTTCCAAGCAATGGACACCCTATTCCCTCTTACCATAACACCCTTCAACCTAACTACAAGCACCCAAGACCAATTTGGGCAGCACTTCCGCGTCCCGACGGAAGCCCTAAAATGCTAATCAAAATCATGCAAATAATTCACCCTAAGGACCGGGGTGAATCGGACAGCGCTTCCGCGCTCAATTCACACCCCGTGCCCCCAAGAATACAATTCAGAATTCAACAAGCGAAACATGCACAATCAAACACAACCCGCAATCATACCATTCCAAATCCAAATAAATCATTCATAGCTATTCTTTTAAGGTGGCAATTTAATCTTGCCTTTTCTCTTAGATCCACTATTCGAATCCGACCTACTGTAACATCAATACCCTAGCAACATCAAATCACAAACAATTTATACCAAAGATGAAGAAAGAGGGCTCCCTTTTTAATGATTCCGGTGTGGTTGGCACTGTCAAACCAGCTCGCGTCGCTGGGCTTCCCTGGCCGTCCGCACCCCTCGCTAAAGCTCTACCGCTACGGCACTCGTCCTCCTTGCCGATGGACACCGACTTTCCACTGTAGCCGAGGGTGCGATCTGGCTGCTGACTGCCGCTGGTGTCGCCTGGTCCCTCGTGATCGCCGTCGTTGTGTCGGTGGACTCGTCCGTGATCGCCGATCTGCTGCTGCTATCGCCGTGGTAGTGTCGGTGCTGCCGGCTCCTCCGATGCTGGTGCCCGCCTAGTCCCTCGTGATCGCCGTCGTGGTGTCGGTGGACTCTCCACGTTCTGCTCGTGGCCGCCTGTCTCATTCAGCGCGGTCCTGATCGCTGTTGATGCTAAACCGCCCTCTACTAGCCTTCGGCGTTTTCCCTTCCGGGCCGTTCCGTAACTGTAACTACTCGTCCGATCGGCCGAATTGCCGTGATCGGCGATGACGACCGTTCTGATGCCGGAACTCCTGTCGATGACGACGATGCTGCTGGCACAGATCGGCCACCCAACCTCCGAGCTGCCGGCTGTCCGCACCGGCTGATGGCGTCCTTGCAGTGTCGTCGGTGAAGACGCCGACCCCAACCGCCGCTGCTGCTCTTCGGTGGATTTGTCGACGCGTCGAGGGCAGTCCGTTCCTAATCGCGCCTGGACGTCGCGTGGCTGCTTGACTGCTGGGCGGCCCTCGAGATCGCCGTCCCTCCGAGCTCCCCCGACCTCTGGCCTGTGACGCTGCTGGATCACCGATGCAGCTTCCGCTGCTACCTCGATTCCCTTCAGCACTTGCTCCGTCACCCCGTTGGTACAGATCTCTCCTGCGCCGACTTCCGGCGCTGTCTCTGGCGCTGCCGAGGCTCCTCCGGCTCTGCCACTGCTGTCGGTTGAATCGCCGAACCTCTTCTCCGTCGATGTCACTGCTAGTGGTGGTGCCGATGCCTTGTTCTCCAACCTCCCTTCGAGCCGATCAGCGTCGCCGTTTGGTGTTGTCGGTCAGGCTCCGGTGGTTGTCACCTCCGTTGGCTGTCGACTCCTCCGATCAAACTCTGCCTCCGGCTGTCCGGCTGCTCTGGTGTCGGTGTTGGGTCGGCCCTGCTGGCTTAATCAGCTTTGCGGCCGCTGAAATCTTTGCCGCCGTCACGATCGATCATCGATGCTGTCGGAGCACCTCCGCCGAACTGACCTCCTGCGGCACTGCCGATCCTCCGCGCCGCCTCGATCGACGATGCTCCCTTCCAATCGGTGTCGGGGTGCCTCCGTCTTCGGACCGACCTTCGCCGCTGCTGGCTCTGGCCGGCCTTCAGTCTACTCCGGTGTCTGAATTCCGGCAGTTTGTTGCCGAGATGCTGGTCGCCTCGCTGTGGCTGCCGCACTTCCCCGTCCCGACTCCCGAGCAATTGCCGGATCAGCCTCCAAGCTCCTCTCAATCGCCGTTCTTTTTTCCTAAGTATCACACCCACACAACAAGTACATCCAAAACAAGACTCAAAAACAAATCTAGCTCCTTCCCAAGCACACGCTCTCTTCCCACACCACTCTCCCTAGTCGTGCACTTGGATGTAGTAGGATTTCATCCGGTTCAGCCAGATGAAACTTGTTCATCCAGCATTTCATCCGCAGGGTTTACTAATTCCCTAGTTTATTAACTAGGAGGATTCTTGAGCATTTATGAATAATGATAAAGTAATAAAACATAACCCAAAAACATGACTTGAAACCTAGACGCAAGTTAATATTATTAATTTAGGATAGAATAAACAACCACCGGGCCATTTAAGCAAGACCCCTCCAATTATCATAGAAATTCCGGAACCCGAAGGAATTAGCCTAAATGTCCCCATTGGGTGTTTTAAACATAAAAATATTGGTCTAATGCTTATATATAGTGTTTCAACCAAGCGTGAACCGTTTCAGCGGTTTACACATTCTTTCGCGATGCGTCTGTACTTGAGCTCGTCCGGAGCGATGTGCAGCTTCTCGCTGGGAATAACTCCCGGTAGCCTCTATAGCGGACTACGCGTCCACAAACTCCTTCAAGGTCGCAGGCGCAGTTTCGTTGAAGGTCATGCCCTGTTGAATCGCCGGCTCTCCGCAAACCGCCTCACTGCATTTTGCCTACGGCAGAGATATGCCAATGTAGTCGGTTGGGGCGGAGGGATCCCTCGGGGGTAGAAGGCTTATCTGAACGTCGACATGCTCCACATTCTTCGCAATTTCTAGCACACTACCAAACCGAGGGATCATTTTACCCTTGAGCATGAATGAACAAGCAATCTCAATTCGTTGGCTGGGGAGGACCCTCCAACATAGTCCCCATTGCTCGATGCTAGATTAGCCGCCTATACTGCACGCGGGACGATGTCTCCATGCTTGACTTCCGTGTGAGCAAGCTCGACACCAAGCAGTCTAGCTAGGACTGGTGGTTTTCTGCAGATAAAAGTCATGTGAGTGTATATTAGTAAACGCCAGCTGATACACTAAGCATATCTTATTAGCTGCCAGCCGATAGCAACTATCGTATCGGCTGCCAGCTAATAGTAACCATGGTCAAGGCTGGCGTCCGAATGCATGGTTCATCTGTACTGGCATGCATTATTTACAGCGATAATCTAATGACCTATTCCAAATAGCATGCTATCGGCTCCTAGCCGACAGCGTGAAAGCTATCGGCTGCCAGCCGATACACGCAGCACAATAAGAAACGAGCTATAAGCAAGCTCTTGACTGCCAGCCAACAGCATAGAAGCTATCGGCTGCCAACCGATACAGCAAGCATTCCAAAGTAACGAGCTACAGCATAGGAGCTATCGGCCAGCCAATATTGTTGATTGGGCTGTCGGCCGCCAGCCAATATAGAACTATCACGTGTTTCTCATTGACTGTCCTGTCTCCCGGGTTTTGAAGTACAAGGTATTGGTCGGCAGCCAATACATGAGGAGGTTGTATCTATTACACCTGTTTGAGGTCCTTAGTATTTCTTTCATCTCATCAACCTTTTAGATTCGCAATTGTGTCGGCCGGCAGCCGATAGATCAATGAAGAGTATGCTCCATGATGCTAGACACCGAACCGATTGACAGCTTTCTCAAGAACGGCGGTTCCGTGCGTTGGTGTATAGAACAGGGCGCAGTTGGCGCTCTGTTATTCGCAAAATTTTACTATGCTGGTACTGCTTCTATCAACCGAATTATCTCGCGAAAGCCATTTCTTTTAGACGTCCACGTTCTTGACGTCGCTCCAAATATTGAGATGATCATTCCATTTCCCACGCCTAGCATAAAGCTTCTTAGTCAGTGTCATGGTAACAACATTACATGGGAGGTTAAAGACGTGAGACCCTTCATTGATAACCTCGATGAATCATCCGAGCCTATCGGCTGCCATCCGAGCCTATCGGAAGCCATTAGATGAGAAGCCCATAAATCAATTTCTCACTCTCTCTGTTAACATGGAGGTTGCTCTACTGCATGTTGACAAGACCGATCACCACTGTATTGGAGTGGGTGTCATCGTTGTCATCGTTGAGTGCTCGCCTAAGGGCACCTGGGAGGGATTTCACGTCCCCCATAGCTTCTTTGCAATTGTCAAGCTCTCTACGGTGTATAAGGACTTTGTTGGTCTGGTAGCGTACTATGAGAATCCTACTCTCACTCTGCTTGGTGAGTGCCTTGGGTATGAAATCGTTTGGAGCGGTTACAAAATTCGTCCCCTCCACGCTACGCCGCTGAATGGCAACTCTATCGGCCGGCACCCGATACATTCCACGCTGAGGAGTGTCAAGGTTGAACCCGACGGCGATGATGGTGCCAAGGACTGACCCTCTACTGACTGTTGTGGTAGTTCAAGTAACCCGCATCGTTCAACCGAGCATTCTCATTTTAATGGCAGCGACAACTGTGGGTCCGGGACGAATCCGTCAACCTACGTCGATGTCCTTTCTTCTCAAGGAAATGAATTTGCTGATGATCTTCGTGCTTCGCCGTTTGACAACGGTATCTTCTCGCAGCCCTCTTCGGATAGTTCTGGCGGTGATAGCGCTTTCAACTTTCGCCCTTCTATCTCACGCCAAACTGAAGATTTGCGACCGGAACCTCAGACTGTCCTGGATCGGCCTGACTGGAGGAATAAGTGCTGCGACCTACTAAACGAGGATCTTACCTTGTTTGGGCAAGCGATCATTCAAGTCTGTCTTCCGGATAAAGCCCGCGATGAGGACCTACTTGGCGATACAGATGTTGGAGTAATGTTCATTTCAGAGCACGATACCCTACAGCTCACGACAATGAGGTGGCCTCTTTTGCAGACTCGAGTTGAAGGCGGTCAACTCCTGTTTGACATTGTCATGCTCTGCTCTGAGGCCGCTCAGAATACTACCTTCGAACATCCAGGACTTTAGGGCGTCCCTCGAAATCCCTACAAGTCCGTTTGTCGTAGACTCCTGTCAAAGGAGCAGCCCGCTGGGTCTAGGCTTAAATTGAAGACGTTGGATAATGAGATTCGCAAGGTTAGCTCTCAGCTGTGCTGCAAGAGTAGGTGTTGTCAGACATTTCCGTGGAAGTCTATTCGAAAAATCATCCGTCGTAAGTACTATGCTTGCTCTTTTGAAATTAGAAGAGAGACAGCGCATGCCGTTCAAAGTCAACTTCATGTACATGAACCGGGAGGGAGGAAATTCATCACGCTTGAGAATGTTGAGGTCTGCAAGAACGCTTGGTATATCATTCACGGTGTCTCCAGATCAGCTTACTACGTCTACAAGGCTGCAGCAATGGGTGGATCAGTGAGCGGATCGCATGGCAATTCTGGAGCTGTCCGTCCACACCCGCATACGATTCAGGCCAGAGCAACCCTGCAGAAGATTATTGACGAGAATGCGGACCAGATGCCTAACGAGTTCAGGCTTGTTGGAGATAAGCGAGTTGACAATCTGAAGGTTGTTCCATCTGCTCTCAACTGGGACACCATGCGCGAGCAAGTGAATCAAGTAAGTCCTAAACATTCTTATTTCCTCTTCGTCCTCGATGTCGGCTGCCGGCCGATACACTTGGTTGCTATGTTTTGGATGTTTCTAATTAGAGGATTCTTCTTTTCCTTCTACTGTCATTTCCGTCGTGGCTTATCTAGTCGTTGCTGAGCTACTTGTCGGCTGGCAGCCGATACTCCGTTAGCGATTAGTTCTTGCTTATGTCATTGCAGTCCTGTCGGCTGCCGGCTGATAGGAGGCATCGACCAGGATGTTAACATCCTTCCTTATATCCGCCTTCTAGGTGAATATCAAACGCCACCATAAGCTGGTCTCTCAGTCCACCATCAGTCAGCTTCGAAAGAACTACTTCAAGAACGTCGAGGTTAAAGCTGTTGGGAGCAGCTTCTCTAAGTGTACTGAGTGTGAGTTCCTTGTGGAATGCATATCCAAGTACCCAAGGGGCTGTGATGAGTGGGAGGCATTAGTCGATGACCAGAATCGCCAACTCAATTATCAGCGTGCCTGCCGCCAAATTTATCGTGGCTAGAGTTCCCAGTCCTGCGAAAACCCCTCGGAGTTTCTATGTATAATCCATGACAAGATGGATACCACGAAGACGGCCATTTCCAGAATGCAGAGGATTACAAAAGCCATTGCTAGCCTTGGACAGATTCCGGTTTCTGTTTCCGGCATGTTGACTCACGGCCCCGGTGATGGTGCGTACGCGCACTAGTCCACTGCGCTCTGGCCGGGGGATTCCAACTTCACAATCTCTTCCTTGTGTTGTGTACTGCGAGCGCTTGAGAAGCCACCGCTACGTGAATCTCGGGAGCTCTTTCCCACACCTCCACAAAACAGCTTCTTCCAAGCTTTGCTACATGGAAAGTCTAGGTGTTTCGCATGTATCCCACCCGCCACCGGGACTCAGTTCGGTCCTTCACAACCTGGACGTCTGCTTGTTCCGCTTCCGCGTAAGCTATTTTTGCAACTTGATAATTCCGCAAATGACAACAAGAACAGATTTGTGATGGCCTTCTGCTCTTTGCTGACCGCTCGGCGCATATTCAAGGAGGTCACTGTTAGGTTCCTCATTGTTGGCCACACTCACGAGGATATTGATGCCCATTTCAGTTACCTTTCCCAGCTCATCAAGCGGAAGAACACGTACGTTCTAGGCGATCTCATGAAGGCTTTCATGGACTCACAGAAGACAGTCGCCTTCATTCCTAAATTCGTTCAAGAGGTTGCGGATTTCAAATTCTACGTCAAGGACTTTCATCACGATGGTGTCAACAAAATTGTTGGACTTGGTGATATCCATCTTTTCAAGTTCTGGGTCGAAGAGGAAGGTGACGATCGTGGCTGGCCTGTCATGAGGTATAAGAGGAAATCGACTGATTCTTCATGGCTCCCACCCGGTCCCCCTGTCAAGATGTGAACTTTTGACGAGCAAGGGCGACCTAGAATTCCACATGGCGACCCACGTCCTGTTCCATTTAAGCCCTTATGGGGCGTCACGGAGGTTAACCCCAACAAGTTGAACTCTGTGAAGGAGCAAGCTCGTGCCTCGGAGTCCAATGACAAACAGGGTTTCATCAAGCACAGTATTTCTAAATTCATTGAGTTATGGAAGACCGGTATGGCGCGTAATAGACGTTACTGCGAGGAGATGGCTGGACCTGTTGGCTACTGGGAGCGTATCAACCGGGAGATCAATTCACCATTACCGTCTACCCCTGACGTTCTTGTGGAAGGATTTTGGCCTATTTCAGACTGGACTCATGATCATTCTCGTGCCTCGCTCGATTCTGGATCTAGCTCCTCTCACTCACAGAACATTACGCCTGAGGATGATGCAAATGCTTATCCTTACTGTGGTCCTGCTAAAGACCGACCGAGGCTCAACTTTAATCCATTCTGTGATGTTCTTCTTGGAGACTTCGACTTAAGCCGCCCCAGCGACAACCATTTCCTTCCTGTCTGGCTGGGGCATGTCCTTGAGTGTGTTGATCTGACGCTTGGTCCTACCTATGGCAATTTCAAGATCGAATGGTGGACCCTATACGAGCTAAGAAGGAAGGAAAATTGATTATCGCGAGAGAGTGCTGGACTCGCCGCTGGCATAAGGAGCCTTGTCTTCCTCAGATTGTGAATGTGAACATTGTTCTGTTCTCTCATAGGATGTCGTCACATGCAAGGAAAGGTCCACGAGCTGCACATATCAATCCCGAGCAGGCCGCTGCAGCTGCAATGTCTAACCTTGAGGCCGTTGGAGCTGTTCTCTAAGGTGTTCTGCATACATTTGTATCGGCTTCCGGCCGACACGCTTCATGTGAGCCTCTCTCGCATCCTCCCAATCTATGTCGGACCTGCTCTGCACTTGTCGGCTGCCGGCCGATACTGATCTTCACTCATATGCTTTCGCACCAGCAACTTTGACCTCCTATTGGCTGCCAGCCGACACGACGCTCTACCCGTTGGTTCATATCCGACTCACCTTACTACTGTGTTCCATGTCTATAGTCTCAACATACCTGTTGTATTTTCGCTACGGCATACTCTTCATTATGCTAGAAACGGATATTTAACTAATTATGGACAAATTCCAAATTTATGGATATTTTCACTAAAACAATAAGTATAAAAATATATGGCAAATTAATAAATAATAGAAAACCAAGCAAGATATATTGAAAAGTGCAGGTAAAGTAATAAAACTATCCAAATTACCCTAAAAAAAACTATTGAAATTATATCGGCCGAAGGCCAATACAAGGAAAACCGCTAAACCCTAACCCTAAACCCTAAACCCTAGACTCTTAACCCTATACTCTAGACCCTAAACCCTAAACCCTAGACCGTCGACCGTAGATCCCGTCCCCAACCCACATTAGCTGAAATGCTGTATCGGACGGCCGCCAATAGAAGCCCCAAGAATATGACGAAGTAGTAGTAACAAATTATCAGATCTCAGCTCAGAAACGGAATCCTAAAGGTTGCACACTCATTCATACACAGATCAATTCAATATGATTGAGAGGAATACAGTAATATAATGTCATGAATAGCAAAGTCCAATATCGGCCGCCAGCCGAGAAACGCGAGAATAATGAAAGAAGAGGAGTACATTGTAAGTGTACATTACAATGATCGCTACTATAAAGACAAAGTAGGATATACTGTATCGGAAAGCCATAGGAAGCTAAGTCACGTATCGGCCGCCAGCCGAGAAACAGTAAACTAGAGAAATGGAGGGAGCACAACGAAGCAACCAATGAACGCTACATTCTCAAAAACGATGAATATACTGCAATCAAAAAACATGGATAGCTAAGTCCGGTATTGGCCGCCAGCCGAGAAAATGTAAACAAGAGTAATGGGATGAGTAGAGAAAATGTAAACAAGAGTAATGGGATGAGTAGAGCAAAATTCCGGTATCGGCCGCTCGCCCGTCCGTCCGATAGAGCTCTCGCTTGCCCGATACGGTCAAACTTGTGTTGACTTTTAATTTAGGTAAAAAATATGAGGACGTCGCAAGTATTTGGGTAAAAACCAAGCCACTTGGCCGCCACGTACACGCCACGTATGCGCCAGGTAGGTTGAGGACAGGGCGGGTGAAAGGAGTTAGAGGGGAGTGAGGGGGAGTGAGGGTGGGGGAAGGGGGGGGCCAAGGCGGGGGCGGGGCAGGGGACAGAGCGGGGGCGGAAGGAGGCCACGACGGAGGCGGGTGGGGGGCCAGGGGGGGGGCGGGGGGGAGGCTAGGGCCAGAGTTGTCTTATTAGTCACTGTCGGACATCAGACAGACACGACATGTCAAACAGACATTGAGCCTCAGAATGTCTAATAGAATCTCCAGAATCTTTTTTTACACAAAAGTTACCCTTGATTTACCCTGTCCACGTTGCATCCTACATGGCTGCCACATGGTCTGTACAACTCAGCAATACGGTGCGCGACTGCGCCACCTAGGACTGGACCGGCGGTCGCCTCGGCTGGAACGGCGGTCGCCTCGGCTGGACCGGCGGTCGCCTCGTTTGGACCGGTGGTCGCCTGAGCTACCGACGTTCTCCCCTTGACTACCGACGTTCGCCCATGAGCGACCGACGTTCGCCCCTGGGCGACCGCCGATATAGTCCATGGGCGAACGTCGCTCAGTGGAGCGACAGCCAATCCAGCTGACGGGCGAACGTCGCTCAGTGGGGCGACCGTCGATCCAGCTGATGGGCGAACGTAGCTCGGAGGGCGACCGGCGGTCTACCCTCTTGGAACGAAGGACATGAACTTTGAAGAGCCATAACTTTTTCATTCAGACTCTGCTTTTGACGAAATCACTTGAATTGGGTCCCAAATTAAGTCTAGTTTATGTGGTGAAAATTTCAGACCCACACAATTAAGTATAAAATAATGGCATGCATTTTAGTGAAGGGAGTATTTGTTTTTTGGGTTTTTAAACATTTGGCATGTTTTACCATTGCAAGCCTATTATGTGACATCAAAAAGGTTTTTGCATGATTTGTTTTACACAAGTGTGATCTTTACATGCATCCCACAATCTTTGTAGTTGGAAGTATTTTGATCCAGATAAATTTAGTATTGGCTTTGCAATGATATTTCTACGATGAAAAAAGTGAAAAATTGGATGATTTTTGAAGAGATTGTTCTCCTTCAACCAGCGTCAGATTTTGAATTTTTATTTTAGAATGGATTCCAATTAGAGTGTTGTATTGGTGATAGAAACCTCGATTCATTCGAAGATATATTGAAGATAAGGTATAATTTGAGTGCTAGGGATCTAGGTTTGTACTATATTAATTACTTTGTAAAATATTTGGTAGTTTTTATCATTATTGAATCATCTCTTCTCTCCTTTTATACACACACCTCATTTCAACAAATTTAATTAATCTCAGATATTTGACAGAAACTGCTTACCTCTTATAGTCCAAAACTTCTAATCATGTTTCATATAAATTACATAGGAAAAG
The DNA here is from genome assembly GCA_037043015.1 of Bryum argenteum. Taxonomy (NCBI): domain Eukaryota; kingdom Viridiplantae; phylum Streptophyta; class Bryopsida; order Bryales; family Bryaceae; genus Bryum; species Bryum argenteum. The sequence continues at coordinate 31,854,553 of CM073321.1, read as the reverse complement.
TATAAATACTACTCTCCCTCTCTATTTCCCTATACATCTTGCACTTCCCTATGGCACAAATAGTAGCCTTGCAATGATAAAAACTGCCACATATTTTACAAAGTAATTAATATAGTCCAAAACTAGACCCCTTACACTCAAATTATACCTTATCTTCAATATATCTTCGAATGGATCGAGGCATCTATCACCAATACAGCACTGTAATTGGAACCCATTCTAAAATAAAAATTCAAAATCTAACGATGGTTGAAGGAGATCTATCTCTTCAAAAATCATCCAATTTTTCACTTTTTTCATTGTAGAAATATCATTGCAAAGCCAATACTAAAATTATCTGGATCAAAATACTTCCGACTACAAAGATTGTGGGATGCATCTAAAGATCACACTTGTATAAAACAAATCATGCAAAAACCTTTTTGATGTCACATAATAGGCTTGCAATGGTAAAACATGCCAAATGTTTAAAAACCCAAAAAACAAATACTCCCTTCACTAAAATGCATGCCATTTTTTTATACTTAATTGTGTAGGTCTGCAACTTCCACCACATAAACTAGACTTAATTTGGGACCCAATTCAAGTGATTTCGTCAAAAGCAGAGTCCGAATGAAAAAATTATGGCTCTTCAAAGTTCATGTCCTTCGTTCCATGAGGGTAGACCGCCGGTTGCCCTCTGAGCTACGTTCGCCCATCAACTGGATCGACGGTCGCCCCACTGAGCGACGTTCGCCCATCAGCTGGATTGGCTGTCGCCCCACTGAGCGATGTTTGCCCATGGGCTGTATCGGCAGTCGCCCCACTGAGCGACGTTCGCCCATCGACTATATCGGCGGTCGCCCCAACAAGATTGGTACATATAGGCGCGCGGACACTTTGTCGTTGCCCATCAGGTAAACCGTTGGTCGCCCTCTCAGCTACGTTTGCCCATCAGCTGGATCGGCGGTCGCCCCTCTAAGCGACGTTCGCCCTACTGAGCAACGTTTGCCCATCGGCTATATCTGCGGTCGCCCCAACAGGAGGGTACAAATAGGCGCGCAGACACTTTGTCGTTGCCCATCAGGTAGACCGCCGGTCGCCCTTTCAGCTACGTTTACCCATCAGCTGGATCCGCCCTTTTTGCAGTCGGGAATTCTCCCACCTATGTTGCATGCGAGTCCATAAGTGTTCGTATCAGCTCTTATGAGGATGAGATGAGGATGAACATTGGATGGGGGAGGGGTAATAGAGCCATGTAGTTTTAATGTATTAGTTTAGATTAACTGTAGGCACATGCTAGTAATTTGGGATCATTGGTCCCATAATTCCCATTTCATGATCTTTCTGTTCATAAAAAATGGACATGAGAGGTCTAAAATTCTGAATTGGAAATAATGAATGGGAGGGAGGATGGGGTGACACTTTCTCATCCTCTTGGTAGGCATGACATGGTATATATTTTATTATATGGTGTATATCTTAGCAAGTCATTTTGTGCCTAACTATTTAAAATAATTGATAAAATGTGTATTGATTTACAGAGTCTTAGCCTCTTTAATGCATCAAACACTTCAATATCTACAATCTTAGAATTTAATCATGTCAATCAATTTCTAGCATTTAGATAAGATACTATCATCATATATTCTAACATCACATTCAAGAACAAATTTTTGTTTCTTCTCAGATCAGTAGAGTCTTTAATAAATTATAACTTCTCCATATACAATATCTGAGTATATATATGCTAATACATTATCCTTGCAATTAGTTTACGGACCCATAACATTATAACATTGATTAAAATGATTGGGGGGAGGCATTTGAAAATTTTGGCGGGTTAAGTATTAACGCCTTCTAATACAATTAAGAGAAAGGGGTTCGTGCATATAGCCTAGTAACAAGTGAGGGAAAATGTTGCTTGTTAAATTAAAGGGTGATATATAACATATTATAGATTTGGCAAAAAATTGTGTGCCCACCATATGAAGGTAAATATTATAAGTTGACAACAATAACCATTTACAAACATTCTAATGAACCAATTACTCATAGTAATATTTAACCCATTATTTGTGAATGACGTGCAAGTATTTGATATCCCTTGCCCATATTATGATGAATACATCAAACTTAGATATCATGACTGTCAAAATATTTTCAACACTTGTATTCACTACTAAGACATTATAGGAACTTGAAATAAGCGTATCTTTACTCTACTTGTCTTAGGCTCACTTTACATTGTGGACCCTCAAGATTGACCATGTGGCTTTACAATACCTTGATGAAAGGAGAATGATCACTAACTTCACAGTCCCCAAAGTATGCTAATTTATCCATAATGGATAATGATTTTATGGTCTTCTTGATTGTAGTTGAGTGGAAGTAAATGCCTCAACTCAACTACTATCAAGGAGACCATGAGGCTCAAAAATCATTGATTGGCTAGAATACAATTATTCAAAAGGAAAGGAGGAAAAACGGGAGGGTAAAAGAGAGAATGATGAGAATTTTATTTTAAAATTGAGATTAAACTTGTACATATCTAAATCCATCTTGCACCAGAAGAGTGTCCAAGGCACTCAAAAATTCATTTTTCATTTATCATGGTCACAGGTCTTGGCCAACCATGACCATGACAATCATTTTCATTTGGGAATGGGAAATGTGAAGAAGCGGAGAATATGAAATTTGAAGAAGAGGGGGAATGAAAAATAAAGGGAGATTTAAGGGAAATGAGGGGGAATGGGGAAGATGCTTGAAGCGGGGAATTCAAAATTTGAATATGAGGGATTGAGGGATTGCGTAAAAGAGGATCCAAAAGCAAGAGCGGGAGCTCTTGTGCACTCGCCCCTCCAGACTGCCGGTCGCCCCAAACCGCAGTTGCAGCGGACCGCTGATCGCCATGCGGGATCGGCGATTGCCCATGCGGGACCCGTGGTCGCCAATGCGGGATCCGCGGTCGCCAATGCGGGACCGGCGGTCGCCAATGCGGGAAACGCGGTTGCCCATGCGGGACCCACGATCTCCTATGAATGTTCTGTAGTTGGAATCCATTCTAAAATAAAAATTCAAAATCTAACGATGGTTGAAGGAGATCTATCTCTTCAAAAATCATCCAATTTTTCACTTTTTTCATTGTAGAAATATCATTGCAAAGCCAATACTAAAATTATCTGGATCAAAATACTTCCGACTACAAAGATTGTGGGATGCATCTAAAGATCACACTTGTATAAAACAAATCATGCAAAAACCTTTTTGATGTCACATAATAGGCTTGCAATGGTAAAACATGCCAAATGTTTAAAAACCCAAAAAACAAATACTCCCTTCACTAAAATGCATGCCATTATTTTATACTTAATTGTGTAGGTCTGCAACTTCCACCACATAAACTAGACTTAATTTGGGACCCAATTCAAGTGCTTTCGTCAAAAGCAGAGTCCAAATGAAAAAGTTATGGCTCTTCAAAGTTTATGTCCTTCGTTCCAAGAGGGTAGACCGCCGGTCGCCCTCTGAGCTACGTTCGCCCATCAGCTGGATCGGCGGTCGCCCCACTGAGCAACGTTCGCCCATCGGCTGTATTGGCGGTCGCTCCAATTGGAGGGGTAGAAATTGGCTCGCGGACACTTTGTCCTTGCCCATAAAGTCGCCTAGAAGCGGTTGCTAGGGCGACCGCCGGTCTCCCTACAGGACCGCCGGTCGCCTACGCGCGGCAGCCTAGGGCGATTGGCGATCGCCGCAGGCAACCGACGTTCGCCCCTATGCTACCGTTGGTCGCATAGCGAGGTCGCCCACCCGCGGTCGCCCAGGTTGACGTGTATTTTTATTTTCCACGCGATTATCAACCGTACGCCACGTAGGAAAATAGCTTTTTACCTCAATGACAATCTCAACAAGTTTTTTACTATGCAATTTTTGGTACGGTCGACAATCCTGTCGATCGGACGTCTAACAGACATGTCGAATACAACAATTCAGACAGACATTCCGGAAAGTGAATCCAATAAGACAACCCTGGCCAAGGCGTGGGGGAGGGGGGGCGAGGCGGGGCGGGAGGGAGTGGGAGGGGGGGGGGGGGAGAGGGAGAGGGGGGGTAGGGCGGATATCGGGGAGGGTTGGGCGGGTAACGAGGGGGGTTGGGCGGGTAACGGGGGAGGTTGGGCAAGCACCGGGGGGGTAGGGCGGGTAATGGGGGGGTAGGGCGGGTACGAGAGGGGGGAAGGGCGTGTAACAGAGGGGGGTTGGGCGGGTACCGATGGTGGTAGGGCGGGTACCGTGGGGGTAGGGCGGAGAAGGTAAAGGAGAGTGAGGGGAGTGAGGGTGAGGGGGTAAGAGGGGTGAGGATAAGGGTGGGGTGAGTGGGGGGTGAGGGTGAGAGGGGGGCGGTGAGGGTGAAAGGGGGGATGAGGGTGGGGGGGGGTGAGGATGAGGGGGGGAGGATGAGGGGGCGGGTGAGTGGGGAGGAGAAGAAAAGAAAGGGAGGAATGGGGAGAGAAGGGGAGGGAAGAGGAGAGAAGGGGAGGAAGTGGAAGAGGAGTGCAATGATGGTGAATCCAATCATTGGAAATCCAAACATTCCCCCACTATATCCGGGATACTCCAAATCCCGGCTATAATGAGGGAATGTTTGGATTCGCTTATCCCATTAATGATGCTTGATTGCAAAACATAAGATTGGTGAAAGAGATGACAAAAACCTTTGCAAAAAATTTTGAAAAACTACGTGGGGTGGGTGAGAGGGAGAGGGGCGGGTTACGGGGGAGGGGCGGGTTACGAGAGGAGGGGCGGGTTACGGGGTGGAGGAGGGGCGGGTATCATTGGGGGTAGGGGCGGGTACCATGGGAAGTAGGGCGGATACCGGGGGAGGGGGATAGGGCGGGTATTGGGGGGGTAGGGGCGAGTAACGGGGAAGGGTTGGGCGGGTAGTAGGGGGTAGGGCGAGTAACGGGGGAGGGGTTGGGCGGGTAGTAGGGGTAGGGCGAGTAACGGGGGGGGGGCGGGTACCGGTGGGGTAGGGCGGGTATCGGGGTGTAGGGCGGAGGACGTAAGGGGAGTGGGGAGTGAAGGTGAGGGGGTGAGGGGGTGAGGATGAGGGTGGGGTGAGGGGGTGGGGTGAGAGAGGAGGGGAGGGTGAGAGGGGGGGTGAGGGTGAGAGGGGGGATGAGGGTGAGAGGGGGTGGGTGAGGGGGGGTAGGGCGGGTACCGGCCGGGGTAGGGCGGATACCGGCGGGAGTAGAGTGAATACCGTGGGTGTAGGGCGGGTACCGGGGGGGTAGGGCGGGTAGCGGGGGGGTAGGGCGGGTACCGGGGGGGTAGGGCGGAGGAGGTAAGGGGTAGTGAGGGGAGTGAGGGTGAGGGGGGTGAGAGAGGAGTGGCAATAGAAGAGGAGGGAAGGGAAGGCATAGTCAATTCTATTGTAGAAAAGTCAAACATTCCTCCCACTATATCCGGGAAAGTCCAAATCCCGGCTTTAGTGAGGAATGTTTGGACTACATTACCTTAAAAATACCCGGTAGGTGGAAGAAGGAGCCAAGGGGGGATCCAAGGAAAGAGAGAATTGAAGTTTCCGTACTTCCCCCTCTTATTCAAATTTGCCCACTACAAACCAATTCCCCCCTCTATTTCAAAGTCTAGCTACCACATCTCCAAAAAAATGATCTTCTTAAAATGTGTGCTATTTCTCTCCAATCCCACCTTCTATTATGTTTATTTCATTCTTCTTCCCAATACTATATTACAAATAAATTTATCATCTTAATGGTTTTATCATATATTTGATTTTACGATCACAATTTATATTAAGACTAGAGAATATATCCTGGTGGGTAATGTTATGTTTATTTCATTCTTCTTCGCAATACTACATTACAAATAAATTTATTATCCTAATGGTTTTATCATATATTTGATTTTACGATCACAATTTATATTAAGACTAGAGAATATACTGGTGGGTAGTGTTATGTTTATTTCAATCCTCTTCAAATAACATTTTATTTAAAAAAAGTTTAAAAATACAACAACCCCCCTTACCCCCTCTTACCCCCTATCCTATCCCACCTCTCTCACCCTTATCCCTCCCCTTACCCCCCCCTTATCCATCCCCCTACCCCCCCCTTATCCATCCCCCTACCCCCCCTTATTCCTCCCTCTACCCCCACTTATCTCTCACTCTACCCCCCCTTATCTCTCACTCTACCCCCTCCCCCCTACTCGAATACCCCCCCTTCCCCTCCCTTTACCCTTCCTCCTCATTTACCCATACTCCATCTTATCCCCCCCTCTACCCTCTTTACTCCCGTACCCCCCCCCCCGCCCCTACTCCTCCCCCTCTCCCTCCTACCCCCCTTTTCCCTACCACCCTTCCCCCTACCCCCAAGACCCGCCCTACCCTTGCGGTACCCGTCCCATCCCTCCCAGACTGCGCCTACCCCCTTCCGATACCCGCCCTACTCCGTCCCAGACTCGCCCCACCCCCCCCAATACCCGCCCCACTACTCCGCAGACCCGCCCACTACTCCAAAGATTTCGCCCACCCCCGGCACCCGCCCCACCCCCCTGCACCGCCTAACCCCGGCACCCGCCTAACCCCCGGCACCCGCCTAACCCCTCGGTACCCGCCCCTGAGCCCCGATACTCGCCTAACCCCCACCGGCACCCGCCCCACCCCCTCGTACTCGCCCCACCCCCTCGTACTCGCCCCACCCCCTCGTACTCGCCCCAGCCCCTCTCGGTACCCCTACCTCCCGCGGTACTCGCCCTACCCCCCGGCACCCGCTCTACCCCCCGGCACTCCGCCCTACTCCCTTCGGGACCCGCCCTACCCACCCCAGACACGCCACCCCCCCGTACACGCCCACCCTCCCCCGCACCCGCCCCCCCCCGTAATCCGCCCCTCCACCTCCTCACCCACCCCCCACCAATGTCACCCGCCTCATCAAAAGTTCACCCGCCCCCTCTAAATTCACCCGCCCTAAAAAAAGTTTACCCCCCTTGGCACAACTTCACCCGCCCCGACGCCACGATGGACTTACACGTCACATCCTACGTGGCTTTTTACTGCAAAGTTTCTTACCCATGAAAAAATTACACGCCTCCTACTATCAAGGTGGGCGGGCATGCCCGTCTGTCCGGGACAACTCGTACGTCCGTTTTGTCCGCCCGATCGCCTCAACACGCCGATATGACAACCTTGCGCAAGCTTCAGAAAAATTTGGCGGGCGGGCAAGCGGATGCGAGAGCGGCGAGCCGATTGAAAAGCGAGCAAGGCGCAAACCAGAGGACAGCCGATAGCCATCATTGCAAAAATTCCGGAGGGGGTAAACTTTTCACCCTCCCTCATTTGCTCTCATTTGCAATTTGTTCTCTTCTCCTCTATCAGTTTTGCTCTCTCCTCTCACTTTTGCTCTCTCTTCTCCTCTCTCAATTTCATTTCTCTCCTCTTCTCATTTGCTACTTGCTCTCTCCTCTCCTCTCTCCTTTCTTGTTGTCTTCTCTCCTCTCTCCTTTCTTGCTGTCTTCTCTCCTCTCTCCTTTCTTGCTCTCTCCTCTCCTCTCTGCTTTCTTGCCTTAGCCGTTACTCTGCTCGCAGCTGATAGTGTTTAGTTTTAGGGTTTAGGGATTCTAGCAGCAGCCGACAGAAGTTACGTAGCAGCCGACAGAAGTTACGTAGCAGACCTCACTCTGTTGCATACTTCTTGTTGTTCTTTTGCTCATTGTACAAATGCTCTAATCTCTTGCAGATATAGGTGATTCTGTGAACGAGGAGTTCGTGGACTCCGCTTCTCATGGATCGCAGCAGGGCACCTCCATTGCGACTCATCTTTCACCTCGAGGGCAGGTAGCCCCGCTTAAATATTTTATTCTCTTCGACGTGAATGGCACCCTCATTTACTTCGTTCCTCGTAGGATCGTTCCCAGTGGGGATTGTCCCCGGTGGTTGAAGCAGGAGGCAAGGGCAAGACCTGGCCTTGCGGAGTTAATAACCTTTTGTCTTAATGCAAGGTTTGAAATTTGTTTCTCGTCCTCGGTCTATAAGAAGAACCTTACTCCAAGGATTGAATTTATTTGAACCATTTGTCCCAACCTCCCTAAAGACTGCTTGGAGTTTGATCAGAGATATTGCTTCCGGAGTTGCTACCGGAAGCCTGGAAATCCTGACCGGCCCATCTTTCTAAAGTCAATTGCTCATCTCCTGGATATGAGTCCTGAGCTGGTTGCTTGTGGTGCCAATCCCGATAACATGCTTCTCATTGTCGACTCCCCCTACAAGAACGTTTTGAACAATCCGTTCAATGCGTTCCACCCCTCCACCTGCACTATGACCTCGAAGCAGAATTTGAGTGGGAAGCCTTACTTTCTGAGGATTTTGCAGCCTCTATTGTACAAACTCTATTCCTTTGGGAAAACTATTCCTCAGTTTTTTGAGGAGCACGCAAGGTTAGGGCAACGCCGTATGCTCCCGACTCATCCGCTGTACAAGAAGTACAAGAAGATTGATTTTGGTAGGAAGGAGTAATCATGGATTGATTACTCCTCATCCTTTTTTTTTGCCTACGAGGTGTTCAAGATGTTGGAGCAAGTTCAAGAAGCTCCAGTTGTCGGCTGCCGGCCGATACACCTCTTGTTAGCCTACATAGAATACCATCTTAGTACATGTCCTTAGTGTGGGTGTATAGATTTTGAAATCATCGTATTTGATGATCTAGGGAACTAGAATTTATATATCACTTAGATTTTCTTCTAGTTCTGTAAATTTTCTAGGGTTCTACTCCAGACTTTTTCTTAATTGTATATTATGAGGATGTTTAATATGCGAAGAATTTCTTTATCTCAATATGTAGAGTTTTCTATCATATTCCCTTTCTTGGTATTGGTTCTTATATTTGGTGTTTGCTGATTTTTTCTTTTTAGCTTAAGGATCCATGGCTTCTTCTTGTCATTGTTTCGTTGATGTTTCTACTCATGGATTGTCTGGTTTGTTTTCTTCTCCTGTCAGCTGTCAGCCGACACTTCAATGTTTGTATTGTTTTTGTCTTCTTGTCGGCTGCCAACCGATATGCATGCCATGTTGTTGGAGCGCTTCCATGTTGGTCTCTGGTGTACGATGCCGATCCGTGACTTGACGGCTCTCCTATCTTACATTCTACCTTCCGGCGTCATGGACAGGCTATCATTTGTTTTTGGTAGAGAATATTGTGATCGTCCTATGAATTTTTCATGGTGTCACAAGCTCCTGAAGACTCTCTATTGCAAGCGTCGTTCCCATGAGGTGTGCAGGCCCGACCAGCTTCTCCTCGTTGATGTTTCTCCACTGGCGTTAAGGTTGGCGCCGGATGCTGCATGCTACATGCCTTATCCTTTTCGAGGTGATTTGACGTCTTCAAGTACTACTATTCCGAATGTAGCTACAGATATCATTCCGTTCATCTACCCCTTATACCAGTTTGAATCTGTTAGTGAGTATATGAGTCTTTCTAATAGACCCGGTCAACTTCATTATGAAGTTGCTCATTCCCTCAAGTACGTTGTTTCTCTCAGATTGCAGTGTTCCTAGGTTTTACTTATTCTGCATGCCTATCGGCTGCGAGCCGACACTTCAAGCGATGAGCCGGTGGAGCACAACCTGCGATGAGCCGGTCAGTACTCGCACTCGTCGACTTGTCGCAGTCGGTCTTCAAATCGAGCTTTGCCAAGGAATTATATCTTGGATTGTTGAACATGGAGCGCTAGAAAGGAGGAAGCCGATGATGGAGTCGCGTTGCTGCTTATCGGCTGTGAGCCGACACCACTGCAGTTCACCTATGTTATATTTATGTTCTGCTTCAATACCTGGTGTTGCTGTATTTTGTATAGGGTGTTGTAATATTTATTGATGCGAAGTTAGTGCAGTCGGCTGCGCGCCGATACCACATGCTAGTAGGTCGAGCTTCGTTTGGAATATTCGTTTATTCTTTTAATGAAACGGATTTGTTTCCTACTCTAACAGTGTATTCATCTTTAATTTTTGCGAATTGCTAATATCTTCAATCATTCTGTTTTTTTGCCTTGCTTTGTTTGCGCCTTTGAGGTGTGTCGGACGGAAGCCGATTGATTTCTGGATTGTCAAATTGTCCATAATTAGTTAAATACCCGTTTAGAGCTCTTTTTTACATTTGCTCTACTCATCCCATTACTCTTGTTTACATTTTCTCGGCTGGCGGCCGATACCGGACTTAGCTATCCATGACTTTTGATTGCAGTATATTCATCGTTTTTGAGAATGTAGCGTTCATTGGTTGCTTCGGTATGCTCCCTCCATTTCTCTAGTTTACTGTTTCTCGGCTAGCAGCCAATACGTGACTTAGCTTCCTATGGCTTTCCGATAAAGTATATCCTACTTTGTCTTTATTGTATCGATCATTGTAATTTACACTTACAATGTACTCCTCTTCTTTCATTATTCTCGCGTTTCTCGGCTGGCGGCCGATATTGGACTTTGCTATTCATGACATTATATTACTGTATTCCTCTCAATCATATTGAATTGATATGTGTAGGAATGAGTGTGCAACCTCTAGGATTCCGTTTCTGAGCTGAGATCTGATAATTTGTTACTACTGCTTCGTCATATTCTTGGGGCTTCTATAGGCGGCCGTCCGATACAGCATTTCAGCTAATGTGGGTTGGGGACGGGATCTACGGTCGACGGTCTAGGGTTTAGGGTTTAGGGTCTAGAGTATAGGGTTTAGGGTCTAGGGTTTAGGGTTTAGGGTTTAGGGTTTAGCGGTTTTCCTTGTATTGGCCTTTGGCCGATATAATTTCAATAGTTTTTTTTAGGGTAATTTAGATAGTTTTATTACTTTACATGCACTTTTCAATATATCTTGCTTGGTTTTCTATTGTTTATTAATTTGCCATACATTTTGATACTTATTTTTTTAGTGAAACTACCCATAAGTTCGGAATTTGTCCATAGTTAGTTAAATATCTGTTTAATATAATCATAAAGTCAGTCTATCTGGAAAAGGTGTAAATTCAAAGAGGTGCTACATATAGCAATTCCTCCTTGGTCGCTATTTTAAAAAATCCTTTCGCAAGGCTGTTGGAAATGTCTTTAAGGGGCTATATCTCTGATGGATTCTTACCACAATATGATGTACAAGTTTTAGTATCTATTGCTTACATTTCTAATTTAATTGATTATCTCATTTACAAGTATTATGTCATCTTCATGTGTAGAAATATAAAGATCAATTATAATATAATGGTTTGTTGGTTACTTTTATGAACTCAAATATAATAAGATGTCTCTATCGTAGTTGGTAATTAGTGTTTGTACAAGCATGGTAGAGATGTATTATGTGAATCATCATTCCAAGTTTTTACGTGTGTGGCAAAATTTGTGTATGGTGTTTGAAATATTTGAATATAATTTTTAATTGGCTATGGGTTGCATGGTTTGGTATATCTTCGTATTGGAAAAGAGCATTTTAATGTTCTAGTAATAAACTCTTTAAGTAGATATGGATATCTGCTTTGGATGTCAGATCGAGTAGGTTGAGATTGTTGTGTATCGATGAATTTACAAAGTTTGGTTTTGATGAAGAATGGTGTTTCTATTTGCTTTTTGTTTTTTGTGATGAATGATTTATACACATCTATTGAAGTAAGAAGGATGCGATTCTTAATTTTAGATAGTAAGTTATGTGTTTTTTGACTTGAGTGTTCAAGTACAAGATTGCAATTATGCGGAAGTAGGCATATAGTTACGATTAAAAAAAATATTAATAATGAAGTTAAGTATGTATGGATTCTTGTACTAAATTCTCTCAAGCTTATTAAATCATCAATATTTATGAGGTTTGGATTATTTGAATTGCAAATATAAGGTTTAAATTTATCAGCAATGGCAAGGCAATCATGTTTAAGTTCAATAGTGTTGTTGTCGAAATAGGTTTCAATTGGTACCTTTGTTTATCTATTGTAGATTGGTTTTTTCTTATATTAAATTATGCAATGGCCCTAGACTTAATTCAATATCTTCACTTCTTAATAAAATACATCGTAATAGTTGTATTTATATCTTTTTCTATTTCTATTTTTATTGTTTCTATGTATATGAAAAATTAAAGTGTAAGTCATCATGTTTATTTTATTTTGAGAACTCAGTGGTGAAATTTGTTGGAGCTTAAATTTCAAAGAAAGTAGATGTTTTAAATTTTTCTTTAGTATGTTAAATATCGTAATTTGGAAGTCAAATAATATTTTCACACAACTTATGTTTTCTCTTTTTCTCTTTATTTAAATCACAAGCAAATTTTGTAAAGAGTATGGAGGTAGAATGTGCACAATGGTTGGCTTTGGATTGGTTAAGTTTTTTCATGATGTGATGACTTGAATTATCGTGGAATCTTGCATTAGATTATTTTGTACCATGTGTGGAGAGATGTTTGAATAATCAAGAAGTAAAGAGTAGTCACAGGTAGTGTTGCCTTGGAGCATGGTGAAAAGAGCGTGAGAAAGATATAGAGTCAATATTAGTGGATCTATAGCTAGGCATATGGAAATATTTAAATTTTCTTCTATTTTGTATCATTTTGTTTTGTGCTGATTAATTGAAATGAGTTTGTACAAAGATTTATTTTGTGATATTTTACAACAAATGGTGGAATTATACTTTGGATCACCTTGTAGTATCATAAAAAATAAATAAAATGTATTTTGTTATTCAAAGTGCCTAATAAGTAACTAATGTGTCTTTGTTTTTGCTCTTGGCCTCCTTCCCATTGAAGAAGTAAGGCTTGACAAAGGCAAGCTTCAAGGAATAAGACATAATTGTAATATTTATCAGCATTTTGCGAGATATTTCTACTTTTGTTCTGAAGGCTCGTTTCTCCCCACTTAAAAAGTAAAGTTGAACAGAGTATAGTTCTTGAGAGGAAGATATGATTGGAGCTTTTTTGAACAATTTGTAGAATATTTCTTCATTTATTCCCTAGGCTTATTCCTCCCTACTCAAAACGTAGGGCCAAACGATGTATAGCTTTTAAAAGGAAGAGGTGCTTTTTGATATGTAAAGGATGTTTCTCAAAGCTGGATGTATTACAAGACTCACGTACACTTGCATTGTGTATACAAGTATAAAACATCCTCTACCCACAATCAGTTTCGTGACTAGAAAATCTTAATGATTCAAAGAAATATTTTGTACAATATGATAGAGTTTTCTTTGAAGCATATTTAAATATTTAATTTTGGCTCAACTTTGAGGGCTTTCCAAAGTATCATGATGTATGAGAGGGGTATATTGATTAAATTGATTTGACAAATATATAACAAGTCATACTTTTACTCACTTTAAATACAATATTGAAGCTTTAATTTGAATTTCCATGATCTAATTTACACAACTCAACTCTAACTGTGCGGAGAGAGCACAAGTAGATAGATGAGGAGGATTAGGGTTGGGGTTAGAGAAACTTAGATGGTGGTTGTTACATATTTTTAGAGAAGTCTCGTATGTGCTGAGCTTAACATCATGTCTACCTTTACAAACAAGGTAACTTTTGCATTACAAAATATTGGATAAGGACCCTAATTCTATACGGTAAACTATGAACGTTGAGAGAGTTAGCATAAGTACCAATAAAAAGCATGGTAAAGCAGTAAACACAAGCCTGTTTCATGCCTTGATGCAGCAAGCTCTAGATTTTGACATCATGCATGTCAATACGCCTACAATCTAAATGATGTTGCGGCTTACAGTGCCCCTGCCAGACCACTACTGCCAATTGCACTACTTCAGTTTGGTACTACAGGTTACACTCCAATCCTGGTGAGATCGTAAATTGGAAGGAACGTCTCTGTACAGAAACTCTTGCAACAAGGGTAATCCATCAATGTGAAATGAGAGAATGAGAACTGAAAACAATTGGAATGATCTTCCTAGTGGTGATACTGTGCTGATGGTGATCTGCTCCCTTGTGGTTGCGATCACTACACTAAGGTTATTGAGGAAAACTAGTGGGAGAGAGAATACTTAGTAGTGAGTGAAGGTGTGTCTTCTTCCTCCGCGTAACAAGCTACATCTATCATAGATATTGTATCAAAAGTATTCCATAGCCACATATTAGAGGTCCAACTCCAAGGCCCCTTCACTTTTAGATAAGCAATCTCAAATTTGAGACAATGAGGGTATCCATCAACAATTCTATATAGATCTAGCTTTGAACCCTATCCAACACTTTGAGCATGCACACACCTTTCAAAAATCTCACAATGTGATACTTATAGGCTCATTCAACAAGCCCGGCTCTACTTGTTGCCTCCAAAGCCCCATACCAGAAATTGCAGATCGTTAATTTCTCATTTTTGGAGCCTCGAGTCTTTCCCCACCATTATACTTGTTTGGTCCTTGCTCTTATACTTATTCATTCACATTGTCCTCCATAATTTATACATAATCACAAAAGATGAGTTTGAATCAAGTTGGATTCGAGGAGCAGAAGATTAATTGAAGAAACGAGTTGAGGAGATGATGGTGAAGGGACGCCAAGTGTTGCAAGGTTAGAAAACATCAATTAAAGAGGTAAAAGCTCCAATTTTGAAATCCCACAAGGAGTGGAATCCAGAGTTTTAAAATTTGAAATAAATTAAAATGCTGAAGTGGAAGCTTTTTCTATAAGAAAAGATAAAAAAGATGTTGGTTTATTGAAAGAGGCAACCATGAGAAATGAATCCCTATCGAGAAGATTGTGGGAACTTTATTCAGCAAAACAATCAAACATACGATTTACAGAATCAAGAGATAATTTTGAAAATATGCTAGAACAAGGACAATTTCTCTGGAAAAAGAGCCATGTGGCAATCTATATTTTTTAATAAAGCCATGCTTTCTAAGAAAGTTGCAAGAAAGCTTTATAATTCGGAGGCCATCTTATTGCCTTTAATTTATCTTGAATCTTCTTTATCTTGATTTGCATGGGAGCGCTCATCCAATCTTGTAAAATAGAAACTTCTCTGTCATCATTGTCACTTTCTTCTCCTGTGGTACTTACTGAAATTTGGTTCTTTACACATGCTCCAATTGAATTTGGGACATCAAGTTGTTCAAATCATTTGCAATCTTAATGTCTTTTCTAACCGAGAATCTTGCTAGCACGCTTGTGATTCTTGTACTTGGTGCATATGGTCGTGTAATTTTCCTTGCAAGATTCCCATGTACAGTTGAATCCTTGGAAGACCGCTATTATTTGGGCCTGTACTTTCATCCAAAAATTAATTCCTGAATTTGTAGTGAAAATACATTATAATGCTCAAAAGCAAGTATTGGGGAGTGAAATGGGTTCAAAATGTGCAAGAAACATTGTGGAGGGTCACTGGAGGACCTAAAGTATGTGAACAACCTAGATAAGGGGGAGAAAAGTCAATAAAGGCCATCAAGTAGATAAGAGGAAGAAAATGTTTGGTATATTGGATGGGAGTGGGTGATAAGGCTTTGGCAAATCGACAACATCCACACTCATCCTCTTTGCTAGTTTTAATGTTTTTTTTAGGAGACCATTTCATTTTGCTCTTCCGGTGATCGTTCTTTGTTTTTGGTTGAGGCCGAAACTCCTCATTCAAGGCCTCCACAGCCTCACGGATTTCCTCCTTCACATCCAGCAATGGATTTCAAAAACTTGCCACCGGCTTCTCTTATAAAGGTTGCAAATCTGAACGACCACAAAGTCACCTTCCAAAAAGAGGTGAACAATATCCATCACTACTACAAACAGATTTTTGTGTAATCTGCAACTTGGACTATCCAAAAGACGAAATTTTTTAGAGCTACTACCATCAACAAGATCAAAAAAAGAAACATGCAATTGAGGAAAAATGGACTTGCGGTTGGAAGAAACTCATTCAAGGAGCATTTTAACTCCAAGCTTGATCTCCAAGCGTGAGAATTCTCCATCTTAAGAGTAGCTTTCCATTGCAATAAACACAACGCAGAAAAATTGCAAAAAAATGTATAAGATCAAGCAACCAGTAACACAATAGAAGAGGGAGAAAGATATGATGTTGAAAATGAGAAGAATTTAATTTGAGAAGGAGAAACGAAAATCTGTAGTACAAGTAAAATCCATTAAATAATCAGGCCGTTGCCCGTTGACAAAATGAAATAAAATAAATAAATACACAATTTTTCTTCCAGAAAAAGGTTTTGACCTGACCGCCGCCGAAATGTCGTCAGAACCATCTCAAGCTCTTTCTTAGTGTGATGGTTTTCTTTATTTGATTGTCTAGACGACACCGGTCCTACGTACCAATATTCTTTTTGATTGTCTGGAGGACACTGGTCCTACGTACCATTAAACAGTTAAAAGCAAATATCCTCCTCTTGAAAAATGACGTACTCTTGGCTTTTAGGTTGATTGCGCTTCTCAGAACAGGTACCTAACAACGCCTCTTCACTTCCTGCTTCCACTAGCATTTTCTTTTGCACGTGCTTTGACTTACACTGCATTTGCTTTGCACATGCATTGATTGAGATGATTACATTATCTAAATATTCATAATGAACAATACTGGTATCACGTCATCTCAGCTTTCAGTGAGTCTGAGCTTCAAAATTCTATCCTCCGTCACTTTGCCTCTGAATTATTTCTCGACCTTACAAACAAACATTGAGCTTCAAACAGGCAATATAAGAAAACAGAGTCGAGATCTACCTCCTTGTAACATTTGAAGAAGAGAATCAACCACAAATAGTTGATGAAGATTTCTCCTAGATAAGCAACTACCTGGGTTACAAAGACCAGCCTCCAAATAAACAGCTTCAAAAACAGCAGCATTCATCATCACTCTACTAAACCTTGGCTTTCAAGGGTTGCTTCTTCCTCATCATCGCCCGGTAAGATGAGTTCTTCATGCCCAAAAAGAACAAGAGAGCCCCAAAGAGAGACAGATTCTGCAGACACAAAAATAAATATAAAATCCCATAGTCTACTTTGTAGTACCACATACACTTCACACTTGTCTGCTCATGACAGAGATAAAGGCGAACATTCATATTATTATGGGACAATCTACCTTTGTCTAAGTTCCATAAACACTGAGTATCAATCTTAGATACTTCCAAGACATAAACCACAGTTTAAAAATCAAAGAATCAAAGAATCAAAATTTTCTATTACGTAGATGAAGAAATGAACAAGTTCAATAATGGCTCAAATTTTTAGCATAAGAAATCTGTAATATAATTAAGGCTGTAAACAATTTGTGTGCATAAAGAAAGTAAGTGGAAGGGGTGTCCAAGTGGAATCATTATTTTTGGACTCTTCTACATTCTGCTAAGAATTTTTGGGAGTGGACTCATTGGCAATTTAAAACAATGCTCTAATTTGACACCCTGTAATGTCTGATGAGTACATGGTACTGTTGAATAGTACAATTATTATGTACCTCTCGGTGAAGCCATTATGAAGAGCTCCATTATTGGTGTCGTTTATTAGCACTCTCCCTTAGTTGTAAGTTACAACTTACCAAATCACAATAGAATCTAGAAAGTAGACTATGCGGTATAAGGGGATGTAAAGAATCGAGGTTGATTACCTTAACTAAAACTCAATAATCAACTACACAAGATGATTAGACAAAATATAAAACGAAAATCGTATAAGGTCTAAGGATACTCTTTCACTAAGTGAGATCACTAAACATGAAGGCCAACATAATTTGTGGAATGGGAAGCTGGAATGGAAAAATGTGGGGATGGCAAGAAAAGGTGAGAATAGAATTACCTTCAAAAATGAGTTCAATTGGTGCAAATAATCACCAGTTGAGATGTCATAGTTGTAGAAGTCATGCATGATCGGTGTCACTGCTGCCAGGAAAATCAACTGCAATTCAAAAACGCCACATAAATTGATACGTAACCTCATTCAGAGTTGCAAGAGATCAATTGTCTTTCAATAAAAGCTACAACATCATCATCTCTTTTAACTACCTCTAGATGCAATCTCAAACCCCACTGTAAGGCGAACTTTGTCAACATACTAAAAAAGCTCATAAAACTCACTAGAAGAGGGGAGTCATTTAATGTTGAAATTTTAGACGAAAATGACATTAAAATTAAGTTGAAGGTTATCCTTACAGTTGAGTAGATTGAGTTAATTTGACAACTCTAACGATAGTTTATGTCAATTTAGTCTTACCTTCTCACCAAACATGACTTCGATCTAATGTAATTGATCCAATTTCTAGTTTCAACCCCCTGCCTCAATAATGACCTAGATGGTGATCAAAATGGTGCAGAAACCTAGAAGTGTTGCAAGAACAATGAACTGCTGACGATTCTAACCAGAAAGTAGGCACCTAGGCTGCTGCCTAAAGTGAAAAGAAGGCCACCCACACCCTCCAGCGTTATGGCAACCATTAACAAGTGCTTTGTCTGCAACAAACAACAACAAGCACTTAAAAATATGAATGAAGACTTGGAAATGAGCAAGCTCATCCTATCAAGCCGTACATGAAGATGAAGAGGTCAAACATCCCTCTCATGTGATTGGTTCATTTTTGAGAGTTCACAAAATGAACCAATCACATCACATTATAGGAATCATCACATTATAGGGATCTTTACACCCCTTTGGACCCCATGAACGTCTAACTCCCCGTACAGAGCGTCCCTAAGAGATATTGAAACCCCAAAACAAGATTCAGAGTTCATTTCTCACACAATCGTATGGAAGTGAGCAAGCTTGAAAAGTATTACAAGCTTGTAGGAGCCCAAAGCAGAAAAGATTCAGAGCTCGAACAAGGGTTTAATTTTGAGGTAGCAGACTTTCTATTAACAAGCACAAAACGACACAGGTTACACAGTTTATGCTCTGAATTTTAGGAATCGGCAAGGTCACCTATTAAAAAGTTAATAAAAGCTTAAAACAAAGCTTCAAAAATTGCTTCAGAAGCTTTCAGAGATTTCTAGATTTCAGAGTTTAGTTCTCAAGCACTCTATCATTATTTCTAGCATGTGTTATCAGTAAGCTAACGTACTTACCAGAGAAGTACTTGGAAGCCCAATATAACACAGATCTAACAGCTTCAAAAGCTCTCATGTGGTTTCAACATTTCTCAAGAATGAGCAAGGTCACGTATTTAGCTACGAAGTACTAAGACGAAGTATTAGAAACTCAAAACAAAGGCTTGAGAGAGCTCTAGTATTATTTCAAGCTCTCGGGATAACAATATGACACAATTTGTGGTTGTAACATGTGAATAAGTCTCACTAAGTACTAGAAGCCGAAAGAAAAACAAGTTAGATTTGAAAAACTCTCAATAGTTCCAAACTTTCGATAGTTTCAAGATTCGATAGTTTGATAGATTAGTTTTGAGCACTATATAAGACAAGTTAAAAATGAGCTCAGATAATAGAAAAACAAACAAGTACCTCGATGCCATAAGGAAGATCGAAGTGAAGATGAAGAGCATCATTGACACTCTTCACGAACAACTCAAACTTGGGATCCATCGCCTTCAATGCAGCTCCACCATCCTGACCAAAGTCCTGAATTCTGAAGCAAACCCCATCGATTACTCAAAATCAGCAACAAAAATAGCTCCTCAAAGACTCAACCCTAAAAAGAAACGAGGACAATAGAAATACTATAATAATTTTGTAGGTTTCTGCCTTTACTTTTGCCAAGCAGCAAGGATGAAGATGGCGGCGAAGCTTGCGCGTCCGACGAACGACATGAACCCCATTGCTTACAAAAGATAGTGAACTCCTCTTTCAAGAGTGAAGAGTATGTGACAGAGTGTTAGTTCATTCCTGCTTTTTCTATAGAATATAACATGCAATCAGAGATTGAAAAGAAAGTTTTTAGAGGAATTTGCGAGCTTTCAAAGCCGGAGAGAAATGGTTTTTGAGACCTGGCTCACTGGCTGGCTCGTGCATGGTTTGATCAAGGCCTGAGGAAGACGATCCTGTTACCGCGAGCTTAAACCCTGGGTTTAAGATGTAATAAGGGGGTGCTTATGATTGCTCGAATCATATTCCTTGAACACTAGATTTGAGTGTTCCTCGTTGTGGGCATGAAGAGACAAGAATTTTCATTTTCCAATTTGAAAGCTTGTAATTTTGTTTCTGAGTCTCATTATTGACATTGTATGATACGGATGTTTTCTTGTAAGCGAGTTCAAAGGAATTTGAAAGCACAAAGGATATATAAGTTGGACATTGTAAAGAGATTTTGGAAGATTTGAGTTGACTAGGTGCAAACACTTATGTCATAAGAGTATGTTCACCCATGCACTTTAAACAAGACTTATATAGCACTTGCATGGCATGTGAGTTTTCAGCCTCACCTCTTCGCTTTGATCGATGAAACATAAAGGTAATCTACCTAAAATACCCTTGAAAAGGTAATGTCCATGTGTTTTGCGAGATTGTATTCTCCCTCTCAGAAAACGCTTTTAGTATCAAGGAACGGAAGATTAGTCTTTCCATATTCCAATTGCCACCGATCAATTATTGATAAATCTGTCAAACGTTGTTATCTTGAAATTAGTTAATTAGCACTTTAGAATTGGTTAGACCTAACTTTTTAGCTATAGATGACAAATTAGAGCCCCAAAATGGTTATTTTTAGTTTTAGAATGATGAAAGAGGGAAAGTCGGCAAGTTGGCCCGTAGCTAGGGTTAGCACCCGGATAAAATACCAAACACGGACCCCGGCTAGAATGACCAGTCCGAGTAAGACCCTGGAGGACTATATGTACTGGTCAACACAACCATTTTCTCCACAATCTTTCTCCCACGTTTGATGTAGACATTTATGTCGGAGGTGCATTTCTGAAAACCTTATGAGATAAGTTAAGAGTCGAATAATTAATACCAAAATTGTGGGGCTTGTTTAAGTCCATGAAGGAATTTAAGTAATCGGCATACTTTAGTTTCTACTCCGGGCCAAATGTGCTTTCAGGTTCTGAAGTAGAAATTTCTTCATTTAAAATACCATTGACATCTCTGGTGACATCCATTTGATGGATGTGGAAGTTACATATAGTAGCAATGGCTAATAAGAGTCTTAAGGAGGTCATTTTATTGACCGAGGAGAAAGTTTCGGAATAATATATGCGTTCCTTTTGAGAAAAGCTACGAGCTACAAGACGGCCCTTGTAGCAAGACAATGTGCCATCAGAGTTGTATTTTCGTCAAAACAACCATTTAGTGCTGATGATGGAACGATTTGATTGAGATTCAACTAGTTGCTTGGATTTATTTTGAACCAAGGACTTATATTCTTTGTCCATTGCAAGTTTCCAATGTGAGGATTCATTGCCAATAAGGGCTTCTTGAACGGAGAGTGGTTCCGCAAGTTGAGTAATAAAGGCGCATGCATAATAATTTGTATCATGGAACTTAGTCGAGCTCTAGGTACCTTTGTTTTGTCTTTGAGAGGTCTGTTGGGGAGAAATTTATTTGACTTTGCCGTAAGTGAGATCGGGAATGAGCAGAGCCAGGTGGCTTTAAGTTTGTTTGTTGCTCAGATGTATCTGGTGAGGTTGGTGAGCCAGGTGATGGAACATCCAAAATTGGAGGTAGTAGTTGTTGAATTGGTAGTTGATCTTGATTTGGGGCTTCCCCCTGATTTGGAGCTAGGATCGGATCAGAAATTTTGTAGAAATCCGACAAATCATCAAAAGTCTTGGTCCGACGGGAGATTTGATGATCTATTGGTGGAAGGACCAACTCCTCTACGCAATAAGTGATCTTTGTGAAAGACAACATCACGGCTAGAAAATATAAATTTTGGATCAAGGTTATAGCGTCGATAACCTTTTATTCCTGTAAGTTTCCCATATCCAATAAAAATACATTTCAGTGTTTTAGAGTCCAATTTCTTGCGCTTCTCATTTGGTATATGACAGTAAGGAGGGCAACCAAAGATTTGTAGGTTACTAAGGTCCGGTTTAAAACCGGTCCAAACCTCATATGGTGTTGTGCTTGTCAAGGCTACAATATACCTACAGTTTTGTAAATAACATGCAATGGCAATTGCTTCTGCCCAAAAAGAGTTGCTAAGTTGAGCGACTTGGAGCATGCTTCAAGTAGCTTCAACCAAAGTATGGTTTTTGCATTTGGATATGCCATTGTAAGCCGGATCATATGGGTTGGTAAGTTGTTGTTGGATGCCATGGTCCAAACAAAATTTCTTAAAACTATTTGATGTAAATTCTCCTCCGTTATCAAAACGTAGGATAAGAATTTTGTGATTGCTATGTTGATTTTCCACAAGGGCTTTATAAGCTTGAAAGTGAGAGAAAGTTGTCAATTTCTTGTTCAGGAAGTATATATGTGTGAAACTGGAAAAGTCATTGATAAATATAAGGAAATATAAGGTGCCACCCGGGGACGGTGAACTGAGGGGTCCACACAAGTCTGTTTGGATCAACGCTAAGGGTGTTGTTGCCCTTGTTAACGGATCAGTTGGATAAGAGCTTCTAGGATGTTTCCCAAATATACAGCCTTTACAAATACTTATCGTTGTTTTAATGGGTGGTGAACTTTTGACAAGATCATGGTTTTTCATCAAAGTAAGATAACGAATGTTGTTTAGATTGCCTAGTTAATAATGCCATTTGAGGGTTTTAACTTCAAGTCTTGGTAAAGTTGTAGCAATTAAGCTGGAATCCAGAGGTGCTATTACCGTACTCAGGGAGAATAAATTCCCTTCTTTATTTATATTGAGCTTCAGTTGCTTGTTGGTAGTTGGTGATTTGGTATGAATAATGCATTCAATGCGGATGAATGTAATGATTGTATTGCTTGTATTTGTTATCTGAGCTACAAATAGCAAATTTTTTGGCAAGTCCTGAAACATATAACACATCTGGAATAAGTTCATTGGAGCCATTTGGAAGTTGTTAGAGAATAGAACCGGAGCCTACAAGAGTATGGTAAGAGTATGGTTCGTGGAATATCAAGGACCTTAAAGTCTTGGAACAATGTCTTAATTGGTGACATGTGGTGACTAGCACGTGAGTTCAGGTACCATAATGAGGAAATAGCTGGAGTATCAACTATAGCTGAGAATAGATACAGCGGTTCATCAATAATATTTGCATGAGATTTTCCACTACTTGCGTAGTCTCGCTTTTTCTTTTGGCAGTTAGGAGCTTCATGTCCTAGTATGTTGCGATAGTCGCATAATATTTGTGAAGAATTGGGCAGTCGGTTTGATAAGTTTCTTTGAAGCGATGGCTGAGGCCTAAAATTGTTAGGTTTGTTTAAACGTTTAGGATTTGAAAATATTTGTAAAGCTAGTTTTATAAATTTTCCTTTAACGTAAAAAGCACTTAATTTCAATATATCAGGTTTAGATTTATTAATTTTGGATTGACAAATGGAATTTTATTGTAGAATGTTTGACAACAAATTTGTAAAAGTGAGGTTGATTTAAGGAGGTTGATGTCAAGGAGATTTAATTGTTGGGAGTTACTAAATATGTAGCCACAAGTGGCAGCTTCTTGAAGTATTGCGTGCCATAATTGTAATCACATTGTTTGATTCTGACATGGTCATGTGGCACAATTGTTTGTGCAAGTGAATCTCACAAGCTTTATTGGATTTCTCGTAGAGTTGTTTAAGCTAATCCCATACTTCTTTGGAAGTAATAAGAAGGTGTAGAGAAATCAATTGTTTTTCTCGACAATGGAGGAGGATAGCACAACGCGCCTTTGCATCTTTTAGCGTCCACGCTCGAGCACCATCACTGTCAATCGCTTTAGGCTTTACTTCGCTTCCGTCGACCACGCTCCATAATTCGGAGCGTATTAATAACATTTTGATTTTAATACTCCACGAGTCCACGTGGCATAATTGCTCGCACTGAGGGGCAAAATATAATAAGCTTGTGAAGCTGAGCTTGAAGAGGATGAGGCCATATTTGAATTTAAAATATTCAAGCCTGCTCTTCAAATAAGCATGTGTAGAGTTAATGATCAAAGGTAACTCATGCGAGATCCTCCTCAAAAATCTCCAGCACCTAGCATTGCAGCGAAGCACATGTTCATGCTCTAAGATAGGATACGAAGAACATGACAACAAATACTATGGTTTGAATTTCGAACAAGAAACACTCATCTCTCAAAGTTTCTACTTCGGGATTCCACTAGCATATTTTTGTTCAACCATCATGGTCACTATCTTCAATTTTTTTGATTCAACAATTAAAGAATTTAATAGTAAGTAGAAGTAGAAGCAACAGCATAGTGCATGGTTTGGTGTGGGATGGAACTTGTAAGATCTCACACCAATCCTCTAACAAACAATATCCTACTTATAAGGACTAATGCTAGTATGCTCATGCTGGTAGGTCCTTACAGTTTTCTTCACCAAATAACCCATGCCATCTTGCTGCTTCTATCTTTGCAATCACATGAACTTTGATGTTGCTTTGTTAGGTGAGCTTTGGTGGTCGACAATACGTATAATGTTATTAGCTTAGTTTGTAGAGCACGTTACACGGATCGAACACCTGAAAGTCGAGAGCCAAAAGCATTGTCCAGCAGCGCTCTGATTTGAGCCAAAAAAGTGTTTGAAGTTGGAATTTTTAAGAGCTTTAAGCTCAACTTTAAAACTCTCTAGAAATGTTTCAATAGCCTTTGCTTCTAGTAGATGAGGATAGTAATGAAAAAACAAAGGCTAAACTACGTTATCTTCTTGACCTTATCTATGATCCTATGCCTACTCAAAAGACCATGACAAGTATTCAACTCTTCAACTATGCGCTGCACGATATTGTTAGCCATTTGTACAAAATCTTTCCTACTCATTACGTCTGAGTACGGTTCTACAGGTTTGTTGGCAATTGTAAGCGCCCTGACAAGTTGCTCTGTACCACAATTTCAATGTGTGATTTGGTATCCACAATTGGCAAGTGTTCTACGAACTTGATGCTCTTCCACCTGAGCAGCCACCTCACAGTCTAATTCTTCTCAAAGCTGTGCGTCCACCTCCCTTGATGCAAGACCATGCCTAATAATGTCAAATCTAGTGCGCTTACAATTTGTGGAGTTATCCAATCTTATAGAAACCAACAACAAAAATCTAGGCTCAGATGTTACTTACTCAAAGATTACCAGATCAATGAGTTAGTACATACTTGTTTGAAGGGTTGGAAGCTTGTGCTACACTAGTAACAAAACTTATCAAGACTAGAAGAGCTTTCTAGTGTATGCAGTCACTTAAGCAGAGCTTGACGTGGGTGAGTGCTTATTTGTAGCAAAATCACCTACCGGTACTCTACCCTTGGTACGTGCCTAGAAACTTCTGCATGATGTATGAACTTCTTTCAACAAAGGCGTAGCTACTAAAGTAAAATTTCTAATTTGTAAACTTGACCTTGAAAACAAAGGTAGATTGCAAAACTTTGACCTAGGAGTTTTAGATAGAACATAATAACTATTGACGGATTTGCAATTGAATATTGCATCGTATTTAAAAGACACACTTCCATTGTCTTGACTTCCATATTATGAAGTAAGAGGTGATTAGTTTCTAGACAAATAAGCCCTTATTAGTTATGGAGACTGGCAACAGATTCTATAATTTAAAATTTTGAACAAGAAACACTAATTACTCAAAGCTTCAACTACTGAATTAAAGAAAGGCATTTCTACGAATGGAGGGAGCTATGTTGCCAAAAGTTCAAATCACATAGTCAAGTACAAATTATGTTGAGAGAACAGTCACAATAACTTCTGCAAGTATAAGTCATTTGGTACATGGAATTGGAGAATCCGCTGCTTAGAGAGAAAAGAACATCGAATTTGTTAATTTTGCACCCAAGAAGTGCAATGTACATTTGTAATCCGTTTTCACCAAAACCCCTAATTCTTTCAAATTGGTATACCAAAGTACTATCAATGTTGATACCATGTCTTCTTAACGACAATGTACACCTAAATAAATGTCATTGCAACATGCAAAACTTCTATACAAGTATCGATAATATACTCATGATATTTTATCAACATTTTAGTAATGAATAGTTCATATAAAAACATACATTTATTGCAACTTAAAACTTAAATACATTCATGATGAAAGAAAGTTTTGTTTACAATACTTCAAATAAAACATTACATGCTTTCTTGTCACAAAATACATATACATCTGTTATCGTCCAAACGTACATTGCATTTTTTACAATACGTATTGTATAAAACCTATCACTGCAAGTCTGGACGGTTTCCGCTATCAATCCGACACTTTCCGATTCTCGTTATTTTTCCCGGTGGTAGGTGTAGCTTCTCGCCCTTCACATGGCTGCATCTCTCATGCAATCAGGACTCTGCATAATCCATTGCCCCTTCCGCCACAATAGGATCTATCACTCCAAATGGCACTCGGTGCCACCCTGAATTTTCGTCGAAACAAACGATGCCTCCACAAACGTAAGATTGCCGTCTTCACCTACGCAGCGAAACCTCACCCCCACTCGATTGAAGTAGAAACCCTCATAACTTGAAATTGCGTGCTCGGTATTTGCCCTTTCAAAAGGTGTTGTTCAAAATATCTATTATTTTAAAACTAAATGAATTCAAAAAATAAAATTTTATATTTTTACGTTGGTTTGTTCTAAAAGTACATTTTCAAAATAAAATTTAGTAAGAAGCGATTCGACACTGTTATAAAAAATGATGATTTTACAAACACATATGACTTTTAAATCAACCGAAAAAAATTGTAAGTTTTTCTTAAATTTTAAAACCACAAAAAACCCAAAAAAAAATCTATGTACACAAAAAACTACAAATTACAAAAACCTTAAGGGTAAAAACTATCATAAATAAATCCAAAAATGGTTTTGCAATGAAACTCATGGGTTATATAAGGCCTCAATTTAATAAAAACTAAAATTTGAAACAAACTTTGAAGCCCAATATACAACAATTAATACAAAATCCACAAAAACCACAAACAAACAAACAAAAAACCTAGAACTTGAAAAGACCATAGCAAAAGAATTTTAAAATCGCAAAAGAAAAACTATAAAAATTGCAAAAGGTCAAAAAATCACAAACAACAAAAAATCTTATAACTACATAAAAGGATTGCAATGAAATCCTAAAACTCCAAAATAAACTATTAGAACCTATACAACCACATAACAGTATGGAACAACAAAATATTTTAAACTATATAAATCCTTGCAGCTACAAAAAAATATTGCAATGAAACCCTTGTATTGTATGAAAATTCATATAAACACAAAAAACCATGAAACAAAAAAAATAAATAAAGTATACAAAACCCTAAAGGTAAAAAAACATTAATTTCCAATGAAACCTTAGAATTGCAAAAAAAATTTACAAGAACTTGTGAAATTATGTAAAATTGGAATTCTTAACAAAGAAACCCTATTTTATTTTGTATAAAAGGTTGAAATGGTGATTATTTCTTGTCGTTCCAAAAAATATCCACCTTCAACATATGTAATTAGTTGCAATTAATGAAAATAAAATGTGGAGAGGGGTACTTATACCCTCCTTTGTTACCTCGCCGCTATCACAAGGCAGGTGACTGTAGAGGGCAGGCGACGACCGAGTCCCACCCTCGCCAGTCCGGCCAGCAAGCGGCGGCGGCCATATAGCGCGCCCGGCCTGGTAGGCAGCCCTGGGGGACTGCCCACCTTCCCTCCGCGCATGCGGAGGTCTGCGCTGCCGTAGGGCGGCTAAGGAGGGCCGTTCGGCAGCATAAAGGTTTTTTATTTTTTATATTTTTATTATTTTGTTATTTTTTAAAAATTATTTTTTATTATTTTTTTTATCGAAAAAATTTATATCAAGAATTCTTTTTCGAATTTATTTGAAACTTTTGTTGCTTATATTTTTTTGGAAGTTTTTTCATTTTTGTTTAGTACTTTATCTTGTTTTTATCGTTTTCTTTGTTTTTTTTCCTAGCTTTTGTTGTTTTCTTTCCCTTTTCTATTTTATTTTACTATTTATGGTTTGTTCTACTTTTTGAGTTGGAAAGTTGCATCTCCATGTAATATAGTAGGGATAGATAGATAGAAACCCTGGTCTCTTTCTAAGGGGCCGGCGTGAATGAAGTGTCCGTTCGTAATGCTAATATCCCGATGGCCACTGGACAAGGGGAAATTGGAACAATACTACTTCTCCCTCTCAAGGGTGGACACTATAACTACGCTAGTTTCTAGCCTAGTTACTAATGCCTTGAGGAAACTTGACATAGTATCCCCCCAAAGGGCTTTGAGGTACTGTGAGGCTAAATCCCGATTGTATGGTTCTAGCTCACAAGTTGGGCCGTGGGGAGGTGCAACCAATACAATCCTTCCAAGCAATGGACACCTTAACAAGCCCTCTAGACAATCATTTAAATCATTCCAAGATGAACCATGAAGTTTGGAATGAATTGGGCAGCGCTTCCGCGCTTGATCCCAAATTCTCGATTTTTTAACCTAACTTTATGAATTCAGCCTCAAAATTGGGCAACGCTTCTGCGCTACCCTTACACGTGGTGCACACTAACTAATCAAAACTGCAATTCAGCAAAGTACAATCATCCCAATAAAGCAACCATAACCACCAAGGTTGTCATATTGGGCGTGTTGAGGCAATCGGGCGGACACAACGAACGTACAAGTTGTCCCGGACGGACGGGCATGCCCGCCCACCTTGATAGTAGGAGGCGTGTAATTTTGTCATGGGTAAGAAACTTTGCAATAAAAAGCCACGTAGGATGTGACGTGTAAGTCCATCGTGGCGTCGGGGCGGGTGAAGTTGTGCCAAGGCGGGTAAACTTTTTTTAGGGCGGGTGAATTTAGAAGGGGCGGGTGAACTTTGGTAGGGCGGCAAGTGTGGGGGGGTAGGGGCGGGAGAAAAGGAGGGGAGGCATGGCGAGGGAGGGGGGGGGGCAGGGCGGAGGAGGGCGATGGGGCAACGCGGGAGAGGGGGGGGGGCGGTGCGGGAGAGGGGGTAGGGGGGGGGGGGGGGGTAGGGCGGGAGGGGGGGGGTAGGGGGGGGGGAGGAGGGGTAGGGCGGGGGTAGGGAGAGAGGGTAGGGGGGGGAGGGAGGTAGGGCGGGGGAGGGGAGGTAGGGCGGGGGTAGGGCGGGGACGGGGACGGGCGGGTAGGGGCGGGGACGAAGGGTAGGACGGGGGGATGGGGGTAGGAGGCGAGGGAGAGGGGGTAGGGCAAGGGAGGGAATAAGGTGGATTAGGGGGGTAGGGCGGAGGCAGGGGGGTAGGGCGGGAGTAAGGGGGGGTTTAGGGGAAAAGGTATGGGTGGTTGTTGCGTTTTCATTTAATTATTTTTTAAAATTTTTGGAGAAGTTTTTTATTTTATTTTTTTGAGAATTTCTTTAAATAGAAATATCGTAGTATTTACAAATTGATTCATGCATAGGTTGAGTGGTATTTGGCAAAGTATGCATATGAGCAGTTGAAAGAGTGGGGAGGGGTGGGAGTAAGTAAGTATGTGCACTCAAATAAAAACAATGCAATTAAATATGTCATATGACAAAGTACACATGCATCGAATAAGAGAAATTGCCTTATTTTTCATACATAAGGCAAATGTAATGTAGTAAAAAGTAGAAATCATGAATAATAATATGATATTATATAATTCATAGTGAATAACGATACAACGTAGATATAAGGAAATTATATATATTCCCACAACACATAATCTGAACTTCTCTATTTTTTTTTTCTTTTTTAAGAAACTTATGCACTATAATAGACTAATAATAGTGTCTAATAAAGACTACAATAATGATGAGAAGTTCTAAAATACCCGAATAGATAATATAAGTCCATTCTACTTATTAAAACGATTTGATCGATGCACCCATTCAGTGCATGTACCCTCCATGTTAGGATCTCGGAACAGGACTTAGATAACAACGTCATCATCATCTGGCGCCTCATCGCACTCTAGAACACCATCATCGTCATCGCCGTCGTTGTTGTTGCCACGTTCAATATCATCATCGTCGTCGCTACCACTTGAAGAACAAGTAGACTCATTGCGAAGAAGGGCTTTTTTTTCGCCGTATAGGTTTTCCTCAAGTCTAATAACCTTGTGTCTCTTTGCTCTAGGACACTCCCCATCCGAATTCACCGGCGGTCCTCTAGGAACAACAAATGCTGGTGTTGATGAAGTGCGACCACGAACATATGTGTCCACGAATGGTTCAATTACCGTGTTTAGGTTCCTCCCCTCTATTCCTAATGAAGAACGTCTACTTGGCCTGGAAGACAAGACATCGCCAACATTTTGTCCCCCTCCATCTAGAGTCTCTGCAATGCCTCTAGGCCGTATCCGTTTTGTAGTGGATGTTGAGCCTCCAAACCCTCTGCGGTCTATGTTTCCGCTAGGAGTGTTAGTTCCCCCATGCCCTCTAGCTCCGTTTCTTCCACGTGCTTGGTGGTATTGTCCCATTGAATGATGGAGGCCTCCCACGGGACCCATCAGATTGGGAAGCTCTTACACTAGCATTTGTTGCTCCTCCACTAGTATTTGGTGTAGGTGTATTTAGCCCAGATATTGTTCTGGAGACCGGAATATCTGCGTGTATTGGGTCAACATCATCGGTGAATTCGAATGCAACGTAAATCCTACTGAGATTTGGATCAAGACATTGGGGCGCACCAACGGGTGTAATAGTTTTCCCAATCCCTCCCAATCTTGATGCATTTGGGCTATTTCCCACTTCTCGCAGGGCAACATCTTCAAAATGATCTACAATTGTTGTATAGGTATTGGAAGTTCCAATAGTACCAATTATACCATCTTCTCCCTCGTTCTGCTCATTGTCCTCATTGTTTCCGAAAGAGGGGTGGTTGTAGTTAACATCATGAGCGGGTATGGTTTGATTTGCTTCACGATCTAGCCCATGATCTGAATCTTCGTTTTCCGAATCCGATACTGTAATCCACGCTTGATTGATGCCGACATCGGGGCGATTGTCTGGCGATGGAATGCGACGAGTAGGACTTGTACTCCATGCTCCAGCACCCCAACGGATTGGCTCTTGGTCATCGTCCATTGCATCGTTTTCACCGTAATATTCCCTACTCTCCCCTAGAAGGTCCGCACCTCCAGCCCAGAGATCTAAACTTGGTTAGTATTCTCTACCTTCCCAATTGGCTTCCATATTACTATTGTCCTCCTCTTCTATGAACTCTCGGTTGGGCTCATCTACCGGAACTGGGCCGAGGGCATCTGGGTCTGTATCCACTGAGTTGACATTGTCTTCATACCAGCAAAGTGGTTCCGGCCCTGGTCTTTTTTGTAATACACGGCCATTGGTATAGATATACACTAATGTCTCTGCCTTTTCTGGGGCTAACCAATTTCAGCTCTTATTGTGCACAAATGAGTAAGCACTCCAATTACGCTCACAGGAACTAGCTGAACATGTGAGAGACAATATGCGTACCGCTATTTTGGAAAGGTAATTATCTCCAATCCTATACCACCATTGATGGGGGAGCATGTTCATTGCACGGATGTTGAAGGCAATGTCCGGGCTATATGGCCCTGTACCTTCGTCATACTCTTGTAATTCGGATATGACG
This sequence comes from Bryum argenteum, assembly GCA_037043015.1. Taxonomy (NCBI): domain Eukaryota; kingdom Viridiplantae; phylum Streptophyta; class Bryopsida; order Bryales; family Bryaceae; genus Bryum; species Bryum argenteum. Next base: position 31,822,983 of record CM073321.1, on the reverse strand, counting down.
TCTTCATACTTCACGCCCACCACGTCTTTTAATTTTTGAATTACACGATATAGCGCATGGAGGGCTACGCCATCTTGCTTTAGCGCTGCATTTTCCTTGAGATATGGATTCAAGAGGGCAACTGCATAGTGAAGATCCGTAAAACACATGGCCCTCCTCACTTTGAATGAATCCTCCAATATTGTTGCAATATCTCGTCGGACGCTAAATGGTGGATCCTTGAATGAAGTCACATGTTGATGCAATCCTAGTAGTATGAGCCATGCCTTACCCATTTTGGGTTCTCGGCCATCAAACACGCGTAATGCTTTAAAAACCTCCTCCGTCATGAAAATGAAAATTCTTGCACCGTAGCCAGAAGGCCCCATCCTCAATGGTGCGCACGATATTGCGCATGGCGGTGGTTGTCCGCTCCCCTCCTATTCTGTCCCTCAGTGTATTGGTATAGTTCTGAACTCGGGGATGGTCTTTTAGTGCCTCTAGGACAGGCTTGAGTTTGACGAGTCAGTCCATCATCAACATATTGCATGCAAAGCGCGTCTCCCCCGGCACTAGGATTGAGAGTTTAGGACTCAATTCACAAAATGTTGCCATTGTTGCATGATGGTTTCTAATATAATGGCACAACTTCCTTGCCCTCTCGATAAGGTCTTTGAAGATGTCGATTTTTGCCAATAAGAGATCCAAAGCATGAGCCATGCATCCTTGCGAGAAAATCCATGGATACTCCTCCATAATACATTTCATTGCTCCAAGCATGTTTGCAGCATTATCCGTACACACTGCAGTCACCTTCTTAGGTTCCACCTTCTCAATGAATACTTTGAGCTTGTCTGCTATATACGTCGCAGATTTTGTCTGCCCAGTGGTGTCAATGCTTTCTAGAAATACATCTCCAAGTGGGCACGTCGTCATCACATTCATAAGGGGCCTACGATTAACATCGTCCCAACCATCGGTGCATATGGACACCCCATACGCGGATTTTGCAAATCCAATTCTTGACTCAATCTCCCAAGGTGGTGTCGGTGCGTGCGGTGAGCAGTGAGTGGTGAGCGGTGAGCAGATTTTCAAGAGCAATGATCAGATTTTTGAGTGGAAATTAAGCAGAGTACACCAAAATCATCAATATAGAAGGTGACGGCTATAGGGTTGGGGGTTCATTGCATAAACCCATTACCGTGTGAAGAATTTATCGTTTGTGGCCGATGAACTGGAATGGTATGACTCGTCCTCACTTCACACGGGGGCGAGTTCACTGTGCAGGCGGGGGCGCGCTCCACACACAGGCGGGCCCGCCGTGCTAGACATGGTGCGCCGTGGCATGCAAGGAGGGTGTGCAAGGGGTAAGATACTTGTGACAGGGTGATGCTTCTGACGGTGACGTTAGTCGTTAGAGCGAGGGTAGAAGTTGAACAGAGTGAGAGAGGGTCAACAAAGTGAGACTGTGAGAGTGAGCGAGGGTGAAGAGAGTGAGAGTGAGCGAGGATGAACAGAGTGAGAGTGAGCGAAGGTGAACAGAGTGAGAGTGAGCGAGGGTTGAAATTGAACAACAAAACGAAACTCAAGATAAGGTGGTGCATCCAAAATGTTTGTGAGCTATGTTCATGATTAAAGAAATCTGAAGTCACAACATTTACTTTTAAAAGTGGGATGTTGGTTAAACCACTTTGGTAGTCTAGACACCAAAGGCTTTGACGTGGACCTTGGTGAACAAGAACTACTAATTTTGTACTGAGATCCTATCCTAAATCCCTGCAAGCAGTACGCGCTTTATCTTGTTGAAGCTTAAGGTGGGGGCCGTCACGAGGTGGTCGTCTTGGAGTCGGAATCCACAAACCATGCGGAAAATGTAGCATAGGTGCTTGCAGTTATACCATCCTCCACGCCCTTTGTGGTGCACTGCCATATCTGTGAAATCAATACAAGTGCAGCTAGAGAATGATCCTATCGTAAGCTTGTACTCCGCTGCCTCTGACCCGCTGGTTGATTTCAGATCAATGACTGCTCCGATACCTGGGTTAGGAATAAGGGTGATCCGGACCATCTCTGCGTCTAGAAGCGTTGCCGACTCCCACCTTGCGAGCTGCTTCTCCGAGTTCTTACGAGTGACGAAACGCTTGCAGGATTTGCCGTTGCGCACCGTCATGTACTTATCTGGTTGTGTTGGGATTGGGATGCTTTCAATTTGATCCGCAATGGCAACGTTATATCCAAACTGACGCTCCATCGGCATTGGTTGTTTCTGTTGTAGCTGGAATTCCGCTTGTTGAAGTGCCAAGACCTCACACATAGTTAGATTTGTTCCTTTCTAAAGAGGCCAAACCGTTGGGACATCAAGAATTAGATCCGTAATCCACCTTCTGCGGGGGCCTTTAGCACACCTGTTCAGATCATCTGGACAGAAATAGAAAAATTGCTTGATGTCAAGGTTCTTCGGGCGATCATGACGAGTTCCATGGAATGTAGGTGCTGGGCCTGCTGGCCCATTGATCTTTTGCTGGCATTGCTTTGATGTGCTCCGGTTTCCAATAAAAGTCGGATTGCTATTTGCAGGAACACGACAGATATGCAATTTTTCTTTACTCACAATCATCTTCTTGGACTTCAGTGACATGCACAATGGGTGCAGTTGGAACTGGCGCAGCCGCTTGAATATCATCTACGTCTACGTCATCTAATTGAATAGAAGTAGAAGGAGATCCCTGAGAGCGTGTTCTCCTTTTGGAGTACTTTGGCTGAGAGAAGTTAACCTTGTCGAACCAATGGGAATCGTCATCAGCACCAGGTTGCGTTTCCAAACGCCTTTTACTTGATCCAAAAACTTCCTCGCCAGCATAATTAGGGTCCGCAACTAGGAAGTCCTTAGCACCAGGGATGGCTTCCATGGCTTTATACATTGTGTTTAGATTCCTACTTCGACCTGCGAGCCTGAAGTGCAGTACCTCCTTGTCCAGTCCTGTACCACCGCTTTTACCGTGTAGAAAAGCATTGTAACGTGTGCATTGCGTGAATGCCCTGACAAAATTGTCCACCGATGCTTCAAAAATATCCTGAACGTCTTTACTGGACTGTTTTGACCACGCAGCGTGGATGGTTTCAGCCAAATTGCACATTGGCATTTCAGCTTTTTCTTCATCAGTAAGGTCCTGCATAAAGTCAAATTAGGTCATTTCGACTGTTGGAATTGGAAAACCAACTGTTACGTAAATCTAAACAAATGCATGTACAAGAATATGTGGTCCGTGTAGGAAAATGAATTATGGGAGTGGCGGCACAAGGGAGGCATGTTTACAGAGTAGAGGTATGAGAAGAATGGAAAGTGCCGTGGTGGATGGTACATTGAGAGAAATATTTAAGCATATCACAGAAACAAAAGTTAAAGCACGCTTACAATATCCATGAAGCCTCTCCATTGCCTGTAACGAAAATGCCAACGCGCCAGCCAAGATTCCATGGCTGGAAAATTTAAATCTGTAACAACTTCACTTGACATCCACCACAACCGAATTGCAAGGTAGCGTGTCTCGGCCTCGTCCATATTGATTGCATCCTTATATTGTGTACAGCTTCGCTTATGCTCATCGCGGAGCACCGGGGTACGTATAAGTTTGTTATTCTGTGCATGCATTTTGTCCAGTGGAGTAGACACAATCTCTCTTTCTCTTTCATGCATACAGTCTTGTCTCCCGTCCCGTAAATCTCTCAAACAACGTTCCAGTTGACTTGAGCGCCGTCAGCCATGAAACCTTTGAAATTGACGTTGACGACACCATGACGCGCCATAACTTTGTTAAGCATCCTCCAAAGAAATGATTGTGCGTCCTTAGTCTCAGATTGCATGTCGCAAATGGCAATTGTCATCACCTTGGTGTGTTGACAGTGTAACCCGCCCTGTAACACCGGTGTAGCACTGTCTACTATTGGTGTGTTGGTGTGACCATGATCCCTGTAACACCGGTGCAGCCCTCTCTAATAACACCGGTGTAGCTCCGTGTCATGCAAGTGTGATAGTGTGACTCTAAGCCATGAACCTTAAAAACCCCATGGTTTGTCAAAAACTTCATCCTTCAATATCGCATCCATAGGGTGTCCGATCGCGGCGAATTAAACCATTCCGGAATCCAGAGGTCCCGGGCAACACCGTGGACGGACCCTCGTTAGCAAATTCCACCTCATTCAAGAGTCGTTTCTTTGGAGTTGCACATGTGGACGCATAGAGGATCTCTCGATTACGCAAAAAAATCTCAACCACGCTGTAGGGTACAGCACGAGGATTCCGAAACCACCTCAAGTTTGCGATTTGGACGTAAGACAGATGCGCCATCTGCGGATGAAGTTTAGAAATACAAAACTTCATCCGTCCATAACTCCTCCGTTTTTAAGTCCGATCACGACGTTGTTTACCGTTTTGGAATGGACTCAACATAGGCTACAGCGTGGTTGCCTTGAATTTACGGCCCTTACCCCATCCGGTGCCGGACCATAGCCTCTGACACTCACTTATGCCGCATCACGTAAACCGCATCACAGAAGAGTGAGTTGAATCGTTTGAAGCCAATTCTCTATCACTTCGACATGGTAACCAAGGCCTCCCAGATGAGCCCTAAACACTGCATCGGGTACCCGATGAGAATAAAATGGATGTTTTGCGCACTGAAGCAGCGCCCGTCACGACACCCAATGGCACCTAAGACCCCATCCGGTACCCGACGGGGGCAAGAAGAAGAATCTTGCATCTCCTCGATGATATTTTGTCGCGCTTGTCATGCCTACTATTTGGAAACTCTGACCCCATCAGGTACCCGATGGGGACTTTCGATTGATTTTTTCTTCATAGCTAGGATAAGATCATCAATGCAAACGAGGTAAGTTTGCCTAATAATTTCGCTAAATCTTCAAATATGATAACGAAAACCTTTGTTGAATGTCCTTGTATTTATAAATGTCAAAATTAAATGGAGAACTATTGATCTGTATTTCCCATCGGGTACCCGATAGGGTATTTCTATTCGATTTGTTGCGATTCTAAAAATAATTTGAAGTTTTTCTAGGTGAATTTGCAATCTGGGAAGGAGTCTGGCGCTTGCTGCTCTCCAAGGACCCTCACTTGCCGCAACCCAACGCGTGGGCGCAGCTTGAGGTGGGTGAAGGCTGCGTTGCAGTCAGGTGGGGGTCGGGTGGCCGATGGGGTCTTGGGACCGGCACTCTCCCCACCGCGGCGCCTCAAAGCCAGAGGCCTGGGTTCGCTTTTCGGAGACACGTTCGCCCCTCCCAGCCATAATCGGCCATGTAGGTGGGGGTCGGGTGCCGGATGGGGCCCCGGCTCGCTCACCTACCCCGACCCCAGCGCCGCTCTGGGCCGCATCCTTACTCCCCCACGCAGCTGGCGTGGGGGGGTCGGGCGCCTGATGAGGTCCCGCGACCCGTAGGGACCTTACCACGCTGGGGCTGTACCTTGCCCCTACCAGCCGTCGAAGGCAGCGAAGGACGTGTCGAGACAAAGCAAAGGGCGCGTCGCGACACAGCATACCGAGGCGACAACATCAAACCCCAACTTTGACATTGCGCCCAAGAACTATTATTTACCTTATGAAGCAGCTCCCATTGCCTGCCCTCCCTGGAGTGAGCTTCATCAAATGAAAGTAGACGATATAGGATAAGATTTGTAACTCATTTTTTGTATATGTTTTCTTGACTATTCTTCCGATTCTGTGTTCAAACAGATGAGTTTAGTCAGTTGGAAGGGGAGTCGGCTTTGAAGAACACAACCTTCGCCACACCGGCACATGAGAATCGACCTGCAACTCGATCAACGCATACAAATGACGTGGACGATGCTGATCGACTGGCGAAGATGTCATTAACCTCGAGGCTAGATAAGGGCACAGGTCCCGCTAAGGAGAGCATTGTTGAATGCGGACAGCCTGCTGAAGAGTCGCGCTCTTTTGAACAGATAGTGGTTGAGGGTCGACATCCCGATGAAGGACCCCAACCAGCTGAGGAGAGTTTGGTGGATCACGATAGCATTCCTTTGATAGAGGCTGAGGTCGAGGAGAGATTAGACAATCTTGTAAGCCAGGAGGCTGTTCACACTGGATCCCGGATAGACGCGCTTCGTTTGAAGCCCAAACAAAAGTCATGTCTCAACATTCCTCTTTGTAGGCTGAAGGGACTGACAGCTATAAGACCAGCAATGAAGAATGATATCGAACTTTTTCAAAGTCGATTTGTCAATGGAGGATACATTGAGGGCGCGGCTGTCTTCTACGTTGTTTTAGAAGACGACAACTCCAAGTCCCATGACGTAACTGAGGAGGACATGCTGTTGTGGAGCAACAACTGGCGTGCTGTTAACGACGAGTTTGAAGCGAAATTGAAAGATGGTCCAATTTGGCAACAGTTCTCGAACAAAATGTTTAATGTTTGGGATGGTAATCACCGGTTGCACGCTTGGCTACCAATCATCAACAAAAAGCACGCTCATGACATTGAGTGGCATTTTTCCGTTGATTGCATCATTCTGGACGTCAGGGGTAGAGTTATGGACACACTTATGATCTTGTATGACATAAATCAGTAAGTTTCTACCTTCATAATCCTTTCAACCATTTCAATTTGAAATTTAACTCAATCCGTTTTCTCATTTATTGCTTGCCGTTGATGGATTTTCAGGCGCAATCAAAACAACCATGTGAAGGAGAATCTTGTGCATAAGATATAACAACTGTATGCAGTTGGAAAAAAGCCTTTTGAATATTTCAAGGGCTTGGTGTCAGAGGCTGATTGTAACAAAGCAGAGACCAAAAGTGTTCGGACTTGGTTTTTGCTTACGATTCCTGGGCTTACAAACTTCCTCTACCAGGTTAGTTATCACATATGAGTCCCTGCCAACATACACTTTTGTAACGCCACTAATACACCTTTCTTGTGAAATGCAGAGTGATATATCAAAGGCTGCTAATACTGTAGCAAAGAATGTGGAGAAGATGTTTCCAAATAGGGACGAATCGACAGGGCACGGGATTAACGACTACATCCACAAGCATGTAACAATCAAGAAAGGTACTTTAGAACGGGAGCTGAAGAAGCTTCTTCCAATTTGTGATGAGAAGTACGAAGGTAAGTTCATCGAGAAGGTGAAGGAGCATTACGAGACCTTCCATCTCTCCGAGATGCTCATCGAGAAGCTGTACGCATTTGCAACCTCTGCAATAGACATCAACTCCAAGCTTACCTGGTTGGACAGATGGAACTGGAACCGGAAGTCTAGGGAGGAATTGAAATTCCCAAAACAGAAGTTTGCCGACGAGCAATTCAATTCCTTCTTGAACAAAGCTACTTTTTGGGCACAGGTAAATGTTGGCAATTGAATTTGGACCCTGGAATGTGTGGCTTCTTATGGAACGTTGCTTCTCCTTTTCTTGCAGCTTTTGGAAGATTGTCAAACCCAAGTAGTTGGTGCTCTCAAGGCGTTGAGGGTGGACGTCGATTATGAACCCGAGGGGCGAGACCAAATCATGCAAATCCAGGACTTATGCAGGGCTCCAAGTCAGAATACTAAGGTCGCAATTCTAGGGACCCACCTTTACGTAAATTATATTATACATTAATGACGTCAGCCCTGAATTTCTTAGTTACGATATATATATATATATATATGACGTTAGCCCTAATTACCAGAAAACATAGTAAAAGATGTTCTAACTTAAAACCGTAACATTTCACGGCCAAAGGCACCCTAAAGGCTAAAGCACGGTTATACACACTCCTTCTCCAAAACTCTTTGTCATCAAATCGTTACATAATCCACCCAAATTGGAGCAACATCTAATTTATTCTAAGTAAATTGAAGGACCCTCATAAGTGGTCCAAATAATTTGGCCCAAACTGAGTCAAAACTTCCCTCTAAAAATGGAAAATCGCTCAGGAAAATCTGCCCGCCGCTCATAAAAGTCTGCTCACCGCTCATGGAAATCTGCTCACTGCACGCATCGTAGCAATCATGCTCAATCTCCTTCTCGACTCGCAATTTGCTGGGTTCTATGAGATTAGTCCTGAATTGGTGATAAGATGGAGGAATTTAGTCAAACCTCGCCATAGAAGTAGCTAAAACCGCTTCAGTAAAAAACGGGTTCCTGGCCACGTTGAATGGGATATTTGCGTTATAGAAACAATCTGCCCACTTTTCATTCAATTCTCTTCTCTTCGCGGTGTTCAAAGATTCCTCCATGCTACGGTGGCGTACTGCTACGGACCTCGTTTAGCTGACATGCGCCTTGGATAGCTGACATGGAGTGTGGATTGTCATGTCCCTCTACCACGCATGCATTCCGGCCTCCTCTATGAGGACTTCCACCCCTCACTCCAACCCCTGTGTTTGTATCAACACCTACATGGCATAAAGAACCACTAGGAATTCCCTTGGAGAGACCATCTATAGTAGAATCTCCACCGTACATGTCTTCATCACTCATTCTGGCGGGAACTATGCCCCCACAATTTGCAAACCTGCTGAGAACACGATGCAGTACAAGGAAACACACACTCTTCTCTGATTTCGGCATGTAGCCTAGGTGCATGAATGCTCGAATTCGTTTGTAGGTGAATGTTGTGTTGCAAAAAACACAAGTAATGTTCCCATCATCATGAAATTCATACCACAAATTCCGCTCTCTTGTTGTCCTCCGTTGGCTTCCCATCGCATTCAAGCCTAAAGGATTAAGGCTCTAGTGGCCAATTTGGTATATCATGTAAACCCTCATAATAATTCTTTGCTCTATTCTCTTGTGTGAACCAATTTTGACATGAGCTCCGTTGTCAGCTAGTGCTGGTCGCCATCGTTGTAGAAATAAAATTCGAAAACCTCCTCCCAATGTGCTAAAATGCCCTTCTCCAATCCCCAATCCAACCCTCACGAAGAGAAGTGAATCTTGGGAGCTAGGAGGGGCGGGTTACAAATGAGAAGTTCGCCCCTTATATAGTGGTTAGACCCCCCATGGTACATGGATGGGAAGATGGAGATTTCTATGGGGGGAGAGGCGGGTTACGGGAGGGAGGGGCCGGTTACGGGGGTGAGGGGCGGGTTACTGGGGGGAGGGGCGGGTTACGGACAAGGGCGGGTTACGGGAAGGGGGGGTATAGTGAGGGGGGGCGGGGGAAGGGGGGAGGGAGGGCGGGGGAAGGGGGCGAGGCGGGGCGGGGGAAAGGGGGGAGGGGGGGCGGGGGAAGGAGGGGAGGGAGGGCAGGGGAGCGGGGGAGCGGGGGGGCAGGGGAAGGGGGAGTAGAGAGAGGGATAACGTGGAGTAGAGGGAGGGATAAGGAGGGGGTAGAGGCAGGGATAAGGGGGGGTGGAGGGAGGGATAAGGAGGAAGTAGGGGGATGGATAAGGGGAAGGGGTAGAGGGATGGATAAGGGGGGGGGTAGGGGGAGGAATTAGGGTGAGGGAGGTGGGATACGAGAAGGGGTAAGAGGGGGTAAGGAGGGTTGCTGCATTTTTTAAATTTTGTTTAAATTTTTAATTTTTTTTTAAAATAAAGTGTTATTTGAAAAGGAATAAAATAAACAAAACACTACCCACCAGTATATTCTCTAGTCTTAATATAAATAGTAAGCGTAAAATCAAATATATGGTTAAACCATTAGGATGATAGATTTATTTGTAATATAATATTGGAATGAAGAATGAAATAAACATAACACTACCCACCATTATATCCTTTAGTCTTAATATAAATAGTAAGCGTAAAATCAAATATATGATAAAACCATTAGGATGATAAATTTATTTGTAATATAGTATTGGGAAGAAGAATGAAATAAACATAATAGAAGGTGGGATTGGAGAGAAATAGCACACATTTTAAGAAGATCATTTTTATGGGGATGTGGTAGCTAGACTTTGAAATAGAGGGGGGAATTAGTTTGTAGTGGGGCAGATTTGAATAAGAGGGGAAGTATGGAAACTTCAATTTTCTCTTTTCTTGGATCCCCCCTTGGCTCCTTCTTTCACGTACCAAGTATTTTTAAGGTAATGAATTCCAAACATTCCCTCGTTAAAGCCGAGATTTGGAGTATCCCGGATATAGTGGGGAAATGTTTGGATTTCCAATGATTGAATTGACCATCATTCCACTCCTCTTCCACTTCCTCCCCTTCTCTCACCTTCCCTCCTCTTCTCTCCCCAGTCCTTCCTTTCTTTTCTTCTCTTTCTCCCCCCCACCCGCTCCCTCATCCTCACCCCCCAACCTCACTCCCCCCCTCTCACCCTCACCGCCCCTCACCCCACCCTCATCCTCACCACCCTCACCCCCTCACCCCCTCACCCTCACTCCTCTCACTCCACCTTACCTCTTCCGCCCTACCCCCCCGGTACCCGCCCTATCTCCCCGGTACCCACCCTACCCCACAAGTACCCGCCCTACCACTATAAGAAAACCCTGTTTTTTGTGATGTCTTGTGTAATGTCTAATGTATTTTGTGATGTCTTACTGTCTTAAAAGATGTCTTCGAAAACGGGAGGATGTCTGTACGTCTAACGGGCACATTTTGGATTGGGGGGGCATGAAGACATCACCAAACAAAAAGATGTTGCTGAAGACATGGATGTCTTTGAAGACATCATGATAGACATCAAACTGCCACGTTGGCAAGGGATTTTCGACCAGCAAGGTAAAAACGACCAAAATTTACTGGTAGACAGGGTAAAAAGCATTTCGAATGTTAAAAGAGTAGGAGAATGGGCAGCGGTTTTCAAAAGTAAAAAATAAAACATCACACTTTTGTTTTTTTTTTTTTTTTTTTTTTTTTTTTTTTTAATGCTAAATCATTATGTGACGTGGCAATACTGAAAATACTAATTTCAGGCTATTCTCACTATTTTTTCATTGGTCTATTTAAAAAAAAAATATTATAATATATAATTATATTTCAATAAAAAATATATTTTGTAAATTTTTATTATATTCAAAAAAATTAGAATATTATAATTCTGTAATTTTTTATGATTAAAAAAATTTAAATATTAAAAAATATTATATATAAAATATAATATCTATAAGATAACAATGGTGCCAAAAAAAAAGTAAAAGTAATTTCGTGGATATTTAATCCTCAAAAAACACGTGGACATAGATTAATAAAGTTATTTACAATGCTTTATCTACATGGCGACAAAAAACTCCACGTCAGACGGTTGATTGACAAGTCATTCAACATCTAGTCGGATGTCTAACACGATGTCCAACTTACCATAACTACGATCAAAAGGCATGAATGTCCGCATAGACATCTACTTGGATGTCTATGAAGATGTTTTTGCGACATCCTCCTAAACGTCATTTACTAAAAAAAGCGGCGATCTTAAGAGTCTTTTAAGGAATAATATCAACTTTTTCTCTTACTGCTTGTCCTCCATTGGCGCGGGTCTCTAATTGGGGTAATCCTCAAATACATAAAGAAAATATAAAAAGAAAATAAAAACAATAAACAGTGTTTTTTGGCTTACTTCAAGAAGGAATTAAATATTATTTATTACTTATAAATTAGATTATTATAGTCTAATGGCAAGACTATACATTACTCTATCATTAACAACCAATAATATACAAATTAAAGCAAATTTACAAGAAATATGAATTTATGAAAGTAGCTATTTAATACAGTTTAGGAGACAATTAAATAATAGAATAAGTATTAAGAAAGTTAGTTGGAAAGTTAGATAGGGTAGAAATAAAAGGTAGTTGAGAGTTTAAAAGAGAGCCTATTACCATGGAAGACTATAAATAGTCTCATGATTGAAATTCCACACTTTTTCTATCAATAAAGTTTATTTGATTTGTTGTGGAAGAAACTCTAAGACTTACAAGATGTGCTTTGTTGTGGAAAGAACTTTAAAGCATCTGGTATTTGATTTGTTGTGAGGGAAAACAAAAAACCTTTATAGTTAATATGTTGTGATTGAAACCCTGAAGATGTCATAAGATGTTTATGATAATGTCTGCACGGATGTCTAAGATGACGTTCATGAAAATGTCTAACATGATGTCTATGAAGATGTCGAAGATGACATCTATGACAGCATCCAGAACCATCTACAGGGATGATTTTCATTGACTTCAATGGATGAACAGAGGCGGCTAGGGTTTGCTGCCGCCGCCATAGTTAGGTCATGAGACCTTTAAGTAGAATTAGAGGCCGCACGAAGCTCATTATTGCCTTCATTTTTTCAAAGAGTTAGTGTTTGGAGTGTAGAGGCTAAGGTTTGCTTCTTCATGTGGCTAGGGTTTGTTGCCGCCGCCATAGTTAGGTCATGAAATCTTCAAATGGAATTACAAAGCTCATTTTTGCCTTAGTTTTTCCAAAGAGTTTGTGTTTAAAGTATAGAGGATTTTGAAATTGTTTCCATTCAGTTTCAGAATGATTGTTAACTGCAATAAGAGAATAGTATTTGTAGAAATCCAATAGCTCTCAAGAGTAGGTTTCCTTCTTCATGTGGCTTAGATTTGCTACTTAAGAGGTACTGGATTTCAAAAGCATCTTGTACAAGAAACCCTAGGACTTGTAGAATTTGATTTGTTGTGAAGGAAACCCTAGTAATTGTAGTAATTTGATTTATTGTAGAAGATGTCTATGATGATGTCTGCAAGATGTCTTAGAGCATGTCTATGAAGATGTCTAAATGTGTTGATGGAATTCTATTTTGGAAGGTGGGACATAAGGGGTCGGGGCAGCGAACACGATCTGAGGCCGCGAAGCGACATGCGTGCTTGTAGGTGAGTGGAACAGATGTATGTATAGATGTCTATAACGTTGTTTTTAATGATGTCTAGAAGGATGTCTGAAGAAATGTCTAAGCAGATGTTTGCAAAAATGTCTAACTGTGTCGATATCTTGAGGTTAAGAAGTAAACCATCTCAACCGAGGTAGTGCAATTAAATGGAATTAAATCAGAATTTTTTTACCTTTACAAACCCTTCTTTAAATGCAGTTGATATTGGCTTATTGAATATGTGTAGCAGCGGGACATGCACATGACCATACGCGTATCGACAGCAAGCGATGGAAGTGGAGGGACTTACGGAGTTCAAATTGTGGGTGCGTAGTATATCGTAGTTGTTGACAGGCTTTACTAGTAAATATTCTAGTTTGTGTTATCTGAGGTTTTAATGACCTTAGCAATATATGTTTGACTCATACTTTTTGATGTGACAGTGTTTACAGTTGATGTTATGTGAGACGTCTGTAGATTACAGATCTGATGACTATATAAACATCTAAAATTGTCATCCTAGATGTCCTTTCATATGCCCAAAAAACATCAGTAGTAACACTGTTGCAAACATCATGTCCTAGGAGATGTCGCTACAAACATCCGAGCAAACATCACAAACTTAATAAGGACATCAACGCAAACATCATTCTACGCACTGGAAACATCTTATAAGATATAAAAATTGTCTTTTAATCTATTTTGTAAGACATTGCATACGTCTTGCAAGACATCTTGTACAACATCTAAGATGTTTTGCAAGACATTTAAGTCGTCTTAACTGATGTCTAAAACTATCATGATAGGAGCATAAAACCTCCGCAATATGCTGACGTGGCATGCCATGTCATTTTTCCAAGTCCACGTCAACTTTTCCCGCGTGCCACGTCGGATATTCTCAAGTGCCACGTCGGATATTCTCGGGTGCCACGTCGGATTTTCCCGGGTGCCACGTCAGATTTTCCCGAGTGCCACGTCGGATTTTCCGGGTCCACGTGGGATTCTGGCGCCGCCATGTCATCTTTCATGGGACCATGTAAAATTCGACATCATGATGAATTTCATCCCCATGTGGCACTGCCCGTTGAATTCAAGCTGATGTGTCATCTACGTGGCACCTACGTGGCACACTTTTTACCCTTCTAAAATTACCTTAAGACATCTTCGATCTTAAGACATTTTCCTGTCTTTTTAGACGTCTGCTTAGACATTTGTCATGTCTAGAATGTCTTATTGTCTATAAGACATCCGAATTAATGTCTACGATGTCTTTTTAGACATCATTTACAACATCATTAAAAACGCAGGTTTCTTATAGTGTACCCCCCCGTTACCCGCCCTACCCCCGTTATCAGCCCTACCCCCCGGTACTTGCCCTACCCCCACCCTCATCTACCCCCTCACTCCACCCTCATCCCCCCCCCTCACCCTCACCACCCTTCTCACCCTCACCCTCCCCCTCACCCAACCCTCATCATCACTCCTCTCACTCCACTATACGTCCTCCGCCCTACCCCTACGTTACCCACCCTACTCCCCGTTATCAGCCCTACCCCCCGGTACCCGCCCTACCTCCACCCTCATCTATCCCCTCACCCCACCCTCATCCCCCCCTCACCCTCACCACCCCTCTCACCCTCACCCTCCCCTCACCCAACCCTCATCCTCACTCCTCTCACTCCACCATACGTCCTCCGCCCTACCCCCCGTTACCCGCCCCTACCCCTCCAAGACCCGCCCGCCCCCCCGGTGACCCGCCCCTACCCCCCAGTACCCGCCCTACCCCCCGGCACCCGCCCTACCCCCGGCACCCCGCCCTACCCCCCCCTCCTCTCACCCTCCCCTCACCCTCCCCTCTCCTCTCACCCTCACCCTCCCCTCTAACCCTCACCCCCCTCTAACCCTCACCCTCCCCTCTCACCCTCACTCCCTCTCTCACCCTCACCCCCTCTCTCATATTCACCCCCCTCTCACCCTCACCCCACCCTCATTCCCTCCCTCACTCCCCTCACCCCCTCACACTCACTCCCCTCACTCCACCTTACCTCTTTTGCTCTACCCCGGCACCCGCCCTACCCCCTGCACCCGCCCTATCCCCTCGGTACCCGGCCTCCCCCCCCTCACCCTCATCGCCCCATCTCACCTTCACCCTCCCCTCTCACCCTCACTCCCTCCCTCATCCTCACCCCCTCTCTCATCCTCACACCCCCCCTCTCACCCTCACCACCCCCTCACGCCACCCTCATCCCCTCTCACCCTTACCCTCCCCTCTCACCCTCACTCCCTCTCTCACCCTCACTCCCCTCTCTCACCCTCACCCCCTCTCTCATGTTTCACCCCCTGTCACCCTTAGCCCTCCCCTCACCTTCATCCCCCTCACCCACCCTCATCCCCTCCCTCTCTCCCCTCACCCCTTCACACTCACTCCCCTCACTCCACCTTACCTCCTTTGCTCTACCCCTAGGTACCCGCCCTACCCCCCCTCACCCTCCCCTCTCACACTTACCCTCCCCTCTCACCCATACTCCCCCCTCTCACCCTCACCCTCCCCTCTCACCCACATTCTCCTCTCTCACCCTCTCCCCTCTCTTATCCTCACCCCCCCTCCCCTCTCACCCTCCCCTCTCACCCTCACTCCCCTCTCTCACCCTCACTCCCCTCTCTCACCCTCACCCCCTCTCTCATGTTCACCCCCCCTGTCACCCTTAGCCCTCCCCTCACCTTCATCCCCCCTCACCCACCCTCATCCCCTCCCTCACTCCTCTCCCCCTCACACTCACTCCCCTCACTCCACCTTACCTCCTTTGCTCTACCCCTAGGTACCCGCCCTACCCCCCCTCACCCTCCTCTCACACTTACCCTCCCTCTCACCCATACTCCCCCCTCTCACCCTCACCCTCCCCTCTCACCCACACTCTCCTCTCTCACCCTCTCCCTCTCTTATCCTCACCCCCTCTCAACCTCCCCCCCTCTCACCCTCACCCCCCCTCACTCCACCCTCATCCCCCCCCCCTTCACCCCACCCTCATCCTCACCCCCCTCACCCCCTCACACTCACTCCCCTCATTCCACCTTACGTCCTTTGCTATACGCCCCGGCACCCGTCTTCCCCCCTCGGTACCCGCCCCTACCCCCCGTCACCCTCACCTCCCCATCTCACCTTCACCTCCCCTCTCACCCTCCCCTCCCCTCTCACCCTCGCCCTCCCCTCTCACCGTCACTCCCCTCTCTTACCCTCTCCCCTCTCTCATCCTCACCCCCTCTCATCCTCACCCCCCCTCACCCCACCCTCATCCCCCCCACACCCCACTCTCATCCTCACCCACCTCACCCCCTCACACTCACACCCCTCACTCCACCTTACCTCCTTTGCTCTACCCCGGTGTACCCGTCCCTACCCCCGGCACCCGTCCTACCCCCCGGTACCCGTCCTACCCCCCGGCACCCGTCCTACCCCCGGTACCCGCCCTACCCCTCAATACCCGCCCTATCTTTCCAATACCCGCCCTACCTTTCCTGTACCCGCCCTACCCCCTTTTACCCGCCCTACCCCCCGTTACCCGCCCTACCCCACGAGCACCCGCCCCTCCCCGTAACCCGCCCCTCCCCATCTCACCCACCCCACGTAGTTTTTTGAAAATTTTTGCAAAGGTTTTTGTCATCTCTCTCCTTAATCTTATGTTTGGTAAACAAGCATCATTAATGGAGAAACAATCCAAACATTCCCTCATTAAAGCCAGGATTTGGAGTATCCCGGATATAGTGGGGGAATGTTTGGATTTCCAATGATTGGATTGACCATCATTCTACTCCTCTTCCACTTCCTCCCCTTCTCTCTTCTTTCCTTCCCTTCTCTCCTCACTCCTCCCTTTCTTTTCTTATACTCCCCCTCACCCGCCCACTCATCCTCACCCCCCCCCCTCATTCCCCCCTCACCCCATCACTTCCCCTCTCTCCCCTCTCACTTTGGATTGACATCCGCTACCGGTATGTTTATTTTTTTATTGTCGTATCATGTTCATAAGATATTTTTTAGTTGTTACAAATTTAAAATAATTTTTTCTCACACTTAACTATTTATCAAGCTAACCATACAATGACACCATGATAATTAGCATTTACATGATCATATTATTATAAATACATGCGTGAAGTGTGCCAACAAGTTTGCAAAAGAAAAGCATATGTATTTCAGTAGTGTTTAACGATATAGAAAAAGAGAAGTATATCTTGGTTGCGACACAACTACGAAAATCAACAATTAGTTCTCGTCCATCGCTGTACCGCTTGGGCCGGCCTCGGCATCATTCGTACCCTCTGGCAAATCTTCACCCCCGCCCAATTGAAGTCTACGAACTGCTGATCGAGTCCTCCTCGCAGGCCCGTCTTCTTCAAGAATATCCCTCGGGAATTGTGATTGTTGCATGGCTCGAAGCATGCGTCCGGTTTGGGGACTATGTTGTTCCATCAGAAAATCAATGCTTCGGTGGTGTAAAAGTTCTGCTCAGTTGGATTCATCCGTTGCCCAATTGATCTCGTAATCGCGGTCGGAACGCTCTTCCGACGAATACATCATTCCATCCGACTTCCATTTTAGCCCTTCTGGATGAATCCCAAATCGAAACTCCTTGTGCGCTTCGTCCCAATATCCGCTGTAAACCTGGTAGAAGAAAGCTCGCTTGCCATTGGCATTTGAGACATTTGATGGAATCAAATGATCGCACGCCCTCGTAATTGCCTCCGGATCCTTTTCCCAGCCAAATTCCAGGGCAGCCAACTGCTTCTCTATAGAAGTGCGAGACAATTTCCAACTCCATACCAAGTCTTCTCCCCATTTCCCTTTGTGTTTAGGAGCATTGGTTTCATTATACTCCCAATGCGGTGGCATGTAATCCTCTAATCCAAAAAGGTTGTACAAGCGCTTGTGGAAGGGAGATTTACATAGCGGACATTGTCGTCAAACAACAATGAAGCCAATCAGGCAAATCGGATGAAACACGTGGCGGCAAGTGCCTACGCAGAATCCTCCTTCAGGTCCAAAGGGGTTGCAACTTGTAGCACAATTTTCACCATCCGTCATGAACGTTGCAAGTGCTAACCACAATTTGGTTGCTTTCTTGATGTCCATCGTGTTTTCAAAATCCCACTCGCATTGGGCCCAGTCAATTGTTCCATCCGGTTTTTTCGCACTTCGTCCGGAAACATCTCGTCTACAATTGCCCATGATGTCAAACCAAATACCCGCTCTTGATTATGATCCTTCCATGTCCTGTTGATCTTCTTCAACTCCTCGGCTATTTGGTCACCCTTGGCAACGGATAAAATGTATGTCAACTACCACTGATAGTATTGCTCAGCCATCTGATTCATTCGACTCTTCAAGACCACATTATCTCGTCGAACATCTACCAAGTCAACTCCAAAGGGTGTTGGAGGCGAGCCTAATACCTCATTATCTGGTCGAACATCTACCAAATCAACTTCAAGGGGTGTTGCAGTCGAGCCTAATACTTCGCTGAAATCTGCATTACCGAATGCCAAGGAGTCAAGCACACTTCCTATGACCAATCCGTTTGGACTAGTCGATGTAATAGGTCGAGTTTGAGATGTACAAGCCCTCTTCCCCTTTGCCATGGCCCCCTCAAGCTCCATGATACGTCGTTGCTTGGATGAGATCTCGTCGCTAGTTCTCCGCATGTCCTCTTTCAGCCGTTGATTCTCTTCCTTCAAGCGTTGATTTTCTCCCATCAATTGCTGAATCTGGCCTTCTCTTGTATCAAAATGCTCCATCTCGACAGACAAATCTACAAGTAGAATTTCATCCGGCACGCCCCCGTTCACAACAACCTCCACTTCTTGGGGCTCAATGTTTCCACCAACTGCATGAACCATCTCCACATCTACTATGTCGGGAAGTAGCTGCACCGGAACTGGTTGTATTACTTGGGCCAATGAAGCCATGGGCATAGGCTCTAATGATCGAGCTAGCCTCTTCCGCTTATTCCTTGCCATCGTTTTGCTTTGAGATAAAACTATCTCGTGGGAGCCAACGGAGTCGGAATCAGGCGGGGAGCCAGACATATGGTTATGAGGGTCCAATTCCGTAGGTCTGTCGAACAAGGGAAACCACCCAGGATCCTCTACCGCCCAAATTCCAAAGCCACGGAAACCATTTTGTACTCGTGGTGCTCGAGCCTTGCCTTCTAAACCCTTCAGAGTAGACCAATCGAACCTCTTCTTTAAAATGATCTACCCATGAACGCCGCGCTCTAAATATAACCTGACCTAATTCTTATTTGGTAACTTCGTGGAGTAAAGGAGTTAATAAATTTGAAGACATCGGGAAAGGAACTCCGGGTTGGTGCAGTAGCGCAAATTGGCCTTGTTGCTTCTCAAGTGTAAAACATGGCGTTCAGGCTGGAAGGATTTGTCGATGTGGCACCACTCAATGTATTGCTTTGCATGGTCAAAATCCCATGGGTCAGCCACATCTTCCCAGCCTCTGAATGCCAATTTTAAAGGATTATTTAACACATGAAGACGAGCCCGCTGTTGTTTTCCTTGTCGCACTTGTTCTTTGTCTTTTTCTTCCTTGCGGATCGCACCTGGTGTCGCCATTGTTTTAGAAAAAAAATTCTAAAACCTCCCCCAAATGTGCTCAAACGCCCTCCCCAATCCCCAATCCAACCCTCACGAAGAGAAGTGAATCTTGGGAGCTAGGAAGGGCGGGTTACAAATGGGGAGTCCGCCTCTTATATAGTGGTTGGACACCCCCCACCCAACAGACGCTAACACCAAGCCAGGGGGAAGGGGGGGGGCCAGGGCGGAGGCGGGGGGGAGCTAGGGCGGGGGGAGGGGGGGTTAGGGGCCGGTTAGAGGGGAGTAAGGGGGGGATTAGGGGCGGGTTAGTGGGGGTAGGGGGGGTAGGGGGATAAAGGGGGTTTGGTATATATTTTAATTTTTTTTAAACTTTTTTTTTAATCTTTTTTAAAAATTTTAAATTTTTTTAAAAAAAAATTTTAAAAAAGTTTTTAAATATTTTTTAGGGGCGGGAGTGGAGGGGGTAGGAGCAGTGTAGAGAGGTTAGGAGAGGGATTAAGGAATAGGGGTAGAGTAAGGAAGGTAACGGCGTTCTTTATTTTTTTATTTTTTTTATTTATTTTTTACTTTTTGTTAATTTTTTTTAAATTTTTTTTTTGAGTTTATTAAATTTTTTTTTCGTGGTATTTACAGAGCAATTCATGCATAGGTTGAGTGGTATTTGGCAAGGTATGGAACCAATAAATATGTGCACCGAACTCAAAACAATGCAATTAAATATGTCATACGAAGATGTACAAATGCATCGAATAAGAGAAGTTGCTGCGTATATTATATGTATGTGCACAAATGGGGAGTACATATAGTATTGTAATTATCCATGCAATCCTTCTACATACAATAGGCACACGCTAACTTCAAGATTCGCTAAACCAAATAGCTGAATTACGGAAACAACACATGGGCATGGTCCAATTAAATGGATACTTTTCCAAGGCCTCTTTAACATCGGCCACGGTCAACCTTTTGGACACGTCCGGGTCCTGGAGGGCTTTTAATTTGAAATTGAGGTGCTCGTGATTCATGGCGCGGTCTGTGCGGTGTGGCATAAAGTACTTCATATCGTACTCTTCTTGCCAAATGCGTTGTGCTAACCACCCGGCGGAGAATGCATCGGCTGCCTTGGAATATATGTGTTTGCATTCCATAACCTCAAGAGGATTTTCAGACCCGCGTGGACCATACAAAAACCATAATTCCGATGCCACAAATTTTTGCTGTTTGCGTTCTTCATTCAATTCCTCTAGCTTTGCAAATCCATACTTGGATGGCGCTTGTTCCACCACTCGACTTGAAATCCCCCAATCACAAAGCCCGATGTAAACCGTATCTGGTTTCAAATCATCGAATTGCAATAGAACATTGGTTGAAGTAATGTCGTTGTGCAGATAATTGAGTTTATGACACTTTTCCACAATGACAAGCAACGACAATTCCAAGTCAAGTCGTCGTTTACGGAATGTTACAACCCAACTTAGTTGTATATCGGATAGCCCTGAGTTTCGCTCTTTTGGAATGTCGTTGTATTCCAAGTGATTTGGGATTTTCTGATTGACATGGATGTCAAAATCTTTGAAGCTACCTCCGTTCCGCCATAGCGAAAATCCATCCATTGTTTTAGGATGCAAGTACGATAGTCTGATGATTCCAGGGTGCTTTACTGGACATCCATCCGCCTCATTTACGATTGCCATGCGCTTCTCCCTCTCGTTCTTGACGTTCGTCAATTGTTTACGCGCGAATGGAATCCAACTAGGAATATGTTGAAGTTTTGTAAGCACCACCTTAGTAACCTTCCCATATCCACCTTAGATACGTTGTCATGGCATAGATACCATGGTAACGGTTGATTCTAGCCACTTGAAAGTTCCACTGTTGCAATGAGACATAACAACATCCTCGGCTTTTAATTTCCATCTCTCATTCCTCTTCCCACGAGCTTTCGAAAAGGATTGACCAAAACTTTTTACTAAATCTAGCTTTGAAACTAGTTTGTCATCTTCATTTGTCCATTTGCTCTTGTCTGTCAATTTCTTCCCCGAAATATACGTCCAGGCGTCTACGGTGTTGGTAGTCAACTCTACCACTCTGAGGTCCAACCATGCACCGTGGTCGTAGAAGTTGGTCCAATCACAAAGTTCGTAATTGTTTTCAAAACAGCGCTCCAGGTATTGGTGAAGATCGTGACACAAATTGTTAAATCTTTCCTCATTCGCCCCAAGGTTAGACCTATGCAAATCTGGCATAGTTCATATCTTATAGAAATGTATACCATTCCGTCGAGCAAATTCAAGATACTCCTCGGTTGGCATAAGTGGTGTCTCTTCCTCCTATGGCAAGATCAAATTGTTCTTTTTTGCTCCTTTACTTTTTTTCTTTTTTCCCTTTCTTTTCTGTGATCCCGAGGAAGACGGGTTTGTAGATTTTGTCTTCTTTGAGATTTCCTTTGTTTCTTCAGGACGGTCAAGGGGGTTTCCAAATCTTGATTTCCGTGTCGCATACTCAAACCTTGGCTCCCTTCACCCTCCATTTCAAATGTGAGAAAAAAACAGCACAAACTCCTCCCTCGTGTTGAAAAAACACCCTGCCAAGTGCCCACACTAACTCAATGAAGAAGTAGTGCTTGGCAACTAGCGGAGTGAGGTGAATAATGAATCAACTTGGCTTTTATAGGGGAGGGGAGTGGAGGCACTTGGAGTGTGGAAAAGTTAAAGGAGGGTGGGCCCAACCCCGCCCCCCCTCCACCTGTCCTCCCCCTCCCCCTCTCCCCCCCCGCCCCCGCCCTGGCCCCCCCACGCTCCCGTCCTGGCCCACCCCTACCCCGCCTTTGCCCTGGCCCCCGCCCTGGCCTCCTCCCCCCGCCCTCACTCTGGCCCCCCCACCCCCGCCCTAGCCCCCCCCCCGCCCCCGCCCTGGCCCCCCCCCCTGACCCCCCCTTACCCGCCTCTAACCCCTTTCACCCGCCCTGTCATCAGACTACGTGGTGCGTACGTCGTGTGTACGTGGCGGCCAAGTCGCTTGGTTTTTACCCAAACCTTTGCCACATCCTTGTTTTTTTACCTAAATTAAAAGTCAACAGAGATTTGACCGTATCGGGCGGGCGAAAGCTCTATCTAACGGACAAGGCGGACGGACGGGCGGGCGGCGTGCCCGCCCGGTATGACAACCTTGATAACCACCAAGCATAAAACAACACCAATCAGATTAAAACAACCAATTTTTGGGCAAAGAAGTTGCCATTTCTTAAGATAAAGATCACAAACTATGCGTTGTTCAATCCACACAACCTAGCAAAAAGAATAATGAATGGTAGAGCAAGAAATGAGGAAGAGGGAGCTCCCTGTGTAATATCACAGTGTCCACCCTCCGTATTATCACAAGGGAGGGGACAGGGCCTTGGTGTCACCCTTCCGCGAGCCGCTAATGCGTTGCCGGATGCATCACTCCTCGACTCGCGTCGATCGTCGTTGTCGGTGATGACCTCGGCGTTTGCTGCCTATGGTGATCGCGCAGATGCGCTCTCACCTGCTTTTGCGGCTGCCGCCGGTTCGGAACCTCGGCGCTGCTCCTCGTGCTGATCGCCGCCGTGCTGTTGCTGAAATGCTGGCCGGTCTCTGTCGCCGTGGTCGTGGCCGATGCTGGTGCACCGGTTGCCTCCGATGAGCTGATCGTCCTCGCCCCTCCGATCCTGTTCTAGTTCTCCTCGTGATCGGCTCATGCCTCGCAGAACTCGCTCGGGTCTGTGGCGCCCCTGGTGCTCTTTTGGCGTGTTGGTTCCGCCTCTTCCGACCGTCTCAACGACGCTGTTTCCGATCCCTGACTAGATTACCGTCGGTCAAGTTGATCTTCCGAGTGAGCGAGGTCGTTGCCTCACCGAGCTCTGGCCACTGGCGTCGAAGTGTCGGCTCAATGCTGGTGCCGTAACTCCGGCGATGCGTGTCGATGGTGGTCACCGTCCTAGCTTTGCTAGATCGTCGTCCACCGCCGGTTTGGCTGCCGGTAACTACCTTTTTCCTGTCCGCTGCTGCCACGTTGATGCTTGGGTTGCCGGGACTCGGAGGTGGTGGATGGTATATAGAACCGCCTCGAAGATGTACCCACTGCTTGCACCGCGGCCACCGTGATGGCCAGCCACTGTATCTCTGCAGGAATCACAGCTGCTCGTACTTGGGCAGCACCTTCGCTCGCACCAGCGCCTTGCTCTCAACCGGACCCCTGCTAGATCCGGCGTTTTGACTTCCGCCTACCTGGCTCGAGACCGGTCCTCCACTGCCGCAGTGCTACCGAAGTTGAGCTGCTGGTGCCCGATGTCGGTGGCGATGCTGCCGCCTTCGTGTCAATTTGCTTTGCCGTTGTTGCCCTGGCCGGTGAGGAAGGAATGTGCTGGCGCCGCTCTCGGCCAGATCACGTCTCTTCCGTAGCTGCTTCTGGCTTGTCGTCTCGGAGCGGGTGCTCCTGTCGTCGCTCCTTCCCTCCGCATAAATCTCACCCATACACTTCCCCTACAGTCACACACACACTTCTACAAAAACACCACGATAAAACGTGACCCCGAAAACCAATCTAGATCTCACCATGCACACACACACTCTCCCCAAAAAACATAGAACCCTAACTCCCACTTTCTCTCCCTCGTTGGATACTTGGATGGCGTAGAGAGCTTCATCTGTCCAAACGAATGAAACTTTGTTCATCCAGAAATTCATCCGCAGAGTTTAACTAATTCCCTAGATTATTAAATAGGAGGAATCTAAGCAATTATGAATAATGATAGTCATAAAACATAACCAAAAATATGTCATGATACTCTTACGCAAATTAATATTACTAATTTAGAATAGACTAGATAAACGCCGGGCCATTTAGACAAGACCCCTCCAATTATCATGGAATTTCCGGAAATTGGAGGAATTATCCTAAAAGTCTCAATTAGGAAATTTGAATATGAAAATATTATACTAACGTGTATAGATTGTAATTCGTACAAGCGTGAACCGTTTCGGCGGTTCACAGGTCCCCATACAACAAATTCCAAAGACCCTCCACAATAGTTGGGTGGACTATAGTGGTGAGCACCACGCCAACATGGAGAAGAGAACCCACGACTTCCTCATTGGGGGCCTAAGCCCTAACCACCAAGCCATATAGTAGGGATAAATAACATGCATGTAGAATTTATAAAATACTTAAAGCGGCCGTTTATTTCAAACTTTAGTTTACATATGTGTTGTAAGATAACTAAGTCAGAATGACTCTAATTTACTCAAATTTAATAATATTGACTTGAAATTTTTGAGAGCGCCGGTCGCACAATTTTGATTTTAAAAATAAATTAGATTTCCATAAATATAACTTTAATTGTTTTTGTGATTAAAAATCATGGAGACAACCTCATATTATAAGCTACTCTCATTTGTATTATTGAACCAAAATTCACATTTTTACATTACTAAAAACTAAAAGGGGGATCCCCAACGTTCTTTTGTCAAACGCTATGCAAGTAAAAGAATGTACTAGGTCTTGCTTTAGTAATGTTCTCACAAAAACAAGTAAAGTTATTGTATTGATGAGAAATGTTTACAACTTTGAATATTTAAAATCGAAAACATTGCTAAAGCAAGTACCAGGATGTTACATCACTTGAACAACATGCAAAAAAACCTAGCAATTCCCACTCTTTTCTAGTAATGTTGTTTATAAATTTCCATACATGATTACAAGGTTTGAGGTACAAGAGGCATGCACATATTTTTACTAAAAGTAATTTATGCTTAGAATCTAAGATCTTGACAAACATGTAATTTTACCTCTAGCACATACTTATTGTCCAAATGGAAGACAAATAGAGTGTATGTGTAACACCTTAATCAGACATTTGGAACTTGATTGACTTCTAGTTGTAAAACATACCTTATATTTTATGTCTCTTAAAATAGAGCTTTCTTCATATTATTACATGCTCTACATTCATATGATCTTCTTCAACTTTGTATTTGTAGCAAAAAACCTAGACTTGATCTGGAGTCCAACCTAATTGAATCTATCAACATTGAATGGTATGGTAAAGTTTTAGGTCTCTCAATGGATTTGAGCTTGTCATTCAAAGTGTCCAACTTGGATAATAGAATCTCATAGGCTTTACATCAATTTCTAGTTCAAAACCAAGTGAACTTGATGATTTGGTAGTAGAGTTTTAAAAATAATGCTTACCTTGAGATTTCTAAGCTTCACATTATGAATGACAAAGTGTTCATGGGTTTCTTGTAGGTTGATAAAGATGGTCATGAATTTGGCTTTTGGAAGTCCGATTGTTGAGTATCAAAATTTAGCATCTCCTAGAACAACAACAAATATGATGGGTAGAAGACTTCTACGTAGTCTTGCAATAGATTTTGACAGACAAACCTTTGAAGAGCAACGGAACTTCAGTAAGCCCAATGGAGTTGTAGAGCTTCTTGTAGAGCATGACGTATTGGTGGGAAAACACAACATGCAAGAAGCAAAGAACCGCAACAAGTTTGTATTCCAATATATGGTCTTCCAACGGAGCTAAACATCAAAATTGCAACTTTTGTAAAACCACACCATCTACCATACATTGCAATGCAAGTTGAATACATAGATAACAAACGCCTCCAAAATGAAATAGGCCGTTATTAGTATAGAAATTAGGTAGAAATAAATATTCAGGGAAGGGAAGGTTTACTTTTAGCAATCTAAGTTTATTTTGATAGTAATCATAAATTATGGTTTCTAACCAAAGGAGTTAACTTTGTAGAAGTATAGGATTCCTTATATATAACATGTTTTTTTAGTTACAAAAATGCAATAAAGTTTTGGATATCTTGGCCATTAGAACCACTTGTAGGGGTTTAAAATTTGGGGAATGATTGGTACTCATAAAAATTGCATCCACTTATGAGGTTTAATAATCACCAGAGATAAATATTTCTTTAGAATTTTGATATTAAAATAAGATACCACATTTAAGGATGAAATGGTCCACCTAATTTCTCTATATGCGATTTTTTGAACCATCTATTTGCAAGTGCATGATTCTACCGCCAAGTGCAAAAATTCCTAATTCTCTATTAAAGGAGCATCGACGCACTATGCAAACGTTGCATATTTGCCCTATATTGTATCATGTTGGTGACACCGACTGCTTTGGCGTCACCTCTAAGAGTACAATAGGTACTCACAATGTCTCCCATGTACCTCACCTTGATCCATCTAGAACTTTTAGAATTTGGCATGTTGAACTATTTTTTGAAAATAAAAATAGGCCATTGGAAAACTCAGTGTTTACTGCCTAACATCAGCTCACAATATCTATAATTGTAAGCTTGACAGTATTTATGCCATGACAACAACTTTTGACTCATTTCCCTTCTTACTTGTCACTGCTTTACTGAAATTTGCATTTATCATAACATTCAGATGGCCTTAACAATATTTCAACCGAACCTTTCTTCAAAAGTACAACTTTCCCCTTGCATTTATCAAAAACTTAGTACTTTTCACAAATTTGCAATTGCTGCTACTACTTTCTTTCAACAAAGTACTTCCAAAATCTACTTTAGAATGTAGCAATGCCAACTTCATTTGCTCAACCATGATTTATAGAAGTACGAAAATATCTTTGAAGATATAAACCAAAAAAGTAACCTCTAAAACTTGGGTGTATAGGCCTTCTAATGTTTGAACCTCTCTTCAAAAAGTACTTTTCAACATACTGTAGTATACTTACACCCGACACCATAGATCGGGCAGTCTTATCTGACCTTCACAACACAAGCCGACCATCTCGACATAGCTCGTTCAACTTGGAGTTTCTTTCTCGTCCAACCATAGCCTGAGCACCGACTCGCTGGACCCTGAGAGCCCTTTTGGTCGACCAAGGTTGACCATGGATCAAGATCATATCAATCGTGGCGTCATTGCAAGACAATCTATCTTCTTTTGCATCTCTCTTGACCATGTTTGGATCCAAGATCTTCCTGGAACCAAATCAATACACTGGATTTTTCTACGGTCCTGATCACCGACTAGTCTTCTTGAGACTACTAGAAGCAAGGCACTAATCAACGAGCACGCAAGACTTTGCCCCTTACAAGAGCAAGGGTCAAGCCCCGGCAACCTGTCGGAGGCTAGCAACGCTCCCTTTCACTAATCAACTTATTCTTACGTGTTTCTACTGGCTCAATTAATCACGCTTCCTTTCAGAGGCCATCACCTGCGTCACACACGGGCTTCTAACTGACCCTATTATCTTTTCTAACCTCGGCAATCCAAGAGGCGGCTGTTGACCCTAAATTAAATGACAGCGCGACCTTGGACATCTACGACCTCTTCGAGCAGCCAAATTGTGGGCTGGATACTATGCTCTACAGCTCGACCCCTACCAATCGCCCACTCTTTTAGGCTTCAAGTTTACAAGATTCTACTTTTGGATTGAGCTTTCTGAGCGATTTGAGTTGCTTTTGCACTTTTGATGTGATTTTTTGCAACTAGGCCATTATAATTCCTACATGTTAGGATGAATAGCCATAAAAAGGGATTAGATTTGAATTAGAGCTAAAAAGGAAAATGAGAATTTGACTTTGTGATGGTTTGTGAAAATGGTCATGTTCTTCAGGCTAATATGGACAATTAGCTTTCTTTCTCTCTTCAAACCATGTAGAACTCAAATTCATGCAATTCATCTTCTTCAAACTTTTGGCACCCTCGGTGATTATTATCAGATTGTATCATCAATTTGGTTCTCTGTGTATCACTGTTGTACGTGTTGAATCAATTTCATTGTTTGTTCAAAAGACTAGGTAAACCTACTTGTTATGTCAAGTGGAGTGATTTCAGTATAGCTAGTTTTGGCCAATTCTTAAAGTAGAGATTTGGCTATTTTGTAATAACTAAGAGTGAATTATTCAAAGTTAGATTCATCAATTTGACAGTGTATGTGGAAGGTAGTGTAGCGTGCTTGGAGTTTTATGTGCACATTGACACGTGAGTAGACAATTTAGGAATGTGTAAGAATGCTAGTGTAGGCAAATCAACAAATAACCAAATAGAGAATGAATGTGCATGGCTCTTTGCTAGATTAGTATGTAAAAGAAGGCTTAGAGCAAATTGATGTGAGACCCTTTATTATTAACTGATTGTGTGTGTTTTTATTTTATGAACGACTGGTGATTGAAGCAATCTAGACTTTTAGTTAATTGTGAGAACCAATTTTATAATGGATTCTCATGTCTGTCAAGTGGTCTTTGATCTAGTCAGTTGAATATTTTTCATCAAATGATAGAAGTGTAGAATGAATTCTTCAGAATTCTGAGTGTAGCAAATTTAGAAAATAAGTGTGATCACTCTTTAATCAAGACAAATTGTTAGAACCAAAGTACAAGTTGAGTAGAGGCTCAAAGCAAGTCGACAGCAACTGTAGTAGAACTAGACGTTTGGACTAAGGTTGAGAAGACTAATTGTCAGAGCCAACTCGTCAAAGAAATTGACCGTGAGTTATTT
The DNA here is from genome assembly GCA_037043015.1 of Bryum argenteum. Lineage (NCBI taxonomy): Eukaryota > Viridiplantae > Streptophyta > Bryopsida > Bryales > Bryaceae > Bryum > Bryum argenteum. Next base: position 31,794,092 of record CM073321.1, on the reverse strand, counting down.
GACTATACCATCCTTAGATATAGAGACTATTTGCCTTAGTTATCTGAATTAGTATAGAAACAAATTGCCACAGACTACTGATTTGAATTTTCATCCGGATTAGCAATATGGATAACTATTAAGTTACAACTTGGTACTGGCAAATGAACTAAAACTAAAGGCAAGTTAGTAAATTAATATATTAATAATATATAAATATATATAAATTATATATGCCGATGGAAATTGGAATTTTGACTAGAAAATAGTACATGCTTGACACATTGACAATGCATACCCGTTTCAGACAAAAAGTCAACCCTATACAATATTGGACAGGACTCTAACACATATAACGGTCAATAGTATTATCAATAGAAAAAACTTGAATTTGGGAGTACGAAGGATTTTAATAAGAAATGTATAAATTTCTAATCATCAAAAATACTAATCATCATACCAATCTTAAAAACGAGTGGCTTCAGTCACAAATGAAGAGACTGATTAGCTTTTCTGACAACAACCCTTATATGGGTTGTAACCCTAGGTTTGTCTTTTATCTCAAAAACCTACTTATGTTACTTGTCTTAAAAGGAGGCTAATGTAAATAGAATTTTCATAGGATATCCTCTAGGCTATTTATGGTCTAGTTTTTACTCTACATGTATAGATTTGGCGGGCGATACCTAGTAGAGGTCAACACGTTGGTTTCTCATTAGGCATAGTGAGAGTCTTACTCTCATTTTGGACACACGACTTTTGGCTGACTTGAGAGTCATGTAGGGTGATTTTTGTCGTCAGCTGGATCTGACAGCCACGAAGATCTAGCCCACTATATGTTTTCCTCTCCACTATGCAAGAGTTGTTGCTTGCTACTCTATTCTCTTCTTGCTCCTAACCTTAGTTTCCTACATGGTCTTCAATTCTTTTCTTCTGCTGCGTATGCTTGAATAGGGGTCTGTACAAGGGGAGATGACGCCTACACAAGTAGTACCAACCCATGGGATGGCTACCGGGAATACTCTGACGGGAGGGGCTCCATCCAAGAGCTTGACGCTATCCAATTGGGGAATGTTCAAAGACCTCCAGCATTACCAAGTACAATCTACCTCTGTAGTTCTCCGGAGAGGATCCCACTGCTTCCTTTAATTTCTGACAAGAGGAGTGAGAAGGAAGAAGAGGACGGTGGCACCGTCTTCCGGAGGACTCGAGTCCGGATGAGAGCTACGTAAAATGAGAAGACACTGAACCCTCCATGAGCAAGGAAAAGAGGGGCAGGGAGGCGCCCTCCTCAGGACAACAGACGCACTTCAGAAGAAGGAGCTTCAATAGCCACGGATAAAGGTAAATTCTTGATTGATAACATGGAGGAAAGCCAGAGCCAAAAAGACAAGGGCATTTAGGAGGAGGGTGAGAAAAGACCCCCCTCCTACCACAACAAAGATGATGGAAGAAAGGACCGCGACCTCTTTGATGCAGATGAGGTCTTGCAAGAGGAAGAGTGGGATATAGGCTCTAGCATTGCGCCCCTCGAGGAGTACGAGGAAGCTCACTAATACCCGCATTACGAGACTCAACTCCCCCACATTATCGGCATCGTCAGTAAAGGAGGAACACTACAGACAAGCCGAGAGGGCGACGCCAACCGAGGAGCAACGCACATCAGCTAATAAAAGGGCAGATGCTAGGAGAAAGGGAAAGAGGCTGATCAAAGGGACTTCCAGTTTGGAGTCCGCGGGAGCTACGGTAGCCTCCCTAAGTTCACCCATTCGACAACAAGGCTTCACCACCTTGACAGTCACGCCAATGACCTTAAGACAAGAAGAATTCCCTCCTTGGGGTAATGGCTGAATACAACCCTGACCTTACTCCTCCGGTCTTTTGGGATATAGAGGAAAACCCCCTACAGTCTAATATGGAGACAGTTTTCCGGATGGGCGTTGCTGCGCTAAATATTATGTACAAGTCCTTCCGCGCGATAGGATTAGCGCTGCGGACAAATACAACAGAGTGACACCTAGAAATGGTGAGAGCATTAGTTGAAGAGGCCACCAATTCGGGTTTTAGAATCTCCAAGGAGGCCTCACTATTGTTGGATATGAAAAGGAGATCAAGAAGATGAAGGCAGAGCTTTCAAAACAGATAAGTTACAGTAGGGTGAATTTGTTTGCCTCCTGAGATCTCTGTTCATCGTAAGGGAGGCCCAACTGAAGGTCCAAATGTTCAATGCCCATCTACACAAAGGTGGATCCAACGTGCCCACACGAATGGCGGCTTTTATCAAGAAGTATACTAAACAGATGGAGGGCACTCTAAAGGAGATGCCAAAGCTCATCTGCAAGATGGAGCGGCCTTATACTGATGAAGTTTCTTCAGAAGAAGTTAAAGTGCACCTACTTGCCTAGACAAAGAGGGAAGCACCTCACTTGGAGAATACAGTCTCGGGAGTAGACAAGGGCGGAAGGGCAACCTCAGAGAATCCCTACACCAAGGAAGGTGAAAGCAAGAGTATTGCATCCACTGTGGGCTCAACAGGAGAACAAAGAAGAGGTGTCACACGAGAGACAATAGAAGGGGCGCCTACAATCATACATGAGAGGCAGGTGACAACAATCAAAGGAACAAAAGGAGGACCTCCACCCTCGCAAAATCCAGAGGCTGCACGTATCTCACCGCCGGAAGGCTCAACATGGAAGAGAGTAGAATAGAAGGAGGTGATATCCATCCGGAGAACAAGCCCACCAGACGGAGAAGTAGTTGACCAGGGAGGAGGCAGTGCTTCACCGTTGAGGCGATAATCCAAGCTGAGCAGGGTGAGAGATTCGGGTAGCTAATCCCAGAGTGCCCAGATAGAAATCCGGTTGAAGACAGAAGCGAGCTCTCACACTCTCCAAAATCCCCGAGGACGGCCCTATTTTTGAGGAAAGTTGGGTTGCTATTGGAGTCATCATTATTTGAGAGGAGATTGTCGACATTCCGTAGGTCATGGGATCGAAGAAAGTTGTAGAGGTGGAAATCCTCTTGGGGGATACGGCAGTGCTCGAAGAGGGAGCCGAGAATCTCCAACCGGAGGAGCACGACGTTAATAGAGAGGAGGTTTCATCTGCCCGGCGTAAGAGAGGGGAGGGCCCAAGTAACTCACGGGACTCTGGAAACACACATCCATCTAAGCGGCCCCAAAATACATAGACCCTAGTGTAGTGGTTCCATATGCTCCAGTAGGTGGTAGTTCAAAGATATGACGATGTTATACTAGCACATAGATTACCTAGAATCTTAGTAGGAGGTAGTAAAGGAAGAATGATGGCGCAACTATAACAGGGTCAGATTGTTTGGTAATCCGAGAATCTTGGATTTGATCTTTTTCTAGGTCGTTCTGAATAGACATACTACTTAGCCGGAGGCAAGTGAAGCTCTCCGGAGCTCTTTATTAAAAATTTCTACTCTAATTCATTGGCTGCAAGTACGCTTAGTCCGATTCCCTTGGTGTTTGTGTTCTTGTTTCCGATCTTGTATGTTGAGTCTTGAGTATCTTGGGTAGAGCAGGAGTCTTTTGCTGTAACGGCTGGTAGATTTGGGTTTCATAACCATCCCGAGAGAAGAAATTTGATTGTGAGGAGTATACTTTGTAAACAACATTACATGTTAGGATTGAACCAGAACGTTGTTATGCGCAACGCTGTAACGGTTGATGGTAGCTAGAGAGGAATCTTAGTTGCCCAAACAACTCCTCGACAGCAGTTTGGTTGAATTTCTTGGGTGCTTAGTATTAGAAAGGCAGATAGGAAGATCAGAGGTGAATGTGGCAGACCCCGGTTTAGCTAGACAATCTCCAAACCCGATTTCCGTTCTTCCGATTTCCTGGATAGCAAGTTGGTGTAGTATAATTGGAAGTAGGTGGACAAAGTAACCTCCAAGTGACGTGTTGTAGGGCTGTGAGGTCCAAAAGTAGAGGATAGTTAGAAGGGAAGAACCTAACTGGAGAAGGAAGAGAAGAAAGGAATTGTAAGTGACATTTTTGTTGAATTAAATAAAAAAGAAGAGTGTCTTAGTCTAACACTTGCTAAAGAAAGGAAGATCCCTCTGAGGAGTATACAAAGGTTAACCTAAACCAAAACTAGTCACGAACAATCAACCAAATCTTGTGATAGAGTGGGGTCAAATCCTTGACCTATATGTATCCTCCTTCTCTTTCAGAAAGTGTTCCTAGTTTTTATATCACCTTATTCTCTTGCTAGTAACCCAAAGTGAGTCGACTCTAGTATTGTCGCCTCATGTTGCTATTGTTGACATGATTATAGCTTTGGTAGATTGTCTCATTCATGATCTATTGTATATTAAATGACGTTGGGAGATTACTGAGTCCATTATTGTGAGAAGACAGTCAATCTTTCAGATCAACCACTTTCCTACTACAAAAGTCGATTTGGTATGTCCAATTACTTTTCGTGTTCTTTCCACTTTGCCTTCCTTCTAGGCCATCCAACTCCTACAGTAGACCTGAAAACCTCTCTTCTAGTATGTTAAGTCGGTTCTGTAATAAAACACATTAACACCAACTTCTTGGGTTGCGGCATGATCTCCATAACGTGCGGAACCTCGGTAGGAGGCTCCTTTCCTTAGAGTAGTCGAGTGGAGAGCTCCTTCTCCTTTGTTACCCAGGTTAAAGGCTCTAGATGAGCTGTCTCCTTACCCTTCCTCTTTCTTTGTTCCTCCGCATCCGTTGCTTCTTCTATCCCAGTCTACGCCCGTGTCCGGACATGAGTTGCCTCCTGAGTAGTCAAGGCCCTCGCCTAGATTGGAACCCATCCTCTACATCTAGTACTCCGGTTCGAGTTGGGATCTCTTCACCGTCCTCTTCCGGTTTCTTGTCGGTGATGGCGTGCTCTCCTATCTAGAAGCAGCTCAAGGCGTACTTGCGTCTTGCAGGTCCCCTTCCATTGAAACCGCATCTGTTTTAAGATCTTATTTAGTTGCTTTAGAAGTGTGCTCTTCCATTGAGGAAAGTTGGTTCTTCTCCCTCTTAAGGCCTCAAGGTGGCTGCCTTTTATAGAAGTAAGAACTTCCTTTTTCTTCGCAGCCCATTTCGTTGCAGCTATCTGGGCGTTTTGCTCCCTTCTTTTGTTGATGGGGTCAACTTCCTCCTCCACGTACCTCTCAAGGCAAAACTCTCCCTTAGGTTGATGACCTCAATGGGATCATTGTCTTTGTCGCCTTGGTCTTGTCTGGGTGTGTCTTGTGATGGAGTCTCTCGTAGAACCAAAGCAACTTTATAGCTTTTCCCGGTTGGTGAGCCGGCCTCACCTACCTCTCTTGTCCTTTCCGGTTGAGGATCTTCTTGTGCAGACTAGAGGGTGTCCTCCACAGGGTATGCTTTGTCCTCTTCATCCAACTCCTCATATGCGAACAGTCTTGTGACCACCCTCTTAGTTAAGCTAGTGTTGTAAGTAATTGTTATCCCCTTCTATGACACTCATATCTAACATACAGTCATGAGCTTTAAACTCATCTAATTTTTCTGACATATTTTATCTTTGATTTAAGGACTCTTGGTCTTACGGTCTTTCTTCTATCGCAATTCTTAAAGAGGGTGCTTCTAATTCAGTAGGAAGTATGGCTTCTTGGCGATAAATCAAATTGAATGGTGTATTTTTAAGAGTTACTTTGTAGGCAGTTCTATAGGCCCAAAGGGCATCTAATACACCCTCTACATTATCGCTAATTTGTCACTTCGGCATCCATAATGGATTATAATGGTTTCATGAAGAAACTTTGCCACTGTTTTGGCATCATTCTTTTGTGTAGGTAGAGCTTCCGCCCATATTTAGCATATTCCGTTGCTACTAGAATATATCTTTTTTGACCATGTCTGCTAGATGGTTCAATAGAGCCTACAAAGTTTAAAATTGACTATATTGCTCAAATTTTTTTCTTAATAAGCAATCTCCATCTTCTTCTTTTGTGGTATAAACACAAAACTCGTTTAAAATATTTCAAAAAAAATTTCTCATGTATTTTTTGAAATGTTAAAGTCATTACTCGTTGGAATGTAGCACGAGCATTGCATACTCCAAATGGCATCACATTATAAGCATAAGTGCTTCAATTTGTAGTAGAGGTTGTTAATGACCTCTTCCGGAGCTATTTGGACTTGATTATAACCCAAAAATCCATCCAAAAAAGAAGAACAGTCATGTCCTACTATCGCATTTAATATAACATCAATAAAGGGTAGTTGAAAATAATCTTTACTAGTTACACTATTTATTTTCCTAAAATTCTTTCAAATCCTTAACTTTCCATTTATCTTTGGTACTAGGACAATAGGTCATACCCATTTGAGTTATGGCACAAGGTAAATGAATCCACATTCAAGCGATTTGTCAATCTCTTCCTTCAATAGCAAAGAATATTTGGGGTTTAACTTGTACCGTCTCTGTCTTACACGTTTAGTGTCAAGTTCTAAGATTATACGGTGTTGAGAGACATTCGCAAGGATTCCTCTTGAATCTTTATACGTTTATACAAATGCACTTTGATACTTTTTGAAAAATTGAAACCATTGATCTTGCTCTTTTGGAGTTAAATATTTGTAGACTTTTATAGTTTTGAAATTCTTGGGTGTTCCAAGTTCCATATAAATGCAAATACTTTTAGGTGATTCTTTTAACAAACAATAGAACATATTGTCTAGTAATTCCTTTAATCTGTTAATTAAGGCGGTTCTTCGTCAAAGTCCTCTTCAACTTTACTCATACAAACTAGAGAAATCTGCCAAGCTATTATAGCTCAATCAAAATCCTCTCTATCTCTTAAGAAGAGTAGTATTCCTCTAATTTTAAGGTTCCATATATTTTTTCATTGTCAATTCTATTTGTGATTTTGCTCTCGTCTATACTATCGGTAGTATACTCAGAACTTTCATCTTGAGTTTCCTCATGGTATTTCACAAGGTACATGGGTATGACAATTTTGTTATCCCCTTTCTGTGAGGTTAATATTGTACTTTTACCTCAATCATCTTGAGCCTATACTAGAGACAATGAAGGTCTTTCTAGTGGTACCGGGTAGGATGAAATAGGTTCACTTGCTTTAAAGACAATATAGTCAATTTTGTAATTCAATCCTCCTATTATTGTAAGGATTTGTTTCAAAACTTTGAAAAGCTGAACTCTTTGTTGGTCAACCATTCTTAAAATTATAGAAGTAGTTGTTATATTTTGTAGATCTAATTCCTCCATGGTATCTAAATTCATTAGATTAACACTAGACTTACCATCAATCTAGGCATTTTCAATCAAAATGCCATCTATAACAATTTTGAAGGTTGGTGCCCCGGAATCAATAGAAATATCATGTACTTGAACAATTTTTAGACTTTTTTCAATGATTAATGACGAACTAAGTTCTATCTGGCTTGTAGGGAAACAACCATTAATTTTCTTAAAGGAATTTGAGGTTGAAATCTTCCATATTAGATAATATGTGATAGGAATTTTACCATCAAATTTACAATACAACTAAGTTTTCTCTTTTTTCGGGTAGAAAAACTTCTTTTACAGATTTCTTTATTATTTTTCTAGGTGGTTTGTAAGATGATGGTTGTTTTAGAAGTGTTATTTATCCTAAATTCAAACTTTTTTATTGTTCATCTTTAAGCAAAAATTCACGGTTGTGAGGTGAATCTAAATTTGTTTCTATAGGCTTTTCTATGATTGGTGGTGTATGTTTAACAATTTTAGGCAAGATGTTTTGTACTACTGGTTTGTTGTTATTCTGATTTTTATTAGAATTGTCCATTCCTTAAAAGAAGATGATTGTTTGTTAAATGGTCCTCTATAATCAGTGTCTGAACTACTTTCTGGGTTGGTTTGGAGATTGAATTTTTTTTTTCCAAGCTCTTGATTTTGTAATAACTTGAAAATCTTTATTATCAATAAAATTGGTTGCTTTTGTTACATAATTGACCAAGGTTGTCATATCGAACGTGTTGAGGTAATCGGGCGGGCAAAACAGGCGTACGAGTTGTCCCGGACGAACGAGCGTGCCCGCCCACCTTGATTGTAGGGGGTGTGTAATTTTTTGTGGGTAACAAACTTTGCAGTAAAAAGCGTGTGTGGCGTTCCACGCGGCCCGTACGCGGCGGCCAAGTGGCTTAGTTTTCACCTAAACCCTTGCCACGTCGTTGTTTCCTTACCTAAACTAAAAGTCAACAGCCGTTTGACCCTATCGGGCGAGCCACAACTCAATTGAACGGACAAGGCAGACGGACGGGCGGGCGACGTGCCTGCCCGGTATGACAACCTTGTAATTGACCTCTTAAATTTTTTCAGGATAAGAAAATTGGAATTTTATGACAGGTTTTGATGCTCCACAATTCTCAGGTAAATGACCAAATTTCTTACACCTTCTAAAAAACAAGTCATATCCTGTTTCTCTCTTAGGTTCAAGACAATGTCTTGTAAAATGTCCTAATTGCGCACAATTGTAACATTTTAGTGGGTTCTCTCTATTTTTCAGTTGAGTTCTTCCAGTGTTTGAGGGTGGTTAAGTCCAATTTGTAGTGGTATTCTTCCACCTTGTCCCACCGTCCTCTGGTTTGTAAGGAACTCCAATATTAGAACGCGTGAATAGACATTAAGAGGTTATATTGTAAAGAAGTTTAAAAGTATTAGATTGACGGTTTCTAATATCCGTACTCTGCGTCTTACTTATTGCAGCCACGGCTTTTCCTAAGTTTCTGCATGTCTCAGTTGAATGACTTTCCTCATACAATTGACATTTAACATCAAAGCTAATATTTTCTATGATGGGTCATGGACATAAATAAAGTAAGTGTCCATATCCCTTGCAATTGGTACACTACATATTAGCCCTTTAATGTGAAGGTTTGTGGTTGTCGCTTCTTGCTTGAGTAAAGCGAATTCTAAGGTTATTCACTTTTTTCTCTAACTTTAGAATAGGGTCTACCATTGGATCTCGTGTTGTGGGGTTTTATCGCTAATAGTTCTCGATTATAAGAATTCTTCACCCCTTGTATTAGTCCCTTCCTTGCAGATGGACTCCATATAGATAATTCTTAGCCGCTAAATATAAGGATGGTTCCTCACTTTAGGCAGAATCATGATTTATCCTGCCTTCTTTCCACGTTTTAGCTAATGTATATGCAGCGGTAATATCCTCAGGATTCTGTTCCGTTCAATATATCCTTAATAAATGCTTCTAGGTAAACACCTCCTATGAATGTGCTTACCAAGAAATCGTTTAGCATATGGTGTCCTAGCCATCTTTTCAAAAGAGTGTTCATACGAGTAAATTAAGAATCTATGCTCTCATTCATTTCCATTTTAATATTTTCTCTTTCATCTATTGGACCTCAAGTTAATGATCTAGGTCTACATCTAATTAAAAGAGCTTGTTGTAGCTAATCCATTGTTTTGGTACCGTAGGTAATTGAGAATATCAATCACGAGCTACATCAATGAAAGCGCTAGGAAATGTTGATAGATATGAATTCTGGGGTAGGCGGGAGCAATAAAGGCAACAGGGCAACCACGGCACATTTGACGAAGGTGATAGCCACTAAACACGGCACCATGGCGATCAAGGCGGAGGCGATAGCTGCTGACCGAGGACACCACGACACTTCGGATAAGGGCACCGCCCGAATTCTAGGACCTCCACGGTGCAACGTAGCATATAAGCAGTAGAAAACAAGAGAAGAGGTACTTGTACTAGTCACAATAGAAGTCTACTTTCAGGCTAGCTCAATCGATCCTCCAATGTACTCAAATTTCGTGGCATAAATGCAAAAGCTAAAAGCCAATAAATCTTTCTCTCTCCTATTAAATCTCTCTCGCTCTCCCTTCTCTCTGCCTGCTTGTAGTGTGTGCTTAGTGGCCATAGCCAGAAACCTAACCTTTCGACTTCCACTTTATGTTTTTGTCTTCACAACGTTCTCCGCGGTGTCACAGTAACCGATGCTTGGATTCCAGGCGTCTACACCATACCTCGACAACCTCGTTCGCTCCGAGGCACCAAGCGACCACCGACGCCTCCTTAGCACAGCATAGCCTTCTCCACATTCATCCTTGATATCTATATTCTTGAAAAGATTCTACAGGTAGAAAGCAAGGACTTCTCCTTCCTGACTCTAACGATACCGTGGTTTCAGCCAAAGCCCTTCTCTCAATAAGTGAGTTGTTCTCAGTCTTATTCCTTCCCTGTTGCCGTGAAAAACTATTCCGCTGCTTTGCATGAACTCGTAAAGCATTCAATCCGCTCTAATCCATGCTAACATTTTGGCGACCGTGTTGGGGATGGAATGTTGAGTCATACCGAAAAAAGATAAAACAACCTCAAAACGAGACACCATGGCTTCACGGAAATTGACAAAGAAGAACACGGAACCCAAGGAGGCTACACCTTAAGATGACCAAGATACCACGAGAGAACTAATCCAGTGGATGAAACAACAAATGACAGATTTGGCGGCAAAAATTGATGCCACCAATGCCAAAATTGAGTTGCTAAATTTGCACTATCTACAGGGGGTAGGAACGTCGACAACCGTTCTAAACCCACCCATAGTGACCATAGGACCATCAGTACTACCGCCCATCGATCCCATAGTGGTTGCTTCCATGGCATCCAGGGAACGTGACATGCTCATAAAGCTACCAAAAATACCTTACCCAGTCTTTGTTGACTCTGGCGACCCGGATTGGCATGTTCGCAGCTTTGAAGTTATAGCATGAACCAGCAGATTCACAAACACTGAAGACTTGCAAAACATATTCGGAACTAAGCTCCTACGCAATCACATAAATTGGTACATTGATTTTAAGGCTGAACACCTGTTGCCAACATGGGAAGAAATGGAGTGAGTTTTTTACAGAAATTCCGAAAGCTGAAGACAAGCTCCAAAATACTACGGGCTTTAGGAAACATCAAGCAAGAAAGAAACGGACATGTTGACAAATATTACGACCGATTTAAACAACTAGCAGACAAACTCAGCCAACGGCCCGAGGAGGATTACCTATGCGAATGGCTCAAAAAAGGATTGTTACCATGGATACAACAGGGTATCATCATCCGCGGTGTCAAGACATTACAGGACATACTAGCCTCTGAAGTCCACGGAACCAATGTGGCTACTATAAGCACTGCCGCTGTAACCACAAGATCCAAAGCTACCATGGATAATCACGTGGTGGAACACCGCAAACCTTTCGCGGAGCAACATTGGGAAAGATTGCATAACCTCAGGATGGAGATTCAAGCTGACCTTGAAACACCTGTGGTCCCAGACCCGCAACAAGTCTTGGACAAAACTGACGTACGGATCAATTTAGCTGATTCACTGAAAATCCACTATAAGAAAACCGTGTTTTTCTTGATGTCTCTGATGTCTAACTCTAACTCGTTAACATTAAGCAAGTGGGAGTCGGACATTTTAACATCCAAGATATCAAAGATATCAAGTTAGACATCTAAAATTATCTAAAGACATCACGGTTAAATGGTAACTTTGGGAGGGTAAAACGTGTGCCACGCAGGTGACACATGAGCGCCATGTGTACGGGCAGTGCCACATGGCAATGAATTACATTTTAATGTGAACTTTTTGGTGCTTACGTAAAATGTGATGTGGCGGCGCCAAAATCTTATGTGGACCCGGGAAAATCCGACGTGGCACCCTAGAAATCCGACGTGTCATCTGGGGAATCCGACGTGGCACCCGGAAAATCCGACGTGGAACCCGGGAAAATGACGTGGCATGCCATGTCAGTAACGTATTGGGGGGTTTTAGGGTCAAATGACGTTGCTGTTAGACATCACTTTAGACATCAATGTCTCATGCTTGATGTCCTGAGTCGCTAGGAGGATGTCAAGATGGATGTCTCCAATGCCTAGGACAATGTCAAGATGGATGTCTCTATTGTGTAGAATGATGTCTAGGTTGATGTTCTTCTTAAATTTGTGATGTTTGCTCGGATGTTTGTAGCGACATCGCGTAGGACATCGATGTAAACGTTTTGTGTTAGACATGATGTTTGCAGCAATGTTATTATTGATGTTTTCTGGGCATTTGAAAAGTCATCTAGAATGACATTTTCAGATGTTAATATAGTCATCAGAACCAAAATCCACATTCCACAGACGTCTCACATAACATCAATAGTAAATACTGTCACATTGAAAAGTGTGACTCAAAGATATATTGCTTAGGTTATTAGAACCTCAGATAACACAAAGCTAGGGTATTTACTAATATGCCTATCAACAACTACGATATACTATGCACCTACAATTTGAACTCCGGAAGCCCCTCCACTACCATCGCTTGCTATCGATACCTAGATACAGGGTTGTCTTACGAGACACTGTCGAACGTCAGACAGACTCAACATGTCAGACAGACATTGAGCCTCAGAATGTCTAATAGAATCTACAGAATCTTTTTCTACATAAAAGTTACCCTTGATTTACCCTGTCCACGTTGAATCCTACGTGGCTGCCACATGGACTGTACAACTCAGCAATACGATGAGCGACTGCGCCACATAGGACTCGACCAACGGTCGCCTCATCGTGAACCGGCGGTCGCCTAGTCCACCGCAAGTCGAGGCAATCGCTAGTTGCCCCTATGCGACTGACGTTCGCCCCTATGCGACTGACGTTCGCCCCTATGCGACCGACATTCGCCTCTGGGCGACCGGCGATCTCGCTGGACCGACGTTCGCCCCAAGACCGGCGGTCGCCTACTGTTGTCTCTAGGCCGGCGGTCGCCTAGGGTCGCCTTACATTGGAGGCTTCCCCTGAGTAAAATAAGGGCCGTAACACATGGGAGGAAAGGCAGTGAGATGGAAGATTTGTATTTGTTCTAATTAGCAAGTGGTTGCCACATGAGAGGAAGTAGGAAGAGTGGCAAGAGTGAAATGGAGCAACTTTGTAGCTTTGGGGTTTCCTTTGGATGTTGCTTTGAGATCCACATGACAATGACATGGCGCAACGGAGGCACTTGAAAACTACCAAGCACTAGTGCCTGGAAGTCAACCAGCAGCTGAAGAAAAGTGGAGAAAATTCAGGAGCAGCGGCAGCAAGCAGGGGCGGCTTGCCAATGGTGTGGCATGCCCTAAGTCATTTTGCTATCCACCATTACCCCGAATTCTTCCGTTCACGTTATCTAAACGTAGATTAAGCATTAAGAATTTAAGATGAAACAAATTACAGAAATCCCTAAACCTCCTGAAAAAAAGGCTAACATCAACAATGAGATCTTAAACTCATGTAACAAAAAATACATAAGTCATACATATGTGACTAGTGTCATAAGCAAACATAATCATAAGAGTTGCAAAAATCTATTAAAACTGGAACAATATGTCAAAAAGTAGATTGTATGCATTGCAAGTATAATTTGTGAATTACATGGCTAAATGAGCACTCGATGATGGTCATCCCTAGGAGCCTATGAATTGCAAGAAGAAATACCGGTATTGTATACTAATTACTCTCGTCTCTAAATACAACTCCGGTGGAAGCATATGATATGGTTTTTCCATCAAGCGGTTCACCACCTCCCCAGAGGTCATTCTCTTCTCCGGTTCATGCCTGGTCCGTGATAACACTTTTGATAAGAATAAATCTCGCACAGTCGAATTTGGGAATAACTCTTCGTCAAATTCGTTCTGTACATTAATTAGCTGGATGAGCTTGCCAACCGCATACGAATCTGATGCAACTGTGGTTGGATGTAGGAGTTCTTGGACGTGCAAATTTGTATCAGAACTTTCCAGTCCATAAGTATAGAACATCTCGGGCGCCACCCACCATCGAAGTGCTATGTCGTCATCATTTTTCTTCTCCGACTGGTATCCGTAACGAGAAGGCTGTTGTTCTCCTATACGAGATGCCATCCTCCAGTCACACACTCTAATACAAATCTTGTCTTCTGGGAGACCTGGGAAATGCAATAGTATGTTTGAAAAGGATAGGTCGTTGTGGAGTACTCCAGTCTTATGCACCAGATTCATGATGTACACTAAACCCCAAGCTAGCTTCATCCTATGACGACGGAAAAGGCTAATTCTGACTGCCTCTTGTGTAGTGAGACTCGGAACGTCGTTTACTTTTGACCAGTGAAGATATTCGTCGCCGACCTTCTCATCTAACTTCAGCATTTGGTGTAGTGATCCTCCATTCCACCAATATGAGTAAGCTTCGAATGTCCTTGTATGCAACGCCCAAAACTTGATAATACCTGGATGATTCAAAGGACATATGAGAGCTTCTGCTGCAATCTCTATCCTCTTCTTTTGAAGATTCATACTCTTGGAAAGCTTTACTGCAAAATGGATATGATTTGGAACGTGGTCTACTCCATGAATCCGCACCTTCCGCACCACTCCATGGCCTCCCTCCATGTCGCAGGCTGATAGAGCTTCTATCCTAGCGTCTTGAGGAATCCACACTACTCCTGACCCAGTGTCTCGTTCAAATGTGGCTAGCACACCGTCTTTTTCCCATGCCATCCCTCGGCTTCTATTTTTGCTAAGCTTTTGGATTGATCCCTCGGCTTCTATCTTGCGTTTAAATTGGTCCTCCTCTTCTGTTAGAGGCCTCTGTCCAAATCGCTTCTTAAACAACTCTTTCACATTGAAGATGCATTGTTCAATTATATTCTCCACCTACAACTGGTACTGCAAATGATACTCCACATCTTGGAATTCTTCCGATTCCGCCATGGCCATCATAATTACCGCCTCCAATATTTCCTTTAGTCTCTCTGTACCCGTGCTAACATTCTTCAAGCAGTTGTGCTCCAGGAATTGAGCCTCCGTTCTCTCATACCAATCCAAACACGCTTTTTTTGCAAACCTAGTATAACCTAATGTTGGGAATCCCGGAGCTACTTCTTTTTGGTGTCTCTTCTTCTTCCTCCTATGGCCTGCTCTTTCACTAGGTTGTTGCATAGCAAGGTCTGGTGCAAATTCTTTGGGGGCATCAGGATCCCATGTTGGCTCTTCCTCCTGGTGCTTTCTGGATTTACTCATTGTTGAACTTGCTCTGAAAACCGGCTAAAAATCGGGGTACCGCTATCAATGTACACCAAACCCCAAAAACCCCTCTAACTCGGCAGTGTGCATTTCTACGAGCAAGAACACATGGCGGAGGAGAGAGCGGTTTGGTGAAAAGTAAAATGAAACCCGCGGGTTTGAGTTTATATATCCTTGTAGAGTGGCGGTGGCCCCACAGTCGCCCACCGCCGGTCGCCCCACGTCTCGCTGTCGCGACAGTCGGACCGGCGGTCGCCCCACCTCCCGCTGCCGCGACAGCTGCACCGGCGGTCGCCCCACCTCCCGCTGCCGCGACAGCTGCACCGGCGGTCGCCCCACCTCCCGCTGTCGCAACAGTTGCACCGGCGGTCGCTCCACCTCCCGCTGTCGCAAGAGCGGCACCAGCGGTCGCCCCACCTCCTGCTGTCACGACAGCTGTACCCGCAGTCGCACCGTCAGTGAACCGCCGATCGACCACGCAACGTCCTAGCACTATTTGGACCGCCGGTCGCCTTAATTGTGTAACAGCGGTCGCCCCAACGGGAGGTTGCCCTATATATTCCCCCATTGTATCTGAACTTCTTATTTGGGTTTAGTGGCCTGGCGCGCTGTCTTACAGCCATTAAATTGACTTCATGCTTGTTCCGGGTAGGTAATAACTATTCGCCACTTTGGCTATTTCATCCATGGCTACTTTCGGGCAACTTAGGAAGGCAGAGAATGACAAGAAGAGGAAGTGGAG
This sequence comes from Bryum argenteum, assembly GCA_037043015.1. Classification (NCBI taxonomy): domain Eukaryota; kingdom Viridiplantae; phylum Streptophyta; class Bryopsida; order Bryales; family Bryaceae; genus Bryum; species Bryum argenteum. The sequence continues at coordinate 31,778,306 of CM073321.1, read as the reverse complement.
GGGCAACTCACAACGGAAAAGACTACACGTGCTTTAAAATCCGAATAAGCTTGCCTTTAGAGGTTGAAAAGATGAACCAGATATATGGACGATGGCCACTTGCGAATCATTCATTGAATGGTGTCACATTGACAAGAAATTCCCTCTATCACGTCACCATTTTGATTGGCACACCAACAAAGCAAATCTTAAGTTTTGCGATTGCCCAAATTTCAAACAACGATGCATTGACGTTTACAAGTCTTGTATAGCAGGCCATGTGTGGAGCGCAACGAGATTCCCTTATTTCTTGCTCGTAGAGTATACGCTGAGGTTGCTCTTGGTAAACGAGTGGATTGGACAACTGTCAAAGAGGGGAAGCATGTTACACGACCTTCAACGAGTGACATTCGGACAGGCATTCTAAGATTCCCTCATGCTCCTAATGGTGGCATGGGAGTGACGAGGTCTATTACCAAGGCTACGGAACACGCTTCCTATTATAGTGCTACATCTGAAGAGGACGATGACTCAGATGGTTCGCGGCCTCGTAAGGCGGTGCGTCAAGTACGGTGTGTTGTTCCTCCCTCCAGCGTTGTGATTGATGCGGATCATCGTTGTAATTTACCTGGCCGCGTTCCTCAAATAGGTGGCTCTCGCCCTCTAATAGCAAGTAATGATTTACCCGTACTAGAGCCCCATTGTACTAGCATTTTACCATTGGACGAACCTGACACATCTTCTGATCTCAAAGCTCTTATAAAGAGCAAAGACAATGTCATAGCAAGATTGCAAGCAGATCTCAAAAAAACACGAGCGATGTATGAGGAGAAGGTGAAAGAAGGGGAGCGGCTTTCTGTGGAATATGCACGCATGCACGAAAAGATGCAAGAACTATCTCACCCACCTAACATTCCTGGAGATATAGAGAAATTGGACATGGCGGATGTTGATAGAGTTGTCTTCAACCTTACGGAAGACTTGGCTTTTGGAGAAGTTTTCACTGCAATGTCCTCAATTGCGCCGTCCTGTGAAAGCTCAGCCATGTGTTGTTAAAATGTCTGGCTTGGAACGAGAAGAAGATGTACGAAGCGATACCCAAGATTCCTTATCTTTAACCGGAATCCCCCATTTTCGTAATCCCCGTTTCATGTCCTATGAGGGATACAACTCCTTACTAAAGGAAAAGCAACAACTGCAAGCTCGTTTGTCGCAGTTGTCAGCCACTTACTACCATTGGAAGGTGGCATGGATACTTTCGGTGGACAGATGTAGACAACCTGCAGCAGAGCTGGAGAAGATCGATAAGAATTTTACTAGTGGAGCTGGTCGAGAAACGTTCGGTATGACCTCGTGGCCGAGTGTGGATACATTGTTTGATAATCTTCCTATGATGGACATCAAGATGCAATATGACACTTCTACAGAGGTTGTAGATTGGAGCAAGGCCGGGTGGAATTTCAAACACCACATGTCGGCACATGTTGATGTAGCATCCAGGACATTATTGTGGCCCAACCCTCCGCAGTTTGTATTGGATCACTCTACGTGTCTCATATGCCTAAATCCATTTGGACCGAGGATGGATGGGCTTTAGGCTCTGTGTCCATATGTATCATCCGCAGTGTCTCTTGGTTCATTGTTTGACTCAAAGTCGTTGAGTTGTATGCAAAGCGCCTTTTCACGAGCGCTTTTACGAGATGTTCAATCTAAGAACTTATATGCCGGTTTCTTGGGAACACAATGCTCAGACTACTGACGAGGTTCGATTTTGGGGTAAAGACCTTATTTGGAGTTGGCGTAGAGGTGAACATGATCACAAGAATAGTACTCCCAGCTCTCAATTGAACTGGGAAACTGACCCAAACGAGATTCTAAGAGTTGCACCAATACTTGCCGGACAAGGTCCACAGCATGAGGGTAATCAAATGTTCTTCTTCCAACGCCTTGGGGGCTATTTTGATGTCAGCTCTAATACATTCAAGTGGGGGCCCCACCCCATGGGACATCGATGGAATCAATTTGGGAAGAGAGTAACCGATGGTGAAGGCCATGTCTTCATGGAAGATTTGGAAGAGTGTCAATATGCTGAATCTACTTTGGGGCCACGATACCCAGTCCCAAGCGCTGAACTATTTACTGGATGTACATAGTCCCCTCACAAGAAAGACTTTGCAGGACTTGAAAGACTCTAGAGTCTTAGATCTGACCTTAAACGCAAATGTTCCATTCAATCGAACTCGTGCAAAGCGTAAACTTCTTGTTGGAGAATGCTCCAACCCTCAGTCTAGTGAATGATAATTAGGATATTGTCAATCCATACACTCCAGCCATAGCGTATGGTTTTAGCTATATAGGACTATATTTGGTTATAGTATTATCAAATGGTAGCTTTTGCAACAATGTATGTCATTTCCTTTTGTACTACTTTTTGCACCGATTAAATCAATGGTATATATTTGGTTGACTCCTTTGCTTGTGGTCTATCGATTGTACTTTGTCAGCTTTTATTGTATCCTTCATCTCCATAGTCCATATAACCCGCCCAACCCCTTGTACCAATACACATACACGTACTCACGCATGATGAAAGGTAAAAACAAACTTCTATATATATAGTGTATGCGAATAAGTGCATAGAAGAAATTACGTACACTTTCCCTACACCTAAATCAGATATCGTTTTCATGAATGTTGGTGTAAGTCTATCGTCTCTACGTTAGGAATTTTCAACTTTGTCCTTGCCCTTTGAAAAATGTGATCGTTGCGGTTCCAAATCAGCGTCGATCGGGTTTATGTTGATCTCAACTTTTGCGTTATTTTTACGATGAGCCCACTCTGCCCATGCGTCCTCAAACAAAGCATCCTCTTCAGCTACACGTAGTGGCTTCGTGAGTTTTACATTCTGGTCTTCACTCCATTTCACCGGCTTCTTTAATTTGTCAACTTCCTCTGGAGTCTTGCTTTATTTACCCGTGAACAACAAAATCACAAATGCGTAGCATCTCTTTATCTACCTCTAGATCATTAGATTCTTCAATTTCCGTCAACCGATGGATCTCCCGATCAAGGACCTCTTTCAGGTAAGTGTGTTTTGCTGTCCATATCTCTACATAGTCTTCTATGGAAAGGTTGTTTGATTGTTTCTTCTCCAGAAACTTCTCACAAGCCTCTCTTCGTAGCACAAGTATGGTCTCCATATAAGCTATGCAGTCTAGAATTTTTCTCAAATTCTCCCGACACTCTTCTTATAAATCGTATGGTTTAGTGGCAGAAAGGGCTCTTTCTTTGAGGGCTTCCAATTCTTTTGCATGGTGCATTACTTCCTCCAATTGCATGCATTTCATTATACTGAAATTGTGCAACATGATAAAATCATCCATGAATTCGGATAATCTTCCACCTACTCTTTGCAGTGGATTTGCCTCATAAGAAATCCCCTCCGTCCAATTTATTGGAGGACTAGTTTGTTCACTCAGTTCACTGAGCTCGTATTCGTGTGTGTGTTCATCCTCCGAGGATTTGGAAGAAGACCATGTTACGTAATATTCAGCGTTGGCCTTAGGGCTCATAGGTTCAGCTCCAATTGCATCTCCTTCAATAGTACTTGATGTCTCTCCAACCTCTATTGGTTCAGTATTCTCTTGTATAGGCAAACGCGGACGCGTCGACCAATCCACCTGCTTCTCGAGAATCATTTCCGCATATGCCCTTCTTGCCAAAAAGTAGGAAACCTCATATTTAAAAATATGGTTGTTACCGTATATAAAATGCCAAGCATGTATGCATCTTTGTTTAAATAGGTCATCATAGCACTCTCAGAGGTTTGCTTCATTGTTGTGCCGATGAATGTTGTGCCAATGTAGAGGAAAGAGCTTGTAGATGTGGCATTACTCCACATATCTCACACACATGGCAAAAGAGCACGGCTCTGTCTCTTCCTCCCATCCTCTGAACGCTAATATCTTCGAATGTTTCAAGATCTCTATGCGCTTCTTCTCAATCCTTTGCTTTATCTTCCGACCTCGGTCATTTGTAGGCATCAATGGTATATATTTTTTAGAATGATGTATATTTTAACAAGTCATATTGTGCCTAACTATTTTATAATAATCGATAATATGTGAATTCATTTATAGAGCGTCAACCTCTTCAATGCATGAAACACTTTAACGCATCTAATGATTCAATAGCTACAATCTTAGCATTTAATCCAACTAGTCAATTTCTAGCATCTATGTAAGATACCATCTTTGCACCAAACTTCACCTCATGTTCTAACATCACATTCAAGAAAAAAATTTAGTTTCTTCTTAGATCAGTGGAGTCTTCAATAAATTATAACTTCTCCATATACAATATCCGAGTATATGTATGCTAATAGATTATCCTTGCAATTAGTTTATTGCTTCATAACATTATAACATTGCTTAAATTAAGAGGGGGGAGGATTTTGAAAATATTGGCGGGTCAAATAATAACGCCTTGAAATACAATTAAGTGTAAGAGATTAGTGCATATAGCCTAGTAAGCACTGAGAGAAATAGTTGCTTACCAAATTAAAGGGTGATATATGACATATTATATGTTTGGAGAAAAAAATGAGTGACCACCATATGAAGGTAAACAAGACTAATCATTTGCAGACATTCTAATCAACCAATTACTGAGGTACTATTGGAACCAATATTTGATGAGAATTTTATGTTGAGAATTTTGAGAATGTTGAGAATTTTATTTTAAAATTGTGATTAAACTTATACCGATCTAAATCCATATTACACCACAAGAGTATCCAATGCACTTAAAATTTCATTTTTCATTTATCATGGTCACAGCTCTTGGCAAAAGGCCCATGACCATGGGAATCATTTTCATTTGGGAATGAGAAATAGGAAGAACCGAGTGGGAATGAGGGGGAATGAGGGGGATTGAAGGGGGAATGGAGGAGATGCTTGAAGCGGTTGATTCAAAATTTGAATATTGAAGAAAGAGGATCCAAGAACAAGAGCGGGAGCTCTCGCAAAGTCGGCCTTGCAGAGTGTCGGTCGCCTCGAACCGCTGCGCTGAGGCTGAACCTCTTCTGCAGCTGCATCGCCGATCGCCCTGGAGTTCTGCTGCAGCTGGACCGGCGGTCGCCCTGGAGCGTGTCTTGCAGGGAATACTGGACCGGCGGTCGCTCTAACGATGTCGCCCTCACACTGCCGGTCGCCCTGCTGGTTGCATTGCCGGTCACCCTGTCGGTCTCTTTAACCATGTCCCCTGACACTGCCATTCACTTTTAGAAGGTTCTGTTAGTGACCTAGAACTCTTTCCTAAACTAGCCGACAAGCGTGCGGGATTCGGAGGTGACTAATGCACCTGTGAAGCACGTCGAAGACCCACGAACAGAAGGAGAAGCCAATCTCAATGAATACATGGAGGTTGAAGGAATGCTTGGTGCACAAGGTTTGAGTCCCTCCGAAGTTATATTTGGACCTAGTGTGAGCGCCCTTCCTCAAACAAATGTTAGCGTAGAGGAGGGGACTCAAGAATATCCAATGGAAACGACTGAAGGGCGAGAAAGATAAGGAAATGAAGAAGTAGAACTGGAGAAAGAAGTTGAAGTAGTCATCAAAGAGAAAGGCCTGAAGAAAGTCGAAGATAGGTGGATGGAATATATCAAGTGGGCTTATGAGGATTATGAATATTTATTTCATGCTTTGTCATTGGAAGAGAGAAAGTGTGTTGAACTCGACCATGACATTGAGGAAATCAAGGATGCGAAATGTAAGAGCCAAGAGGTGCCGACGAATGTTTTTCCAGCTCTCGATGCATCGGATGAGGTTGATTATGAGAAAGAACTCATAAAGCAGCAAAAACGTTTTGAAGATGTGCGAAGGAGATATAATGAGGTCGGCGAATGGTATGTGGTCAATGATTGGGGTCGCCAGAAGGAGATTATAGTTGAAGGAGCCAAGGACCAAGGTCATTGTAAAAAGAAGCTAAAGGAATTCATTTGGGCATGCGATGTCTTGAGCTTTGAGATCGAAAGGGTGAAATTAGCTAGTAGTGAAGCATCACTAAGATTGAGGGAGAAAAAGGAAAAGCTAGTACTCAATCCAGTAGATTGCATGGAAATTGTAGAAGAGGGTCAAAGTTCACAGGACAGTGAAACAACTGAGGAGTTGGTCAAAAAGCTACTTCTGTGCGCAGAAGTGGAGAGGTTCTTAAAGGCAAGGATCGAAGATCTATGTGTTGCAAATAAGACAAAGGAGAAATATCGAAGATGGTACCAAGGAGAAAAAAATGGAAGTACAATGGAAGAAGATTAGAGTAAGCGGGATAAAATTTTAGAAAGACGGTCGTGTGCTGGTTATATCCATTTATTTTATTTTATTTTTGAATTTAAAGTTGCAAGATATGTTCAAGGCTGGATGTTATACAGTGTACCTTTTTCATTATATGAAATGTTTGTACTAGTAAGATACCCGTTGTCTCGATAGAGAAGCTTCTTATATGGTACTCTCAAAAAAGTATCAAGTGTCTACCATTGCGTTGAACGATGTTATGTTTATTATTTTTATATATGTCCACGGTTTTAGTTTTATCATCGTTTTTTTTTTTTTTTTTTTTTTAATTTTATTTTAAATGCATGATTTTTAAAAATGTAAAAAAAAGGTTGGTAGAATAGTAGGTAGGTTGGTAATTTCGTAAGTTGGTAGGTTTGTATGTTGGTAGGTTGGTGGATACTTTGGATGGTGGCATTTTAAAAGGGTAATTTGTCAATACCATTCCATATTAAATTTATATATGCCCGTGTCTGTTTCAAAAATACATAATTTTATTTTTCTTCGTTTTAATATATGCAATCCAACAAACATAAAAGAAGTTAGGTAGATAGGTTAGTTGGTAAGTTCGTACAATGTTTCGTTGGTACGTTGGGTAGGACGGTTTAGTTGGTAGGAAAGATCGCCATACTGTATTTATTATATATATAGATATTGAATTTTGAAAAGCTTTTATTAGCCTTAATCCACGATTAATGATAAATAATTTGTAAAAATTTAGAATCGTAACTAAGTTGTTGGAGTTACCTATCAATATGGTGGGATTTACTTGCAAGTATTTAGAGTGAATAAAAATTTGGACAAACCCCCTACAACATCTAAATGTCATGATTCAGTATTATCGTACATGAATTCGAATATGAACAAAAAGATTTGTAGGAAAAGGGAGTGAAGCACATGTTCGCGCCCATCATGTAGACCGTCGGTCGCCCTCTCAGCTACGTTTGCCCATCAATTATATCGGCGGTCGCTCCACTGACCGACGTTTGCCCATCGGCGGTATCAGCGCTCGCCCCAACTGGAGGGGTACAAATAGGCTCGCGGACACTTTGTCCTTGCCCATCAGCTAGACCGCCGGTCGCCCTCTGAGCTACGTTTGCGCATCAGCTGGATCGGCGGTCGCCCTAGTGACCGACGTTCGCCCATCGGCTGGATCGGCGGTCGCCCTAGCAGCAGGGGTACAAATAGGCGCGCAGACACCGGCAGTCGCCATTTCTTACCTCCACGTGTCGGGCATTTGCGCATTGTCTGGTGTCAACCTGTGGTTGCCGCCTGCTTGTTCGAGTGCTAGAACGTGCGGTGATTGGCACACATGTGCCACACGTTTACACAAAAGTGCCGCCCATTTTGCGAGATTTTCAAATTCTGTGTTAGTTCATCAAATAAATAAAACTTTGTTTTGAGTTTTTTTTTGAAGATTCTTAGTTGGTTAGCATTTGGGTAACAATGACGCCTAGCCAGGAGCGGAAGATACAGAAACACAAGAATCGCAAGAGTAAAATAAGAAGCAAAGGAGATTTCACAAGATTCTCTTAGATGCCACAATCCATGTTTTTCCTGGGTGGGAGACAGTAGAGGGACCCTTAAGACTTGCAAGTGGTACATTGCCTGGTGCCACATCGGCCATTTGTTTCCACACTATCGTCACGAGTTTCATTGCGGCATGAATAGCGCAAATTTGCACTATTGCAATCACGAAGATTTGGACAACGAGGTTTGCATGTGGTGAGCAACGAGGTTTCGTACAACATAGCACAAATGGTGTACGCAGAGATAATTTTAGAGAGGGAGGTGGATTGGAGGACGTTTAAAAGATCGCCTCAAACTATAAAGCCAACAAAACCCCACATTCCGCGAGCTCCTTTTCGAGCGGGGAACCCACGAGAAGGTCTTACAACGCCTAGGGGTTACGTAGGAGGAATCCCTGATGAGGACATAGTTTGGTCAAATTCAGAAGAAGAAAGGAGCGAAAGGCGCAAAGTGGATGAAGGGGAGCCGAACCAAACCATGAAGGAAGATGAAGCACATTTGAATGAAGGGGGGCCTAGCCAAGTTTATAATGAAGGGGGGCCAAGCCAAGTTTATAATGAAGGGGGCCCAAGTGAAGAATGACCGATAGTACAGTGACCTTCAAAAGTGTCCCAATGTTTATAATTTCAAAGTTTGGTGAGTCACCACATAGTGATTGCATGCTAGACTGACATGGCATCAATTTAGTTACATACTATCATTAGTAAGGTAATCAAGGAGCAAGGCTTACCACTTGTCTCTACATGTACGTGCATGAATTGAAGCTCTAGATATTTTCTCTTCATTGGGACAGTTTTGAAAGTACATATGAGTGAATCTTGTATGCATAGCAAGTGAAGTGTACATGCATTGTGAATTGCTTGGTTTGTGTTCTGTTGTGTGTATTTGTTCTTCTTGCGTCATATATTTGTTTCTTTTGTGTTTAGCTTCACAAGTGAAAATGGTGAGACCATTGTCCTGGGGAAGCAACAAGGTATACTCTCTTTGCTTCAAAAAGGTTGTAGTGTGAGAGAGATAGCAAATTCTTTGCATGTTGGTAAATCAAGTGTCAGAGGCTCCGTAAGAAGCATTTTCCGGATGCAAAGCTTTTAGTTGGAGGTAGACCACGCAAGTTGACAAGTGCAATGGAGCGGTCTTGTGTAACTAGTATAACAAGAGGGAAGGTGTCTCTTTGCAAGAGAAGCTACTAAACATGTGCAAGAAGTTTTTGGAGTACAAGTCGGTGAAGTTCTCGTACGCCGTGGACTTTGTAGAGAGCAGGTTTGCAATCGCATGTGAAAGAAAAGAAACCACATTTGTTCTGTGATAATATTAGGGCTCGCTTAGAATTTGCCAGAAAGTATCAGCACTGGACTATTGATGACTGGAGTCACGTGATATTCTCAGATGAGACTAAAATTAACAGGTTTTCTTCAGATGGGAGAGTTTGGTGTTGGGTTCGTGATCCACAGGAACTTTCAGAGCGGACCGTTATTCCGACTGTTAAGCATGGTGGTGGTTCTGTGATGATATGGGGATGTATGTGTATACATGAACCTGGCATGATGTGTAGAATTGAAGGTCGCCTCAATCAGCATGGTTATCAAAAAATCTTGGAGGAGCATCTCCTTGGTACAATTCAAAAATATAATTTAGATCCATCGGGAGTCATATTTCAACAGGATAATGCACCTATACATACCAGTAATAGTATGAAACAATGGTTTTCTAGGCAACCTTTTGGTGTCTTATCTTGGCCTGCTCAGTCTCCAGATTTGAATCCTATAGAAAATCTATGGGCAATTTTGAAAAGGAGATTGAATCGATATGACACACCACCAAAAGGGATACTTGAATTATGGTCTCGTGTAGAAGAAACCTTCCCTTCTATCACTTTTGATGATTGCAAGAGACTTATAGAATCAATGCCCAGACGAATAGCAGCTGTATTAAAATCCAGAGGAAAATGGACAAAGTGGTGAGGAATTTCCATGTTGGACGTTCAAAAGTGTACCAATGTACAGAGTAGCTTTAGGTTTTTTTCCTTTCTCATTGAGCGCTTCAATTTTGTTGGAATTTTTGTAATCAATTAGTACATTGTATGTACTATTTCAATAAATTTACTACATTCCATTCCATGAGTTTCTCTTACCTACATTATTTTTTGAATGTAACATGTACAAACATTGGGACAGTTTTGAAGGTCACTGTATGTTCATCAAGTTGAAATGCAGTTGTTGAACAGTAATGTACGCAATACCAAACACTAAGTGCAATTGCCAGTTTGTATGCAAAAATGTTGAATGTGAATATGAATTTTTTTTTTCTCAATTTAAATATTTTTGTTGAATGAATTGTCACTATCGCATTTGGTATAAGCAAAAGGGAAAAACTTTCAATGTCCAAGATAACTTCATTGATATATGGCATTATTTATCTTTCTTAATTATTTAGGGAATGAGGGTTGAGCAATATTGATCCCTTTATTTTTTGGATTTGGAGAAAGAGAAGTTAAAACTCTATTTTTGAATATGAGTCCTTATTGTTCTCTCTCTTGCCTTCCCATGTTCCCTTTTTTTGTTTGTAAAAAAAAAAAGAAAAGAAAAGCACAATTGCCAATCAAACATTTTTGAGCCGCATGGTGTCCGGGTTGTAGTTCAGGGTCGCTGTACTGCATGGACCATGGATATTGACCATGGCCCCCTACAAATTTTTGGTTGGAGAGTAAAGTCCTCTTCTTCGAAAAAATCTGTGATGGCTAGGGCGATCGGCGGTCCAACTGGGTCGGGGCTAGGGCGACCGGCGGTCCAGCTAGCGCGATGAAGTCAAATGTGATCTTTAGATGCATTCCACAATCTTTGTAGTTGGAAGTATTTTGATCCAGATAATTTTAGTATTGGCTTTGCAATGATATTTCTACGATGAAAAAAGAGAAAAAGTGGATGATTTTTGAAGAGATAGATCTCCTTCAACCACCGTTAGATTTTGAATTTATTTTTTAGAATGTCTTCCAATTACAATCTTGTATTGGTGATAGAAACCTCGATCCATTCGAAGATATATTGAAGATATGGTATAATTTGAGTGCAAGGGGTCTAGTTTTGGACTATATTAATTACTTTGTAAAATATTTGGCAATTTTTATCATTGCAAGGCTATTATTTGAGGAAGGCTATTATTGACCCTATGCCTCATATGAAAATAGCTTTTTACCTCAACGTCAATCTCAAAAAACCTCAAGAAGTTTTGACTATGCAATTTCTGGTACGGTCGACATTCCCGTCGAATCAGACGTCAGACAAACATGTCCAGTACAACAATTCAGACAGACATTCCGAAAAGTGTGCCTAATAAGACAACCTTGCCAAAGTACCCTTGAAATTTGCTTCCTCAGATTTAATTGACTTTACCACTTTTTGGGTAATATGTGTTGTCCGAAAGTGAGACACCCTAGCATGCTTTCACCCCCTTAGGACCATTTTATTTCCACCTCTATCTTAAGAATAAATGCTTCATAGAACTTCAGAGAGCACTAGTGCAATCAGGTGACTAAAGGTCTGGTGGCATTCAAATTTCAAAGATTTGGACGCGTGGGGCAATATGTACTCTATGGAGGATGCCTATAGGTTAGAGGACAACGTCACTTCTCAACTAGGAAGAACTGAAGAAGTAGGTGAGTCGACCTTGTCAACCGGGCAAATCCAGGAATCGGTTTTGGTTCCACAAGAGACTCCATCAAGAGGTACAACGAGCCAAGTAAAAAGAGACCAGGTCATTGAGCCCATTGAAATCATCAACCTAGAGAATGGATTTACAATGCGAAGTACTCGAAGGGGAAGTTGAGTCCCGGCAACAAGAGGAGGGAGCTGATCGCTCAGGAAGCTGCGGAAAAGCAAGCAGCAAAGAAGAATGGAGTTTTGGCACCCATCAAAGGCAGCCACCTCAAGAAATTAGGAGGCAGGAGGCTCAATTTTCCCACGGAGTGGAAAATAGCTCTTACGCAATAGAAGAAGATACAGAAACCGATGCGGTGCTGATGGGAGAAGACCTTTTTAACGGGGGAATACACGTATGCGAGCGTAGAGCGGTGAGCGGAGAGCGGTGAGGACTTTTTCAAAAAATTGCCTGGAGTTTTTAAAAAAAAAGATACCCTATTACCAATATTTAGTTACTAAATTTTTTTAATTTACTATTCTTTCCAAACTAACGGCTTCTAAATCCGTGGAAGTATTAATATGTTTATTGTATACCCGAGTTGGAAATTAGGTATGATGTCATCACAGTTCAACATTGTAATATAATGTGAACTATACTACAGATTAGGGCTGACGTCATCATTGCTTTTTTTGTGATCTTTAGGACACCCGAAGCTGCTCCCACGTAGGAGAGCACCATGTCACCAGCACGGATCTAGGAGAGAAGACGGGCAGAGGGATATAAAGGAGTCTACTTATCCGGAACCGTCCTCTCGGGTTAAGTAGGAAAAGGAGTCTCCGCCACCGCCCAAGAAGTTGGGGTTGTTTATTTCGAAGGATTTCTCTGTTCACACAAAGAATCTCCTCTGGGATCAGACCCATGCGGCTATGACAAAGGATATCTTAGAAGTAGAGCGGCTCCTTGTTGTCTTCAAGGAAGTCTAGGTTGTCTGCTGCATGATCAGCAACCTTTCTGGAATGGTGACACAGATGAAGGACGACAACAAGCAACATCAAGGCCAACACGCCGCATTGCAGAAAGAGATCCAGAAGTGAGACATCAAGTTGACCACGACTGCCTTGCGGATTTAGGAAAATGGAAGGAAGATGCAATGCCAAGAGGAGCTCCTCCTCCCTATCTCCAAGCTTACCAAAAAAGACCTAATTCCTATCCGAAATCTATTTGAAATACATGGAGAAGCGCAGTTCTAGGCTAGCTTATGGAATGCCGGGATGCTTGGACACAGAGAGTTGCTAGCGCAAGAAGCACGCATGGTTGTTTAGACGTACGTAGAGTAGAAGGAAGCTGCCCTGACTCGTTTTCACCGATATGGTGAAGACATCGTGGCGGCCTACTACACGTTGTTACCCGACGCGCCCCAGAAATCGGACTTGGACAAGCACCCTATGGTAAAGTTGAAGGAGGAGGAAGGAAAGAGCTGCGCTCTAAAAGCGAGGAAGGCAGAAGAAGGAACAGTGGAGAAAGAGGACGCGCCAGAGAGCAAGAGTCAAGGAGGATTTGGAAGTCAGATCGGAACGCTAGGAAGCCATGCAATCAGATGTAACCCAGAAGAGGAGTACTAAGAGCAAGGAGTCCCGAATAAATCTCCCACACCCGCAGGTCAAATTGATAGTGGTCTCGAAGAGCTTGTTGAATCACATTCTCCTGGAAATTGTAAGTTACTGATTACATTTAGTTAAAATAGTAACTTCGTGTGAGAGCGTGAGAGCGCTCTCTTGTTTAAATGTTGTTAATAATAACTTTTATCAATGAAGTGTTTGCAAACCATGACATCTTGAGGTAAATTGATGAATATACAATGATTTAGTTTTGAATACAATTTGTATATTAGGCGTTAGTTGTTGCAAGGCCTTTGATGGGACGTTTAAGACTAAGTTAAGCTTTAGGGTGTGGAAGGACTACAGGAGGAAAAATTCCCCCTAGAGGATCCAATTGATGATGGAGAAGAACTAGAGGAGGAAAAATTCCCCCTAGTGAATCTTAAATTAGAAATAGGGTTAGTTGCTTAAATTAGAATTGAGCGTTTTACCATGGGCTTTGTACAACTAGTCTTTGATGTCCATGTTGTGTTTGAAATTTGATTGTTGTAAGTCTCATCCATCTAACCTTGTGGTAGCATGTGAGGCTACATCCATTAATGAAGTGGTTGATGGAATGCAGGCTTCAAGGACAGAGCGCGTGGAGTGGCGGTTATTCATCCATGGAGGCTTTAGTTAGGGCTTAAGCCTTAGTTAGGCTTTAGGGTGAGCCGCCTCTTTGGCGGCTCTCATTTTGTAGTTAATAGCTTGTTTCCAAGCTATCATCACCCACTCAATCTAGTTAGAGTAGGAGAAGGAAGGCCATGGGCCTCCTTTTCCTCCATCTTGTTTGTCTCATATCTTGTTTGTCTACCACTTCTTCTTTGTAATGTTTAGTTAGAGTAGGAGTAGGGAGGCAAGTGGACCTCCTTGTCAATTTTTATTGTCTACCTCTTCTTCTTTGTAATGCTTAGTTAGAGTAGGAGTAGGGAGGCACGTGGACCTCCCTCTCAATTTTGTTTCTTTTTATTTCTTCTTGAATTGCTTAGTTGTTGGTAGAAGAAGAAGGCCGTGGGCCCCTTTCACTCAATTCTCTCAATCCTCATCAAATGTCTCTTGGTCTTTCCCCCCTCAGTCGCTCAATTCTTCTTCAAATTGATTGAGATTTTTGTGGTAGGTAGCTTATAAGTAGGGCTTTCCAACGGTAGTAAGCATGCTCAAATCCGACTTGTAGAGAGGGAGAAACCTGCTCCCAAAGTCGGGGTGTCGAAAACGGTTTCCCCCCGGCAGTGAACAAATCAGCTGTGTTCACACAGCAATCAGTCACGGAGTTTTTTTCCTATGCTATTGAGATTTCTACGGTAGATAGAGCTGCAAAAGAGCTTTCTAGGGGTATATGGTTGTTACCCAACTGACGTCACAGGGTAACCACGGCGACCAAGGCGGGAGCAACAGCGGCAACACGGCAACCGCGACATACTTAACGGAGGATATAGCTGCAGAAATAGGGGATCAAGGCGACCGAGGCAGGAGACTAGTGCTGACCAGGGATACCATGGCAGCCAAGATAAGGGCGCCGCCAGATTTGTAGGATCTCCGAGAAGTGCCGTAGTATTTAAAGAGGTAGAAAATAGGAGAGAGGACTCTCAGTAGTCACCGTAGAAGCTAACGTCCGGCGTAGACACCACTCGCCATTGTATTACGATTGATCATATGAATGCAAAGGCCGCAGAGCCAACACTCTCTCCCATTTCTGTTTCCTCTCATTTGGCACTTCACTTGTCCTTCAACCGTGATTGCATGGATGCTGTGAATACCTAACTGCCCCCCCTTGGGCTTTACAAGCTGTCTCAATCTGCACAAGGACTCCGTGGCACCTGGACAGTCTCAGTTAAGTCTCCTGTACTTAGCACTTGAACCCCGGTGAACTTACACTGCCTCGGGTTCCCGATCCACGGTACCTCACCTTCTTTCCGTTAGACACCGCTGGTGCAATCAATTCCCCCCTCGGTATCCCTGTTCACACACACACACAACCTCGCAGGGGGATAAAAGTATGACTTCGACTTTCTAAAGACTTCCTCAAGGTCAACTCCTTGCTATTTCTGGGACCAAGTTCACTCGGTCCTACTGCCGTCCTTGCTATCCTACAGCAGACCATCGATGAGCTCGTAAAGCATTCCATCCTCGCTAACCCAGGCTAACATTTTGGTGACCATGCTGAATGTTGAGTCATCCCAAAAAACAAGTGAAATCATAAACAGACAAAATACATGCCTCCACGAAAAGCAACAGAGAAGAACGCAGAACCTGAAGAGGTCACACCACAAGATGACCAAGATACCACGAGATAATTGCTCCAATGGATGAAACAACAAATGAACGATTTGGCGGCAAAAAATGATGCTACCAGTGCCAAGATTGAATTACTAAATTCTCACTATCTCCAGGGAATGGGAACGTCTACAACTGTTCCAAATCCACCCATCGTCACCATGGCCGGACCATCAGGACTCCCGTCCTTTGATCCCACAATGGCCGCTTCCATCGCATCCAGAGAACGAGACCGACTCATCAAGTTACGAAAAATACCTTACCCAGTCTTCGATGACTCCGGTGACCCAGATTGGCACGTGCGTAGGTTTAAAGTGATAGCGCGAACCAACGGTGTCACCAGCACAGAGGATTTGCAGAATATCTTCGGAACCACTCTCTAAGGCAACTACATCAATTGGTATATTGATTTCGAGGCCGAGCACCTGTTACCAACATGGGAAGAAATGGAACGTAGTTTTTTGCAGAAATTCAGAAAACTAAAAACAAGCTCCGAAATCCTCCGAGCTTTAGGAAACATTCAGCAGGAGAGAAATGAACCCGTTGACAAATTCTACGACAGATTCAAACAATTGGCGGACAAACTCAGTCAATGACCCGAGGAAGACTACCTATGCGAATGTTTCAAAAAGGGATTATTACCTTGGATACAACAAGGCATAATCATCCGCAGAGTGAAAACACTACAAGACATACTAGCCACTGCCAATGATATCAGCAGGGAATTCAGCGTCATTGATAAGACTCAAACACCATTGTTGCCACTTCCAACAACTCGCGTAACCACCCGCCCAACACTCACATCATGCGCCACTTGTGGAAAACTCCACGCGAGGCGTTGTTGGTTTTCCAATACGTCAGCAAAAGCAGAGGATACCAGGCCTACACGGACCAAGGCCGCTTCCATTTATCCAGAGGAGATCGATGTGGATGCATTCCAACCTGGCAGAAATGATGGCTGTTGGGAATGTGGATCCCCCCATCACAGACGGGGACAATGCCCGGTTTTAAAACAACGCTGGGCCAACACGCGCACTTCCGCAGACACCAAGGCACACCACAGCAGCACCGAAACGAACTCCAACAACAGGAGAGGAGGGGTCACTCTTACCGAAGTCCATGGTACCAACGTGGCTACCATAAGCACCGCGGCGGTAACAACCAGGTCAAAGGCCACCGTGGATAACCATGTCGTCGAACACCGCAAACCTTTCGTGGAACAGCATTGGAAAAGACTACACAACCTACGGACAGAAATCCAAGCTGACCTGGAAGCCGCGGTAGCACCAGACCTGCAACAGTTACTAGAAAAGACTGACGTAAGAATCACGTTAGCTGATCTGTTAAAAATAAGCCCGGAACTACAAACTTATATACAAAACATACCCAAAACAGCAACAACAGCCACGGCAACCGTGGAAATCAATGCAACAACCATAGACACCGATGCAGCAGTCATACATGTCCGATTGGGGCAGCACCAATTAGAAAATGTGCTGGTCGACGGAGGTTCCGGAGTCAATGTAATTAGCGATCACCTCAGACAACAGTTAGGACTCCCACGGCCAACAACAGCACAGTTCGTCCTACGAATGGCAAATGATGCCCTGGTGACTCCATTGGGAATCCTAGCCACCGTGGCTATCACCACTCACGCCATCTCTACACCGGCAACTTTTGTTGTCATTGATATGCCGGATAGCAGCAATTTCCCTATGATATTGGGGCGACCATGGTTACGTGACATGAATGCAATTCATGACTGGGCCAGGAATCAAATAAGGATCCGGAGATATGGGAAAACCATAATAATTCCCGTAGACACTTGTGTCACCCGAGAAAAAATCAAACAAATATGTCATCAGGTTGGTACGGCATGGGGCAAAGGGCTGACACATGAACAAGAGGCCCTGGTTTTCCACGCCGACCCCGATCTAATCCCGCTAGCGGAGATTCACTTAGCGAGCGTGGTCTCACAGGAGGACACACTCGATATTCCCCCATAGTTTACCACCGAAGTCGCCGAAGGGGTTGTCATTGACAACACTCCGGCAACAAAAGCATTAAGTAAGCAAGTAATAACTGGGTGGACACATGAGTCCAAAGAACAAGTATAGCTCGTTAACCTTGGTACCGAACAGGAGCCAAAAAAATGTCAAAATAAACGCCGACGCCCCCAACGACATAAACAAGCAGCCATAGCACTATTCAAAGAATACCATGATATTTTCGCATGGACGCATGAAGATTTGAAAGGGATACCAAGGACAATAGCTGAACACACAATAGACCCGGTACCAAACGCTCACCTAGTCCAACAGCGCAGATACCGAATGAATCCCAATTATGCTAGTAGAGTCAAGGCAGAACTGGACAAGCAGCTCGCTGCCAAATTTATATCCCCGATAGACTCGGCACCATGGTTGTCTCCGATGGTAATCATCCCTAAGAAGAATGGCGCATTACGAATCTGCGTGGACTTTCGCAAACTAAACGCAGCAACTAAAAAGGGTCACTATCCTTTACCTTACATGGAAGAAATCATAGATGAAGTTGCAGGACACGAAATGTACTCCTTTCTAGACTGTTTTTCAGGATATTATCAAGTCGCCATGGCAGAGCAAGACAAGAACAAGACCGCGTTTTCCACGGAGTGGGGTCCATATCAATTCGAAAGAATGCCATTTGGGGCCAAAAATGCACCTATGACATTCCAACGTGTCATGGAATTGATTTTTCGCCCCTACTTAAAGAAATTCTTCCGGATTTACCTAGACGACAGCACAGTGTACGGGCGAATGCAAGATCATGTTGATCAGTTGAGACAAATCTTTCAGGCTTGCAGAGAAAACGGGGTAAGCCTCAATGCCGACAAATGTATGTTCCTATTCTTCGTCGGAGTCATCTTAGGATATATCGTCTGCAAGTATGGCAAACTCCCAAACCCGTCTAAAATCGAGGATATCCTAGATATGACCCCACCCAAAGATCAAAAAGGCGTCCAAAGACTACTTGGCATTTCACAGTTCAATAGAATGTACATCGAGAAATTAGCTCATCTAACGGCACCAATAGCTGCCTTAAATCATGCAGGGTATTCATACCCACAATATTGGACTCCGGTAGTACAGATGGCCTTGGACAAAATCAAACAAGCTTACTCGGAGGCACCAATTCTTCTTGCACCCAACTGGGCCAAGCCATTTCACGTACACACAGACGCATCCAAAATTGCCGTGGGAGTGATGCTAGCACAGAACGTCAACGGTAAACACGACCAACCGGTGGCATACGCTAGCAGGTTGCTAAACCAAGCAAAACGGAATTATTCCACCACGGAAAGAGAGGCGCTGGCCATGGTTTATGCGGTAAAGAAATTCCGACATTACTTATTAGGAAACAAATTTTGATTTATGGTAGACCACCACAGCTTGTCTTATCTAGTAAACCAACCGTTAGTCACCGGAAGAGTTGCTCTATGGATCATGATCCTCATGGAATATGACTTTGAGGTAGTTTTTGTGCCCGGAAAACGACACATTGTAGCAGATTATCTCTCCAGGGACACCAATGCTACCAAAGAGGGCATAGATGACTCCTTTAACGAGCCGTATATTCAAGCTGCCTCGCTGCAACCCAATGTCATCGGCATTACGGAAGTCCAAAAAGATTGGAGACATGACATCATGGAATACTTAGGTCAAGGCAATATTCCGGAAGGGCTGACAGGCTCCCAAAAAATCAGCTTTGTAAGGACCACATTCCCATACACTATTGTTGACAACAGGTTGTAACGAAAAGGCACCGATTTAGAGACCAGACTCTGTGTGCCTACCAAGGACCAACAACAGATCATTACCACACTCCATGCTGGCCCCGGAGGCGGACGTCAAGGGCCGGAGACCACAGTTCAGAAAATATTTGCTGCCAAATATTGGTGGCCCACGGTGCACAAGGATGTCAACACCTATATTAAAAACTGTCACGTATGCCAAACTGCAACCACCAATTTTCAGCATCAAGGAAGAGTGCCACTCAAATCGATACCGCCACTGGGACCATTTCAAAGATGGGGGCTCGACTTTGTGGGTCCAATAAAACCAGCAACAAAACAAGGATACAAATACATTTTGGTGGCCACGGATTACACCACCAAATGGGTAGAGGCAAAGCCTTTACGCAACAATACCGCCATGGTGACCGCCACTTTCCTCTACGAGAATGTCATCACTCGTTTTGGGTGTCCCTTGGAAATCATTTCGTATCAAGGCACGCATTTCGTCAATGCAGTCATCGAAGATCTCATGGACAACCATCTCATCAAACACATGACCAGTACAGTCTATTATCTGCAAGGGAATGGACAAGCAGAATCTACAAACAAAACTATTCTAACCATGTTGCGCAAATTCGTGATAGCTAACCAAGTCGACTGGGATGACTGTTTGCCTGCAGCCTTGTGGGCCTACAGGGTGGCTACTGAAGCAGCCACCCATTTTTAGCCCATTCGAACTCGTGTATGGCACACAGCCGTTGTTACCGACAGAATATATTGTTTTAATTTTTAATTCCATGCAGCCACGTGATTACCAACCTCATCGTATCCTCGCAGCCCGCATGGACGATTTACACAGGCTTGAAGAATTCCGTGGAGAGGCAAAACCGAATATCTTACGAAGACAAGCACTAAGTGCGAAATATTTCCAAGGCTCTAAACCTCCTCGGGTATTCTAAAAAGGTGATCAAGTGCTATGGTGTCCAAGAGACCCAAAAATCATGAAAGCCAATTTCGGGACAATTGGGCATGGACCTTACAGGGTGTAGTTAGTTTTACCGAATAACACAGTACTTTTGGTAAATAACGACAACTACGATACCCAGGCCACCATTGTTAACGCGGCAAAATTGAAAAAATACCATTCAAATGCTACAAACCAACAGCCAACTGTTAGTTTAGGACAATTACAAAGCCTACTGTCCACGGAAGCACAGGAACAAACACCATTGCAAGGCATCAAAGGCTTCACAGAGTCCACGGAAAATGAGGATACTACAGATGGCAAGGATAGCGGGGAGACAACTACCCCATTAATATATATGAGTCACATACAAGTGGCCTATAATGACGACCAAAACAACCAGTGCCGTCATCCTCGAATGGACACCGAAGACATCAGGGAAAATTAGGGAGACCCCCTCGAGTCACACACACAGGCCATCATGGGTAATCAAGGGTCTACCACAGCCGCCGAAACGGCCCTTGGCCGATGGCTACTGACAATACTTACACTCACTCCGCCGACTTTTACTCCCACCACCGCGGAAACCACAACTTACTTAAATTCACCACCGCCGCTCTGTCCTCATTCTCACTCTCATACACTCCCACGCTGCCTCACTGCTCACTCTCTCCCCCTGCGCCGTCAATACTCTCTGCCTCGGCCCTTTTCGGCGATTCTCTTGCGTGATCTCTCAATCACACATTCCACGGTTTCCATGGCCGCTCGTAACCTCACTTCGCAGAAACCGAAGCCGGATGCTCCCTTCTTCATGTCGAAGCAACTCCTCAATTGGCGCAGCAGAATTGATGGAGTTTGGACACAAAACACAGGGTTACATCGTTTTTGGGAGGACATGAAGACCTGGAAGCTCAACATCAATCACTGCAGGCAATTCGTGGAAACCATGGCACCTCAGAGCTGCGGAGGGAGCTATCCCACCGGTACTATGGATGGCGTGCAGGTGCAGTTTTCCGCGGTGTACCTATATCACCAGTATGGGTGGGACGGCACAGGCCTCACACAATGGACAGAGAATTGCGGCTGCCCAAAGCCGGACATCGCACAGAGGTTGCCAGGGTTAGAGCAGAGGAACAGGTGGTGCAACACTTACAATCTACGGAGGGACAGCATCGGCACCTAAGAGAAGAAAATGAGAGATACATCAAAACCACGCCGGACCTGCACACACAACTGCGCAAAAAAAGTGAAGAATTAGGTCAGGCGATACAGAAGGTGGAAGAAGCAAACCGTGCAGCCCAGACTCTTCAGGGTCAACTCGCTCCAAAGCAAATTGACCTACAGGAAGTGACATCACAGCTTAACGGGGTCGCCAAGGAGAGGGATAACGCAAGAGAACAATTGATATCCTTGGCAGCACAGAATGACGAACTCCGGCAGCAATGCCGGAACCTGATCGACACCAATCCCTCAAATCCAGGGGCACAGAGTTTGGAGGAGCGTCGTCAAGCCTTAGCTACCGAGGCAGAAAACTTTGAAGCCAACAAACAGGCTTGGGTTCATGGTGCCGCAGCTGTTTTGGGCGAAATACTTTTCAAAGCTATTTGCCAGAATCCCCTACAGACAGATGACATCGCGGTCGACATGGTGGCAACTTGCATTGAGGAAACGCTCACAAAGTTACAATTGAATGCTGATTATGATGTAGAGTGGCAAGAATCCAGCCACGAGGACATCAGTTTTCCCACGGACGCCGCGGTTACCGAGGGAGAACAACCACCAGAGCAGGTCCTAGCATCACACCATCTTCCCGAGGACGTGGCCAAGGTTGTCACAACAGAAGATAGCAAGGGGGCGCATCATCAGTATCAGAGTATGGACTTGATAGACGAACAGCTGCAAGATCGAGTGCATATTCCCGAGCACCTAACCGACACGGACCAGACGCCCCAACCATCATCGACGGCAGCTGAGGACAGGGATTGAACGCCAAACCGTCCGCCTTCGTCTTCGACAACATCCATGATGTCCACAAATACGCCAACACAATCCGGAACCGATGCTTATTACACAGGGGCATCGCCGCAGCCATCCGATCGATGTATGACGATCAGCCCCCGCCACGCCGACAACAACACCTACCTCGGAAACAGACTCGTCCGGACAAGCGACCGGCCGATCGACGTGCCAAGCACTAAGAAATCCGGGGACGGATTGCGCTCACACAGGGAGGGCAAAATGTTACCCAACTGACGTCACAGGGTAACCACGGCGACCAAGGCGGGAGCAACAGCGGCAACAGGGCGACCACGGCATACTTAATGGAGGATATAGCTGCAGAAATAGGGGATCAAGGCGATCGAGGCAGGAGACTAGTGCTGACCAGGGATACCATGGCAGCCAAGATAAGGGCGCCGCCAGATTTGTAGGATCTCCGAGAAGTGCCGTAGTATTTAAAGAGGTAGAAAATAGGAGAGAGGACTCTCAGTAGTCACCGTAGAAGCTAACGTCCGGCGTAGACACCACTCGCCATTGTATTACGATTGATCATATGAATGCAAAGGCCGCAGAGCCAACACTCTCTCCCATTTCTGTTTCCTCTCATTTGGCACTTCACTTGTCCTTCTACCGTGATTGCATGGATGCCGTGAATACCTAACTGCCCCCCCTTGGGCTTTACAAGCTGTCTCAATCTGCACAAGGACTCCGCGGCACCTGGACAGTCTCAGTTAGGTCTCCTGTACTTAGCACTTGAACCCCGGTGAACTTACACTGCCTCGGGTTCCCGATCCACGGTACCTCACCTTCTTTCCGTTAGACACCGCTGGTGCAATCAATTCCCCCCTCGGTATCCCTGTTCACACACACACACAACCTCGCAGGGGGATAAAAGTATGAATTCGACTTTCTAAAGACTTCCTCAAGGTCAACTCCTTGCTATTTCTGGGACCAAGTTCACTCGGTCCTACTGCCGTCCTCGCTATCCTACAGCAGACCATCGATGAGCTCGTAAAGCATTCCATCCTTGCTAACCTAGGCTAACAATGGTATGCCCCAATCCGATCTTTGGAGAGGGAGAAACACCCCTCCAAAGTTGCGGATGTTGAAGGGTATTCTCGCCGGCGGTTAAAAGAAGTAGGCCCCAGTATTTTGGCCATCAGTCCTTGGGTTTTAATCCTATGCTTTTGAGATTTTGGGGGTGAGTGCGAAATTGACGTAGCTTTCCAAGAAGCTATGGCACGCCCAAATCGGAGCTAAGATGAAGCGATGGCAAGCCAAAAATCGGAAGAGGGTTAAAAGAGGCCGGCGGGGGTTTTCTTCTTCACTTCCCCTTGTTTCTTCTTCAGTTCTTCTCGTCTTCTCTTCTCCCTTGTTTCTCTCTTCATGTGTTGTTATTGTCAATCCCCTTGTGACCAAAGGCCACTACATGGTGGTTTTTTGGCTCACACTTTGTGTGATAACTAAGGGCAAGGACCCCCAAGATGGTCTCTTTTGGAATGAAAAGTTTAGTAGAGGGCAAAATTGTAGGTGCAAAGTTTTCTAGGGCTCCAAGATAGGGTAACCAGAATTGGAATTTGTGTAGAGAGTCGGGTCGGGACTGGACCCGGCTGAAGTGTGCACCCTTAAATGGGCCGCCACCAATTGTCATTCTCTCTCTCCTTCCTCTCTCTGTCTGATTGCTGTGATTGCTTAAATGGCCATGGCCAAAAATCTAACCCCTTGACATCCACTTTGTGTCTTTGCCTTCACAACGTTCCCCGCGGTATCAGAGTAACCGCGATTGGGATCCCGGACGTCTACGCCATACCTCGACAACCTCGTTTGCCCCGAGTAACCAAACACCTTCGGCACCTCCTTAGGACGGCGTAGTCTGCTTGGCCACCATCTTCGATATCCATATTCTTCCAAAGATTCAATAGAAAGAAAGCCAGAATTTTTCCTCCCCGACTCTAACGACACCGTGGTATTCAGCCGAAGTTCTCCTCGAGAACCGAGCTTCCCTCGGCCTCATTTGTCCTTGCTGCCCTAAGAAACTACCCAACTGTTCTGGATGAACTCATAAAGCATTTCCATCCGCTCTAATTGAGGCTGACAACCACGATGGGTTTTGAGTTGAGGACTGCATCAACTAGAGAGAAAGAAAACTGTTGCGCTTTATGGTGCCCATCTTCAGCCTGAAGAAATCCACACCGAGCAGCATAAAGCTTAACCGGACCATTGTGGAGTCATATTTTGGAAAATTGCAATGGTGTTGGCGAAGGATTTTGTCGGATGCCATGTATCTACGTTGTCTTCCCTTACACGTTTATTAGTGTAATATCCGTGTTTAGGTGACTCGTGTATCGTTCCAGGGATTCGGTGAAGTGACTAAGACTAATAGTGCTAAGACAACCAACCACCAACCGTTCTATTCCCAAACTTATGTTTAACCTTGCTTGGCAAGGGTATCCCTTTGCAAGAGGGGATGCACAAAGACTCTTTCCCTTATGTTTATCGTGGCGGAAACATCCACACTTAACCTCTACTCATACAAACACCCACACTTAGGCAAGCATTACGTCCTCACAACTAATCCGCTCTAGCCGTCCAGATTAGCAGGTCACGCAGGCCGTCCTGATTGCCCTATCACACTTACTACAATGACAAACTCCAAGAGATCCGAATCCGGTTAGAGGACGTCTACACATATTCCGGTCACGTACTGTTTTTCATCTGTCCTCTAAGACTACAGAGGAACCCAAGTCTATACCGGTTGGAGGTCGGATTGGAATCCGGCCTCGCAAACTCTACTCCCAGACCCTTCCAGACCGTAAAGTGTTTACCACAGTAGTTTCCTTCTCTGAGACACCTAGACTAGTTCAAGACACGAGACACTCGCTAATACGCCCAACCCGACCTCAACTCCACAGATACAATCTAGCGAGGAATCCGGATTCCTAACTCCCAACTTACAACTCAGAAACAGTAGATACGACTTCTAAGCACGCGACCTCAAAAGGGAGACAGAGCAAGGATCACACTAAATTTGCGCATAAGAGGTTGTTGATTAAAAAGTAAGGAATGTTTTAGGTGATCAAACATTCACCTATAAGTACTTTTAAGTCAACGACTTAGAAACCTAACTAGATTGCGGCGCCGACCTACATGGCCTACTCCGCAAAAAACGACTCGCTTCCCCAAAAAGATCCTATCTACTAATCCGACTTACTAACCCTGGGCCGGATTCTAACTTACGGATTCTAAATCCGTCCTACTTCTTCCGCTTCGAACTCACTCCATGCTTCGGCCGTTTCAGGGGTGTTGTTGCAATCCGGCCTGCCTTGACTCTCTTGCCCGTGTCGGTTACGAACTCCTCGTTGCTCTCGTCCTCTTCCGTATCACCATCGCTCTATAAATAATTCCTCTTCTTTTGAGATGTTGATGCCAATCTCATGAAGCTTCTGGGCGGCTAGGGATTTCTCCCATTCTTCATTTGTAAGCCGCTTCGCCGCTGAGCGGGTATTTTTGGCCGGAGAATCAAATGGGCCGGCTCCGCTTTCCTCCATCTTTACCTTGCCCTTGGCCGGACTCGAAGGTCCTGCATCCGTCCACTAAGCTTCGACCGGCACGGCCTTCCCTACCAGAGTCTGCGCTGGTGACCTGCAAAGGTCGGAGTTGAAGCCATCCCCGCAATCCGCTCGCGGACGGAATCCAGCACTACCTTTGCTTCGTTGTTGCTCTTCTCGATCTTAGCCGAGTAGGTCTTTGCTGCAAGCGGGAACTTACGGAAAGTCTTTGCTTTGAAGACTTTCGACTGCAAGATTTTGGCCTCGAATAGGTTTGCCTTTTGGAGGACCTCGGCCGGAACCTCACAAACCTCCACGAGTTTGACCACCTGCTCGTGAGCGGATTGAAGCGCTTGCCGGCTGGTCACGAGCTCTTCTTCTCTTTCTTTGACCGTCTCCTTCATGCGTCTATTAATGATCGTCAGCTTCGTGATCTGCCTCTCTAATTGCTAATACTACTCCTCATTCGGCTAGGAGTCTCACTTCTTCTTCACCTCCACCAAAGTATGCACTCCAAACTCCTTACACATCATTGCAATCAGTTCCTGATAATGGAAATAAGTGGCGCGGGCCTCCGGAAAATGATGCCATACCCTCATCATCAGGTCCGGATGGTCTTGGGAAGATACGGCCGGACGGAGTCGGGGGTCGTTAGGCAAGATCGGAGTTGTCCAATCCGTTGTGACCTCGTAATCTTCTCCGGCCATGGAAGTCTGGTTCAAACTCCGACCAAGGCCGGACGCTCAGTGGGGGACGGGGACAGAAGTATGATTACCTCCGGTGCTAACTAGAATAGAAATGATGTTATATAAAATGACAGAAAGACTTAAGCATTGAGTTGGTAGATTTATAAAGACACAATTAAGTGCCTTTTCCTTTGAGAGAATTAAAAGGTGAAGAACAACAAGGTCATTTTTTTCTACACCTTTCTCTCCATGTATTCCTTTTTGTGAATTATCAAATTTCAATAAAAATTTCCATTTTCTAATACTCTTCATTTGTAATTGCAATTGAAGTAAGTTATATAATATTATCACTTCGGGACTAATAATATTATTAGTGGCAGAAGCGAGTGAAGCCCAACAACTTCAAGAAGTTTAGTTGACATGAGAGGAAGTTGATGCTTAAAGAAGAATTATTTGAGCTAAAAACCCACACATAAGTGGCCTTTGGTTACAAGGATTATTTTAACAACGGGAAAAAAGAAAAGGGAAAAGAAAGAACAAGCGGAAACTTGGAGGAAAATGGAAAACAAGAAGACTTGGAGGTGGCCCTTAGATTTTGGGCCACCATTTCCTTGTCGTAGCTCCAAATGAGGCAAACTATTCCTTTTGGAAAACTAACATCAATGTGCACATATCCCTAAAATCTCAGAAGGAGAAGATTTGGAGCTAGGAGTGATTGCTGTTTGACTCTGGCGGTTTTTTGCCACTGCCGAGAGGGGAATAACGTTTTCATAACCCCGACTTTGGGAGCTCATATCTCCCTCTCTACCTACTGGAATTGAGCATGCTTAATATCATTGAAAAGCTCTACTAGAGCTCTATCTACTACAGAAGTCTCAAGACCATATGACTAGCGATCTGTGACGGATTGCCGATGAAAGGCAGGTGATTTGTTCGCCACCGGGGTGGGTACTCTTCCAACACCCCGACTTTGGGAGCCGATTTCTTCCTTTCTAAAGATTGGATTGGGGCATTCCATATACCCCTAGAAAGCTCTTCTAGAGTTTTACCTACCTTGGAAATCTCAATTGGCGGAGTTATAGGGAAAACCAAACTGGTTGACTTTCATGGGGTAAAAACAACGCAATATCTAGCATTGAAATACGATGTGGAGGTTCAAGAGGAACAAGGAAGGGGAAGCAATTTGAGAAGGAGGCCCACGGTCTTCCTTCTCCTGATCTAACAATGGAGTCCTTGCAAGAAGATCAAGGTAAACAAGAAGATTAAAGAGAACAAGGAGAACAAAGAAGAAACACAAGATGGAGGAGAAGGAGGCCCAAGGCCTTCCTTCTCCTACTCTAAATAGATTGATGGGGGTAGGAAGAAATGGAACAAGATGGAGGGAAAGGAAGCCCACAGGCTTCATTCTCCTCCTCTAACTAGATTGATTGACAAAGGAAGAGATTGATTGATACTAGCTTGGAAACAAGCTCTTTTAAACAACACAAGGGGCGGCCAAGGGCGACTTAATCTAACTCTAGGGCGGCTTGTCTTAACTCTAAGACAAATAAGCCCTAATTACTTGAAAATCCACGAATGAATACGCTGCACTGATTGACGCGTTTCATTCTTCAAGCATCCATTTTATCACAGGCTCTACGAACGGAAGTAGCTCACACATATCACACAAAGTTAAGTGAATTAAACCAAGATAATCAGTCATAAACACTAACATGAACATCTAAGGTTAAAGGTGGTAGGCCAAGGGTAAAATGTCCAACTCCACTTTAAGCAACTAGCCTATTTCTACTTTTTGGGTTTACTAGGGGGGATCTTCCCTCCTCTAGTCCTTCCCCATCATTCATTGGATTCACTAAGGGGGATTTCCCTCCTCTAATCCTTCTCCACTAATTTTAACGTAA
The DNA here is from genome assembly GCA_037043015.1 of Bryum argenteum. Classification (NCBI taxonomy): domain Eukaryota; kingdom Viridiplantae; phylum Streptophyta; class Bryopsida; order Bryales; family Bryaceae; genus Bryum; species Bryum argenteum. The sequence continues at coordinate 31,750,049 of CM073321.1, read as the reverse complement.
AGCTTAATTTCGTGCCAAACAATCTACCGAAAGCCTTTCAACAACTAACCTCTAACATTCAAATTACATTTATAACTAGATTATTCTAATTCCATCAAACAAATTCTTCATTGATAAAAAACCACACCAAAGAACGTTTTAACTAGAGAGCGTATAACACTCTCACAAATTACTATAAATCCTTGTAAATTTAACGTAATAATTTTTGTATGTATGAGAGAGTCTCTAACTGACTCATGCTGCAAGAATTGATGATTACAGCATTCATAGAATGAATATCAATTGACATACATGAGTGGATATGAAGAGACAATAGAGGAAGTTGTGAAAGAAATAACAGAAGACGATTGGATTGGAGAAGACACTTAGAGGTGAAAGTGCATCTCTAATATGAGGAGTTGAAAGGGATCTTTGTTGAAAGGGATCTTTTATATATTGAATCATTAGTCTTAAGATTAGATAAGAATCTAATCTTTAGGAGGTGAATGTTACAGTGTATTCTTGGAGTCCAACAAACTTCAAGTAAAGTAATAAGCATTTGTAAAAAAAGTGTTCTTAAGAGAGTGTCTAATTCTTTTGAAGAATTAATAGTGTAAGGTTTGATCATCCTAACATTATAATCTTATTATTGTGTCGCCCTACTAAGAAGAGATATTATATTAAGAGTACTTTGCAGATGGACTCTAAAATGATGGACATCAAGATGATTTAGCATTGAGGAATGAAGAAGGAAGGATTAATGGAGACTGCGATAAATTACTCTCCTTGAAAGTCATGCATTAGAAGAGTAAGAGAGCAGTCAATTCAACTTAAGGGTTTAAGTATGTAATGTCAATCTGATTACAACACCTTGTCCACTTTACGATGAACGACAAATGACCACTCAGCACTGTCTATTTCACTACATCAAAGAGAAATCATTTGATGTCCAATTGACCTTCGAGGTTTATTAAGAGAGTAAGTAATGCTAGAAAGTGATGGCTAAGTTAAGAGTGTCTTTGGTTGGGTTTAAAAATTAATAAAATATTCTATTTATTAAAATATAACCTTGGTTGAATAAAAATGTTAGACGTAGAACATCCTCCATTCAAAGGTCCCCCACTAGGATATTATATGAGAACTAAATAGGCTGGATAGAAAACCCTTCAATATTTTGGCGTCGCTACCAAGGATGGTTTGGACAATGGCAACTAAGAAGTTAACCAAAAGAAAAAAGAAAAAAGAAAAAAAATAATAAAATAATAAAAAAAATTCTTAAACTCAATAAATACTTTAGAGAAGAAAAACCAAAAATTCATTGCGCCAAAATAGGTTTCTAAGATACACTAAAACTTAAGAAAACGTAGAAAGAGTGACTGTAGTATATTTTTTTTTCTTGAAGAAATTTTTCTTGAATAATCTTAAAAAGAGATGGTTTATAGCGCATAAATCAACAAAGACCTCTAAAAGATCAGAAAAATAAAGGATTTTCATGAATAAAGCATGTATCCTTGGGAAGTAAATAGGAAAAAGGTAACTCAATTTTACACAGGCCCATATTTATTTTCCGCTTTATCTAGAGCTTATAAAGGAGCATATATTGGTCAAGGATTTCAAATAACACAAAATCTACCAAAACTTTCTAAATACTTCCAAGTCCTATTTGATAGATTATCATTAGAAGTAATTAAAAGGAATAATTTTGAATAAAATTTTGAAAGAAGGAGAAAATTAAAATATTTTCATATTATCTAAAAGAGAGTTATTGTCGTCTATGAAGCTTCAATCTTTATTTGGCCAATATGGCATGGTAAAAAACCTCATCTAAATTATAATTTCTAAGGATTGTGGTACGTGTAATGGGACTTTAGTATGCAAAATTGAATCTCTACCCTATGTATTTTAGTATGGCATATCTAATCTAAGAAGCAAAGTTTTAATATCCAATTTTCTATATAGTGATAAAGGTGAACGTGTACGTGTATGTTATGCACTATTATGTCCTTGAACGGATACAATGTAACAAATGCACATAAACTCACTGAATCCTTAATTCACTCAAGAAAATTGTTGATAATTTATGTAAATACGACTAAAATATGTAAGGAGTTAATAAAAATATTAAGTCAAGTAACAAAGAAAATCAAGAGAACAAATCAAATAATTTCTTTATAGAATTCGAATTGAAGAATTTAATCAGCCCAAGGAATTTCAAGAAACTTTTGGTACAATTGATTTATAATCTTTCTACTTTATTAACCATAACCAATGGCTAAAAAATGTCAAGAAAAGAGAAGAGCCCCATGATTAAACAACAAACACAAGAAAGAGCAAATAGAACTCGTAGAAGAGACCTTAGAATTTTTTTGGCTAATGTAGAATTATTAGAGAGAGAAATACGATCAAAACAGAGTAAAACAAAAGTACGAAGTATCGTGAAAAGACCTTCAGAGTAAATTTTTCTTTAAAATCAACAAAGAGCTCCACAACCAAGCTTCTAAGACTAGAGAACTCATCCTTAGGTGAGGTTTCACCTCATTCAAAATTACCTTTAGAAGGAAACTTGACATGCTATTTATTTTCTAGACTAGTTGGTTCGGTTGAGTCACTAAGTAGTTCTTATGAAAGAAGACAAACTAGTAATCCTAGCCTAGAATTTCTAGTCGACAAATTTCTTTACAAGATTCCGAAGATTCCGAAGATACAAGAAGTGAAAATCTTGCATTTACAATTCAATCCTTATTAGATAGCTTTGGTCGATTGAACCATGAGAGACATTCACGTGCTCTAACTCTCTAAGTAGTAACTGCCCTTTAAGGTACCTCAAGTTCATTCTCTTGTAGTATAGGTAGTAAGAGTATAAGAGGTATGGGAGCCTGGGTTAGAGCGGATGGAATGTTTTACGAGTTCATCCAAAGCAGTGGAATCTTTTCAAGAATATAGATATCAAGGATGAAGGTGAAGAAGGCTACGCTGTGCTAAGGAGGCGTCGGTGGTGGCTCGGTGACTCGGAGCGAACGAGGTTGTCGAGGTATGGTGTAGACGTCTAGAATCCAAGCAGCGGTTACTTTGATACTGCGGAGAACGTTGTGAAGACATAGACACAGAGTGGAGTCGAGGAGTTAAGTTTCTGGCCATGGCCACTAAGCAAACAAAACAAGCAGGCAGAGAGAGAGGGAGAGCGAGAGAGATTTAATAGGAGAGAAAGAGTGATTGGCTCTTGGCCTTTGCATTCATGCCATGGAATCTGAGTACATTAGAGTATCGATTGAGCTAGCCTGAAAGTAGACTTCTATTGTGACTACTACGAGTACCTCTTCTCATGTTTTCTACTGCTTATATGCTACGTTGCACCGTGGAGGTCCTAGAAATCGCGCGCTGCCCTTATCCGAAGTGCCGTGGTGTCCTCGGTCAACAGCTATCGTCTCCGCCTTGGTCGCCATGGTGCCGTGTTTGGTGGCTATGACCTCCGTCAAGTGTGCCATGGTTGCCTTGTTGCCATCATTGCTCCCGCCTTCGTTGCTGTGGTTGCCCTGTGACGTCAGTCGGGTAACACTTTGCTTCCTTTGTGAGAACCCAATCCGTCCCCGGATTGGCCAACGCTTGGATCATCGGTCGGCGGGCCTCCTGTCGGGACGACTCTGTTCCCGCGGCAGCTGCTATTGACGTCTTGGTGGTGGTCAAGGTTGTCATATCAGGCGTGTTGAGGTAATCGGGCTGGCAAAACGGGCGTACGACTTGTCCCGGAGGGACGGGCGTGCCCGCCCACCTTGATTGTAGGGGGTGTGTAATTTTTCGTGGATAACAAACTTTGCAGTAAAAAGCTTGTGTGGCGTTCCACGCGGCTCATACGCGGCGGCTAAGTGGCTTAGTTTTCACCTAAACCCTTGCTACGTCGTTGTTTTTTAACCTAAACTAAAAGTCAACAGCCGTTTGACCCTATCGGGCGAGCCACAACTCAATCGGACAGACAAGGCGGACGGACGGGCGGGCAGCGTGCGCGCCCGGTATGACAACCTTGGCGGTGGTTCGTTGTTGTACAATGCTCTAATAGCTGCGCCAATTTCCTTGTGCAGCAACCTTCGGTTCCGAATCGTATTGGCATATTCATAGACATCATGCACCGTTTTGCCCAACATCTTGTTACAATCAGGACATTGAACATCGCTAGCAGTCGGATCCATGAAGCGTTGTGCCTGATCCGGGTGTTTGGTGAAGTATTGTTGAACTTCATCGTGAGCGTCTTGTCAGTCTTCTCCTTGTCAACCTCACTGTTATAACACCATATTCATTATTTTGAGAGTATCCCTCAAAAATGAGAGTATTGTTGAGGCCCAGAAGTAATGATAAAAGTACAAGTAGTCTGTAAAAAATGGTATCAAGTAGATATAGATGGATGAATAATTGTATGGCAGACTGGAATATACATGAATGTATGTTTATTTATAGACATTGTATACAAGAATTGACTACGTCAAAGGAAATATGCTCATCCAGATAAAAATGTGAGCTCTGGTTACATACAAATGATACGAATGTACGATGGTAAATACGATATTCCTATACCAATAGAACACTACAGTATGGTGTTGAATGTGGGCTATCCCTGGAGAACCATACCGATCAATGTACTCTAAATCATATCAAGACTGTTGCCGTATCACAAGTGCAAACGGCTTCGAATTTCAGCTAGTGCCTTCCACACTTCTGGTCCACGACTATACCCTGTGTATGGTGACGAACGCGAACTTGAATTTTCACGTCGCTGAAGCTTCAAAATTCGTTGCTCCAATGCATCGCGAACAGGAGGAACCCTAACTCTGGACTGAAATCCATCGTGTGACTGAGTCTGGCGGTGACTTTCGTGTAATGGCGGGCGCATAGTACGGAAACGCAAACGCGAGGAATCAACAGCATGGGCAACAGGCGGTTTAGGTGGCTCCGTTAGTTCCGTCCGGCAGTCGCCAAGTTCTGTTGCTGGCTCCAAAGACTTCAATGGACAAGGCGTAGAGAGAGAATGGGTCGACGCACCACGAGATACTTTCAGCGACGATGCCTTATGAGGTGATAAACGAAGAGCCGGAGACTCGACAATGACTGGCATGGGCACGACTGCTGCAGTTGTCGCCTAAGTGCATAAAAAGACATAGAGAAATGTAAGTAAATCAAACTACGATGCCAGTTAAGAACTAGGAAAAACTCATAAATGAACTGCTTCAAGTATGTCATACCTGTACGGGAAGTGCATCATCAACTAACTCAGAATCATCGTAAAGCTTTCTTTGCGGAGCGCCACCTCGACTTGATTCGTCAATTAGGGTACGGGTCTTCAGCGGGGAAGGAGAACATGCAGAGTGTGGTCGCTTACCGCCAAAAGGAGGACTATCCACAACACCATCATCAATTCCCATTGTCGAGTAGTCCATAGTTGATTGTGCAGTAGCTGCTGAGTACATTATGTGGCCCATTCCACTCTGCGAAATTGAGTATTGTCCGTAGTCCAAAATCGAATCGAGGAAGCGGTATAGAACGGAAATCAAAATCATTGTCCGAAACCGAGACGGAATTGGACACCTGGATACGAATTCATTTTAGAGGAATCATCAACAAGGATGATATGCAATATGATATAACCAAATCACCTCGCTAGTTAAACCAATGCTGACAGAACTAGCATCATCAAACACTACAATAAAATAAAGGGTCGGACACAAGCCCGCTCTGAAATGACATCAGTCCAGGAGGAGAAATTGAATCATTTATTATAATCTACACAATATACATGACAAATTTGAATCTTGTCTGGTGAGGCCAATCATGGTAAACTAGCCTAATCATGCACTAGCTTCCTAGAAGCCTCTACGGCGTTAATAAGCTCTTCGTATTCTGAAGTATCAAGCTCTTCAGAGAGCATTCTACGCCCAATGTTGTCTTCCCTACGGAAAGACAACAAGCCCTGACCGCGGCTTTCATGTAGACGTCGAATCCAAGGGAGGAGCTCGTCCACCAAGAATCTGTCAGATACATCATGCTCTGACCACGAGACTGGGAGTACGACATTCTCCGGTTCATTCACGACGTGCTTCTCACGGCTATCGTCGATGATGATCGTGTCATGCTCATTAAACTTTAAGTTTAGACCACTGAAAAGCATATCCAGTGGTTTGAGGAAGAGATCCTTATTAGTCCCCTTCAACTTGAAGTTGGACAACTTATTCCGCGGTCCACGAACCTTGACAACCTCACAAGAGTTCTGCCCCCAAACAAGGCACGGGTATGGCACACCCCGGAACAAGTAGTCACATATGGACTTCGTGGTCGCATGAACCATCGAACTCCATACGGAGACGTATGCAACTTCACTCAACTCACGAAGGAAATCATGGCAGAAGGGCCGAACGAAAACAGCCTTGGGACCAATTGGAGCGGGCAGGACAGAAGAATGTGCGCTCGCGACCATGTTGTAAACTTGGTCCTTTGGCATGAATCTCTTCTCCTTGCAGACACAGAGGATACCGTTCAAGTCCAGGATGACATTGAGCCACTTGCATGTCACCCTTGACGGAATAGAACGAGGGATATCCTCCACGGCTGCAACTACCGGACTGTGCGAATGACTCATCCCCTGTTCAGAAGGGGGGCAGACAAATGTGCATACAGTTAAGTACTGCACTGCCACATTTCGAGACTGACCCTTTCTATAACACTAAGAAATTTCGAATCCAAACAATGCGATCACACCGATATGGAAAGGATTGAATAAATTTTGGAGAAGGAGCAGCTTACCGGTGTATCTGATTGAATTTCAGCTGTTTGTGCATCTCGTACAGCGGTCGACGATGGAAGAGGAATGTGAACCTCGAGCAGTATGGAATCAGGAATGTGACCTTCATTGTGATCATCTTGCGCCTTGTTACTTGGCTCACCATGAAACGGACTCATAGGACTGGTGTCATGAGACACACTAACATTTGGAACACTTCGCAAATCAATGGATCCTGCGTAGATATCAGAGGGAGAAAATGTGTGAGAAAATATGATTGTATTCCAAACACTACGTTCAAAATTGAGCGTCATATACAGAAAGTATTTACACGATGAACACCAAGTCCAATCTAACAAAACTGCCCTACGGGAATATATATACTAGTCTATCAACAACTGCCGAAGGCTTCTACAGGCGAACTTCCATTAACCGAAGGAGAAATTCAACTCGAGTCGAGTTAATTGAAAGACTAGATCATGGAGTTCAACCTGATTCGGTAATGTTGGGATCGGGAGTCTGATCCTGTGTTCCTATCTGGTCTTCCTCATCCACGGCCTTCCGTTGCGACTCGACTGGGTTCGATGGTGTGGAGCGACTTGATGGGCCTTGATCCGTAGAAACAACTGGAGAGTTGGTTTCCGCAGGTGAGGGAGCAGCAGTCGACTGAGGAGGCGTGCCTTGGAGGGAACGTCGGGGAGATGCATGTCGAGCTGCACCGCTGTCGGAAGACTGAGTAGGCCCGTAGGTCAGGAGGAGAGGTTCACTCTGACCTGGTTCGAGGGAGAGGAGAGGCTTTGCATTCAGGTGCGAGATTGCTTGGACTACCATATCAGGCATTCTCGCGATGGCCTCTGTGAACATGAACTTCCATCCTCCTGTCTCTGGACTGCGCGTTCCTCGCGCTCTCGAGCAAGCATTGCTTCAACTTCGATCCTATGTCGAGTCTGCGCATCCTCCTGCATTTTGGCGAGCTTCTCCATAAGGGTTTCAACGGATAGTGACTCCCTTTTCCTCTTCTGTGGCGATGGCGTAGAAGCCCAAAGAGAGGTATCCGAGAAGCCTTGTTCCAGGGGAAGATGGGAAGATGAGCCTCGTCCAGTCTGGGGTGTTACGGGGTGTTGGGAATCGTAGGCCTCAACATCCTGGATAGGATCGTCTCCGTCATCACTAGACCCGATTGCGATCGGTCTTGTGTCATGCAAGTCAAGTGGTAACTGTACACCGCTGACCTTCTTCTTCCCCTTCCCCTTCTCAGACTTCGTGGGGAGTGGCGGTGCTTCCAGTCTCTCCCTGGATAAGGAAGGCTCATCGATCGCGTACCCTTCTTCGAAATCACGACGATCCAAGTTGAAGACATTCAAGGAAAGTCTGACAACATCGTCGTGCTCTTCGGTGGAGCTGATCGTGTAGTTCATCAGGGAACACATCTGCAAGTACACACATCAAGAGATGCAACGTCGATCAGAAGATTATTTAACTCGAGTCGAGTTGAAATGGAGGTGGCGTGTGAGAGCAAGACCAGACTACACTTCTATGTGCATTCAACTCGAGTCGAGTTGAATACCAACTTTACACTCTAAGTTCCATGAAACACCAAATTTAACTCGAGTCGAGTTAAATCTAATAACACATGCATGAACAAGGTTTCTTAGCATATTCAGTACTCCATTCAACTCGAGTCGAGTTGAATAGACTTTAAGTTAGTGAAACACGATACCTAGTCAATGAGGTGCGCAATGAACCCGACTGGAATTTAATACAACTAGTATGCAAGAAACAGAGCCATGGCGAACTATTCAACTCGAATCGAGTTGAAATATATAGGACATCCTTACCTAGGCCGCACAGTAGAGCTTCCCGCCTCCAAACACACTGAGGATTGCATCCCCTTCCTTGCAGAAGATGTCAAGCAGCTTCAGGTAGAACTCCATCCTCAATTCCGTATTATAGATACGGTACTCGAGCTCGTTGTATCTCCCGCATATCTTGAACTGTGGAGTGTCGGGGGCCTGGAAGAACTTAGGAAGATTCGAAATCCTCAACTTCTGATTTTTTCGAAACAAGAAAAGGTTCTGGACATGATCCTTGGCCCCTTTCTTCGACGAGTTTTGGTCCTCGAGTCGCTCGTAAGGAGCCGGAACGTACTCAGCATACTCAATCTTGTAATTTGCTCCGAACTCGCAACCGTCGAGGTGATTCTTGATCTTCGCCTCAGCATCCTTACTTCCGCAGATCCAAACCCAAACTGGGATTTCAGTTACCACGGGGTCCGTGATAGACTTCAGGACTTGGAGGACGTTGTAGAAGTAGGAGCCTGCTGACGAGCTCGACGACGCTGATTCCTCATTTGCTCCAGGGAGATTTCGGAAATCCATAATTCCGACCTTGATTCGCTTAGCGGACTGCTCATTCCAAGAGTTCTCGTGCCATTCCCCTAGAACATCGTCCTCCAGGCTGTAGGCCCTGAAGTTTGTTTCGCCCTTCGGAACCTGGAACTTCCCCTTGTTGGCGAGGAAGCATCTGAAGAACTCTGTTGCATACGGCGAGAGTTGCTCAAAGGACTTGTTCTTGTTGTTGGGGAATTTCGCCAGCGTGAAGAAGTCTTCCCCGGGATTCGTGAGGAGAACGTTTAGTGTAGCTGGAGTGATCTTAAAATCCCTCTTGAATTTCTTCCAGCTCTCCTTCCTGAAGTCCCCACTTGTACTGAACAGCATTAAGTCAAGGCGCATGCTATGAATGACGCGCTTCACGATGGTCTTCCTCTTGCAGCGCTCCAGCCAGTCGTAAGAGCTGTAGCAATCTACAAGCACACCCTTCATCTGCTTCAATGTGACCTTGGGGTATGAGTGGCGCCGTTTTGGGTTAGGTCTGTTCAGCATATGCTCAGCTAATCGCTTGAGCTGGGCGTAGCTACAGTTTCCGATCCATTTGAAGAACTCCCTCGTGATGTGTCCATGGTCAGGCTTCCACTTCCCCAACTCCTTCAGCTTCCTTCCTGTTTCGGGGTCGATGAGCTCCCCTTGGGATGCAGCTGAGATTAGCTCAGCATAGACGTCGTAGACGTCATCTGGAGCAGTGATGATTTTGAGCTCATTTGCGATGTTGAGCTTCTCTCTGGCGGCCTTGCTAGTTGTCACTGCTCTTTGGGCGTTCTTGACGTCGATGAGAGCAAATCATGTCCTGACAGCTTCCATGAACTCCTGTATCATCCGAGTACGGTACTGAGTTAGATATTTAACTCGAATCGAGTTGAAATAGGATTCAATGAAATAGAAATTCAGAAATTATAGTTAGAAGTGTAGGACATTATTCAACTCGAATCGAGTTGAATGTAGGTACACATACGTTGAAATTGTCCTTTGCAGGCTTCTTGCCCTTGCCGGACCTCTGAGTGACGACCCTGCCAACCTCAAGAGCCTCCTTCGGATTCTCCGGTCTACCAAGGCTTACCCACAGCTCCCGTGCCCCAATTATGTTTGTCGCCCACGTCGGATTCGTATTCATGAAGTGGTTGACCCTGTTGTAGAACGCGGAGATTCTTTGAATGATGGGCTTTTGTTCGTTCCATACCACGAAGCAGTCCCATGTCTTGAATTCATCCTTGATGCTTTGGTCTACATCAGGCATGAGCTGCAACTGCTTGGATGCCTCGACGCAATGCTGTCCGTTGACCATGAAGAACTCCCCGTCCTTTATGTCCCCCCATGATCGGGGTTTCACAAGCTGATTCTTTGGGTAGACGCAGAGGGTATTCTTCTTGCTCTTATCGGACATCTCAATCAGGAAATGCCTCGTGTTCTTGACTTTCTCCTGCTCGAGATTTCGGATGTTCAGGTCCGCAGGGGGGGTAAAGAGACGCTCGATTGGAATCTCGAAAGTCACATCTGAGCCAAAGATGTATGAGCTCTGGCAGAGCCCCCAGTAGTTCTTGAAGACATTCATGGACTCCTTGTAATCGACAACTTTGTCTACATTGTCGATGGGTACCTCCGTCAAAGCCGACACTAAGCTCGCCTGTTCAATCTCGGTGGGGTCGGCCAGGGTCGACTTCTTCGTCGTGACCGATTTGAGCTTCTTCTGTGTCGGCCCCCGCTGAGCTGTGGACGGATTTGCCTTGCGCCTCTTCGATCCCGTCGCCTCAGGAGTCTGGTATAGGATAGACTCGTGGCTGCCGCTTTGCATGCTTACTTCCTGCGTCAGACGAAGAGGCGTCATTTGCATCTTCTTGCGTTGCAGCTTCGCCTTGAAGTTCACCATGGCAGTGACGAGTGATCGGAGACGAGGCGCGAGAATACTTGGTGGCTGCTGTTCACCGCCATCTTTTGTGAATCGAAACTCACGAATGTGTTGCTCGACATTCTTCGCCAAAGGTTCGTAAGGAGTATTCTTAATACTGTCGACATGTGCCAAGATGTCGAAATCCATCTTCGTTGTGTCGATCATGTTAGTGAACCTGTAGTCTTGGTCCACAGCCGTGTCGTCGTTGGGGTCGTCCACGATGCACGTCACGCATATCCAATTCGTGTTGTGGACTACAACGTCGATGATGTTCTCTTCCAAATTCACAGGAAGGTTGCACTCCGCACCCGTGTACTTGGTGACCACAGCCAGCTTGTCCGTGTGCGGTGTGAGGAGCATACTCCACCATTCGACATCCGCAGGATTACTGTGCACCCACATGTCCCCAAATATTTCGGGATCTGCGACCTCGCTATCCTGTTCAGGAACATAAGGATCGAAGAAGGCTGAGAGCCTCTCCTTGGGATTTTCTCCTGCTGAGAAAGAGAGGCAACTTTAGTATTTATGTACTCGAAATGTATGGATTATTATTCAACTCGAGTCGAGTTGAAATTGCATTCTCTACTTCTCAATTATGTTCATCTTCCTTAGTAAGGAAACTGGACTCAACTCGATTCGAGTTGAATGCTTTCATGATGGCGTACAGTGGTCTCTACATGTACTTACTATAGTTACTGCACATGGTTACTACATTAACGATATTTACATCGTTTCCAGATTATAGTTACTGTAATGATATTCAACTCGAGTCGAGTAAAATCTAGTGTTTGTTTGTGATCTGTTTGAGTAGCTTACAAGATTGTACCCCCTTCATCTAAAAAAGGGTTCAATGGTTTCAGACGTCGTGACGTTCGCTGTACTCTAATTCAACTCGAATCGAGTTGAATTTGTTATCTTAAGGTTAATGAGTCCGACTAACAGGATTACCTCGCTAATTCTCATTAACTCGAGTCGAGTTAATTGTTCTGGTCTTCTGCAATTTCACGAACCACCCAACCTTGTTTGATCCGTTTCAACTCGACTCGAGTTGAATTCTACCTGTTTGACCTTATCTATGGAGGTAAGCTGAGTTATCGTAAATCTAGTTGAATAGATCTTCTAGACTTACTGTAGGCTATTTTATTACTGGACTTCTTGTCTAGTTTAAGTTGTGCCCAAGTTTCAACTCGATCCGAGTTGAATAGTTCTTTGGAAGTCATTCAAGACGCCTATATGATTTAACTCGGGTCGAGTTGAAAATGCATGCTAGAATGAATTTACTAAATGGCAATAGTATAAAGGTAGTTCATTTTAGCTCGGTTCGAGTTAAATTTTAATTAGCTTCTGTAATTGCACTGAGAACTTTATAGAGTCGGTCCGTTTCAACTCGACTCGAGTTGAATTAGTATGACACATGGTAACGTGAGGCGCTACTCTAATTCAACTCGAGTCGAGTTGAATTGGTAATGTGTCCTAATATTATCCTATTCGGAAATATATTAGTCACACGTCACTACTTATTATGACCCTTCGATATTAAAAATTTACTAGAATAGAGATTCAACTCGGGTCTACTTGAATTCTCTCTGCTCTGTATGAGATTCAACTAGGGACTAGTTGAACTGCCAACGATTCTGCTAAAACAACTTTACATTGATTGAGTAAAATATACTATTCACTCACCCATTGATAGATCTGCTTCTCTTCTACTATGTGAATACCGCACGCAATTCAACAAGGCTCAGCTTTGTCCTGATCCTGTAGGAACAAAATTGTATACAAATGTGATCAATACTGCATTAAAACAAAATTCGTTGCAATCCAGTAGAACAGCATCAACAATCCATGCAAAAAATTCCTAAATTCACCTCATATGCGACCATTTACAACTGAACATGGTAAGAAAAACAAAAATCCAGGTTAGCTGATCCAGAATCAGCGAACAATATCGAAGATCTAAGCTCCTGCAAGTGATCAATTCTGCTGGTGATCACAGTCGTATTCAAAGCCTATTTATACAAGACCAAGTTGCAAAATACTTCAATACAAGCAGATAGGAGATCCGACTGTAATGCCACTGAAATCAAATTGCAAAACGACACATTGACTAATTAGCGTAACATTCATACAAGAGTGGCTCCTGCTGTTCAAACGTGATTGTATACCAGTACATGAAACAACCATATTATCTCTTGAAACGAAGAGAGATACGCCACAAGATTTTTAAAACCTCTAAGAAGGCAACACAAAAACCAGAAACAAAGACTCAACATCATTGATGCAAAACGTCCAGAGAAAAAATTGAATTGAAAGAAGACCAACACAAGAGGCAACAGGCATCATCAACTCAACCACATTCGAATTGAAGCTTGTCATTGAATTCAACCACATTTCATGTGGGCTTACGCTAGACGAGACCCTAAAGAGATCGCCGGTGAAACCCGGCCCCAAAAACCTCAAAATCCGCCTCGATTCGGATTGCAAGCTGCAACTCAAGTGAAAGAAGACCAACACAAGAGGTTCATGCAATCCGAATCGAGGGCAGAATCAAGAGATTGCAGGCTGCAACACAAGAGGCAACTCCACATTCAGAAATTTCAAAAACAAAAAACCTAAAAGTTACCAGGAATTTGCTGAACTCTGTCTTCCGCCGCCGCAATAGAAGCTCTATGCCCGTTGACAGTCGAAGCACTCCGCCGCAGCCGCCGCCGCCGAGTGAACGAACACCTTCACCGCCACGACCGCGCTCCTCTTCGCAGCTTGTCGAAAATCCTCCTCGGCGCAAACCCCAAAAACTCTAAACCTATCTACAGTAGTGCGCCTCGAACGAAATGGCGGCAAAGCAAACACAAGCTCACCACCACCGCTAAAAGACAAAACCCTAGAACCTCAAAACACAGCGCAAAACGACAACGTATTGACAGCGCAAAAAGACAAAAGCAATAATGCAGCGCGAACTCCACGGATGGCAGAGGGAGCAAGAGCAAATGGAGCAAATGCGCGCAGAAGAAGTAAAAACAGAGCGCGCAGAAGATAGGGGACGAATGGCCAGTGGGTGAGGAAGATGGGGAGTGCCTCGTAATGGCGGCGGTGGTGGGACGTCCGTACCCCTTCACGAAAAAGTATTCCATGCATGGGCATGTGCATGGGCATGGTCATGCACATGGTCATACACACATACATGGCCATGTACATGACCATGCCGATGCACATGATCATGGGCATTTCAAACTTTTTACTTTAGTCATTAATTGTTGTAAGCTTCTTACTTTTTATGTATATTTACTAATTTTTCCACTAATTCTTGTCTAAGTTTTGACTATGATTATGTCTAAGTTCTGTTCAATTTCTGACTAAGTGAATGTGTAGGTTTTCAATGGAAGTTTCTGACTAAAATGTAATTAAACCCGGGCCGCCTTACACGCTGCCCCCGCCATAAATTGCTTCGGGTAGCAATCTCTTGCCCTTGTCATGTCTGCCAGCCTCTACACTACACTAAATTCCATTATATTTTTCATTTATTTCTAACTATTGTTTTAAGTTAATTTTTTTGAAAAGAAGATAAGTTCAATAAATGCCAAAACCCTAAACCCTAAACCCTAAACCTTAAACCCTAAACCCTAAATCCTAAACCTTAAACCCTAAACCCTAAACCCTAAACCCTATACCTTATACCTTAAACCCTAAACCCTAAACCCCTTCCCAATTAGTTAACGTTCTCCAATCCAATAAGGTCATCATTAACTCGAAAACGAAGGTAATAAATTATCCCCTCTCTATTAATTTCTAAGATGTTGTCAACTCATAAAATTTTATTATTAATATAAACACCTACAAATTAAAAATATTAGTGGATAGCTATATAATCAAATAAGAAGGTTTGAGAGAACGAATTGGACAATATAAATAAGACTATGAGAGTATATAGATAGAAGATATCTTTAACAAACATCATGTATACTATAGACATGCACCACACATATCATGGCCATACATCACAACTATCATCGACGTACATCATTCATACCATAGCCATACATCATACTTACCAAAAGATCGTCCAACAGTTTTATGTTTGAGAAGTAGATTACTGACTACAAACCTTATATATATCTCTATATACGTATGTTAATTTATTTATATATTCATGTATATACATATTTGAATTCCTAAGCGTATATGACTGGGCCTCCCTTCTCTAAATTAAGATAGCACAATAAATGCTCAACGTATATTCAAATATATGTTAATATTGAACATAATTGAATTAAGATTCTAGGAAGTTAACTTATGTACCAATGTCTATGTATATACATACGTACTTATTTTGGTCTTCATATTCAATTTTACTTGTATGTATATCTCCATATACATATATTAAATTATTTATATATTCATGTATATACATATTTGGATTCGTAAGCGTATATGACAGGGCCTCCCTTCTCTAAATTAAGATAGCACAATAAATGCTCAACGTATATTCAAATATATGTTAATATTGAACATAATTGAATTAAGATTCTAGGAAGTTAACTTATGTACCAATGTCTATGTATATACATACGTACTTATTTTGGTCTTCATATTCAATTTTACTTGTATGTATATCTCCATATACATATATTAAATTATTTATATATTCATGTATATACATATTTGAATTTGTAAGCGTATATGACAGGGCCTCCCTTCTCTAAATTAAGATAGCACAATAAATGCTCAATACGTAGTCAAATTTATCTTATAATCATGCATCATTAAATTGAAATATTATGTATTTAACATCTATACGCGTATCTATGTACATATACGTACTTATTTATCTAAGTTAATATTCATTTGTACTCGGGTATATATCCATGTATACCAATTTTAACTCGTATGGTCATATAATCGCGCTTTCATTGTTCTATATTAATATTGTACAATAAATGCTCAATACGTAGTCAAATTTATCTTATAATCATGCATCATTAAATTGAAATATTATGTATTTAACATCTATACCCGTATCTATGTACATATACGTACTTATTTATCTAAGTTAATATTCATTTGTACTCGGGTATATATCCATGTATACCAATTTTAACTCGTATGGTCATATAATCGCGCTTTCATTGTTCTATATTAATATTGTACAATAAATGCTCAATACGTAGTCAAATTTATCTTATAATCATGCATCATTAAATTGAAATATTATGTATTTAACATCTATACCCGTATCTATGTACATATACGTACTTATTTATCTAAGTTAATATTCATTTGTACTCGGGTATATATCCATGTATACCAATTTTAACTCGTATGGTCATACAATCGCGCATTCATTGTTCTATATTAAGATAGTACAATAAATGCTCAATACGTAGTCAAATTTATCTTATAATCATTCATCATTGAATTGAAATATTATGTATGTAACATCTATACCCGTATTTATGTATATATACGTACTTATATATCTATTCATATAGATTTGTACTCGTATATAGATGAATTAATATATTATGTATTTATCATAGTATGTATTTAACATATTATGTACTTAATATATTATGTATATATTGATGTATATTGAAATGTATTCATAGATCCATTTATTTGTAGTGATTTTATTCTATGTTAGTATTTTATGTTTTTTTTTGGTATTTTTTATTAGTAGTGAACCATATATATGATTCCATTGATTTTGAGTTACTAGGTAAAGTATTGTCAATGGAATATTCTCAATTACTCTAGTTACTCTAATTTTGTAAATATTCTATCTTATTCAGTAAATTTACGTGTACGAATTTGTATTTTTTTTCCACAACTCATACATGTGTATTGAATGTTTAATTTTATGGAGAAAACATTAAATCACATTTCTTTGTAAAAAAGTTAAATTGCATACTTACGAATGGGTTTCCCTCCAAAATCAGTTTCCCGCCGAAACATCTTTGCCGCCGAATATTTTCAAAATTCAGAATTAAAAAGTTGAATCCTATTTCGAAGCCCAATTAAGACAACATGCAGGTTGCGACAAAATAAGGTCGGCTTTTTGCACGATATCGGGAGTCGAGGATACTCGACCGATTCAACCGTTGAGGTCGGGTTGGGTGTAACGCAGTCCCTCATGTTTCATTTCGATTTCTCTCACTCTCGTCCGTGCTTTGAAGGTGCGCTTACCTTGATTTCGTTCCGCTGTCCTTGTTCAAAGTTGCATGTCAGTTTAGATTGTATTGAGTTTGTGCTGACGGAGTTTAAAGTAGTTTTCCATTTTGAGGTTCTAGTATTGTAGAAGAGGCGCATCCTCTTGTACTTTGATTGTGTTTCTGGTTATCGAAGTTGCTCGTGCTGTATTGTTTGTCTTCCGCATACGAATTGCTGATTGTTGTGCGTGCTTTTTTCAGTTGCGAGCCTT
The DNA here is from genome assembly GCA_037043015.1 of Bryum argenteum. NCBI lineage: Eukaryota > Viridiplantae > Streptophyta > Bryopsida > Bryales > Bryaceae > Bryum > Bryum argenteum. The sequence goes on along the minus strand of CM073321.1, from coordinate 31,732,611 downwards.
GGTATTCCTCGCGAAATCTGCAATTCGCAGGTGAGCGTTCTTCGGAATTCCTCAGTGTTTCAGCAGTTACTGAATTTTGATTTTGAGCTGATTACGAGTTCCGGGAATTCCGCCGGTATTTCCGGGTGAATGTGTTCATCACAGGTCTCCATATTTTAATCATTTAACTCGACTCGAGTTGAATTAATTATGCAGGTGTATATAGGTCTGTCCAATTTCAACTCGGGTCGAGTTAAATTGTAATTCAGTCCTGATTCCGTAATTAGGATTTTAGACTTATAGGTGGTGATATTCAACTCGACTCGAGTTGAAATGGAATATATCCGATTTCATGGGGGTTCTTCCCTTTACGGTACGGATATTCAACTCGGGTCGAGTTGAATCACGAATTGGATATCAAGCAGATAATAACAGCCAAAATGGATTCAACTCGAATCGAGTTAAATGTGGATAAGAGATACCTTCTATATGCCTAAATGAATGTCTTAGAATCCGATATGCTGTATTCATGGATATTCTCATTCAACTCGAGCCGAGTTGAATCGGTTAACACCAAGATCTTCAGGTGATTTACAGTAGTCTTGTCGATTGTTGTAGTTTCTATATAGGGCTCATATACATGACTATTATCTATGTATCATGATTTAACTCGATTCGAGTTAAATATGAATTAGCACATATTTTGAGATATACGTTCTTTGGAGTAGGTTATCTTCGTTTATCTATGGGTATTCAACTCGATTCGAGTGGAATGCCCATACTTCTTAGCTGGAAGAGAATTCATTCCAACATCTTGTCTACGTATAAATAATTCTTCTCTATTTCTGTCATTATTCTATTCAACTCGAGTCGAGTTGAACCACCACATATTCTTCTGTTCCTCAAGTCGAGTTCGTGATCAATTTGCAGACTCTTCCATGGCTGAACAAGATGCTCAATTGCTTGGTGATTTTTCCTCTGATGAGGACGTTGCGGAGCAACCCGATGTTCCAGTAGACGTTCCAATGTGTGAAGGTATCCCTCGTCGTCTTTGGGCTACAAAGTTCGTTACCCTTCACGGTGAAGAGGGTCGCCCTGTAGCGGAGGGACTTTGTCACAGCATCAGTTACGATCTCGTCCTCGGAAGCAATGGTCCACTTGGGCACTCCAGAGTCGCAATTCAAATCTCGAAGACCCTCGATGCCACAGTGGTGCCAGATGAGTGGAGATATTCTGTCAGGGCATGGCCGATCGATAAAGTCTTCTATAATGGGTCTAGTCTCAGAGACCATGAGATACAACACGATCATGACTCTCGTCTTGCACGTCTTGCTAGACCTCAGTCATCGCGTAGCCGGAGTTACAGGAATACATCTAGGAACCCGCCTCCTGAAACATCCGTCAAGTCCAAAGGATTATTAACTCAGGAGTCCATCAATTCTGTCTCCAACAAAGTTTGCTGCACCAGGAATTGCGTTCAGCCCTTCCCGAGGGAAAAGATCCGATGTTTCCGAGAGCGGATGTATAGTGGTACAACCTACCAATTCAGGTTTCACATGAAGCTTGATGTACACAGGTTCATCGAAATGCTGGCGGGAAGAGGGTGGTCACGGTTGAGGGAATCGATGTTTGCTTGCCTGCGTGGAGACATATTGCTGGAGTGTCCGAGGCGACCTTTCATCGGTTCCAAACGTACGTGGCCGATGGCGTCATGGCGCATCCCCATGGAAATTCGTCTTTGCTTAAACCGCGCAAGCACACGTCGCAGGCAACTGCAACCCTGCGTTGCATCCTGGAGAACTCTGCCGATCACATGCCGCATCGAACGAGGACACTACAATCTGGAGAGAAGGTTGTATCCATGATTCTTCCCGCTACATGGAAATGGAAGAGTACCATCCCGGAAATCAACGCCGCAAACGAAGGCTTCGGTTTGAAGATGGTCTCACCATCTTCTCTGAGTAGAATTCGGAAGTTACACTTTCCTGAATTTGATGCGAAGAAACCCGGGGATAACTTCGCTCGGTGCTCCAAATGTGATCGGTTGCACACACTTCGTCGTGGCTCTATTCCCGGGTCGCAACAAGCACTACTTTGGGCAAAGAAGCTCGAGGTACACTTGGCTGCAGCCCGTGCTCATCGGGAGTTATATTATGCAAACAGGTATAGGTCGAAAACCTACCCGCATGAGTGTCTGACCATTATGCATGACAAAATGGATCATGCGAAGACTGCTTCCCCTCTCTTTTCTCACAAGAGTAAGGAGCTCGATGGTCTCGTGAAGCTACCAGTATCCGTCACAGGAATGATCGCTCATGGCCACGGAGATGTACGCTACGCACATTACGGTCTAGATATTTTCGCACACGATTCAAATTACACGGTAGGCTCTTTTGCTAAGCTGCTCCGAGATATAGAGTTGCCACCAAAATACTCTTCGAGGGAGCTTTTTCTTCGGTCGAGGTCGGCACCTATCTTTGATGCTGTTCTCCATGGTGCGGAGACTTGCGTATCGTCACTCCGTCCAGCACCAGCTGTTCCAGTTCGAGGGATTTCTCTTCCGCCAATTCTCAATGTTCAGATGGACAATGCAGCAGGGGACAACAAGAATAGATATGTATTCTGTTTTTGGTCTCTCCTTGTCGCGAAGAAGATCTTCCGCGAGGTATATGTGAATTTCATGTTGGTTGGGCATACCCATGATGACATCGATGCAATATTTGGAAGGTGGAGCATGCTGTTGAGGAAAGACAATTTCCCCACTATTCCGTTACTCATGAAATCTTTCATGGACGTGGAATCTATTCCAGCCATCCCCCACCTTGTTGAAGAGGTGCCGGATTTAAAGGATTTATCGATGGGTTTATCAGGGATGGAGGGGAAGCACTTGTTGGTCATATGAAGGCACAACAATTCAAGTTCTTTTTGGATTCTACAGGTTGTCCCGTGATGAAGTACAAGGCTTCGTGCACAGCAAAAGATTGGTTGCCAAATGATACAACCGGAATTAAGTTGTGGAGAGAGGACTCGGAAGGTCGTTCTTTGTGGCCACGTGGTGATCCAATTCCTACGACGCATCGTGCAATGAGGGGTGTGGAGGACATTGTGAAGGGCATTTCTGGATTTATCAAGTACTGGGAGGCAATGTCTAATGAAGATAGAACTGGAGAGTATAGAAGACGCTATGAACATCTTGTGTTCTATTGGCTTTGTGAAGGCGACTCTAGAGGTACCCATTGAACCATCAAATGTTCTTCGGGACGGATTTTGGCCATTGTCCAGGATAGATTCGACTTTGGAGGACCAATTTTTGTCAAGATGGCGAACTTCGTGAGGAGTTTGGGAAGATGAGGCATTTGTTGGAGAGATCCGAGATCGCCCTCAACCATCTTTCCGTGTAGCTCGTGATGTTTATGAAGGATACTTTCTTGCTATTCGGCCTGCAGATGGTGACTCACGACCGGTGTGGATCGCTCGAGCGTTGTCAGATCCGAACATAAACCCCGAGCAGCCAAATTGCATCCTTATTCAATTCTTTCGGCCTACATCAAGGGATCGAGATGTGCAAGAGACCTACAATGGATGGGATTCGGTCAAAGGATTGCGTTGGAAGGTTGACGATACTCAACCTCGTTTGTGGGAGAATACAGCTTCATTGATGACTTCATGGAAGTCAAAGGTCAAGAAGGATACAACCGAGTGCACTTTAAAAATTCCGGTGGATCAAATTAAAGTCATTCACGATACTATAGTTGAATTTTCTAATGCTTGAAGGCCTTATATGTATTGCAATCGTATTTGAGTATTGTAACAGCTACATAGTCATGGCTTTGTCTTCCGACTTAGAAATAATAATCTTTTGTTTCAAATTCAAAAGATTATAGGCATTTATAAATATAGAAGATATGTTAGACCAAATGATCTACAAGGATGTGTGGTTTAGGATGTTGGTAGTATCAATGGAATATTGACTATCTTCAAGTTACTTAGCTCACTTCGAGCAACACTTTGTTTGTGGTACTGGGTTTCATTTGAAATCAAAAATACATTGTACGCATTTATGAAAATATATTTCGATACTATATTATAGTATTGATTTGTTCTTTCCAATTAGTACTTTTGTCCATTGATTTATGTGAAAAAAAATCATAACATGTATTTAATTTGTTATAAAAGGTAGTAGTGGTTAGCACCACTGATGATTGTGTGTGTCATACATGTCACAATTAAGGGTACGTGGTTGGTTGGTAGCAAATATTTTCCTGCCCGCTGAAGCTCACTTAGCAGTACCAAGTCATGTGTACATTTTAGCTGCTCAAACGAGTCCGACCGGAATCGAACTCGGACCACCTACGTTGTACAGAAACTCCTTCTCATCCAACCACTGAGCTCATGACTTGGTGTCCATTTCAAAATTACTCCGGTCTTTATATTAATCAATTGGAAAAAGCGCTCAGAAACGCCACGGTGCACAAACTTTCCCCCATATTATACTATAATTTGAATGGAAACTTTAAGATTCATAACTTTCTAAGTTATTTCTGTACAACAAAACATCATTCTAAAACCTCCCAATTTCATTTTGAGAGGATTATTAACTCTCAAAATAATGAATATGGTGTTTTATTGTCAGGTTCCACATCCCAGGTATAATCATCCAACATTCGTATTAGAGCTTGTTGTTGTTCCGCAAAAGAAATTTTAGTGGTTACTGTGGTAGATGGCTGCACGGTTGGTGGCGTTGCGGCTGATGGCGGATGAGTTGGTGGCTGTTCTCCTCCTTTTGTTGTCTACGGTTTAGGTTGTAGCGTCTGTTGGGCATATGTTAAGTATTATGGTATGTGAACTCGCTCCTTTGGTTGATCTTTGGTCATGGACACACTATGATACTCCTGTCGTCTACGGTGCCTTTTGCTGATCCGTCCACGGATACCACCTCACGTTTATGCCGAACTTCTGTGACATGCATTGCTGGCTGCTCGCAAATAGTGATTGGGGTGTCCGTGGTGAGGTCAGTGTCTTCATGGCTGGACTTGCGCTAATCTAGGTCATAGTATGAGTTCAACTGCAGTTTTGCAAGAGCTTGTTCCATGCAGGCTGCCACGAAGTCGCATGCGAGCTCATCAGTCTGCGGTGGTTGTTTTCAGATAGCAATAAACAAGAGGTCACCTAAGTAAGCTAGGGCGTTATGGATCCAAGCCTGTTTGTTGGCCTCAAATTTCTTCGCCTCGGTGACAACCACTCGGCGTTGCATCTCCGGGCTCTGTGCGTCTGGATTAGACGAGTTGGTGTCAATCAAGTTCCGGCATTAATGGCGGAGTTCGTCATTCTCAGTTTCTAGGGACGTAATCTTTTCCTTTGTATTGTTCCTCTGCTGGCTAACCCGGTTGAGCTGCGCCGTCATGGCCTGCATGCTGATCCGACATGCCGCGATTTGACTCTTAAGGGTCTAGGTTGCGCGGTTCGGCTCATCCATGTGTTGGTTGGCATGGACTAATTCTTCTTCCTTCTCGCTCAGGAGTGTTTGCAGATCCTGCGTGGTTTTCTCGTAACGCACCTTTTCCTCGCAGAGTTGACGTTGTTGGCGCTCCATGGATTGCAGCTGGTGTACCACTTTCTAGATGCATGCTATCATGGCCGTCGAATGGTTGCCCAGTTGTTTTGCTAGTGAGTGTTTGGTGTCCCCGGAGACAGCCTCGTACTCCGTCTTTGATTGCTTGTTGGAAGTTGTTGTCGCGGCGTCCCTGACCGGTTTCATCGCTGACGGGGTTTTACGACGCAGGAGGTCCACGACGATGGCAAGCGGTGGCAACTTCTTATTTTCTTTCTGGTACTTCATGTACCGCATGATGTATGTAGAGAGGAACGGGCCAATGGGACTGGAGTAATCCGACAAGCCCTGGTAGTTTTGGAGTTCTACGCGTAGGTTGTCCTTGAGGAGCATACCCTAGTTGATCTTTGCTCCAACATCTTCTAGCAGTAGCAACTCTAGCTGCGCAGGTAGTATCCCATTACATTAGCATCAAAAGTATATTTTGGACTGAGGATACCGCGAATTTGTACAAACCAAGGCTCCTTCAGCTTTGCTCCGACTGCGAAGACATCGTAACCCCGCTTGCTGTCCGACTGCATTTCTGGTAGCCTCTGCGCGATGTTGGGATTTGGAAACCCACAGGTTTCCTTCCACCGCGTGATACCCGTGCCGTCCCATCCGTAGTGGTGGGACAGATAGGTTGCAGAGAATTGGACTTGTACTCCATCCACGGTGCCAGTGGGGAACCCTGCTCCATAGCTCTGGGATTCAAGAACTGCCTGCGGTTGTCGACGTTGAGTCTCCAAGTCTTCATGTCCTACCAAAAACGATGCAGTCTCGTGTTCTGCGTCCAAACTCCACTGACATTGCTATGCCTATCCAGTACCTGTTTGGCAGGTAGAATGGCTGCTCCGGTTTTTTTTGAGGTGTGAACCTCCAAGAAGACATGGTTTCAGTGGAGAGAGTTGAAGCGTAGACTGCGAGACGCAAAGGAAGAACTGAAGAGAGAGACAAAGAGTAGAGAGCACGGAGTGAGTGAGAGCAGGGAGTGACGCAGCGTGGTAGCGAGTGGTGGCGCAAGTGAAGGCAGCGTGGTAGCGAGTACTGGCGCAAGTGAGGGCAGCGTAGTAGCAAGTGCTGGCGCAATTGAGGGCATTGAGGCCATGGTGGTACCTTTAAGTGCGCCTTGGTATCTGCGACTGTGAAATTAAAAGTCAGCGGAATGGTGCTAATGACTGATAGAGGGGATTGGCTAGAGTTTATTTCGGCGGTTGTGATAGGTATTTGAGTGCCTATCATGGCTAGCGTGGGTAACTTGATGTGGTTTCCCTCATCTGCCATGATGACTGCATCTCCGTGGGGATGATAGTTGTTTCAGCCGGTGTCGTGGGCTACTTGGATGTGACTTAGATATATGAGTAGAAGGCTGGTTTCCCTAGCATCCCTGCAATCTGTGATGTCTGGCGAGGGAGGCTGTTCCTGCGCCACTGTGGGCAAGAGGTTTTGCAGCTGTCTTAAGCTTACTGTTGTATGTTGGTTGGGAGCATTTGTATGATATTGCTTGAGTTTTGCCGTGTTGACAATGGTTGTCTAGGAATTGTGGTTATCGCTGTTTACCAAGAGAACCGTGTTGTTCGGCAAAGCTAATTGCACCCTGTATGGTTCATGCCAAATCGTTTCCAATTTGGATTTTCAGATTTTTGGATCTCTTGGACACCACAGTACTTGATCGCCCTTTTAGAATATTTGACGGGGTTTAGAGCCTTGGAAATATTTTGCACTGAGTTCCTGACTTTGTAAGATGTTCATCTTTGCGTCTCTTCGAAATTCGTCAAGTCTGTGAAGATCTTCCACGCGGGCTACTAAAACGCGATGAGGTTGGTAGTCCCGTGGCTGCATCGATTTAAATGTCGGAACAATGTATTATGTTGGTATCAGGGGCATGGTTCCATAAACTAACTCGAAAGGGCTGAATTGAGTGGCTGCTCTAGTGGCCACCCTGAAGGCCTACAATGCTACGGGCAAGCAATCATCCCAGTCCACCTCGTTAGTGATTAGAAACTTGCGCACCATTGTTAGTATGGTTTTGTTTGTGAATTCCGCTTGACCGTTCCCTTGGAGGTAATATACCGCACTTACTCTATGCTTGATGAGGTGGTTATCTATGAGATCCTTGATGACTACATTGACAAAATGCGTGCTTTGATCTGAGACGATTTCCAAAGGACATCCAAAACAAGTAATAATGTTCTCATAGAGGAATGTGGCTGTTACCATGGCGGTGTTGTTGCGTAATAGCTTTGCCTCTACCCACTAGGTAGTGTAGTCCGTGGCAACAACGATGTGTGGTTCAACAATCTGCTAGAGTACGCCACCAGTTGATCGTGCTTGTCGTTGACGTTCTGTGCTAACATGAATCCTACGGCAATCTTGAAGGCATCTATGTGAACGTTGAATGGCTTGGCCCAGTTTGGGGCCAGTAGTATCGGGGTTTCCGAACGAACCTATTTGCTTTTGTCCAGGGCGGTTTGCGCAGCCGGTGTCCAATCCCTTGGGTAGGAGTACCCTGCGTGATTTAGGGTGGCTATCCGGGCAACAAGATGTGCCAGCTTCTCGATGTACATCCTATTGAATTGCGAAATGCCAAGCAGCCTTTGGACCCCTTTTGATCCATGGGTGGGGTCATGTCAAGGATATCTTGGATCTTGGATGGGTCAGGGAGCTTCTCATACTTGCAAACAATATATCCCAAGATGACCCCGGCGAAAAAAAAGAACATGCATTTGTCTGCATTCCAACTTACTTCGTTTTCCCGGCAGGCGTGGAAAATTTGTTGTAACTGGCCAACATGGTCCAGCCTACGGCCGTATATGGTTCCATCATCAAGATAGATACGGAACAACTTCTTCAAACATGGGCGAAAAATCAATTCCATGACGCATTGAAATGTCATGGCTGCATTTTTAGCCCCAAATGGCATTCTTTTGAATTGACACGGCCCCCACTCGAAAGAAAAAGCGGATTTGTTCTTGTCTTGCTCTCCCATGGCGACTTGGTAGTAGAGTTGTCTTATTAGACACACTTTTCGGAAGTTCTTTCTGAATTGTCGTACTATACATGTCTATCTGACGTCCGATTCGACGGGAATGTCGACCGTACCAGAAATTGCTTAGTGAAAACTTCTTGAGGTTTTCTGAGATTGACATTGAGGTAAAAAGCTATTTTCATACGTGGCGTAGGGTCAATAATGACGTCGAAAAAAAATACACGTCACTCTAAGAGACTACAGGTGTGGGCGACCACGGGTCCCGCATGGGCGACTGCAGTATCCACATGGACGACCGCCGGTCCCGCATGGGTGACCACCGGTGCCACATGGGCGATCGCGGGTCTCGCATGGGCGATCGCCGGTCCGCTGCAACTGCGGTTTGAGGCGACCGGCAGTCAGGAGGGGCGAGTGCGCAAGAGCTCTTGCTCTTGCTCTTGAATCCTCTTTTACGCAATCCCTCAATCCCTCATATTTAAATTTTGAATTCCCCGCTTCAAGCATCTTCCCCGTTCCCCCTCATTTCCCTTAAATCTCCCTTTATTTTTCATTCTCCCTCTTCTTCAAATTTAATATTCTCCGCTTCTTCACATTTCCCATTTCCAAATGAAAATGATTGTCATGGTCATGATTGGCCAAGACCTGTGACCATGATAAATGAAAAATGAATTTTTGAGTGCCTTGGACACTCTTCTGGTGCAAGATGGATTTAGACCCGTACAAGTTTAATCTCAATTTTAAAATAAAATTCTCATCATTCTCTCTTTTACCCTCTCCTTTTTCCTCCTTTCCTTTTGAATAATTGTATTCTAGCCAATCAATGATTTTTGAGCCTCATGGTCTCCTTGATAGTAGTTGAGTTGAGGCATTTACTTCCACTCAACTACAATCGAGAAGACCATAAAATCATTATCCATTAAGGATAAATTAGCATACTTTGGGGACTTTGAAGTTAGTGATCATTCTCCTTTCATCAAGGTATTGTAAAGCCAAATGGTCAATCTTGAGGGTCCACAATGTAAAGTGAGCCTAAGACAAGAAGAGTAAAGGTACGCTTATTTCAAGTTCCTATAATGTCTTAGTAGTGAATACAAGTGTTGAAAATATTTTGACAATCATGATATCTAAGTTTGATTTATTCATCATAATATGGGCAAGGGATATCAAATACTTGCACGTCATTCACAAATAATGGGTTAAATATTACTATGAGTAATTGGTTTATTAGAATGTTTGTAAATGATTATTGTTGTCGACTTATAATATTTACCTTCATATGGTGGTCACTCAATTTTTTGCCAAATCTATAATATGTTATATATCACCCTTTAATTTAACAAGCAACATTTTCCCTCACTTGTTACTAGGCTATATGCACGAACCCCTTTCTCTTAATTGTATTAGAAGGCGTTAATACTTAACCTGCCAAAATTTTCAAATGCCTCCCCCCAATCATTTTAATCAATGTTATAATGTTATGGGTCCGTAAACTAATTGCAAGGATAATGTATTAGCATATATATACTCAGATATTGTATATGGAGAAGTTATAATTTATTAAAGACTCCACTGACTTAAGAAGAAACTAAAATTTGTTCTTGAAGGTAATGTTAGAATATATGGTGAAGTTTTGCTGCAAACATAGTATCTTATCTAAATGCTAGAAATTGATTGACATGATTAAATTCTAAGATTGTAGATATTGAAGTGTTTGATGCATTAAAGAGGCTAAGACTCTGTAAATCAATACACATTTTATCAATTATTTTAAATAGTTAGGCACAAAATGACTTGCTAAGATATACACCATATAATAAAATATATACCATGTCATGCCTACCAAGAGGATGAGAAAGTGTCACCCCATCCTCCCTCCCATTCATTATTTCCAATTCAGAATTTTAGACCTCTCATGTCTATTTTTTAGGAACAGAAAGATCATGAAATGGGAATTATGGGACCAATGATCCCAAATTACTAGCATGTGCCTACTCCTTGTTAATTAAACTAATACTTAAAAAACTACATGGCTCTTTTATCCCTCCCCCATCCAATGTTCATCCTCATCTCATCCTCCTACGAGCTGCTACGAACCCTTATGGACTCGCATGCAACATAGCTGGGAGAATTCTCGATTGCAAAAAGGGAGACCGACGGTGCAGAAAGAGCGACCGGCGGTGCACAAAGAGCGACCGTCGCTGCAAAAGGGAGACCGGCGGTGCAGAAAGAGCGACCGTCGGTACAAAAGGGCGACCGCCGGTGTAGAAGGACCGGTGGTCCCCTTGTCCACCGCGAGTCGGGGCGATCGCCGGTCGCCAATTAGCGACCAACGTTCGCCCCCAGGCGACCGGCGGTGCAGAAAGAGCGACCGTCGGTACAAAAGGGCGACCGCCGGTGCAGAAGGACCGGTGGTCGCCTTGTCCACCGAGAGTCGAGGCGATCGCCGGTCGCCAATTAGCGACCGACGTTCGCCCCCAGGCGACCGGCGGTCTCGCGGTCTACAGGGCAATCGGCACTTGCCTGTGGGCAATTGACGCTCGCCTACTAGCAACCGACTGTCGCCCCTAGGCGACCGCCGGTCGCCCATGAACATTTTGGACGAAGGACATGAACTTTGAAGAGCCATAACTTTTTCACTTGGACTTTGTTTTTGACGAAATCACTTGGGTTGGGTCCCAAATTAAGTCTAGTATACGTGGTCAAAATTGCAGACCCATAAGATTAAGTATGAAAAAACGGCATGCATTTTAGTGAAGGGAGTATTTGTTTTTTGGGTTTCTAAACATTTGGCATGTTTTACCATTGCAAGCCTATTATGTGACATCAAAAATGTTTTTGCATGATTTTTTTTACACAAATGTGATCTTTAGATGCATTCCACAATCTTTGTAGTTGGAAGTATTTTGATCCAGATAATTTTAGTATTGGCTTTGCAATGATATTTCTACGATGAAAAAAGAGAAAAAGTGGATGATTTTTGAAGAGATAGATCCCCTTCAACCATTGTTAGATTTTGAATTTATTTTTTAGAATGTATTCCAATTACAATCTTGTATTGGTGATATAAACCTCGATCCATTCGAAGATATATTGAAGATAAGGTATATTTTGAGTGCAAGGGGTCTAGTTTTGGACTATATTAATTACTTTGTAAAATATTTGGCAGTTTTTATAATTGCAAGGCTATTATTTGAGCCAAGGTATTTTTTTTTAGAATTTTTTTGGTACAAGAGTGTGTTTGAGATAAAGATGAACAACTTCTAGTTGGTCATGTTTTGATTGCAAATTTCATGTTGGTAGTATTTTCACCTCAAAGTGAAATTGATGGTAGCTTGTAGATTTGTTTTGTACACTAAAACGTTACGTTATCGCAATCTATGAAGTCCATGAGTGAAGTTTTGGTCCACATGATCTAAAACAAATATATTGTAATCAAGTTTGTACGATTGAGATCTAAATAGCTAATCTTAATTTTCATCTATGACACTTTCTTTGAAAATGTGTTATTGGCTAAAAATACCCCAAGAACGTTTAGGGGCTAATCACCCCCTTGGTTCCAATCGTATTGGGTTCAAATATGCCCACTTATACTCAAACATATGGTTCCCTTTTGCCTATGGATATTTTAGCACTTCCACCATTTTCAAAGGGTCCTAATTTGCTACTTAAATGTTCAGACCACCATCCCACCCCTTTCATTCAACTTATGTACACCCTTTATTCAAAATTCTAAATGATCCACGTAAATCATGACATATACATGCGTTTTCATATAGATTTTTTGATGGTTCCATCACTCTTACGAGGTCCTTATTAGATAGTAGAATTGTCAAAATCATTATCCATCCTCTCTTCTCTAATTTCCCTTTATTATTGAAAGTTATGCTTATAAAACACTTGCAAGTAAATAGTGGCATTTACATACGTTATTCCCACAATCTTTAAATATCACCATAATTTTCATAGGGTTATAATAAGCTACTCCAATCATAGCATTATTCTTCTTCCCCTTCGACCTATTTTCTACCAATTATTTAAAGTTCTGCTCACTCCAAATTCCTGCAAGTAATTTTGGAAAAGTAGTTCTAATTTTCCTATGATTTATTTGGTAATTCCACCGTTTACGAAAGATATTACTAGCTACTCCAAATGTTTAACCACCTTCCTCCCTCTTTTATCCAAATATATGCGTCCACCCCTCCTTAGAACGAGTCTAATTAATCTGAGGTTATCCAAGAAAAATACTTCCCTTCTTCTTGTGGTCCTAAGATTTTTACCACTTCTTGCTGGCGACCGACTGTTGCCCCTAGGCGATCGACGGTCGTTTGCTGCCGACCAACTGTCGCCCCTAGGCGATCGGCGGTCGCCCTGGACCGACGGTCGCCGTGGACCGGAGGTTACCCTCATGTGCAGAAGTTCTATTCAGACACGCTTTATTCCCGCTCTTATTCAAATTTACGAAAGGTTCAAGTAAATCATAACATAGTACATAACCAAGTACTGAATCATCTCTTCCTTCTTATACACACACCCCATTTCAACTAATTTAATTATTCTCAGGTATTCGACAGAAACTACTTACCTTCCTCTTATAGTCCAAAACTTCTAATCAGGTTTCATATAAATTACATAGAAAAAGTATAAATACTAATCTCCCTCTCTATTTCCCTATACATCTTCCACTTCCCCACGGCTCAAATAGTAGCCTTGCAATGATAAAAATTGCCAAATATTTTACAAAGTAATTAACATAGTCCAAAACTAGACCCCTTGCACTCAAATTATACCTTATCTTCAATATATCTTCGAATGGATCGAGGTTTATATCACCAATACAAGATTGTAATTGGAATACATTCTAAAAAATAAATTCAAAATCTAAGTTGGTTGAAGGGGATCTATCTCTTCAAAAATCATCCACTTTTTCTCTGTTTTCATCGTAGAAATATCATTGCAAAGCCAATACTAAAATTATCTGGATCAAAATACTTCCACCTACAAAGATTGTGGAATGCATCTAAAGATCACATTTGTGTAAAAAAAATCATGCAAAAACATTTTTGATGTCACATAATAGGCTTGCAATGGTAAAACATGCCAAATGTTTAGAAACCCAAAAAACAAATACTCCCTTCACTAAAATGCATGCCGTTTTTTCATACTTAATCTTATGGGTCTGCAATTTTGACCACGTATACTAGACTTAATTTGGGACCCAACCCAAGTGATTTCGTCAAAAACAAAGTCCAAGTGAAAAAGTTATGGCTCTTCAAAGTTCATGTCCTTCGTCCAAAATGTTCATGGGCGACCGGCGGTCCACAGGGCCACCGGCGGTCGCCTAGGGGTGACAGTCGGTTGCTAGTAGGCGAGCGTCAATTGCCCACATGCAAGCGCCGATCGCCCTGTGGACCACGAGATCGCCGGTCGCCTAGGGGCGAACGTCAGGCGCTAATTGGCGACCGGCGATCGTCTCGACTCTCGGTGGACATGGCGACTGCCGGTCTTGTTGTACGTGGCGAACTCGCTCATCGTTGTGCTGAGTTGTACAGTACATGTGGCAACCACATAGGATTCAACGTGGACAGAGTAAATCAAGGCTAACTTTTTTGTAAAGGAAGATTCTGTAGATTCTATTAGAGATTCTGAGGCTCAATGTCTGTCTGACATGTCGTGTCTGTCTGACGTTCGACAGTGTCTCATAAGACAACTCTGTACTTTGGGTATGAAATTCTTATTTAAATTTAAAGAAGAGGGTGCTAGTTTTGAGAATTGGGTTGTTGGATCCCGAATGTTTGGGAAGGTGTGCAAATTAATGCCGGAGATTATTCAATTGCTTCAGGGCATTAGTTTTCTAACATAGTAATCGGTGATCACCGGTATCCACATCGTCTAAACCGGTGATAAACGGTTACTATGCCATTGTTCTGAGAAGCCATTACTCCCATCAGTAGTGCGCTGACACGTGCTTCATGGTGGCTTCGACGCATGATTGGGTGATCAGTGATCACCAGCTGCGATTATGGTGCAACCGGTGACGACCAGTCACCTTCATCTCGCACCTCTTTGTAGCGCGTCATTTCTTATCAATTGCTTTTGAATGCACATGTTTGCACATGGGGAGGGCGCGAATGTTTGAGTCGCAATTTTCAAGCTCACATAGCCTGGCACTATTCGTGTTCGATTTAGTACACCGCTCGTGTTGTGCAATAGACACGTTAGGACAGGATTGTAGAGAGAGATCGGTTTAGGAGATTGAGATTCAAGAGCATTGCAGTGTTTTGAATGTCTTGCTGGAGTTTGTGAGGGTTTGAGGTCGTATTGGTTGCAATAAGCGAGCGTAAGAGTTTGAGTTTACATTGCTGAAGCTCGCATAGGGTTGCATTGCTGAAGCTCGAATTAGCTGCACATTGCTGAAGCTCGCATAGTGAGAAATTGGTCCATGTTTTCTGGCTTGGTTTTTTGAGGTTGTGAAGTCGCCAGGGTGTAGGGTGTGAGGGTTTTGTTACAGGGTGGTGGAGGGCGCAAGGCGACGCGAGTACTGGGTTTTGTGAGAGTTTAAGGTCCCATTGGTTGCTGTAAGCGGGCGTGAGAATTTGAGTTTGCATTGCTGAAGCTCGCATAGGGTTGCATTGCTGAAGCTCGCATAGGGTTGCATTGCTGAAGCTCGCATAGGATTGCATTGCTGAAGCTCGCACATGGTTGTATTGTTGAAGCTCGCATAGGGTTGCATCGCTGAAGCTCGCATAGGGTTGCATTGCTGAAGCTCAAATTAGCTGCACATTGCTGAAGCTCGCATAGTGAGAAATTGGTCCATGTTTGCTGGCTCGGTTTTGTAAGGTCGCTAGGGTGTGAGGGTTTTGCTTCGGGTTGGTGGAGGGCGCAGGGCGGCGCGAGTGCGCGTTGACGTGTGTGCGCGTTGACGTGTTCGAGGGAGCCATGAGGCTTCATCGACTTCGCGGTTTAGGGTTCTCTTACCTTTTGTTTTTGTTGAATGTTTGCTGGATTTTGTGTTTGTGCTTGCTGGATTTTGTGATATTGTGTGCATGATTTTGTGGATTTGCTTGAGTGCTTAATCTTTCAAAGTAGACAGGTTTAGATCGATAAAGTTGACAGCTTAGTGGTCTCACCATCATGATCACACAAGGTGATTAGTATTTACATGACCCAATCTCATTGTCAATCTGTGTGAGTTTAGTAGTGTGTGTGTTCAGTTGTGTGTAAGTTCGGTCTCGGTAGTGTGTGAGTTCAATCCCGAGGTGTGTGAAATTAGTGTCGGACGTGTGTGAGTTCGTGTGTCGGTAGTGTGTGAGTTCAGTCTCAGTAGTGAATGTGCATTTAGGTTTAGAATGGGTCGTTGAAGCATAGTGACGTTAGAGGGTCTAGTGAGAAGTCTGTATCGGTTGGGAAGGCGAGGCAGGACGAGCTTGCATCTGATTCCGAGGAAGGCATTGATGTGTATGACGTTGATGGCACACTCAAAAATTGAAGGAACCCCCTGCTGTTCTCCACATTGAGGATTTTGTGAATACTATTAAGTTGGAGGACACTAGTGTGAACCCGCATCGATTGAAGAAAAAAGAGGTACCAGAGGAGTTGCTGTGTGGGCTATTCGGATGTTGCCCGGGGAAGGGTGGAAGGGCTGGTTACAAATGGCAAGACTGTACAGACAAGTTGGTCTTAGCCCAACTGAAGCAGTTACATCTCATTGTGTATCAACATAGTAAAGACTGTATGCCAAGTTTTTTGAAGATAAACTTTTCACAAGGCATTGCAGTCAAACATGCAGAGGGAAGAGGGAAAGTCAATTAGGCAACATACGGCCAAGAGACCAATCAAAAGCAGAGAACAAGGTGGGATACTCAACGCGCAAAATTGATGTAATGCAAGCAGAAGGATGTTGAAATGACTAAGGGCGCCTTCAAGAAAGTAAAACTTGAGAAATGCGCTCCGAATGGAAGTGTTGGCTCTTCAAAGCAGATAGGAGACTTTTACCTTTGCTTAAATTTTAGTTCTTCCCTTTGTTTAGGATATTACATGGTATTTCTTGTGGTAATGTGTAATATGTTCAATCTCTAATTGCAGTTCATTTGCTCGTCTGCAGCAAATCTCAGAAGTTTGTGCATCCAGAATACCAACGCGACTTAAAGACGACATGGATTCTCGAGTTTCAGAGCGTGTTTCTCACCTGAGCGATATGATGAAGGCTTTGACTACGGAGATGCAAGAAGCATGGGCCAGCTTAACGTCAACCCAAAAGGACCGAGACATCGCCACACAGGAGGCTCGAAGTGTTGAATTATTCCTTCTGGCACTTGAGGAACAACTAAAATGCTTGCATGTAAGTTGTATGTGCAGACCTTTCACCAAACTTTAAGCTGGATTTATATGGCATTGGAGTGGGGAGCAAATTGACTCCTCTGAAAAAATATTCAGTTGTGCATACTCCTACTTCACCACGAGTTGCAAATGTTCGTTACAGTGCCAACAAGGAGGAAAGGCGTGAGCCAGAAGTGAAGGGATTTGTAGCACCTTCGCCTGAACGAGCTGGGGCCACCCAACCTCCCTCCAAAAGCCCATGTGGGACAAGACTCCCATCGACAAGTACTATTCCTTTCTCATATCAAGGTAAGACGACCGTATACAATTAGGTGCTTGATTTTCTGAAGGATTTGAAATGTTTGGATTTTTGACTTGGGTCTTCTCTTTTGTAATGCAAGGCCTTGTAAAAGCAATTCCCAATGATGACCCTGGTTCACCGGATACAAGGGGTTTGGATTCTCGAGAAGAGGACAAGGATGGTAGGAGCAAAGAAAAAGGAGATACTTAGGAGGACTTGCAGTTGTCATCTGTGTGCGAGCCCATATTGGGAGAAGGTGCGAGCAAAGATGCCTCAATGCTCAATGTTGTTGAATATTTGCAGGCCGAGAAAGCCCAACCTGTGTCGTTAGAGAAGTTGGAAGAAAGTCAAGAAATCATGGCGCTACCTGAGTCAACACCACCAGGTAAGATAGCGTCAACAATTGAGCATGAAAAATCCCCTTCTGATCTCAACCTCTAGCATTTGGAACGAGAAGGGTTGTCTTCACCTCATGAGAGCCTTGCAGTGGTTGATCGTCCCAAGACGCACTCGCAGCACCGTAAGTCAGATGAGGGTGTGCACGGAATTGAAGGGACGCCTCTTCCTGCTATAGAGGCAATGAATGTTGATGTCCCAGCAGAACATAGCGGTGTTAGGCAGTCACTCAGCAGTCGAGATGATGCACCGGAGGCCCTTGTCATGGAAGTTGACAATACTGGACCAGAAGGGCCTAAGAAGAAGATTCGGCATATGATTTTCCTAGGCTCCACCTCTGCAGCTACAAGCACACGTCTCAAACGAAAGGCGAGGAGCAAGAAAAAAGTGGTAAAAGAGTGACTTTGCCAGTTCTCATATTATTTTCTTGAATATGTTTAACTTAATGTAGTGTGTGTTGATTGTATCAGGAGTATCATGGTTTTTAACTCGGGAGATACGCATTTTGTATACGATAGGCCATTCCTATCTTTCTTTAACTATCGATACACATATTTTATGCTTTATGTGAATTTTAAGTTTATGACCTTTGTTTCATGGTTACAGGTTTCATGGTTAGATTTCACTGATATATCTAAGGGGAAGGAACAACATGCGATACCCGTGTTCTGTCCCGTAGCCGGCCCTTGCCCCATGATGGAATTTTCCTATGTTACTAAAAGTGCTTTCCCTAAGCATGTAGTATTAGATGATGGCCTGGAAAGGAGGTGCGCTTGTACTATTTGGAATTGCTTGCTAGAATCAGGTGGTTGTATATGGACAGTGAACAATGGGGGGAGGTTTGCGTACTCGGCGGATGGAAGATTGGCTACCCACATGCTCTGTCACGTACGTCGGGGACTTTACCTCTCCACGCTTCACCATCAAATCCCTTCTCAATTGAGTCACTTTTTATAAATGAAGATATTTTATATTTCAATTGTCTTGCATTGCACGAGGGGGAACCAGAGATGGTCTGGTGTGACGAAGGGCAGGGGTGTTATGAAGCGCACCTAAACCCTAAGTCGGGTGTAATTGCTGAAAACATTCACGCTTATCATGGGCATAATCCAAGAAAGATGATATGGGAGTGTAACATGACGTGTGGCTGCCACCTGTCTTGTAGAAATAGAGTTGTTCAACATGGAATAACTGTGAAAGTGGGGGTTTTTTGGATTGGTCCATAAGGCTAGGGTGTTCAGACCTCCGAAGCTATCCCGATGGGAGGTTTTGTGTTTGAGTACCTCGGTGAAATCAGTAGCAGTGAGGAACTTATAAAAAAACATGGAGATTCAGTTCTCTACGGTCGCTACACACTTGATTTGAATGCCGTGTAGAAAAGTGAGGCTCGAGTGTGTGACAAAAATGCTTTATGTGTGGACGGATTTTCTTTGGGAAATGTGGGGAGGTTTGTCAATATGAGGTGTGAAGATGCTAACTTGGTGGACTTTTCGGTGAGGATTGAATGGAGTGACCCCCGCTTTTATCACGTGGCTTTCTTTGCAAAGAAACCCATCCATGCCCTTGAAGAACTCACTTGGGTAATATCCCAATCACAATTCCAATGCCAATAATCTTCATCTTCTGTCTTTTGTATATGGTCTTTGATTTTGTACTACGTTAGTATTAGGACTATGGATCGACTTACTGGGAAGAATGGGGAAACGCCCCCTGTTACTATGAGAGCCCACACTGCCGAGGCCAGAAATTGGTTGCAAGTTCAACACCACTTCAGAAAATGGAGAAGAAGGTACGAAGGAGGATAAGATTTTGCATGGGTGCATAGTTTGTTTACCATGGTGCTAGTAACGATAGCATGTATATATTGTACGTAGAGAGAACAACGTCACTTCCAGGGCAAAATTACTACTTATACTCATTTTAGACATCAATGAGACCAGCCATGCCCTTTTTGATCCTCCTTTTGAATTTCCATTGCCCATTGAAATTGCCTTGAAGTGCAGTTGGTTAATGGAATTTACTTACTGCAGTTGAAAGCTACTCAAACCTCTCACCGACACCTAATACGTATGTAAATGTGAGCATTAGAATGCACACTGCCTTTGTATTTCAAGTGAATTCGGCACACTGAATTTGTAAAATTTTGTGTTGAAGAGAAATTGGTGTGACTTTGCAAACATATGTGCATTAAAGTGAAAATCATGTGACTTAGCCCATTTTTTTGTGTTAAAGTGAAAATGAAAAGTCACATGTTGAAGTGGAATTGGTTTAGATTTTGTAAAGTGTTGTTTATTAATGTGAATTTGATGAGATTTTACTACATGTCTGTTGCACTTCCGGTAACCCTATACCTTCAATTACTACTCAGCCAAATTTCTTTGGTGTACAACAACCATCTTAAGTTCAACTCCTTTCTCAGCGTTTGTCCCAGCCCTCACAACACCAAATTTTCTTACCGCATGCCCAAAACCTTACACAATGACATTCATCAGGTTTTTGAGCATGGCAATAGAAGTTGCCTTTGAATATAAAGTTTATTATTACAAGGCAACAGAGTCCCTAAATGTACTCACGACCACCATTCAGTGAGTGCCTCCTTTATGACAATTTCGCTCTCAATCCCTAGCTTATATATAGCAAGGTTACCCTTCACATGATGGGGAGCTAATATCAAAGGAAATTTACAAGCCCTTACCAAATGAGATTCGACATATGCTACTTTGGACTTGTCTAGTAAGACATAAGTATCATGTCCCGTACCATACTTTTGGTAATAGGTACTACAAATCACGGAATCACCCCTTCTGAAGAATCCACTCTATGGACAATGAAAATCCTCGCGCACTTCAACCTTGGCTTTCACACACTGAAGAATATAGAATTCCACATTTTCGGCGTTTCCCGGTTGAGCAGGGATCATGAAGTTATTCCCCGCTTGTGTTAAAGCACCATGTTGAAGACCAACTCCACCATGTGACCAATTCGTGGGGTTGTCATTGGCTTCTATTTACCGTCAAACAGTTCCAACGTCATATGGCCTCAAACGAACTGCCCGCCACGATTGTACATGAGACTGCTGCTCGCAGTTATTCCAATCCTGCCCTATACATGGTGCACAAAAGCACGATAAATCTCGAACTAGCAATAGCATAGTATTAGCCTCAGCTGCCCCCAATATAGAGTGAAGTTGTCGTGAGCCAGGGAGTGTTCTGCAACCCCTGTCAATAGTCTTGTCTACATCATCAATAGCAATATGCCAAAAATCACGAGAAACAGACACCACTTTTGATCCTTCATATGAACTCAAGGCACGATGTGATAATTTAGTCTTTTAGAAATTAACACAATGTTGGGCATTGGATAGCTCATCCTCAGGGTGCTGAATTTGGTGTTCCT
This sequence comes from Bryum argenteum, assembly GCA_037043015.1. Lineage (NCBI taxonomy): Eukaryota > Viridiplantae > Streptophyta > Bryopsida > Bryales > Bryaceae > Bryum > Bryum argenteum. The sequence continues at coordinate 31,711,644 of CM073321.1, read as the reverse complement.
CAAGGCCCTCTTGACAACTGCCCCAACACCATCCCATTCACCTGCCAATGAGATAAATATCACGCCACAAATTAGTACGTACACTCGAATAAAGTAGCTCTATAGGCAAAGTAGGTACAAATCAAGGTAAATATGTGTATATTTACTACAAAATGTTGTACTCACGTAGGCCTGAAGAGTATTATAATTTGTACCACTTGTTTCTCAAATACCAGATTTTGTACACATCAAGGGCCAGCCCAAATTCAAACCACATACCATTTATACCATTCGTACCATACTTTGTACCCACACTCTACATTATAGTACAAAATAGTACCAATTTGACTCTATGTGGTCGACTTCGCACTCACACCATACATTATAGTACAAACCTTCTCATATATATTCTAAGTAGAAAACTTTGTACTCACACACTACTGTACAGTTTAAAGACCTACCATTTCTATTCTGTCTGGCAAACTTTATACTCGGCTGTGCCACGTTAATTTAAAACTGCCACCCTGTTCACTCTAAATAGTAGATTTCTACTCGAAGTGTGCAACAACAGTAGTAAGACTTGTGTATCACTTTCACCCCAAGACCACGATAAATATCTATAGCAATAAAACCTATACCAAACCGTCTAACAAAAGTATCAAAATACTACATCAATAACGGTTTTATGACTCACCTTTACCATGGCCGCTACCAAAATAGTTCCACCGCATAGAACATGCGGTTAGCCCAGAATAACGCGCCACAAAATAGATGGCTTTAGGTTGTCCTGCCCTTAAATTCGGCAGCACAACCATCGGAATACACCCATTGTGCAGAAGGTCTAACACTTGAGGCAAGCAACCAATCCCAATGCAACAGAAGACAGTGCTGAACGAACAAACTATCATGTTTTTTGTCATCAGATATGTAGTAATGTGTGTACTTTGCAATTTCACCTTCCTCACCATCTACCACCGGAGGTATTCTATACAAGGTGATATAAACTAGAATAGTAATACTAGTGCTAAACCAGTGCATGGACTGGACCGCATTCTCGATTGCAAAGGAGTAATTCTCAGCAAAATCTATGTGCGAAATCAACCCACCAACTGGAAGGCTTTTCATCATTCTTCTACACTCCCCATCTTGCCTCTTAGCCACAAAATTATGGGTTACAGAAGTGCCAACCTTAGACCTTAAATATGACACAAACTTACCCGGTGCGGTCTCCTTAAAGACCTCTTGAATCCTTTTTCTTTCCTGCCCAGATTCCTCATCTACTGGGGAATACACGTATGCAAGCGGAGAGCGGAGAGCGTAGAGCGTAGAGCGGTGAGAAATTAGAGAAATTTACAAGGATTTTTCGGGAGATTTAGAAACAAATGTACCCTATTACCAAAAAAAATATTCTAAAATTAATATGTTTTAAAAATTTGTCTTAAAATAACGGCTCCTAATTCCGTGAATTTTTTTGATGAAAATCTTAGTGTCTATAACATAGTTACTAAATTAGGGCTGACGTCATCAATTAAATACATTCAAACATAAACTAAATTTTCATAAATTCTTCAAAACTCTCCCCAGTGAGGGCTAGCGTCATCAACACCATGTAAGCAATCACTAGTATTTAATTCCATACTTGAAGTTTAAAAGAAAGCATACTTGGTCGAGTTTATATGCCCTAATGCGCATGGAATAATCATCAGTTCAAGCCTGCTTCTGATACAATGTAAGGTGGGTTTGATTGGACATATGTCGTTGTAATGCGGGGGTCCGGGTTCGAAACCCCATGGCCTTGTTTGAGCATCCGCGTGCAATGAGCCAATGTTTGACGCTAGCCAGAGCTAGAGAGATAGAAAATAACAACCCCTATTCCATTAACATTGTGACAAGAGTACAATCTCAGAATCAATAAAACAACACATAGCAATCTCTTTTAAACTACCATATTTTTTTAACACTATGTAACGAAGGCAAATATTCAAATCGAATGTGACATTTAATGCAAAATATACTAGAACATAATAAATATGCGGGAAATATATATAAATACTACGAACTCAAGAACGAGTCAAAAACATATGATAAGCACACCAAAAGGGCTACATGCTACTAGGTGGTCAAATCCATATATTAGATCAACTAGAATCATCTCCGCTAACTACGGGAGCGTCGAAAGACTCGTCACATTGGACCGCTCTGAAATCAAGGTAGCAAAGAACGCCGCGTGGAATAGGTGGAGCATCTGCTAACGCCCGGAGAGGCGATGGAGCTGCTACGAACCTCTCAGCTAGACTCTCTGCATACGCAGGTAGTGCAAATGCGACCGGAGGACTTCAAACGACATCGGCGTGGCGGTGAACACGTTCATCTAATCCTGCGTTACTAAATACCAAATTTAAGTTAGTTTCGGGAAAAAATATCAAATGCCACCCATTCAACAATAAATACATTTAATTTCAAATCAACCCACCCATGTAACGGAGTGCCTTCTTCTTCCTAGGCTCCTCACTTGTTGAGTCGTTGTTGGAAAGTCCAGGCCGTGACCCACATCGACTCGGTTCTACAGATGCTTTAAGAACTCCGTCAAAGATCTCCTTATCATTCTCCAAGGCTATTAGATAGCGATTGGTTTGTTGACAGGCCTTGACGGAAGCACCTTCAAAAAACTCAACATATATTAGAGAAAACACCAAATTGGAGAATACACGAATTTGGACAGAAAAAATAATACACATATACCTGTCGAGGCTCTCCAATCGAACACGATGTCGAACAGATCGGTCAAGCACTTAATAAAGCACTCGATGAAATCTGAATGCTTCTCACAAGCTCCGCGCCATGGAGTCCCGTCCGGGCGCAAGAGTTGGTTGTCTTTGGTGGTAAAAATTGGATAGGTTGTCGTTGTTATCTGGGAAAATATCAAGTTGGCCCCAGAGACCGTTCGAACGCTTTGTTTCAAATTGCGCCTTTTCCCGTGCGAAAACCTTGATGTAAAAGTTTTGAGTCTGTAGATATAAGATAATTGAATAGAAAAATAATTAAAATTAGATACGGTGACAAATAAAACTTACAAGACATTTATTTAAAACAAAGCATGACTTACGGTCTTGTTCGCAGAAAGCTTTGACGACAACCAAAGAGGGTTGTAGCCCCACCAATCTTGAACAACCTTGAAGTCATACTCAAAGGCGTGCGTGTCCAACTCTTCTTTCATTTTCCTGTCCCGAGGGTGCATGAGAAGTATGACTCCATCATCGGTCAAGTTGTAATCTGCAAAGCAAAATACCATCTCGAAGAAATCTTCTTCTTGGGTGTTCCATTCTGGCACAAAAGCTGGATCAACGAGAGGAACGAGAAGATCCTCGGGTGCGTCTGCAATGATGAGATCAATGCCAACGTATTTTGGCTCCATTCTCATAGCTTCGCATGATTTCTCTCGACCTGCACCAACCTGGGTTACAAGCAACATACTTGAAGTTAGTCTAAAAAATTGTAACAATTAATTTTGAATACTAATTGCAAAAAAAATTTAATGTACCTTGCAAATGTGTTTCAGAATGCTCTTCATTTGTGGCTCCATGCGCTGCTTAACGTCGGCCATTTTGATCAGTTTGGCCATATTCTCAAACTCTAGAAAAAGAGGCAAGTTGGACTCTGCTTGTTTATCTGAATCGGGAAGAATGGGACGCTTTGCTTCTCGAGCACAAACAAGACGAGCTAAACGTGCTGCTGCGGATGGAGAGGCAGCACCTACGGCCTCAACAGCTTGGCTTGCTTGGGTAAGGTTGCCAGGGTCCCCGGGTGCTTGAATAGAAGGTGGTGTTAACACGTAATTCATTATAATGGGAATATTCAGATTATCATCAAATAACATATTTCGTTAAAGTGAGAATATTTCTATTATCATCGACCTAAATCCCACAAAAAGGACTTCGGGTCAACCTAAAGTGCAAAACAAGAAACTCAGAACTCTCTAATATCAGCAAAACATCCCATTAAAACAAGAAACTCAACTATATTGAGAATATATATTAGGAATGGTCAAAACACATTCCATATCTAATCAAAAAAAGAATAGCACATCAAAACGGAAAACACATTAAAATGAGAAATCATAACAAAGTAAAAAATTACATATTGTTCTAAAAATACGATTCTATCTAAAATATCAATTACAATACAGTTCTACTACAAAACAATTACAACAATCTACTTATCTGATTCTGCCTAGAAAACTCTAATTAACTTCAACGTTATTAAGCTTAAATCCAATTCGAGAAAAAATTATGGACGAGCTCTTGCCCACTTTGTCCTCCATACTAGCTAAAGCCGCGATGAACTATTTAGGTCGACGTGACCTAAATACCAATGTCTTCAGTGATCAAAAATCTTATTCCTCCTCGCCCTCAAAACGCAGAATACTTTGTTTGATGATAGTAACCTGTTGCTCAGATATTGAGATTGTTGGACGTTGAGCACCAGCCTTGGCACTCGATTTCCATGTTGTAAAAATAGCACCTGCATAAAGCCAGACCGGGTCATGGCTGTCATCAAAGACCCATTTAAAGTTCTTCTGTGTGTCCCAGCCAACATAGGTATCTTGATCAATAGCACGCTTGCTAAAAGGCTTAAAAAATTGAATTTGAATACATCCCGGATTGTTGCGATCTACATCGAAATCAGTCAAAGCCCTCGCAATCCAAAAGGGTCGAGCATCTCCATTTGCAGGACGTAAAGCCAAAAAGTAGCCGGCAAATACATCTCGACCAACGCGAAATGAATCTCTTGGTTTATCACACAAGCGGCCAATAAAATGGGGGTCTTGCCCATATTCCTCGCGTAATTCGCCAGTGTTAAGAAATTCTCGAATCAATGGTACCCGAGACAAAGGCCAACATCCATTCTTCAAAGTAGAAGAAACCTCCATGGGCGCCAACAATAAATCATTTACAGTACGCCAATATCGTAAAACGGAATCATGTCGTCGACGAAACTCTCCTGACAAGTCTTGGGCACATGAAGTTTCCCACAACTTAATGAAACCTGATATACCTTTCACAATTTCATCGAGATTCTTCATAGGAATTGACGCTAGAGGTTTCATTTCTCCCGTAGGCAATAGAGGCATACCAGTAATAGAATTCTCTTTCCACAGTTTGATTCCTTCACTAGTCAATGGAAGCCACTCATTGTCAGAACATAACATCTTGTACTTCATCATGGGCCACCCGTTGTCATATTTGAAAAATTTGAATTGTTGCCCTTCAGAATGACCAACAAGAACTTCATCTTTAGAAGCAATGAAATCCTTGATATATCCTTTAAAATCAGGAATCTCCTCAATCAAATGCGGAATAACTGGGAGTGCCTCAGCATCCATGAACGATTTCATCAGAAGAGGAATTGTCAAATAGTCGTTCTCCAAAATCATACTCCAACGTCCAAACAGAGCGTCAATATCTTCATGAGTATGCCCAACTAAAAGAAAATTGACGTAAATTTCACGGAAAACACCCATATGTACCAGAAGGGACCAAAAGCAAAACATGAATCGATTCTTGTTATCGGAGGCGGCGTTGTCAAGCTGCACATGTAAAACAGGAGGAAGCCACTCCATAGCACCTGATGCCTCACTCTCAGGCAAAAGAGAGTTCAAACAAGCATCTTTTCCGATAAGCAATGCCTCAAACAAAGGATGCGTTCCAGATCCAGCAAACAATGACTTGGAATGTGATATCGGAACTCCTTCTAAATCTCGGAGAAGCTTCAAAATAGATCCAACAGTGTGATTGCAATCACTCGGATAAATGTCAAGTCCATAGTGAGCATAACGAACATCGCAGTGCCCGTGAGCAATCATTCCGATCACAAAGAATAGGAAGCTTCATAAGCGCATCATTTGTTTTTGTTTTGTGAGAGAACAAAGGACAAGCCGTTTTCGCATGATCCATTTTGTCGTGGATAATGCAAAGAACATCTTTGGGCCTTTGAATAGATAAAGAGCGGTTTGTATAATAATACTCACGATGTGTTCGCTGATGGTCCAAGTGCATTTTAAGCTTTTTGATCCACATGTTTTCTTCACTTGAATCTGGCACCATGGACTTGATCATGGTCTCAAGTTTATCACACGTTGCACATCGCGCAAAATTGTCTCCGGGTGCTTTCTTCGAATACTCGGATAATATTGTTCGCCTAATCTTGCTTAGAGTACTTTGCGCGATAAATTTCAGCCCCAACCTCTCGTTGATAAGATTGATATCTGGAATCGTATCTTTCCATTTGAACGACGAAGGCAATGACCGTGATACTACTTTGAGTCCATTACTCAGCATTTTCGCTTTGTGCGGCATATGATCAGCTGCGATGTCGATCAACACTTTCAGCGTTGCAGCAGTTTGCTTCACATGAAGTCGTGGTTTCTTTGAGCCAACATTTCCGTGATGCCGAACATTTACTGCAACACTTCATACTTGCGACCAAATTGACAGACTCTACGGTCAATAGTTGCTCTTCCCTCCTAGTTCTCTGGATCTTTGGATGTCTTTCTCCCAAGGTATACGGACGAACTCCTTTCCTCTTCGGCTGATCTCGAGCATAAACCGCAATATTGTACTGCTCCCGATGCAAATGATCAAGTAAAGACCAACCGTCATGAATGGCGAGGCTGAGATCCCATTTTAATGACTGAAATATTGTATCAGAAGGCAGAAACTCTAAATCCAAGCACTTAACAATCTGAACAACGACTTGATCATCTCGCAAAGGCTCGTCATCGGAGCCCAGTACACAATCAGACCCCACACTTTGACAAATACCCTCTGCAACAATGGCCCCTCCAGGATTCAATAGTGTCACAAATTTGGTTATCCATTTGCATCTGGGGAGTCCAGGACAATCCTTCAAACGATCTGGCAGAACGAGCTCAACATCTTCCAAATCCTAATAACCAAAATACAATTATGTTAAACAATGAACCACCTTACACGTTGATGGAAACAAAGCCGTGAAGATTCTAATACCTCAGAAGAAAGACCTCGATTGTCCCAATCGTCATCGGACGCACTACTCGCCATGTAGAGTGGTCACACCCTGATTATAGCTCCGTGAATAAGCTATAAAACATTACAAAAGATACAAATAACCATTAGGGGAAGTGAACACGCAAACATGGAACCTGTGCGTTTAGCAAAAAGAGACCTAACACTGCGTGCAGATCAGAGAGTATTTACAACTGTGCGTTTAAGAGGCAGCAACCTAAACACTGCTTTAAACACGCAGAGACCAACACAGTGCGCTTAGCAGGCAGGGACCTAGTCACTATTTGAATAGCAGGCAGTGACCTGAACACTGATCGTTATAAGAGAGCGATGTAAACACTGCGATCGGTTGGTGGTGACATGACTAGTGCGTTTAGCAGGCAGCGACCTAAACACTCAAAGCTAAACAGGAACCGACCTACACACCGTGTGCTTACCACGTAGCAACACTCAGTTAAACAGGGCATTGACATACACACCGTGTATTTACCAGGCACCGACCTAATATCTGTGCGTTAAGCAGGGAGCGACCTAAACACGTTGCATTTAGCAGACATTGACCTAAACAATGTGCATTTAGCAGACAGCGACCTAAACAATGTGCGCTTGGCAGACAGCGACCAAAACACACTGGGTTTAGAAGACATCGACCTATACAATGTGAGTTTAGCAGACAGCGACCTGAACACAATGTGTTTAGCTGACATTGACCTACACAATTTGCATTTACCAAACAGCGAGCTAACACAGCGTTAAGATGGGAGAGTCCTAACCACTGCGTTTATGAAGTAGCGACCTAATACGGTGTTAAACAGGCATCGACGTATACACCGTGCGATCAGCGGATAGCGACCTTAAATCTGTGCGATTAGCAGGCAGCAACCTAAAGCTCTGCATTTATCAGTCTGCGACCTAACAGCTGTGCGAAAAGCACGCTAGGACCTAAAATCTGGGCGTTTAGCAGGCTGCGACCGAAAATCTATGCGTATAGCAAGCTGCAACCTAAAATCTATGCGTATAGCAAGCTGCGACCTATAATCTGAGCGTTTAGCGTGTGCGACCTAAAAATGCGTTAAGCGGTCGCGACGTAAAATGCATGCGTTTAGCAGGCTTCGACCTAACAGCTGTGCGTTTAGAATGCTGCGACCTAAAATCTGTGCGTTTAGAAGGCTGCGACCTAAAATCTATGCGTATAGCAGGCTGCGATGTAAAATCTGTGCGTTTAGCAGGCTTCGACCTAACAGCTGTGCGTTTAGAATGCTACGACCTTAAATCTGTGCGTTTAGCTGGCTGCGACCTAAAATCTATGCGTATAGCAGGCTGCGACGTAAAATCTGTGCGTTTAGCAGGCTTCGACCTAACAGCTGTGCATTTAGAATGCTGCGACCTTAAATCTGTGCGTTTAGCAGGCTGCGACCTAAAATCTATGCGTATAGCTGGCTGCGACGTACAACCTGTGCGTTTAGCAGGCTGCGACCTAACAGCTGTGCATTTAGCATGCTGCGACCTAAAAGTTGTGCGTTTAGCAGGCTGTGACCTAACAGCTATGCGTTTAGCAGGCTGCAACCTAAATGCTGAGCGTTTAGCAGGATGCGACCTAAATGCTGTGCGTTTAGCAGGATGCGACCTAAAAGCTGTGCGTTTAGCTCGTAAAATAGAAAATACCTGATTTTGGGACCTAAATGCACACCCATCGACCTAAATGCACACTCTGATTCTAGTATTTCTAGGAAGGTAAATTAGAATAGCGCGGGAAGGTCGCAAAGAGCAAGATAAAATGCAATTGCGCATGGAATTGCAATGGCGTATGAAAATGGCGAACCTGATACACAGCACCAAGAAACCCTTGCTTACTTACGAACACCGTGGAACACAGACCGAATGCAAGAGCAAACGCAAGCAATGTGCGAAGTGATTTGAGCGTGGTTTGAGCAGGAAAACGATCAGGAGATTGCGCGCAACGACGAGGAGTGGAGCGCTGGCATGATGCAGCGCTGGCTACAAAGAGGGTTGGCTACTAGCGAGGCGGACCAACGACGAGGAGCGGAGTGCCGGAGCGCTGGAGTGAGCGGAGCGTGAAGGCTGGCGGACGGCTTGCTGGCGCTGGCTGGCACGGGAGCCGGTTGGGGCCATGGCTGGCGGGAGCCGTTCAAATTCGAGCGGGAAGCTCGCGCCAACGGGCGGCGGGCTGCCCAGCGCTTTCATGGCGCCCGCTGCGCGGCCTGCCCCGGCGACGTGGCAGCGTGGGGCTGCTGCCCGGGAAGCCCAAGGGTGCCCAGGGGTGCCCAAAGGTGCCCGGGGGTGCCCGAAGTTGCCCGAGGTGCCCGCTGCCGCAAGTAAATACAATAGTCAAATTAAATTAATTACGATATATATTATAATTAGAAAATAATTTCGTAATGCAATTAACTATTTGTTTCAAAATACATTGATTAAAATTTTAATTATACATAGGCTAATAAATAATTTATCACTCTTTCTATCACAAATTCTAACGTTGTGCTAAATTATTCACTTTAGATCAATCTTAAAATAGATGAATATAAATAATTCATACCGAATCATACAAAAACACATTCTAAATAACTAAATTATCCCATATCTAGAATAGTATATATACTTTACGTGTTACTAAACTTCGAATATTAATCATCAAATAACTCAATTCAAATCTTAGAATATTTCACTTACAATATCTAGATTCGTATCGTAATAAACTTATTTTCAATGAAATTCTTATATATTATAGCTATCATATCAAACTTCAATTATGCAATATTTATTTTAGTATACCAAAGCAAATCTAGTAAATAAATTTATTAACAAGACAGAACATATTGTACGTAGATAATATAATTTGAATATTGCAATTTCAACAATTTTAATCCTACAATACCTCTATTAGAAATTATTAGTACTAATATATGTAGGTTACTGAACCATTATGTTATTTTCCATGTACTTAGATTAGAATATTTTAACACTTAAAATAAAAAAACAAATAAGTTAGAATACTACTTATAAAATGTTTGAATACTAATTATTCTTATATTACATCACCGAATTTAGTAAGAATTATGTTAATATAAGTGCATTCTTATTTACTAAATACTAACTTAAGTATACTTTACTCTAAATTTGATCAGACTATTATCTATAATCGAAAAGCAAATAATTTAATATTAATTTCATACCAAAAATGATGTAACAAATATTATATCTAAAGTTATTAGGATATAACGATTATTAAGGCTTTAAATAAAGTATAACTACCAATTTTTATAACTTTTTGTAAATAAATCATTCATATAACTTTTTAGAAAAAATTAATATTTTTCAGATAATAAATTCATCTAATATTATTAAGTTTAATATAGTCTTTAGCTTATTACGTATCAATTGATATAAATTTTTTATAGATGTAACATTTTGCATGTTATATTTATCAATAACTTATTTACTCACAAAGATAATACTTATAATTCAATGTGTATTATAAATACAGAAACCAGTTACAAATCATCAAACTGCAGTTTCTCTATAAAATCATTAAAATCAAACGAAAAAACAGAAATAAAAAATTAAATAACCAGAGTATTTTAATTTACATAAATTTAGGACTAAATTATAATATATTCTAATAGAGTAAAGTTATTCTTAAATTTTATAGAATTTTATAATATTCAAATATAAATGATAAATCAAATTTCCATAAATAAATAATAAAAAAAATACGTATACACGATTTTCAACATAAATAGTTATTTTATAATAAGTTAGATATACATGTCATTCGTATTATACGATCAACTTATTTTACGAAATAGTATTATGTTAATATATACTTATCTACCTGCGTCGGTTTTACCGTAGCAGTAACGGTAACTTTTTTACGACAACTTTAATATCCATACGAATACATCATCATTAAAATTTGTAACAAAATCAAATATACACCCGTTTCTTCTAAGTTATATTATAACTCGAAACTGTTGTTTGAATGAAATCCGCGCTAAACGACCTCCACATAAAATTAGTATAATTCCGTTCAACTTACACTCGCGGTATTTCAAATATTAACTATTGTATAGACGCGACATATGCAAACCCCATTTTGCAATGCAATCACTCTTTCATCTACAATGTTTAGATAAGTAGATTAAAGTAGTTTGATGCTTACAAATGAAAACATATATTTTCGAAAGATAAAAATATTAACAAAGATTGCTGAGTTGTATTGTAACTTAAAGAAAAAGTACATAAATACAAACGGAATACAAATTAATAATTATACAAGAGACAAAAATTGCTTTACACTGACAAATTTTAATTAATTAACCATTTTATTTTTATTTTTAATATTACTTATTTTACGACGTTATATTGGATTATAACTTTCATTTCCGAACATTGGATAACTAAATAATCATTAAAATATTGAATAAAATCTCAGTGTCAGAAATTAAAATTATTACATGCTTATGCTTAACATTATTTGATCTTGTGTAATCATAATATTAAGATTTATGAAAAGTAATTAAATAAATAAATTTTTTTAGTACTGAACGTTCTTAAACTTAAACGTTAGATTAAAACACGTACTTCGTTATAATGAGAATTCATATTATGAAATCAATAAAAATTGAGCTTCAGTTGAGCCAAATGTATTGTGTGGAAGATCTAGTTCGATTCAAATGAAATTCACATTTAAACAAATATGAACTTTCGGCTTATTTATAGCTTGTTCTTAAAATTTACAAATTGAAAGAATATCTTCAGAGAATCTAGATTTTAGTAATCAATTTCATACTATTGTACTTAATTATAGAACGCGCATTCTACATATTTAGTCAAATATATAATATTTTTCAATTAATGAATAAGATCATTATATTGATTTACAACACCTTTCAGAATGAATAATATCAATATATCGAATTACAACACTTCTCTTTGTTGGTCTTGGAGAAGATGTAACTAGCGGTCGTTTCTGACGTCCTTCCGGACAATTCACTCAACTACGGACTGACATCCTCTTTCGCGCTAACTACCTCATCAGCTATCCAGCTTACGATCTTTTACCATGTTGTACGGACGTACTGCCAAATTTTCTAAAAAATTACTTCAATAAACTCCCAAGCAGCAACAATGTACATACATCCACAAGATTTATTATAACACTTCTCACAGTGAGCGGTATTAATACAAGTTGTTACATTTTTGTTTATGATGAACAATCGAGCTGCAAGAATCCGATTGGTATGAGTGCGAGCCGAGAAATTGAGTTCGATCACTCAGCTGCAGAGTACAGCTTTATAGAGGCGATGGACAGTAACGACGTGAAAATGATGTGATTCAAAATTTCTGATTCAAAACTCGAAATGCTTCTCATGTTGCAAAAGAGCTTATACTTTAAGAAGACTTTCACACAGGCATGAACGACGAATTCAGCCTTACGTATGGGATCGATAAGTGATGCAATTATCTTCGCTGGCTGATAACTAATTATTGCCAATCTACCTAGTAACTCAACACTCTATTGCCATAACTACTTGCTTTAGAAAGCTTTTTGCAAACTAAAAATGACTTAGCATCATTAAATGTGTTTCATCCTTAGCAATGCTTTATGAACGTAATGTGTTCAACGTTTTAAACGCATTAGTGCCTACAACGATGTATTTGCTTGATGTCGTATGACTGCTAACTACTTTCGAATTGTGTAGCAATAGTATCGAGTTTCTTGAGTTTTAAATGTGAGCAAGCAACGTCCATCACGGTATCCATTGTACTATTGATTACGAATACATAAATCGATTGATTGATTATTGAAATCGAAACGAATGAAACTATTCGATCATAAATAATTTATTTAAGGTTTTATCAATATGGATAATTTTATCTCCCGGCGTGCACTTTGATACTTCCTTACCTTTCTTTGAGGAAGTGAGAGACGACACTCGACTTGTGTTGAGTTTCAATTTGGTGCGAAAAGACTGCAATAAGTCTTACATATTTTACATTCTTCTATGTTGAGGAGTGTTGAAACATTGCCACAGCTTTGATAAAAGGTTGTAGAATCGACAAATACAAAGTTCTTTCCTACCAAGTTTGCGACTGTGTTTCCGTTACAACGAATGAACATAAGCGAATTTCAGTTCTGATACATACGAAAGATAAAGAATTTTGTTTCGTTTTTAATTTTAAATTGTGAAGTGTCATTACTTACACAATGTTTTTGTTTGATATACACTGTTGCTCAATTGATATACACTGTTGCTTATTTGATATATACTGTTACAAATATGATCTACACCGTTTCATGTTTGATATACACCGAGGTTTAAAAAATGGAAAAAAAAATCAATAAAGCATGTTAAGAAAAAGGAGAAATGTAATTTAACGGAATTTTTTTGATTTGAAACTTACTTTAATTGTAAATGCTTGCGAATATATTCTATATAAATTAAATGTTGATCAATTTTGCAATTAAATTTAATTAGCTAGTATCTTAGAAAATTGTAAAATTAAATATCCATACTTTTATGAAACAAGTAAACTATTTTATACTATTTATCTAAAAATAATAATAATTTGATACAAATTCCAATAAAACAAGTTGAATAGCTAATTAAAAACTAACAAAAATTATAATTTTTGGTTAAACTGAAAATTAGCGTGTATAAATTATAGAATGTAATATAAATAATTATATCAGTATTACATGTATACGGTGTTTTCTGATTAATACTCTTCAAAATGATTAAAATATTAAAAAATAATGTAAACATAGATTAAAGAAACGATGAGAAAAATTCCATTATTTGACTGGATAAGTATGATTTTATGATTATTACTAGAAGAAAATAAAGAAAATTGTAGAAATGCAAAGAAATATTATTGTCATAATCGCATCTGTATGTAATGTTATGATTGCAATTTATATAACAAACAATAATAAATAAGGCAGGAATGAAAAAGTAGAATGTAAATGTAATAACCGTTTAAACATTCAAAATATACTAAAGAAATCGAATGAAAGTGTTATTTTTGTACACTTTTTTTTTTTTTTAATTTCATTTATGTTTCTTATTTTATAGCAAACAATTAAAATATTAAAGATAGAACTACAGTAGACGTGTAGTTACAAATATATTAATAACAGTTAAACAAGTTGAATTCGAGCTAATAATGACTACATAGGAATGATACAATTTTGGCAAAATCAAACGAATGAAGCAATTATATGTAATAATTTATATGAACTGAGGATGTTTTAATATTCTTAAAACTCGAGAAGTTAAAAGAAAAACCTAGATGTTTTATACAATATGAACAACATAATTATCTTCAAATATCGTTTTTAAATTTGTATAGTAAACGAAAATTTTGAAATGTATGTATCCAAACAATGTTTGTAAATTAAGTATCATTTGTTTTATAGTTAATTAGGATGTGTATAATCTTTAAAATTAAACTAAAATGTTATTATTTTAGTTAGTACTTGTAAATAGTTATGATTGGCTAAAATTAAACAATATATGATTAAATCAAAATAAACTCGAAGTACTTAATAACGAATATTCATATATACGTAAAATAGAACAAATTATTAAAATAATAAAACTTTGTTGTGTTAATGATTGAAAGGTAATCCGAACACTTAAGCAAATGAAATAGAGACTTGTAAATTGAAATTTTGAACTTAACTTCTAAACGGACGGGGCTATTTTTAAGAAAATAGCACATTTTCTTAGTAATCGTTTTAGATAAAAACCATTGGGAGCTATTAAAAGTTAAATCGTACAAACTTGTAATAGTCCTATTGAAGATCTTGTGGACCGACCAATATTTGAGGTCATATATATTGGAAGAGCATACCATATTCATATTTAAACTAAACAACAAAATTTTATTATTTGCACTTTGTGATAAAATTGCTATTAATATACATATTGCAAAGAAATAATAACCAACGCGATAAAGTTGTTTCATTTATCAGTGTGAGTTTTTTATTGAAGTAAACTACTTAAAAAAAAATTCTTGGTTGAAATAAAAGTTATGCAATGGTAAAACTCCTGACTATTTCAACACATTGGAAAATAAATTTTCTAGTTAGTATGTGGAAACAGTTATCCTTGACTAAAATAACATATTGTATGATAAAAAGTAATAAATAGAAAAAAAGAATGAGAACTTATAATATTTACAACGAATTCTTACAATAAAATTTTTTTGTCGTGTTTGTGATTGAAGGCTTATTCAGAAAATGTAGCAAATCAATCACAGTCCTATGAATTGAATGGCGTTTATAACCTAACCCCTAACTCTCCTTGAAGCTCGAAATGGGTTTTTGCAATTCTGGGCGGCCTTGATGAAAGGGTTAGAAGTAATATTTTTGCCTAAGATTTTTATTGGATCCTCCTTATACTGCAAAGTATATGTGGTAAAATTTGCGAAGTCAAATTCCAAATTTTGAATATTCTAGGACAATCCTTGGGTTGCGAGCCGATATGGGGCAGCTTAAAAAAGTAACCTTTTTAAGATTTGTTTTTTGAAACATGTTCATTACTAAAGCACTACTTAGATTTCAAAATGACTCAAGTCAAAAGGTTTACCAATTTCAGAAGGGCAGTCTCCAAAAATTTGAAGACCAATCTTCGCAATGCACAAAAAAACTTGATAGACAAACTTTGGATGTTATGATCTCTCAAATGGTAAACATCCAACGGTCAATTTCTTTAACAATAATCAAGCATATTCTTAGGTACAACATCTTACGGTTGGAAGATTTAAAAAAAAAAAAAAGAAATTGGTACACACCCCCATGAGTGCTTAGAGGTAGAGAATCGCAATTTTGAGGTTTCAAGCTTCCAAAACACACCAAGGAGATTTAGGGGTTAACAAACTTGGAATATGTTACAAAATCAATAAAAAAGTAACTTTTATAATTTGCTGATTGTCCTTCAGCACTATCCGCTTGATTAGACTCTTTGGGGTTAAATAAATCTCAAATAATGTTCTTAAGTGGTATAGAGAATATTATACGAATTAGAAAATTAATACGTGTGGACTTTTTGTAAATAATGAAAGTGCAAAAAAAAACATACGAACGTAGATAGTGTGAATTAGAGTGCTTGAATTTCACAAACTATAGCAATATAAACAAAAAACATTCTCAAAAGTTCAACAGCGGGCACTCGGGGGCATTCGGGGCACACCGGGCAGCGGTGCTCCATCTCGGAAAGGCAGCGGGCAGCACGGGGCAGCCTGGGCACCCCGGGCAGCGCTGCTCCATTAAGAACGGGCAGCGGGCACGCAGGGCAGCCGGGGCAGCCCGGGCAGCGGGCATGCGCCGCCAAAAACCCGCGGGGCAGCCCCCGCAGCCGCCACGCGGTTCAGGGCAGCCGGCGAGGTCGCCGACTGCTCCCGCGCGAAACCCCTGCCGACAGCCTCCTCTCCGCCATTGTTTTTTGCGCTCCTGTTTGTTGTCGCTCTCTCCGCTTTCCATCGCTTGTTGTCGCCTTCGTCCTCCTCGTTCTTGCTAGGTGCTTGCTCCGCAGCCGTCCTCGTTCTTGCTAGCTGCTTGCTCCGCCGCCGCTATTGCTTCCGCCACTACCGCCGTTCGTAGCTGCGCCGTTCTTACTTGCAGCATCGGCTTTTTTGCTGTTTTAGGTCTTGCTTGCGATCGATCGGCCTGGGTCTGAGCGCTTTGCTTGTTCCTAATCTCTCCATTCTCTTCAGGTACGCAAATTGCATTTGCGCTTGCTTTTCGATTTGCATTTTGCATTTCTTTTTGCTTTCAGATGTTGCATTTTGCAATGCAGTTGCTTTTCGATTTGTTTTCGCAGTTGCATTTCAAATTGATTGTTACGCAATTGCATTTCAATTTGATTGTTACGCAGCTGCATTTCAGTTTGAAGTTGCATTTTGCGAGCTCTCCGTTCGATTGATTTTACAGAAATAGAATAACATTGTGCATTTAGGTCGATGGGTGTGCATTTAGGTCGATGGGTGTGCATTTAGGTCGCAAAATCAGATATTTCCTAATTCACGAGCTAAACGCACATCTTCTAGGTCGCAAAAACTGGTCTCTCCAATTTCACGAGCTAAACGCACAGCATTTACGTAGCTGCCTGCTAAACGCACACTTTTTAGGTAGCCGTCTTTTTAACACACACCACTTAGCTGCCTGCTTAACTTACTTTTTAGGTAGCTGCCTGCTTAACTTACTTTTTTAAGGTACTGGCTTTCTTGTACTGGCTTTTAGGTACTGTGCATTTAGGTAGCCGCCTGCTAAACGCACAACTTTAATGCACTTGCTTTCTAAACTAACAGCTAGTATAAAGCACCACGGTAAATGCACAATTTTAAGGTAGCTGCCTCTGTAACGCATAGCCCGTACGTAGCTTTCCCTACAGCAATAATGTTACGTACATGCCTTAACGCACAGCTTTTAGGTACTTTTCTTTTTATCGCATATCTATTTAATAGCTCCCTGCTTATCGCACATCTTTTAGGTCTGTGCTTGCTAAACACAAAGCTTTTAGGTAGCTCCCTCCTAAATGCACACTTTTAGGTAGTTGGCTGCTAAATGCACACTTTGCTAGCTCCTCC
Source organism: Bryum argenteum (assembly GCA_037043015.1). Classification (NCBI taxonomy): domain Eukaryota; kingdom Viridiplantae; phylum Streptophyta; class Bryopsida; order Bryales; family Bryaceae; genus Bryum; species Bryum argenteum. Next base: position 31,694,008 of record CM073321.1, on the reverse strand, counting down.
CTGATTGCACACCGCTTACGTAGCTGCCGCCTTATCATACTGCTGTTTGGTAGCTGCATTCGATGCGCACATCTGTTAAGTAGAGCTTTCATAACGCACATCTTTTAGGTAGGTGCCTGAAAAACACCAGTTTTAGGTTGCTGCGTGCTAAACGCACATCTTTGAGGTAGCTGCCTGCTAAACGCACACTTTTCAGGTAGCTGCCTCCTGAACGCACAGCTCTTACGTAGATGCCATCTAAACGCTCAACGTTTAGGTAGATGCCTTCTAAACGCACAGTTCTTTCGTAGATGCCTCCAAAACGCACAGCTGTTAGGTAGATGCCTGATATTGTTATGCTTTTAGGTAGCTGCCTGCTGAACGAAGAGTTATTGTGCTGAATTGCAGACATGGCTCGCACCAAGCAGACCGCTACAATTGTTCCCGCTCCCGCAGAGAGGGACATCCCTTCTGGGAGTCATGAAGAATCTCATGACAATCAGGTATGATTTTTTCTTGTACTTTAATGGTTTGTTTTAAAATTCTGATGGTTTGTTTTTAAATTCATATCTAGTGGATGTTAGGTAGATGACATCATAGCGCACATCTTTTAGGTAACTGCCTGCTAAAAACACCACTTTTAGGTAGATGCCTGCTAAACGCACATCTTTTAGGTAGATGCCTGCTAAACGCACATCTCATTGCTTCTTTAAAATCAGGTACCGTTTGACCTCAGCACTATTGAAGGATACCTGGAGCCCCTTGTTTTCGAGGCCACTGATGTACTTGCCTCTGCTGTCGCGGACGTCGAGAGTTACGGCATGTTGTGGACTCCTAAGCCAAATTCCATTCTGTCGTGGTCCTTGTACCCGAAGGAGAATGGAATTTTCCACTTGTTTCAACAGTCTGGAACTAATTCTGCCCATCTTCCATTCTGCATCGACACTTTCATTTACGCGGTGAACTATGAGGAGTCACACCTGTTCATCACGCTGAAGGTGACGTACGTTCGTGGATTCGTCTTCACCATCGTCTTTCCCCCGAATGAAGTGCGATACTCGCAAGACACTATCAAGGGTTACATGGTGGGGAAGACGGAGGCGGGGCTCCTGGACCACATCGTGAGTGGCATTCTGAATGTGAGCTCTCCGAAGAAGTTTGTGCAGACCTACCAGCAGTATTGCATGCACATCTGGAGTGCTCTGAATGACTTCGAGAGAAGCAAGGCGAAAGGCAAAGCACCCGCAAGGAAGGCACTCATGCCTGCTTTTGAGGAGGGTACCGGGTCAGGAACAGCGCGGTCTGGTATGGCCTCCATTGAGGTAACTCCTACGCCTTCGCGGAAACGCCGTAACTCGAACCCCTCGCCACGGAAGCAGCCCAAGAGAATCAAGAGTAGTTTGGCAGGCAGTACGATTACGTATATGAATCCTTCCATCAAGCATGCCACAACCGAGAAGGACATCGACTACGAAGCTACAAGCAAGACTCTTAAGGACTTCTGGGAGAAGTGCGAGCCTTGTTACATTTTTGGCAAGGACTCGGCTCCTGTCAATGTGGACATCGATCTCCTGGAGAAAGCTGATGCGCGGTTCATCGTCCGAAAGCTTGAGCCCGCAGGCGTTGTCCATTACAAGAATATCCTGACGAATTCTATCGATTTGAATTCAAGGCAGACCATCATCATCATGCCCATCATCACTATGGCTCCTCCGACTTGGGACTGGAATGCACTTCTTGAGTCAAAGTGCAACTTCCATGTGATCGATGGGCAGCATCACGTCGAAGCCGCCAAGGAGCTTATTAAGGAGGCTCGAATCTCCGCGGAGAAGATTACCGCCTTGAAGACCTGGCGGGCTCATGTTGTTTGGCATTCAGACGCGAAGATGATCATGGACGTGTCCATCATGGCGAACAAGACCAACAACGCGGGAACATTCACACCATCGTGGGCCACAAACATATTGGCCGCGAGAAGTGTTTGGATTGAATACAGGTCGCCCGCGAAGTGTGGTGCAAAGCCCAAGTCTGGTCGGGAGACAATCGAGCAAGCTATCGCTCGAAAGAACTATGAGGTAAGTCTTGCATCTTCTTATAATTTTCTCTGCTTGATTTGCGGCGTTTAGGTCGACGCCACCTAAGTTCCAGGTGTTTAGGTCGATGCGAGCTAAATTCTGTGCTTTTAGGTAGACTCGACCTAAATTCCGTGTGTTTAGTTGGACTCTAGCTAAATGATCATCTCGTCATGTTCTTGAATTGATGTCGACCTTTCGTTTTCAGGATTTTGAAGAAGCCATGGTGAAACGCTTCATGAGCATCAACACGAAATCCCAGGACAAGCTCTTGAAGCCAGCGGACCTCCTGAACGAACTAGAAATCATCACCGCTTCTAAGGAGGTGTACCAGCTGTGGTCCGAGGTTATCATTGCAGTCGGGATGGGCGAGTTGATAGACCCCGACACTTGCGAGCCTTTCAACCGGAATCTTGACTGGGAGTCCAAATCCAAGGAAATGGTTTTGACTCGAGATACCTTCAGGCAGATGTCTGGATTTGAAGAGCACGACTTCAAGACACTAGCGCTTCAACTTCTGAATAGTACTCCGGACCGGGACCTTCCGTATCCCAAGGTGTCCTTGAAGAAACCGAAGCTGAATTACTGGGAGTGCGTTGCGATAAAGGTTTGGCTGGAGAAGCGCAAGAGGAAGAAATGCGTTGCAAGAGAGTTCCACAACATCAAGCCATCACTGGGGTTATTCGACAGTGCTGACAAGTTTGTGGTTGAAAAGTGGAAGCTTTTCAAATTCGAATACAACGTAAATCGGCAGACCATGTCGATGCTTCTTTCCGTGCCCGGGGACGTATTCTTCAGCGACTACCGGCAGAAGAGGACGAAGAACAAGAGTTCTGAAGAGATCTTCGAGTACGCTGCGGAGTTCTTTAAGAAGTTCTTGGATGTGAAAGGGGATTTTTCGCTGCCAACCCCGGAAGTTCATTCAAGAATGTTTGATGCTGAGGCGTTTCAGTTCGCTGGCTGGGATAATGGGTATGCTTGGGACGATGGAAGATGCGCGTTGGGCATCATCGACCTGAGATGCGTCCCGGGCCATAGTAGCAGGGTGGATGACATTTCGAATGTGTACTTCAAGGACTTCCTGAATGCCTGGAAGGATTCTGTGTATGACCCCTCCATCAAGAATCCTAACGTCTGGCTTATCATAAAGGAGACTACCGATCGTCATTGCCAGGCCGTCGTATATTTCAACGCATTCAAGGATATGTACAAGTCGAAGGCTGTTCAGTACGCACCCGCGAACAACGAGCGTCTCAACGGTATCTTGGAGGGGAAGGTCGTGGACAAACACCGCGTTCCGCTCTTGTTTCTCCTCAAGAGAACCTACCAGGTATCGGAGGTATTCGATGAAATTCCGGAGGTATTCTATGCCCCGGAGTTGCCCCTGTATCATAAGCCAGGAGCTTACAGGGAGTTCGATTTCTGCATCAACGACAACGAGTTGCGTTTGGAGTTTTACATTCGCGTACTGCGAATGTTTACAGTTCCAGGAAACAGATTTCTATTGATCATGGGTGGATCTAAGCCCATGCTTGCAGGAATTGTAAGTTTGTCATTCCTTTGGGCGTTTAGGTCGATGCCACCTAAATGCCTGTTTTTGTCAAGTTCGCATCGTCTTGTCAATTTTATTCGTCTCTATCTAAAGTACACTTGATTTACTTGGCGTTCGTCAGACTTGACACTGATTTGGGGGTTTAGGTCGATGCCACCTAAATGTTTGTTTATTCAAGTTCCCATCTGCTCTTCTGCTCTTCTTTGTGGACTAACTTTGTGTTTTCATTTCGCAGATTCTTAATCTTCAAACTCATATTGTCTACGAGGACAAAGATGAGTTGGAGAAGTACGAAGCCGTCCGTAACAGTAGTTTCAATCTGGATCCGAACGACTTCTGTGTGGACGCCTATGTGAATCCAGATTGGGTTCATGGTCCGAAGCCTGGGTCCTCGCCTCAGGCTGGGGTTTCCGGAACTGCTCGTTGTGGTCGTGGCGAGGCATCGGCATCTGGTGGTCGTGCTCATCGTGGTAAGGCATCCTCTCATATTGTGGCTCCTGAAGGGGAACCATCGTCTGCTGGTGGTGGGAATCCTTCGACTGCTGCTGGTGGTGATCCGTCCTCTGCTGGTGGTTGCGATCCGTCGTCTGCTGTTGGTGGCGATCCGTCGTCTGCTGGTGTTGCTCGTGGTGGTCGTTCTTCGTCTGGTGGCCGTGCTCGTGGTAGTAATCGGTTGTCTGGTGGTCGTTCTCGTGGTAGTAATCCGTCGTCTGGTGGCGCTCCTTCATCCGGTGCTCGTGGTGGGCGTGGTCGTGGTCGTGGTCGCGGTCGGGCATCTACTGGGCCTTCCGGCGTGCGGGCTTTGAGTATTGAGCCCATACAGAGCATCGATCCTGTTTACAGGAACCTGCTCATAGATATTGGCCCCGATGACGACGTTGATGAAGCTCATCCATTGGTCAGGCGGCTCAGATCCTTGGCCCGCGGTGGGGATTTAGGTCGCGTCGACCTAAATCCCCCTACACTCCTCGAGGAGACACTCGCCTCCACGGGCCTCCCCGAAACTCTTAGCGACGATGACAATGAAGAAGACAACTCAGATCATCGTCGAGAGACCCGCACCAAGGCTGCAAATGACGTTTTCGGGTCTGAATCGGAGGAGGAGGTGGTTCTCGGGCAAGAGAGGTTGCCCAGAGATGCGCCTACTTCCGATAGTTCTGACGGAGAGAACGCCGAAGAGGGTGCCGAGGAGGGTACTGCAGCGTCTGAGGAGGATAACAATATCGATCCCTCTCCTATGAATTTGGGAGATGATGTCGTGTCCTCCCCGGCTCCTCTGCAAGCCGGTTCGTCGGATCCAGCAGTTGCAAGAGAGCCATCCCCGCCTGCGCCACCTACAAGAGAATCATCCCTGCCTCCGCCGTCTCTCGTGCTCGCATTGCCTGCTCCTGCCCCTGTTCGCGGACGGTACCTCCCTTTCATGAAGAAGGGGGTTTGGAATAATCACGCCGACGACCCTGCTGAGAAGGTGGAGACTACATTTTTCGATTTCTCAGCCGAGCCGGATTCCCCCACGCCAACGAAGGAGGCTGACAATCCTCTTATCAATCTTGGTCTCGGTCCGCAAGAGAAGGGTGAACCTTCACAGCCGCGAGTCAAGATTGAGGCGAACATTCCCGTTCCACTCTCGAAGGATGCCAAGCGTGCCCTGCGTGAGAAGGAAAAGGAAGAGAGAAGAGCAGCAAAACGAGCTGAAGAAGAAGTTGCGAACGCAAGACGGGAGGCGCAAAGACTTGCAGATCTTGCGAGGTTGGAAGAGCAACGGCGAGAGGATCAACAGCGCGTGGACTCGAAGTTTGCGAATTTGGAGAACTCAAATTCCAGAGTTCTTGGCGATTTAAGTGATTTGAGGGTCTTGTTGACGCAGATAGCACAGGTGGCTCAGCCCCTTGCCTCGTACAACCCCGTCAATCAGCCTACTTTGGCTATCTGTGGGCCTTCAACCTCCACCAGCCAAACGCCACACCAACTCGCAGCACCTCCGAATCCGGCAGTTCCAGCCTGCATTCTTCCTGCTTTGTCGACGCCAGTACCCGACGTTGTTGTTGAGGAGATCATCAGTGACGCATCTCGTTCGGAAGCTGATATCGCCAAGCAAGATGAGAACCATGGCGTTCATCCGCTCGAGACGCCAGACCAGTGAAACGACGTCGTGGACTACGAGGCTAGCGACCACGGACGAACACATGAAGATCTTCGTGATGGTGCTTCCTCACTCTTGGTGACCTCTGTTTCGGTTGATGCAACCTCCATGCAAGAGGTTCCCTCAGGTAGTCATGACTTGCAGGAAGATGCAGAAAGAGCGCTACAGGGTGCCCCAATCTCCCGGAACAACAAACAACGAACTGTCTCTGCGAGTCTCGAACTGGACTCAGTACCTGCGAGAAATCCCATGGTAAGCTTCTTATCAATGGTTGCAAATGTTATGTAGGTCGGGTCGACCTAAATTTCTGTTTATCTTGTTGATGATCATCTGCTGAAATTATTTCTCTGCTTGTATCATTTTTCATATTGTAATAATTTTTAAGCCGGCGCTCCTTGTTTTACAGGAGTCCGGCATTGAAGACGGCGAGTAGGTCTTGCGAGTTAGTCTTTGAATTATTGGATGGTGTGCCACGATTGTAGATATTACCATGTAGTGACTCCCCATTCAATAAAATGAAGACTTTTTTATTTATCACTTGCGTCTGCACTGCGTCCGCGTCGTTCTTCCTCATTCTTGGCGCTAAATATCGTCATTCTTCTATCAGGCCGCGCTTCTGAGTACCTTATTCCGTCCGCTTGCCACCAGAACCTCCACCGACCACCTTGACATGTGCGTCGGTGTGGTGGTCTGGTCCTCAATCACTCCGAGCAGTCATTTGCATGCTTCCGCATTTCACAAGGTAACACTCTTGTTTTAATATCATCCACTATGGTCAATGGTCGTGCTACAGGCTAGATTGCCCAAATCTTCAAGTAAGACTTTTCCTACAACCCTCAGTCAACCCCTACCGCGTTTGCCATCAGTTAATGGACACCGTTCCATGCCCAAGTGGTTGAACTTGGTCTTGGAGTTGAACGGCGTCCTTTGTTCTACTACCCCTATGTCTCAAGCCCCATCCCAATACCTTACTTTTCCTGATCCCAAACACCCTCCTGTTCTGTCGTCAACTATCCCCACCGTAGTTGCTGACACGGTAGTATACTGTCGTCCTGGACTTACCCCATTCCTCAATGTGTTAGACCGTTTCTGCCACATCCACGTTTGGAGTACCCTTCAACCTGAAGTAGTGGACGATCTCTGCACCTTCCTTTTCTCTAGAACTGTTGCCGTTCCGCAGATCATACTGGCCTCAAACTCGTGCAATGGTCTCTTGCTGAAGAATTACACGACGGCCATGTACCCTGGCACGACTAATCCTATCTTACTTAAATATCCACGTCGACGTCTCTTCACTAGAAGGGATGCTAATTTCAACGCCCAGAACTTTATTATGGTCGATAGCAATCCTGCGGCTTGTATGGCTGTTCCTCCACTAAACACTCTCTTTCCTGATCCTTGGGTCCATTCACATCTGGGTCCACCCTCTGACTCTTATCCACTGAAAGTAATCCACGAGTTTTGTTTTGCCGTACATTTGAGAGGTCCGCAGAACTTCTGCCAAGTTATAACTAGTAGACCCTCTCACAATGACTTGTCCAAGGACTCGGAGTTGTACGGCATTATGTCTCGGAATTTGCCCTATGTGTGGAACCAGCTCCTACTAAATGGAAGAACCTTGTCGTGATTACTTTCATTTACGGTATTGGTTAAAATTTGTTTTTTTGCTTTTTCCTTGACTCACTGTTCTAATGCCTGGTGAGATCATCACCATTTCGTAGTCATGGATTTGCGAATTGCCACTTTCGATTTTTCTTGTGAGTCTACCATTAGAATGCCTTTTAAAGATTTAGTGTTTGTTTTTATTATATTCAGGTTTTCAGCGATGGACAACAAAGTGCCTCCGTGGATGATATTCCCCCAATGGGTCTCTCTACGATGTCAGATCCCTCTTACAATAGTGAGGGGTCGAGGACACTCTCGGAGTTGGAGCGAGGGCGGTACATTTATCTTGCTCGAGATGACGCATCTGCTGTGGACTACACCAAAGACGTCTTAGATGATGATGATGATGATGTTATTGATAGTTACGTCAGTGTACCGAGTCGAATTGTGGCGGCTTCTCGTGAGAACATCCCGGCTACGGCGACAGGCACCGTGGCACGGATTACTAATACCTCTAGTCGTTCTACGGCCCTTGGTGTTCCCTGCGATTTAGCTCCCGTCAACCTAAATCATCCTTTGCGAACTACAATGGCCCGTGTGGGACTATCCTTTGAAGGAGACTATCCCCGAGTTGTTGGGAAGCGTGACAGAAATGAGGCTTTTGGTGATGCTCATCCACGTAGTACTATGTAGATTTTTCTGGGCTTTACTTTAGGAGGTCTACAATTACACCAATAATTTGTTTTCTGGATTTTTCAATCAATAAACCTTTCTCCTTTAGTAAATTTGTGTTAATCATTGATTGTATTTTGAATGTATTCTTCTTTTTGATTAAGTATAGTTTGTATATTCATTACTATGTCTTTTTATTTTGAGAATATTCTACTATATTGATAAAACGTGCTCTTTATTTTGAGAATACTTCTCTCTATATTGATAAACTTACATTATTTGGTAATGTATTTGGCTTGGTGCAGTCTAAGTGCGATTGTAGTACCGTAAATCGTATTTACCATTTTGTGTATATATTCCCATTATAATGAATTACGTGTTTGTTGTGTTTGCTCGAGTAGAAGAAGCACTTGTGGATTAGTCGTGGCACGTTGCTGCTTCATAGGTTTTAAGGTATTTCTACCAGTAGTCTGGCTTGGCTATTCGCTTGCAAAATCATCGTCGTTGCCATCATCCCCAAGATCAATTTGTTCGAGCTCAACGGGGACGCTACCAACAGAAAGGGCAAGATCTTTTTCGTCGTTGGGGACGAAGCTGCCAGAAACCCCAATTCCGTTAAAATGGCACTATGCCATGTGCCATTTTGTCACACTAGATCTTACATTTGTGCTCATATAAAATGGTATATTCTATAATATCACAATTTTTTGTATAATACCAGTTCTTTATATCGATTGTCACTCATTTTCCCTAATATCACCTTAAAATTCTGTTATATCACATGGTTTATGACCTGCAGTTCAGAAAGTTGAGGTGTACCATTTTACCGGAATAATGCCATTCTAACGCAATTGGGGTTCAAAGCAATCTAAGAACCACGCTCCAGTCTTTAGTTGTTTAGGTTCAAAGCGTTCGTGTTGATCCTTAGTGAAAACATTTGTCGGAAATTCTGAATCTGTGACATCAAGGAAGAATGGAGGGAGCTCTAATGCTGCAAGGGCACGCTTGGCCGCGAATTCCCTTTTGAAATACGTAAGGAAATTTAAATGTTAGAATTGAAACAAGTGAATTCAACATATAAATTATTGCGCTAATGATGTTGAAATTCCAACCTGTAGATAAGACGATTGATTGCCAATTTCCCATTTTTGAACTTGTTCAAGTCATTCGATCTTATGAATTTGGGATGGGCTCATGGGGAGTTGGTGACAGAAAATCTTGGTAACCTGCATTCCAAAGAGAAAGTCTCCAATCCTCAACATAGTCTTCCGGTCTAAGTACTCCCACATCCCACGCAACGGTTATCTCTTCGGATTCGATAATTTCTGCTACACTCGTCACGAGTGCTGTCTCCAACTATAAGAACAAAATTGGTTTAGAAATATAACTACGCCACAATTTCACAATCACAATAAACTATGAGCTGTAAACATTAGTGAACAAGAAGGTAAATCAATTAAAAAACCAAATAACATCACATGATTATAATGGGCCGTGAAGTAGTGTGCAATCTTATGATTGTAGCCTTCTAAGCAATAGACACCCAAATCGTTCATACAATATGCAATTGGAATTAAAAATCTACCAAGGGAATTAAAACATGCAGGTGATTTCATCATCATTTACAACCCAAGTCCAACCAACCTCAAGGACCAAGATGATGAGCAACCACCAACATTCAACATACATGCAACCACACAAGCAAATGCAACTACTAGCAACTACACATCAACTACAAGCAAACACTCAAAGCTTGCATGCATCCAACCCGTACACGCAAACCACACAACTTTTGGGGCATTTAAGTTGCCATTTTCAAGTTAAGAGCAATTCTAATTCTCTATCAACTTCAATCACCAGTTATCTACGGGAAAAATGGATCAAAATGGAGCAAAAAGAAGAGGAAGGGATCTCCCTACCAAATCTTTTGCCGGCACCGCAGACCTCTTCCACGCCAACGGCTACTACTCCCTCGTCTTAGATCTGTTGGGGGAGGGCTTGACCTCGTCTGAAAGAAGCCTTGACGACGCTTGTGATTCCAAAGGCCTCTCCTCCAATTCGATGTAAATCTCCAGATCTCGCCTTGCAAAGTTGATACACCAAATCAGCCGCTATAGCAAACCTCCCTTACGCGAACGGCTACTGCTCCCTTGTCTTAGATCCTTTGGGAGCAAACTTGATTTTGTTTAAAAAAAGCCTTGACGACGCTTGTGATTCCAAAGGCTTGTCCTCCAATTGAATGTAAATCTCCAGATCTCGCCTTGCAAAGTTGGTACACCAAATCATCCGCCACAGCAGACCTCCCTCACGCGAACGGCTAGTGCTCCCTCGTCTTAGATCCGTTGGGGGCGAACTTCATTTCGTTGAAAAGAAGACTTGACGACGCTTGTGATTCCAAAGGCCTGTTCTCCACTTTAATGTAGATATCCATATCTCGCCTTGCAAAGTTGGCTCTCCACTACTGTTCTCCAGAACTTGACGCGACTCTGGCCAATTCCCCTCAAATTTCAACAAGAAGGTTCAAAACAATTGACAATCACAACCTAAACCTAGATCTAGCCCTTCTTCACAAAAAACTTCCTCACTCTTGGATCCATACCCACAAACTTAGATCTAGCCTACAAAACGAACACACTCTCTCTCACACACCCTCCGGAGACCTTGCAATAGATGGCAATCACAAGGAAACTCTACATCCGCTTTGTTCAGACAAAATCCGTTCGTCGAAGTTCATCCATCTAGCTTTCTTACCCCCCTCTCTAAGCTCAAGTTCCTTGTTTATCCTAACCCCTAGGAAACTTAGAATAAAAACTTACAGCACACTTAGGCCCAGTAGTTAGAGTAGAACAACAAGCAAAGCCCATCAAACTCCTCAATTCTCATAACTATAATTATGTAACACCGCGAGCTGCTAAATATTAGATAATAAGGAAAACCTCATAAAAATACTACGGCGATTAATCCAACACAATTCAAAACAGACATTCTACTAGATAGCATAAGAAGCCTGAATTAGGCTAACACAATGCAGAAAAGCATGTCTCGAAGCTATGGGAAAGACTTCCCATCCAAGTGAACCATATCGAGGGTTCACACTACACAATAGAAACATGCATTATAGAATCCTCATAATCTAGTCACGTTTAAAGGCTAGTCTAGGAGATCGCCTAGAAGTGACTCGGGCCGCCTCGCGCGCTGCGAGACGATTCAGTTTCACATTTGCATACCAACGTTGCATGTAAAGTTTTTTAGTTGTATCAAACATGGTAAGCTCATGAGCTATATCAGGCATGGTAAGCTTAAGAGTAGAAATCGGTTTGCTACAACGGGCACAAACACTCCTACGGATAGGAGTAGTTGTTGGCAAGCCAATAACTAAAGCACATTCTCCTACGCTTTCTGAAACGCTTTTTCACATCTCCTCAAAATCAGAACTCTCCGTCTCGGATTCAATAACTTCCTCCATACCATCCTCCGAATACTCCGAGTTTATCTGCACACATTCCAACAAGAATGTAAACATTAGTATAATTAACTTAAAACATTAGACTCAATATAAGTACTAGTAAAAGAACAAAAGTATCGTAAGTAGAAATCAATTTAGTACAAATAAAATACTAGCCAGACAATTTCTCCAGCCATACTAGTCGCGGTCATGCTCTCGATTTCCACACCATGCTCACGATTTCCCCAATATGGCCACCACGAGAACCAGAAAGACATGAGGATCAAGATATAAGGACGACAATCACGACAAGAGCAGCATGGCAACTTCGAGATCAGACATGACCACTTCGACGCTTTCAAGTGCACTAAAACCAGACACAGAATAACACAACACCAACACACGACTTTGGGGCACTTCAGCTAGCAATGGATGGCCATTTACCGGGCGAAGATTCAAGGACCAGCAACACCATCAATGTCTGTTCGGATAATGCTCTCAATTTCCCCATCATGAACCATATCTCACAATTCAACCAACACCGTCACCACAAGGACCTGTGAAACATGAGGATCATGGTATGAGGACGGCGATGATGGCGAGGATGTCATAAACAACAAGAGCAGATTGGCAACTTGGAGGACCTGCAGGTTAACTTCGGGGCACCACAACGAGCACGACATGGCCAACACGACAACCATACGAGGACCAGCAGGACCATCACGGCGCATTGGAGTCATGCTCTCGATTTCCCCATCATGATCCATATCTCACAATACGACCAACACCGTCACCACGCGGACCAACAAGATATGAGGATCAGGGTATGAGGACGGTGAACACGGCGAGGATGTCATGAACAGCAAGAGAAGCATGACAACTTGGATGACCTACAGGACAACTTCCGGGCAGCACAACGTACACGACATGGCCATCACGGCTACGATAAGAGGGACGTTGCTACCGTGTTAGCGTTGAGCGATGAGCGGTAAGATTTTTGATTCTTCAGGGCCGACTTTGTTTTTTTAGTAAAAAAGTTTCTAAAAATAGTATAATATATATTTTATTGGAGAATAATTCTCGAATATTCTTGGGAATATTCGAATCTTCCAGACTCATTACCGTGGGGTTTAGTGACCCAAACCCTTGGAAATAGGGTTTAAATTCTCTGAATTTGGTTGGACTTGAGCTACAAACTTGACAGTAAATGACAATATGTTAATGTCAAGAGGTTTCCAAAGTTATATTTCTAAGTGATTAGTACTCCAAGTTAGACAAATTGGCAAGGTTTGCTGTACATGTAGGTACGGGTATAATTATATTTAATATGTTGTGAAAAAATATTACCTACATCCAATCATAGGACTTACATATGGCGTATGTAAATGGGGGGATTTAAGGCATTCTAATCTGTAGCATGGTCTAGGATTCCTCCCTCCAGAATCTTCTTCACCTCATTGAAACTAGGAGTGGCCGCGTGGATGAAGAGGTCAGTATCCGGATCAAATTTGCAAACCAATACCGTGATGAAGTATAGGTGCTTGCACGGTCGGTATGCATCTCTCCGTCCTAACGACAAAATTGTTTTCTTGAACACTGGGCATGAGCAATCCGTGAATTTACTAATTGAAAGTCTATAAACTGCATCCGAATCCGACTCCAAGTCTAAGATACATCCAAAACCAGGCTGGGGGATCATGGTCACCTTTAATTTGGCCCGCATTGAGGTGGCGAGACTCAATATTCTTCATGTGCTTTGAAGTCATAGTGGAATGCGTTTCATGTTCTTGATCTTCTTGACCTAGGGAACACGTCCGGCTTCTCCGGATTTGGAATATGGGACAAGTCTCTGGTGGGGCAGCATTATTGAAAGTGCGGTTCGTAGGAGGAAGTCGTTTCTTTTTGTGGTAGTCGAAAGCCCGCATTCTCTAACGCCTCCATTTCATCACGTGTAAGGTTAGTCCCTATCTTAACAGGCCATATTGAAGGAATAGGGGTCTATCCGGCTTAGAGAGAATGGCTCAACTACTTGCGACGATGAGCCATGACACTTTTGTCAATATCATCCGCACAAATAAAGAATCGGTTAATTTTTTTCTTGGCCCCTCTTGTAAGCGTTACCATACTCCGGTGTAAGTTGGAGGCGCGGACGCCTTCCCCTTTCGAATAATTCGTGAGTCACATCTTTTTTACTCTTTCGCATGATACCCCAACAAGCCTTGGCGAGAATTCTCCTCAAACGGGCAATGTGCCATGACCTCTCGTCTACTTTAGTCTACTGAACAGCGGTCACACGTTCAATAGTAGGTCCAGCAAAAGAGGATGGTAATGTCGGTGGCTCCTCAACTTCATCCTCTTCATGGATAGTACTCAGATTTTCAGCACAAGCTCGGGTAACCCTTCTCCCAATTCGAGGACGTGAGTAGCTCACGGTGTCAGGTCTCTGCGTTTCATCATCAGCTCCAATTTGAACATCAGCCTTACGTTTTTTGGATCCGAACACCTCGGCCCCCTCAAGGTGGGCGTCGCGGGTACAAATCTTTTCAGCTCCTGGATAGTCAGAAACTGCCTTTGTGAGGCCTGATGGATCGCCGGTTCGTTGAGCTTTATGGCAACACGAAGTAATAGTTCTTCGGATGTTGGTCCATTACCACTCTTACCACCTCCGTTGAAGTCGCGGTAACCCACAACTTGGAGGAAAGCACGAACATAATCATCAACAGCTGCAACATACAAGTCCCCACCCTTGTTGCCGGACGCTTGCAACCATTTGTTATGGATAGATTCTGCAAGGTTACATGAAGGCATCTCCGCCAGCTCCTCCGCAGAATATTTATTTTCCTGCAAGGTGCATAGACTTTTGACTTAGTAACAAAAGAAGTTGATCATGATATCTAGAGCGGGTTAGACTTGCTGCACCGCAAGTATGATCTAAAAATAGATTATTATTTTTTTTCAATTTTTTGAAAAATAATTGTTACTGAAAAAAATCAAAAAAGCTGAATATTCTATACTAAAAAAGTAAATAAATTTTACAGAGTTGGTAGACATACATGCACCTGTACATAATTGGTGCAGTGACCGTGGACTCACCAATTCCATGAAGCCACCCCACTGCCTATATCGGAAGTGCCAGAATGCAAGCCAGTGTTTGAGGTGACCTAATTCAACGTCGGAGGTGGCCTGCGCCGACGCCCACCATGCTCGGATCGCCCAGTATCTTGTCTCTGCCTCAGCTATGGTGCGTGCATCTTTGTAATGCTTACAAAGATGTCGATGTTGATCCTGCAACTCATGCACGATGTATTGTTTGGTGTGTTTTTCTCTAGGGATTGCGTCCAGTTAAAGTAGCAAGTCCGCTCGCGGCCTTCCATGGGCACTTTAGGGTCTCCAGAGCCGTAAATCTTCCGTACAGCGTTCCTGTTGGCTTGCGCACTGTCGGCCATGAACCCTTGAAACTGCGGCGCTTCCACTTTGTTCCTGCCCATGACGTCGTTTAGGTACTTCCAGAAGTCGATTTGAGCTTCTCTGTCTTCAGACTGGAACTCATAGCATGCAATAGTTAGAATGCGGCAGATTTTTGAGTCATAAACGTGGCACACCATGGTGGTCCAGTTATTGACACGCTTGACGTGGTCGAACATCATCCACGCGTGGAACAGGTCGCCTTGGGGCTGCATACGACGAACAAGGTTAACACCGCTTCCGGGGCCGACCTCAGACATCTTGAAGATGAACACGTTATCACTTTCATCTCCTTGGCCCGGGAACTCGTTACGTTGGATGTAAGCCCAGTTGCTCAGGCCTCAAAGCTTGGTGATCCCATGAAGAACACCGTATTTGCGCAAGTGCTTAAAAGTGGTAATACGATTCCTCACGCTGGGAGAGTTCAGCTCTTTAAACTGATCGAAGATAGGTTCTAGCTCCTAGAGGGTGAGCTTGGAGGTTACAGGTTCACCTTCTTCACGGAGAAGTAAGTTTCCGAGTAAGTCCTTGCTTGCCTCCATGACTATTTTGGACGTGGTAGCTTGTGGGTTACGTTCTACGTGCTCCTCTATTAACTCATCAATTATTTTACGTGCACATCTATAGTCTCCGACTTTGACAGGATGTTCGTGGGTACCGATATGCACACACGCCCGCTCTTGACTCTCCTCTCCGAATACGTAGAATATTTTAGAAGGACATACAGCAATACAAACGGGAGGTTCTTTGCAGATCTTACAGACCAGTGATGAAGAAGGAGGAGGCGCGTGGTCCACAGAGAAGGGGTCCTTGGTAAAGCCCTCGAACTCCACCTCATTCACTTGTGCTCTGCGGTCAGGTTGTAGCAAGAAGCCGCACTTGTCATTGTGGCATTGAAGATGCCCAACACAGTTAGAGTAGCGGAAAGACAACCCGAGGTTGTTACTGATGTTAGTAGTCATTGTCGTGGTCCACACATGACCATCGTATCTTTTGTCCATCCCTTCCATAGATTTGGCTACCTTAACAGCAGTAGTTGGTAGAACGGGAGAGAGAATGTACAGGACATCACCGTTGAAAGTGGGAGGCAGGAAAGAGACGCTGTAAGTACGAATAGAATGGAAATCAGTTTTTTTGAGTATAGTTTTGTTGCGAGACATACTACCAAGTCTACGGAGCGAGGAAAGAATGTTTTTGGGTTTTACAACTTTGGAGGCAGGAAGAGAAGTGGGGGTCGTTCTGAGACTGTGTTCAGAAAGAGACGAGGGGGGAGGCAGATTCGATGATAGTCGACGGGACTGGATAGATAATTTCCTTTCATCGTCGGATGAATCAGAAATATCAATTCGGACTTCGAGTCCGGGTTCAACCTTGACACGAGCTAGAACTGGAACAACTGTAGAGATAGTAGAAGAACTACAAGGCGTGAGGAGGACAGTGGAGGCGTTCGTTATGAACTCTGTTAAGCCAAACAATCGATAATGTCCAGGCCGTAGCTTATACATTTTACAATGACTCTCTTGGTCGACTGGTTCGACTAGGACGGAGTACTGGACAAGATTAGTGTTTGGATCTAAGACATGTTTCTCTAACCAGAGAGAGGACTCATCAAACCCGAAACGAATTGCTAGCCAAGACGGTGTGACTTCAGCCACTCCATCCACCCCCGGAGGAATGCAGATTGGGGGACTTAAGTCTTCAGACCTAATGGCAATAACGTCTGCAGCGGGAGGCAGGGGAGCGGTGTATGCCATGATAGACAGAGGCGAGGAAGACAACATCAACAAGTGCGCAGAGAAAGAGAGTCTGAGGTGCGTTTCGAATGTTCAAATACGAGAAATTGGTGTAGGGTGTTTGCATACGTATTGAATACTTATTAAACGTAATTTCTTATAATAAAACGTACATATACTCGATACTCTTAATCGTGAGCAAGATCATTTAAAAGCACAGTACTTGTAATACTTAAAATATTAGGTTTGACACAATTGCATTAAGTAGTCACAATTAAAAATATGACATTCGTCTATAAAATAAGTAGGTGGAGAAGGAAAAGTGACGATGGCAGTCATTGTCAGAGATTTAGTTGGATAATAGAGGCGTTCAAAAGTAAGCTTCTTTTGGATTGTTAGACACGGTGAGAGCGGCATGTTAGGGAATACGCGTTGGCTGAGTAGGGTTTCTTAGCCGCATGGGGGAACTTATATAAGGGAGTTGAAAATCAGAGTTTAACTTCTTCATTTGCAGTGTGAACACTTGGACTCGTTTAGTGAAACGTGTGAAAAGTTATCTCATTGCAAGCAGCATGGACGAAACCCCTAGCGATAGTGAGAGAGGAAAGGAGATAGGTCAGAGAAAGAAGAAGCGGAGGGGTGGTACGAAGTTCACTAATTCTAAAGCACACAGGCGTAGTGCTATGCGCAGGCGCGATGGGAGAAGCTCTAGTGGCAATGATCGAGAGCCAGACGGGTACGATATCTTGATCGACAATGATGTGCTACCACCGTTCAGGCGGAGTATGAAAATGCGGTCCCTCAACCTCGACAGTGTCCCGGAGACTTTCGGGACTGACGAAGCTGAAGAACAGGAGGAGGAAGGGAGTAGAGGGCAGTTTAGGACGTCAAGCAAGACAATATGTGCGGATGGGGATGACGATGGAGGTGTGGACTCTACACATGAGGTAATGAAGTAGTATATGTTTAAAATAAGTTGTTATTCATAAAAATTAAACTATTCCTGGTTACGATTATGGATTAAAATCAACATGTGTTGTCTTTAGGATCGGTGAAGATTGGAAGATAAAGATGATCGATTAGGAGACAAAACAACAAAGTTTGAGGAGAAAGGAGTCACTTATGTGGAGAAGACAGCGGAAGCCCCTTTACATCAGGAAACTCAGAATGATGAAGCGGAAGAAGTTGACACAATAGCTGAAGAATTAGAGGAGGAGGTACATGAGAAACCCTACTTCCTAGTTTACTGGGAGGAATTAGGGTTGATTAAGTACACAATCAACGAGAGTCCTTTCTTCGGTTCGATGTAGTGTTGAATTTTGACATCCTATGGATTCATGATAGATGTAGACTCAAGACAATGTAATATATTTTGTAGTGATTTTCAAGTGGAAACCTTGTTTGATTGTTGGAAAATGTTAATAAATTAAAATAAATACTTTTATTTGTTTAATTGTCATTTACGGGTCTAAAGTTCATATTTCTGGTAGTTCTGGTACTTCTGGTACTTGTGGTACTTCTACTATTCTGGAGTCCAATATGACATTACATGCAGTGTAGGACTGGCGGAGTAGGTGCGGGCCACGTAGGTAAAAAGTGACGGGCTGAAATGGACGGGCCGGGTAGGTGCGCGCCAGATAGGGTAAGGATGACGGGCTGGGGTGGACGGGCCGGGCAGGAGTCGGGATCCGGTTACATGAAGGGGAGTAGGGGTAGGCCGGGTATAGAGGGCTGGGAAGGGGATCCGGGTATGGGCCATGTTAGTAACGGAATAGGACAGCAGCTGTATGAAGGGGTCAGCAGGTTGGGCTCGGCGTCGCTTCTGCGCGGCGTCGCTGCTCCGGCGGAACTGCTGGACAGAGCTCCGCTTAATGGAGGCGCGACTGCAAGAGCAATGAAACCCTAATAGGCTCTGCAGTGCACCAAATTTGGATTGTTTGACAGGCGCCACAGCGATGAAGAATCTACTTTGCAGCTTTGACAGACTTTAAATTTGAAAAAAGAGAGTAGGAATCGCAGAGTTGTGGATGTGAGGATAGCTGTGTCAGAGAGGTAGCTGTATTTAGGAATTGGAATTCTGTGGACGTCAACAATGAGGTTGGAAACGATGATCTTTCAAGGCCTCTCTTTGCTTTTGAACTGTCCAGTTAGGGTTGGGGGAAGGAGCTTTGTTTGCACAAGTAGAGGGAGAAATGGCGAGATTGGAGGAAGAAGATGAAGTGACGAATCGGTCAGAAGAAGAAAACGTCAAGTTTGATCTGCAAAATGTGAGTCCACAGTCGTCTGAGTCCAACTTGTTTGCGAAGTTTTATGCGGAGTATTACAAATCACATGGTTCTCAACCAGGGGCAACCAAAACGCGCGCCGAATTGGAAGCATTCTACTTGAAACGAAACGGCTTCAAGGTCAGTATGGAATTCCTGAAATGCTCAGCTTTGTGGTCTCCTTGTTCGTGGAGAGTCTGTGGCAGATTAAGCTGCGGCACCGAAGGTCTCCCCTGCGGGGTGGATTTTGGTTATTTTCATTCATGTCCGTGGTCTCCTTGTTCGTGGAGGGTCTGTGGCAGCTAAAGCTGCGGCACCGAAGGTCTCCCCCGGGGGTAGTTGTTGGCTTTTTTTTATCATGTTTGTGGTCTCCTTGTAAGTGGAGGGTCTGAGCAACCTAAGCCCGACACCGAAGGTCTGCCCTGCGGGGGTAGATTTTGGTTTCTTTTATCATCTTCGTGGTCTCCTTGTTCGTGGCAGCTTAAGCTACGGCACCAGAAGGCTCCCCTATGGGTGGATCTAGTTTTAATTTTTTCAGCTTTGTGGTCTCCTTGGTCGTAGAGTGTCTGTGGCAGCTTAAGCTGCGGCACCAAAGGTCTCCCCCGCGGGGTAGTTGTTGGCATTTTTTTATCATGTTCGTAGTCTCCTTGTTCGTGGAGGGTCTGAGTAGCCTAAGCTGCGGCACCGAAGGTCTCCCCCGCGGGGTAGTTGTTGGCTTTTTTTTATCATCTTCATGGTCTCCTTGTTCGTGGAGGGTCTAAGCTGCCTAAGCTGCGGCACCGAAGGTCTGCCCCTCTGGGTGGATCTAGTTTTCTTTTTATCATCTTCGTGGTTTCCTTGTTCGTGGAGGGTCTGAGCAGCCTAAGCTGCGGCACCGAAGGTCTCCCCTCCGGGTGGATCCAGTTTTAAATTTTTCAGCTTTGTGGTCTCCTTGTTCGTGCAGTGTCTGTGGCAGCTTAAGCTGCGGCACCGAAGGTCTTCCCCGCGGAGTAGTTGATGGCTTTTTTTTTTCATGTCCGTGGTCTCCTTATTCGTCGAGGGTCTGAGTAGCCTAAGCCCGGCACCGAAGGTCTCCCCTCCGAGGTGGATTTTGGTTTTTTTCAATCATGTCTGTGGACTCCTTGTTCGTGGAGGGTCTGAGTAGCCTAAGCCCGACACCGAAGGTCTCCCCTGCGGAGATAGTTTTTGGTTTTTTTTTTTCATCTTCGTGGTCTCCTTGTTCGTGGAGGGTCTGAGCAGCCTAAGCTGCGGCACCAAAGGTCTCCCCTCCAGAGTGGATTTTGGTTTTTTTCAATCATGTCAGTGGTCTCCTTGTTCGTGGAGGGTTTGAGCCCGGCACCGAAGGTCTCCCATGCGGGGGGTAGTTTTTGGTTTTCTTTTATCATCTTCGTGGTCTCCTTGTTCGCGGAGGGTCTGAGCAGCTTAAGCTGCGGCACCGTAGGTCTGCTCCTCTGGGTGGATCTAGTTTTAATTTTTTCAGCTTTGTAGTCTCCTTATTCGTGCAGTGTTTGTGGCTGCTTAAGCTGCGGCACCGAAGCACTATAAGAAACCCCTGTTTTCTGCGATGTTTTATGTGATGTCTTACTGTCTTAAAAGATGTCTTCGAAGACAGGAGGATGTTTGTACGTCTAACGGGCACATTTTAGATTGGAGGGGTATGAAGACATAACCAAACAAGAAGAGGTTGGTGAAGACATGGATGTTTTTGAAGACATCTCGATAGACATCAAACTGCCACGTTGGCAAGGGATTTTCGACCAGCAAGGTAAAA
Source organism: Bryum argenteum (assembly GCA_037043015.1). Classification (NCBI taxonomy): domain Eukaryota; kingdom Viridiplantae; phylum Streptophyta; class Bryopsida; order Bryales; family Bryaceae; genus Bryum; species Bryum argenteum. The sequence continues at coordinate 31,673,307 of CM073321.1, read as the reverse complement.
ATGACCAAAAATTACTGGTGGACATGGTAAAAAGCATTTCTAATGTTAAAAGAGTAGGTGAATGGACAGCGGTTTTCAAAAGTAGAACAAAAACATCACTTAAGTTTTTTTTTTTTTTTTTTTTTTTTTTTTTTTTTTTAATGCTAAATCATTATGTGACGTGGCAATACTGAAAATACTAATTTCAGGCTATTCTCACTATTTTTTCATTGGTCTATTTTTTAAAAAAATATTATAATATATAATTATATTTCAATAAAAAATATATTTTGTAAATTTTTATTATATTAAAAAAAATTAGAATATTATAATTCTGTAATTTTTTATGATTAAAAGTATTTAAATATTTAAAAATTATTATATATTCAGTATAATATCTATAAGATAACAATGGTGCCGAAAAAAAAAGTCAAAGTAATTTCGTGGATATTTAATCCTCAAAAAACACGTGGACATAGATTAAAAAAGTTATTTACACCACTTTATCTACATGGCAACAAAAACTCCACGTCGGACCAGATGACAAGTCATTCAACATCTAGTCGGATGTTTAACACAATGTCCAACTTACCGTAACTACAGTCAAGCATGAATGTCCGCGTAGACATCTACTCGGATGTCTATGAAGATGTTTTGCACGACATCCTCCTAAACGTCATTTACTAAAAAGCGGCAGTACTTAAGGGTCTTTTTAGATTAATATCAACTTTTTCTCTTACTGCTTGCTCTCCATTGGCGCAGGTCTCTAATTGAGGGTAATCCTCAAATACTTAAAGAAAATATAAACTGAAAATAAAAACAATAAACAATGTTTTTTGGCTTCCTTCAAGAAGGAATTAAATATTATTTATTACTTATAAATTAGATTATTATAGTCTAATGGCAAGACTATACATTACTCTATCATTAACAACCAATAATATACAAATTAAAGCAAATTTACAAGAAATATGAATTTATGAAAGTAGCTATTTAATACAGCTTAGGAGACAATTCTAGAATAGAATTAGTATCAAGAAAGTTAGTTGGAAAGTTGGTTAGGGTAGAAATAAAAGGTAGTTGAGAGTTTAAAAGAGAGCCTATCACCAGGAAGACTATAAATAGTCTCATGATTGTAATTCCACACTTTTTCTATCAATAAAAATTATTTGATTTGTTGTGGAAGAAACTCTAAGACTTACAATACGTGCTTTGTTGTGGAAAGAACTTTAAAGCATCTGGTATTTGATTTGTTTTGAAGGAAAACAAAAAACCTTTTATAGTTAATATGTTGTAATTGAAACCCTGAAGATGTCATCAGATGTTTATGATAATGTTTGCAAGGATGTCTAAGATGACGTTCATGAAAATGTCTAACATGATGTCTATGAAGATGTCGAAATGATATCTACGACAGCATCCTCAACCATCTACAGGGATGATTTTCATTGACTTCAATGGATAAACAGAGGCGGCTAGGGTTTGCTGCCGCCGCCATAGTTAGGTCATGAGACCTTTAAGTAGAATTAGAGGCCGCACGAAGCTCATTTTTGCCTTCATTTTTCAAAGAGTTAGTGTTTGGAGTGTAGAGGCTAAGGTTTGCTTCTTCATGTGGCTAGGGTTTGTTGCCGCTGCCATAGTTAGGTCATGAGATCTTCAAATGGAATTATAAAGCTCATTTTTGTCTTAGTTTTTCCAAAGAGTTTGTGTTTTAAGTATGGTGGATTTTGAAATGATTTCCATTCAGTTTCAGAATGATTGTTAACTACAATAAGAGAATAGTATTTGTAGAAATCCAATAGCTCTCAAGAGTAGGTTTCCTTCTTCATGTGGCTAAGATTTGCTACTTAAGAGGTACTGGATTTCAAAAGCATCTTGTACAAGAAACCCTAGGACTTGTAGTATTTGATTTGTTGTGAAGGAAACGCTAGTACTTGTAGTATTTGATTTGTTGTAGAAGATGTCTACGATGATGTCTGCAAGATGTCTTAGAGCATGTCTATGAAGATGTCTAAATGTGTTGATGGAATTCTATTTTGGAAGGTGGGACATAAGGGGTCGGGGCAGCGAACACGATCTGAGGCCGCGAAGCGACATACGTGCTTGTAGGTTAGTGAAACAGATGTATGCATAGATGTCTATAACGTTGTTTTTAATGATGTCTAGAAGGATGTCTGAAGAAATGTCTAAGCAGATGTTTGCAAGAATGTCTAACTGTGTCGAAATCTTGAGGTTAGGAAGTAAACCATCCCAACCTAGGTAGTGCAATTAAATGGAATTAAATCAGAATTTTTTTACCTTTACAAGCCCTTCTTTAAATGCAGTTGATATTGGCTTATTGAATATGTGTAGCGGCGGGACATGCACATGACCATACGGGTATTGACAGCAAGCGATGGAAGTGGAGGGACTTACGGAGTTCAAATTGTGGGTGCGTAGTATATCGTAGTTGTTGACAGGCGTATTAGTAAATATTCTAGTTTGTGTTATCTGAGGTTTTAATGACCTAAGCAATATATGTTTGACTCATACTTTTTGATGTGACAGTGTTTACAGTTGATGTTATGTGAGACGTCTGTGGATTACAGATCTGATGACTTTATAAACATCTAAAAATGTCATCCTAGATGTCTTTTCATATGCCCAAAAAACATCAATAGTAACATTGTTGCAAACATCATGTTTAACACAAAACGTTCACATTGATGTCCTAGGAGATGTCGCTACAAACATCCGAGCAAACATCACAAACTTAATAAGGACATCAACGTAAACATCATTCTACGCACTGGAAACATCTTATAAGACATAAAAATTGTCTTTTAAGATATTTTGTAAGACATTGCATACGTCTTGCAAGACATCTTGTACAACATCTAAGATGTCTTGCAAGACATTTAAGTCGTCTTAACTGATGTCTAAAAGTGTCATGATAGGAGCAAAAAACCTCCGCAATATGCTGACGTGGCATGCCACGTCATTTTCCCGGGTCCACGTCAACTTTTCCCGCGTGCCACGTTGGATTTTCTCGGGTCCACGTGGGATTCTGGCACCGCCATGTCATCTTTTGTGGGACCATGTAAAATTCCACATCATGATGAATTTCATCCCCATGTGGCACTGCCCGTCCACTTCAAGCTGATGTGTCATCTACGTGGCACCCACGTGGCACACTTTTTACCCTTCCAAAATTACCTTAAGACATCTTCGATCTTAAGACATCTTCTTGTCTTTACAGACGTCTATTTAGACAACTGTCATGTCTAGGATGTCTTATCGTCTATAAGACATCTGAATTAATGACTACATTGTCTTTTTAGACATCATTTACAACATCACTAAAAACGCAGGTTTCTTATAGTGGAAATTGCAAACGCACAAACACCAAGAGAAACACAAGAATACACAAGAAATCTAAGGAAATGTGAGCGCAAGCGTCTATTAGGTCTAATCAGAAAGTACAAGAAGACAGAGAAATACTTGTTCCTCTAAAAAGTAGTCGTATTCTCTTCCACCCGTTTTTCCAAGGATCCGAGTATCCCAAATTCCACTCACGTTGGTGGGCGGCCAACCCTCATCTTTTTACCTCTAGCAATCGCGTTTACAAGAAACCATGAAATCATTGTATGAACCGCAAATGTTGCCCCCTAAGAATTTATCTTAGACCTATTCTTCGGCCTTACCCAGGAGGGCCCTTCTCCGGTTCAGGCGTGGCCCTAGATCTACCCCGGTTTCTCCTTTCCTTCATGCTTGTCTAGTGTGGTCCTCTCTTCTAGATGCTAATATCGAACACTCGAATCTTCTAGGTGTGGCACCTGTTGAAACCTATTTTTTCGATTGGATATTGCATATATTAGAATACACTCTAGGAGTATGTATAGTGTGTAGATTCCGACTTAGTGTGGAATGGGTTGTATATTATAAGGCAAAATAAAATTTGGTTCATATGCCAAATCAGTGGAAACTAGTTTAGAATGAAAAAGACATCTTCTGGAACCCGTGCTTCCCGTTTAAAATGGAGTAAAAGTTGTCGAAGTATCCGGACAGGGGTTTCTAGTACGGCCATAAAGACGCAGTGGCTAGAGTAGGATAATGACGGAAACGGCGAATGATAGCTTCGTACAAGGCCGGTCATAATGGCGTACGGAGGGGCATGATGGCCAGATGGGAAGCCGTCCCCGTCTATATAAACCCTTTTGTCCTCCGTTCTTTCCACCTGCCTTTCCTGCTTTCCTGCCTTCTTGCTCTCTTGCATTCCTCGCTTCATGCTTTCCGCTTAGGCCTCCTAGGCTTCCTTAGTCCAGCGACTCGCTACTTTCTTTCCGTATTCTTTCTAATGGCAAGTGCGCAGGCTTAGGTCCTCGTGCAGGTTTCTATCAAACTAGTCATCCCTGGATTCACGTTGACAAGGACAAGAGGACGTTTCTAATTAAAGATCTTGACTGGATGGGCTGGAAGGAATGCTTGAGACGCTTTGGTGTTTGCGAGACGTCCAAATTGTGCGCCAGCTCAAAAAAAGCGTACCCAATCAGTTCAAAGGCATGATTCGGCGGTGTGCGAATAAGTGGATAGTCTAGCTCTTGAGGCGCGTGTATGGCTTCCAGGCCAACGGTAACGGCCTCTGCGGCCGTAAATACAAATATGTAAAGTGCATGTTTACAGGCAACCTCCACAAGCATGATAGATTTGTCCTAGCCGACTGCGCGGATCATAAGTCTGAGTGTGAGTTTTTTGGCAGGAAGGAGTGAGCATATCGGAGGGTCGGTGAAGGCCTCCGGAAGCAGCTCCTAGGGACAGCAAGACCAGCATATTAGGGGGTCGGTGAAGGCCTCCGGAAGCAGCTTGTAGGGACGGCGAGACCGGCGTATCAGGGGGACAGTGAAGGCCTCCGGAAGCAGCTTGTAGGGACGGCGAGACCGGCGTATCAGGGGGACAGTGAAGGCCTCCGAAACCAGCTCGTAGCGCCGGAATAAAGTAGAAACGGAACCGGCACCGTCAAAGGCGATCCAGCAGAAGGGAGGTGAAAGGGCCGTCGGCCACGACAACACCAACGAAGGCCGCTGGCAGCAGCAGCCGGACGAGGGAAGTCGGCAGAAGGCAGCCGATCCAACACCGAAGGGAAATCGGCGGATGGCAGCGGATCCAACACCAGGGAGATTGGCGGAAGGTGGGGCGACACTTCTTTTGGAGCTGCAAGATTGTGGGAAGCATCGACTGGATCTTTGGTGACGGGCAGTCATTCTACCGCAAGTTGACCTCGATCGCTGACGCGAATAGCGGGGCTGTGAAAGCTCAGAAGCTTGAGATCAACTCGAAGACAAGGTTCGTGTTCTTCCAGTGCTTGATCGAGCAGAAGCAAAGGCGCCGGCATCGACACCGGCAACCCAGCGACACCAGCAGACGTAGATCGGCGGAAGGCGGAGCGAGACCAGCACCGAAGGGAGATTGAGCGATCGGAAAGAAGGTGGGCATCGCCGACAGCGAGCCGGCACCGATCGGAAAGAAGGTCGGCATTGCTGACAGCAAGCCGGCAGTGATCGGAGGCCGGACCGCCGGCATTACATGAAGACGGCGATCCAGTGCACCGACAGCGTCGGAGCTGAAGGCAGCGGCGAAGGAGGACGGAGTCAGCGATGAGGCGGAGCGGCACCTCGGCACGGAAGGAGCATCGGGCATCGGAGCGGCACCTCGACACGGTAGCAACACCGGAGGCAGAGGGACGGCGATAACGTAGGTTTGTGAAGGCCACCGGCAGCATTGGCTATAGACACCAACAAGACGAGGCAGGCCGATGAAGGCCAAGGCCGGCACCACCGACACCAATACCTCGGGCCTGGCAGCAGCAGCACATTGGCGGCGTAAAGCCCGATCGACGGTGGGAAGCCGGCTCGGAAAGAAGAATCGTGAGGAGGGCCGTCGGTGATAGAAGCGACACCAAGGCGGCTGTACCGAGGGAGCTCTTTCCTCTCTCTTCCGAATCCTCCCTTACATTACTTTGGTGTTGTGTTGAGGTGACATTTGAAGAATGAATCGGTGGTTTGTCTACCAAAAAGCATGTTGTTGATTGTCATGTAATTGTGCTTAATAGTATAGTTAATGGTAATTTGCATGTGGATTGGTAATTGTGATTGAAGTTGGGTGTTGCTCTTGTTATCATGCCGAAGTTGATTGTGTGGTGTTGCAGTCGGAACCTTGGTAGAAATCGCGCGGAAACGCTGCCCAAAAAGTTCCTATCAATTCTAATTTGTGTCCAAGCTATGAATTGCATGTTTAATTACCCGTTGTTGCATGGAAACTAGGAAAAAAAGATTTCAACATAAGTTAGATCTAGGTACAAATTTGAATGATGCGCTGAAATTGTAAAGAGAATTCAAAAGGACATTGCTTGGAAGGCTAGTTAGTATTGTACTCCATCTCCACGGCCCAACTTGTGGCTTTAACATCGGAACACCGGAATTAAGGCTCACATTACCAAACCAGACTAGAGCAGCAAGTGCAAGGGATTATAGACTCTTAGGAGGAGCCTGAGGCCGGTCAAGGAACCTTCTTGGATATAGAAGACAAAGACTGAGAGGTCAGACGACACGATGAAGCGTTGAGGCTGGATTCGGCGCCTAAGGTAATCATCTTGCCATCTTGTCGGGTGCAAAAGAAGGAAACAAATCCGTATTCACAAGGCATTCCACGAAGCCAAGGCAAGAGCTTAGGCGTTGGTGCACCAAGGGCGCTAACCGTACCCCAGCAATCCGTCTGCAAATCCCCAGCCGGTTCGTCTAGCCCATGCAGCCCACTTTCTGCCGACCCCAAGATGAATGCAACGCCGACATTGGGGTATGTTGGAGTAGATGGTTGCGGCCGCAAGGCACTCTGTCAAAGACGTACGAGCTCTTGAACTAAGGATAACTCAGATGACATTCAAGATGAATCGCCTCAAGGAGCAAGTCAAACAAAATGATGAGGCGATCGCCCTCCATTGAACGATGTTAGATGCTGCAAATGAGGACGTAGTCCGGATGAGAAGCATTTGCAAAGTTCACGACTAGATACAACTGAATGCTAACTTGTACAAGGCGAGAATCACTCGTTCATAGTACAATGGCTAAATACTTCACTTTATGACTGGGAAGATATGACTGGGGAGGACAGGCTACTAGAGGCAGTCATATTTTTCTGGGGCGAAATCATCGGTAGATCGTGAAGTTGAGAATATGACTTGTAGTCATATTCTATTGTCATATTTGCCAGGTATACTGTATAAAGTGTGTATAAAGTGCATGAGAGGGTCGTACACCTTCGTAGGGAACAAACAGGAACGATTGCAAGGAACGTCTAGTCATATTTGGCAGGAATATATTGGAAGCAGTCATATTTTGCAGTCATACTTGTCACAAGCCATATTTGAGCACCAGTCATATTCCACGTCGGCTTTTTGCACCAGACATATTTTAGCACCAGTCATATTCCACGTCGGCTTTTTGCACCAGACATATTTTAGCACCAGTCATATTTTGGAGTCATATTTTTCTTTTTTTTTTTTTTTTTTTTTTTTTTTTTTTCCAGTCTGCATAAAATTACATGCATTGCCTTGGAAAATTTACATATATTTTGGCCCTCCCATTCACTGCATAGTATGGCAATTTATTGTATTCATTTGATAAAAATGATTTGTTTCGAATATTCAATAATTTTTAATTTGGCACAATGGAATTAAGGGTTGATTGTAATTTAGGTTTTATAATTCACTTGATGAAGACATAAATTGCTCAAAGACTCAGTAGACTTTTTGTAATACTTCTAGAGCATAGTGGTGTGACTAGGTTTAGTGGTATGAGAGGCCTCTAGTTTATATAAGGGTTGTATTATAGTACTTTAATCTACGACGTGACTCTAAACTATTGTAAACTTTGAAAGATTGATCATATAGTTTGCACAGTTCTATGCGTTTTTTGTTTACATTAAATTGCATTTTCATTTGTACTAGACATGGCCAAACATGCATGAATGAATACTTGTGATGCATATAGATCAAATAAGTGTTTGGTCATTCTGTTTGCACATGTGAATATATGTGTATATATATATGGTGAACGACCGGAATGTATAAAACTGTCAATGACTGAATAGAGTCTCAATCATGCTTCGAGTCGCAATATTCTAAATCATCTACGTATGTGTCATCTTGGCTAAGGCAATCTAATACTTTGGCAACCACCTCCGAGGCTACTTCTACTGCACCAACGAGAATAGGTGTCCGCGGTAAGGCATCCGAATCTAGGCTTGTAGATTCGAGTCCAGGAAAATCACATGCTCTACCCAATGATATGCATTGAACTTCATCGGAGATGTGATGTTTGAAGAAGGACCGAGCTCTTCTCGGTTTGCTCCGCAACACAACTTCTTATCCACACTTGGCCTTGTCAGATGCAAAAGAAACTTGTTCGATATGGAGTGGGAAGGAAAATGATTGTGCACAATATAGGATCAGTCTCTCAAAGTTTACGGTGGTGAAATCGTAATCATCGCGCTTCATTGTAGCGCCATCTCCTCTCATATTTGCAATCATCAATTGCAATATAGGACCACGACCTCAAATCGTCCATAGCTCACTAATAGAATTTCCTCCACCCACTCCACATACTCCAATTCTACAACCCAAAGATTTGTATCCATTCTACCCGCGCGACAAAGTTGACAAAAGTTTGCGGGCTTGCGGCTACTCTCGAGTCTGCGGTTGTCAAATGCGCCTGTGCACTCCTTTCACGTATGTGGTTTCCAAATGCATACATGGATCGATACAACTTTGCATACTCTGATGGAGGTAGCATCAAGGCCAATACATTAGTAGGGACCTCCTTGTCTCCATCTTCTACAGCTCGCATCACAGCCTTTGGAAACCAGACATGGAACTCTTCATCACACACCTCTGAAGGGTAGGCTACCTTAGCCTTCCGCTTTTTGCGCCTATACTCGTGACGCTCTGCCTCACGGTGTGCCATGTCATCTTCATGTCGCCAGTAGGATAGAAGAGTTCTGTATGGTCAATGGCACCTTCAGAATATTGTATGAGAGTAGAATGTAATTTATAGCCACCCGTGGGGGCTTGTTGCAACAACTACATCACTGAGTATAGTCGCTGCCATCACTCTCGGCAATCACTTATGTCACTAGAAGCAAACGCCAACATATATGGAGCTGCTACTAACATCACGAAGGGCAGTCGCCGACATCACTGAAGGTAGTCATGATAACCATGAATATCATTGGATACAATTACAGCAAGTGTAGTTGGAGTCATGATCCACATAAGCCTTTTTTGCGTGCAAACTCACCTGCGCCAATCCTCAAATGGTGCTGCATTAGTCACCACAAACTTGTGAATCCATCCTTGAAAGTCACGTGAGAGTCAGCGTGGACCCATCGTTGTACATAGATGGGTCTTGTTTATCATCCCACACTCTTCGTGTAGTAGTCGTATACTCTTGCATGTGCTCGATGCAAAATCCGAGTGCCTGTACTACAGTGTAGCCTTCACCCTTGCTGTCTTCTAGTTGATATCAATTTTGAACGTAGCATTTGAGAGTCTTCAAGAACCTCTCTGTAGGGTACATCCATCGAGTATGCACGGGTCCACATATTTCAACTTACTCAATAAGGTGGATAACCAAGTGGCTCATAAAGTCAAAGAATGACGGCAGGAACTCCTTCTCCAACATGCATAATGCAATAGCCGCTTCGCATCTCATATCTTGTCTTACCTTGGGATCAATGGACTTAGCACATATCCGCAACCTCATATTTGTTATATTGGAAAATATGCAGGACTTTGGGAGATTTAAGAGTAGAGAATCATCTAAAATATCGATTAATGTTAAACATAAAGTACTAGATCATGCATCAAACTTGATATGAATATATGTAAAAAGAGACAAAGCGCTGAACAAACAATAGAAAAAGGATGGGAATAAAAGAATATTCCATTTATTCGCTTGTAAATATCAATCATAATTCACAAAATATGTCATACAAGAGTGATGACTATCAAATCTATACATAATTACTTCTGTAGCTAATAGATGTAACTACTACGGAGTTCCACCACAAGCGACAATAGGAGATTGGATGAATGCTCATTGACGCCGACGTGTCCAACTAGAATCATTGTCTTGCATCAATGGACTATCAAGAAGGCGTTGCAGTCTTTCGCGACGCCGGTCCTCAATGCTTGACTTAGGTAACATGTGGCGGCGGTTTTCTGACGAAGGCTTGATTGCTCCCTGTTCCGTAGACTTCGAAGGACATGGTTTTGAACTCTCCAAAACACGATCCTGAACAAAATAAAACAACGGGATTTCTTATAAGTGAAGGAGCTAAAAGATACATACGAGCAATAGGTAGCAAATGAGTCAAATGTCTAAGAATTGTCTAACGTATTAGAGTGTACAGCAGTAGATCTACAAATAGGTAATCCTTATTGTAAACACTTAACTCAAAGCATAAAATGGACACTCTGTACTAACTTCTCAAGGGATGAAGAAACAAACCTTTACAAAAACTTCTTCAGAAATATTCACGTCAATGTCGTACAACATACGCTTTGTAGGTGTACATGTAATTTGAAGAGGAGAACCATTATGATTTACCGTAGGAGGCCACGCGGGGAAAGCGGATTGCAACACTTTCGGAGGTGATGACTTAGTGACAGGGCTATTAACTACTCCATCTTCTACCGCCATTGTCGAAAAATCCATGGTAGATTGAGCCGTTTCAGCAGACTGCAATAATCGTCCACTACTCCGAAGCGAAGGCCCGAAATCCGCAGCATTCATCAGAAAATCCACAGTAGCACGACAATCACCCTGCGTAATCTATTTCAACAATTTTCCAAACAAATCATCAATTATCCAGAGAACATAAAGTTCATTCAAGAGAGGCTTGTGTTAAGAAAAATTAAAGATCACATTGTCTTCATATTCTCAAATTGAAAATTCAGAAACTCATGAAAAGTCCTACAAAGCTACTACAGGAGCTTCACATTCTAAGATACGAATTCAAATTAAACCAAAGGGTCAAAAATTACCCGACAATAGAATATAAAATAATTTTTCATTCTATTAATGCCTTTTGTATATCATTATACAAATCTATTGATGCACGATCATCATATAACATGGCACGTCCAAATTGAAACGATGGCCGAAACTTGCCAAGGGGACTGGCAAACTCATGGAGCTCTAACAGATACGGCAAAACTTCATCTAAGAAAATAGAATCCTCGTGTGCCCTATTGTCTTTGTGAGACCAAGATGGTAGTAAAAGAACATTTTCCTGCTGATTAAGCACATTTTTAACCGGACTATCATCTATGATGAGCGTATTAGCCTCCGTATAAAAACCATCGAAGCTATTGAAGAGATGAGGTGACAAGGTCTTAAGGAAGATAGACTTCTGAGTTCCTGGTTCCTTCATGAACAATGGTCGGCTCCCACTAGATTTCAAGGGAATCATGTCACACTCTTCTTGACCAAGAAAATTGTAATGGCCTTATAGGGTTTATAGGACCAAAGGGAAAATCACAAATGGCTTCTGTGGTTGTTCTCATTATCGAACTCCAAACGGTGATGGTAGTAAACGATGCCACCCAAGAGAGGAAGTCCTTACAGTTGGGCCTCACCCATACAAGCTTCTTCCCCACCTCGGTTGGCAACGTGGCCGAGTGAACACAGAAGTCACGGTTTCTGTATCCTTTAGCTTCCCAGAATGGTGTGCAATTGCACAGGGTACCATTGAGGTCGAGAACAACATTTAACCAAGTACTGGAGAATTTCCTTGGAACTTGACCTATGCCTTCTCTAGAAATTAAATCATTGACCGATGCTTTGTTGATCTGAGATGAAAACGGCGCACCACAACAAAATTACTGGGGAGCTTTCGTCACTGGTGCAATGAATTCAAGGTCAGAATCATGTAATACATCGCAACAATGGCATGCATGAGAGCAGAGTGTGTGGAACATAAAATACCTGATTATCATAATTGCTCTCCTCTAAGTCAACTTGGATACCCATTGACCCGAGTGACTGCTCAGTGCAATCTATCTCATCACGGACAGCAACAACATTCTCTGTATGTGAGACATCATGCATTTTAAGTGTGTCCTCCATCGGTGGAACCCGCTCATGGCTATAACATTCAAGCGTGACATCATCCATGACTGGAACATCCATTGCTTCGTCATCCAAATTAACATTTGGCAGCGCAATACAAGTTCGTGGAATTAGGAAACAATATGATGGAGGAAATAGAATATGGGAGCCAACATGAAGCAAATAGAAAAAGGGCAACAGTTTAGCTCGCGTTGAGCTAAACTGCAAAATAGAAAAGGCCTGTATTAATTACAAAAAAAATTCTGAGTTTGATACAAAATTTCACATATATATGTGTTTTCCGGCATTTACAGCTTAAATACTATACACTCCATCCAAAATCTAAGTTGAAGGAGGACCTGTAGATTCTCATTCTGCGTCACCCACAAGTTGTAATTCAGGCGTAGGAGGGGAAGGCGTAGGCGCGGAAGGCTCGGTAGTTGGAGGCAGCGAGGACGTGAGTGGTTGCGAAGTAGTAGGACTAGCATGTGTAGCTCTTGCATCACCACTCTGACCAGTAGTGATTGCCATTGTTTGAACTGAAGTTAATGGCTTGCCGGAAGATAAAACCCACATCATCTCCATCATCTGGGCATGGCATTCCTGGTCCATCTTATCGCGTTCTTTCTGCGCAATTTGCTGCTGCGCAAGGAGCTCTTCTAATTTTCTCTAGTGTGCCGTTTCCTCCTCGAACTTCCGCTGTACTGCTGTGAATTCGGCACTTTCCTCAGCCTTGAACCTACTTGAGGGTGAGTCTTTCGACAAGGGATTATGTTTCCCCTTTTCGCCCACCGTGCCGCCTCCTCGCCCAGGAGCAGTACGCGACTCTTGCGGTGTCCGAGGAGTCGTGTCCAACTCCATGTCTTCCTCCTCGACTGGAGCGGAGTCATCCTGTCCAAAACCAAGGCTGTAAGTGTTGCCTTCACCGTGAAGTTGCCTTCCGTTTGACCCTGAATCCTCCCGGTTGGGGACGTCCGCCTCATCGTCTACGGCATCCAAGGACGCAACAGCTTTGCGCTTGCCCTTCAAGAGCATGCCCCCCACCTCTGGAAACTCCTCTTTGTCGACAAAATATCCATTCACAGAGAAGTCAGTGGAATCAAGAGTAAGCCCTTCGTTGTACGCGTGGTCGATGTCCTCTTTATCTTCAGCGTCAAATATGGAGTAGGCATCAATGGACAGCATCTACAATAAACACAACAACTTAGAAAACGGAATCGCTCTGAAGTTTGAGCTGACATGTTTGCAAAACAAAAATGACAATTTAGCTCGAGTCGAGCTAAACTGTAAGGGGCACATGATGTCTATATAGGTATGATAGTTTAGCTCGAGTCCAGCTAAACTGTAGGGAATCCCATGATTACAAACTAAGTGTCACAGTTTAGCTCAACTCGAGCTAAACTGTATGGAAGCTTACCACGCTTGCGCAGAGTGCTTTTCCGCCGGCGTAGACGAGAAAAATATTCTCCTGCTCCTGGCAGAAAAGCTGGATGACCTGCAAATAAAAATCCATCCTCAACTCGATCGGGTACATGTGATACTGAGACTCGTTGTACTTCCACGGCTTCTCGTGAAGCGCGTGTTTTGGGGTGAGATACTTGGTCTCTGGCAATCCCCCGAGTTTCACCTTTTCCCTAATCATGAAGAGAAGACGCACGGGCTCCGAGGCTTGCTTCGCTTTGGCATTGAATCCAGCGATCCGTTCGTGCGGGGATGGGTAGTACAATGATGAAATCAGCTTATAGTTTGACCCTGGGAAGTAGGCAGGATTTGTCGCAAACGCCTCAACTTGCGCGTAATCACCGTCATCCCCGCAAATAAATAACCAATAGGGTACATCTATGAGAGCTGGCTTGTTCTGAGACGATAAGATCGCCATGAACATTTCGAAGAATGGGTGGTCAGGCGAGGAATCGGAGGTGCTAATACTACCACTACCCGGAACCAGTTTGAAGTCGATGATTCCAACGTTCATCTCAGGTGCAATCTCCAGCCATGAGTTCTTAGGCCAATCTCCAAGCTTCTGTGGTGTTTTGTGATAGAAGGAACGGAATATAACACTACCAACAGGGCCTATAAACTTCTCGCGCTTTTCCAGAAACACCTCGAAGAACCTCTTTGCGTAGGGAGAGAGATCCTCACAGCTGGTATTCCTGTGCTGGGTTTGCCTCTGATCCGCGTAATATTTATCAGAGATACCCCATTCTAAGATTGCGCGCTTCGAAGCCTTGGTGACGTGGTAATCCTTTTTTAAATTTCTTCCACGCAACCACGTCGAACTCTTTATTCTTGAAGATCTCGAGTGTAGGTCGGATCTTGTGGATCTGAAGCTGGGCGGTCGCCTTCCGCTTCAACCGTTCAACGTACTCCTTGACGGAGTAGCAATCCTCAAGTAGGGTTGTTGGTTGTTTCAGGGTAACGTTCGGATATTCCAATTTCCGAGACGGACTTGACCTATTCAGCATATGTGAACAAAGTTTCCTGTGATCCGACTGTGAAAGGTTACCGAGGTTCTTAAAAAATTCCCTGGACAGGGTTTGGTCGTTGTGTGGTTTAAACCCTGTTTTGTCACACAACATCCTCAGGGAGTAGGGGTCGATAAGGGTCCCTTGGGCGACACTTCCAATTAACTCTGCCATAGGTCCCCGAGATCATCAGGGAAGGTGATGATCTTTAGCTCATTCGTGAGGGACAAGACCTTGTTCTTCGCCTCTACTTGGGCCTTGGCAACATCGATCATGGCGAATCTTTGTCGAATAGATTCAACAAATTTCTGCAATGACACAGGAGTAGTGTAAGATATCGCATTATAAGAGAGTGATCACTTTAGCTGGAGTCGAGCAAAAGTGCGCATGCGAAATTCAGAAGCCGTTGATTATAAGAAGTGTTGGGGTTCAATAAGCAGCAGCGACAAGTTAGCTCGAGTCGAATTAAACTAATATTGATAAACGAATCGCACGATAAATCTAACACCAGTGCGCGCTACATGGTTAGAAGCATTTTAGATTTAAATGTAGAAACATGATGAAACTGCAATGATAGTTTAGCTTGACTCGAGCTAAACTGCCACGGGAAGTTGTTTACAATTAAAGAAGGTAGAGTTGCTATGGGACTTGAGATAATACTTACGTCAAAATTTGCGTATTAAGACACATTTCGCTTTGTTTGCACTCGTTTGTCCGCCACCCCAGCTGCTGCATGTCTGTTTGGGGGGCGCCCATAGTTATGCCATACGGTGCGGGCGGCAAGGATGTTCGATGCCCATGTCGGCTTAAACAGAGTGAAATGGTTCACTCTGCTATAAAACGCCGAAATCTTGCGGAGCTTGGCTTCATCCTTTGTCCAAACTAGGAAAGCTGACCACACCCGAAAGTCCTTACGAAATATTTCCGGGACTTTGGACTCAAGCATCTGCTTCGAGGCGGCAACACTGTGTTGGCCGTTGATTATCCAAAAGTCACAGTCCTGCATATACTCCAGACCGTTCGGCTTCACCTCTAACTTCGGCATTACGTAGAGCGTTTGCTTCTGCGATCTGTCAGGCATATTGATGAGGAAATTCATCAAGTCCGTCTTGCCCGTCTTCTTAAATGCCCGGATTGTCCATTGCGGAGGGGACTCAAATATCCTCATCGCGTCGATCTCCATCTTCGTGTCAAGCTTAGGAAAGACAAAAGCATCTTGATAGTCTGTTAAGAACTTCTTATATATGAGGTTCAGGTTCTCGAAGTCGATTTCCTCCACGATATTAATGTTCTTTGGAATGGCAGTAATCGCTTCGTTCAAAGCCGTAAAAGCATCCTCTTCGGGGATGAGCATCCTCTTCTTCTTCTTCGCCTCGGCCGACTTCTTTACTGGAGCTTCTCTTTTCTTCACAGGCAAGTCAGAAGTAGTGGTAGCTGTAGCCGTAGGTCTTGTTGCACGTTGCGGGCGTGAGGGGGTCCTGCTCTGTACGCCGCTTCCCGTCGCAGTCAACCCAGATCCCTCCAGTGGAGCTTTTTATTTGAGAGTTATAGTTTTTGCCAAAACGTCAGCGTGTGTCAGATGCGAAATTACAGATCGCAGTTTGATTGCGAGCTGCTTTGCTCTGAGATCTCCCCCTTATTTAGTTTCCCAGGTTTTATTGAGCAGGTCTTGTTTCAGTGTGGTTTTCACGTCATCAAAACTGGACGCCTCTAAACTCTCCACTAACTGCCCGAAGTCAAAGCACGTTTGCTTGATGTCTATCAGGATGGTGTAGTTGTAAGCAGACTCCTTCTCTTTCTCCTTGAAGGTGCTGCATGTAGCAATGACTTCTTCTCCGATTCGTAGTCGAAGTCCGTGAGCTTTGAGTCCATGTCGAATGCCATGGGATCTATGACCTCTCCTTCATAGGTCACGACGAGGGTGAGGAATTCTGTCCATGGAATCCATCTCGCAGACCAGGATACAACCTTGGTTGGATCTTTGAATTCCTAGCAGTCCAACTGCTTCGTGTCGTCGCCATTGTCCTCGTCAATATCCGATGGCCTAAATTTGAAGAAGTGCTGAAGCGCCTCCTGAACTCCTGCCTTCTCCTGACTGTTAAGAGAGTGTGTTAGTTGATTGGAACGGTTTGGATATACACGAAGCTTAGTTTATCCTTCCTAGTACAACTTGCAGTTTAGCTCGAGTCGAGCTCAACTGCAGCCTAGTGGTTTATGGGCAGGCTAAATCGACTCGGGCTACACTACACGCTTCAAGCTACTTGGCTATCTTTACTTTAGACCTATCGTCATTTCAATATAGCCTAAACCTTCAACCTTGAACTGCGTCGTAACTTGTGCAGCAGTTTAGCTCGACTCGAGCTAAACTGTAGAGGCATTTGTCAACTACAGTTTAGCTCCACTCGAGCTAAACTGTAGAGGCATTTGTCAACTACAGTTTAGCTCGACTCGAGCTAAACTGCAGCCGCTTCTATGTAGGGGGCATATTTTTCTGAGGGCTTATTCTTCTCTGCTCTAGCTGAAGTACAATTTGTTTTAGTGGGTTTTTGCTGATGATGATCATCTGTCTGCCATTTTTCTTCTATACTCGGCGATGGACTTCTGTGATGCACTTCGCTTGGGCTTGACCTGCACAAGAATGTGATCGGTCATGGATTGGGGAGGTTGGTGAGGAACTACGTTTGCTTGTGAGCATTTGTGGTGTATTATTCAAAGTTTAGTGAATACATATGTACTTCGAATCAGAGGTTAATGAATACTTTGTTCGAAGCGGAAGCGTGGGCTTTCTTTTAACAATATGAAGCAATCCAGCATAACATGCTGCACTTCACGTGAAATTCAAACATGCACGGGTTTCAAGCCATAGCATCAGCATTGAATCTTCAAAAGAAGTGCTATGAACAATGCACAACAATGAAAGCGAGAATACAAAAATACAAAAAATTATAACAAGTCCTAGCTGACTGATTCTTACACAAACTTTTATCTCACCTTACCTCGATATTCTTCTTCAAATACGACTATCTCCAAGGTTCTCAGCAATTGAATCTTGAACCCGATTTTCTGCAAGTCTATCTCCCACAATTGTGTCTGCACCTTCTGATTCAGCATTCGCGTTAGATGGCAAGCGTGACTTCATACACAGAATGTGAAGAAGCAAATCAAAAACGAAGATAGTTTTCAAGTAGAATAAACTTGCTAGACTTCAGGGTTAAAACACTATAAGAAACCTGCGTTTTTAGTGATAACACGTAATTCATTATAATGGGAATATATACACAAAATGGTAAATACGATTTACGGTAATACAATCGCACTTAGATTGCACCAAGCCAAATACATTACCAAATAATGTAAGTTTATTAATATAGAGAGAAGTATTCTCAAAATAAAGAGCACGTTTTATCAATATAGTAGAATATTCTCAAAAGAAAAAGACATAGTAATGAATATACAAACTATACTTAATCAAAAAGAAGAATACATTCAAAATACAATCAATGATTAACACAAATTTACTAAAGGAGAAAGGTTTATTGATTGAAAAATCCAGAAAACAAATTATTGGTGTAATTGTAGACCTCCTAAAGTAAAGCCCAGAAAAATCTACATAGTACTACGTGGATGAGCATCACCAAAAGCCTCATTTCGCCACGCTTCCCAACAACTCGGGATAGTCTCCTTCAAAGGATAGTCCCACACGGGCCATTGTAGTTCGCAAAGGATGATTTAGGTTGACGGGAGCTAAATCGCAGGAACACCAAGGGCCGTAGAACGACTAGAGGTATTAGTAATCCGTGCCACGGTGCACGTCGCCGTGTAGCCGGATGTTCTCACGAGAAGCCGCCACAATTCGACTCGGTGCATAATCGACGTAACTATCAATAACATCATCATCATCATCATCTAAGACGTCTTTGGTGTAGTCCACAAAGAGATCGTCATCTCGAGCAAGATAAATGTACCGCCTCGCTCCAACTCCGAGAGTGTCCTCGACCCCTCACTATTGTAAGAGGGATCGACATCGTAGAGAGACCCATTGGGGGAATATCATCCATGGAGGCACTTTGTTGTCCATCATTTGAAAACCCGAATATAATAAAAACAAACACTAAATCTTTAAAAGGCATTCTAATGGTAGACTCACAAGAAAAATCGAAAGTGGCAATTCGCAAATCCATGACTACGAAATGGTGATGATCTCACCAGGCATTAGAACAGTGAGTCAAGGAGAAAGCAAAAAAACAAATTTTAACCAATACCGTAAATGAAAGTAATCACGACAAGGTTCTTCCATTTAGTAGGAGCCTGGTTCCACACATAGGGCAAATTCGAGACATAATGCCGTACAACTCCGAGTCCTTGGACAAGTCATTGTGAGAGGGTCTACTAGTTATAACTTGGCAGAAGTTCTGCGGACCTCTCAAATGTACGGCAAAACAAAACTCGTGGATTACTTTCAGTGGATAAGAGTCAGAGGGTGGACCCAGATGTGAATGGACCCAAGGATCAGGAAAGAGAGTGTTTAGTGGAGGAACAGCCATACAAGCCGCAGGATTGCTATCGACCATAATAAAGTTCTGGGCGTTGAAATTAGCATCCCTTCTAGTGAAGAGACGTCGACGTGGATATTTAAGTAAGATAGGATTAGTCGTGCCAGGGTACATGGCCGTCGTGTAATTCTTCAGCAAGAGACCATTGCACGAGTTTGAGGCCGTATGATGATCATGAACGGCAACAGTTCTAGAGAAAAGGAAGGTGCAGAGATCGTCCACTACTTCAGGTTGAAGGGTACTCCAAACGTGGATGTGGCAGAAACGGTCTAACACATTGAGGAATGGGGTAAGTCCAGGACGACAGTATACTACCGTGTCAGCAACTACGGTGGGGATAGTTGACGACAGAACAGGAGGGTGTTTGGGATCAGGAAAAGTAAGGTACTGGGATGGGGCTTGAGACATAGGGGTAGTAGAACAAAGGACGTCGTTCAACTCCAACACCACGTTCAACCACTTGGGCATGGAACGGTATCCATTAACTGATGGCACACGCGGTAGGGGTTGACTGAGGGTTGTAGGAAAAGTCTTGCTCGAAGATTTGGGCAATCTAGCTTGCAGCACGACCATTGACCATAGTGGATGATATTAAAACAAGAGTGTTACCTTGTGAAATGCGGAAGCATGCAAATGATGCTTTCGGAGTGATTGAGGATCGGACCACCGCACCGACGCACGCGGTCAAGGTGGTCGGTGGGGATCCGTGGCAAGCGGACGGAATAAGGTACTCGAGGCGCGGCTCGATAGAAGAATGACGATATTTAGCGCCAAGAATGAGGAAGAACGACGCGGACGCAGTGCAGACGCAAGTGATAAATAAAAAAGTCTTCATTTTATTGAATGGGGAGTCACTACATGGTAATATCTACAATCGTGGCACACCATCCAATAATTCAAAGACTAACTCGCAAGACCTACTCGCCGTCTTCAATGCCGGACTCCTGTAAAACAAGGAGCGCCGGCTTAAAAAATTATTACAATATGAAAAATGATACAAGCAGAGAATAATTTCAGCAGATGATCATCAACAAGATAAACAGAAATTTAGGTCGACCCGACCTAAATAACATTTGCAACCATTGATAAGAAGCTTACCATGGGATTTCTCGCAGGTACTGAGTCCAGTTCGAGACTCGCAGGGACAGTTCGTTGATCGTTGTTCGGGGAGATTGGGGCACCCTGTAGCGCTCTTTCTGCATCTTCCTGCAAGTCATGACTACCTGAGGGAACCTCTTGCATGGAGGTTGCATCAACCGAAACAGAGGTCACCAAGAGTGAGGAAGCACCATCACGAAGATCTTCATGTGTTCGTCCGTGGTCGCTAGCCTCGTAGTCCACGACGTCGTTTCACTGGTCTGGCGTCTCGAGCGGATGAACGCCATGGTTCTCATCTTGCTTGGCGATATCAGCTTCCGAACGAGATGCGTCACTGATGATCTCCTCAACAACAACGTCGGGTACTGGCGTCGACAAAGCAGGAAGAATGCAGGCTGGAACTGCCGGATTCGGAGGTGCTGCGAGTTGGGGTTGCGTTTGGCTGGTGGAGGTTGAAGGCCCGCAGATAGCCAGAGTAGGCTGATTGACGGGATTGAAGGAGGCAAGGGGCTGAGCCACCTGTGCTATCTGCGTCAACAAGACCCTCAAATCACTTAAATCGCCAAGAACTCTGGAATTTGAGTTCTCCAAATTCGCAAACTTCGAGTCCACGCGCTGTTGATCCTCTCGCCGTTGCTCTTCCAACCTCGCAAGGTCTGCAAGCCTTTGCGCCTCCCGTCTTGCGTTCGCAGCTTCTTCTTCAGCTCAATTTGCTGCCCTTCTCTCTTCTTTTTCCTTCTCACGCAGGGCACGCTTGGCATCCTTCGAGAGTGGAACGGGAATGTTCGCCTCAATCTTGACTCGCGGCTGTGAAGGTTCACCCTTTTCTTGCGGACCGAGACCAAGATTGATGAGAGGATCGTCCGCCTCCTTCGCTGGCGTGGGGGAATCCGGCTCGGCTGAGAAATCGAAAAATGTAGTCTCCACCTTCTCAGCAGGGTCGTCGGCGCGATTATTCCAAACCCCTTCTTCATGAAAGGGAGGTACAGTCCGCGAACAGGGGCAGGAGCAGGCAATGCGAGCACGAGAGACGGCGGAGGCAAGGATGACTCTCTTGTAGGTGGCGCAGGCGGTGATGGCTCTCTTGCAACTGCTGGATTCGACGAACCGGCTTGCACAGGAGCCGGGGAGGAAACAACATCATCTCCCAAATTCATAGGAGAGGGATCGATATTGTTATCCTCTTCAGACGCTGCAGTACCCTCCTCGGCATCCTCTTCGGCGTTCTCTCCGTCAGAACTATCCGAAGTAGGCGCATCTCTGGGCAACCTCTCTTGCCCGAGAACCACCTCCTCCTCCGATTCAGACCCGAAAACGTCATTTGCAGCCTTGGTGCGGGTCTCTCGACGATGATCTGAGTTGTCATCTTCATTGTCATCGTCGCTAAGAGTTACGGGGAGGCCCGTGGAGGCAAGTGTCTCCTCGAGGAGTGTAGGGGGATTTAGGTCGACGCGACCTAAATCCCCACCGCGGGCCAAGGATCTGCGGCGCCTGACAAATGGAATAGCTTCATCAACGTCGTCATCGGGGCCAATATCTATGAGCAGGTTCCTGTAAACAGGATCGATGCTCTGTATGGGCTCAATACTCAAAGCCCGCACGCCAGAAGGCCCAGTAGATGCCCGACCACGACCGACGACCGATTACTACCACGAGCACGGCCACCAGACGAAGAACGACCACCACGAGCAACACCAGCAGACGACGGATCGCCACCAACAGCAGACGACGGATCACCACCACCAGCAGAAGACGGATCACCACCACCAGCAGACGAAGGATTCCCACCACCAGCAGACGATGGTTCACCTTGAGGAGCCACAGTATGAGAGGCTGCCTTACCACGACGAGCACGACCACCAGATGCCGATGCCTCGCCACGACCACGACAAGAAGTTCCGGTAACCCCAGCCTGAGGCGAGGACCCAGGCTTCGGACCATGAACCCATTCTGGATTCACATAAGCGTCCACACAGAAGTCGTTCGGATCCAAATTGAAACTACTGTCACGGACGGCTTCGTACTTCTCCAACTCATCTTTGTCCTCGTAGACAATATGAGTTTGAAGATTAAGAATCTGCGAAATGAAAACACAAAGTTAGTCCACTAAGAAGAACAGAAGAGCAGATGTGAACTTGAATAAACAGACATTTAGGTGGCATCGACCTAAACGCCCAAATCATCGTCAAGGTCGATTGAACGCCAAGTAAATCAAGTGATTTAGATAGAGACGAATAAAATTGACAAGACGATGCGAACTTGACAAAAAAACAGGCATTTAGGTGGCATCGACCTAAACGCCCAAAGGAATGACAAACTTACAATTCCCCGCAAGCATGGGCTTAGATCCACCCATGATGGATGTAAATGCATTTCTGGAATCGTAAACATTCGCGACGCGAATGTAAAATTCCAAGCGCAACTCGTTGTCGTTGATGCGTAAATCGAATTCCCCGCATGCTCCTGGCTTCGACATGGGAGCAACCGGGGCATAGAATACCTCCGGAATATCATCGAATACCTCCGATACCTGGGAGGTTCTCTTGAGGAGAAACAAGAGCGGAACGCGGTGTTTGTCCACGACCTTCCCCTCCAAGATACCGTTGAGACGCTCGTTGTTCGCGGGTGCGTAATGAACAGCCTTCGACTTGTACATATCCTTGAATGCGTTGAAATATACGACGGCCTGGCAATGACGATCGGTAGTCTCCTTTATGATAAGCCAGACGTTAGGATTCTTGATGGAGGGGTCATACACAGAATCCTTCCAGGCATTCAGGAAGTCCTTGAAGTACACATTCGAAATGTCATCCACCCTGCTACTATGGCCCGGGACGCATCTCAGGTCGATGATGCCCAACGCGCATCTTCCATCGTCCCAAGCATACCCATTATCCGGCCAAATAAATCGAAACGCCTCAAAGATCAAACATTCTTGAATGAACTTCCGGGGTTGGCAGCGAAAAATCCCCTTTCACATCCAAGAACTTCTTAAAGAACTCCGCAGCGTACTCGAAGATCTCTTCAGAACTCTTGTTCTTCGTCCTCTTCTGCCGGTAGTCGCTGAAGAATACGTCCCCGGGCACGGAAAGAAGCATCGACATGGTCTGCCGATTTACGTTGTATTCGAATTTGAAAAGCTTCCACTTTTCAACCACAAACTTGTCAAGACCTTTGTCGAATAACCCTGATGATGGCTTGATGTTGTGGAACTCTCTTGCAACGCATTTCTTCCTCTTGCGCTTCTCGGCCCAAACCTTTATCGCAACGCACTCCCGATAATTCAAGCCGGTTTCTTCAAGGACACCTTGGGATACGGAAGGTCCCGTCCGAGTCCTATTCGGAAGTTGAAGCGCTAGTGTCTTGAAGTCGTGCTCCTCGAATCCGGACATCCGCTGAAGGTATCGCGAGTCAAGACGACATCCTTGGACTTGGTCTCCCGGTCGAGATTCGGTTGAAAGGCTCGCAAGTGTCGGGGTCTATCAACTCTCCCATCCTGGATCGCAATGATAACCTCGGACCACGGTGGTACACCTCCTCGAAGCGGTGATGATTTCTAGTTCGTTCGGGAGGTCGGCTTCAAGAGCTTGTCCGGGGTTTCGTGTTGATGCTCATGAAGCGTTTCACCATGGCCTCTTCAAAATCCACGAAAACGAAATGTCGACATCAATTCAAGAAGATGACGGGATGATCATTTAGCTCGAGTCCAGCTAAACGCACGGAATTTAGGTCGAGTCTACCTAAACGCACAGAATTTAGCTCGCATTGACCTAAACACCTGGAACTTAGGTGGCGTCGACCTAAACGCCACAAATCAAGCAGAGAAAATTATAAACAAATGCAAGACTTACCTCATAGTTTTTTCGAGCGATAGCTTGCTCGATTGTCTCCCGACCAGACTTGGGCTTTGCACCACACTTCGCGGGCGACCCGTATTCAATCCAAACACTTCTCGCGGCCAATATGTTTGTGGCCCACGATAGTGTGAATGTTCCCGCGTTGTTGGTCTTGTTCGCCATGATGGACACGTCCATGATCATCTTCGCGTCTGAATGCCAAACAACATGAGCCCGCCAGGTCTTCAAGGCGGTAATCTTCTCCGCGGAGATTCTAGCCTCCTTGATAAGCTCCTTGGCAGCTTCGACGTGATGCTGCCCATCGATCACACGGAAGTTGCACTTTGACTCGAGAAGTGCATTCCAGTCCCAAGTCGGAGGAGCCACAGTGATGATGGGCATGATGATGATGGTCCGCCTTGAATTCAAATCGATTGAATTCGTCAGGATGTTCTTGTAATGGACAACTCCAAAGAGGCTCAAGCTTCCGGATGATGAACCGCGCATCGCCTTTCTCCAGGAGGTCGATGTCCACATTGACAGAGCCGAGTCCTTGCCCAAAACG
The DNA here is from genome assembly GCA_037043015.1 of Bryum argenteum. Classification (NCBI taxonomy): domain Eukaryota; kingdom Viridiplantae; phylum Streptophyta; class Bryopsida; order Bryales; family Bryaceae; genus Bryum; species Bryum argenteum. The sequence goes on along the minus strand of CM073321.1, from coordinate 31,648,668 downwards.
TAACAAGGCTCGCACTTCTCCCGTAAGTCTTTCGAGTCTTCTTTGGCGCCTTCGTAGTCGATGTCCTTCTCGGTTGTGGCATGCTTGATAGAAGGATTCATATACGTGGTGTCTTTGACCGCCAAACTACTCTTGATTCTCTTCACGCTTTTATCGGCGATGGGTTTGAATTGCGGCGTTTCCGCGAAGGCGTAGGAGTTACCTCGATGGAGGCCATACTGCGTTGCTGCTATTCGACCCCGTACCCTCCTCAAAAGCAGGCATGAGTGCCTTCCTTACGGGTGCTTTGCCTTTCGCCTTGCATCTCTCGAAGTCATTCAGAGCACTCCAGATGTGCATGCAATACTGCTGGTAGGTCTGCACAAACTTCTTCGGAGAGCTCACATTCAGAATGCCACTTACGATGTGGTCCAGGAGCCCCGCCTCCGTCTTCCCGACCATGTAAGACTTGATGGTGTCGTGCGAGTATCGCACTTCATGCTGGGGAAAGACGATGGTGAAGACGTATCCACGAACGTAGGTCACCCTCAGCGTGATGAAAAGGTGTGACTCCTCATAGTTCACCGCGTAAATAAAAGTGTCGTTGCAGAATGGGAGATGGGCAGGATTAGTTCCAGACTGTTGAAACAGGTGGAAAATTCCTTTCTCCTTCGGGTACAAGGACCACGACAGAATGGAATTGGGCTTAGGAGTCCACAACATGCCGTAATTCTCCACGTCCGCGACAGCAGAGGCAAGTACATCTGTAGCCTCGACAACAAGGGGCTCCAGGTACCCTTCAATGGTACTAAGGTCAAACGGTACCTGATTTTAAAGAAGCAACAAGATGTGCGTTTAGCAGGCATCTACCTAAAAGATGTGCGTTTAGCATGCATGTACTTAACAGATGTGCGTTTAGCAGGCATCTACCTAAAAGATGTGCGTTTAGCATGCATGTACTTAACAGATGTGCGTTTAGCAGGCATCTACCTAAAAGATGTGCGTTTAGCAGGCATCTACCTAAAAGTGGTGTTTTTATAAGGCAGTTACCTAAAAGATGTGCGCTATAATGTCATCTACCTAACATCCACTAGAGATGAATTTAAATACAAAACATCAGAATTCTAAAACAAACAATTAAAGTACAAGAAAAAATCATACCTGATTGTGATGAGATTCATCATGACTCCCAGAAGGGATGTCCTTCTCTGCGGGAGCGGGAACAATTGTAGCGGTCTGCTTGGTTCGAGCCATGTCTGCAATTCAGCGCAATAACTGTGCGTTTAGCAGGCAGCTACCTAAAAGCTTAGCGGTATCAGGCGTCTACTAAACAGCGGTGCGTTTTAGAGGCATTTACCTAAGAGCTGTGCGTTTAGCAGGCAGCTACCTAAAAGATGTGCGCTGAGCACGCATCTACCTAAAACTGGTGTTTATCAGGCACCTATCTAAAAGATTTGCGTTATGAATGGGGAGCTAATTTAAAGTGTGCATTTAGCAGACAACTACCTAAAAGTGTGCATTTAGCAGGGAGCTACCTAAAACCTGTGGGTTTAGCAAGCACAGACCTAAAAGATGTGCGATTAGCAGGCAGCTACCTAAAAGGTATGCGTTAAAAAGAAAAGTACCTAAAAGATATGCGTTTAGAAGGCATTTACCTAACATTTGTGCTTTAAGGAGAAATCTACATACGGGTTGTGCGTTAGGAAGGCAGCTACCTTAAAATTGTGCATTTAGCCGGGTGCTTTTTAATAGCTGTTCGTTCAGAGAGCAAATACACTAAAGTTGTGCGTTTAGGAGGCGGCTACCTAAAAGCTGTGCGTTTAGAAAGCAACTACCTTAAAAAGTATTTTAGCAGGCAGCTACGTTAGTGGTGTGCGTTAAGGAGACGGCTTCCTAAAAAGTGTGCGTTTAGCAGGCAGCTACCTAAATGTTGTGCGTTTAGCTCGTGAAATTGACGAGACCAGTTTTTGGGACCTAAAAGATGTGCGTTTAGCTCGTGAAATAGGAAATATCTGATTTTGCGACCTAAATGCACACCCATCGACCTAAATGCACACCCATCAACCTAAATGCACACCCATCGACCTAAATGCACAAGGTTACCCTAGTTCTGAAATGCAACATCAAACTGGAAGCAACTGCGTAACAATCAATTCTAATTGCAACTGCGGAGCAAACTAATCAAAATGCAACTGCGTCGTAAAATGCAACATCAAAAAGCAATTTGAAATGCGAAATGCAAACTGAAATGCAATCGAATTCAAATGGCGTACCTGAATAGAATGGAGCGATTACAAACAACCAAGGCGCACACACCCGGTGAACGAAAGCACGACCTAATGGACAAAAATGTAAATTGCCGATGTCAGAGAGAACGCAGCGGTGCAGTAAAGGAACGGCGCTCCAAGAGCGGCAGCAAAAAACAGAAACCCTCAAAGTCGGAGGCGCAGCCGGCAGCGGAGCGGCAGTAGAAACCGAAAAAAAGGAGAGTCGGAGGCGTGTAGCGGCAGCAGAAAGCAAGCGAACAACAGTGCAAGGCAAGAGCGTGCGCGAACACAGTGCAAGATCGAGCTGTCGGCAAACAAAGCAAGAGCGCGAAAAACAGAAGAGCAAGAGCGCGAAAAAGTAGGCAAGAGCGCGAAAAACAAGGCGAGAGCACGAAAAACAAGGCGAGAGCGCGAAAAACGAGGAGAGGAAGCGCAAAAAACAGTGCGAAGGAATGAGAGCTGTCGGCAGGGTTCGCGGGGGAGCAGTCGGCGACCTCGCCGGCTGCCCTGAGACGTGGCGGCTGCGGGGGCTGCCCCGCGGGTTGTTGGCGGCGCGTGCCACGCCCCGGCCGCCCTGCGTGCCGCCGCGTCGTCTTAGTGGGCGCGGGCGGTGCCAGGGTGCCGGCGCCGTCGTCTTGGCACGCCCTTAAGAAATGGAGCACCACGCCTGGTCCGCCCGAAATGTTCTCAGAGTGCTTTCATTGTCGAAATATTAAGAATGTTTTTTTTCTTGTTATGATTTGTTAAATTCAAGCCCTCTTATTCACAATATCTAGCTTTGTATGTTTTTTTTTGCACTTACATTACTTTCAAAATGTCCACTCTTATTAATTTTCTAATTCCTAGAATATTCTCTAGACCACTTTACTACACTTTTTGAGATTTATTTTGCATGACAATCAGCAAATTTTAAAATTTACTTTTTTATTAAGTTTGTAACATATTCCACGTTTGTTAAATTATAAACGCCATTCAATTCATAGTACTCTAATTAGTTTGCAACATTGTTCTAAATAAGCCTTCAATCACAAACACGACAAAGTTCTCTTATTGTAAGAATTCGTCGTAACTATTATAAGTTCCCATTATTTATTTCTACTTTATTACGTTTTTATCATAGAATAGGTTATTTTAGTCAAAGAACCGTTTCAAATTATTTATCACAATAATGTTTTTCCAATGTTTTGAAATATTCAGTAGTTATACAATTGCCTAACTTTGATTCAGCCAAAAAATTTATGATGTATTTTACTTGAATAAAAACTCATAAAGATAAATGCGAAAAACTTTATCGCGTTGGTTTTAATTTCATTGCAATCTGTATATTAGTAGCAATTTTACCTTAAAGTCCAAATAATAAAATTTTGCAGTTTATTTTTAATATTAATATGTTATGATCTTCCAATTTATAAGACCTCAAATAATTGTTCACAGGATCTTCGTTAAGACTAATACAAGTTTGTACAATTTAACTTGGTTTCAATAGCTTCCTATAGTTTTTATCTAAAACAATTTCCATGAAATCTATTTAGAGGTTAATTTCGAAATATCAATTTACAATACACTATTCGATTTGCTAAGTATTTCGAATCACCTTTCAATCCTAAACACAACAAAGTATTATTTTTTAAAAAAGTTCTTATATTTTACGTAAATATAAATATTCCTCATTAAGTACTTCTAGTTTATTTCAGTTTAACCGTACAATGCCTGATTTAGCCACTCATAACTATTCACAAGTAATACCATTTTACATTAATTTGAAAAATTATACACATCCTAAATATATTACCTATTAAACAAGTGCTAGTTAATTTACAATCATTGTTCGGAAACAAACAATTCAAAATTTACGTTTATTATACAGTTTTTAAGACAGTACTTCATGATACTTATGTTATTCATATTGTATAAAATATCTAAGTTTTTCTTTTAACTTATCAACTTTTAAAAATTTAAAAACTCGTCAGTGTAAGAGTCTAGCTGTCAAAACAAGCAAAAACTACAAAAGAAATATATTGATCCAAAACTTAGGTTTACAATGAATAAGAGTCCCTTATATACTAATCTCTTGGCTCAATCTGCCGAGGCTATACTTTAGCTCTCATCTGCAGAGGCTATACTTTAGCTCTCATCGCCGAGGCTATACTTTAGCTCTCATGCCGAGGCTATACTTTTAGCTCTCATCGCCGAGGCTATACTTTAGCTCTCTTTGCCGAAGTTCTATTTATAAAATTAATAGCGAGTGAACATCCGAGCTTATCAACGAGGCCTTGGCCCATGATCGATTCATATAAATTATTACGAGAAAATTACTATATTTGTTTTTTTAATCAAAATTGTATTATTTCTATAAAGTCGTTATTAGCTCGAATAATATTCTTTTTTATGATTATTAATATATTTGTAACTACACGTCTCTCGTAGTTGTATCCTTTATATTGTAATTGTTTGCTATATTAGAAGATATGAAAATTAAACTTTAAAAAAATTTACGAAACTAACACTTTTAATTGATTTCTTTAATATATTTTGAATGTTTAAATCGTTATTTCTTTTACAATCTAATCTTTCATTCCTTACTTATTTAATATTCTTAGTTATATAAATTGCATTCATAACATTACATATAGATGTGATTATGTGAATATTATTTTTTGCAATTTTACAATTTTTTTTATATAATCAATTTTCTTTAGGTAATAATCAGAAAATGATACTTATTTAATCAAGTAATGGTATTTTTCTAATTTAGACAGTATTAATTAGAAAACACCGTATAGATATAAAACTAATATAATTTTACATATTACATTCTAGAATTTATACACATGTTTCAATTTAATTAAAATTTTAAATTTTTCTTAGTTTTAAATTTCCTATTTTACTTGTATTTTTGAAATTTGTATTAATTTATATTATTCTTAGATAAATAGAGTAAAAAAGTTTATTTGTTTGATAAAAGTATGGTTATTTCAATATAACAATTCTTTAAAATATTAGTTAATTGAATTTATTTGCAAAGTTGATCAATATTTAATTTATGTAAAATATATTCGCATACATTTACACGTAGAGTAAGTTTTAAATGAAAAAAATTCCGTTCTATTACATTTCTTCTTTTTCTGAAAATGATTTTTTGGGCTTTTTTCGTTTTTATAGACAACGGTGTATATTAAACAAGAAACGTTGTATACCATATCCGTAACGCTATATATCAAAAGAGCAACAGTGTATATCAAATGAGCAACAGTGTATATCAAACAAAAACATTGTTTAAGTAAAGAGAATTCGCAATTTAAAATCAAAGAAAGAAACCTAATTCTTAATCTTTCGTATGTATCTCGAATCGAAATTCGCCTATGCGCATTGGTTGGAATAGAAAAAACATCGCTAACTTGGTAGAAAAGAACTCCTATATTTGGCGATTTTACAACATTTTATCAACGTGTTAGTTTGTAGCAATGTTTCAACACTCCTCAACATAGAAGAATGCAAGGTATATAAAAAGTATTGCAATGTTTTCGTACCAAATTGAAACTCAATACGGGTCGAGTGTCGTCTTTCACTTCTTCAAAGAAATGTAAGGAAGTATTAATGTGCACGTAGAAGAATAAAATTATTCATATCGATGAAACATAAAATAAATTTTAGGTGTCCCAATAGTTTAATTCGTTTCGATCCTAATAATGAATCCATCGATTTATGTATTCGTAATCGGTGTTACAATGGATTCCGCAAGAGACGTTGCTTTGCCCCGGATTTAAGACTTAAGAAACTTAATACCATTGCAATTCAATTCGAAAAGAGTTAGCAACTCAATCGACATCAAGCTAATTCGTCGTTGTGGGATGACCTTGCGCACAAAAAGTTGAACACACTACGTTCGTATGCATTGCTAAGTATCAAAAGCTCTCAATGGTCTTTGGTCATTTCTACTTTGCAAGAAGCATTCTAAACCATGTAAGTGTAGCAATAGAGTGTTATGTTTTCAAAGAGATTGACAATAATTAGTTATCGATTAGCGAAGATAATTGCATTGCTTAGAAGTCCAGTATGGAAGGCTGAATTCGTCGTCCATGCCCGTGTGAAAAACTTCCTAAAGTATAAGCTCTTCTGGAACGTGATTAGCACTTCGAGTTGTACATCAGCAATTTAAAACCACATGCTTTTCACATCGTTAGTGTTTATGAACTCCGATAAGCTATACTCTGCACCTGGGTAATTGAATTTAATCTCTCGACTTGCACTCACAATAGTCGGGTTTTGTTCAATTACTTTAGTTTTGTTTAGTTCGATTGTTCATAATAAACGAGAAGGTAGCAACTTGTACTAATGCCGCTCACAGTGAGAAGTGTTGTATCGGATTCTCTAGATGTATGTACATTGTTGCTACTTGAGAGTTAATTGAAGTAAGTGATTTTTACGAAGAGTTCGTCACTTCGTCCAGGACAAAATGGTGAAATGTCGTGAAATTTGAATTCTTTGATGAGAAAGATAGCGCGTAAAAGAATGACGGTCCCTAGTTCAATGGATAGTTTGAGAGGACGTCATCAACGATCATTGAATACACCTACTCTAAGGTCAACAAAGAGAAGTGTTGTACTTTAATATATTGATATTATTTACTGTGAGAAGTGTTGTAATTCAATATAATGCTATTATTCTTTCATTAAAAAATATTACATATTTGACAAAATATGAACAATGCGCGTTCTATAATTAAAAACAATAGTTGGAAATTGATTTCTAAAATTTACATCCTATTAAGATATTCTTTAAATATGTAAATTTTAAGGTCATAGTTAAAGAGATCTTCCTTGTTTTAAAAAACTATAAATAAGGCGAAAGTCTATATTGAGTTAAATATTGCATAAATGCGATTTGGGTTGAGTCTAAGTAGATGGCCCTATACAATACATTTGGCTGAACTGAATCTCAATTTTTATCAATTTCATAATATGAATATTTCCATTATAACGAAGTACCTGTTTTAAGCTTACATTTAAGCTAAGGAACGTATGGTGCTAAAAAATTTCATTCCATTCATTTGTTTTTATAAATCTTAATTCTATGAGTTCACAAGGTCAAATAATTTAAGACCTAAGCATGGAATAGTTTCAATTTTTATCACATATATTTTTTTTAATATTTAAGTGTTTACTTAGTTATTTAATCCTTAAAAATAAAAATTATAATCTAATATAACATCGTAAAATAAGTAATACTAAAGATAAGAATAAAATGGTTATCCAATTAATAATTGTCACAATATATTAATTTTTGACTCTTATGCAAACTGAAATTTGTATTCTATTTGTGTTAATGTACATTTACTTTTACTTACAATAGAACTTAGCAATTTGTGATTTTTTTTTTTTACTTTTCAAGAATATATGTTTTCTTTTGTAAGCATCAAACTGCTTTATACTAATTTTATATAAAAGTTGTTTAGCACGAATTTCATTCAAACTACAGATCCAAGTTTTCTTACAATATAACTTAGAAAAATCAGGTGTGTGTTTGGTTTTGTCACAAATTTGAATGAACATGTATTCGTATGAATAATAAAGTTGTCGTAAAATAGGTATCATTATTCTACTACGGTAAAACCGACGCATGTTGATAAGTATATATCAACATAATATTATCCCGTAAAATAAGTCGAACGTATAATACGAATGATATGTATATCTAACTTAATATAAAATAAATATGTTTATGTTGAAAATCGTGTTTACGTATTTTGTTTATTATTTATTTAGAGAAAAATTTTATTTATCATTTACATTTGAATATTATAAAATTCTATAAAATATATGAATAATTTTATTCTATTCAAATATATTAAAATTTGTTCTTAAATGTATTTGAATTAAAATACTCCGATTGTTTTATTTTTTTATTTTTGTTTTTTCGTTTGATTTTAATGATTTTGTAGAAAACTATATGCTCAGTTACATGATTTATAACTGGTTTATGTATTTATAATACACATTGAATTATAAGTATTATCTTCATGAATAAATAAGTTTTTCATAAATATAACATGCAAACTGTTACATCTATAAAAAATTTATATCACATTATATGTAATAAGCTAAAGACTATATTAATGTAAACAATATTACATGAATTTATTTTCAAAAATTATTAATTTGTTACAAAAAGTTATATGAATGATTTAGTTTACAAAAAGTTTTAAAAATAAATAGTTATACTTTATTTAAAGCCTTAATAATCGTTATATCCCAATAAATTTAGATACAATATTGGTTACATCATTTTTGGTAAGAAAATAATATTACTTTATTTGCTTTTCGATTATAGATAATAGTGTGATCAAATTTAGAGTAAAGTATATCTAAATTAGTATTTAGTAAATAAGTATGAACTTATATTAACATAATTCTTACTAAATACGGTGATGTAATATAAGAATAATTAGGATTCAAACATTTTATAAGTAATATTCTAATTTCAGTGTTTATTTATTTTAAGCGTTAAAATATTCTAATCTAGGTACTTGGAAAATAATGTTCAGTAACCTACGTATATAAGTACTAATAATTTCTCATAGAGGTATTCTAGGATTAAAATTGTTGTGAGCGCAAAATCCAAATTTTATTACGTACGTACAATATGTACTGTCTTCTTAATATTTTTATTTACTAGATTTGCTGTTGTATACTATAATCAATATTACGTAAATGAGTTTAGATATGATAGCTATAATATATAACAATTTCATTAAGAGTTGGTTTATTACAATACAAATCTAGATATTGTAAGTGAAATATTCTAAGATTTTAATTGATATTTTTTGATGATCGATTTTCGAAGTTTAGTAACTCGTAATGAAATATATACTATTCTAGGTATGGAATAATTTAGTTATTTAGAATGTGTTATTGTATGATTTGATATGAATTATTTTTATTCATCTATTTTGAGATTGATCTCAAGTAAATAATTTAGAACAACATTAGAATGTGTGATAGAAAGAGTAATAAATCATTTATTAGCCTATGTATAATTAATATTTTAATCAGTGATTTTGAAACAAATAAGTTGATTGCATTATGGAATTATGTCTTAATTTTCTAATCAAAATATATTTCGTAATTACTTTATTTTGATGATCAGATTTATACGGGGTGGCGGGCACCGGGCAACTTCGGCACATCCGGGCACCACTGGGCACCTAGGGCTTCCGGCGTGACCCCACGCCGCCGTCGTCGCCGGGCAGGCGGGCGGGCGCCATCAGCGGGCGGGCGCCGCCCGCCGCCGCCTTCCCGCCCGAACTCGAACTCCCGCGGTGCCCGGCCAGGGCCTTCCGCCCGCTCGAGCGAGCCAGCGCCTTCACGCTCCGCCGGGGCCGCCCGAACTCCAACGGCTCCGGCCCGGGGCCTTCTGCCGCTCGGACCGAGGCCGCGCCGCGCGCGCCGCGGGCCTTCACGCTCAGATTGGGTGCCGCGACGCTCACGGCTAGGGCCTTCACGCTCCGCCCGACCTTCACGGTCGGCTCGCGCAGCTGCGCACTCCGCTCCTTGTAGCGCGCTCCGCTTCTAGCGATCTCTTTCATACGGGCGCTCCGCTCTTCGTTGTTGCGCGTCACCTCCCGATCGTTTCTTTGCTCACACCACTTCGCATGACTTGCACTTGCATTTGCTCTTGCATTGGTCCGTGTTGCACGGTGTCCGTCGATAAGCTAGGGATTGTTGGTCTTTGTGATCAGACGCCATTTCCATACGCAATTGCATTGTTAATTTATCTTGCTCTTTGCGACCTCCCCCGCAATTCATTTTACCTTGCTAGAAATACTAGAATCACAGTGTGCATTTAGGTCGATGGGTGTGCATTTAGGTCGATGGGTGTGCATTTAGGTCGATGGGTGTGCATTTAGGTCCCAAAATCAGTATTTTTCTATTTCACGAGCTAAACGCACACGACTTTTAGGTCGTGACCGCTAAACCATTGACTTTTAGGTCATGACTGCTAAACCCACGACTTTTAGGTCGTGACTGCTAAACGCACGGTTTGTTAGGTCGACTGGTAAACGCACAACAGTTTGTTAGGTCGCGACTGCTAAACGATTGTTGTTAGGTCGTGACTGCTAAACGCGACGTTGTTAGGTCGCACCGCTTAACACACTGTTTGTGACTGGTCGAAGCTGCGAAAAGCGAGCTTTAGGTTGCCGCCGCTAATCGCATTGATTTTAGGTCGCTACCCGCTATACGGACAAAGATCCGTCGATGCTGTCAAACACACGGTGTTGAGGTCGGTACTTCATAAACGCAGTGGTTAGGACTCTCCCATCTTAACGCAGTGTTAGCTCTATGTCTGCTAAACGCACAATGTGTAGGTCAATGTCAGCTAAACACAATGTGTTTAGGTCGGTATCTGCTAAACGCACATTGTATATGTCGATGTCTTCTAAACCCAGTGTGTTTAGGTCGCTGTTTGCTAAACGCACATTGTTTAGGACGCACATTGTATAAGTCAATGTGTGCTTAATGCAATGTGTTTACGTTGCTACCTGCTTAGTGTGCACTGTGTGGGTCTCTGCGTGTTTGACGCATTGTTTAGGTCGATGCCTCCTAAACGCACAGTTGTAAGTATTCTCTCATCTGCACGCAGTGTTAGGTCGCTTTTTGCTAAACGCAGTGTGTTGGTCGCTGCCTGATAAACAGCAAAGTTTCAGGTCGAACCCAACTACATGCAGTGGTTAGGTCGCTGTCTGATAAACGCAATGTTTAGGTCGATCCTTAATAGTCGCAGTGGATAGGTCGCTGTCTGCTATATGAAGAATGTTTAGATCATTTTTGCAGTAAACGCGATCTGTTTAGGTCGATGCCTCCTAAACGCACGGTATTTGTTTAAGTTATTGTTTCGAGCTATGTCCACAGTCTAATGGTTTAGTTCCTTCCTTTTCGATGTCAAATGATAATTTTTAACCTAGTATATTACGTAGGAAATTAAGTCCAGTCGAGCTTAATACTACTTCTAAAGGTTTATATCAGCATCATCTGAGGTTTCATGTTTGCGTGTTCATTTCCACTAATGGTTATTTGAATCTTTGGTAATGTTGTATAGCTTATTCACGGAGCTATTATCTGGGTGTAACCGCTCTACATGGCGAGTAGTGCGTCCGATGACGACTGGGACAATCGAGGTCTTTCTTCTGAGGTATTACAATCTTCACGGCTTTGTTTCCATCAACGTCTAAGGTGGTTCCTTGTTTAACATAATTGATTTTTGGTTATTAGGATTTGGAAGATGTTGAGCTCGTTCTGCCGGATCGATTGAAGGATTGTCCTGGACTCCCGAGATGCAAATGGATAACCAAATTTGTGACACTATTGAATCCTGGAGGGGCCATTGTTGCAGAGGGTATTTGTCAAAGTGTGGGGTCTGATTGTATACTGGGCTCCGATGACGAGCCTTTGCGAGATGATCAAGTAGTTGTTCAGATCGTAAAGTGCTTGGATTTAGAGTTTCTACCTTCTGATACTATATTTCAGTCATTAAAATGGAATCTGAGCCACGCCATTCATGACGGTTGGTCTTTACTTGATCATTTGCATCGGGAGCAATACAATATTGCGGTTTATGCTCGTGATCAACCGAAGAGGAAAGGAGTTCGTCCTTATACTTTGGGAGAAAGACATCCAAAGATCCAGAGAACCAGGAGGGAAGAGCAACTATTGACCGTAGAGTCTGTCAATCTGGTTGCGAGTATGAAGTGTTGCAGTAAAAATTGCTGTCAGCCATTCCCTCGCAACAAGATTCTTTCATTGAGAAAGCAGATGTACGAGTCTTCTGATTTTAAGTTCAAAGCGCACTTTAAGATTGATGTACATCATCGATTTCATAAAACTGCTGACGGAAGTATGATGGTTACGACGGAAGGTATTGATATTTGTGCTCGAGCTTGGCAAAATGTTACTAGGGTTCCTCCTGCAACGTTCTACAGGAAGAAAGCAGAGGCGGCTGCTGGCTTACGGGCTCGACATCACGGGAATGTTGGCTCGAAGAAACCACGACTTCATGTGAAGCAAGCTGCTGCAACGCTGAAAGTGTTAATCGACAACGCAGCTGATCATATGCCGCACAAAGCGAAGATGCTGAGTAATGGACTCAAAGTAGTATCACGGTCATTGCCTTCGTCGTTCAAATGGAAAGATACGATTCCAGATATCAATCTTATCAACGAGAGGTTGGGGCTGAAATTTATTGCGCAAAGTACTCTAAGCAAGATTAGGCGAACAATATTATCCGAGTATTCGAAGAAAGCACCCGGAGACAATTTTGCGCGATGTGCAACGTGTGATAAACTTGAGACCATGATCAAGTCCATGGTGCCAGATTCAAGTGAAGAAAACATGTGGATCAAAAAGCTTAAAATGCACTTGGACCATCAGCGAACACATCGTGAGTATTATTATACAAACCGCTCTTTATCTATTCAAAGGCCGAAAGATGTTCTCTGCATTATCCATGACAAAATGGATCATGCGAAAACGGCTTGTCCATTGTTCTCTCACAAAACAAAAACAAATGATGCGCTTATGAAGCTTCCTATTGCTGTGACTGGAATGATTGCTCACGGGCACTGCGATGTTCGTTATGCTCACTATGGACTTGACATTTATCCGAGTGATTGCAATCACACTGTTGGATCTATTTTGAAGCTTCTGCGGGATTTAGAAGGAGTTCCGATATCACATTCGAAGTCATTGTTTGCTGGATCTGGAACTCATCCCCTATTTGAGGCATTGCTTGTCGGAAAAGATGCTTGTTTGAACTCTCTTTTGCCTGAGAGTGAGTCATCAGGTGCTACAGAATCCCTTCCTCCAGTTTTACATGTGCAACTTGACAACGCCGCCTCCGATAACAAGAATCGATTCATGTTCTGCTTTTGGTCCCTTCTGGTACATATGGGTGTTTTCCGTGAAATTTACGTCAATTTTCTTTTAGTTGGGCATACTCATGAAGATATTGACGCTTTGTTTGGACGCTGGAGTATGATTTCAAAGGAGAACGACTATTTGACGATTCCTCTTCTGATGAAATCGTTCATGGATGCTGAGGCACTGCCAGTTATTCCGCATTTGATTGAGGAGATTCCTGATTTTAAAGGATATATCAAGGATTTCATTGCTTCTAAAGATGAAGTTCTTGTTGGTCATTCCGAAGGGCAACAATTTAAATTTTTCAAATATGACAACGGGTGGCCCATGATGAAGTACAAGATGTTATGTTCTGACAATGAGTGGCTTCCATTGACTAGTGAAGGAATCAAACTGTGGAAAGAGAATTCTATTACTGGTATGCCTCTATTGCCTACGGGAGAAATGAAGCCTCTAGCGTCAATTCCTATGAAGAATATCGATGAAATTGTAAAAGGTATATCAGGTTTCATTAAGTTGTGGGAAACCTCATGTGCCCAAGACTTGTCAGGAGAGTTTCGTCGACGACATGATTCCGTTTTGAGATATTGGCGTGCAATCAATGATTTATTGTTGGCGCCCATGGAGGTATCTTCTACTTTGAAGAATGGATGTTGGCCTTTGACTCGAGTACCGTTGATTCGAGAATATCTGCACACTGGCGAATTACGCGAGGAATATGGGCAAGACCCTCATTTTATTGGCCGTTTGTGTGATAAACCAAGGGAGTCATTTCGTGTTGGACGAGATGTATTTGCCGGCTACTTTTTGGCTTTACGTCCTGCAGATGGGGATGCTCGACCCTTTTGGTTGCGAGGGCTTTGACTGATTTCGATGTAGATCGCAACAATCTGGGATGTATTCAAATTCAATTTTTTAAACCTTTTAGCAAGCGTGCTCTTGTTCAAGATACTTATGTTGGCTGTGACACACAGAAGAACTTTAAATGGGTGTTTGATGACAGCCATGACCCGGTCTGGCTTTATGCAGGTGCTATTTTTACAGCCTGGAAATCAAGTGCCAAAGCTGGTTCTCAACGTCCAACAATCTCAATATCTGAGCAACAGGTTACTATCATCAAACAAAGTATTCTGCGTTTTGAGGGCGAGGAGGAATAAGATTTTTGATCACTCATGACATTGGTATTTAGGTCACGTCGACCTAAATAGTCAATCGCGGCTTTAGCTATTATGGTGGACAAAGTGGAGAAGAGCAACAAAGTATTGTGGGTTTTGAGGCGGAGGAGGAATAAACATTTCGATTACTGAAGCATTGGTATTTAGCTCACGGCAACCTAAATAGTCAATCGCGGCTTTAGTTAGTATGGAGGACAAAGTTGGCAAGAGCTCGTCCATAATTTTTGCTCGAATTGGATTTATGCTCAATTACGTTGAAGTTGATTAGAGTTTTCATGTCTAGGGAGAATTAGATAAGTAGATTGGTGTAATTTTTTTGTAGTGGAACTGTATTGTAATTGATATTTTACATAGAATGGTATGTTTAGAACTATATGTAATATTTGACATTGTTATGATTTCTCATTTTAATGTGTTTTCCGTTCTGATGTGCTATTCTTTTTAGATTAGATATGGAATGTGTTTTGACCATTCCAAATATATGTTCTCAATATAGTTGAGTTTCTTGTTTTAATGGGATGTTTTGCTTATATTAGAGAGTTTTGAGTTTCTTCTTTTTCACTTTAGGTCGACGTATAGTCCTTTTTGTGGAATTTACGCCGATGATAATACAAATATTCTCAATTTAACGAAATATGTTATTTGATGATAATTTGAATATTCCCATTATAATGAATTACGTGTTTGATGTTGTAAATGATGTCTATAAAGACAACGTAGACATTATTCGGATGTCTTATAGACGATAAGACATCCTAGACAGCTCGGATGTCTATGCAGACATCTTAATAGACAGGAAGATGTCTTAAAGATCGAAGATGTCTTAAGGTAATTTTGGAAGGGTAAAAAGTGTGCCACGTAGGTGCCACGTAGATGACACATCAGCTTGAATTCAACGGGCAGTGCCACATGGGGATGAAATACATGGTCCCACGATAGATGACATAGCAGCGCCAGAATCCTTCGTGGACCCGGGAAAATCCAACGTGGCACGCGGGAAAATCCAACGTGGCACGCGGGAAAATCCAACGTGGCACGCGGGAAAATCCAACGTGGCACGCGGGAGAAGTTGACGTGGACGCGGGAAAATGACGTGGCATGCGACGTCAACATATTTTGGAGGTTTTATGCTTCTATCATGATAGTTTTAGACATAAGTTAAGACGACTTAAATGTCTTGCAAAACATTTTAAATGTCGTACAAGATGTCTTGCAAGACGTATGCAATGTCTTACAAGATATCTTAAAAGACATTTTGTATATCTTATAAGATGTCTCCTGTGCGTAGAATGATGTTTAGGTTGATGTCCTTCTTAAATTTGTGATGCTTGCTCGGATGTTTGTAGCGACATCCCGTAGGACATCGATGTAAACGTTTTGTGTTAAACATAATGTTTGCAACAATGTTACTATTGATGTTTTCTGGGCATATTAAAAGACATCTATGATAACATTTTTAGATATTTATATTGTAATCAGATTCGTAATCCACAGACGTCTCACATAACATAATCTGTAAACACTGTCACGTCAAAAAGTATGAGTCAAACATATATTGCTTAGGTCATTAAAACCTCAGATAACACAAACTAGAATATTTACTAATACGCCTGTCAACAACTACGATATACTACGCACCCACAATTTGAACTCCGGAAGCTCCTTCACTACCATCGCTTGCTGTCGATACCTGTTTGGTCATGTACATGTCCCGCCGCTACACATGTTCAATAAGCCAATATCAGCTGCATTTAAAGAAGGGTTTGTAAAGGTAAAAAATTCTGATTTAATTCCATTTAATTGCACTACCTAGGTTGAGATGGTTTACTTCCTAACCTCAAGATATCGACACAGTTAGTCATTCTTGCAAACATCTGCTTAGACATTTCTTCAGACATCCTTCTAGACATCATTAAAAACAACGTTATAGACATCTATGCATACATCTGTTTCACTCACCTACAAGCACGTATGTCGCTTCATTTTTTCTTCGCGGCCTCACATCGTATTTCGCTGCCCCACCCTCATGTTCCACCCTCCAAAACAGAAATTCCATCAACACAATTAGACATCTTCATAGACATGTTGTAAGACATCTTGCAGACATCATCATAGACATCCTCTACAACAAATCAAATACTACAAGTACTAGGGTTTCTTCCACAATAAATCAAATACTACAAGTGCTAGGGTTTCTTGTACATGATGCTTTTGAAATCCAGTTCCTCTTAATTAGCAAATCTTAGCCACATGAAGAAGGAAACCACTACTCTTGAGAGATACTAGATTTCTACAACTACTATCCTCTTATTGTAGTTAACAATCATTCTAAAATTCAATAGAAACAATTTTGAAATCCTCTATACTTTAAACACTAACTCTTTGGAAAAACTAAGGCAAAAATGAGCTTTGTAATTTCATTTAAAGGTCTCATGACCTAACAATGGCGGCGGCAGCAAACCCTAACCACATGAAGAAGCAAACCTTAGCCTCTACACTCTAAACACTAACTCGTTGAAAAAATGAAGGCACAAATGAGCTTTATGCGGTCTCTAATTCTACTTAAAGGTCTCATGACCTAACTATGGCGGCGGCAGCAAACCCTAGCCGCCTCTGTTCATCCACTGAAGTCGATGAAAATCATCCCTGTAGATGATTATGGATGATGTCGTAGATGTTATCTTCGACATCTTCATAGACATCAGGTTAAACATTTTTATGAACGTCATCTTAGACATCCCTGCAGATATTATCAAAAACATCTGATGACATCTTCACAGTTTCAACTACAACACGTTAATCATAAAAGGTTTTTTTTTTTCTTCCACAACAAATCAAATACCAGATGCTTTAAAGTTCTTTCCACAACAAAGCACGTATTGTAAAACATAGAGTTTCTTCCACAACAAAGCACGTATTGTAAGACAGAGTTTCTTCCAAAACAAATCAAATAATCTTTATTGACAGAAAAGTGTGGAATCACAATTATGAGACTATTTATAGTCTCCCATGGTGATAGGCTCTCCTTCCAACTCTTAACTACCTTTTATTTCTGCCCTAACTAACTTTCCAACTAATTTTCCAACTAACTTTCCTAATACTAATTCTATTCTAGAATTGACTCCTAAACTATATTAAAAAGCTACTTTCATAAATTCATATCTCTTGTAAATTTGCTTCAATTTGTATAATATTGGTAGTTGATGATAGAGTAATGTATAAACTTGCCATTGGACTATAATAATCTAATCTATAGGATAATCAATATTATTTAGTTCCTTCTTGAAGTAAGCCAAAAAATACTGTTTATTGTTTTTATTTATTTTTTATATTTTTTTTAAGTATTCGAGGATTAAGGGTTATTAGAGACAAAGCCTAATCAGAGACCCGCACCAATGGAGGACAAGCAGTAAGAGAAGAAGTTGACATTATTCTTAAGAAACCCTTAAGTACTGCCGCTTTTTTGGAAATGACGTTTAGGAGGATGTCGTGCAAAACATCTTCATAGACATCCCAATAGATGTCTACGCGGACATTCATGCCTGACCGTAGTTATGGTAAGTTGGACATCGTGTTAGACATCCGACTAGATGTTGCATGACTTGTCAACTGGTCCGACGTGGAGATTTTGTTGCCATGTAGATAAAGCGTTGTAAATAACTTTTTTAATCTATGTCCACGTGTTTTTTGAGGATTAAATATCCACGAAATTACTTTTACTTCGAAAATTATTTTTTCCGCACCATTGTTATTTTATAGATATAATTTTTTTTATATAATATTTTTTAAATATTTAAATATTTTTAAATCATAAAAAAATTACAGAATTATAATATTTCAGTTTGTTTTAATATAATAAAAATTTATAAAATATATTTTTTATTGGAATATGATTTTTATTTTAATATTATCTAAAAATAGACCAATGAAAAAATAGTGAGAATAGCCTGAAATTAGTATTTTCAATATTGCCATGTCACATAATGATTTAACACATTTAAAAAAAAGAAAAAAGAAAAAAAAAAATATTACGAAAGTGTGATGTTTTTTTTTCTAATTTTGAAAACCGCTGCCCATTCAGCTACTCTTTTAACATTAGAAATGCTTTTTACCCTGTCCAATGGTAAATTTTGGTCGTTTTTACCTTGTTGGTCCAAAATCCCTTGCCAACGTGGCAGTTTGATGTCTATCTGGATGTCTTCAAAGACATCCATGTCTTCACCAACATCTTTTTGTTTGGTGATGTCTTCATGCCCCTCCAATCCAAAATGTGCCCGTTAAACGTACAGACATCCTCCCGTCTTCGAAGACAGTTTTTAAGACAAAAAGACATCACAAAATACATTAGACATTACACAAGACATCACAAAAAACAGGGTTTTCTTATAGTGAAATGAGCTTAGAGAAGTTCCACACTGTCGACGAACGAATGCACAAAAATTCACTACAAGCAATTCAAATACAAGTTACTGCAAATTGCTACGCCACGACTCAAAACACCGAGCAGCTTGCAAATTCTAACTACAAGTGCGCAATTTTTACTCCCGAAATAACTCTCAAAAGTAACAGTTCACAAATTTTGTCACAGAAGGAAATTTCGAATCTCTCTACAATCTCCTTGCAAATCTGAAACTCCGCTGTCTCCATGCCGACACTACTACGCACAAATCCTTCACTCCACGAGTACTGAACTCGAATGCTGCAGATTCAGACTCTAAAAGAGCGGGGTATTTCGGCTCTGAAACTGGGATGACGGGTCCTAAATCCTAAACTACGCTACGGCAGATAATGACAAACCTTAGCGTAGTACCGACTTCAGACTCGCAGCCGCACAGGCGATGGCCACAGCAAGCGAGCGCGACGATGGCAGCAGCAGAAGCTCCAGTAGCGCCGCTCGCAGAAGCTCACCGCTCCAATTTTCCACCGGCGACGGCCAAGAAAATGGCGCTCGCAGAAGTTCACCGCTGCAAAGAAGCCCACCGGCGACGGCCACAGAAGCTCACCGCTGCAAATTTCCACCGCCGCTGCAGCCTACGCACCGCCGCGCGCAGAACCCGTAGAACCGCCGCTTGCAGCAGCGAACTCGTACTCTCCGCACTGAAGTCGTCCTCGCCGCTCTTCGCAGTGCCTCGAGCAGATGGCGCCAAATCAAACTCTCGAACCTCTTCGCAGGGAACGTACTCTCCGCCTAGGAACTCGTCCTCGCCGCTCTTCGCAGCGCCTCGAGCGAAATGGCGCCAAATCAACCTCCCGAACCTCCTCCTCGACAAAAATGACAAAAACCCTGATCTCGTAAAGCGCGCAAAACGACAACACAGCTCAAAAACACAAGATGCGAGGGACCAGCGCTAACTCCAAGGTAAGCAAAATGCAGCAAAAGCAGGATGCCACGGCGCAAGAGAAAGTGGAGAGAATGCAGAAAATGTGCCTGGCAATGGCAGGTAAGTGGGGGGGATGGGACTTGCGTGGTAAAGGCGGCGGTGGTGGGTCATCGGGATTCCATCACCAAAAACTTTATCATGCCTATCATCATGTGCATGGCCATGGTCATGCACATGGTCATACATACATACATACATGGCCATGTACATGACCATGCCGATGCACATGATTATGGGCATGGCAAAAGTTTTTACTTTACTGATTATTAGTAAAAGTTTGTTACTTTTAACTATCTTTACAATTTCTTTAACTAATTCTTGGCTAAGTTTTGACTACGTTCTGACTATATTTATGTCCAAGTTTTGTCCAAATTTTGACTAAGTAATTGTCTAGGTTTTTAATGGAACTTTGTGACTAAATTGTGACTAAATTGTGACTAAATTTAGTACTCTAAAGTACTCTAAATTCTTAGTTCTAAACAGGTAATTTAGAGAGTACATTGATTCCTATTTTCTGTAATAAAAGGTCTGTCATGTTTAGTTTTTATCCCCTACAGTATACATGCATGAAAAACCATTGAAGAGTAAAAATAATATGAGGCTCTTTACTTTGATGTGTAATTTTTTGATCATCAGCGTAAAACAAATATACTGTATTTGTACCACGAATTGTTTTATACATATTAATTTCTTAACAGATCATATTTATACATAATATATATTTAATTTAGTGAACTGATACGCCAAGAAATACATGATCTTATGAATATTGTATTTGAAAATAGTAGGTCAATAAATAGATTATTTGGAAAATTCAATTAATATTTTTATTGACATTAAAAGACTAATAAATAGGAAATCCAATAAATATAGTATTTTACAGATATGTTATTTAGGTATAAGAAATTATTAAATACACTATTTCAAAATAGATTATTTGAGAGAAGGTTAGTAATAGATTATTAATACATATAGAATACACTTGTTATTTGGGAATAAGCTGATATTGTATACAGTTATTGTTAAATATATTAGTTTCTATATAGATAATTAACGAATATGATATTTGTAAAAATTTTGATACTTTTATAAATAGAGTATTTGACAACAAAAGTTAATAACTGAATTATTAATTCCAATATTATTTTAAGATTTAAAATTTGAGGATAAGAGATTCATAAATATAATTAAGTAGAACAGTGTAAGTTTGCACAAATGCAAATTTGGATTTTTTTGATGTCTAATATAGGTTACTGATATTAAGTGCTGTAAAACTATAATTAAAAAACATGCTATTGCATAGAGGGTTTCAATAAAATTATTAAACTATAAGCTATAAATATTGCCTATTGTGTAGAATTTTATAAGCTACATAAATTTAAAAAGACATATTTTAGATAATATAATGACTATGATTACATTCTTAAAATATAAAAGCATGTATTAGTTTACATTGTTGCTCACATTGTTATTTACATTGTACAACGATCATTTCTGTACATTTATTCTTATTGCATGTTTATTGAAAACCATTTTTGTTCTTTAGTATGCGTTTAAATATATTTATCAGGTAGTAGAATGAATTATTAAGGAACAGTCACGTTTAAAACATAAATACGTCATTGAAGTTCATCACTCCCAAAGGTTGTTCAAAAGTAATAATAATTTCAATACTCATATTTGTGAATCCCGATGATGTGAATCACGTAAAATATGAGCTGAAAGGAAGAATTTGTAAATGGCTCAACAAATATTGTTGTTGTTTGTTTTCTAACAGTCACAGTGCTTATATTTTTGAATGAACGCAAAATTAACGTACATTAAAAGTACATAATCAATATTAACACCTGACTTTACTCTGCTAGTAATGTTTACAATTATGTGTACAGATGTAAATGACGGAGTATACAGACAACGTCTCCAAAAAAACAGTTCATTTCAAACAAAAAATCTGTTCATTCGATAAAAAAACATTCAGGTCTTCTGCACTCTACAATCATTTGTTTTGTTTGACATCGTACAAAATGGTTTGTACTAAAATTTAATACAAACCACTAGATACCGCTTGCGTTTGGAGGATCAAAGCTTATAATAGTTCTTACACTATACGCTATGCTTAAAGACATTGAAATGCATTGGGAGACAATTGTTAATAGGTAATTTAAAGCTTACTAAAATTTGCAAAATAGAATTTCAACATTAAAGATCAATGAATGTATTGATTGTATTTGATAAATGCATATTTGAAACGAAAAAATGTCCATATTTGCAATTGATTTTGAACATTTCAATAAGAAATCCAATTGTAAGGTTAAACATCTACAAATCAAATTAAAACGTTCAAAAGTAATCTTATTTTGGTAAGCTTTATGTTACAAAAAAATTAAAATACATATATACCACTGAGCATGTATACATTGACATCAAATTTAAATATAAAATTTTATGTACATCCAAATTTCTTTTATTAAATATTTCAAAGTGTATTTAACAGGGTTTACAAATTTACTTATCAAATTGTATAAATTTTTAATCGTACATTACTTTGATGATCTCTTTTAAAATTTAAGGTTAAAATGTTTCATTTCATCACTACTTTTTATAGCTCAAGCAATTTGATACTCTAATTAATATACCTAACATTATATTTACATTGTATGAATTCACAATTTGAAAGATATATTTTCATTTATAAATAAATAGTAAATAACATAATATGTAATAAATATCATATATTATATTAAATTATATATAATTATCATATATATTACGTATATACGAATAAGAAAACACAATTTAATAAAAATTATGTTTACTTGTACAATTTTTAACGAGAAATAGCAAATGATAGAATTAATTTAAAGTGTAAAATAATCAACATTCAATCATGAATTGTTAACAAGTGCATTCACACAAAACAATTAGTATTAAAAAACTTATAGATAAGATAATAGCTTAATACTTAATAAGACTTTACCTTAAGGTAAATATTGCATTGAATTTATTGTATAGAAACTTTATTTAGAAAGAAAGGTTTCAGGTTAAGGATACTCGATTCACAAAAATATGAAATTAGAAGGCGTATCCATTATATTGCTGCCAAGTATTTAGACTAAAATTTTTTCTTGACAGTGAGTGTTTCCAAACATAGTATACCTCACATTAGGTATATAAAGATTAACATTTTTTTGACCAATAACAATTATCACACACTTATAATCAGAAATCTTAAACCCTAAATCCTCAACCCTAAACCCTAAACCCTAACTCCTAACCCCTAAACCCTAAACCCTAAACTCTAAACCCTCAACCCTAAACCCTAAGCCCTAAATCCTATAACCCCAATCCCGCCAATTTTCAAAACTCGATCCTTTTGTTCCCGCCCATTATTATCTGTTGATACTTCAGTTCACGCCCATTTTCCATTGTCGAGACTTCAGTTCCCGCGAATTTTCATTTATCCAAACGTCGATTCCCTCCCATTTTCTATTTCTGAGATAGCGCGAAAACGGCACTGCGCTACGCAATGATTTTCAAAATCCAGGACAATATGCTTCTTTTCTTCTCAATCTCTTAGTGTGCTGAACTCCGTCGACGTACTTGAGTTCTCCGCGCTTCCTTCAGCTCCACCTCTACCTTCGCGTACGTGTTTCTCGATACCATTTTTGCATGATTGTTTGTCGTTCAATTTGCTTTGCACAGCTTCTCGCGTTGATTGTTTAATTATTCTTCATAGTTTTCTCGTCATCCTGAGTAGTAGGAGTTGATAATTTCTATTCAGTGGTTGTATTCTAATAGCATGTACTTAACCTTTGTGCATTTGGAGTCGTTGCTATTGACATATTCATTTGATTTGACGATTACGTTGGTACAGGAGTATATTTTGATTCTTGGGTGTGACAATAGAATGGGAGAGTGCTGGTTGTAACGGAATTTTGAATTCTAATTGAATCCTGTAAAAACCGCCGGAATTCCTGGGACCAGTCTTCTATCTTGTCATGCAGTTTAGCTCGACTCGAGCTAAACTGTATGCAATGTAGGTTTCTAAAGTTTAGCTTGAGTCGAGCTAAACTGTATGGCATGCAAGTTTTTGCAATTTAGCTCGAGTCGAGCTAAACTGTATGGAATGTATGTTTCTGCAGTTTAGCTCGACTCGAGCTAAACTGCTGTATGTGTCCGGTCGGACAGTTTAGCTCGAGTCGAGCTAAACTGTAGTATGTATCTGGTGAATTTGTTTAGCTGGTACTAAGCTAATCCAAAGCGCGGAACTGTACTCCCACTTCCGATCGAGTCCAGCCTTATTGCAAGGCGCTGTCCGTAAGACAGTTTAGCTCAAGTCGAGCTAAACTGACTAAGAGAATACATAATGCAGTTTAGCTCGATTCGAGCTAAACTGTAGAATGTATTCTCTTAGTCAGTTTAGCTAAACTGCATCTAATCATTTCTTATATTGTCCTGAAGTTGTGACCATGTTTGTGTTCAAATAGTTTTTAGCCTTGTAAAGATATATTATACGATGGATTTCTCTTCAGACTATGACACTTTCGTCGATGTACCTTTGAATCCTGGTTTACTTGCTGCCCAAGTTGTTCCTCCACGGCTCTGGACAGGGAGGACTATTGCAATGGTTGATTCCGAAGGACTCAAAATCGCTGAGGGTTTACTTCGAAACCTACGGTCTGGCGTTGTACTTGATTGTAATGGCCTACTCGGTGATTCCCGAGTTGTGGTGCAAGTTTCAACTTTGTTTGATGCGGTTGAGGATCCTCACGACTAGATTTACTCCTTCAAGTCGTGGCCCATCCAACAAGTCCTCCTAAACGGTATTAGTCTTTTTGACCATAGTCAGCAAGATGTTTACAACACATGGGTCCAGGAACGTAGTCGGCGGCAAGGGTCATCTCGAACTCGATCGTATGATAATTCTTCAAGGAATGAGTCTACTCCAGTTAAGCTCAAAGCCTAGTTTCTGATGATAGCGGAGTCAATCAATGAGGTCGTATGTAATATCTGCTGTAGGCACAACTGTATTCAACTATATCCAAGGGAGAAGATTAAGGTTCTCAGGTGTCGCATGTACGACAAGACAAGTGTGCAATTCAAGAATCACGTCAAACTCGATGTCCATAGGCAGTTCCACAGAAATGCTGAAAGGCGAAATGTAGTCACTCTAGAGGGTATCGATGTTTGTCCAATTGCGTGGATGAAAATCATGGGCGTGAGCAACGGTACATTTTATCGCAACGCCCAGAATGCAGCTGATGGTTATGAAGCCCAGTTACACGAGAACACGGGCTTGCGAAAGCCTAGGAGGCATACGATTGTTGCTTTTGCCGTCTTAGGGGCAATACTTGATAGACATGCCGATCACATGCCTCACAAGTCCCCGAGCCTTCCATCAGGGGAGAAGGTCGTTACCAAGGTACTTCCTTCAAGTTTTAAGTGGAAGGACCAAATTCCTCTTCTTGATCATCACTTCGAAGAGTGAAGGCTTCCGCCGGTGTCAACTTCAAACCTTAGTAAGATTCGCCGCCTCAGCTATCCAGAATACTATGCCAAAAGATCGGGGGACAATTTCGCGCGTTGCTCTAAGTGTGATGAGTTACAATCATTGATGAAGCTCACTCTTCCTGGGACACAATCATCTCTTCTGTGGTCGAGGAAGTTGAATGTGCACTTAGATTCCGCATATGCGCACAAAGACTTATACTACCTCAACCGCTTTAGATCTAAGGAGTCGCCTCAAGATGTTTTGACCATTATGCATGACAAGATGGACCACTCTAAGACAATATCACCTGCCTTGTCTCATAAGGTGAAGAACTTAGACGGACCCATGAAGTTACCTCTTGCGGTTACGGGAATTCTTGCTCATGGTCATGTAGACCACCGATACGCTCATTATGGACTAGATGTTTACTCACATGATGCCAATTATACGGTTGGCTCGTTTGCAAACTTCTGCGGGCTCTGGAAGCTGCACCTAAATCCTCATCTAGACAGCTCTTTACAGAGCCCCCATCGCATCCACTGTATACTGCTCTTTTACGAGGTTCAGAGGTGTGTATGGATCCATTAGGCCCGATTCCTGACATCCTAGTTCCAGCAAAGCCTTTGCCTCCAATTTTGAATGTCCAAATGGATAATGCTGTGAGTGATAACAAAAATAGATTTGTCTTCAGTTTCTGGTCTCGTTAGGTAGCAAAAAAGAGTATTCCGAGAGATATATGTAAATTTTATGCTCGTCGGTCACACTCATGATGACATAGATGCGTTATTTGGGTGTTGGAGCATGGCGTTGCGAAATTAGGATTATCCTACCATCCCTCTTCTCATGAAATCTTTTATGAGGATTGAGAAACTTCCTGTTATTCCACACCTCGTTCAAGAGGTTCCAGACTTCAAGAAATTCATTGAAGAGTGAATGTTAGACGGCGATGAAGCATTGGTAGGGCATACGAAGGCGCATCAATTCAAGTTTTACATGGATCCAAGTGGATGCCCCGTAATGAAGTACAAGATTTTTTGTCACGACGAGGAATGGCTTCCTGGACGTGATAATGCTGGTATTAAATTGTGGAAGGAGGATTCTGAAGGCAAATCATTATGGCCACGTGGTGAACCCGATGCTATGCGTCCAAACGAGATGCGCCATTTGCCTGAGGTGGTGAAGGGAAATTCAGGCTTTGTTGATCATTGGGAACGAATGTCACGTGAGTCAATTGGATCACGTAAATTGTACGAGCCTCTCTCATATTACTGGAGCGGCGCTAAAGATGTTCTTTGTATACCCATGGATGTACTTGCATCGTTGTAACATGGAATCCCGTCAAATTTGGAGGAACCATTACCGTTACAACATGATTTTTGGCCATCAACTCGACTTGCACATGCTATGGAAGATGAGTTTACTTTAGAAGGGAATGTGCGTGAAGAGTACGACGACAATGAGCATTTTGTTGGCCAGAGACGTGATCGTCCTGCTCCTTCATTTCGAGTTGGACGTGACCTTCATAAGGGTTATTTTGTTGCACTACGTCGATGCGGCACTGATGGCCGGCCCTTTCTGGCTCGGGCGAGCAATGTCTCATCCAAATTCAAACCCAGACCTACCCAATACGGTCGACATCCAGTTCTTCCGTCCGATGTCACGCTCCAAAGAAATTTTGAAGTATTACACAGATTGGAATACAAATAGAAAGCTTTGTTGGACTGTTGAGAAAGGTGTAGATGTATCTTTGCAACCAACAGATGCTATTTTCAGTGCTTGGAAATCAAGAATTAGGCATTCTGACGAGGAAAGCAGTGAAGGTATAGACGCAATTATTACAATACCCAAGAAGCAGGTCGAAATCATCAAGGCTTCTTTGCGGGAGCACGCTTCATCTTCTCAAGTGTAGTATTCTAGTATATAGTATTTATTATGAAAGTAGGTGTGTTAGTACTTAAACTTGGTATTGACATATATATTACTTTGATATTTAGTATATAGAGTATTATATATTTGTACGATTTACTATCCATATTCAACATATTTATTTTGTATAAGAAGATTGTTTAAGTTGACTCCATCATTATCATCAAGTGCAAGAAAATTATCTTTTGTTTGTATGTTAATCTTGACATATATCGTATCAAATATATGTATGAATGGAAACTTTTTTTAAGATAAACATATTTTCTAAGATTCAAGAGGTCTCATATCATCTCCAAATATAATGAAAATTACTAAATTCAGAGTACATATGCCTACGGTGAAACCCCTCTAAATGTTGATTTTTGCTCCAACCGTTGTCTTGTTTTAATTTGGGAGATAAAAATGTTCCAAATATAACAAATATGGGGTTCCGCCAAAATACCCGACTCAACATTATTATTGTTGTACGGACTTTCTTGGTCATTGTAGTGCGCACACATAGTGGCAACACTTGCTGAAGAAGAACATGGTAGTCATGTGATTTAAGGCCTTTGATTTGCCCGTTTATGCTGACCCGCTTTTTTAGCTGTCCGACGTATTGAGTAGAGGTTTGTAAGGAACGAACTTGGTCTACAAAGACTTGTCGCTCTTCTTTCGTAAGGACGTATGATGAACGAGGTAACATAATGCTGCCGTGTTTTTTACCGCGTAGGGGCCAAAGATGTTTGCGTATCCCCGCTTCCTTCATATCGAGGCGGGCTGCAAGAGTATTTTTCTCTCCAAATATGGTCTTCATGATATTCTCGGCAATAATTTTTTCACAATGCATGACATCCAACGTGTGTCGAATCTGAAGATCCTGTACAGTGACTCCGGCCAGTCACAAATTAGATTCTCTATAGTACATTATCATTGTGTATAGTGACATTGCTCATCATATCACTGCATATGGACATGCTATCCATAAAATCACTACGTACAGTCTTGTTACATTACAACACTGCATTAGATACACGTACTTTCTAGTACGGAAGGTGAAAGAGACATGTCCTCTACACTCCGTGTTTATGTATTGGGTCTGGCGTCTGTCCTCTTTCTTTTGCAGAGGTGTTTGCAGTCCATTGTTGTCGCTTATTTGCAAATTGCAAGTGCTCTCAACTACTCATCCTTCGTGGAAGAGGTCTCATGTTCGGTTGGACATCAATATTGACCCTTTGTCGCCTTGATTGGTGCTCCATTGGCAAATATCGTCTGAGGCCAAGGTAGACATTCTTCTTGAGCGCTTTTGAGCGCCGCGTTACCATGTTGGGTCCACACACGGGACATGCCTTATATTCTTTTTTGACTTGGCCAGAAATCATTCCATATGCCGGAAAGTCGTTCACTGTCGACAATAACATACCTCAAAGCTTGAATGTATTGTCACTGGTTTTTTTTTGTTATCCATCCACGCAAGTGGTCCCTTCTCATAGCTCTTGTAGCTCTTTAAATAATGGTGCTAGGTATACATCCACATTTTTATCTGTCACACTTTCTTTTCCGGGTATAAGTAACGTGAGCATTATAAAGAAGTATTTGGTTACTAGCCATGGTGGAAGATTGTAGTTTAGCATGACGACAGGCCATGTTGAGTGGCCAAGTCTTTGGTTTCGAAACGTGTTCACACCGTCTAGTGCCAAGCCTAGCCTAACATTCCGTTCTTCGTTTGCAAACTCCGGCCATCTATTATTCACGTGGCTCCATGCCTTTGAGTCAACCATGGATCTCATCACCTTGTCCTTGCTTCTTCCGCCTGTGTGCCACTTCATGAGCTCCGCCAACCGCGGACAACTGTACATTCTTCGCAAACGAGAAATCAATAGAAAGTGTCTCAATACTTTGACAGGTATTGTTTTGAAGTTGTCAGCATTGTAGAAGGGAATTTTTTTGCGATAAATATATCTCAAGTAAAGACTTAGTGGAGGTTCTTAGGATGGAAGGTTCCATTCGTCTAACGTTGTTATGCAACTATTGTCATATGTTAGCAAATAGTAATGTCAAATTTTAACCCCAACCCAAGATACTCTAGACTTAATCATCTCTTTTTAGAACTTATTTACTCTAACAATGAACCTATATGTCAATTAGACATCTTATGATCCGTCTTTGGTTTGGTCAAATTGACAATTGCACTAGGTTCATTTGTATTCCATGGTCAAATAGACAAGGTAATATGGGTAATTTCAAATTTGGCATCATGCACTTTAAAGCCTTAAGTGAATTTTACAGCTCTCTCTTTCATCCAATGCACAAGTTTTAGGGGTAGAATACTTACTGAAGTCTGCTTTAGTCCTTCCCTATTGACCCCTCAGTTCGTTGTCATCGTTCTTTTTAGTAGGGGTCGAATGATATAAGATAATAATATTAGGGTGATCAAGGCTTACACTATTGATCCTAAAGGAAATTAGGGACCCTCTTGAAGAAATCTTTTATTGTATATGCGTACTTCAATCCTTGAAGTTAGCTAGACTCCAAGAATACTCAATGGTGTTGGCCAATCTTATCTTCTAACCCTTAGAAGATCTATTACAACGGCAATGCTCCAAGCATTTCTTTCTCTTAATGTACGTTTTAACACTTTATTAATTAACTCCTTACACTTGATTATGATCATTCATGTCCAAGTAGCTTCTCTAGTCGAATCAAGTTATTTTATATCTTCACTTTCTCTTCACATTATACTCTATTTTCCATTCGAATCAACTTGCACATATGAATACTATTATACATTCAATGCTCTGATCTTTATATGATTGATATTAATGCAAGTCAATTCGACCATTCTACATGCTTAAACAAGCATTACTTCAAGCAGACAAATATAGTTATATTCTAATAACAATTAGAAATGTTATACACAAATGGTTATTGATTTCACCAATTGAAGCCTCTTGCTTCAATTATTCTTCTTTGGAGTCCGCGTCCGGTACTCGTCGTCTTATTACTCCCGGAGTAATAAGATTTACACTTTAACTTAAGCAATCAACTATGAACAATATTAAAGCTTGAAATATGAATCATATTAATGATTAAAATTGTTCTAAGTGGAATACATGGAGAGTAGGGTGTAGACAAGAATGACCTTTGTCATTCTTCACCTTTATCTCTCTTAAAGTGGAAAGACGTCTAATCATGTCTTTATGAATCTACCTTTTCATTCTCTAAGTCTATTTGTCTATTCATTTGACAACGGTTCCATTCTACTTGATCTACTTATTCTACTTAAACCCATCTCAAATTCTATTTAGCTTGAAAGTCTGTTTAAGACTTTTTCTACACTATAAGCATACTGGGATTTGTGGCAAACTGGACACTCTGTTGCATCCTCCAAATGTTTGTGAAATAAACAACACCCATCTCCA
The DNA here is from genome assembly GCA_037043015.1 of Bryum argenteum. Classification (NCBI taxonomy): domain Eukaryota; kingdom Viridiplantae; phylum Streptophyta; class Bryopsida; order Bryales; family Bryaceae; genus Bryum; species Bryum argenteum. The sequence goes on along the minus strand of CM073321.1, from coordinate 31,618,135 downwards.
CATGCATGTATAGAGTCGTAGGACAATCCCAACTTCATCAACAAACACTTTGCCGCGTAAAATGTATTTGGGAGAGTCTTGCCTTTTGGCAATATTGTCTCCTACAATAACTTCAACAACTTGTCCTCAAAGTTGTTTGGTACACCAAATGTGCTGCAACAAACAAGTAGCATAAGTGTAGAGGTCAGACAGTTGGAAGAGCTCTCTACACAGAGTGGAGTCTTTGCTTCGCGTAATAGGGCATCCACGGCAATATTGCTAGCGTCGTTGATGTTCTTGGTTTTCCCTCTTAATTCAGAGGGTCGTTGTTTTCTTGTCACTAGTACGAATCCCGGATTTTTTGACTGCATTTTTGACTAGCCAGCAGTCAAAAACGGACATATTTTTCGAACTTGACTAATACTATTTTGAGTCAAAAATGACAAGTCGCTCCGTATATTTTGACTCGCAGTCAAAAACGGACATCGGTGCTCCCATTCGCTGCGTTCTCGACGATTTTTGGGACCTCGATTAGGCTGGACTTGGGACTTCGTTTTGAATGACTCAGATTAGTCAAAACAAATGACTGCAACCAGTCATCAATCGTCTGGGAATTTAGTGAATTCGAATGACTAAGTTTAGTCATGTTGGTGACTACGGTTTACAATGCTAGGATTATTTTCAGTCGTACGACTTTACATAATTTAGTCATCGTCGCGGTTTTAAAGAGCGTATATGACTTTGGCGAGTCAGATAGGGTTTCAAATTTAACTGGTTGGAGTCGATGCTTATGACTGCATTGTCATTTCGGATGACTGTGTATAATCGGAAGTAGTGGCGATGTGGTGTCATTGGGGATGACTAATTTTTGTCATGTGGTGGTAGGTTGTTAATTAAGGTGTTATGTACACCATTATATACGCGTTCTGTACACTATGAACTTCAAATATATCACAATTTCTAACAATTCCTGAAATGCAATACTGGTTGATTGGATAGGCATCTCATAAACGATTCACACACTGTTAATAGAAACAATTTTTTGTACAAAAAAGTAAGAATTCTTCAATTTAAAGCACACTTGAAATTTACAACCATCCATGGGACCATGGGTGATTCCATCTCTTCAATGATCATGATATTAGAAGGTACAGATTCTCTTCTGGTACAATCAGAAGGTGGTCGGATGTGGTGTACTATTACTTGGCCGACTTCAGAGCCTCGTTCACTGCCTCCTCTTCATCCTGCAACAAAAAATCCGAAATGGTTGGTTTCAAGCAAATGAGAGAATGAGACACAAACTTAACAAACAACTGACAATTTCTAAGTCGAAAGCTCACCACAGGAGCTTGAAATTCATTCGCTTCATCGATGGCGTCTAACACTGCTTCGTCATCTAGTAGATCCTACATTTTATCCAAAAGCTTCAATAGATGTACGTACCACATACTTCAAGCCAATTACCACTTCTTGTAAAACATAAATCTCCTACACCCAGAAAGCAATGTAAGATAATGAAGGCACTTACATCATCAGCTATCCGCAGTTCTCATGTTTCTAAGTCCTGTTTTAGGAGTCACATCAGTTTCATGCTATCTACAGGTATTGTATGCATAGAAAAAAAGAAATTTCTAGAGAGAAGGTAAGAAGTGAACCGTGAGTGCAACGAACATGAGAGGGTCGAAGGGTGTGTACATAAGATATTGATTGTTATGTTGCACAAGAAGGAGACTGTCAGTGCGCACTATCCAACCCTGCCACTTACAAAGCTCATTCCGGAGAAGTAGAAATCAAATCACCAGGAAGAGAGTTTTGACCATACCAATTGGAAAGTTGCAACCTCAACTCCTTCGGCCAAGGAACCTCCCAACCCCTCCCCATACTCTGCACAAGTGAGTCATAGTACTGTGCATGAAGCGAAGTACCATTCAATCAGATACTAACTACTTTCTCAACCCCTCTAATAAAATTCAAGATATCACGAACAAGTGCAAACAAAAATACCGCTATTCAAGTCTGACGTCCTTCTCAGTGTAGCAAAAACCTCCTCGAGCAGTTAGACAAAACCTGGTACAACGAAGTAAAAAATTTTAGTGCAAGCGGGTGCTCAAACAGCCAAAAGCGAGATAAATGAGTGCAAGCGGGTGCTCAAACAGCCAAAAGCGAGATAAATGAGTGCAAGCGGGTGCTCAAACAGCCAAAAGCGAGATAAATGAGTGCAAGCTTATCCACTAACAATAAGATGAAGACGTTTTTTGGCAAGCGCATAAGCTGCACTAGGCAGCAGCTCGTCCAGCTTTGCATCACTTAGGTGTAAGAGTGGGATCCCGGGTTAGAAGGCTAGCCAAATGAACATAACATGCTGGAACATTCATAAGGATATAGGAAGCTTGCCTCAATCAAACCTTCACGCTCCTCTTCTATTTTTAAGATCTGTAAGGGCCTGCGTGCAGATTCACATTTTAAAGAGTGTCACCTTACGAAAAGACCACTAAACACAAGATAGAAGAACTACCTAGTATAAAGATCAGAATTCGCTCTTCCTATGAGTTCTAGTAAAATACCAGACAATTCAACTTTGACCTCTGGCTGCTCTTACATCTATACGAGTTGGAAGGATCATCTGAGAAGGTTACTAATCTACCGACAAAAAAGAGAAGAACTCAATTGAGTAGATACTGAGATAGTCAATTGATTAGCTTAGAGGTTGAAGAAAAGGTCCTGTACATATCTAGAGGTAAAAGGAGAAAACACTGCTCGCCATTCGAGCTTGAAAAAGCCCTTCTTATCATACATTCTAGTGGTCTTCTAGTTGTAGGATCCACCTGCATTCGTAAAACTTTGTCAAATTCTATAGATGTGGTAACATTTTACGAATGCAAGACCATCATAAAAGATGAGGCTCCGGTGTCACTTACGATGGTTACAATCCGATTCTGCGACGGTTCCATGAAAACAACCTTGCCTGAATCGTCCAGAACGAATCCAGCTAATGGCTTCAACAGCGATACCGGCAGTACCAGCTAATGGCTTCAACAGCGATACCGGTGGTACTGCACTGCTGACATCATCGTCATCCTCATCAATTGTGAACCTCATCTGCAAAACAATGTTCTTAAGTCATTCCAACTGCTGTTCCCATTTAAGATATTGATAAGGATAAATTGTATCATAAACCTCAGGATTTAAGGCCCAAACACGTAACGTACTATACAATCTAAACTTCGGCAGTCCATTCAAACCAGAAGGCAATTATAAGCTGAGTCGGGTGGTAAAGCCAAATAGCTGGCTGCGAGTTAGTCTATTGTATGCCAGTGCTTACAAGATTACAGGCTAGTGAGGCTTTTGAGGTACTTGGGCATTATACATCCTCCACATCTAGCTTCACATGAATTGGCTAATGCGCAGAAGCTGGAAGAAATTGGCAAGAATCGAGCGAGGCTTAACATCCATTCCGCTGCAAAATGGCTGACATAAGGCTTTACCTGCTCTTTCTTCTCTCCTCGAGAAGCCTTCTTGGGTTGTCTCTCACTGCTCGAAGCTTCAGCAACGGAGGTGTACTTATTAGATTTCTTGCTCTTGGAAGAAGAAGAAGCACTCTTCTTGTACCCAGGGTCATACTTATTGGCTGCAGCCTTACAAGCACAACCACCATACTGCCCTAACCCTAATTTCAAGACGGACGCTCTTTGCACTTGCAGTTCAGTCTTCCTACGCCATCTTGGCTGCACCAGCAATGTAAACCCCACACACTTGCAAGCTGCCATTGAGCTAAAATCCTCTGCCTTTAATGTCGAGTTCGGTACGTGATCGGTTCAATTCAAGAATCAGAATAACTTGAATCACCAATCGAGCTTCAGGAAACCCTAAGAACAAAGTGGAGATAAAAGAAAGCATGACCTCCTCGGGCGTGGGAGCTGCAGAGGCCTTGGCGTGCATGGCAGCTCATGGAGAGGGCACGGAAGGAGGAGCCATGCCGGAGGCCGCCAAAGCGTGCACTGGATCGTGCGAGCGTCACAAGAGCCTCGAACGCAATCCCGCCAATTTTAAGAGTCCTAACACCAACGCTAACTCACAACGGAAAGGATTCCACCTTGCTATAACTTAGCCCTAGAGCTGGCGGTGAAGATCGAATCGGTGACAGTTCATGCAGCAGTTGATGAGAAGCAGCTTCGAAAGAGTGTTGGAGACGGCGCCGTGGTCACGAGGAAGCTCTGCCGCAACCCGGCCGCGTCTGTTGGCGGCTACAGTAGCAAGCGATTGTTTATTATGGCTGTAGATCTGGTTGTTTGACCTCAACGAGATACTATTTGTCAATAAAGAATGTCAACTCTCTTTTTTACATATTTTAAACTTATATTTATTTTATTTTCTTCTCTGAATTAAGGGTTTGAAGTAAGGTGCTCATTAATGGCTCAATTTTTAGCACACGAATCTATGGTAAAGTTAATAGTATAAGCAATTTTCATGCATGGGAAAGTAAGTAGAAAGATTTAGTAAGTGGAATGATCATCCTTTTCGGACTCATCTACATTAAGTTATGAATTTTTGAAGCTTGACTCACAAGTGTTTCTAAAATGGTGCCCTCAAATAGCACCCTATTATGTACCTCTAAGTGGAGATTGCTAGGACTCCATTATTAAACCTCTCCACTTTAAAACACTCTACTATACTACAAGAGGTGAAGATTCAAAGGCCGGCTTTAAAAGTTGTAGTTATAGCTCTCTCCTATGATATTTTTCATGAGTCACACTTGATTCTTAAAGTCCAGAGATTTGATTTTTATGTATTCCTCTCCATATTTACCTCATTTACTGCAAAGTGATTTTTATTCTACTTAACAATTCAACAATTGTAAACCAATGGTGGATGAAGGAGATTTAGCTCCTTGAGAACCATGTAATATCTCAAGCTTTTTACAATGAAAACATCATCGTAAATCCATTAGCAAAGAAATCTAGATAAATCATTCATTAACTAAAAAGTTGTTAGAATTCATGTGAAGATGTACTTGTCAAAAGAAGATTATTTTGAATAAAATAAAATTAATTTCACATGATTGACTTGCAATGATATACATGTCAAAATAGTGCAAAAGAATAACCCATATCTGAAACAATTTGAATAAATAAGAAAATAAATGGAGCAGCAGATTCTCAAAATCATAGAACTATAATCATTATAAACATATTACTACAAAATCACTCTAAGTTTTCCACATCAACTAAATATTTTCACATCTGAAAACTACGTAGAAATAAAAAAACGCCATGTCGGATCCTTTAAAAAAAAAACCAGAAATTCTGAAGAGTAAATGACTTCCAACTGACTTCACAAAATCCATGTCGACACGACTATACAAAATATATAAACCAATAAAAATAGAAAGCGTCACATGGACTGCTTGAAAAATACTAAGTGCACTTCTTCACAGCAAATGATTGCTAAATGACTTTTATTTTCCACGTCAACAACATAGATAAAAGCCACGTTGGACCGGCAAAAAACTAACTAGTAATGGCTAATACAAAAGACAGCCAAATGACTTGCAATGAGCCACGTAGCGAAGAGGGAATGAGAAGAGGTGGATGACATTGTGCTTTTACACCTCCTATCATCCAATTGAACGCGAACCAGAATTCACTGAAAGAGGAAAGACATGCGCGTAATTTCAAAGACGGTTAGACATGTCTGTTTCATTCTGTAGTCATAGGTACCAACGATTCATTCTTTTGCCGGTCACAAAAACATCGATTTCTAGTAGTGAAGGGGGGAGTGGCGAAGACGGAACTGTCGCGACAATTCCAAGGTCCCGGAATAATTGCAAGCGCAAGCGTCTGACAAATGGTTTGTTGCAGAAATTAAGTGCAATTTGGAGAGAGGACATGACACACCAGCGGATGTCAAGGCTTTGGTTTTCCCTCCGTCGTTGGAGGCAAGGTCATATCAATCCATGTACGCTTACGGGAATCATATTTGTGTCCGCACAACAGAAGCTGATCTACTCATATGTGTTAGCGGTGTCTCAACAACATTCTCACAAGACTGTCGGGAAAGTATGCAAGATCAAAACATCCTAAATGCAAACTTCGAGTACATTGGATGGGTAGAAGAAACCATAGCAGTCAACTTTGGGAGATATAAACTTGTCGTACTGTATTGTAATTGGGTAAAGGCGAATATATCTGGTGCCCGAACGACAGTAAAGCGCGACAAGTACGGGTTCACGCTTATCGAGTTTGGGAGATTGATTCCGTTCTCGGCTGACTCATTTGCATTTCCCTGACATGTTCAACAGGTCTATCTTGTCGACGTGATTGATAATCTATGGTGGAAGATTGTGCTTCGAAGAATACCATGCGGTGTTTCAGTTGCCTCAAGTGCTGATTATCTGCCCAAGCTACAATGTCTTCGGATGCAATGTGTTGACGCACATCCAGGCCTACTGCCAAATATAAAGGTGGATGATGTCACACAAAGCATTCCAGTACTTCAAGGGTGTCGGATGATGAGTACGGATGAAGTGAACATGGAGATGCACATTCAAGATTCAGATGACCCTAACGTCTGAAACTGCATACACCATAGCAAGAAGCCGCGTTAGCTGGCTTAGTTGCTGGTGATAATTACTTCCAATCTCGATGTCAATCAATACAGTGGAGTATATGTAGCCATTCCCTCCCACATTTGTAGAGAAAATTAAAGGTCGTAATCTGTAGGTAAAGGGGGCTCCGGCATGTGTTATACTAAGCAGGTGCCAATCAAAGGCTTGAATGCTTGTCCTCGTGTGGTGACGGTGGCTAGATCTCCGAACCCTAAACCAGGTAGATGGAAGCTCAAAGGAATTGCCAGTTTTTGGAATGTCCAGTTCCTAGCTTAGTTTGTTAGTATTGATTTTCTAAAAATTACATTACCCTCCCTAGCCTTTGGCGGTCTTTATGTTTTTGAGGTTAAAATTTGTTTCATTGGATGCAGGCTAGTTAGAATTGTACTAACATTGTATGAGCATGTCTATCCCTTGTATATTTCATTGAGGGATGAGTTGCACCTGTACAAATCAGTGATCATGAACGTAGAAATTTATCACAAATTGCCCCCGGATTTTTTTGTATAGTGCTATTATGTATCTTAAGCACCAAAGTTTGCCTAAGTGGGCCATTTGACGAAGTTGTTATTATCATCCAAACTCCTTTAAACTTCTATAATTGAGGAGGTGTATGGAGTCACCATACTCAGATTTTTCTTAAGAACCCTACTTTATCACGGTAAAGCCTCAATAAAATGGACGTTGATGCTAATAATTACCTCCAACCTCAGAAGGCGAATTGGATGTGTCATTAATTTTTAATTTGTCAATTAATTATGGATGTACCATGAATTGGTTATGAGAAATCGATGAAATGATGATCATGTTTTTCCACCTTGGATTAAATTTGTACTTATAGTAACCACTTGTATAAGCAATATGATTTCAAAAGATTTTGTTTTGTAATTGTAACTGTCTCCTTGCCGGCATTCACGTTTACATCTGAAATTGATAGATCTAACAGAGATACAACCTTCTGTGATTTTATTTTTTTTAGATACTTGCAAATAAAATTTGCATATTGACTAATAAAACATACTATGCAAAGAGACCGGGATCTCGGTTGTACCGAAACAAAACCTCAATAATCAAAATCATTCAGCATTGTACGCAGAGAGCAATCACATCTGAAAAAACCTCTTCTTTTTGTAGTAATGTCTTATGACTGCAACCAGTCATATTTCGGGGAGGACTGCTTAGAAGGTGACCACCTCCGTTGGGGAACACACTGATATTTTGTTCCCGAGCGTTCCCATCAAGGTGCCGCTTTTTGTTGACTACACATTTGACTAAGCAATGACTATGGACAATTTGACTACGATTTTTGACTCATTCTTGATAATCTGACTAGTCAGTGAAGTGCTTCCAGTCAAATAATCGTGGTTTTGTACTAGTGTGTGCATTGTCATCGCTACTTTCGTTGTCACTTACTGGGAAGCCATTATCCGGACAATGCAAAGCTTCAACAAACGCAACATCAACTTCGCCATGATGAGAAGGGTTGGTGTCGCTCCCCATTAAGTTGACATTATCATACTTGTTGAAGCAATCGGCCACCATGCGCAAAACATCTACTTCTCCAACTTCGTTGCTATCCAATGTATGATTAGACATAGAGTCGTTGTCTTTAGTATTCAGCTCTATAGTTTGGACCAAATTCCAGACGTTGTACTCATCCTGCAAAGCCATCCACGTGCATGACAAGTGTATCCATGTTATTGAGTGTTGTTGACGCAAGGAAGGTACCCATTGAATGCGTGTTGTGCAAAATATGACTGATAGTAATCGCATTACAATAGGGAATAGTGACTCTTTGTAGCCATCTTGAATAGAATTTGACTAATATACTAGTCATACTATGAGTAATATACTAGTCATGGACATGCAACGATTGTAATTCTGCCGTTCAAGCCTCAACTAGTCTTTCATTACATTTACTCGTTTGCCAATGTTGCCCTGCTACACGGAGAAATGTGCGTAGAGTTCTTCTCCTGCCCGGATGTCCCTTGTTGCTATAGTAATCATATATCTCCATTCCAAAGTGTTCCACGGTTTAGGGAACATGCGAAACTCCCACACAACATTTTCTATCCCACTGCGCCCAATGGAACTATTAATGAATCCAGCTACATTCCCTTTCAGTACATCTCTGTCAATGTACAAGTCTGACTCCGCACGTATCACGTACGAGTTCATCCAAGGGTGTGCCTTGCTCAATGATCCGTATTCCGCGGAGGTGTATTGTGGTCCTACGAAAGGAAACAGTTCCTCACCCTATTTGGCAGGTTGCATTGCAAACTGATTCCAACCCATGAAGCCAAATTTGAAAACCTTCACTTCCCAATCTCTTTTCCAATATGAGAATCGTGTTAGCTTTGGAATGGGTCCGTTGCACCATTGTCCGTCGTACACATCTGAACGCCAATTCTGCAAACGACTGGCTCTTGCGGAAAGTAGGCATGGATATGGCGTGATTGGAGGACTCTTTTTGACTTAAGAATGTTGTCAGTGATTTTAAACATGCAGATCTGACAATGGGTCGCCACCGAGCCTACATGATTCAGATACACAAACTTATAAAGTCTACAATTGTACATAGAACCACATCGCTTTAATTTAGAAGGAGTCGTTGGTTGCAATCACTCACCAAAATTGACGCTGTAAAAACGGGGTCTTTTTTTTCGACTATGAAGATGCTTCCGAAGTGTGGCTCGATAAAGAACTTTCCCTTCTGCACATTTAGTGCATGGACATGGGCATTTCGTTAATCGCAAGGTATCGGCTTGAATCTCTTCCTCTTGCCATAATTGTAGATGCTTTGAATGTTGGAGCTCCCCTTCTTCCATTGTCTGCAAGGAACCAAAACACACGTTTAGGGGGACAAGTAGCTCTTTGAGGCTATGACAATACAATTCTGCACCACATTGCATGCCACTTGAAATACTGAAATCCGCATACCTTTGTGCAACAAAAATATCATTGGAAGAAAGTCATATAAGAGAAAACGACCGTATTTATTACAAGCGATAGTGATGCAAATGACATGAGGGTGTTATATGACTTCCAAATACCACTTACGTGACTGGAAGTTGTCATAAAACTTGGAGAATCTATAACCAAGATTCAAACCATACACCACACAAACTAGTCTTGAAATAGATCAATAATATAACACCCAATTGCAACAGCGAGCACCGCAAGAAAAAGAAAAAACTAATGCTCGAATTACTTTTTCTTTTCTCCAAATTACACACTTTCTAGATCCGTCAAGGTAAGCTTGGCTTTAGAAAAGGTGAACTTGTTGCCAACAAGTTTTGAACCTACTACCAAGAAGGTTCAAACTTGCAACCAACAAACTTTGAACCTTCAACCAGCTAGTTAGAGTTGGCACCTTTGCCATCACCTTGTAGTTTAGGGTCATCTTTGACCACGTAATTAGCTTTTTTGAACTATATTGTAAATCCTCTACTTTATTAGATATACTTGTACAACAATATGACTAATGCTTCTTAATTTTCTATACAAGGCACCCTTGTTACTTCTACAAATTGACACTTTTCCAATGTCACATTTGCTTTCACAGAGTATGACCTTGCATGTTGCGCTTCTACTGTAGGTTGCTATGAAATAGTGAAAGTAAATAGTCAAAAGTAGTTTTGACAACAAAATGCAATTTTTAACCTTTATTTTCACATGGGAATGAGAGAATTGAGACAATATACATGGCATGAGAAATACATCACGCTCAGCAAGTGGTAAGTTACCTCAACAGACAAGCTACCGGAGAAATCCGGTCACCTCCAGTCATCTACTTCAAAAGGCGGAGGGTCCTCTTCACGAGGTGTCCAAGCTTTAAGGAGCGAGGTGGAGGCATACATACAAGACGTCACAGGCGAGATAGAGGACATGAAAAATAGCCTCAAGGAGCTGCTATTCAAGTTCCGGAGACAACGGCTGCCATCGACTGCACCCTCACCCTCAGAAGTGTGCGACACGGGATTGGAGGAGGCCCACCCAAGAGCGGCAAAACTACCGGTTGTATCTATGGAAATTATGAACCCGGTGTGGAAAGAAAATGAAACTGCTAGAAACATTGAAGCCCACGTAACCGGATACAAGGTAGCTAAGGGAGCATCACAGGTTTGCCTTCAACACACACCAAATCTACTTCAATGAGTCAATCAAGGTAATAAATGGTTGGTGAATCATTCATAGTGCATGTTTTCCTCACTTTTTTCTACTGTCTTGTATCAGGAGGAGGGGGCTACCATAAAGTCCACTGACTCCGAGGGCGGTGCAAGTGTGAAATCAGTGGAACTTGCTGCAAACACTGCCATCAACTTTGAGGAAAGTGCAAATCCGGACTCCATCTCAGAACCTGTTGCAACCCAAGTAGACATGAAGAAGGATAAGAAATCACCAAAGAAGAGGAAGGATGAAGTTGAGAAGCTCAAAGAGGACTGTGAACCATCGAAACGGTTCACGCTTGCGGAAGTTGCTTTCTATAAGATTTAGTTTAGTTTATTCCTATTCTAATTCCCTAATTGGGACATTTAGACCACATCTTTCGGTTCTCGGGAAATCCATGACCTTGGGTGGAGTTTTGCCTAAATGTCTCGGCTTTGATCTATTTTATTCTAAAGTGGTAATTTTGATTGGAGTCAATGTACTTATGGCATGCATTAAGTATTTTTTTTATGCTTACAATATTATTCATAGTTTAGCACATTTGCATTGTGATTGCTTAAATTCCTCCTATCTAAATAATTAAAGAAGTTAGACCGTGCGGATGAACTAGTTGTGCTGATTTTGTGGGGAGAATTCAAAGGGACATTGCTTGGAACTAGTTTTGCACTCCATCCCTACGGCCCAACTTGTGGCTTTAAAATCGGGTCACCCGATTTAAGGCTCACATAATTGGTGCGTTTGCTTCTCTCACAAAGCGGCCGGTGAGTGTGTTGCAAAACACTTAGTATCCTATCCTTGTAGGATGGGACACCGGTTGTAGCCCAGCTGCAGGTGAAAGTGGGTTGTTTTTACCATTTGGGTAGATGTCCACTTGTGTTTAGTTTGGCAATCTTCTAAACAAAAGTGTTAAGTTCACCGTTGTTGAGTGACTTGCACTTGTGTGTAGTAGCTTTCTTGCATAGGGTTTTTTGTATGTGGTGAGGTCGGATAAATCACCGGCGGGACCATTTCCATTGTTTAAAAGAAAGATCGTTGGCAATGATGCTTCAACGGTCTTGAGAGTTTTGTGTTTGCAGGTTGAACACAAAGGTTGCTTTGATTCCGTCCATCGAGACTTTTGTGGTCCAACCGTGATTTTTAGTAAAAAACTTTTAAATTTTTTTGTAAACCTCTCGTAGGTCCAGAAGCCAAACGGTAAATCGGGAAGTGGGCCCGCTAAAGCCGCCTATTCAAGGACCGACATGGGGTCCGTGAGTGGTTACCACTCCCGAGGCGTGCGCCATCTTGGTTAGGGACGGAGGACCATGTCATGAATTACCAAATTAAGTAGGACCAAAAACAACCCAATTCACCACTAATACCTAACCAAAGGATCCACCTTCCGAGTAACGTTCCTTGGAGACTCTGTGAAGTGCGAAACAAGACTCAATTTGGTTAGGACTACCGGTTTTATGCTACAACAACCTACTGCCATCCAGTTGACAGAATTGGTGACCTACACAATCGGATTCGGTCGTCCTCAACCCAAAACCCCAGGATAACCGGGTAATCCCTGATCCGGTTTCCCTTTTCGGTTGAATACTCTATTAATCGGATACCGTTAAGTAACGACTGTTGATTTAGTTTTACCTCCGTAAATCCTCGGAGGAATCCTTCTTGTTAGCTGGAAGAGTACAGAATTGGGTCACTCTCTCCTGGTTGATTTAGGTGATCGGAGTTTCACCAATTTGTTACTTAGTATTCTCTTTCTCTCTCTCTCCTGGAGTTCTTCCCTTACAACCACTTTTCCCACCCGGTTTTCCCTTCTAAACAGCAGGTTACTCAAGCATTTATCCAGTTCTCTCCCGTTCCCTAGTCCAACGATACTTGCGATCCAGATTGCAGTAAATAGTATCCCACTGTTCAATCCGCGAGATTTCTACTAAAGTTACTTGAAACCAAACCGGTTCCTGGATTTGCACGCCAATTCCAGTAAGAACTCCCTCAACCTAATATCTCGTCCGGGAGGTTGGCTACCGGGTCGGCTTTACTCACCAACCCAGTGCGTCTGTCCTATCCGGATTACAGCAACATTTCCCACGACTGGCGGGCACACATACAGAAACGCTCGAACTCTTCCACTCGGATCTCTTACTGACACTGCAACTGCTCTAAAAATCCCAACTTAGGTATTAGAGCAACAGCCACCGAACCTGCAAGGGACTCCCTATGACTACAACCGGATGCAGACCTTACTTACACATGACAACCCGGAATCACACAAACAACACAAGGACGCACGAGTTTGAGATGCAAGCTAAACCTTTACTCACGAGTGCAGAGAATACAGAGAAGACCCGGGTGACTCCAAAGAATCCCCGATAAGTATCCAGAGGTTCCGCCTCGACCGGAGACCCTCATCAGATTCAAAATATCCGGAATCCGAGATTTCTGGAGTGAGTGGACCCAGCTAAGAATCTGCATTTTTGTCCTTAATCTAAATATCTTATTCTTCTACTTACTAATTAGCGCCCTATCCTGTCATTGGTCCAGCCGGAGTAGAAGACGGCGCAACCTTCTTTGCTAACCCGGATCCTTGGTCTTCCGGCTCACAAACGGCGATTACGCCCCCCACCCCCAACGTCACTACTGATTACACAGTGGCAGGAAGGAGTTCCTACGACCGGGACTGCGGCTAGGCGTCTGGTCTCCTCCTTCAGGAGGTGTGGACTCTCCGAAGGAGTGTTGACAATCCTCACCAGGGTACAGAGGAGTATATCCGGGTCGACGCTCCTCTCTATCGATTTGGATGTTTCAGGCCTCCGGATGGCGATTTGACATAGGTCGGCTGGCTCTTGAATCTGCACAAACGGAAGAAATACTCCAGTAAGCACGGGAACCGGGGAAATTGCGGGAGCTACCGGCTCGAGGGACTTCTCCTTATCACCTAGCTTACTCTCGTCTACTTGCATTTCTTTCAGGTGTACCGCGGTAGCCTCCTCAACACTCTTCTTTGGTACCATCATTTCGGCCTGCAACTGGATCGGAAATATCTCGTGTGGGTCCTCCGAATCTTCTACAACCGGTTGTTCAACCGGTTCTTCCACTGCTTCGACCTCCGGTGGAACTGCTGGTTGCACAACCAGTGGCACTACCTGTTCCACTCAAGGTTGTCAAACTGGGCAGGCACGCCGCCCCCCACCCGTCCGACTTGCCCGCCCGATTGAGCTCTCGCTTGCCTAATAGGGTCAAATGGCTGTTGACTTTTAGTATAGGTAAAGAAACGACGATGTGGCAAGGGTTTAGGTGAAAATTAAGCCACTTCGCCGCTATGTACAGGCCAAGTGTGACGCCACATAAGCTTTTTACTTCAAAGATTGTTACCCACAATAAATTACTCATCCCCTACAATCAAGGTGGGCAGGCACGCCTGCCTGTCCAGGACAACTAGTCCGCCCAATCACCTAGACGCGCCTCGTTTGACAACCTTGGTTCCACTTCTGGTAGCACCTCGGGTTGCACGCTCGGGACCACCGTTGGCCCTCTAACCGGTGCATGATCCTCCTCCTGTGACTTGGCCGCGGTGTTGCCGAGGCCGACCAACTCCCTTCGGTCTCCCGTCATTTGACAATGCGGACTTCTACCGGTTAGGCTAACTCTACTTCTATTTGGGCGGGGGTAGCTACTTTGGGTATCGAGGCCTCAACCAAACGAGCAGGTGCTGCCTTGACTTCCTTTGGGGCCGGTTTGGGAATGAAGTCTGCCGGAAGGGTGATCTCAAACCTGCAAAGGGGGTGATAGCCATTAGCTTACCCGAGAGTACCGGAATTCGCTCAACGCCTGGTTAACTCCCACGGCTTGCCTCCGGAGTAACTCCTCCAATCGGATTGAATCTTCTAAAGTTAGCCGCCCATCGTAGAGCTTCGCCTTCATTTGAGCCTCTCCATCCGGTTGGAAGAGCTTCTCTAGCGTTTGCACCACCGTTTGGTCCATGCCCTGTAATCTCCAGATTACCTCCTCCTGCTCCCACACGGTCTTCCTCAACGTCTCCACTTCCTGCTGCGCCTTCTTCGACGTCTCCATCTCCTGTTGGGCCTTCCTTGAAATCTCCACCTCCTGCTGGGCCCTCCGTTTGACTTCCGCTCTCTTGGCTCGCAACTTTGCTACCTCCCTCTGCAGTTCTTCCGCGAGCTCCGGATAATGCTCCACATTGAACGTCCGGAAGATCCGTTCGAGTTGCTCTATAGATGAGAACAATCAGCGATTGTCCTGTTCAACCTCCTCTATGGCGAGCCGGATTGGGTGTAAGATACCCTTGCTAGGAATTCGATGGTAGGTTCAAATGAGCGAGGGCACGACTGCCTCGACAGCTAGGGTTGGCGCAACCCGAGTAACCACCTCCGGTTGTACTTGTACCGCCAGTTGCTCTAGCTTCGGTGGTGCTAGATGCGTCGTTTTCTTAAGACGACTAAGCTCTGGTGCTTCTTCCAGAATGGCCTTACCGGTGTCAAGACGCCTTCTGCACAAGACTGGTTCCGGTTGAACACTCTCTTCCGGATTGGTAACCGGAGTGGGTTTGGATCTTGCATGACCTCGTAATCCAGAATTTCTTCCTCCTCTCCTCTATCTTCCGGCTCCAATGGCTCAGCGTCATTCGTCCGCTTCTTTCTACTCGTCTTCTTCTTCAGATTTGGCACTCGACCTCCTGCGGGTGCTTGCTCAAGTGCTGGAGTTGGTCACTCTGCTCCGGGTGGGTCAACCGAACTTGGTGTAGTTGCCGCCCCGTAGGTCTCTCCTCCCTTCGTAGATTGAGGAGTCTGCATGTCGCGACCCTAATTACTCCAACTCATTTTTTCTCTTATTGAGCCTTGTATAGTAGCGGAATCCCGGCTCACTTAGTTGGTAGCAACCGGCCACGACTTAGCTAACACTTGCATGTGCCTTACACACACAATGTTAGCACCATTCCAAGTCAAGGTGTCCAACCCACCTTGACTCCATAACTCATTATCCGATACTCATTACCCGGAACTCCCACCAACACATGGGCGTGCCACTTCGTAGCAAGGGGCGGCCTTCCACAAATGTCCAAGCTCCCAAAGGTGACACTAATCACCCCCGGAGCTAACCGCCCTCACCCATTGTCCGAATTCCCACTAGTCCCCTTCCACTCTTGTCTCTCACTCCATTCAGGACTTTGCCGGAAACCCTCCCGAAATTCGGCATTAGTTTTCGTGGGGACTAGCTTGGAGCGGGACTCTTTCCAACCCAATGTTGCGGGATGCTCAAAAGCATCCCACAATGTCCAAGGTGTGGGAGGCCGGGTTTTTAAGCCTCACCCTTTTGAGCCATTCCCGGGAACCGGCACTACTTATCACGGGGACTAACTTGGAGAGAAACACTTCCCAATCCCGTGTTTTGAGATGCTCCAAAGCACCCACCATTTCCCCAAGATGCGGTAATGAGGCCCCATGCCAAGCCTCACCCTTTGGAACCACCCCGGCTCCTCATGGCACCATGTACAAGTGAGGAGGGAGACCACCCCTTCTCATGGTACCCTCTGGAATCTTCGGCAGGCCCCCCCCCCCCTCTTGTGTTGAGGGGCCTTCCATGACACACTTTTGTTTTGGAAGACCACCCGTTTTTGCCTTAACCTCAATAACGGATCGTAACTTCTTCTCGAGCTGACTTGTAGCTCATTTACTCAAATGGGCCGTGCAAGCCCATTTTCAACATTTGCTCTCTGAGAAGATGTGGATAGACTCCTCAATTGTCCCAATTGGAGCTTTCATATGGAAGCTAAACTCCTCTGAACATTCGAGAGTCTCGGGAGGCAGCAGTCCCAAAGTCCCGATACTTTGGAGAGCCATATCTCCCAAACCATTGCTTTGCTCCTTACGAGCCTTAGCATTTTAGAAAGCTCTTTTTCATAGCTTTTCAACGACATGCAACATGCCGCCATTCATGAAGGACGACAAATTGAGTCCCGAAAGGCAACACTCCCGAGTCTCGGAGTATCCCGAAACCCGCTCCGACTTTTGAGAGCCATATGTCATGACTCACAACTCCAAATTGCGCGTTTTTTGGACTCTTGAGTGCGTGCTTGAACAAAGATTTCAACCATGTAAGGCACCGTACCAAGTTTGTCCCGAGCACAACGCTATTGCGTGCTGTTTGCTCGGGACTCTCCTTCGTCACCTCACCTTGTCTCCTGCCAAGCCCGGGGCGTCACTCCCGGAGTTCTCTTGGCTCACCACGGTGTTCGGGCATCCTTTCGAAAGGGATGTGACACTCTCTCCCACCAAACAGCATCGATGCCCTCATCGACAATCTGTCTTGTTAGCAATACCAAGTTCTTGAGGTAGCCGCCTCCTTGGCACTTGCATTGCGCTCCAGGGTAGTTAGCCCCGCAATTCTCCAAGCATCCTTTTACTTGGAAAATGGCTAAGTCTCAAAGGTGGCATCCGATAGATCTAAAGTCTTTTCTACCCAAGGGCCTTCCTTGTAAGGACCCATATAAACTAGACCTATCCACTTTGAGACTCACTTGGAATGCCCCCAATAGCCCCAAGTTAGGCTCAACTAGCCCATCATACTCACACGACTTAGGCATGAATTCAAGGCTAACCAACACTTTCTTGGTCGCAACACCAAGCCCTCTTTTCAAACACTTAGGCTCTCAAGTAGTGAACTTCTTGCCTAGAGATAATGCTAAATTCCGCCCGACCTAGCCTTTGCTTTATTCTCATAGCACCATGCCTCAAATCATTATAGCTACACACCGCCAAACCCAAGTAATCACTTCAATCACTTTGGTCTTCGGCAACCCATGATGCCGCCACCAAACGCTGAAAAGGAGCACCACCTTGTCAAAGGCGGTCGCCATCCCCTTTTGTTGGCTCCATCTTTGCCAACTTACAAAACCTATCCACCACCACAAAGATGGCGTCACTTCCTCGTGACTCCGGAAGGCTTGTAATGAAATCCATGGAGATTCACTCCCATGGACCATCCTGGATAGGCAAAGGTTGTAACGAACCCACTTGCTTTCGATATGACACCATGTTGGCTTCACAAGGCATACAAGTCTTGAGATAATAGGCAATGTCTTCCTTCATTTTGGGCCAATAGAAAGTCATTCCCGGGAACCAGCACTACTTATCACGGGGACTAACTTGGAGAGGGACACTTCCCAACCCCATGTTTGGAGATGCTCCGAAGCACCCTCCATTTTCCACAAGATGCGGTAATGAGGCCACATTCCAAGCCTCACCCCTTGGAGCCACCCCGGCTCCTCATAGCACCATGTGCAAGTGAGGAGGGAGACGACCCCTCCTCATAGTACCCTTTGGAGTCTTTGGTAGGGCCCCCCCCTTGTGTTGAAGGGCCTTCTATGACACAATTTTGTTTTGGAAGACCACCCGTTTTTGCCTTAGCCTCAAAAACGGGTCGTAACTTCTTCAATCATAATTTCAATCAAACAAAAGATGAGATTATGTAAATATGAATCAACTCCTAAAAAATTGTGACTTGTAAAGAAAGGGGTAAAGGTGGAGTTAATGCTACTGCAGAGACGATTTAGCTGCCATAATTTCTTTTTCTTTTACCCACCTAATGCCTTCAGACTTTACCAAATCACAAAGTGCAAATGACAAGTTCATGTTGATTACAAAGGTTGTTGCCAACACCAAGAAAAATTCAATGCACTCCACAATATAGATTCCACCATTCTAAATTTCATATAAATATGCACATCTTAAATGTCAACATTTTGAAAATTGAATCTCAACAACCTTATATTCACCAATTTCCACAAAAACGTCACCAACCATTGCAAATTTTTCATTGCACTAAGATTTGAAGATTTACTTGTTCACATTACATGCAATCAGATTTTGCATCTACAAAATTGGGTGAGATGAACAGTACCACCTAGATCTATTTTTCTACATACAAGAGTCATGTCTTCTATAATGGAGTTGGTAAAGGTAGCAAAAATAGAAATGGAGAGGTGGGGGACATTTGACAAAGGGTTAGGAAAAGTACAAATTGAGCTACTCAAGGCTTTCTTGGATGAAGAGTATCTTCTTGCTGTACCATATTCGAAAAGGGAGCATAAGGGAGAAAATCCTAGTGGGTTGAGACATCTCTTTTACCATCATGTCAGTAGTATTCTAGGATGGAGGGAGAGAGTACCTGAAAGAAGTCCATTTGGGATTACTTCGCTCTTGTATACATTAGTGAGAGAGATCTGGAGTGACAAGAAAATCAAAGTAACCAGAGAGAATACAATTCTGGATACCGTGGAGTCAATCTTGGTGACAATAACAAAGGAGGATTTCAAAACCAACACGATCAACCACCTACAATGAGTATTTCTTAAAAGTTACGACAACGACTTTTCTACTGTGTCAACTTTCAATTGTTTGTCAGATCATTCTACCGTTCCTTTTATGTTTTATGTCGACAACTTTGTTGGAAGGTCCAATTTTAGAGTTGGTTAAACACTTGAACTCATGAGGGTTCCGTATATCGTGTGGTCCTCGTCATTAACTTGCTCGTCTAGTTAACAATTTGCTCATATGTCTGATGATCTTCTTATTTGTTCTACACATCATGATTGTCGGACCCTGTTTTTTTTATTGAGAATTTCATATGTGTAATGCGCAATAAGAGTAAGTATAGCGTCTAGAATCTGACCTAAGTATGTAGTAGGCCGTATATTATAAGGCAAATAAGTTTGAATAAATATGTGTCATCATTAGAATTTAGTTTTGAATAAGAAGGTCGGCTTCACGAACCCATACTCTGCACTTGAAAAGCAAGGACGTACTGTCAGAAGCCGGACAAGGGTTTGAGGGACGGCGACCGAACGACGGAGTGGTGGGAAGTACAATAATGTCGGGAGTGGCCGAAATCGGCTCCGTACGAGGTCAGCCATAATGGCGTACGGACAAGTTATGATGGCCGGATTTGGATCCAGCCCTTCCCATAAAACGCGACCCGTCTGCCGTTTTCGTCACTTGCCTTCTCGCTTTCCTGCATTCTCGCCTTCTTGCGATCTTGCTTTTCGTCCTCTTGCTTTCCGACCCAATGTTTCCGATCCGGCCCCCTGGTCGATCTCAGCCCAGCTACGTGTTGCTTCCTTTCTTTCTTCTTCCCAATGACCGGATCAGCATCAGCTTCCGCTCTGGCGCAGGAGAAGTTAAGATTTTGATGAAGTTGGTGATTCTGGTCATTCCGGTCAAAGACAAGGAGAAGAAGTTGTTCAAGAAGGACCTTGATCGGATGAGCCTTTCAAAGTTGTTGGAGACTCCGTGGGGTATACGCAATGCAAAGATGGTGCGCAAAATCAAGGAAGGCGCGCCGAACTAGTTCGAGGGGACGGTCAGAGGGAAGCCGCTCACGAGGACAACCGAGCATTGGAGGACGGTTTATGGTTTCCAAGGAAGCAACGGCGTAGGGATATGCCGCCAGAAGGCTAAGTATGCAAAGACGGCCTTTAGCGGAAAGCCGCACAAGCACAACGGCTACGCCGTGGAAGACTGCAAGAATCTGAGACAGCGCGCGGTGATCATGTTCTTAGCGCCAATCATCCATGCGGAAAAGTCGCATCGTACCACTTTCCGGCTCGCAAACACTGTCCTCGGCGCCTTCCGCGAAGAACGTGAGGTGGACTGGGGAGTGGTAGTCCGGGACCTAGTTTCCCGGCTGGTCGACAACGTAGGTAAAAGCCGTCCTAGCCCCATCTCCCCGTTTCTTTATCACCTGCATCACAAAGAGGAGGTTTTCACAAAGTGGAGGAAACGACTTACGAGCTGCCGTACGCGGCACAACTCTAAGGAATCTTTGATTCTGAGGAGGATGTTGACAGCAAGGCCGTCTACTCTGATGAGGAAGAGGAGGCCGGCTCACAGGATGACGAGGTGGAGCCGGTCGAACCCCAGGAGCTAGTGCAGGAGCCGACTCCACAAGCAGCACCGGAAGTTATAATTCTTCCGTCCTCGTCCCCCATTGAGCGTCCGGCTCCGGAAGGAGTTCGATCCGGCAAAGTCAAGACTTCCGCGGCCGGATCAAAGAAGCAAGCTACACCAATCCGGCCAGACGACCTCCGACTCCGTCCAGCGATATTATCTCCGGACCATCCGGATCCAATAATAAGAGCGTGGCACTATTTTACGGACGCTTGCGCGTCCTACTTTGCCCTTCAGGACATGATCATGTGCAAGGATTTTCGTGTTGAGTCCTTGGCCGGAGTGAAGAAATCTGTGGATGTCAGGCCGACCTCGAAGCAAGTCCAAAAGTTGGAGCAGAAGATTACTAAGCTGACCGTAGACAACGCCCGCCTCGGAGAACAAATCAAAATACGAGATGACGCGTTGGTCGTGCGACAACAGGCGCTAAAGACAACTCACAAGCAGGTAACCAAGCTTGTGCAAGTTTTGTGAGAATCTGGCCGAGGTACTCCAAAAGGCCAATTTGTTCCAGGTCGGAATCCTCGAGTCGGAAGTATTCAAGGCGAACACTTTCCGCAAATTCCTATTGGCGACCAAGACGTACGCGACGAAGATCAAGACGAGCAACAAGGAGGTGAAGGTCGTGTTGGACTCTGTCCGTGAGCGGATTGATGCCATTGCTGCACTACCGGCCTTCACAAGTACGCCAGCACAGACTCCGGTCGAGCGCCCCCTTCCCGTCAAAGTTCAGAGGTCGGATGCAGGACCCTTCAATCCGACTACTCCCAAGGGCAAGGCGAAAGTGGAAGAAGGCGCACCCGTCCCAGCTGATTCTCTAGCCAAGAACACCCGTTTTGTGGCTAGGCGACTTACGAGCGAGGAGTAGGAGAAATCTTTAGCCGCACAGGAGCTTCACGATACATGCATCAACATATCGAATAAACAGGAGCTGAAGAGCGAGGCAGACACGGATTACGGGAGTGATGAGGAGTTCATGCTCGTGCAAGGGAAGAGAATCCGGACAGGCCGGATTTCGGCAACACCCGTGAAATGCTCGAAGAATGGTGTTAGTGGGCGAGATAAGAGGAAGTACGACGGATTCAGAATCCGTAGTTAGAATCTGGCCCGGGGTAAGCAAGTCAGCCTAGGACAGTAGGTAGAATCTTTTTTTGGAAAGCGAGTCGCTTTTCATGGAAGAGGCTAGGTAGGACGGCCGCCGCTTAGTTGTTAGGGCTCAAAGTCTTTGACTTTGAGTACTTATAGGTGAATGTTTGGTCACCTAAATATTCCTTACTTGTTAATCAACACCCTCTTATGCGCATATTCAGTGTGATCCTTGCTCTGTCTCCCTTTTGAGGTCGAGTGCTTAGAAGTCGTATCTATTGTTTTTGAGTTGTAAGTTGGGGTTTAGGAATCCGGTTTCCCTGCTAGATCGTATCTGTGGAATTGGGGTTGTGGTGGACGTATTGGCGAGTGCTTTGTGGCTTGAGTCGGTCTAGAATGTTTGAGAGAGGAAAACAGCTGTAGCAAACACTTTACGGTTTGGGGGTCTAGGAGTAAAGTCGGCGAGGCCGGATTTCTATCCGACCTCCAACTGCTACAGACTTGGGTCCTTGTGTAGTCTCAAATTAGGAGCAGTACGTGTAGTCGTCCTCTAGCCGGATTCAGATGTCTCGGAGTTTGTCGTTGTAATAAGTACGATAGGGCAATCACGACGTCTTGCGTGACCTGCTAATCCGGCCTAATCGGATTACTTGTGAAAACGTAATGTATGCCTCAGTGTATGTGTGTGTGTTAGTAGAGTTTAGACGTGGAAGTTCCCGCCACTCAAAACATAAGGGAAAGAGTCTTTGTGCATCCCCTCTTGCAAAGGGATACCCTTGTCAAGCAAGGCTAAAAACATAAGTTTAAAGATAGAAAGGTTTGGAGTTAGTTGTTTTAGCACTACTTTCTCTTGGTTACTTCACAGAATCCCAAGAACGATACTCGAGCCACCTAAACACGGGTATTACACTAGTAAACGTGTAAAGGAAGACAACGTAGATACATGACATTCGACAATGATATACTGCTGTTCCACAACTTCTACATTCTCTGTTGCGTATCTTGTCATCCGAGAAGAGAAATTAACAAGAATAATGGTTTTAAAACATACGTTACAAAAGGAATACAATATTACAACTCATCATAGTTAGACTTTTGTTGATTATTATTTCTGTAATTAGAACTAAATATTTCATTTTTTAACCCCATGTATGTAAAACAATATGCAGTATCTTACATCTGCTTGTCACATCATACATACTAATTCCCATAACATATAGTTCAAGATTGATCTTAAAAAGGTGATGCAAGCAAGAATACCTGTTGACATGATGTGCAGGTCTACGTCAATCACGTTGCAGGACAGATCAGCAACAACGCCGGCAATGGTACTATCGCCTTCAACATGCTCCGAATCGCAACATCCCGCCCAACTCCGTGCACATTCAATAAGATCAACAATGCAGACCCAAGCGAGATCAAGGATGGAAGGGTTGATGTTGAGTGCCGATAGTGGTAGGCGGGTGGGCTTCAAAAGCGGGAGCATCAGGCTTGTTGTAGCCTTAACGCGTTAGGAGGCGTGTATCCAATCGATTTTGACAAAATCAAGAGAGGACAAAAGCATCAACACAGGAAAGTGACGGCGGACGGTGGGCACAGAGGACGGTGGGCACAAAGGACGGTGGGCACGGGGCTCACAGCTCCCCCGAGGGCGCAACTTTCGGAAAAGGCAATACGAGTCGGGCAATTGAAGAGAAATCAACGGTGGCACCGATGATAGCAATAGCGAAGGACTCTGCTCTCAAAGCAAGGTCTATAGGACTCCGACAGGATCTGGTATCTAAAACCCTAACTTGCACCTACCATGGATTGTGAAAAACCGATGGTGCTTGGCCATGAGAGACAACTGAGTGAACCTTCTCAACCAAATATTTTGTTGAATCCTACCTATGTACCTCTACCCAAAGATATTACCACTCCTCTATCGGTTAGAGTACTTCAAAAGTTAGATATAGATGAATGTGAAGAGCAAGATTTAAGACAAGAAGAAGATTGGGTGATGGAATGTGCATCCGAAAGCTTTATTTGTCCCAAATCTAATAGGCTAACTTATGTTGTAAAAGTGAACGATGAGATCACGCATGTTCCATTCAGATACATTGAAACTCTATTCACAAACAACGTTGCAATTGATGAGGACAAGGAAGAAGGACAACAACAAAAAGATGAGATCTACATTCAATCAGATAGTGACCTTGACAACTCTGATAGAGATAGTGAAGAAGAAAAAGGGCTCTTACTTAACAACGACGACATTGATATAGATCCGGATTCCACCAACAAGGATTTTGCCCACCATCTCAATCTCAACTTAACCAAGAGGTTTGAGGAAAGTGTGTTTATCAAAGATCAAAGTGGAAGCGAAGCTACGCTCCCATTAGAATCGACCGAAGACTGCCAAGAAGAAAGAGAGCTTGGTAATGCTACATGGCGGAAGATTGAGGGCGTGGCTGAGGCATGGCGGTAAAAAGATATAGCAAGGTCGCCGGCCTTGCCAATCGAGCAGCCCAATGGAGATTCCGCGGGAGCAGGGCCGGACAGCCCTAGTTCTACGTTATCAGCCTAAGTTCGTAGCATCGAGCGGCGCAATTGGACAACGAATGTGATAGCAGACTCTGTCAGCTCTCCAACGCGACCATTGAGGGAGACATTCGGCGGCCAGAGCAATACTAATTTGAAGGAGGGAGACTTAGCTTGTAGTGGAGGTGAGAGGTCACTTCCGGATAATATGGTAAATTATATACGGAACTCCAGGAGGAGGTTAGAGAATGTTGCAGTAAATATAGGAACTTAAGCCAATTTGCAACTGTCGACGAACTCATGGTTGATACAAAGGAAAATATGGGCATGGCATGAAGCAATACTTGTCCAACAAGTCGGTGAAGTTTGGCTTCAAGGTGTGGGCGGCAGCGAACTCGGAGACGAAGTACGTGTATAACTTTTAAATCCACACGGGAGCGGACTAGAAGAAAAATCTCCACATCGCCAAACCGGTGAGGCCAAAACTGGATATGAGGTCGTTATCAGTTTGATTGACGGGTTACATAGGTTGAGCCATGTTGTCGTAACGGATATTTTTTACATCTCCCAAATTATTAGTAGATTTGTACAATTTGGGAAATTTCTACACTGGGATACTACAAACAAACCGCGTGGGATTGACGTCGTTGTTGACAGATAAAAAGATGTGGTTGAAAAAACCACAAGGGACTTTAGAGTGGATGATGCATTCAACGGGGTCCTTGTGTTTGTTAAGGGAATTTTTCTAGAAACTCGACTTAACGAATGAGAACTTATAGAGAGAGAATTACTCTTCCTAATTGACTCAGTCATCAAGTCGCAGCCGATTCCTCTAGTTGATCCTAATATTGATTTTCACAACAATTATCATCTCTAGAAGTCAGTCGATCAATTGTCCAGATCTTGCAAAGTCCCAATGAAGCTAGGGAATGAGATAGGGATTTGCTCGGTAACTTCGACGATGACTAAGACTAGAATTGACTAGACTGGAATGAGCAATGACTTAGTCGACTTAAACGTCAACTTCCCAAAGGGTTACTAGTAGACAACGATGGGGACAAAGAATAGATCAACTAGCTCAGTCGATTTGTCACCTTGAACGGGGTCGACAAACATGCAATTTGCAAATAAGCTGTCTCCGATTTGTCATCCTCATCTCCTCCTTGCGCATACAAGGCGTTCTGATGGTGTCGGGCATTGAGAGCGGATGTGTAGCTTGAACGAGTCGGATTCGTCGTCGAATTACTTGTCGTCGCTACTGCTTTTGTCTTCAAAGTCGAGGCTGGCGGATGTCGATGTGGCCTTTTAAAGGTGTGGTGCGGGGAATCCGCCAAATCGACATCGGAGTCAAACACCGTGGGAGCGAGAGTCTTGTGCGTTTGGTGGACCCCCATCATCTGGCAACTACAAAGGTTGAGTCGACTGGTGGAGTCCTGCAACATGTAGTTGAGGAGCTAGATGCGAGAAAGGGCGCGTCCTCGGAGGTTGCGCTTGGTCCAGCGGAGCTGATGAAGTTGACAGGGGCGTACCTCGAGTGCTTCGTTGCGGTGGAGCAGCTCACTGATCTTGCCTTGCTGGAGGGTCCACTCGGCAGCTGCCTGGTCGACTGCGAGCTGGAGACGCCGACAATGTGCGGATGAGCGCTCACCTTTGGCTCGGAGGCGGGCAATGGTGGTGGTGTTGGTGGCAAGCTCGTCCTACAGGCGGGTGATGGGGGCCTGCTGCACGGAGTTCGCCCGCTGCAACGTCAACACCTCGGCCTAGAGTTGGTCGACCTTGGTAACCCAAGAAGCAAGTTCGGTGAAGTGTTGGGCTGCTTGTTGGCGAAGGGCAGTGTTGTCTTTGATAAGGCGGTTGCAGATTCGAGTGGTTGAGTCGAGCTACGACCAATTGCTGCTCGGTTTCGAGGTCGGCTTTCTCGAACTCGGAGAAGGTGGCGCGCACCGTCTCCACCGCTTGTTGGTAGCAAGGTAAAGATGGGAGGTGAGGGAGTGGTTCGTGGCCAAAAGCGTTGTCGACGTAGGTGCTGGACGTCGGCATGGACGGAGCAGGGACCGCGAATGCCTGCAATAAAGCCTTTTTCCAAGAGTTTAATGAAAATCCGAGGGCAGTAGATAGGAGAGTTCTTCGTTCGGAGGGTCTAAATTGGTCGAAGTTATGCGATAACGGTCACAAAATAGAGGGGAAGTTAATAATGATGTAAAATTAAGGTTCCGATTATTTCTTTATTCAATGTACAATTTCTTCTGTAAATCAAAACTCATCACAATGCTCTCAATTTCAATTGTAATTTATACAATGTGTTTTGTAACATCCAACACTTCAAACTATATTCATAATTTCCATAATTGACATTCACAATTCTTCTCAACGCATGCAATGTGCATAATTCCAATTTTTATAATAATTATTACTTGATTCAACATCAAGTGTTACTTTAACAATTTTACACTTGTTGTTATAACTACAATTGTTTCAATTCTCTCTTCTACAACACTTCAAATTCAAATTCAAACTTAATCACACTTCCACGAGTGCGGGATACACATTCTCTTGCATCTGTGTTCATAAAACAAATGAGCTTGTTTCTCCTACTTGTATCTCTCATTTCTGTATTCACAAATTTTCATTTCACTCATGACGGTTCATTTACTAACGTTTTACTTAATTCCCTCTCTAATCATACTTAGACTCCAATTCACACTTAGAAAGGAAAATAAGAAGTAAATTGGGTTTATAACACATGAAAAGTTAAAACTATACTCAAAGCTCAAAAAGTTATGTACTACACCTGCTCTAGGGAGGAGGTGAGGACCACGTAATCCCTAACCTCTATAGGCTCTGGTGCAGGCGCGCGTTCAAGAGAAGCTCGGGCAGGACTCCGAGGTGTGCATGTCGTTGTAGCGTCCGTCGTTGGAGGGAGTGTCGACTCAGATTTGGAGCCGGATGCCCATACGGGGTCAGTGCTGGACTCGCCGAACGAGAGGCTGTTTATGAAGAGACGTCGTTGGGACGGTTGAGAGGCGGAGTCCATCGATTTGCTCTTCCTGCCGCGCGTAAGAGGTCCAGGCATGCTGTCGGCTTTCGCTAGGGGTGTAGTCCTTGCGCGCCCTGCCAGTTGAGTCTGTGAGGAATCGATTATCGATTACCTCGGTTGAGGGAAGTAGCGACGTGTCGGACAACTGGACTTTGCGGATGTCCTTGCAGAGGTTTTCGAACATCCACTTGCACCAATTTCAGTACTCTAGTGGGTCACGGGCGGCCAAGGCTTTGGCGGTGCAGAGGATTCCAAGTCCCTCCTGACTGATATAGGAATCCCTTTATTTAAAACACAGGCCATGGGTAAAAGTCCGCAGGCGGGCCTGATAATTGCTCGGCCTTTTGGCGATCGAGTACCCCTCCGTTGCCGTTGGGGGATTGGTATTCTCCTGGAGGCGGCCTGGAGGAAATTCACTGGCACGAGTTGGGAGTCACTGGAGGAAGTAGGGAGGTGGAGTACCTCTCGGATGAGGTTGTTGTGGATGCAGACATCGACTCCACGAAAACGAGCGGTGATGGCTTGGGTGTTGGAAACCACGAGATTGCAAAACTCCGCCACAAGCACCATGCGAGGCGCGCAAATGGGGTTGTACCAATTGAGGCCGAGGAATTCCTGCAATCCAAGGGCCGCGATGAACACGACTTTGTTTGGGGTGCCGTTGGCAAATTGCTTCCATTCAAATAAAGGTCGCATCTCCTCCGATGTTGGGACTTCGTAATATCCGCCTATAGTACGTATGCGTCCTCGCAATGCATCTGGGGCGGCACTGGGTGGTCTCGCAACCCGCCATCGAGACGGGTTGCCTGTAGAACGTCGGTATCTCTGCATGGAGTGTGTGCACAACGCTAGCGAGAGTAGCGTGGTAAAACATCAAGCTGCAGGGACGACAATTTTGCAGCGGTGTTGGTTTGAGAGGATGCGGCTTGTCGGTGTCGGTAGGGTTTTGCGCCGGGAGCGCCTACGTGATCGGCGCTGCGTGTGGAAAGAAATCTGCACGTTGACGAAGCTTACAACGCCGACAAACTGTGGTGAGGGTAAGACACAAAGAGTGCGTGCAGCGCCACGCGAGGTCGGAGATGGCGGGGAAGGAGGCGACGACAAAGACGTGGTCAAAATGCAAAAGGGGGAAGAAGTTTAAACATGGTGCTACTTATAGCGGGGTCAGGGTAGGTGAACATGAAAGGACAAATGCGCCGCAAGTTTGAAAATGGTGGGTGAGTATTTGAAGGCGATGTAGTCTGGCTATGGTAATGGAATATATGGGTACGATTGGCTTCTTTGGGATCTGTGAGCCAAAAAACCACGATGGAGTGGCCTTTGGTCACAAGGGGATTGACAAGAACAACACATGAAGAGAGGAACAAGGGAGAAGAGAAGATGAGAAGAAATGAAGAAGAAACAAAGGGAAGTGAAGAAGAAAACCCCGGCCGGCCTCCTTTTAACCCTCTTCCGGTTTTTGGCTCGCCATCGCTTCATCTTAGCTCCGATTTGGGTGTGACATAGCCTTTTGGGAATCTAAGTCAATTTTGCACTCACCTCCAAAATCTCAGAAGCATAGGATCAAAACCCGAGGACTGATGGCCAAAATACTAGGGCCTACTTCTTTTAACCGCCGGCGGGAATACCCTTCAACATCCCCAACCTTGGAGGGGTGTTTCTCCCTCTCTAAAGATCGGATTGGGGCATACGATAAACCCCTGGAAAGCTCTTTTGCAGCTCTATCTACCCTAGAAATCTCAATAGCATAGGGAAGACTCTCCGTGACTGGTTGCTGTGTGAACACAATTGATTTGTTCACTGCCGGGGGGAAACCGTTTTCGACACCCCGACTTTGGGAGCAAATTTCTCCCTCTCTACAACTCGGATTTGAGCATGCTTACTACCGTTGGAAAGCTCTACTTACAAGCTACCTACCACAGGATCGCAAGATTGTCCTCATTGAGTAATTTTAAGTGTTTGAGGACCGATTTAGAGTAGGAGTCAGGTAGAATGGTTTGAGGAGGTATACCGTCTGAGAGGTTGTATGGCTTGAGTTTATTGACGTTAATAATAACGGGGCCCAGGTCGAAACGGTGACTGCTCACGAGTAAGGCCGTCTTGTTGGGAAGAAGGTATCGCACTCCAAAGGGGCCAAACCATCGAGATCGGAGTTTGCCAGCGTGGAAGTTCGTATCTTTGGAATGCCACAACACGTAATCGCCGGCATTGTACTGAATCGACTTGCCGCGGATGTGGGCCTACTGAACTCGATTCCACCGTTGGTGGCCGGTTTGTACGTGGTACGTAAATCCCCTACATTGTACGTAAAAACTGCCAAATATTTTATGAAGTAATTAATATACTCCAAACCTTGATCCCTAGCACTCAAATTATACCTTATCTTTAATATATCTTCGAATGGATCGAGGTTTCTATCACCAATACAACACTCTAATTGGAATCCATTCTTAAAAAATAAATTCAAAATCTAACAGTGGTTGAAGGAGATCTATCTCTTCAAAAATCATCCACTTTTTCACTTTTTTCATCATAGAAATATCATTGCAAAGCCAATACTAAAATTATCTGGATCAAAATACTTCCAACTACAAAGATTGTGGGATGCAACTAAAGATCACACTTGTGTAAAACAAATCATGCAAAAACATTTTTGATGACACATAATAGGCTTGCAATGGTAAAACATGCCAAATGTTTAAAAACCCAAAAAACAAATACTCCCTTCACTAAAATGCATGCCATTATTTTATACTTAATTGTATGGGTCTGCAATTTTTACCACATAAATTAGACTTAATTTGGGACCCAACCCAAGTGATTTCGTCAAAAACAGAGTCCAAATGAAAAAGTTATGGCTCTTCGAAGTTCATGTCCTTCGTTCTAAGAGGGTAGACCGCCGGTCGCCCCACTGAGCGATGGTCGCCCATCGGCTGTATCGGCGGGCGCCCAGGGGCGATCGTCGGTTGCTCATGGGCGATCGTCGGTTGCTCATGGGCGATCGTCGGTTGCTCATGGGCGATCGTCGGTTGCTCATGGGTGATCGTCGGTCGCTCATGGGCAATCGTCGGTAGCTCAGGCGACCGCCGGTCCAGACGAGGCGACCGCCGGTCCAGAAGAGGCGACCGCCGGTCCAGTTGTAAGTGGCGCGGTCGCGCACCGTGTTGCTGAGTTGTACAGGCCACGTGGCAGCCACGTAGGATGCAACGTGGACAGGGTAAATCAAGGGTAACTTTTCTGTAAAAAAAGATTTTGTAGATTCTATTAGACATTCTGAGGCTCAATGTCTTTCTGACATGTCGTGTCTGTCTGACGTCCGACAGTGTTTAATAAGACAACCCTGCAGCGAGGTACTTCTATTGATCCTTCTCATTCTCCTCCTCCTTGCAAGGTTGGTACAGGTCGTCTATTCCGCTGCTCTTCTCGATCATCGGTGCCGAAAGAGACTTGGCGTTGGACATGTTAAATGCCTTCAGCAACTTCTTGGTGTAAGTGTACTGGTGAAGTAGAATACTTCTGTCGAAAAGATGGCATACCTGAAGTCGAAGACAAAACGTGGTGCGGCCAAGGAGTTTCATCTCGAACTGAGTGGTGAGAAGATCCTCAACCTCGGTGCAAAATGCGTCAGTACCCACCAAATTGAGGTCATCTACATAAACTGCGAGGATAACAAAGGTAGAATCTCGACGAAGCACAAAGATGCAAGATAAGGCATTGCGGCATGTGAAGCCTTGATAATTAAGGAACCTCCTGAGGTGATGATACCAGGCTCGCCCCCAGGCGTTAACAAGTACCATGAGATTGCAGGAGCGCTACCACTGCTGAAGAAGTGAGTCTCATCGCCGTTCGTTCTATCGCTCCCACTGCTATGCAGAAGCGTCTTATGCCACAACTAGGTCTTCGGAAGCACCGCCAAATTACATTCCCATGGCACGTCCGCCATGATGGGTAATGCATAAAGGCCAGTCGGTCACGGTATCCATCACCATCAAGTTCACCTTCTCCATCAACGGTGGAAGCGTGAATGCCATTGGCAAGCAGAGCCCGGTAGCTGATCAGACTCTAGGGTGCATCTAAAGCATACATGGCTTAACTGCCGAGGCTATACTTTAGCTCTACTGCCGAGGCTATACTTTAGCTCTACTGCCGAGGCTATACTTTAGCTCTACTGCCGAAGTTCTATTTATAAAATTAATAGCGAGTGAACATCCGAGCTTATCAACGAGGCCTTGGCCTATGACAAATGCCTCCTCCTCCTCCTCCTCTTGTGCTGTTGAATTAACAAGTGTCATACAAGAGAATGTGCCCAAGGAATATCAAGATTTGCACGCGCGCGCAACAAGCGCTCGTAATCGTCTAAGGCCATGACATTTTGTAATTGGCAAACAGGTTCCCAAGAAGGCTCCGGCCATCCTGTCCACTTTACAAGTAGTTGCCAACCGCGCCCACGACGTCGATGTTGCAACACTCGTTCAACAGCATACTCGTCCTCGCTAGTGGATGCCTCGAAAGCGGGATTGCTCAAAACAACACCGGGCTCATTATCATGAGATAGTTGGGAAGGCAACGGATCCTCAGCTGCCTTCTTCACTAAACTCACATGAAAAACAGGATGAATACCTGACGGTGTATTCAAACGAACCGCATGTGTACCTACGCACTCCAATACACGATAAGGAAGAGCAATCCAATCAAGCTTCTTGATTGGCCGGGACGTGTTGATGTTCTTCAACTTCAACCACACACGATCACCCGGACGAAAATCCTCGGCCACCGAGCGCCGTATTTGACTCGGCGTTCTTGAGTCTCTTGCGCAATGGCCATTGCCGTTGTTGCCAGTTCACTTGAATTACGCCAGTGCTCAACAAGCTTGCGTCCTATTTCCGCCGGTGACAACGAAGAACCTGCCTCCTCGGGTATAGTAATATTCATGACCGAATGATGATAACCGTGAGTCATAAAAAATGCAGACATACCTATAGACTGCGACACACGATTATTCAACGCCATCATCGCGATCGGCAACTGAAAAGCCCAATCTTCTTGCTCAAATGTCGTGAAAATACGAAGATATGTTTCAAGCTCTTGATTCGCCCTCTCTGTTGCACCATCTGTCTCCCGGATGGAAAGTCGCCGACAAACCGACGCGTAATCTTCATCAATCGCATACTCGCCCAAAGCAGACTAACAAATTGACTACCACGATCCGACACAATTGCTGCAGGCAATCCGTGATGCTGAAAAACTTGCTCTAAAAGTTTGTGAGCCACATCAAGTGCACGAATTGTCTTCATAGGCACAAAGCAATGATAGATTTGGACAAACGGTCCGTCACAACCATGATATTTTGCGATCGCTGCTTGGTGCCAATCCGGTAATAAAATCAATGGAGAGCTCAGTCCAAATCCGTGCCGGAATTGGCAAAGGTTTTAGCAACCCTTGCTTCTGCTCCCGCCAAATCTTCGATTTTCCACACACGTTGCAGTTCCGTACAAATCTCCGAACATCTTGTGTCAACCCAGGCCACGTATATTCACGTGCAATCAAGTCACGCGTACCCTCACGACCTGGATGTCCTGCTAGTGGTGAATCATGAGTAGATTGGATCAAACGCGTCCGAAGAGGTTCGTGCGCCGGAATCCATATTCGTCCACGCCAACGCAATCGATGACCTGAATCTACAAAACACTCACTAATCGTGATAGGTAAGCCCCATTCTTTAGGTAGTCGGCGCTCACCATCCATAACCGCCTTTCGCATCTTCCAATAACGATGATTTGTTTGCAGGGCAACATCCCATAATGCAATCATCTCTGCGTCAATAAATGGACATATGGGACGCGGGGTCATTATCGACTCTGTAGCCAGGAGCCTCTTTCTCTGAATCTGCATCACCATCTGTGATCCATGCGGATTTAGCGACAACCTTCAAAGCGCCATCATCTCCGTCAAAAGTCGATGATATCGATTCATGATTCGATCATCATCTGCGTGTTGGGAAGATCCATTTCCGACGAGAAAGTGCATCCGATTGAACTTGATCCTTGCCAGGCTTGTGCACGATCTCAAAGTCAAAATCATTCAACTCGTAGGCCCAACGCATTTGCCTCTCGCTCAAATGTTGCTTCTTCTGAAAATAAGTCAAATTGCGATGATCTGAACTCACTTCAAAATGTTGGCCAACAAGTAATGTACGCCACTCGCGGATGCAATGTACAACTGCTAGCATTTTCTTGTCATGAATCGGATAATTGGACTCCGCTGGGCTGTGTTTCTTCGAGAAATAAGCAACCGCATGCCAAAGTCCGTCCACCTTTTGCATTAAGGTGCCACCAACAGCATAACCAGAGGAATCACATTCAATGGTTGTTTCCAAACCTGGAGTCCATTTAACGAGCACCGGCGCATGAATTAATGCCTCCTTCAATCGATCAAAGGCATGTTGACATTTCGATGTCCAATGGAAATGTTGATCTTTCCACGTTAGTCGAGTAAGAGGTTCTGCAATGTTAGAATATCCATCTATGAATTGTCGATAATAATTGCAGAAACCTAAAAATCCACGAACTCCTTTCACTTTTGTTGGCGGCTCCCATTGACGAATTGCCTCAAGTTTTTCTTTGGATCACCGCAAACCCCAACCGGTCTTCACCAAATATCCAAGATACTTAATAGTGCCCGCTTCAAACTCGCTCTTATCAAAATCAAGTTGAAGCCTGCGTTAGCAAGCTTACGGATGATCCGAGAAGCGCATCACGATGTTCTTTTTGAGTATCACTATAGATCACCACGTCATCAATATATGCGGAGCAAAGATATATCCAATTCGTCGCGAAGTATCCAATTGATATATCATTTGAAAAGTTGCAGGTGCACCCGTCAGTCCAAACGGTGTGACCAACCACTCATATAAGCCAAAGCGTGTTTTGAACGCCGTCTTCCACTCGTCACCTTCTTTCACACGTATCCGATGAAACGCAGAGATTACATCAACCTTGGAGATGTATTTGGCTGCAGCAATGGATCTTAATGTCTCATCAATGCGCGGAATCGGATAGCTGTCCTTCCGACTCATCTCGTTCAATCGCCGATAGTCAACACAGAATCGCAATCCTCCGCCAGGTTTCTTCACAAATATGACCGGAGCTGCTGCAGGTGAATTACTTACGCGAATAAATCCATTATCCAACAACTCCGTAAGGGTCTTGCGCAAAACTAATAATTGATCCTTGGACATCTGATACAACGGCATGGCAGGGATGTCATCATTAGTCTTCCCTTCAATAAGATTGATCCCGTGATCAACCCCTTCCCTATGCGGGGGCAACGACTTTGCATCTTGTCGATTAAAAGCGTCAATAACTGGCATGAGCGGTCGGGGAGCATATTGTGCCGGGTCCCTATACACCTTCTTTGTAGTGCCTTCCGGATGTCAACCAAGTCGACACTAAAAACCTCTCTTGGTTCACCGCTTCTCCGCAAAGTTTGACCATCGATGCACGTATCTCTTGCATTGGCTCCAACGTAATCGGTCGAGTCTTCACAATCATCTTGAAAGGTTTTCGAATGCAAACCTCTTCTTTAGCAGTCGAACACTTGCATCATGTCGCTCCATCCAACCTTTTCCCAAGATTATATCATCTATCGTCCCGGAATAACATAGGCAACAATCTTCTCCTCCATACCATCAATATCGGCCATAAAATTTGCAATTTGGCAAATCATAGGCCGCTTCTTCATTGTCGTAACTTGCTCCAAAGATCTAGGTTGAATAGATGACGCATCCAACCCTCTCCGTTGAACAAATTGCTCGCATACGATTTGCAAAGCATTGGCATCCGAGAATCACACAAAGCACGAGTAGATATAATTGAGTTTATTAAAACATCAACATACATACCACCCGTGTCTAAAGTTTGTCTCCTAGATTCTTCAACTTTGACAACTCGCCCCCACGCTCCGATCGAGTCTTATGCCGGAAGTCGCTCGTTTTCCGACTCTACATCCAGTCACAACTCTCCATCTCTTTGACCTCCTCTATCTTGACATTGCTCTTCTTTTTCTCTGCGCGCATTATCGAAGTTTTGTCCGCGCTCTCTTTCTTCTTCATCTCATTGCCTTCACCTTGCTTGGATGAGCAGGTCATTTGCATGGTGGCCTCGCTTCAAACATAAAAAAACAGCGTCCCTCTTGGCGACACCGTTGTTGTTCCTCCAAAGTCGACGTCTCGAAGCTTGCTTATTTGGACCGTAGGCATCCAATCCATCTCATCTCCATCCGGCCATACGCGATTTGATGTCGCGATCGGAGCCGCACGACTCTTTCCGATATTGCAAGCAATCAAGTTGAGAGCCGACCGCCAACAAAGCTTGGACAAACATACCATAATCGATGTACGTCACAGTCCAATCATCGCGCGTTGCATCTCGAGTTGAGAGCACCGCGAAGATATCCTATCTTCACCATATCCGGAACCATGGTAAGTTGACTCTCACCAAGCTCCTTCTCAAACTTGGGCAAGAATGTTGCGAATGACTCCCTACCCCGCTTCATTGCTTGAAGCCGATTCAATGCCCGCGCTCATCGCATTCGGGTCGATGTAAATTTGTCAAGATGTTGAATAAAAGTCGCCGCATTGCAACCACGTTGATTTTGGTAGAAAGATACTACCATCATCTGCGCGCTTCGCGTCCATCCTCGAAAACAAGTATGCGGCTTGATCTTGAGGTGTACCAAATCTGACTCCATCAATTGAAGCTTGTTATCCGCTTCGACCTTCCATATCGGGTAGCCCTTGCGACTCCCGTCAAACTTTGAAATATATCGGCAATCGCTTGCGCAATGCGACGGCAGTTCCTCCATATTGTTCTTTGCATCGATTGCGGCATCATCTGCGATGAAGACAGACCTCCTAAACTCGTGAATTGTCCAGCCGCTGGAGCCACCTGCGACTGTTGTGCAACCAACTGCTCGATAGCCAATTTCTCAGCTTGCTGAGAAGCTTGAAGTTGTGTGCGCAACCTCACGATCTCCTGTTGATAGTCTTCCGCCGTAATTTCTCCTTGCGCCTGCTGCTGCTGCTGCAAGATCTCAACATCGATCATCTGGGCGTTCTCCATCTCAAAAAGCAACACCTCTCAATCAACTCTTCAGGCTTTGCAAAGCCTTCAAATGCTTCCCGGTTCTGTGGCTATCTTCAATCACTACCACGAGGGTGGATAAGTTCCTCAATCTAATCAATGTTCTACTTTTGTCGTTTGAAAAAACAAGGGAGGATGAAGCCCTTCAGAAAATCAAGAGAAGTCTTGGATTATGTAAGAGTCTAGCTGTCAAAACAAGCAAAAACTACAAAAGAAATATATTGATCCAAGACTTAGGTTTACAATGAATAAGAGTCCCTTATATACTAATCTCTTGGCTCAACTGCCGAGGCTATACTTTAGCTCTACTGCCGAGGCTATACTTTAGCTCTACTCCCGAGGCTATACTTTAGCTCTACTGCCGAGGCTATACTTTAGCTCTACTGCCGAGGCTATACTTTAGCTCTACTGCCGAAGTTCTATTTATAAAATTAATAGCGAGTGAACATCCGAGCTTATCAACGAGGCCTTGGCCCATGACAGCACTAAAAGCAAGAGCGTAAGTGCTGTTAACGTGTTAAGAAGAAAACTGAGAGAGAGAGAGCAACGAGTATACCAAGATAATTAAAAGATATATCAGGAGTGTCTCATGACTACATATATATATGGAAGGATTGAAAACCTTTTACGTTATCTAAAGTTGTTGAACTGGCAGTGGAACTGCAATCTATATAGAAGCTTCTAATTTTCTCTAAGTGTCAGCTCACTCTAATGTAAAAGGACACCCGGAAGTTCCGAAGGGCGCCTTATCTCAACAGTCTTAAGGAATATTATTAATTTTATTTAATCTTTACAATATAATCTAATTTTCTTAGTCAAGCTTAAATAATCAAAATGAACATAAAAAGAATAAAATATAAGTTTGTATAGAAATTAGTAATATAAAATTTTGTCAAAAAATAATTGGAATAATGTTCATACCAATGCTTCTACAAAAACAAACGACAGTCATCCAAATTTTTTGTTTTTGTTCATATAAGATTTGTGCTAAGTAAATTGTATTCACAATCCAATTTTATAAATATTGGGAAAAATAAACATTGAATACCAAAAATATAATATTGTCAATAATATGGCTAACAAAACGTGAGAAACTTCAAACCTTAATTACAAAGTTCTTTCATCCTAAATTGTAGATACTCTTACACCAAAGCGACTCTTGACTTACGCGAAACTCTAAATATGTTAACGTAACCGACATATAAAATACATAATTTCTAAAGGTTGGTGTTGTACTTGATGCTTCTACAAAAACAAACAATCAACCTTTAGAAATTATATGCTCTTTGTTAGTACATATCTTACTAAACCTAAAACCACTTAAAGCTTCGACAATAAAATTGATGCAATCTAATAACAGACAGTACTCAAAAAATATAAATCACTTGAAAGCATGAACAAAAACAAGAATGGTGCAAATTGAATTTGAAGAGAGGTACTTATGCCGTCCCTTAGCAAGAGGTTTGTTTAGGTGGGCCGTGTGCTCCAACCAATTATTTGACGATAAATGTTCCTATTCTACACAACTTTCCAACATAGTTGCTATCCTTAACTAGCTTAAAGGATTATTACTATAAATGACTATTAAAGACTATGGAACTAAAAGACCAAAGGACTAACGGCCCTAGGATTGGCTAAATGTAGCCATAGAAGAGGGCTTGTCAAATGTAGAACTCCTTTGAACCATCACTCTTCTACAATAATCTTCTAAATAACCATGTATTCTGCCTTCTACTACACTATGGTGAAAACTCAAGAAAACTTGAAGCGCAAAAGATCAAAAAATGTTGAGGTTTTTGAAAGGGCAAGATGGAATCTCCTAGAGGTCATGTTAATTTAAAATAACAATGCATTTAAGTGGAAGTTTGATGGATAATACATTAAGTATATTGGCAATTGGTTGCTACCTCTCGTAGGTTTGAAGGCTTTCTTTGGTCGGGTGCACGTAGCCATTGTGAATAAAAAAGGACCTTAGTGTGCCTAAATGAAGCTAGTCTATTTCTTTCAACAACTCTTTTGAAAATGCCCTAAAGAATGAACCTATTACATTGACAAATTCTCCAACTAAGAGGTTGGTTACTGTCATCTCACAAATACTTTTTGTATACAACTAAAACAAATCATCAAGAGAAGTTTCTTGGTTCTAATGGTAGCCTTGAAACGATACAAGCTGCATTCAAAATTTACAAAATCAAATTAAAATTAAAGATTAGACACCTTGCAGAAATAAGAGTTGTCTTATATCTTACAAAAGAAAAATATACCAATACTTGATGCATTGCACTAAGATACGTGTCATATCTTTAGCACAACATGGATTTGATTGTGTTTTCTACACACAAAAACTACACTTAGATTGGATCACAAGCCACCAAATAGAGTGAAATCCAATTGTAGACAATGCAAATCCAGCTCTTTTAAAACTATGTGTTTATTCAATTTTTCAATCTAAATTGTTGAGAGAAGGAGGCATAACTTAACTTGCATCACAAGAATCATGTCAAGAATAATCAGCAAGAGGTCTATTCCATGAAGTATGTATTTAGAATAAGTACAACTAGTAAACACAAGTTAACTAAACACGCATTCCATTAAAATGGGAATATGTAGGAAATTTGGTAATTTTGTACGTCGACAATTAGAGAATATCAAACTAAAGATATTACCAAATCATCAGAAAATTCTCATTATAGTAGAATATTATCAATTTAAATTGAAAATATGATAAACTTAACTATGCAAAAGCCATACTTAGAGTCCCTGAAAGAGAATATTTTATTGCAAGATTAGCCTAGAAACAAACTACTGGTGTTATTGCAAACCACAAACATGTAATCATAGTACTATCTACACAACATCACGTAGTTGGGAGGATATATCTCCACAAGAATCCCTTCGGAAGGATGGAATATTCTTACAACGAGTGTATTTAGATGCCCTAACTGTGACCCCCTCTACAAATCCGTCGCCTCTATGTCACCCCACACCATGTTGAAGAAGCAGGCCATGAGTCACACCCAATAACCTGGTCGGTTAAACATGAAGGCTTGCACCACAAGACATTGTTTGACGAGCCACTCTAACTCGCTCAGCTCCATTTAGCTCGAGCAGAGCTTAATCCAATTGGTCATCAACCACCGAGTTTCAAAAAGGAGTGTCACCTTCAGGTGCTTTAGGATCCATTGTAATTATGGGCATGCGTTCATCTAGAAACATCAAAACTAGATTAGGGTGAACGCAAAGACTATTGACGACACCAACGTCGTCATCATCCATGCCCTCTCTAGTCTAATCGACGGTAAAGGCATTGTCCGAAGCAAGGTAGATCAAAAAACCTCGCTGACTCTCCGAGGAAGTCCTCGAGTCAATACTTGTGAAAGAGGAGTTTGAGACCGTAGAGTAATGGTTTGGAGATTGGCAGCGAGAGTTGCCAAGGGAGCAGTAGGCAGGAGAAAATCACGGCGCGTAACGAGCAATATATAGAGAAGTGTTCATAAATTTGAGTCCTAGTCCGTAGTAGTGGAAGATTCTTGAAATCAAATTAGGGGAATATTAAAGAAATACCAAAGATAAAAAATTCATGGCAACTTCTTCTCGGTGGAAAGATTGTGGCTCCGCAGGTAGAGAAGATTACGCATCATGAGTTTACACAACTCTGAGTCCCTTGGTAATTCATTAGATGTTCACCTACAGCAACACATTGTTTGACATAAGCAC
The DNA here is from genome assembly GCA_037043015.1 of Bryum argenteum. Classification (NCBI taxonomy): domain Eukaryota; kingdom Viridiplantae; phylum Streptophyta; class Bryopsida; order Bryales; family Bryaceae; genus Bryum; species Bryum argenteum. Next base: position 31,577,929 of record CM073321.1, on the reverse strand, counting down.
TCAAGACCATTTAATTGAACTGCCGAGATAATCTCGCCCAACTGTTTCAGTGGCTTGAAACCCTCGAGATCTGAACGCTTCCACCAATCCGGAAAAAGGATATTCAGTAGTTCAACGACTATGCAAGTTTTTGGTTTACTGAGAATGAGGAGAAAGTTTTGGTCACTAAAACTAAAATCCCTCCCAGTGTACAGTTGATGCCGCGGTATTTAAGAAGGATGAGCTTTGTTGTGACGGAATACATGGCCTTTACGTAATTCTTCAACAAAAGGGATATTAAGTATTTTGAGACAATTTGCAATCTCAATTTAAAGCAGTGGATGAAAATAGTAAATCTGGTGTCAAGTAAAATGAGCCTATAATGAAAATAAAATTCTAATCTAGCCAACAGAAGAATGTAAGATGAACCCTCAATACTAGAAATTCTATTAATATATTTGTTGATCATTATTCTTAATTATTTTGAGACGTAAAGTATAGTGATACTACTTTACAACTCATTACTCGAGTCATAGATTGCAAACTTTAAGGACCAAAAAAGTATTTTGCATTAACAAAAGAATTATCTTCAACACAAATATATACAACAAGTAATCCAACGAAAGAACATATTTAGTATCTATACATCTATACATAATGAAAATATCAGAAAACCAATGGAAGGAAATAATACCATGGAAGTACGTGGAAATGGATATAAACATCTTACTATAAATAGATGAATCATATTTAATAGTAGTGTCATACTACTCTAATTTGTGTGGGCTACATTGCAATGAGAAAGGGTGTACTATTGAACCTAGTATAATCTAATTTAACGAGAAAACAACTCATCAAAATCGATACTTGAGTCCTTAATAATTGAAATTTGTAGTTCCGATATGCACATCTTGGGAGTAACGGTTTCAAGACACAATCTTGGCTTCCAAGCTCCCATGATTGATGTTGTAGCCACCCAAGTTGGATCATAATCCGTATCTTTATACCAAGAGTTACCTCTTCTTGTATCCCACCCTTCGTAAGTGTCAGGATTGACATGTATAGAAGATACTAGTTTCCAATACTTAATGTGGCTTTCCAGAGGATGCTCTACACTAGCATTTGGGTTGCTCAACGCACGAGCTATCCAAAAAAAATTGAGATCTCCTTCAGCCGGACGTAGCACAAGTAGGTATCCCTCATAAACATCCCGTCCAACTCTGAATGATGCCTGTGGACGATCTTGTATTTGCCCTACAAACGGAGGATCAACAACAAATTCGTCGCGCAATTCTTCGTTGTTTTCAAATCAATCCTCTTCACTTGGAGAGTACCTAGAAGTAGGCCAAAATCCATCCTTAAACATTGATGGAGTAGGAAGGGGTAAATCTAAAGCCTCACAAACTGCTTTCCAATAGTAAATGAATTGTTCATGACGTCTACGATAGTCGCCTGTTGGATCTGCATCCGCCTGTGACTCCCACAAGCTCACAAATTCCCTCTCAAATGTCTTCAATTTTCTTCATTTCATTTGAAACTAGTAACGTTGGATCCCTAAGAGGAACCTGAAATCATTGGTATAACTTTCCACAACCTAACCCCTTCACTATCTTGAGGAAGCCACTCGCTATTCGTACACAGAATTTTGTACTCCATCAAAGGCCAGCCAGAAGCATCTTTAAAAAACCCGAATTGTTTGGCACTTGTAAACCCAGATAACGCCTCGTCGCCATCACAAAGGTAACCTTTGATGAACATCTTGAAATCAGAAACTTTCTCAATTAACTGAGGAATAACCGGCTTATCCTCTGTGTCCATGAAGGATCTCATGAGAAGGAGAACGGTAGGGTAGCTATTGGTCTTGAGCTTACTACTCTATTGCCCAAAAAGAGCTTCAATATCTTCAAGAGTGTGACCCACGATAAGGAATTTCAAGTATATTTCTCTAAAAACGGCCTTGTTAACGAGCCATGAAAAGAATTGCAAAAACAAACCGATTTTTATTATCTCCGCAAGCATTATCAAGCTGCATGTGTAGCACCGGAGGAAGAGTCTTTGCCGGGATTGGTGCCTCCAGGAGAAGACCAAGCCAATCCAAGTACATGTCCGCCCCATCCAAAACATCCTCAAAGAGAGAGCTACTTCTTCCACCTCTAAACAACTGCCTCAAAGATCACTTTCGAGGAGATTCCAAATCTCTTAGCAGCTGAGCATATGAACCGATAGTATGATTTGAATCCGTCGGATATATATCGAGGCCGTAATGTGCGTAACATACATCTCCGTGTCCATGAACAATCATGCCAGTGATGGAAACCGACAATTACATGAAGGAATCGGTTGATTTACTCTTGTGAGAGAATTGCGGAGAGGCTGTCTTGGAATGATCCATTTTGTTATGAATAATGCACAAAGACAATTTGGGCCTTGCCTCAGACTCCAAACGGTTGCTATAATAGAGCAACCTATGCGCCATTTGAGAAGAATTATGACGTTTAAATTTGGCAACATAAAAAGCCCATGCGCGACTGCCTCAAGTACTGGATGCTTGAAGTTGTTTGATTTTGTCACATTCACTACAACGCGCAAATGTATCACCCTCTTGCTTGAAATAGTACTCTTGGAATGAGTCTTGCCTGATCCTACTTAGAGCCAAATTTGATATAGGAGGAAGACTGTGGACTGCATTGATGGCATTTACCTCTAGTAAATTGTCCCTCCAATGGTCGGGAGAGGGCAAGCATTTGGACACTACCTTCTCGATTGCATCAATAGTCTTCATTCGATGAGGCATGAGATCAGCAACATTTTCCACAATGGCCTGAAGGGATGCTGTAGCTTGCAATGTCTAGATACGAGGTTTATTTGAACGACAATTTCCATGGTCCTACGCTTGTTATCCGTCTTGAGACGGCATTGATGACCATGCATACTAAGGAGACAATGTTTTCAGAAGTAAACATCGCCGCAAACATAGAATTGGAACCTCAGACCTTTACTTTTGCCTCAAGGATAGGGATGCACACAATTCTTTGGACAACAATAAGTTGTGGCAATAAAGTTGATGGACTCCGATGTAAGAAAGTACTGCTTTTTTTGGTGGTGAATCTCGAAGACGCCTTTAGCGTTTGCTATTGTACTGGCGAAGGCCAATTTGTGGTGGTCGACCGAAAACCTTGCAAGCAGCATTGATTATGGCGCGTTGGTCGTGGTCGTAGAGACTTGCTGCGTTGAAAAGGACAAGCGTGATTGGCCATGCACGCAAAGAGTAGATCCAACGGAAAAGAACCTCTGCTTCTACTAATGACTCTACTATCTGCACGCAGACAAATTCAGATCTGAGAGGCCAACTACCAGTCTTTGGAACAACGCTAGGGTCAAGCGATTGACAGACAGTTTGTGCTAGGTCGACACTGACGTCATTTAGAAGAGTGGCTCGTTTCGACACTCATGATGAACGGTTGAAACCCTCTCACATTGCAACACCATGGGTCACAATTGGTGGACGAAAATTGACCCCGTTGACGACGAAAGTCTCAATCCTACAAAAACGGAGAAGATTGATTAAAATAACTTAGTGCTCGGTTAATACTAAACGAGATGATATGAAGAGCGAGAACATGAAAGCATAGAAATCCAATGCTAATTATTCCAAAATCAATCGATACTATATAATCTGTGCACGACCCGTAAACACATTTTATAACACATATACAGCCTTAAATGGAACAGAGGGACATATTCAATTTAACACCGACTTGTGGATATCTTATTTCATTCAAACTATATAAAGACAAGTTTAATGTGAGTATAATCCGCTCATTGGATCCAACAATTATATGATACCCGATAGTAAGGTAATCCCCGGACCGGGGATAATCACCAAACCCTGACATTAAGTATTGTTATCCACGTTTTGAGAATAATGACCAAAACAAAGGCATGTGCACAAGAATGCGCGACATGAATCAAATAGGCCAAAAGTCATTTACATGCGTACACATTGTCAACAACTAACCGGATGCTAACATACAAGCGCCAGACATGCAACCATGATCAAATTATTAGAAATCTAAGGCAATAGTTGCGCCACAGGTATCTCCGGCCCGGGGAAAATAGACCATCTTTAGAGTAGGAGAGATGACTCCTTGCTCGGCAACAACAATGTTAAATGTAGGGCGTAGAAAGTATTCTCGACAAACTGTTTATGTTTGATGCAAAAGTCTGTTATTCGATCTCTGAGACGGACATATTATCCCCGGCCCGAGGATAACATCATGGAGAACAAGAGAAGGGTCCCCCACACCAGGATAATGAACAATATGAGAAAGACATAAATTATCCCCGGATTGGTTTGGTGATAAATATTCTCATGTCGATGCAGACAAATCATATCTCCGGCTCGAGGATGACGATTAGTAAATTAGAAAAAGATATTTTCCCCGACACGGGCATAATTATTAAACTGCCGCTAAAACCACTGATATCCCCATACCCGGGAATAATACTCAGTAAGCTCTGTATAGGGATATATCCCTGCACCTGGGATGACTATGCAACTGCCCACGAAAACATTTATTATCCCCGTCCCGGGGATAATATACAGTGACGTGTAAGGTGCGAAATGATCCTCGCTGCGTAGATACTCATCCAATAAATGAGCAAATATTCTAGGACATATTCCCCACAGAGACAGAAAAGTTATCATTGACTTGGGGATAAAGTGCGTGCTGTAAATAGTAAGTGGTGAAATACTGAAGACTTGTGCCTTGCACTCAAATTGCGAACCACGCTCACCTGCGAATTGCAGATTTCGAGAGGAAAAGTAGGGCTCGCAAGTCGCAACTGAAGAAACCACACACAGCAATCAGAAGCGAATATAGAAGTCAAAAAATACATGACGAGCAACTGTCATAACTTGAAACATAATCAAACTAATACATCATGCGCCTCTTTTACAAAACTGAAACCTCTAAATGAGAAACTAAATCAGACGCAGTCAGTACCAACTCGAACTCCATCTACACAAACACGCAACTTTGAACATACACACCGGAACGAAATATCAAACTAAGCCCAACTTAAAAGCACGAATAAGAGTGAGAGAAAATGAAAGGAAAGATTGAAAGACTGGGTTACCAATACGAGCCCGACCTCAATGGCTACCTTGTGAAAGTATCCTCAACGCCCGATATCGTGCAAAAAGCCGACGCATTTTGTCGCAACATGAATTTTGTCTTCATAAGGCTACGAAGTAGATATACCACTTTTAAGAACTGAAATTTTGAAAGTATTCGGTGGCAAAGATGTTTCGGCGGGAAACCCATTTTGGCGGGAAATCCATTCAAAAAGATGCATTTATTATTTTTTAGAAACAATTGTATCTTAACGGTTTCTCCACAAAATTAAACATTTTATACATAACTATGACTAGTAGATAAAGAATACAAATTTGTATTCATATATTTATTGAATAGAATATAATAATTACGAAATAAGAGTAACTAGAGTAATTGAGTACATTACATTGACAAAATTTAATCCAATTAGGCACAATCAATGGAATCAAATATGTGGTATACTACTTATAAAAAACTACCTTAGGAAAATATAGCATACTAACCTAGGATAAAAATAGCACAACTAAAAGTGCATATGAATAAATCTATCTATAAATATATATCTATATATATAGATATATATATATATATAGATACGAGTATAGATGTTAAATTCATAGCATCTTAATTCAATTATAATTGTGTATAAGATAAATTTGAATACAAATTAAGCATTTATTGTGCTATCTTAATATAGAATGAAAAAAGCGCAATAAATGCTCATATCGGTTGAATATATATATATATATAAAAAGAGAGTAGAATTTAAATTCATAAAAACTTAATTCATTTATAGATGTTTACAAGATGAGGCCTAAAGTTGACTGCAAACTAAGCTTTCATTGAACCATGTTTTATTCCTTATGTTTAAAAACTTTACTCTAGTCCAATAGCACATTTTTTTACTAATATATTAGAAAAAATTACTTTTGAAGAAATAGAGGTTTTAGGTTAAGGTGAAGAGATTTTAGATTCATAGATGTTATTATAATTGCAATGTTGGTATGAATTCCATTTCAAAGACAAGGAATACTACTTTTAAATATTGTATTTAGACCTAATACATTTATTATGACCTTGCATGAATTCATGTTATTTAGCGTCTAGGGTTTAAGGTTTAGGGTTAAGGGTCCTTTATTTTTGTTTGAAATTGACAATGATGAAACTCTGTGATATCTTCAGAGTATTTACATGTTACATTCACGCAATCTATGAAGCCTGAAGACTTTAAATGCGATATAGATAACCTTGAACAAGTCTTCTATGAAATGTGCGGTTGGAATATAGAGAGTTCTTTTACATTTACATATGTGTTGAGACTTTGCAAAAATTCAATTGCTAGGCTCTAATTCCTTCATGTGAATTTCCTCGAGTGTGGACTAGGGTTTGGGACCTACCCATGTACAATAAGTCTAAGAAGTGACGAAACATAGGATTGCGATTTAAGTATGTTTATCAACAACTTTTATGGAAATGTCTCACGTGGGTACAAATAGGCTGAGAAAAATAGCCAATTCTTACAAAAGATAAACCTAAGGTCGGTACTAATATTAGTAACAAAGTTGGACAATGAGAGCGGAATTCAAAAATACATGTATAAGTAATTTTAGTTAAAGAATGTATTCAAAATTAAGAATCAAGTTTAGAATAAGTAACTTAGTATTCATATGTGAACATTCAAGACTATTTATTGAAGCCAGAATAACGTTCTTAGAGTACTATACTTTCCAATAAACTAAGTACGTGGAATACTTAGAAGAAAACTAAATACTTAATTTAGAAAATTAGACTTGGAATACTAAACCTTGAACACAAACGTCCTAAAAGTAATTTACAATACTAGAATCTAAACAAAGAATACCTAAATTATTATACGTGCACCCTTTTGATTAAAGCGAACTTAGATGAAAAATGATAGAAAGTAGCGTAATTTAATTATTGAAAAAAGAACTTGCCATGCCCATGATCATGTGCATAGGCATGTACATGTCCATACCCATGCACATGATTATGGGCATGGCCATGAGTGTAATGATAGCAGGGGGTCATGATGACCCCTCTTCGCCGTCATTCCTCCCCTCTTTTGCTATCTGTTTCCTCCATCCCGGAGCTTTTCTTCTCCGCTTCTCCGCTCATCGTTCTCTTCCTTTGCTTTCTGCACTTACGTCGTCCTCCTCGTTTGTTCTCTGCGCTTTCGCTTACGCTGTCCTCCTCGTTTGCTTTCCGCACTTCCCTTGTCGTCCTGCTCGTTTGTTTGTGTTGTATCTATAGGTCCTTGTTGCTTTTCTTGTTTCAATGTGGAGCTTGACTGTTGGAGTTTGTAAGAGAGCTTACAATTTAAGTGAGCGCGGAGTCTAGGTCTTCACTCTTGTTCATCGAGCTCGAGTATTGTTTCCTGTCTTTTGCTGTCTACAGAGACTATTGCAAGAACTTAGTGGAAAGAGGTGGATTGTGAAGTTTGGTGGAAAGAGTTGTAATACAGTCTGTTAAATTTTGCGTTTTGAGGTACAAGGAGCAGCTACTGGACTCACCAACAGCAGCGGAGGCGCCCATCATGCTTCAAATTTTTTTCGGTACTTGTTCTCACTAGATTTTCTATCTCAACACATTGACTTTGCTAGAGCTGTATACATTGACGCGGTGAATTGGTATCAAGGTTTCAGCTCATTCAGTTCTATTTGCTATTTTTGTGTTGAAGGTTTCTCGTTCGAAGGCGTTGGAAGTGCAGTATTTAATTATACTCAACATCAAATTGGGTTTTACTTTGCTATAGCACATCCAACTTTCACTAAGCAGTCTTTCTAGTGAGCTCCAAATCCTATTTGTTTTGCTTGGATTGAAGAAATCATTAAAATTGATTGAAATTGCTGTTGAATGCTAAAATCTACGTCGGTTGTAAATATAGGCTTCGTTTCACATGATTCCCTGCATGCCAATGCACGATATTTCATCACTGACTACCAATGTTATCTCCGGGCCGGGGATAAATCTTGCGCACAGCCGAGTATGTGTCTTATGTACGAAGGAATTATCCCCGGGCCGAGCATAATATTGTAATTCTGCCATGCTTTAACAAAAAAAGACTACAAATAATTCCCTGGCCGGGGATATTTCCTAAACAAAGCCGTAAATATAGTCTTCAAAAGTAACAATTCTCCCTGGCCCGAAGATAATTTTGTTATTTCGGCACAATTTACCATATAATATCAGCAGATTATCCCCGAACCGGAAATAATATCCTAAACATATTCATAAATATCCACCATAAAAGTAACGATTATCCTCGGCCTGGGGATAATTCCGTCATCTTGCCATGGTTTACCACACAACAACAATAGATTATCCTTGACCTGGGGATAACCCCTGAACATTATAAGACATATCAACCATTGAAGTAACAGTTATCCCCGGCCGGGGGATAATTTTGTTGTTTTGCCTCAGGTTTACATAGAACGACAGGAGATTATCCCCGCCCCGGGAATAATTCCTAAACTTAACCCTAGATATCACCTCGATTAGAAATAATTATCACCGACCTAGTATATAGTTTATTTTTCCATAAATATTCATAGGACGACGACAAAGTATTTGTAAGCCGACAGGCTTATGCTAAGCCTAGATATTGGAAACATCTTCACACGCAGAAATTATCCCCGGCACGAGGATAATTCTGTAAGTCGTCCGTAATCTCTTATAGAAGTATGACAAATTTTCCCCAAAATAAAGATACAACTTAGCCCGTGGCGTACTTAGCAGCTTAAATACAATGAATTATCCCCGGGCCAGGAATAATTCTGTCCATTTGAATCATGTAGCATAACAATAGACAGACAGAAAACACAATACCAAGGTTTAATCTGAGTGACTTCACAGAATAGACATAAGATTTCCGTAAGAAAGGATATCTCCATTACAAGGCAGCTAGAAAAACAAACATTCTAGCGTCCTAGGGACGTCACGTTCATTATTTTTCTGAAACTCAATGCTTGGCTCACAATTATCCCCGGCCTCGGATGTTACAGCATCCGGACGTTCAGTCATCCGCTAGGGGTGCAGAGATCGTCCGTGACTTAGAGATTCTGGACTTTTTACTAAGGGAAAATGGCCATCGCGGTGCGTTGATTGGCCGACCCACCTTGGGACCCGCCCTCGAGCTGGCCGTCGGCCCAAGCGAATGGTCGGCTGGGCCGGCCGTCAACGAGGGCAACCGGTCAATTGCGGTGGCCGATCGCCTGCCCGACCGGTAAAGGGCCCGGGCGACCGGCCGTCAGCGTGGGCGATCGGCCATCGCCTCAAGTGACCGCTTTGTGGCCTGATGATTTGCTGGCAATATCCAACGATCCTTGGAGCATGCTATTTTCAAATCGCAATGATCATATTCAGAGTTGGATGGTATATAAGACAAGAGACATAGAGTCTCACTTCACATCCAAATTTTGAACACTTTCCAAGGGCTATGAGCTACATAATTCTTTTTATGTATACATTGCTTGGTAGATATTGTGTTCGGAAGTAAGGATTTCCGTAAAGAACTCTTGCCATTTTTTTTCACGTCCCGGTCCCACCACTATTCTGGCTTTGAGGTGTCCTATTTCTCAAAATGGGCCCTGCTCCATATGAGCCTTGGTTTAGAGACATCGAGAAGGAAGGCAAAGCGTCCGCGTCCTTCATACAATGCTCCTTATGTCACGTAATACTTTCCAAAAAGAAGAGTCGGAATCTAAGTCATTATAGGTACGAGAAATTTCCTGGACATCGAGATTCGAGTTTTGTCCTTTGTCCAAAGCTGCCTAGGGAAATTAGGCAGTTTTTTATAAGATGTGGCGGGGGTTCCCTCCATATAACGGAGAATTGGACGGATTTCTTGGTGAATGTTCTCTCACTCCATCCGCGGATGTTCCGGGTGCCTCAAAACATGACATTCTAGAAGTCCCTAGAAGTGACTCTTGTGTAGGGTCCTCTCTAGGCACCCCCATGAATTCAGCAAATCTTTCGGTCGGGCCAACCTCTGCTTCTTCCATCCTTATGAGGGGAATTAAGGATACTCGCCCGATGTTGGGATCTATGAAGCAAACCAAGCAATCTTCAATTGAAGCTACTTTTGCAGAAGCGGAGAGGCGGGAGTTGGATAAACTTTGGGCGAAATTTTTCTACAAAGCAAATATATACCATTTTCTGTAGCCCGGATTTATGCGTTCAAAGCAGCTATAATGGAGACTGCTAGATTTTGAAAATCCTATGCTCCACCATCTTTATCGGACAAGGTTGTTGGGAGAAGTAAAGACCGACTTACAAAAGAAACTAGATAGTAGACTGTCAAAGAGCCTTTGGAAGTTTGGAGGAACTTTGACCATGGATGGATGGTCATTTGTGACTAGTCGCCTTTAGTTTGGTAAATGCGATGCTTGTGACTCAAGCTGGAGAGCTTTTTCTTGGAGCTGTGGATAATACTGGCATAGAAAAAATAGCGGTGTACATGTTATCTCTCATGTTAAAGTACATAGAACAAGTTGGACTAGAGAACATTGTCGAAGTATGCAAAGACAATGTTTCTGTAATGCTCAATGCCTCCAGAATAGTCCTTGAGAAATATCCGCACATTTTTAGGCAAGGGTGTGCAACACATGCAATGGACTTGTTGTTGGAGGATTGGCAAAAGGCTGGATGGATGGCGTAAACTTTGTTCATGGCCAAGAGAATGGTTAAGTTTATCCAGAGATGGCAAATGCCCCTAGTTGTGTTTTGTAAACACAAGGCGAAATTCAGCCTATTGATGCCTGGAAAAACAAGATTTGCTAGCCAATTCATAATGATGGATTGTTTGTTGGAGGTCAAGACATCATTGGAGCAAGTTGTTGTTGATCCTATGTTCACAGCCTATGCGTTGACGAAGACGGTATCAGCTAGAGATAAGCTTATATTCTCCCGTAAGGTCAAAAAGGTGGTGTTGAGCGATGATTTTTGGAAGCAATGCATAAGATTACAAGATGTCGTGGCCCCGTAGTCTACGCTCTGAGAGAATTTGACGGCAAGGCTCCTAGTACGGGCAAGGCTTGGCATATCATGCCTGATCTTGAGAGACATGTCCATACTTTGCATGCATCGATATTCTCTTTGGAACCACTTGAGGTGGCCACTGCAAAGGAGGAGTTTTACCATCGGAAACGGCTCATGACAACTGATTTACATGGCGCGGCTGCACTTCTAAATTCTTATTTACTACATGAACAAGAGTTAGCTGACAATCCCGATCTTACAATAGCTTGCAAGCGTGTTTTACAAAAACTATGTCCACCGGAGGATTATGCAGACGTGCTGAGTGAATTTCTCGTGTTTCGAATAAGGGGTCCACCGCTCCATGACATGCTCGAGCCTAAGACTCAAAAACTAGCTCCACATGCATAATGGGAGTTTGAAGGTGCTTGTGCTAAACTTCTCTCTCCATTTGCAAAGCGAATACTAGCACAGACCGTGTCCTCGTTGGCTTGCAAACGCAACTGGAGTAGCTATTCTTATGTTTACGACAAGAAACGGAACGAGTTACTATCGGGGAGAGCTCATGACTTCATCAACATATATTCAAACTCAAAATTGCTTGCGAATGATAAGTTGAGTGACGATAGGCGGCGGTACAGAGAGAACTTAGATTTAGAGGAAGACCAAGTACATGAAAATGATGAGGAAGTTGTCGAGCACGATTCATTGTTTGATGACAATGATATTTTTGAATTTGGTGATGAAGACAATAATATGACTTTCTTCCCCACTTCAAATGATGAAGATGCTCTAGATATTCACGATGCTAAGGGTGATTTTATCGCATATGGTGCTTTGGCGAATGATTTAGAGGATGAGCAGCTGTTAGCACGGTTAATGACTCAAGGCGGCATGGACAAATCGAATAACATCCCACCTATTATCGCTACTGGTTTAGGGTTGGAAAAGGAGGCGATAGACGTAATAACTACCGCGTGTAATACTAGTGCCAGCACTATGAGCTCTGATCCGGTCGCAGAGAATATCGCATCCTGTAGAAAGGATCAACTATCTTTACCATGTGCTACTCCCCGCGCTTTATTTCAACCCTCTACTGTAAGGGTTACGACAACCTTGGAGAAATCCTCTATGGGTTTGGTATCCCTTTCAAGAGCCAAATATGGCAGCATCTCTAGTGACTCGGATGTACCTTTGGGCAGGTATTTCAATAATGTCAATGTTCCTCGTACTGCCACGGGGTTATAGCACATGCTTGGCACTTCCAAGTCGCATAAATGTAAATCTACAAAGCTTCCAATTGTTCCGCCAAAAAAACCAAAGATCCCCGTTAATCTCCCGGAATTTGTTACTTTGCATAAGTATGGGAATATACAATGTTCAGAGAACGAGCCCAAGTTCAAACAAGAGGTTCCGAGCGATTATGAACATGATCCTACGGGATCTAGTGGAGCTGAAGTGAAGGGAGATAGTGATTATGAAAAATCATGTGGTCCTGATGAGTGGTTGAATTTTGCATCTATATGTAGTATAGGTTTCATAGAACTTATCCTGATTATAAATATTGTAGTTATAATTTTTTGTAGTACTTTATTGTTATACTCCAATGCATATGGAGATTCTATTGTCTACATGACTATATTTAATGTGTTGAAAAGTTACATATATCTCTACATACTTGTCGCATGATGGTCTTGACACTCAAGCATAGAGAAGAAATGCACATCAAACCAAAAAGATTGCAAGATTACTTCAAAAATAATGCCCCATGAGTCAATGGTGGCATTTTCATCATTTTTAAAACAACATCCATACAACCTAGGAAAAGCCTATCTTTATACGTTGAAACTAAAGGTCCAACATCCGTTCAAACTGAAAGTACATCCGATTGATCGATTTGAGCTATACTATGAGTACGCGGTCTTTGACTTAGATGGGCAATTCTACCGCCCTCTTCATATTCCTGATCCACGGCTGCAATTTCGCCTCTCATCTCCGCCTGCCAACTATTGTCCCCATCTTCGCCATCTTCTCTCTTGTGCTTTCTACTAGGATCCACTTGTTTGTTACGTAAGATTTTCATGGCCTTCTCGATTCGTGCAAAGACATCGTGTACAATACGTTTGAAATCATCCATTAATATGAATGATCCTTCTTTTGGATATTAAATACATGTCCTCCAAAACGAAATGGCGTCATCGATACGCTTATCAAACTTCTTCACCGCATTCCAATAAGAGACCTCCACATCTAGGAAAGAATTTTCCGGTATCGAAGTCCGGTATATCGCGGCTTCCTCCAATTTTGCAAGGACCATAGCTCTTCCAATTAGAGTATGATCGTACTTCGTGTACTCCTCTCCTAAGCCGGTTGAATTTGTTACTTTGTGCCACAAACCATCTTTTCCCTTTTTCACTCTCTTTGGAGAAAATAAAAAGAAACGGCTGTGTTCAATGCTCCAATGCCCATCCTTCCTCTATCTCCAAAGTCCAATCAACATCATTGTTTCTCCCCATCTTACAGTAATTTGTACGCTCCATCATATCTTTTGCATCGCCCAAAAAGTGATCTCTATAGGGTCTTATTGCCGTTTTGTACTCATCTCATGAAACTTCTTCAATGAAGCATCTACAACTTTACGTGAATCTCTGATTCAGCTGCAATAGCTTTGAGATTGTCTTGTGCTTTTGAAACCAATCTCGCCCTATCTTGAAGTCGATGAATCCATCCCAGCCATGGTAGTGTGCATTCTTGGAGCTATGTAGAATCTACCGTTTTCAAGGTGTTCCGTAATACCTCCAATTCAGCGACTACCTCATCTCTCCCTTTACTTGTAGCCAAGGTTGTCATACCGGGCGGGCACACCGCCCGCCCGTCCGTCCGCCTTGTCCATCCGATAGAGCTCTCGCTCGCCCGATACGGTCAAACCCCTGTTGACTTTTAATTTAGGTAAAAAAATGAGGACGTGGCAAGGGTTTGGGTAAAAACCAAGCCACTTGGCCGCCACGTACACGCCACGTAGTCTGAGAACAGGGCGGGTGAAAGGGGTTAGGGGCGGGTGAGGAGGGGTCAGGGCGGGAGAGGAGGGGGGCGGGGGGGGGCCAGGGCGGGGGCGGGGTGGGCCAAGGCGGGGGCCAGGGGGGCCAGGGTGGGGGCGGCGGGGGAGAGGGGAAGGGGGAGGGGGAGGAGAGGGGAGAGGTGGAGAGGTGGAGAAGGGGGCGGGGTTGGGCCAACCCTCCTTTTACTTTTCCACACTCCAAGTGCCTCCACTCCCCTCCCCTATAAAAGCCAAATTGATTCATTACTCACCTCACTCCGCTAATTGCCAAGCACTACTACTTCATTGAGTTAGTGTGGGCACTTGGCGGGGTGTTTATTCAGCACGAGGGAGGAGTTTTTGCTAGTTTTTTTCTCAGATTCGAAATGGAGGGTGAAGGGAGCCAAGGTTCAACCATAAATTATAGTGGTGGGTAGTATTATGTACATTTCATTCTTCTTTCCAATACTATATTACAAATAAATCTTTCATTCTAATGGTTTAACCATATACTTAATCTTACGCTTACTATTTATATTAAGACTAAAGGATATAATGGTGGGTAGTATTATGTTTATTTCATTCTTCTTCCCAATACTATATTACGAATTAATATATCATCCTAATGGTTTAACCATATGTTTAATTTTACGCTTACTTTTAATATTAAGACTAAAGAATATAGTGGTGGGTAAGATTTTGTTGATTTCATTCTTCTTCCCAATACTATATTACAAATAAATCTAGCATCCTAATGGTTTATCCATATATTTGATTTTAAGCTTACTATTTATATTAAGACTAAAGGATATAATGGTGGGTAGTATCATGTTTATTTCATTCTTCTTCCCAATACTATATACAATTAAATTTATCACTCTAATGGTTTAACCATATATTTGATTTTAGAATCCGAATTTATATTAAGACTAGAAAATATACTGGTGGGTAGTGTTATGTTTATTTCATTCTTCTTCAAAAAACATTTTATTAAAAAAAATTTAAAAAATTTAAAGAAAATTTAAAAAACGGAGCAACCCTTCTTACCCTCTCTTACCCCCTCTCCTTTCCCACCTTCCTCACCGTCATCCCTCCCCCTACCTCCCCCTTTATCCATCCCCCTACCTCACCCTTTATCCATCCCCTACCTCCCCCTTATCCCATACTCTACCCCCCCTTATTCCTCTCTCTACCCCCCCTTCGCCCGCCCCCCCCTTCCTCCGCCCTACCCTACCCCCGCCTTCCCCCACCTCCCCCCCTTCGCCTTAACCCCTCCCCCTCTTCTCCCGCCCCCCCTTCTCCCGCCCTCCCTTTCCCCCGCCCTCCCCTTCCTCCGCCCCCCCATTCCCTCTAAATTCTTCCCCCTCTTCTCCCGCCCCCCCTTCCCCCGCCTCCCTCCACCCCCTTCCCCCCCTTCCCCCGCCCCCCCTTCTCCCGCCCCCCCCACTTCCCCCACCCCCCCTAACCCACCTTATCCCCTTACCCCCCTAACTCCCTCCCCCGCCCTACTCCCCTTCCTCCCCCACCCTGCCCCCCCCTCCCCTGCCCTACCCTTCCTCGCCCTGCTCCCCCTCCCCCCCCCTACCCTCTGTTCTCCCGCCCCCTACCCCCCCTCACCCGCCCCGCCACCAAAGTTCACCCGCTCCCTCAAAAGTTCACCCGTGTCCTAAAAAGTTCACCTGCCCTAACAAAAGTTCACCTGCCATGGCACAATTCCACCCGCCCCGACGCCACGATGGACTTACACGTCACATCCTACGTGGCTTTTTACTGCAAAGTTTCTTACCCATGAAAAAATTACACGCCTCCTACTATCAAGGTGGGCGGGCATGCCCGTCCGTTCGGAACAACTTGTACGTCTATTTTTTCCGCCCGATTGCCTCAACACGCCCGATATGACAACCGTGCTTGTAGCCTCCAACTTCATTAACCATGCTTTTGCATCATCCTCCAATTTTGCAACTGCAACATCCCTCTCCTTATTCGCAGCCTCCAACTTCATCGCCCATGCTCGTACATTTGCGAGTGCATTATCTCTCTGCTTATTTGCTATCTCCAACTTCATCGCCTACACACTTTTAACATCGTCTATTTTGATAATGGTCTTTCCCTTATCTTCTTTACCATCCTCTTTACCACCCGCATCATATTGTGAAAAAAAAAGAGTGGATGAAGTCCCTTGAGTGTCCTTTTGTGATGCAGCAAACTTCTCCAATTCTTTTGAGTCTTCTAATGGAACCCCAGATTCACTGCAAACTGCTTCTTCATACTTTGCATCAATGTACATTTGCCAAACATCTGAATTTGTTGCAATTCAATGTAATACTCTCTAATGGAATTCCTCATAATTCTATTTTGTTCCTCCAGTTTCTCAATGATCTGCGCATCTCTAAGAGCATCGTTCAGTAGAAGGTGCCATCGATCTATGAATACGTCATAATCTATGGCAGCTTGTAGAACGTTAGGCATAATACCTGCCAAAGTGTGACTTATCTTCACTAATTCAGGAGCCGTACTAGCAAGTATACTTGACCCCACTTTCAAGTTGATCCCTACAACAGCTATGTCACTAGCCTTGGTAACTCCGCAATCATTCCTTGGCAAACCTTGTTCTTTATCTAGCGCATTGCACCAATCAGCCATTCTTTGTGCGGTGTTCAGAAACTCATCCAATTTCTTATTGCTTGGTATCGTACGCATGTACTCTTCGAAATTGCCCACTATACCCGAATCAGGATTCATGGCATCTGTTGGTGATTTGGTTTCCCCTGGTTCACTTGGCCCTGCCTCCTCTGATGTTGGTACCGGGGTTACGTGAGGTTCTCCAACTACATTTGTGTCTTCGAGCCTATCAATTATTGTTGGTTCTACGAGTGGAGCATCCATGGCAACCATGTTCCTTCCATCCTCCTTCTGTGTCGTGGTTGTTGGAGGAGAATCCTTCACCACCGTCTCATGAGTTTTCCTCCTCAAGTGCTGCAATAAAGCCTTTGTAGCGTTTGATTCTGGATCAAACATATCTGGGTTATCCTTTTGATTTCTCCCGATTCGAAGAGGAAATGCACTACTCGCTGTGTATGTGCTCCAGTTCACCTTTTGCTTCAGTATTGGCTGAACATACACCATGCAAAGAATCGTATAGGAAAAGTAACCTTTGCTCTTAGGACGATCTCCAAACAATGCCATCCAAACTTCTTCAGCACGATGAAGAAAGTGATTATCCTTGCATGTTTGCGGGTTGCAAGTAAAATTATTGGTATTAACTTTGTGACATGCTCTAGGCCAAAGTTTAAACACGATATTCATTATATTGAGAAAATTTCACGATTTTGGGAAAAATGCAGTTTAACTCGAGTCGAGCTAAACTGTACCAGCAAATAGGGTACTTCACTGAAATTGCAGAAAAAAATCAATTGTCAAAAATTTCAAATGGCCATAACTTACTCAAATTTTGTCCAAATGAGGCATATGAGGTGTTTTTTGACATCTACAGACAACATAGATGTCAAAAAACACTTCATATGCCTCATTTGGACAAAATTTGAGTAAGTTATGGCCGTTTGAAAGTTTAACAATTAGTTGTTTTGGCCAGTTTCTGTGAAGTATCCAATCTGAGGGTGTAGTTTAGCTCGACTCGAGCTAAACTGTCATTAAATTGGGAGATTGAAAATCTCCCAAAATAACAAATATTGAGTTTTTACCAATGCGGTACATCTTCACATATTTCTCGCAGGACGCCAATTTCTAGTGTTCCTCTTTTTCTAGCTCCCAACCGCTCTCAGCTTTGATGGCCTCATTATCCGATATCTCGTAATGCAACTCATGTCTCGCTCCTCTGGGTTTCACTCTCTTTGACGGTGTCTCGTTGTGAGCCAAAAAACCACCATGGAGTGGCCTTTGGTCACAAGGGGATTGACAAGAACAACACATGAAGAGAGGAACAAGGGAGAAGAGAAGATGAGAAGAAATGAAGAAGAAACAAGGGGAGGTGAAGAAGAAAACCCCCGCCGGCCTCCTTTTAACCATCTTCCGGTTTTTGGCTTGCCAACGCTTCATCTTAGCTCCGATTTGGGCGTGCCATAGCTTTTTGGAAAGCTAATTCAATTTTGCACTCACCCCCAAAATCTCAGAAGCATAGGATCAAAACCCAAGGACTGATAGCCAAAATACAAGGGCCTACTTCTTTTAACCGCCGGGAGAATACCCTTCAACACCCCCAACTTTGGAGGGGTGTTTCTCCCTATTTAAAGATCGGATTGGGGCATACGATATACCCTTGGAAAGCTCTTTTGCAGCTCTATCTACCCTTAAAATCTCAATAGCATAGGGAAAAAACTCCGTGACTGATTGCTGTTTGAACACAGCTGATTTGTTTAGTGCCGAGGGGAAACCGTTTTCGACACCCCGACTTTGGGAGCATATTTCTCCCTCTCTACAACTCGGATTTGAGCATGCTTACTACCGCTGGAAAGCTCTACTTACAAGCTACCTACCACAAGAATCTCAATCAATTTGAAGAAGAATCGAGCGACTGATGGGGGAAAGACCGAGAGACATTTGATGGGGATTGAGAGAATTGAGTGAAAGGGGCCCAAGGCCTCCTTCTTCTACCAACAACTAAGCAATTCAAGAAGAAATCAAAAGAAATTAAATTGAGAGGGAGGTCTACCTGCCTCCCTACTCCTACTCTAACTAAACATTACAAAGAAGAAGAGGTAGACAATCAAGATATGAGACAAACAAGATGGAGAAGTAGGAGGCCCATGGCCTTCCTTCTCCTACTCTAACTAGATTGAGTGGATGATGATAGCTTGGAAACAAGCTATTAAGTACAAAATGAGAGCCGCCAAAGAGGCGGCTCACCCTAAAGCCTAACTAAGGCCTAAGCCCTAACTAAAGCCTCCATGGATGAATAACTCCCACTCCGCGCGCTCCGTCCTTGAAGCCTCCATTCCATCAACCACTTTATCAATGGATGTAGCCTCACATGCTACCACAAGGTTAGATGGATGAGACTTACAACAATCAAATTTCAAACACAACATGGACATCAAAGACTAGTTGTACAAAGCCCATGGTAAAACGCTCAATTCTAATTTAAGCAACTAACCCAATTTCTAATTTAAGATTCACTGAGGGGAACTTTTCCTCCTCTAGTTCTTCTCCATCATCAATTGGAACCTCTAGGGGGAATTCTTCCTCCTGTAGTCCTTCCACACCCTAAAGCTTAACTTAGTCTTAAACGTCCCATCAAAGGCCTTGCAACAACTAACCCCTAATATACAAATTGTATTCAAAACTAAATCATTGTATATTCATCAATTTACCTCAAGATGTCATGGTTTGCAAACACTTCATTAATAAAAGTCATTATTAACAACATTTAAACAAGAGAGCGCTCTTACGCTCTCACACTCGTGGTAAACCAACTCCGTCTCCACCAATTCTCCCTTTGTGTGTTTTCTAGCAGGTGACCTCAAAGTCTTGTCAGAATCAACCTCCATCTTTGTACTATCGGTATCGTCGCCATGAAGAACGGGGAGTATTTAAAATACTCCGAAGATATCCCAAGTATGCAAAAACGCGTTGAAGCAGCCGCAAGTATCGTGTAGAACGTTGACTTCTCCCCGCCAACACAAATGCAACACACGAGAAGCTAATGCCCACGGTTGCAGCCCATTTGAGGTGGATAGATACAAAAAGAAGTGATGGGAAATGAGGGCCAAGGGTCTTTTATCCCCTAAATTTACCAACTCTAGAGACCGACCGCACGAACCGGTCGCTCGGCCTATTATGGCCGCGACCGATGCTGGCCGGCCGGTCCGGGCGACCACTCCGGGGCGGCCGATCCTGACCGCTCGATCTCGCCGACCGATGACGGCCGACCGATGACAATCGACCGATAATGATTGACCAATGACAACCGATCGATTACGGCCGACCGATCTGGGCGGCCGACTGATCTAGGCGGCCGTTTTAACCGGCCCAATAGAATTTTTTTTTTCTTTTATTTTTTATTTTTTTTAATCCAAATGTCTTAATGAAATCGGACAAAATCTCCTTGGATCCTTTTTGATCACTCAAATATTTCTGTTATTAGATTCTCAATGATTATTACAGAATGAAAAAGGATTCCTATGTTGATTTCTGAAATGCTACAGATTCTTTATTTACGGATAGATCTTCACTTTATTTTTTGAGATCGAAACCATTTCGAGTCTACTCTATAAAGTATAATTCTTCACAAATTCAAAGATGTTTTGTACATAAGGCATACATTTGAGTCCAAAGAGTTTCCTTCTTCTCTATTTTCCTTTTATAAATCATTAGGCAATTTTCATCATTCCAAGGCAATGCTTTCTAGCCATAAGTTTCATTGAACACACTTTTTGATACAACAGTAATACTTAGATAAATTTGAATAACTTTGTAGTTGGAGATTTCATAATTGCATTAGCTATATTATATGAATTTTCACTTTAATCTGAAAATGATGAAATTTCGTAAATTCTCTTATGTACTAATACATTATAAACTTGTAATTTATGAGGCTTTATGACTCAAACTATGTCACATGACCTACAACTATAACTCTATTACAAGATTGCATGGTTGAGAATGTAAATTGAGTATCATCATTTTAATATAGGACCCTTTCTTTGGAAATGTGTAATTTGCTTAAAACCACGCTCTGAGTTTGAGGAGTCTAGAATCTTAGATCCCATGTTGAATGTTGAAAATACTTCCAATATATTCCTTGCATTAAAATCCTGATTAATTCCAAGTCAATATCATCATCAAACAAAAATGATACATACAAAATAGATTATTTTGCAAATAATAACTGCAATGGAGAAAACCGCCATTATTGTCCATTAAGAATATAATTCAATACTAAGCCGTACATACACAAATCCATTAATTTCCTTCCACACACAATTAAGTTTGCAAAGCTTTCCAACACCAAAACTATAATTATAATGAAATCTATTCCAAATCCCCAAAACCCAAAATCCTAAACTCTAAATCCTAAACCCTAAATCCTAAACCCTAAACCCTAAACCCTTGACTAGTAGAGGCCTTGATCCTAATTCACAAATCATAAACCATAAACCTTAAATCCTATCCCCAAGTAATTTTATCCAAGAGATACTCCGAATGAAGAAGTGATGCCTCTTCAAAATATTATATTCGCAAATCAATCAATCGAAGTTTCTAATATGCGAATAATCAATTTTCTTTAACATGAAATCTCACTACTCTACGTGTACAAGCTCAAATATGATCATAACTTTATAAGTTGATGCCATATGTTAAAAATTTATAGAGTGGGATATTTTCCTAAATTTATTTGTCTCCCTTTTTACTTCTCTTTATTTATGATCGCAAAATAGAAAACAATAGAAATGTATTTCTATTACCTTTGTAAGAGGTAAATAAACAATCATTCAAATCAATACAATAAGAAAAATGCTAAAAATAAATATATAAAAATAATATGTACATATTAAGTACAATTATTCATACTACGATATAGATATACTCCTAGCTTAGTTCAAGGGTGTCAAACAAAAATAGCCAATAATAAAATGAGTTGTTTAAGCACAGTGTTTTTTAATACTAAGTACTACTAAAATAGATACACAACAATGGAGTAATTTCCAAATGCACATCAAATAATATGGACCATAAAATGTGGACAAATTAAGGCCTAAATAGGAAGTTTAGATATTGACTAATACGGTAATACCAAAGTTATGAAAACTAAATGCTCACACATGCTCACCTAGATTTGATATATATATTTAGATCTCTCTAATGTTAGACATAACTATACTCTCATCAAGGAATAGCTAAAATTCCTCGAACGTCATATGAGAGGATTTAGGGCCACCTCAAAGTACACAATAGGGGCCAAGCCATTAATGGGGGCCAATACATGACAACATCTTGTTGTGAGAATGGATCAATTTTTGACAAAAGTCGGGAGATACAAGAAATGAATGTCAATTCATGGCCTAGAAGCGTTTTCTTGATTCGAATTAAGAAAGAATATTTTAAAAAAATAAAATCAATGCAAACAAATCAAAAACACAGACTCTAGATAATAAAAAGAATTGGCCCCATGACCTTCGTTTTCCTTCTAGAAATGGGCACCAACTTCCAAGGGCTTCACAAATGGGGGAATTGGCCCCACTTTATTGATTGATAAATGTTTTCTCCAATTGAAGCCAATTGGGGATAACAACTCAAAAGGTGAGTGAAATGGCATGGAGATTTGTTGATTTTCACTCCCCTTGTAAAGAGTCCCTTATTATAGAATTATTTAAAGCCCAAAGTATCTTTGTCTTAAAACATTCTCGTTTCTGACAAAGAGATCTTTCCCACATTCTCTTGTCAAAACATTTGCTGCCTTGATTTAGACGCAATGTGGACAAGAGAGGCTAATAATAGTACTTTTGAAATGCAAGTATGCAATGCAGGGAAGTGATAGGAGTTGTGCAAACAGGGAGTTTTGGGAGAGGCATAAAGAGGAGGGGGAAGGAAGTACACGGGGCGACCAACCGACCGGTCACCCAAGGTGTCGCAACCCTTGCTAGCTCACCTTAGCTTACACCAACTTTTTCCCAACTCTAGCAAGTGTCACGAGCGCTAACTCTGCACATCCCCCACATGCACAAAGTTAGCTCTCCATACCAACCACCAAGCTCACCGCTTGGTTATCAATCCCTCCTACTCATGCAACCGGGACTCAACCCCTTCGTAGGTAGCCAATGGTTAGGTGCGGACTTCCACTTATGTCCAAGGCCCAACTTGGTGGCACTCCCATACCACGCGGCCTAACCGCACTTGGTGGTGTCTCCTCACCACCGCCCATGACCACCATGGTGACCCCAAGGCCACCAAGTAATCACAACGCCGGCGGTGAGACACCACCCCACATCGGTAGCACTCATGGTCCTCATTTTGCCCATATGAGTCCCCGTGGTGAAGCCCCACACTAGCTCCCCACCGGGACTCACCTTGTCTTATGAGCCACCGTGGTGAAGCCCCAACACTAGCTCCACCCACCGTGCCTCATTTTGCACTTTGAGTCCCCATGGTGGAGCCCCAACACTAGCTCCACCCATTGGGACTCACCTTGGCTTGGGAGTCCCCATGGTGAGGCCCCAACACTAGCCACACCACTCGGGACTCCCACCTTGGTCACCACCAAGGCACCATGGGAGTGGGGAGGGAGACCAGCCCTCCCCATAGTATACTCTGTGGGATTCGGCAGCCCCTGGTCCTAGGTGAAGGGCTGGACCCTCACACCTCTTAGTTTTGGAAGACCACCCAATCTCCCAATGCCTTAGCCGCTGGAAGGCCCGGGAGACTTCCCGAACCTTCCAGGGCTCGTATCTACCTCGTCCCGCATCCAAACGCGACGAGCGACCACTCTATCGACATCTACTCGTCAAGTAGATGCCGATAGACACCTTACTTGCCTCAATCCGACAAGTATTGAGGGAGTTATGCCCCTCTGAAGATTCGGGAGTCCCGGGCCAGCTTCCCAGTCCAGCACTGTCCCTGGACAGCACTCCCTTTAGTCCCACAATCTTCCAACTCCCATAACTTTTAGCTCACACCTCCAAATGAGGTGCTCCTTAGCATCCCGGAATCGTGGCAACATGAGCTTCCATAATCTCATGTCCATTCCCTCGTGGCTCCTAGTCTCCGTGGGTGAGAGGCGTCTCCAACGCCCGGGGTCCTCTCCCACACTAGGCCCACTTAGGTTCCCTTCACCTTGGCACCCCAAGGCCCGGGCGTCACTCCGGTGTCCCCCTTGGGCCCTTGGTGTTGCGGGCACTCCTCAAGGAGAGGTGCGCGACACTCACCCCCACCTAATGGAGTCGATGCCCTCATCGACTATACTTGTAGTCGGTCACACCAACTCTTGGGTTGCCATCCCCATTGGTGCAAACATTGTGTTTCACCGGGCGCGACCCCCACAATACACTCTCAAACTTTGGCAAAGTCTCAAAGGTGTCGTCACTAGGTGGTCGGTTTAGAACCCTGGACTTCTTCCAAGGCAACTAAACTACTCTAGACCCACCTACTTTGAGACCCTCTTGGATTGCCCTTACCTTGGCTCTCCAAGTTCGGCTCCACTAGCCTAACACTTCTTCCTTGACTACTAGGGTGGACCTCAATGCTTCCACCAAGTTGTCTTGGTTGCAAACCCAAGATGGCTTTTACACCACGACTCGATCGCACGGGGTAATGCCAAGTTCCGCCCAACTCGGATCCCACTATCTCTTTCAAGGCATGGGTTCATGACTCCCATGCACTAGCTTGCACTAGTTTGTGGGAGTGGCGCTTTTATGAGCACGCGCCATTACCTTGTCCCCGCCCGGACAAGCCCAAGGCCAAGGGACTTCATGGTTTTATCCACTCTTTCTCCTAGCCTTGGTCCCCATTACTCGGCCTTCCCAACTCGGTTTCACATCTCTATTCCCCCTCTTCCACCAACTTAGCACAAGTACAAGACTAGGACTCCATCTCATACTCTTCTCTTTGCACACACCAAAGCCAAACTTTATTGCCAAATCCAAAGAACAAGTACAAGTGTTGTGGATCTACGCCCAAGCTACAAGTCATCCTCCCCACTACGGAGATTGATGTCCTCATCAATGCCTACGTTGCTTCTTGTTGGAGCTCCTATTCTTCTCAAAGTTCTCCACCACCTCCTTAGCATTCACCATGTCTTTTGCCGCCACCCACGTTGCTTCTTTCTCGTGGTATCCTCGCCACTTCACAAGGTATTCCTTGCTCTTGTTTTTGAGGTTCCTACTCTTGAGGATGGCCTCTACCTCATATTCCAAATGTTGTCCAACCAACTCGGTGGTGGCCGAATCACTTGCTTGCGATCCGGCCACAAGGTATCCTCCTTGAATGGCTTTAACAATGAAACATGGAATGTTGGATGCACTTTGATCTCGGGTGGTAGCTCCAACTTATACACATCTTTGAACACCCGTTCCACAATGGGAAACGGACCCGCAAACTTGGACATGAACTTTGGAGTGAGGCCTTCGGGCATGGTGAAGTTCTTCACATTCAACAACACCTTTTGTCCCACCTCATACTCCACTTCACGTCTTCCGGCATTGACTTGCTTCTCATAGCGCCTTCTTGCCTTCTCCAACAACAACTTGGTTTTTTCCAACATATGTTCCCGCTTCTTGGCCAAGTCTTCACCATCTTGGTTGAACTCGGTGTTGAATGTGCCCCCTCGAGAGCTAAGTCGGCAGGTTGGAGTGGCTCCACTCCATAGGCCACTTTGAAAGGTGACTCCTTAGTCGCCGAGTGTGTGGCCGCATTGTAATCGAACTCCGCCAACCCCACATAGTCTACCCAATCACGTTGGTCCGCACTCACAAAGTTCCTCAAGTATTGGTTCAAGACCCCATTCACCCTTTCGGTTTGCCCGTCTGTTTGGGGATGAAAGGCGTGCTAAATGTCAACTTGGTTCCCACCTTCCTAAAGAAGTGTCTCCAAAATGCACTTGTGAACTTTGGGTCTCCATCGACACAATCACTCTTGGCAACCCGTGATGCTTCCACCATGCATCGAGAAAGATCTTGGCGGTCTCAAGCGCGATTTGCAGTTCCTCTAGTTGGCACCATATGAGCCAACTTGCTAAACCGATCCACCATCACTAAGATGGCATCATACCCTTGCGACTCGGGAAGGCTTGTGATGAAGTCCATAGACACACTATGCCAAGGACCCGGCGGAATTGGCAATGGTTGCAACAAGCCCGCTTGCTTTTGATATGAAGCCCGGTTAAGTTGGCACTTCACACAAGTCTTCACAAAGTGGGTTATGTCATCTTTCATCCCCGGCCAATAGTACCTCCTTGACACCGTTGCAATGGTAGCCTTTTCTCCCCTATGGCCGGCTATGGGACTATCATGTTCCTCCTTCAAAACCAACAATCTAAGCTTGCCTTGAGGAACATACACCCTACTTTGCTTATACTTGAGCAATCCATTCACCAACTTGATCTCCTTGAGCTTCTTGCCCTTCCTAAGATCACCAAGCATTTGTTGTGCCTCGGGGTCCTTCATGTACCCCTCTCTTATCCGCCGTTCCCAATTGCCTTCACCCTTATACATGAGCCGCAAGACTTGGGTGGTGCTCATGGCATGAAACTCTTCCTTTCTACTTAGCGCATCCGGCACCACATTGTCACGGCCCGGTTTGTGGATCAAGTCCACATTCATGAGCGCCAAAGCATCATGCCACCTCAATTGTTTGGCACTCATTTGTGCTTGTGTCTCAAAATACTTCAAAGACACATTATCGGTGTAGACCTTAGTCTTGTGCAACCCCAAGTAATGTTGCCATGTCTTCAAACAATGCACCACCGCAAAGAGCTCCTTCTCGTGAGTTGGCCATCTCCTTTGACACCCATCCAACTTCTTGCTCTCATAGGCAATTGGCCTACCATCTTGCATCAAGACGCCTCCAATGGCAAAGTCACTTGCATCTGTGTGGACCTCAAAGGGCTTATCAAACTCAGGGAACTTCAACACTGGTGGAGATGACAACTTGTTCTTGAGTTCCTCAAAGGCTTGGTAGCAAAATTCATCCCATACTTGGTTCACCCCTTTTTCAACAAGTCGGACAAAGGCTTGGCAATCTTAGAGAAGTTGCGTATGAAGCGGCGATAGTAGTTTGCTAGGCCAAGGAATGACCTAAGTCCCTTTTGTGTAGAAGGCCGCTTCCACTCTTGAATTGCCTTCACCTTCTTCATGTCCGGCTTGATTCCATCTCCGGTAACCACATGGCCCAAGAACTCCATCTCAAGTTGTGCAAACTCACTCTTTTCCCCGTTAGCATAAAGCTTGTTGTCTCTAAGCTTCATGAGCACGCCTCAAGGTGCCTTGCATGTTCCTCGGCCGTCTTGGAAAACACCAAGATGTCATCGATGTAGACAATCACAAAGTCATCCATTTCCTCTCGAAAGATGGTGTTCATAAGGGTTGTGAATGTTGAGGGTGCATTGCACAACCCAAAGGGCATCACAAGGAACTCATAAGACCCATACCTTGTGCGGCACGCGGTCTTTTCCACATCCGCATCCGCAATGCGGATTTGGTAGTAACCCGACTTCAAGTCTATGCGACTAAAGTACTTAGCTCCCGCCAATCTATCAAAGAGATCATCAATTCGAGGCAAAGGGTAGTTGTTCTTGATGGTCACCTTATTCAAGGCCCTATAATCAATGCACATCCTAAGCTTGCCATCCTTCTTGTCCACAAAGAGGACCGGTGCACCATATGGTGACTTGCTTGGTCTCACATAACCCCTTTCCAACAAGTCGTTTAGTTGCTTCTTTAGCTCCATCAACTCTTTTTGGTTTAACCGATAAGGTGCCTTAGAAGGTGGCTCGGCTCCGGGTAGCACCTCGATCTTGTGATCCACTTCTCTTCTTGGGGTAGCTCTTTGGAACTCATTGGTAAGCACATCCTTGTACTTGGCCAACACCTCTTGAATTTCTTTGGGAAGTGGTTGTTGCACCCCCTTCCCCTCATGCCCAAGTTGCTCTTCACGAGCCATCACCACAAATTGATGTTCCAACATTTGGTCTAAAGAGACCAAGTTTAATTTGCCCCCGCTATTGAAGGGCCACGAGTTAACTTCAACACTAACTCCTTGCCATCACGGCGCACCACTAACCGTTTGGTCTTGCGCTTGCGCATCACATCCTGTGTGTGCGCCTCAAAGAAGGTATCCCCTAAGATGAGGTCTACCTCATCCATCTCACATAATGTGAAATTCTCAACAAACTCCAATGTCCCACACTTCAAGGTCACTTGCAACGCCACTTCCTCCGTCTTGTGCGGTTCGCCCTTTGCAAAACGCACATTGATGGGCTTGCTTGCCTTTTTGCGGTGGCAAGCCCAACTCCCTTGCTAGTTTGGGACTCATGAAGGAGTGCGTTGCCCCCGTATCAACCAAACATGAGACATCTTTGTCCTTCACTTGGGCCTCAAGAAACAAGAGGCCCGGCCTTGGCTTGAGGCTACTTGCCTTGGCCACAAAACCTCCTTCTAGTATGCGGTCTTCAACACAAGCAAGACTTGCAATGGTACTCACCTTCTTGTCGGGGCACTCCGCAATGAAGTGGCCAATCTTGCCACAACCATGGCACCTCTTGGCCTTGGTGTCATCACCTTTGTCTCCCCCTTTAGATGGCTTTCCCCCTTGGTGTTCCCTTTTGTTAGAGGCTCCACCATCCACTTGTCCCTTGTGTTTGTTGCCAAAGCCAAACTTCTTGCGCTCTTTGCCTCGAGCCGCATTCCTATTTGATCCGCTTTGTTGAGAGGGGCCACTTGACTTCCTCTCGGGTCCATCAGCCTCAATCCTTTCAACAATCTTGATGATGCCCGCCACATCCTCAGGAAGTTTTGGGAACTTGAACAAGGCATCCACCACCCACTTTTGAAGCCCACCCAAAAAGATGCACTTCTTAGAGAACTCATCCATCTTGGGTGTGGCATTCATTTGGGCATTGAAGTCACGCACATAGGCCTTGAGAGACCCGGTGTGCCTCATTTGCACCAAGTTCATGCCTTCCCTCAACTCCCGATACTACGGTGTGAAGCGTTCACTCAACAAGTCTTTGAAGCCACCCCAAGTCAAGTTTGCCACCAACTCCGGCTCTTGCTCCTTTTTGCTTGTCCACCATTGAAGAGCATGATCCTTGAGAAATGTCACCGCAATGGAAACCTTGTCCTCCTCATCCGGCTTTTGGACATCATAGTAGTTATCCATCTCAAGAAGGAATTCCTTCACCTTCCTTGCCTTACCAAGTCCCGAGAAGGTGCTTGGCATGTTTACCTTAGCCAACTTTTTGGTGGAAGATGAAGGTCGGGACCCTTGCATCATGAGGTGTTCAATCAACCTCTCTTGGCGATCCCTTTCTTCCTTCCCACGCTTGAGCTCTTGATTCACGGAGTCCATGAACTCAAGCATTCTCATTTGGAAAGCCAATTGAGGATCTTGTTTTTCCACCCCTTGGGAAGACTCTAGGCGTCTCGACCTAGAGCGCTCCTCTTCACCCAAGGGCTCCTCTTGAAGTGACAATTCCATTTGCTCATTGCCCTCACTAGTGGCGACTTGCTCATTGGAGTCATGAGAATGAGCCTCACTTGTAGGATCGGGGTCTTTGTTCCCCTCGTGCGTGGCCGCTTGGAAGCTCCGGGCTCATCACCCTCAATGGTCTTCTTCTTGCCCATTGCTCCTCACAACTTTGCACTTGGGTACTAAAAGCCCGCTCGATACCAAGTGTCGCAACCCTTGCTAGCTCACCTTAGCTTACACCAACTTTTTCCCAACTCTAGCAAGTGTCACGAGCGCTAACTCGCACATCCCCACATGCACAAAGTTAGCTCTCCATACCAACCACCAAGCTCACCGCTTGGTTATCAATCCCTCCTACTCATGCAACCGGGACTCAACCCCTTCGTAGGTAGCCAATGGTTAGGTGCGGACTTCCACTTATGTCCAAGGCCCAACTTGGTGGCACTCCCATACCACGCGGCCTAACCGCACTTGGTGGTGTCTCCTCACCACCGCCCATGACCACCATGGTGACCCCAAGGCCACCAAGTAATCACAACGCCGGCGGTGAGACACCACCCCACATCGGTAGCACTCATGGTCCTCATTTTGCCCATATGAGTCCCCGTGGTGAAGCCCCAACACTAGCTCCCCCCGGGACTCACCTTGTCCTTATGAGCCACCGTGGTGAAGCCCCAACACTAGCTCCACCCACCGTGCCTCATTTTGCACTTTGAGTCCCCATGGTGGAGCCCCAACACTAGCTCCACCCATTGGGACTCACCTTGGCTTGGGAGTCCCCATGGTGAGGCCCCAACACTAGCCACACCACTGGGACTCCCACCTTGGTCACCACCAAGGCACCATGGGAGTGGGGAGGAGACCAGCCCTCCCCATAGTATACTCTGTGGGATTCGGCAGCCCCCTGGTCCTAGGTGAAGGGCTGGACCCTCACACCTCTTAGTTTTGGAAGACCACCCAATCTCCCAATGCCTTAGCCGCTGGAAGGCCCCGGGAGACTTCCCGAACCTTCCAGGGCTCGTATCTACCTCGTCCCGCATCCAAACGCGACGAGCGACCACTCTATCGACATCTACTCGTCAAGTAGATGCCGATAGACACCTTACTTGCCTCAATCCGACAAGTATTGAGGGAGTTATGCCCCTCTGAAGATTCGGGAGTCCCGGGCCAGCTTCCCAGTCCAGCACTGTCCCTGGACAGCACTCCCTTTAGTCCCACAATCTTCCAACTCCCATAACTTTTAGCTCACACCTCCAAATGAGGTGCTCCTTAGCATCCCGGAATCGTGGCAACATGAGCTTCCATAATCTCATGTCCATTCCCTCGTGGCTCCTAGTCTCCGTGGGTGAGAGGCGTCTCCAACGCCCGGGGTCCTCTCCCACACTAGGCCCACTTAGGTTCCCTTCACCTTGGCACCCCAAGGCCCGGGCGTCACTCCGGTGTCCCCCTTGGGCCCTTGGTGTTGCGGGCACTCCTCAAGGAGAGGTGCGCGACACAAGGGACCTGGTCGGTCGCCAGGCCGGTTGCCGGGTCGGTCGGCAGACCGGTTGCCGGTCGCTCGGGTCGGTCGGCCGGGCACCAACAGCCCAGATCGACCGATCAACCGCGCCATCGGGCGGCCGCGATTCGCCGATCGATCATGCGGCCCCAATCGGTCGTCGACATCGATCGAGGCCGCTCAATCGGTGATGTGACCGCTGCCGTCCGGGATCGGACGGCCCGTGCTAGCTGGTTAATGGCGTCCGACCCCACGGACGGCATAAATAAGAGGGGAGGGCTCATTCTCCCTCACTCTGGCGGACGGCTGGACGGTGTGGCTTTTCTTAAAGCTTCATCGAGTGCGTTCCTCAGGGTCCTTGTGGGACACCCACGACCACGCTGTGCCACCTTGTCGCTGCTGAGAATGGCGCTGAAGTTTTCATGATCGAGGGGCGAGCCCAAGTCTCCAAGACCGAAGGGCGACCCTCCAAAAATGGATTGGGAAGCATGGAGTGACCCAAACTGCGTTGCGGTGCCGGGTTGGCGAGAGGAGAGGGCCGACATTTGGAATTGCACCTTATGCAAAATGTACGTGAAGATGTATCACATAATGAAGATATGGCCACGTCACGAAGCACAGAAATATGGTCCTCGATGTGAAGGATCAGTAAAGACTTGCAAAAGCGACCATTTTGCGCACCGATATCATGAAGTCACAATTGCAATTGGAATCAAGAACAGAAGGCCAGAGCTGATGCTGTATTCTACCATGGCTATGGTTTGGGCTGAAATAGTTCTTCACAAGGATATTGACTGGACCACTGTGATAGGTTTGAACGTGCATTTATTGGATCGCAGCAACCGATTCATTATAATGAATTGAATGGGACCAAACAATTGTTATACT
Source organism: Bryum argenteum (assembly GCA_037043015.1). Taxonomy (NCBI): domain Eukaryota; kingdom Viridiplantae; phylum Streptophyta; class Bryopsida; order Bryales; family Bryaceae; genus Bryum; species Bryum argenteum. Next base: position 31,546,278 of record CM073321.1, on the reverse strand, counting down.
ACTTATTCAGAACTTTTAGCTGATATGGATGCCTAACTTCAACAACATGGAACTCCAAGGGGATATGAGGGCACTACCCAAGATACAAACCATGACGATCATTTGGCACAGGAAGTTATATGGCATTCTATCAGCAAGATACGTACGGAGTCAAACCCGTATACGGTAGGGGTGGATATAGTTCAAATTACCCATATTAATGTATACACAAGTACACATGGTTTAGGAGGTGCGCAGAGTAGCGGACCCAATGTTCAAGGCAACTCAAGCTCAACTTATCCTATAAATCCATACAATCGCGAGAACCAATCGGAAGTCGGAAGTCCCGATTACAGTAGGCCATCACACCCGAATGATACATACGAGTATGGAGGCCAATATGGTAGAAGATCAGAGATTGTTGGCTATACGAATCATGGATATGGTCAGAATGCATTCGAGAGTAACGACATACCTTCAGCACCTTTCCTATCTGGTGATGACGATGAGGCACGGTTCCAACGAGATTTGCAACAAGCAACACTACTAAGTCAGTAGGAATACATTGAACAGCTTGAAGGTGAAAGGAACTTTAGGCACACAAACTTGTTTGGTGAATCTTCTCGAGGACCACGTACACAACGCTGCACCACTTCGTAAACATGATGATACAGACTCAGATGAAGAATGATTGTACCATCATACATAGTGCCATTATAGTAAAGGTTATGTAGTTTTTTGCAACGGATGATGCCTACATCATTATCGCCTTGCTAGGGGAAAATTTTGAAGATCTTGAAATCCATATTTTGTTTATGAATGGATTATCCGAATGTATGACCATATCATATATTAATATATTATGCAATTTGATAATTTCAAGGGACTTTACCAGGATTTCTTGTATTTTTACTATGAGTGCACTTGGCGGTGATAATTTTCTTTGTTTGGCTATAAGCTTCTTTTCACAGTCCCACCTAACATATGCTAAGTTCATTAATTCATTAATTTACACAAAAAATGCCATAGGTAAGAAAAGTCATAGTATGCTTGATTTGACTTTGGACAAACCATTAATAACGCAACTACGCAAGGTTGATATAATGAAGAAGTTTCATAGTTCATTATATATCCTCAGATGTTGGTCGTCAAGGTTTGAAGGTATTTTTATTGAAGGTATTAAATTGGGTACATCTTTGGAATTGGGTACATGTTGCAATGATGAGATGTAAATTATAGACTTTTATAGCTTGAACACTAATGACAAATTAACAACATACTTGTGGGAATTGTTAGAAATGATTATATGCAATACTATAGAAAACCATGCATGTGTTTTGAATTTGTTTTATGGAAATTACGGTAGAGAAGTTACTGAAGAGGAAAAAACTAGATACTTCTAACTAATGAAACCATATGTTTATCTATAAAACCAAAATATCCGACTATGGAAAAGAAGTCATTCATTGCAAGGTATATAAAAACAAGAATGTAATTGAAGTACCTACATATAGATGGCATGTGATACATTTGACTCCAAAAAATTGCCTACATCTACATTAGGACTTCGATAAAGAATCTAAAAAGCTAATAAAGCCGCAAGAACTACAACAGATGTACAATGCTAATGTACTATTTGTACTTGGTGCAAAAATGGTCATTCGACACCGGCCAATGGAATGATTCCATGAAGCGGTTGACAATGTGGGACAACATAAACTTTGCATCTGCCACCATCTCTAAGTATTGGTCAGAAGCATTTGCAAGGTCTTGATTTGACCACCGGTCAGGCCCTGTTGTATGTTGCAAATTCTCGTAGGCCGTGGACATGGTCTTCTTGAGGATTCGTTGTGCTATCTGAACCGTAGCAAACTCCTCTGAAGCTCTATCATAGAAGGGAATAATGTCAATGTGATTACTCTCTTTGTACAAGTACGCCACCCGAGGATCCATCCAATATCTTGCTCGTAGGGTATCGATTCTATCTTCGGGTTTCGTGAACGTGTACAAGGACCTCATTTTATCATCCATGCTCGTGGTTAACCTCCAATCGCATACACCAATATACACTTGTGATTCATCTTGAGGGAAGTGAAGAAGTATGTTGTCTGGTGACACAACGTTGTGGAGGTAGTTCATCCGGTGACTTCACTCATGATATGCACTAGAGCCAAAGCAAGCTCAGTTTGTTTTTTGCGAAACCGAACCAACTGCCAAGCTCGAATAAGCTCATCATCTGAATGAGGTGTGAGTGCGATGCTTTCATGAACATCATCTCCATACTCTGCATCAAGGGCCACTATTGCTCGAATCGTCCCGCCATCCCACCCATACGTATAGCCTTGGTACTTATTTGAATAAATTGCGATAAAACAAATAACACTTGGATGCCCTATCCTCACGGTGAACGCCTCATTTTGATGCTCTACTTTGGCCAAGTCTGGTCGTATCATTGCATGCTTGGGAGTCTTTGCAGCAAATTTCCAATACCTCTTCAATGTGCCGTGACCACCTCTTAGACTCTTTCTCTCAAGTTCAATTATATAGGTCGTGCCAGGAATTACTATCAAATTATTCATATGACCCTGGTCGAGTAACTTTCCTTCCTCCATGTTCCACCATTTTATGGAGCCGCGCTGGTTTTGATTGTTGGAATACGGCCTCATCGCCTATTGAAGACTCTCGGCCCTCAATACCACATCCCTGAACTCCATATCATCCGCTTGATGCGTTTTCTGGTACTTCTTCAATATGTCGATTGCGTTCCATAGAGCATCGACTAATTCAGATTCAACCACTCCGTAAATCCACGCTTATCAGTCTCCGGTCTCCACATCGGATCTTGGAGCGCTTCCATCATGAGGTCCGTCATCTCCTCTTTGAATTTGGTAGGGGCTTTCTCTTTGTGTCTCACGTATTTGCTGAACAAACCTGCAAGACTGTTGGTCTCATAAAATTTTACAATTACATTCTCCAGAAGAAAGTTCTTGCACTTATAACACAATATTCATCAATTTGAGAGTTAAATATCCCCTCAAAATGAAATTCAAAGGTTTTGGATTGATGTTTTGTTGTACACAAATAACTTAGAAAGTTATGAATCTTAAAGTTTCCATTCAATTTATAGTATAATATGGGGGATAAGTTTGTGCATTGTGGACTTTCCAAGTCGGAATTCCAACTGATTAATATAAAGGCCAGAGTAATTTTTAAATGGACACCAAGTCATGAGCTGAGTGGTTGGATGAGAAGGAGTCTCTGTATAACGAAGGTGGTCCGAGTTCGATTCCGATCGGACTCGTTTGAGCAGCTAAATGTACACATGACTTGGTACTGCTAAGTGAGCTTTGGCGGGCAGGAAAATTTGTGCCACCAACCAGCCACGTACCCGTAATTGTGACATGTATGACGCACATAAACATCAGTGGTGCTAACCACTACTACCTTTTAGAACAAGTTAAATACATGTTATCTTTTTTAATAACAGAATTCAATCGAAAAAATATTAAATGGAAAGAACAAACCTACACTGTAATATATTATAGAAATATAATTTTATAAATGCGTACAATGTACTTTTGATTTCAAATGAAACCCAGTACTACGAAAAAGTGTTGCTCGAAGCAAGCTAAGTAACTTAAAAATATTCCATACCCCATCAATACTACGAACATCCCAAACCACACATCCTTGTAGATCATTTGGTTCAACATATCTTCTGTACTTTTGAATGCCTATAATCTTTTGAATTTGAAACGAACGATTAAAATTTCTAAGTCGTAAGACAAAGCCATGACTATGTAGTTGTTACAACACACAAATACGAATTTAATACATATAAGACCTTCAAGCGTTTGAAAATTCAACTATAGTATCGTGAATGACTTTGATTTGATCCACCGGAATCTTTAAAGTGCACTCGGTTGTATACTTCTTGACCTTTGACTTCCATGAAGTCATCAATGAAGCTGTATTCTCCCACAAATGAGGTTGAGTATCGTCAACCTTCCAACGCAATCCTTTGACCGAATCCCATCCATTGTAGGTCTTTTGCACATCTCGATCCCTTGATGTAGGCCGAAAGAATTGAATAAAAATGCAATTTGGCTGCTCGGGGTTTATGTTCGGATCTGACAACGCTCGAGCAATCCACACCGGTCGTAAGTCACCATCAGCAGGCCAAATAAAAGTATCCTTCATAAACATCATGAGCTACACAAAAAGATGGTTGAGGGCGATCTCGGATTTCTCCAACATAGGCCTCATCCTCTTCAAACTCCTCACAAAGTTCGCCATCTTCAGCAAGTTGGTCCTCCAAAGTCGCATCTATTCTCGATAATGGCCAAAATCCGTCCCAAAGAACATTCAATGGTTCAATGGGAACCTCTAATGCTACCTTCATAGAGCGCCAATAGAACACAAGATGTTCATAGCATCTTCTATACTCTCCAGTTCTATCTTCATTAGACATTGCCTCCCAGTACTTGATAAATCCAGAAATGCCCTTCACAATGTCCTCCACACCCCTCATTGCACGATGCGTCGTAGGAGTTGGATCACCACGTGGCCACAAACAACAACCTTCCGAGTCCTATGTCCACAACTTAATTCCACTAGTATCATTTGGCAATCAATCTTCTGCTGTGCACAAAACCTTGTCCTTCATCACAGGACAGCATGTAGAATTCAAAAAAAACTTGAATTGTTGTGCCTTCGTATGACCAGAAAGTGCTTCCCCTCCATCCCTAGTAAACCCATCGATAAATCCTTTAAAATCCGGCACCTCTTCAACAAGATGGGGGATGGCTGGAATAGATTCCACGTCCATGAAAGATTTCATGAGTATCGGAATAGTGAGGAAATTGTCTTTCCTCAACAACATGCTCCACCGCCCAAACATTGCATCGATGTCATCATGGGTATGCCCAACCAACATGAAATTGACGTATACCTCCCGGAAGATCTTCTTTGCGACAAGGAGAGACCAAAAACAAAATACATATCTATTCTTGTTGTCACCTGCTGCATTGTCCATCTGAACATTGAGAATTAGCGGAAAAGGAATCCCTCGAAGTTGAAGAGGTGGCGCTGGACGGAGTCATGATATGCAAGTCTCCGCACTTGAGATAACAGCATCAAAGATAGGTGCCGACCCCGACCCAACAAAAAGCTCTCTCGAAGAGGACTTTGGTGGCAACTCTATATCTCGAAGCAGCTTAGCAAAAGAGCCCACCATATAATTTGAATCGTGTGCGAAAATATCTAGACCGTAATGCGCGTAGCGTACATCTCCGTGGCCATGAGCAATCATTCCCGTGACAAATACTGGTACCTTCATTAGACCATCGAGCTCCTTACTCTTGTGAGTAAAGACATGGGAAGCGGTCTTTGCGGGATCCATTTTGTCATGCATAATGGTCAAACACTAATGCGGGTAAGTTTTTAACCTATACCTGTTTGCATAATACAACTCCCGATGAGCACGGGTTGCAACCAAGTGTACCTCGAGCTTCTTTGCCCAAAGTAGTGCTTGTTGCGACCCAGAACAAGAGCCACAATGGAGTGTGTGCAACCGATCACATTTGGAGCACCGAGCAAAGTTATCCCCGGGATTCTTGGCATCAAATTCAGGAAAGTGTAACTTTCGAATTTTACTTAGAGAAGAGGGCGAGACCATCTTCAAACCAAAGCCTTCATTTGCGGCGTTGATCTCCGGGATGGCACTCTTCCATTTCCATGTAGAGGGAAGAATCATGGATACAACCTTCTCTCCAGATTTCAATGTCCTCGTTCGGGCGGCATGTGATGCGGAGAGTTCTCCAGGATGCAACGCAAGGTTGCAGTTGCCTGCGACGTGTGCTTGCGCGGCTTAAGCAAAGACGAATTTCCATGGGGATGTGCCATGACGCCATTTGCGACAAACGTTTGAAACCGATGGAATGTTTCCTTCGACACTCCAGCAATATGTCTCCACGCAGGCAAGCAAACATTGATTCCCTCAACTATGACCACCCTCTTCCCGTCAGCATTCCGATGAACTTGCCTATGAACGTCAAGCTTCATGTGAAACCTGAATTGGTAGGTCGTTCCACTATACATCCGCTCTAGGAAAAATTGGATCTTCTCCCTCGGGAAGGGCTGAACGATGTTCCTGGTGCAGCAAACTTTGCTTGACACAGAATTGATAGACTCCTCATCTAATAATCCTTTGGGTTTGATGGATGTTTCACGAGGCGGGTTCCGAGCTGTATTGTTGTAACGTCCGCTACGCGATGATTGAGGTCTCGCAAGAAGTGCAACACGACAGTCATGATCGTGTCTTATCTCATGGTCTCTGAGACTAGCCCCATTATAGGAGACTTTATCGAACGGCCACGCATTGACTGAGTATCTCCACTCATCTGGCACCACAATGGCATCAAGGGTCTTCAAGATCTGAACTGCGACTCGAGAGTGCCCAAGTGGACCGTTGCAACCGAGAACAAGATCATAACTGATGCTGTGACATAGGCCCTCCGCTACAGGGCGACCCTCGTCACCATAAAGGGTAACGAACTTAGTAGCCCAAAGACGCCGGGGGATACCTTCACAGTTTGGAACGTTTTCCAGCTCCTCCGGTTGCACCACAACATCCTCATCAGAGTAGTAATCACCAAGCATTTGAACATCATTAGCAGCCATGGTTGAGATTGAAAAATCATCATAAACCATAGCTTAGAAACAAAAGAATCGGTTGCGTTTCAACTCGAGTCGAGATGAATACTCTAATGACTGAACCTCCCCAGTTTTATATATTCGCTAATTTGATCCAGGAATCAAAAATAGAAGGAAATTATTATGAAAAAGAAAAGATGTATGAATAGATTCAACTCGACTTGAGTTGAAATCCACGGTATAGTAATCCTACAATTATTAAAACAATCATTATCGTAGTATCTGGTACTCAAGATACTTAAGGCATATTAAGTGGCACGAGCGTCTCTATGAGTTAAGAAGTACCTATAAATTGACACAAAAAAAAACATATATATGCGGTATACTGTATACAAGTTTATTTAGACTTAAGAGTGTCCTTAAGTTGCTTCTAGGTCGCAAATATATTTTTGAATTTAACTCAAGTCTAGTTGAATATCGACAAATATTTAAAGCAAATCTATTGCACAGTTGAGTATATATCTAACTATGTGAGATTCCTAATTTAACTCGATTCGAGTTAAATATTACTGGGTGATCAAAATATGGCATGGTGCAGCCGGAAATCTGCTCCTTGAATTTCAACTCGACTCGAGTTGATCACTCGATTCCGGAAACAGATTATCTTCTCGCGAATAAACGAGAGGACTTGATGATGTCCTATTCAACTCGAGTCGAGTTGAATATTAACACCCAGGGATATAGCATTCTTGATTCTGTGAATATTATTGATACTTAACGAATATATCTCCAATTATGTAAAATTTATATTTAACTCAATTCGAGTTAAATATTATTGGGCTTATTACAATATCAAGTGTTCATGTCGAATATCCACAGTCACCGTGAATTTCAACTCGACTCGACTTCAAATTCCACACCAATACAAGGAGCATCCCCTTGTTGGTAATCCAACTAAAACTAGAGGATTTCCCATTTCAACTCGACTCGAAATGAATATCAACACCCATGAATATATCATTCTTGATTCTGACACCATGCCTGATACTTGATGAATTACAATTTAACTCGACTTGAGTTGAAATTGTACAGTTGAAAGTTGACATCTATACTACGGAGATATAATTTCAACTCGACTTGAGTTGAATTTGTTCACTAAGGACCAGTATGCTTAAACATTCTCCCGGAAATATCGTCGGTATTTACGGACCTCAAAACGAGCTAACACTCGATATTATACAGTGACGTATAAGGTGCGGCATGGACCTCATCTAGTGAATGAGCACATATTCCAAGACAAAATACCCACAGACACAGAAAAGTTATCCGCGACCCGTAGATAACGTGTATGCTATTAATAGTAAGTGTTGAAACACTGAGGAATTGTGCCTTGCACTCAATTTGCGAACCACGCTCACCTGCGATCTGCAGATTTTGAAAGGAAAAGTATGGCTCCCAACTGAAAAAACCACGGACAACAATCAGTAGCTAATTCAGAAGTCGAAAAATACATGACGAGCAACTGTGATAACTTGAAACATAATCAAACTAATACATCATGCGCCTTTTCCACAATACTAAAACCTCTAAATGAGAAACTACATCGGACGCAGTCAGCGCCAACTCAAACTCTTTGTACACAAACACGCAACCTTGAACACACACACTGGAAGAGAATATCAAACTAAGCGCACCTTGAGAGCACGGACGATAGTGAGAGAAAATGAAAGGAAAGGTTGAGAGACTGACTAGCCCGACCCCAGCCCGACCTCAACGGCTACATCGTGAGAGTATCCTCAACGCCCAATATCGTGCAAAAAGCCGACGCATTTTGTCACAATATGAACTTTGTCTTCATTAGGCTCTGAAATAGAATTCCACTTTTTAAAACGGGATTTTGAAAATAATAGGCGGCAAAGATGTTTCGGCGGGAAAATGATTTTGGAGGGAAATACATTCTTTAATATGGATTTTTTATATTTTACAAACGATTGTATCTCAAATTTTTCTCCATAAAATTAAATATTTCATACATAACTATGACTTGTGGAAGACAAATTCAAATTCGTATTCATATATTTATTGAATAGGATATAATAATTACAAAATTAGAGTAACTAGTGTAACTGAGAACAATCCATTGACAAATCTTTACTTAATTAGGCACAATCAATAGAATCAAATATGTGGTACACTACTTATAAAAAATACCTTAAAAAAACATAGAATACTTATAGAATAAAAATAGCACAAATAAATGGGCAAAATGAATAAATATAAATATTCATATATATATATACATATTATTTTAAATACATAATAATTCAATTCAAGTATAATTGTGTTTGATAAATTTGATAACAAATTAAGCATTTATTGTGCTATCTTATTATAGAATGAAAAAAGCGCAATTACATGCACATAAGAGTACAAATATATATAGGAATAACTTTTTAAAAAAATAAATATATATATATATATATATATATATAAATATAGATATACGTATATATAGATATATATACGAGTACAAATGTATATGAATAAATAAATAAGCACGTATATAGATACATAGATACTTATGTAGAAGATAAATTCATAAAATTTTAATTCAATTATATTAATTTTAAGATAAAGTTGAATACAAATTAAGAAATGAGGGTAATTCTCTGTAAATTTACTCTAGTTCGTTCTGTCATGTGTTTTTTGTTTTTAACGAAACATTACATTATAATAATATATTAGCTATATTATTAGTATTTTATTGTTATATTCCTAGTATAGAAGTTATAACAATTGTGCATGATCAACATTTACATATCATTTGAGTGTTGATAATTATGGTATATTTCATTGTTATATAGGTTCAATATTACTAAATTGACTCTCATTCTATTTGAAGTGAGTTCTCGAAGACTATTAGAAAAATACTGTGTTAGTGTTTGTAAGGCGGTTTGTAGCCAATAATCTACTTTTATAACATAATACTGTTGGACAATCTTTTGGTATGTATGATGTATGGCTATGGTATGAATGATGTATGGAGATGATATGCGTGATGTATGGCCATGATATGTGTGATGCATGTCTATAGTATACATGATGTTTCTCAAAGATATCTTCTATCTATATACTCTCACTGTCTTATTTATGTTGTCCAATACGTTCTCTCAAACCTTCCTACCCACTTATGTATCTATCTAATAATATTATTAATATGTAGCCAATAATATTAATAATAAAATTTTATGTTGTAATAATATTAATATAATACTCATAATTTAATGATGATTTAATGTAATGGGAATAATATAGTAGTTATAGTAATAGTACAATACACGCCAAATAAAATTTGCGAAAAAGTTATTCTAATTGTAGTACCTAGTTCCAAGGGTTTAGAACAAAAATTTGTATAAATAGAACAAACAAGTGATATCATAGACAGTGGTGGACGTGATATTAGAGTAATTTTCCATCTTCAGGTAATCGATCGATGTAATTGATGTTCCCCATCGTGGGAGGCCATGTCTACACGTATCCATTTTAGCAATGGTGACTTTACTAGTCTATATATTGTCACAGACATACATTAGAAACTTCTAGAAGAACCTCGTATTCGTTATATCGGGAAATATGCAGGATTTTGGGAGATCGATAAGGATTTATGAGGCCTGAAAGTTGTACGATTGGCCTGTAAATTGTACAATTTGGATGACTTGATAACCTAAATATGATAGAAAGATGCTATAAACGTGGGTTTAGCGCTTGTATTGAGTGCTAAGTGTTGTTGGAAAGTACTGATCCATACAAAAGCCAAAGTATAAGAGGCGAGTTTGAGAATATAATTGAAATTTCCAAATTTTATATATGATAAATTACTCGAAGAGTAATTAATATATAGTTTATTCATTGTATTCAACAGTAATTCAGCTATCACTACCTAAGGCGTTCCACCATATGCGATGATACGAGACTTTATGAACGCACGTTGACGCTGACGTGTTCACCCGAAATCATTATCTTGCATTATAGGGTTATCGAGCAGTCATTGCAACCTTTGTCTTCGATTATCCTCAATGCTCGATTTAGGTAGCGAATGGCGACGCTTTTCGGAAAAACTCTTCTAGTCGCTTCCTTTACATCAGTCAAGAAACCATTAGAAGACTGAGGCTTTGAAGGTTCCTCCTGCACATAATGAATTCAATTCCCTCTTAGAGCAAATTATGGAAATTACAAGCGCGTAACATACCTATTCGTGTATTCTTTGAGGGCATCGAAGTTAGCTCGACTCGAGCTAAAAGAAGCTCTCGTTATGAGAGCATTGTACCTCATACTCTAGGAACCTAAAACCATTTTCATATCACAAATTACAGCGAAATCGGAAAAAATGCTTCGAAAAGGTGAAGGAAACTAACCTTTGGTGAAAAATCATGAGTTATGTCAACCTCCTCGTCATACAATACGCGATTGATTCGCCCACATCTATTGTCGATCGGTTTAACTTTATGACCTACTGAAAGTGACCTCATGGGCGGAGGCGACTGATTACGACTCCATCGTCCAATTCACGTACTGGACAGCTAGCCACGGGACTGTTTACCACTCCATCGTCCACAACCATGGTCGAGAAATCCATGGTTGACTGAGCCGTTGCAGCTGACTGCATCAATAGACCTCTACTCCGGAGTGTTGACCCTACTTCCTCACCATTAATAAACGAATCTACCGAAGCACGACCCCCTGCAGAACCTATTATAAATGATTGACACGATAATTGACAGATAAACAGTTGTCAGTTGAGCTCTTTCTGAACATACAATATTCAGAATTAGACACTTAAGTACACCGGAGGATTATTGGGATCCGGAAAAGACAGGCACTCTGCAGGCGATGGGGTAGACACAGAGGCCATCAAACATAGAACCCCGTCCAACTCCAACACCACATTCAACCACTTTGGCTTGGACCGTAAAAGACTGCGCGAGATATGCGTAATCGGTAGCTCGGGCGAGATACGCTATTTCCGCTGTTTCCGCTGTTTGGACGGTCCTACCTGCTGCGTGGGAAGAGGTAACAAAAGCTAATGGTATTAAAACAAGAGGGTGTCTACCTTGCAAAATGCTGAAGTATGCAAAGAACTGCCAGCAGTCATTTGGTATTGAACCGCGACACCCAGAGGTAACATGAGGTGGTTGGTGGGGGATTTTGAAGCAATCGGACGGAACAAGGTATTCAGAAGGGGGGCCTAGTAGAAAAGGACGATGTTAAGGGCCTTGTGATGAGAAAGACGCAGACTTAGTGAAGACAAAAAGTGATGTACAAAAAAAGAGTCTCAATTTTATTGAATGATGTTTCAATAAGTACAACGTTTATAAGTGTACTATGAACAAAAAGCGAAACAATATCCAAGAATTTGGAGACGACTCGTTGATGTCATTGGTGCCATTGGTGTCGGGCTCCTGTCAAACAAGGAGCGTCGGCTTTAAAATTACTAAATGCAAAAACTTCAAGACATGACGGAATAGCAGAGCAACTGCCATCACCAGCAACAATCACATAGACAAACAGAAGAAAAGGATAGTAACTACTCTCTGGATTTACCGGTGAAGACTTACCCGTCTCGATAGTCACGGGAGAGTAACGGGAAGAGAAAACCTCTGCATTCTCCCCCACACCCAATGCTACTGCAGCGGTGTGATTCGTCGCCGATGCCGTAGCCTCAGTCGGGACATCATGCCCTTGTGCAGGCCTATCCGAAATCTCGAGGGGTATGGGGCGGTGTGCGATCTCCGCTTCAGCAACAATAGGAGGATGTGGAGGCGCGACGATGGCTGGTGGACTCGCATCACAGATGCTGAGGCGAGGTTGATCGGGGTTGATGGAGGCAATGGGGACAGGAATATTAGGTAGTTGGGTTAAGATATTTCCGAATGAAATAAACATCTGCTCCATCTTGCCCAGTGCCATGCGAGTTTCAGATTGAGAGCTCAGGAATGTGGACTCCAATCTATCAACTCGTGCATTCTAGGCTACGATGTCTGCTAACCTTTGCTTCTCTTTCTCTATTTCTTCCTTTGCCTTGAGGGCCTTCTGCGTCTCCTTTTCTTGCCGCTTCTGTGCCCGCTTCTGATCCTTCGTGAGCAAAGGGGCGACAATTTCCAGCTTAACTAGTGTTTGTGAAGGCTCTTATTCTTCCCTGAGCGAAGGCATGACAGGAAGAAGAAGATTATCCTCAGTGCTCTTTGGCTATGGAGAACTAGGCTCCCTCGAGAAGTCGTAATACCGGATTTCTATGTTATCCTCCGGCTCGTCCTCGAGCTTCCACACTCCTTTCGCAAACCATTTGTCGTACTTCCCCTTCTCAATCTGCCTCCAAGGTGCGATCTGTGGGCATTGGAGAGCAGCCGCCAAAGTAGTCTCGTCGTGGGATGGATCGGGTGCCACTTCGTCGCCTAAGGTTATGGCCACGGGGTCAGCATCATCAGCGCGGTCATCGTCGTTGCCGTCATCGTCGTTGCTCGCATCCTCAACATCGTCATGGTCGGACGAGTCAGAGCTGTCAGAAGTCGGCGCATCCCGTGGCAGTTGCTCTTGGCTAGGCACTACATCGTCTTCGCCAAAGATCCCCTGGTAGACGTGATCATTCGAGTTCTTCGAACGAATCTCCCTTCGAAAACCCGAGGGTGGAACTGTGTGTTGAACCGAAGTCCCAGCGGCCCCAAGATCGACGACCCCAGGAAACTGCTCGTTTAGCTCGAATTGAGCTAAATCCTCACCGGATCGACGAACACAACGCACGCGCTGGAGGAGGGGGGCTCTCTATGTCTCCGACGAGATCACAGGCGCCATAGTTGGATTCGAGCGCCCTCTGTGCTTGAGGTACGGTATGGCTTCTTGATTGAGAAGCCTTGCTTGCTTGCGCCTCAGAAGAAGAACGCTTAGCGGATTTGCACTAGGGGGCGCGTGCTGTACCGCGGCCACGAGACGCTGAAGACCGAGCTCGACCGCTTCCACGACCTTGAGGGGGAGCACGAGCAGTACCACGACTACAAAGAAGAGCACAAGCAGTAATGGACGGAATTGCCACGGCTGCCTAGTCAATTGCGAGAGGAGACACGAGAGCAACGGTTGAATCCATGAGGGCATTCATCCCCGCCGGAGATGAAAGACCACCTTCATCTTCACGTTCGTGCTCCGAAGCTGAAGAGTCCAAGGTTGTCATATCGGGCGTATTGAGGCAATCGGGCGGACAAAACGGACGTACGAGTTGTCACAGGCGGACGGGCGTGCCCGCCCACCTTGATAGTAGGAGGCGTGTAATTTTTTCAAGGGTAAGAAACTTTGCAGTAAAAAGCCACGTAGGTAGTGACGTGTAAGTCCATTGTGGCGTCGGGGCGGGTGAAATTGTGCCATGGCGGGTGAACTTTTGTTAGGGCGGGTGAACTTTTTAGGGGACGGGTGACCTTTAGAGGGGACGGGTAAACTTTTGAGGGGGCGGGTTACATTGGTGGCAGGGCGGGTGAGGGGAGGAGGGGGCGAGTCACTGAGGTGCGGGACAGGTGAGGGGTCGAAGGGGGCGGGGGAGGGGGGGGTAGAGCGGGGGAGGGGGGTAGGGCGAGGGAGGGGGGGTAGGGCGGAGGAGGGGGGGCGGGGCGGAGGAGGGGGGGCAGGGAGCGGGGGAGGAGGGGTAGGGCGGGGGAGGGGGGGTAGGGAGGGTAAGGGGGTAAGGTGGGTTAGAAAGAGGTAAGAGGATAAGGTGGGTTAGCGGGGGGATAGGGGAGGGGGTAAGGGGGGGTTTAGAGGAAGGGGTAAGGGGGGTTGCTGCGTTTTCATTTTTTTTTAAATTATTTTCTTGAATTTTTTTTTGAGAATTTCTTCAAATAGAAATATTGTAGTATTTTTAAACTGATTCATGCATAGGTTGAGTGGTATTTGGCAAGGTATGCATATGAGCGGTTGGAAGAGTGAGGAGGGGTGGGAATAAGTAAATATGTGCACTCAAATAAAAACAATGCAATTAATATGTCATAGGACGAAGTACACATGCATCAAATAAGAGAAATTGCCTTATTTTTTATACATTAGGCGAATGTAATGTAGTAAAAAGTAGAAATCATGAATAATAATATGATTTAATATAATTCATAGTGAATAACAATACAACGTAGATATAAAGAAATTATATATATTCCCACAACACATAATCTGAACTTCTCTTTTTTTTTTATAAACTTATGCACTATAATAGACTAAGAATAGTCTCTAATAAAGGACTACAATAATGATGAGAAGTTCTAAAATACCCAAATAGATAATATAAGTCCATTCTACTTATATAAACGATTTGATCGCCGCACCCTTTCAGTGGATGTACCCTCCATGTTAGGATCTCGAATCAGGTCTTGGATAACAACGTCATCATCATCAGGCGCCTCATCGCACTGTGGGTCACCATCATTGTTGTCGTCGTTGTTGCCACGTTCAATATCATTGTCGTCGTCGCTACCACTTGAAGACAAGTAGACTCATTGCGGAAAAGGGCTATTTTTTCGTTGTATAGGTTTTCCTCAAGTCTAATAACCTTGTGTCTCTTTGCTCTGGGACACTCTTCATCTGAATTCACCGGCGGTCCTCTAGGAACAACAAAAGCTGGTGTTGATGAAGTGCGAACAGAAACATGTGTGTCCACGAATGGTTCAATTACCGTGTTTGGGTTCCTCCCCCCTATTCCTAATGAAGAACGTCTGCTTGGCCTGGAAGACAAGACATCGCCAACATTTTGTCCCCCTCCATCTAGAGTGTCTGCAATGCCTCTAGGCCGTATCCGTTTTGTAGTGGATGTTGAGCCTCCAAACCCTCTGTGGTCTATGTTTCCGTTAGGAGTGTTAGTTCCCCACGGCCTCTAGCTCCGTTTTTTCGACGTGCTCGGTGGTATTGTCCCATTGGATGATGGATACCGGGCCTAGGGATGATAGGAGGCCTCCCACGGGACCCATCAGATTGAGAAGCTCTTCCACTAGCATTTGTTGCTCTTCCACTAGTATTTGGCATAGGTGTATTTAGCCCAGAGACTGTTCTGGAGACCAGAATATCCGCGTGCATTGGGTCAACATCATCGGTGAATTTGAATGCATCGTGAATCCTACTGAGATTCGGATTAAGACACTGGGGCGCAACAACAGGTGTAATAGTTCTCCCAATCCCTCCCAATCTTGATGCATTTGGGCTATTTCCCACTTCCTGCGGGGCTACATCTTTAAAACGATCTACAATTGTTGTATAGGTATTGGGAGTTCAATAGTACCAATTGTGCCATCTTCTCCCTCGTTCAGCTCATTGTCCTCATTGTTTCCGAAAGAGGGGTGGTTGTTGTTAACATCATGAGCGGGTATGGTTTGATTTGCTTCACGATCTAGCCCATGATCTGAATCTTTGTTTTCCGAATCCGGTACTGTAACACTACTAAAAAACAGTGACTGAATCAACAAAAAATCAATTGATTTCTGTTGCTTGGGGCACTGCATTGACCGAATTCACTGATTTTTGAGCTTTTTGTAAAAATCATCAGTTTGCAAAATATCTTTTGCTGATTTGAGTAGTGTAATGACCGAATCAACAAAATTTCATCACATATGGAATCTTTTAGGAATATTTTTGGAATCTTAGGAAATAATTTTGGAATATTTTTGGAATCTTCCAGGATCTTTGGAATCTTTGGGAATCTTTTGAATCTTTTTGTGACATTGATTAAAATGCAAAATGAAAAACGAAGATGCTTTGGGGCATCCTCACTTCTTCAAAAGAAAAAAAATTCAAATTTTTTTGATATTTTTCCTACATGTAGAAAGATACATGCACGAAATAGAACATAAAAAATTTTGAAAAAAAATTAATTTTTACATCGTGAAAAATATTCAAAGTCTGCTGGGCAGTAAGAAGACGCCTAAGCGACAAAAAAACAAAAATTCAGAAAATTTCGAAATTTTTTCTACATGTAGAAAAATATCTGCATGGAAAAGAGCATAAAAAATTTTTGAAAAATACATCGTGAAAAATATTCAAAGTCTGATGGGCAGTAAAAAGACGCCCCAGCCTCAAAAAAAAAAAAAAAAAAAAAAAAAAAAAATCGAAATTTTTTTTTACATGTAGAAAAATACCTGCATGAAATAGTGCAAAAAAAATTTTGAAAAAAGAAACGTTTATAAAAGGCAATTTAATAGCCAATGGGGTGGTTTGCCTATAAGTAAAGTGTTAAAACATAGATGTGCACGCATGAACTAAGGTGGTGTGGTGGCGAAGGGCGTGGGTTAGGAGGCGAGAGGTCTTGGGTTTGAGCTGCTTTTGCGGCATAGAGGGCTACTGAGGGGTTTGGGTGGGCACCACTTGTGCGACAGTTGGGTTTGCGGTGGGCCCCACCTGGCTGTTTTAATTCTAATTTTAATCTTATAAAAAAAAATTATGCTTGACCGAATCAATAGATAATATCATCACTTTCGTGTTGATCAATGTCCGGATCAACACGTCCGAATCAACTAAAAATTTCAACGATTTCATGTTGGTTTGGACACTAAATTTTCTAGTAGTGTAATCCGCGCTTGATTGATGTCGACATCAGGGCGATTGTCTGGCGATGGAATGCGACGAGTAGGACTTGTACTCCATGCTCCAGCACCCCAACGGATTGGCTCTTGGTCATCGTCCATTGCATCGTCTTCACCGTAATATTCCCTACTCTCCCCTAGAAGGTTTGCACCTTCAGCCCAGAGATTTGGATTTTGTCGGTACTCTCTACCTTCCCAATTGGCTTCCATGTCACTATCGTCCTCCTCTTCTAGGAACTCTCGGTTGGGCTCATCTACCGGAACTGGGCCGAGGGCATCTGGGTCTGAATCCTTTGAGTTGACATTGTCTTCATACTAGCGAAGTGGTTCGGACCCTGGACTTTTTTGTAATACACGGCCATTGGTATAGATATACACTAATGTCTCTGCCTTTTCTGGGGCTAACCGATTTCGGCTCTTATTGTGCACAAATGAGTAAGCACTCCAATTACGCTCACAGGAACTAGCTGAACATGTGAGAGACAATATGCGTATAGCTATTTTGGAAAGGTACTGATCTCCAATCCTATACCACCATTGATGGGGGAGCATGTTCATTGCACGGATGTTGAAGGCAATGTCGGGGCTATATGGGCTTGTACCTTCGTCATACTCTTGTAATTCGGATATGACGTCTTCATACTTCACACCCACCACGTCTTTTAATTTCTGAATTACACGATATAGCGCACGGAGGGCTACGCCGTCTTGTTTAAGCGCTGCATTCTCCTTGAGATATGGATCCAAGAGGGCAGCTGCGTAGTGAAGATCCGTAAAAAACATGGCCCTCCTCGCTTTGAATGAATCCTCCAACATTGTTGCAATATCTGGTCGGACGCTAAATGGTGGATCCCTGAATGAAGTCACATGTTGATGCAATCCTTGTAGTATGAGCCATGCTTTACCCATTGCAGGTTCTCGGCCATCGAACGCGCCTAATGCTCTCAACACCTCCTCCATCATGTAAATGAAATTCTTGCACCGCAGCCAGAAGGCCCCATCCTCAATGGTGCACACGATATTGCGCATGGCGGTGGCTGCCCGCTCCCCTCCCATTCTGTCCCTCAATGTATTGGTATATTTCTGAACTCGGGGATGGTCTTTCAGTTCCTCTAGGACAGGATTGAGTTTGACGAGTCGGTCCAGCATCAACATATTGCATGCAAAGCGCGTCTCCACCGGCATCAGGATTGAAAGTTTAGGACTCAATTCACAAAATGTTGTCATTGTTGCATGATGGTTCCTAATATAATGGCACAACTTCCTTGCCCTCTAAATAAGGTCCTTGAAGATAGCGATTTTGCCCAATCTTCCAACAGGAGATCCAAAGCATGAGCCATGCATCCTTGCGAGAAAATCCATGGATACTCCTCCATAATACATTTCATTGCTCCAAGCATGTTTGCAGCATTATCCGTACACACTGCAGTCACCTTCTTAGGTCCCACCTTCTCAATGAATACTTTGAGCTTGTCTGCTATATACGTCGCAGATTTTGTCTGCCCAGTGGTGTCAATGCTTTCTAGAAATACATCTCCAAGTGGGCACGTCGTCATCACATTCATGAGGGGCCTACGATTAACATCGTCCCAACCATCGGTGCATATGGACACCCCATACGCGGATTTTGCAAATCCAATTCTTGACTCAATCTCCTTCTCGACTCGCAATCTGCTAGGTTCTATGGGATTAGTCCTGAATTGGTGATAAGATGGAGGAACATAGTCATACCTCGCCTTGGACTTCAATAAAAAACGGGTTTTTGGCCACGTTGAATGGGATTGAATGCGTTATAGAAACAATCTGCCCACTTTTCATTCAATTCTCTTCTCTTCGCGGTGTTCAAAGATTCCTCCATGCTACGTTGGCGTACTGCTACGGACCTCGTGTAGCTGACATGCGCCTCGGGTAGCTGAGATGGAGTGTCGATTCTCACGTCCCTCTACCACGCACGCATTTCGGCCTCCTCTATGAGGACTTCCACCCCCTCACTCCAACCCCTGTGTTTGTATCAACACCTACATGGCATGAAGAACCACTAGGAATTCCCTTGGAGAAACCATCTGTAGTAGAATCTCCACCGTACATGTCTTCATCACTCATTCTGTCGGGAACTATGCCCCCACAATTTGCAAACCTGCTACGAACACGATGCAATACAAGCGAACACACACTCTTCTCGGATTTCGGCATGTAGCCTAGGTGCATGAATGCTCGAATTCGTTTGTAGGTGAATGTTGTGTTGCAAAAAACACAAGTAATGTTCCCATCATCATGAAATTCATACCACAAATTCCACTCTCTTGTTGTCCTCCGTTGGCTTCCCATCGCATTCGAGCCTAAAGGATGAAGGCTCTAGTGGCCAATTTGGTATATCATGTAAACCCTCGTAATAATTCTTTGCTTTATTCTCTTGCGTGAACCAATTTTGACATTAGCTCCGTTGTCAGCTAACGCTGGGCTAGGAGGGGCGGGTTACAAATGAGAAGTTCGCCCCTTATATAGAGGTTGGACCCCCCATGGTACATGGATGGGAAGATGGGGATTTCTATGAGGAGGGGCGGACACACTGGGACGGGCGGGCGGGCGGGGTGACGGGAGGGGCGGGTTACGGGGTGAGGGGCGGGTTATTGGGGGTGGGGCGGGTTACGGGGGGGAGGAGCGGGAGAAGGGGGGGGGGGGTACGGGAGTAGAAGGGTAGAGAGGAGGGGTAAAGGGGGGGAAGGGAGGGTAGAGGGAGAGGTTAGGGGGCGGGAGAAGGGGGTGGCGGGGGAACGCGGGGGCGGGAGAAGGGGGCTTAGGGGAAGAGGGGGCGGGGGAAGGGGGGGTTTAGAGGGAAGGGGGAGTTTAGAGGGAAGGGGGGGCGGGGGAAGGGAGCGGAGGAAGGGGGCGGGAAAAGGGGGGGGCGGGGGAAGGGAGCGGGGGAAGGGGGGGTACGGGGGTACGGGGGTAGAGGGAGGGGTAATGGGGAGTATAGGTAAAGGGGGTGGAGGGTTAAGGAGGGGAAAAGCAGGGTATGAGAGTAGGGGGGAGGGGTAGAGTGAGAGATAAGGGGAGGTAGAGGGAGGGATAAAGGGGGGTAGGGGGATGGATAAGGGGGGGGTAGGGGGAGGAATAAGGGTGAGAGAGGTGGGATAGGAGAGGAGGTAAGGAGGGTTGCTGCATTTTTTAAATTTTGTTTAAATTTTTTAAAGTTTTCTAAATAAAATGTTTTTTTAAATAAAATGTAATATAGTGTTGGGAAGAAGAATGAAATAAACATAGCACTACCCACCAGTATATTCTCTAGTCTTAATATGAATTGTGATCCTAAAATCAAATATATGATAAAACCATTAGGATGATAAATTTATTTGTAATATAGTATTGGGAAGAAGAATGAAATAAACATAATAGAAGGTGGGATTGGAGAGAAATAGCACACATTTTAAGAAGATCATTTTTATGGAGATGTGGTAGCTCGACTTTGAAATATAGGGGAGAATTGGTTTGTAGTGGGGCAAATTTGAACAAGAGGGAGAAGTACGGAAACTTCAATTCTCTCTTTTCTTAGATCCCCCCTTGGCTCCTTCTTCCACCTACCGGGTATTTTTAAAGTAATGAAGTCCAAACATTCCTCACTAAAGCCGGGATTTGGACTTTCCCGGATATAGTGGGTGGAATGTTTGACTTTTCTATGATTGGATTGACTATGCCTACCCTTCCCTCCTCTTCTATCGCCACTCCTCTCTCACCCCCTCACTCCCTCACCCTCACTCCCCTTACTCCCCCTTACCTCCTCCGCCTTCCGCCCCCGGTAGCGGCCCTACCCCCTTGGTATCCGCCCTATCCCCCCGGTATCCACCCTATCCCCCCGGTATCCGCCCTACCCCCCGGTACTAGCCCTACCCCCCCTGATACCCGCCCTACCCCCCATGGTACCCGCCCCTCCCCCACCCCGTAACCCGCCCCTCCTCCCGTAACCCGCCCCTCCTCCCGTAACCCGCCCCTCCTCCGGTAACCTGCCCCTCCCCCCGTAACCCGCCCCTCCCCCTCTCACCCACCCCACGTAGTTTTTTCGAAATTTTTTGCAAAGGTTTTTGTCATCCCTCTCACCAATCTTATGTTTTGCAAACAAACATCTTTAATAGGATAAGAAAATCCAAACATTCCCTCATTGAAACCGGGATTTGGAGTATCCCGGATATAGTCGGGGAATGTTTGGGTTTCCAATGCTTGGATTGACCATCATTCCACTCCACTTCCACTTCCTCCCATTCTCTCCTCTTCCCTCTCCTTCTCTCTCCACTCCTCCCTTTCTTTTCTTCTCCTCCCCCCTCACCCCCCTCACCCCCCTCACCCTCCTCACCCCCTTACCCTCACTCCCCTCACTCCCCCTTATCTCCTCCGCCTTCCCCCCCGGTACCCACGCTACCCCCCGGTACCAGTCCTACCCCCCCGATACCTGCCCTACCCCCCATGGTACCCGCTCCTCCCCCCCCGTAACCTGCCCCTCCTCCCGTAACCCGCCCCTCCCCCCGTAACTCGCCCCTCCCCCTCTCACCCTCCCCACGTAGTTTTTCGAAATTTTTTGCAAAGGTTTTTGTAATCTCTCTCACCAATCTTATGTTTTGCAAATAAGCATCATTTATGGGATAAGCAAATCCAAACATTCCCTCATTAATGTCGGGATTTGGAGTATTCCGGATATAGTGGGGGAATGTTTGGATTTCCAATGATTGGATTGACCATCATTCCACTCCTCTTCCACTTCCTCCCATTCTCTCCTCTTCCCTCCTCTTCTCTCCCTACTCCTCCCTTTCTTTTCTTCTCTTCTCCTCTCCACCCCCCCTCACCCGCCCCCCCCCTCCTCACCCTCACCCCCCTCACCCCATCACATCCCCACTCTCACCCCTCACTTTGGATTGACATCCGCTACCGGTATGTTTATTTTTTTTTTTGTCCTATCATATTCATAAGATATTTATTAGTTGATACAAGATTTAAAATAATTTTTCCTCTTACTTAACTGTATATCAAGCTAACCATACAATGACACCATGATAATTAGCATTCACATCATCATTTGATTATAAACACATGCATAGAGTGTGCCAACAAGTTTGCAAAAGAAAAGCATATGTATTTCAGTAGTGCTTAACGATATTTAAAAAGAGAAGTATATCTTGGTTGCTACACAACTACAAAAATCTACAATTAGTTCTCGTCCATTGCTGCACCGCTTGGGCCGGCCTCAGCATTATTTGTACCCTCCGGCAAATCTTCACCCCCTCCCAATCAAAGTCTACGAACTGCAGATCGAGTCCTCCTCGCAGGCCCGTCTTCTTCAAGAATATCTCTCAGGAATTGCGATTTTTGCATGGCTCGAAGCGTGCGTCCGGTTTGGGGACTATGTTGTTCCATCAGAAAATCAATGCTTCGATGGTGTAATAGGTCTGTCCAGTCGGATTCATCTGTTTCCCAAGTCATCTCGTAATCGCGGTCGGAACGCTCTTCCGACGAATACATCATTCCATCGGACTTCCATTTTAGCCCTTCTAAATAAATCCCAAATCGAAACTCCTTGTGCGCTTCGTCCCAATACTCGTTGTAAACCTAGTAGAAGAAGTTTTGCTTGCCATTGGCATTCGAGACATTTGATGGAATTATGATGGCACGCCCTCGTAATTGCCTCCGGATCCCTTCCCCAGCCGACTTCTAGGGCAGCCAGCTGCTTCTCTATAGAAGTGCAAGACAATTTCCAACTCCATACCAAGTCTTCTCCCCATTTCCCTTTGTGTTTAGGAGCATTGGTTTCATTATACTCCCAATGCGGTGGCATGTAATCCTTTAATCCAAAAAGGTTGTACAAGCGCTTGTGGAAGGGAGATTTACATAGCGGACATCGTCGTTGAACAACCATGAAGCCATTCAGGCAAATCGGATGAAACACGTGGCGGCAAGTGCCTACGCAAAATCCTCCTTCAGGTCCAAAGGAATTGCAACACATAGCCAATTTTCATTATCCATCACGAATGTTGCGGGTGCTGGCCACAATTTGGCTGCTTTCTTGATGTCCATCGTATTTTCAAAATCCCACTCGCATTGGGCCCAGTCAATTGTTCCATCCGGTTTTTTTGGCAATTCGTCGGAAAACATCTCATCTACAATTGCCCATGATGTCAAACTATATACTCGCTCTTGATTATGATCCTTCCATGTCCTGTTGATCTTCTTCAACTCCTCGGCTATTTGGTCACCCTTGGCAACGGATAAAATGCATGTCAACTTCCATTGGTAGTATTGCTCAGCCATCTGATTCATTCGACTCTTCAAGACCTCACTATCTTGTCGAACATCTACCAAATCAACTTCAACGGGTGTTGCAGGCAAGCCTAATTCCTCATTATCTGATCGAACATCTACCAAATCAACTTCAAGGGGTGTTGCAAGCGAGCCTAATCCTTCGTTGAAATCTGCATTATCGCATGCCAAGGAGTCAAGCACACTTCCTATGACAATCCGTTTGGACTAGTCGATGTACTAGGTCGTGTTTGTGATGTAGAAGCCCCCTTCCCCTTTGCCATGGCCCCCTCAAGCTCCATGATATGTCGTTGCTGAGATGAGATCTTGTCGCTAGCTCTCCGCATGTCCTTTTTCAGCCGTTGATTCTCTTCCTTCAAGTGTTGATTTTCTCCCATCAATTGCTGAATCTGGCCTTCTCTTGTATCAAAATGCTCCATCTCGACAGACAAATCTACTGGTGGAATTTCATCCAGCACGCCCCCATCCACAACAACCTCCACTTCTTGGGGCTCAATGTTTCTCCCAACTGTATGAACCATCTCCACATCTACTATGTTGGGAAGTAGCTGCACCGGAACTGGTTGTCTTACTTGGGCCAATGAAGCCATGCGCATAGGCTCTAATGATCGAGCCAGCCTCTTCCGCTTATTCCTTTCCATCGTTTTGCGTCGAGGTAAAACTATCTCGTGGAAGCCATCGGAGTCGGAATCAGGCGGGGAGTCAGACATATGGTTATGAGGGTCCAATTCTTTAGGTCTGTTGGCCAAGGGAAACCACCCAGGATCCTCTACCGCCCAAGTTCCAAAGCCAGGGAAACCATTTTGTACTGGTGGTGCTCGAGCCTTGCCTTCTAAACCCTTCACAGTAGACCAATCAAACTTCTTCTTTAAAATGATCTCCACATGAACACCGTGCACTAAATATAACCCGACCTAGTTCTTGTTTGGTAACTTCGTCGAGTACAGGAGTTGGTAAATTTGAAGACATCGGAAAAGGAACTCCGGGTTGGTGCAGTAGCGCAAATTGGCCTTGTTTCTTCTCAAGTGTAAAACATGGCGTTCAGGCTGGAAGGATTTGTCGATGTGGCACCACTCAATGTATTGCTTTGCATGGTCAAAATCCCATGGGTCAGCCACATCTTCCCAGCCTCTGAATGCCAATTTTAAAGGATTATTTAACACATGAAGACGAGCCCGCTGTTGTTTTCCTTGTCGCACTTGTTCTTTGTCTTTTTCTTCCTTGCGGATCGCACCTGGTGTCGCCATCGTTGTAGAAAAAAATTCTAAAACCTCCCCCAAATGTGCTAAAACGCCCTTCCCCAATCTCCAGTCCAACCCTCACGAAGGGAAGTGAATCTGGAGAGCTAGGAAGGGCGGGTTACAAATGGGGAGTCCGCCTCTTATATAGTCGTTGGACCCCCCTCCAACCAACCCTAGCACCAAGCCAGGGCGGATTCCCCAAGGCGGGGCGGGTGACTGGGCCGAGGGGGGCGGGATACTCGAAGGGGGGGTGGGGAGGGGGGGACCAGGGCAGAGGAGGGGGGGGTTAGGGGCGGATTAGAGGAGGGGGTTAGGGGCGGGTTAGAGGGGGTAGGGGGGGTAGGGGGATAAGGGGGGGTTTGTATATTTTTAATTTTTTTTTAACTTTTTAAAAATCTTTATAAATTTTTTTTAAATTTTTTTCAAACGGCAGGAGAGGGGGGGGGAGGTTAGGGGCGGGAGTAGAGGGGGTAGGGGCGGGGTGGAGGGGTTCGGAGAGGGGTTAAGGGGTAGTAGAGGGGGGGTAAGGGGAGTAGCGGCGTTCTTTATTTATTTTATTATTTTAAATTTTTTTTTACTTTTTGTATAATTTTTAAAAAAAAAATGAGCTTTAAAATATTTTTTTATATAGTATGTACAAACCGATTCATGCATAGGTTGAGTGGTATTTGGCAAGGTATGGAACCAATAAATATGTGCACCCAACTCAAAACAATGCAATTAAATATGTTATACGAAGATGTACAAATGCATCGAATAAGAGAAGTTGCTGCGTATATTATATGTATGTGCACAAATGGGGAGTACATATAGTATTGTAATTATCCATGCAATCCTTCTACATACAATAGGCACACGCTAACTTCAAGATTCGCTAAACTAAATAGCTGAAGTACGGAAACAACACATGGGCATGGTCCAATTAAATGGATACTTTTCCAAGGCCTCTTTAACATCGAACGCGGTCAACCTTTTGGACACATCCGGGTCCTGGAGGCCTTTTAATTTGAAACTGAGATGCTCGTGATTCATGGCGCAGTCTGTGCGGTGTGGCATAAAGTACTTTATATTGTACTCTTCTTGCCAAATGCGTTGTGCTAACCACCCGGCGGAGAATGCATCGGCTGCCTTGGAATATATGTGTTTGCATTCCATAACCTCAAGGGGATTGTCTGAACCGCGTGGACCATACAAAAACCATTATTCCGATGCCACAAATTTTTGCCATTTGCGTTCTTCATTCAACTCCTCTAGCTTTGCAAATTCATACTTGGATGGCGCTTGTTCCATCACTCGACTTGAAATCCCTCAATCACAAAGTTCGATGTAAACCGTATCTGGTTTCCAATCATCGAATTGCAATAGAACATTGGTTGAAGTAATGTCGTTGTGCAGATAATTGAGTTTATGACACTTTTCCACAATGACAAGCAACGACAATTCCAAGTCAAGTCGTCGTTTACGGAATGTTACAACCCAACTTAGTTGTATATCGAATAGCCCTGAGTTGAGCTCTTTTGGAATGTCGTTGTATTCCAAGTGCCCTGGGATTTTTCGATTGATATGGATGTCAAAATCTTTGAAGCTACCTCCGTTCCACCATAGCAAAAATCCATCCATTCTTTTAGGATGCAAGTACGATAGTCTGATGATTCCACGGTGCTTTACTGGACATTCACCTGCCTCATTTACGATTGCCATGCGCTTCTCCCTCTCGTTCTTCATGTTTGTCAATTGTTTACGCGCGAATGGAATCCAACTAGGAATATGTTGAAGTTTTATAAGCACCACCTTAGTAACCTTCCCATATCCACCTTGGATACGTTGTCCTGGCATAGATACCACGATAACGGTTGATTCTAGCCACTTGAAAGTTCCAATGTTGCAATGAGACATAACAACATCCTCGGCTTTTAATTTCCATCTCTCATTCCTCTTCCCACGAGCTTTCGAAAAGGATTGACCAAAACTTTTTACTAAATCTAGCTTTGAAACTAGTTTGTCATCTTCATTTGTCCATTTGCTCTTGTCTGTCAATTTCTTCCCCGAAATATACGTCCAGGCGTCTACGGTGTTGGTAGTCAACTCTACCACTCTGAGGTCCAACCATGCACCGTGGTCGTAGAAGTTGGTCCAATCACAAAGTTCGTAATTGTTTTCAAAACAACGCTCCAAGTATTGGTGAAGATCGTGACACAAATTGTTAAATCCTTCCTCATTCGCCCCAAGGTAAGACCTATGCAAATCTGCCATAGTTCGTATCTCATAGAAATGTATACCATTCCGTCGAGCAAATTCAAGATACTCCTCGGTTGGCATAAGTGGTGACTCTTCCTCCTATGGCAAGATCAAATTGTTCTTTTTTGCTCCTTTCCTTTTTTTCTTTTTTCCCTTTCTTTTCTGTGATCCCGAGGAAGACGGGTTTGTAGAAAATTTCTTCTTTGAGATTTCCTTTGTTTCTTCAGGACGGTCAAGGGGGGTTTCCAAATCCCGCCCCCTCTCTTCCTCTGCCCCCCCTCCCCCTCCCCCTTCCCTCCCCTTCCCCCTCCCATCCCCCTCCCCCTCTCCCGCCCTGCCTCCCCCTCCCCTCCCCTGCCCCCCCTCCCCCGCGCTGGCCCTCTCCTCCCTCGCCCTGACTCCCCCTCACCCGCCTCTAACCCCTTTCACCCGCCCTGTCCTCAGCCTACGTGGCGCATACGTGGCGTGTACGTGTAAGGATTATTTCGAAGTAAACCCTCAGCTATTCTGAGACCATTGGAATCAAGCATTGCAAGAGTCCTCCCTCTCCAGAGCCGTGGAGGAACAACTTGAGCAGCAAGTAAACTAGGATTCATAGGTGCATCGATGAAAGTGTCATCGTCTGAAGAGGAATCCATCCTGTAATATATCTTCACAAGGTTAAAACCTATTTGAACAAAAACATGGTCACAACTTCAGGGCAGTTTGAGAAATAATTACATGCAGTTTAGCTCGAGTCGAGCTAAACTGACTAAGAGAATACATTCTACAGTTTAGCTCGAGACGAGTTATACTGCATTAAGTATTCTATTAACCAGTTTAGCTCGATTCGAGCTAAACTGTCTTACGGACAGCGCCTTGCACTAAGGCTCGACTCGAGCAGAAGTGGAAGTACAGTTCCGCGCTTTGAATTAGCATAACACCAGCTAAACAGAATTACCAGATACATACTCCAGTTTAGCTCAACTGAAGCTAAACTGCCCGACCGAACACATATAGCAGTTTAGCTCGGGTCGAGCTAAACAGTAGAAACATATATTGCATACAATTTAGCTCGACTCAAGCTAAACTGCAAAAACATGTCTGACATACAGTTTAGCTTGACTCGAGCTAAACTGTAGAAACATACATTGCATACAGTTTTGCTCGACTTAAGCTAAACAGCAAAAACATGTGTGACATACAGTTTAGCTCGAGTCGAGCTAAACTGCAGAAACATACATTCCATACATTTTAGCTCGACTCGAGCTAAACTACAGAGAAATTCATGCCATACAGTTTAGCTCGACTCGTGCTAAACTGTAGAAATATACATTGTATATATCGACTCCAGCTAAATTGCAAAAACATGTATGACATATAGTTTAGCTCGAGTCGAGCTAAACTGTATGGACACATACCTCTGTAGTTTAGCTCGACTCGAGCTAAACTGCAGACGCATGCATGGCATGCAGTTTAGCTCGACTGGAGCTAAACTGCATGAATATGCATACATACAGTTTAGCTCGAGTCGAGCTAAATTGCATGACAAGATACAAGACTAGTCCCGGGAATTCCGGCGGTTTTTACGGGATTCAATTAGTATGCAAAATTCCGTTACAACCAGCGCTCTCCCATTCTATCGTCACACGCAAGAATCAAAATATACTCCTGTATCAACGTAATTGTCAAATCAAAAGAATATGTCAACAACAACGACTCTGAATGCACAAAGGTTAAGTACAAGCGATTAGAATACAACCACTGAAGAGACTTTATCAACTAATACTACTCAAGATAAGGAGAAAACTATGAAGAAAAATGAAACAAACAATGCGGGAAGCTTTGCAAAGCAAATTGAATGACAAACAATCATACAGAATGCAATCGAGAAACACGTACGCGAAGGTAGAGGTTGAGCTAAAGGAAGCGCGGAGAACTCAAATACGTCGACGGAGTTCAGCGCACTTAGAGATCGAGAAGAAAAGAATCATTATGTCCTGGATTTCGGAGGTCATTGCGCAGCGCAATGCCGTTTTCGCGCTATCCCAGAAATAGAAAAAGGGAGGGAATTGACGTTTGGATAATTGAAAATTGGAGGGAACTGAAGTCTCGAGAGATGTAAATGGGCGCGAACTGAAGTGTCAAGAGTTAATAATGGGCGGGAACAAAAGGGCCGACATTTGATGATTGGCGGGATTGGGGTTATAGGGTTTAGGGTTTAGGATTTCTGATTACAGGTGTGATAATTGTTATCGGTCAGAAAAATGTTAATCTTTATACACCTAATGTGAGGTATACTATGTTAGCAAACACTCATTGAGAAAGTAAAATTTTAGTTAAATTACTTGGAAGCAATACAATGGATACGACTTCTAATTTCATATTTTTGTGAATCGAGTATCCTTAACCTCAAACTTTCTTTGTAAATAAAGTTTCTATACAATAAATTCGATGCAACATTTACCTTAAGGTCAAGTCTTATCAAGTATTAAGCTATCATCTTATCTATAAGTTTGATAATACTAACTTTTTTGTGTGTATGCACTTGCTAACAATTCATAGTTGAATACTGATTATTATACACTTCAAATTAATTCTATCATTTGCTATTTCTCGTTAAAAATTGATGAGTAAACATAATTTTTATTAAATTGTGTTTGCTTATTCGTATGTACGTAATATATATGATAAAATTATATAATTTAATATAATATATGATATTTATTACATATTATATTATATACTATTTATCTATATATAAAAATATATCTTTCAAATTGTAAATTCATACAATGTCAATATAATTTGAAAAAGAAATCTTCAAAGTAATATACGATGAAAAATTTATACAATTTGATAAGAAAATTTATTAACCCTGTTAAATCCAATTTGAATATTTAATTAAAGAAATTTTGATGTACACAAAATTTTTTATTTAAACTTAATATCAATGTATACATGCTCAATGGTATATATGTTATTTAATTTTTTTAAACATAAAGCTTACCAAAATAAGATTTCTTTTGAACGTTTTAATTTGATTTGTAGATGTTAAACCTTATAATTGGATTTCTTATTGAAATGTATAAAATCAATTGCAAATATAGACATTTTTTCGTTTCATATATGCATTTATCAAATACAATCAATACATTCATTGATCTTTAATGTTGAAATTCTATTTTGCAAATTTTAGTAACTTTTAAATTACCTATTAACAATTGTCTCCAAATGCATTTTAATGTCTTTAAGCATAGTGTATAGTGTAAGAACTATTATAAGCTTTGATCCTCCAAACACAATCGGTATCTAGTAGTTTGTATTAAATGTTAGTACAAAGCATTTTGTACAATGTCACTCAAAACAAATGATTGTAGAGTATGCAGAAGAGCTGAATGATTTTTTATCGAATGAACAGATTTTGTGCTTGTAATGAAATGTTTTTTTGTAGATGTTGTGTGTATATACCGTCAGGTACATTTGTACAGATGATTGTAAACATTGCTAGCAGAGTAAATTCTGGTGTTGGTATTGGTTATGTACATTTAATGTACATTAATTTTGCGTTTATTCAAAAATATGAGCACCGTAACTGTTAGAAAACAAACAACAACAAAATTTCTTGGGCCATTTACAAATTCTTCCTTTTAGTACATATTTTACGTGATTTACATTATCGAGATTCACAAATATGAGTATCATAACAATTCTTACTTTTGAACAACCTGAAGAGTGATGAACTTCATCGACGTATTTATGTTTAAATGTGACTGTTCCTTAATAATATATTCTACTACCTTATAAATATATTTAATCGCATACTAAAGAACAAAAATGGTTTTAAATGAACATGCAATAAGAATAAATGTACAGAAATGATCGTTGTACAATGTAAACAACAATGTGAGCAATAATGAATATTTTTAGAATGTAACCATAGTCATTATACTATCTAAGATATGTCTTTTTTAATTTATGTAGGTTGTAAAATTCTACACGATAGGCAATATTTATAGCTTATAATTTAAGAATTTCATTGAAACCCTCTATGCAGTAGCATGTTTTTAAAGTTTCACAGCACTTACTATTATTAACCTATATTAGACATCAAAAAATTTCCAAATTTGCACTTGTGCGAACTTTCATTGTTCTACTTAATTATAGAAGTATAAAAAAAAATCAGATTTTTTAATAATCTATATATAAACTAATATATTCAACAATAACTCTATTCAATATCAACTTATTCCCAAATAACAAGTGTATTACAATTGTATTAATAATCATTCCTAACCTTCTCTCAAATAATCTAATATGAAATAGAGTATTTATTAATGTCTTACACCTAAATAACATATCTATAAAATATATAAACTATATTTATTGGATCCCCTATTTATTAGTCTTTTAACGCCAATAAAACTATTAGATGAATTTTCAAATAATCTATTTATTGACCTACTATTTTCAAATACTATATTCATAAGATCATGTATTTATTAGCGTATCACTTCACTAAATTATATATATATAGTTATATTAATATATTTCGTAAATATTCTAATCAATAATCCCTTATTTCTATGTGTATTCAATAATTTGTTTATTTATAGTTTCTTTTTAAAAATACTCTAATTATAAGATACTTTATCTTGTGGTGATCAATTTATTATATATATATATTTATTTATTTATTTATTTACATCAACATATCTATGAAAATTCTATAAAATATCCAATGATTCTTAAATTAAATGTGTATTAAATGATCTCTTTATTAATATTTATATTATCCAATAAAATATTCATTAAAGATATTGTTTATTAACGACTAATACCAAAGTAACTTACTTACTTAAAACTTAGATTTTTTTTTGGTTTTTTTTTGTTTTTTTATTTTATTTTATTATTTCATTTTTTTTGACATATAGAAGACTGAGGTTTTAGGTTTAGGTCAAAGGCGGATGATGTGAGATTTTTTTCTGAAAACTGAAACGAGTGATATCTGGTGATATTACAGAGAATGATACACCATTGATTCTGCAGGCAATTACAATCAGTCAATTTCAATGGCTCAGAAGATGTACCATATGAGACGCTGTAGTCCAGGTTGCAGTTGATACACAGCTTGCAACGAGTTATCCTGTTACCAGATCTCTAACCGTCAGTATTAGGTCGGCAACATTGCTGCATATAATTCTTCAATAATGTTGTTAGTACTGTTTGTGACCAGTTCATCAGCCAGTGCTTAATACAACGTATAATCTTGAGGCAGAACCTCCAACATGTGCGACTCCGGCATTACAATCCAAAATTCCTGAAAATAATTAACACAGCAGTTTTATCTCTAACTTTTCTATAATATACTATATTTATTGGATTCCCTATTTATTAGTCTTTTAATGTCAATAAAAATATTGATTGAATTTTCCAAATAATCTATTTATTGACCTACTATTTTCAAATACAATATTCATAAGATCATGTATTTATTAGCGTACCAGTTCACTAATTTTTATATATATATATATATTTAGTTATATTAATATATTTAAT
Source organism: Bryum argenteum (assembly GCA_037043015.1). Taxonomy (NCBI): domain Eukaryota; kingdom Viridiplantae; phylum Streptophyta; class Bryopsida; order Bryales; family Bryaceae; genus Bryum; species Bryum argenteum. The sequence continues at coordinate 31,513,724 of CM073321.1, read as the reverse complement.
GAATAGTCTAATCAGTAATCCCTTGTTTTTATGTGTAATCAATAATTTGTTCATTAACAGTTTTTTCAAAATACTATATTCATAAGATACTGTATCTTGTGCTGATCAATTTATTATATGTATAATTATTTAATTATGTACCTTTACAAATTTTTGAAAAGTCTATGAAATATCCACTGATTCACAAATTGTATGTGTATTAAATAATCTCTTCATTCGTACTTATATTATCCAAAGAAATATTCATTAATGATATTGTATATTAACGATTAATACCAAAATAACTTATTTTTCAAAAACTTAAATTCGTACTCTAAATTTATTTATTTATTTAATTTTGTGTTTTTGACATATCAAAGAGGTATTATGATAAAGAGTGATCATTTTGATTTCTAATTTTTTAAAAAATCACATCAATTTTTTTAGGAACTCATGCCTTTTGATGTAATCGCATAGATCTTTTCATACTTTACCCCAATGTCACTATGTACAAGATGAATATTCACGTTTTTAAAAACTTAGCGTATGTACTTATGGTTATATTTATATATACTGACAAACTATTATTTGAACTTGGAAATACCCATCATCTAAAAATAGTACATACTTAAGAAATAGAAGAAATTAATATGTATAAAACAATTCGTGATACAAATACAGTATATTTGTTTTACTCTAATGATCGAAAAAATCAACATCAATTACAAAGTGAAGAGCCTCATATAGAAATCTTTTTACTCTACAATGGTTTTTCATGCATGTATACAGTAGGGGATAAAAACTGCACATGACAAATTGACCTCTTATTACACTAGATAGGGAACAATGTACTCTTTAAATGACGAGTTTGAAACTAAAAATCTAGAGTACTTTAGAGTACTAAATTTAGTCACAAACTTCCATTAAAAACCTAAACATGTACTTAGTCAAAATTTGGACAAAATTGGACATAAACATAGTCAAATCCTAATCAAAACTTAGCCAAGAAGTAGTGAAAAAATTAGTAAACTAGTAAACATTAGTAAACATTAGTAAAAATTAGTAAACATTAGTAAAAAGTAGTAAAAATTAGTAAAAATTACTAAACATTAGTAAAAATTAGTAAACATTAGTAAAAATTAGTAAAAAATAGTAAAAATTAGTAAAAATTAGTAAAAATTAGTAAAAATTAGTAAACATTAGTAAATATTAGTAAACATTAGTAAAAATTAGTAAAGATTAGTAAAAATTAGTCAACTAAAAATCACTAAAGTAAAAAAGTTTTCCATGCCCATGATCATGTGCATGGGCATGGTCATGTACATGGCCATGTATGTGTGTATGACCATGTGCATGACCATGCCCATGCACATGATCATGGCCATGGAAATTTTTTTTACTTTAGCATCCGACGTCCCACCACCGCCCCCATTTGGACGCAGTGTCCTTTCCCCCCACATTTCCTGCCTTCCACGCCCACTCCTGCATTCCCTCTTTCTCTCCTCCGCGCAGCCACACTCGTGCTTCTGCATTTCTCCTTCTCGGACTTCGCGCCTGCTTCTGCATTCCTTATTCTCTGAGTTCGCGCGAGTCCTCCGATCGTCATTTTGAGTGTTGTTGTTTTGCGCTGGATTTTGGGGATCAGGGTTTTGTCGTTTTGCGCTCCTGTAGAGTTTGCTTGGGCTTTGGCATTATTTCTCGAGGCTCAGTAGTTTAGTTTCATTTTGGGGTTTGCGCCGAGGTGATTTTGTCTGCGGAGAGCCGCGAGGAGGAGTATTAAGCAAGGAGAAGCGGCGCCCTGAGCTGAACTCTGGCGGACGTGCTGCTCGCCCGTCCTGCTCGCTTCGCGGTCGCCGAGCTCTTGCTTTTCCGGCCGGAAGTGCTAATTTCCGGAGGTATTGCTTGCCGAAGGTGCTGATTGCCGCGGGTGCTGATTGCCGGAGGTGCTGTTGGCGGCAGTTCTGCTTGCTGTGCCATCGCCGGTGCTGCTGCACGTTAATCGCCGGTGCTGCTGCGCGTTAATCGCCGATGCTGCTGCGCGTTAATCGTTGGTGCGGATACGTAAATCTCAGGTACGCTAGTTTGCGCTTGCACTAGGGTTTAGTCGATTGCCGCTGCTGCGTTAGAGAAATTTTGTAGTCTGCTCGTTAGATAAATTTAGAGTTTCTGAGTGAAAGAAATTTGATGTTCATGTTCGTTAGAGAAATTTGGTGTTCTTGCTCGTTCCGGTTTGCACCAAGGGTTGCTGGAGACTGCTGCTTGCGGAGTACGGCGGAGTGATTTGCGGCGACTGCAGCTTTCGGAAAGTGATTTGCGGCGACGGAATTTTCTTCCTCGTAAGTCCTCGGTCCCAACTTTAATCCACTTTGATTGCATCCCATTTGAGAAGCATATGTCCACGCAATTTTTGATTCATCGAAGGTAGAAATTGGTTTGAGCTCAAATTTTCTCCCTCTTACGAGCCTTCGCAATTGTGAGTTTGAGATTTAGCTCTACAGTGAAGTATTTGCGCACTTTCAGTGAGTTGGTCATTAGTAGGGTTGTGTTTGTATTCTTGAATTGATTCGTGCTTCCATTGTTGTGCATTGTTTGTCATCTTCTTTTTGTAACATACAGTACCAGTTTCTTTGTTCATTTTCTCTTTGAATGTGCCTAACACTATAGTACCAAATTTTTTTTCTTCGCTCTTTTTGACTTCGAATGTGCTCAGCAGTATTTGATTTCTGTTCTCCACAATAGCACTTCTTTTCTAACTGCATTGATGTTCAATCTTGTACATGTGTGAATTTCATTTTAAGCATTAAGAAAACAATAGATGCAGCATATTTTGTTGGATTGGGTCGGATATTGAATGGAGAAATTAGACTTTGTCTTTGAGCTACACTATCATATAACTCCCAATCGAACTTCCCAAGCAATTTTTTTCATACAAGATCTGTAACTCTCCAAAAATGCTAACATGCAAACGAAGTTAATCACATCCTTCCCAAATCATGACCAATCACATTTTTGTGCAGGTCAAGCCAAGGACAAGCGCAGCAAACAAGAGCATTATCGACAAAAAGAAGGAAAATGGCAGACAAGTAATGATCATCACCAGCATTCTAATGACAATTTAGCTAATAAATAGATAGGTACTCCCCACAGTTTAGCTCGCGTCGAGCTAAACTGTAGTTGACAGCAGTCTCTACAGTTTAGCTCGAGTCGAGCTAAACTGTAGTTGACAACAGTCTACAGTTTAGCTCGACTCAAGCTAAACTGTAGTTGCATTTCTGTGAGCGTTATTTTATTGTAAGGGAAGTTTATAGTTGGCTCTAGCTTAACTATTGTATTAATTACACTGTAACGTCATTTATGTACAGTCTTTACCCTTCAACAACGAAATACTACTTAAGACGGAGTTTCGGGTTTCGAGAATAGTCTATACAGAAATGACGTAAGACTTGAAGTAAAGATAGACTCGTAGCTTGTAGCGTGCAGTTTAGCTCGAGTCGAGCTAAACTGTAAGTTCCATATATCTTACTAATTAAATGCTAGGCTACAGTTTAGCTCGAGTCGAGCTAAACTGCAAGTAGTACTAAGAAGGATAAATCAAACTTAACTCCAAACCGATTGTATCAACTAACACACAATTCCACTTCATAGCGAGGAGAAGGCACGAGTGCAGGAAGCGCTACAGCGCTTCTTCAAACTAAGGCCGTTGGACACTGACGAAGACGATGGCGACGACACGAAGCAGTTGGACTGCTGGGAATTCAAGGACCCATCGAAAGTGCTTTCGTGGTCTGCGAGATGGATCCCATACACAGCATTTCTCACCCTTGTCGTGACATACAAAGGAGATGTAGAAGACCCCATGTGCGTTGACATTGACTCCAAGCTCACTGACTTCGACCACCAAACAGAGAAGGAAGTCATAGCGACGTGCACAACCTTCAAGGAGAAAGACAAGGAGTGTGCCTACAACTACGCCATACTGATCGATATCAAGCAGACTCGTTTCGACTTGGGGCAGTTAGTGGAGAGTTTAGAGGCGTCCAGTTTTGATGATATCAAAACAACATTGAAACAAGATATGCTTACTAAAGCATGGCAAACCAAATAGGGGGGACATCTCAAGGCCAAGCAGCTCGCGATCTATTTGCGATCTATAGTATCGGCTCTAACATACGCTGACATTATGGCAAAGACTATACACCTCAAAGGAAAAGCTCCACTAGAGGGATCTGGGCTGACTGCAACGGGGAGCAACGTACAGAGCAGGACTCCATCACGCCCGCAACATGCTACTAGGCCTACCCCTACAACCACCACGACTTCTGACTCGCCCGTAAAGAGGAGAGAAGCTCCCGTGAAGAAGTCGGCCGAGGCGAAGAAGAAGAAGAGCATGCTCATCTCTGAAGAGGATGCTTTAACGGCTTTGAACGATGTTATTCAATGCATTCCAAAGAACGTTAATATTGTGGAGGAAATTGACTTCGAGAACGTCAACCTCATCTATCAGAAGTTCTTCACAGACTGTCAGGACTGTTTCGTCTTTCCTAAACCTGACACGAAGATGGAGATCGACACAATGAAGATGATCGAGTCCCCTCCACAATGGACAATTCGGGCATTCAAGAAGAAGGGCAAGACGGACTTAATGAATTTTCTCATCACTTTGTCCGACAGGTCGCAGAAGCAAACGCTCTGCGTGATGCCAAAATTGGATGTGAAGCCCAACAGCCTTAAAGACATGCAGGACTGCGAGTTTTGAATAATCAACGGCCAACACAGTGTTGCCGCCTCAAAGCAGATGCTTGAGTCCAAAGTCTCGGAAACAATTCGTAAGGACTTCCGGGTGTGGTCTGCTTTCGTAGTTTGGACGAAGGATGAAGCCAAGCTCTGCAAAATATTGGCGTTCTATAACAGAGTGAACCATTTCACTCCGTTTAAGCCGACATGGGCATCGAACATCCTTGCCGCCCGTACAGTGTGGCAGAACTACGGGCGCCCCCCAAATAGACATGCAGCAGCTGGAGTGGCGGACAAACGAGTGCAAGAAAAGCGACTTGTGTCACAATTTGCAAATTTTGACGTAAGTATTACCTCATGCCGAATCGCATCTCTTCCTTCTTTAATTGCAAATAATTTCCCGTCGCAGTTTAGCTCGACTCGAGCTAAACTGTCACTGCAGTTTCAACAAGCCCAACTTTTAAATCTTGATCGCTTCTACCCATGGTGCTCGCAGTTTAGCTTGACTCGAGCTAAACTGGTGAGTGATTTATTCTTCGACTGAATTGTCCTGGCAGTTTAACTCGACTCAAGCTAAAATGATGTTAGTTTAGCTCGACTCGAGCTAGACTGTCGCTGCTTAGTGAACCCCAAACTTTAAAACAACTGCTTCTTAATTTTGGATGCACACTTTAGCTCGACTTGAGCTAAAGTGACCGCTCTCTTATACTCTGAAATCTTACATTACTTGTGTGGCATTGCAGTAATGACCAAACCCTGACGAGGGAATTTTTTAAGAACCTCAGTAACCTTTCAGAGTCGGACGACAGGAAACTCTGTACACATATGCTCAATAAGTCAGGTCTGTCGCGGAAAGGGGCATACCCGAAGGTACCCTTAAACAACCAGCAACCCTTCTTGAAGATTGCTACTCCGTGAAGAAGTACGTTGAACGGTTGAAGCGGAAGGCGACCGCCCAGCTTCAGATCCACAAGATCAGACCCCAACTCGGAATCTTCAAGAACAACGAGTTCGACGTGGATTCGTGAAGAAATTCAAGAGAGACTACCACGTCACAAAGGCCTCGAAGCGCGCACTTTTGGAATGGGGTATTCTTGATAAGTACTACGCAGATCAGCGGCAAAGCCAGCACATGAATACCAGCTGCGAGGATCTCTCTCCTTACGCAAAGAGGTTCTTCGAGGTGTTCCTAGAAAAGCGCGAGAAGTTCATAGCCCCTATTAGTAGTGTTATAGTCCGTGATCGGTTGGTTGATCGGTCGGGCCGGCCAGCGCTGGCCGTCCGATCGGTCGGGCCAGCCGGCGCTGGCCGTCCGATCGGTCGGGCCGGTCGGCCAGCGACCGTTGGATCTAGGTCGGCCGGTCGGCCATGCGACCCCAGCCTACATAAGGCCGACCGGTCCTCCACTCTCCTCACTTCTTTCCTTCCTTTTCAGGGTGCGGAGTGGCTATGGGTTGGAAATTTTTTTAATTTTCATCCACTGGCTCCTTATCCTAGGGAGGAAAGAAGACTTTCCGTTTGTAAGGGGGGAGATTTTGCTTTTTTTTTTTCAAAAAGATCTTGAGAAGTGGGAGCACCCATCCAATAAGTGCAAGAACTTTCTTCAGGAGAATGTAATCGTGCGATTTTATGAAGCCAACAGTCTTTCACGTTTGTTTGGCAAATACGAGAGATACAAAGAGGAAGCTCAGGCCAAATTCAAGGACGACATGATGGACCTCATGATGGAAGCGCTCCAAAATCCGGTGTAGAGACCGGAGACCGGTAAGCGTGGATTTATGGGTTGGATGGAAGATAGATTAAACGATGCTCTCTGGAACGTTGTCGACATATTGAAGAGGTACAAGAGAACGAATCGAGCGGGTGATGAGGAGTTTAGGGATGTGATATTGAGGGCGGAGGCTTTTCAACAAGCGATGAGGCCGTATTCCGATAATAAAAACCGGCGAAACTCCATAGGATGGTAGCATACGGATCAAGGAAGGTTAATGGAGCTGGGTCGCATGAATATTTTGATAGTAATTCCTGTCACGGCCCGTATCATCGAACTTGAGAAGGGGACTCTAAGAGGAAGATACGGCACAATTTCCAAAGTTCACATAAGTGGGGTTGTGGCCATTGAAGAGTACTGGGAATTTGTTGCAAAGACTCCCAACCATGCGGTGACACAACCAGACTTGGCCAAGGTGGAGCATCAGAATGAGGCGTTTGCTGTGAGGATACAACATGCAGGTGTTATTTGTTTTATAGCCATTCATGCAAATAAGTTCTAAGGCTATACGTACTGGTGGAATGGCGGCACAATTTGATCGATGTTGGCCCTTGATGCAAGATATGGAGATGATGTTCATGGAGAGATCGAACTCACACCTCATTCCGATGATGAGCGTATTCGAGCTTGGCAGTTGGTCCTGCTTGCTTGGGCTTTAGTGCATATCATGTGTGAAGTCCACCGGTTGAACTAGCTCCACAACGATGTGTCCCTAGACAACATACTTCTTCACTTCCCTCAAGATGAATCATGAATGTATATTGGAGTATGCGATTGGGGGCTAACCACGAGCATGGATGATAAAATGAGGTCCTTGTACATGTTCACAAAACCCCAAGAGAGAATTGATACTCTACAAGCACGATATTGGGTGGATCCTCGGGTGGCGTACTTATACAAACAGAGTGATGACATTGACGTTAATTCTCTTTTTGATTGCGCTTCGGAGGAGTTTGCTACGGCACGGATAGCACAACAAATCCTCAAGAAGAGCACGTCGATGGCCTACGAGAATTTCCAAAGTACAACGGGGCCTGACTGGTGGTCGAATCAAGATTTGGCAAATGCTTTTGACCAATACTTGGAGATGGTGGCTGATGCAAAGTATACGCTGACCCACGTTGTCAACCGCTTCATGGAATCATTCCATTGGCCGGTGCCAAATTATCATTATCGCACCAAGTATGATTAGTAAATTAGTTCTGCACATTCGTTTTAGTTCTTGCGGCTTTATTAGCTTTTTAGATTCTTCATTGAAGTTCTCATGTAGATGTAGGCAAATTTTTTGTGGTCAAATGTATTACAAGCCTTATATATGTAGCTACTTCAAGTACATTCTTGTTTATATATACCTTGCAATGATTCCAATGAATGACTTCTTTTCCATTGTTTGTTATTTGATTTTATTACTTAATACCTTCAATAGAAATATCTCCAAATCTTCATGAACAATATTTGAGAATATACAATGAATTGTGAAACTTCTTCATTATATCAACCTTGCGTAGTTGCGATATTAATGGTTTGTCCAAAGTCAAGTCAAGCATAATATGACTTTTCTTACATATGCCTTTATTTGTATGAATTGATGAACATATCATATGTTAGGTGAGAGTGTGAGACAGTGAAAAAAGGCTCTTTGCCAAACAAAAGAAATTATTTCCACCAAGTGAACTCATAGTAAAAATACAAGACATCGCGATAAAATCCTTGAAATAACAAATTGCATAGTATATTAATATATAATGATATAGTCCGATATTCGGATAATTTATTCATAAACAAAATATGGATTTCAAGATCCTCAAAATTGGCCCCTAGCAAGGCTATAATGGTGTAGACATTATCCGTTGCAAAAAACTACATAACCTTCACTATAATGACACTATGTATGATGATTTTTCATTCTTAATCCGAGTCTTCATCATCATGTTTACGACTTGGCGCAGCGCCGTAAGAAGGTGGTCCTCGAGAAGATTCTCCAAACAAGTATGTTTGCCTAAAGTTTCTTTCGGCTTGAAGCCGTTCAATGTATTCCTGCTGACTTAGTAGTGTGGCTTGTTGCAGATCTCGTTGGTATCTCGCCTTTTCGTCCTCAAGAGATACCAAAGGTGCTGAAGGCATGTCGTTACTTCCATATGCATTCTGACCATATCCATAATTCGTGTAGCCAACAATGTCTGATCTTCTATCATATTGACCTCCATACTCGTATGTTTCCTTCGGGTGTGATGGCCTACAGTACTCAAGACTTCGGAATGTTGTACCGTATTGGTTCTCACGATTGTATGAGTTTATAAGATGAGTTGGGCTTGAGTTGCCTTGAGCATTGGATCCGCTACCCTGCTCACCTCCTAAACCATGTGTACCTCCTGTATACATTGGAGATGGGTAGTTCGAACTAGATCCACCTCTACGGTATTCGCGTTTGACTCCGTACGTGTTTTGCTGATGGGGTGGCATATAACTTACAGCAGTACTGAATTGGTGGTTACCATGGTAATATCCCTCACTTCCTCTGCCATAGGATACTGGTGCTTGACGATCGTCATGGTTTGAATCTTGGTTAGTGCCCCCATATGCCCTTGGAGTTCCATGTTGTTGAAGGTGGGCATCCATATCAACTGAACGTTCTGAATAAGTAGTATAACAATCGCTTGGTCCCATCCAATTTGTTGGAATGAATCGGTTGCTGCGATCCGATAAATGCACGTTCAAACCTATCACAGTGGTCCAGTCAATGTCCTTGTGAAGGACTATTTCAGCCCAGACCATGGCCATGGTAGAATACAACATCAATTCTGGCCTTGTGTTCCCGCAATTGTGACTTCATGATATCTGTGCGCAAAATGGTCGCTCTTGCAACTCTTCACTGGGCCTTCACGACGAGGATCATATTTCTCTGCTTTGTGACGCGGCCATAACTTCAATATGTGATACATCTTCACGTACTTCTTGCACATGGTGCAATTCCAAATGTCTACCCTCTCCTCTCGCCAATCCGGCTCTACAACACACTTTGGGTCACTCCATGCCTCCTAATCCATTTTTGGAGGGTCGCCCTTTGGTCGTGGAGACTTGGCCTCGCCCCTCGAACGTGAAAACTTTGGCGCCATTTTCAGCAGCGACAAGTATTCATAGTGTGGGCGTGGGTGACCCATGCGGACTCTGAGCAACGCAGTCGATGTAGCTTTAAAATAAGCCACAACGTACAGCCCGTTCACCAGAGTGAAGGAGAATGAGCCCCTCCCCTCCTATTTATGCCGACCGGGGATCAGACGCCATTGGCCAGCTGGCAATGGCCGTACGATCCCGGACGGCACTGGTCAAAACGCCGGTCGAGCGGCCTGGATCGGACGTACGACCGATCGGGGTCGCACGACCGATCGGTCGAACGGGGCCGCCCGATGGCGCGGCTGATCGATCGATCGGGGCCGCCCGATGGCGCGGCCGATCGGTCGATCAGGGCCGCCCATGCCGGCTGACCGATCCGAGCGACCGGCAACCGGTCGGCCGACCGGCCTGGCGACCGGTGACCGGGGCGGCATCCGGCGACCGGCCCGCCGTACCTTCCTTCCCCCTCCTCTACTTGCATCTCCCCAACTCTTCCCGTTTGCATAATTTTGAGGACTTCTCTGCATTACATATTTGCAATTTGAATAGTACTATTTTTAGCCTATATAGTCCACGTGGCGTCTAAATATGGACAGAGAATGGTGTGACAAGGGAATGTCGGGAATATCTTTTTGTCATAAACAAGAATGTTTTATGACAATGATACTCTCGGCTTTAAAGAAATCTATAATAAGGGACTCTTTACAAGAGGAGTGAAGGCCAACAAATCTCCAAGCCAATTCACCCACTTTTTGAGTTATGTTGCTCAATTAGCTTGAATTGGACAAAACATTTAACAATCAATATAGTGGGGCCAATTTTGCCATTTGTGAAGTCCTTCGGAGTTGATGCCCATCTCTAGAAGGAGCCAAGGCCATGTGGCCAATTCTTGTTATTAGCTAGAGTCCATGTTTTTTATTTCTACACATTTTTTATTTTTTTTAAAATTTTTATTTGAAATATTCTTTCCTAACACCTTAACAACCACGGCCACCGATTTGGCTTTTACCGTCATGGCCAAAAAATGTTTTATAGTCGGCTTCAAATGTTATGATTCCGCATCTAGTGATGATCCAACGGTTGAAGATTTCACACTACTACGGATGGTAGTCTACTCAAGATCCTATGGTTGAAATTATAAAATATATCCAAAAATATTGGACATAGCCCCTTTATGGTGAGACCACCTATTGTCGTGCACTTAAGGAAAATTGAGGGAATCTATATACTTGGTGTGAGAAAAGAGTGGGTTATTATTTTTTACGGATAGGAATAGGAAAAGACGAGCTTACCCTATTTATGTGCTTTTTTAAAGCACACACATAATTAAATACAAATTTAAGAAGGAGAAGCCTAAAGGCGGGCATCCTAAATATGTACGCATGAGTTACATGCAAGGAAGGTGAGATCTTTATAAAGGCAAGAATCTTGGGTGCCCACCTTTAGGTGGTTTCACCATAGTTCATAGTGGTGAGTGCTAGTATTGCAAGCTCCCATGGATTGACATTCATTTCTTGTATCTCCCAACTTTTGTCAAAAATTTATCCATTCTCACTAGGAGATTTTGCCATGTATTGGCCCCCATTCATGGCTTGGCCCCTAGTGTGTACCCTGAGGTGGCCTTAATCCCTAAACTCCCTTGTTGCAAAACGGTTTAAGTCACAATATTTGACCTTCCTTTAGATTAAGCTCAAAAAATCTCAATCTAAGCATTATATAAAAGAGTCAACCGTAAGATCTCAAAGTTCAGTTGACATTCTTCTCTCACACCAAATTTGAACCGTTCATTCTTCCTCATTTGTGAGATTATGATGGTCAAAGCTGGCTGATTTTTTTTCCTGCGGGAATCTCCAAAACCCGTTCCGGGTTTTAAGGAAAGTTAGGGGTTAAATCCTCTCATATTACATTCCATAAATTTTAACTATTCCTTGATGAGAGTATACTGATGTCTAACATTGGAGAGATCTAAGTATATATGAAATGTAGGTGAGCATGTGTGAGCATTTAGTTTTCATAACTTTGGTATTACTGTGTTTGTCAATATTTAGACTTTCTATTTGGGCCTTAACTTTTCCACATATTATGGTCTATAGTATTTGATGGGCATTTGGTAATTACTCCATTGTTGTGTATCTAATTTAGTAGTACTTATTATAAAAAAATTGTGCTTAAACAATTAATTCTATTATTGGCTATTTTTAGTCTGACACCCTTCGACTAACCTAGGAGTATATTTATAATCTAGTACATATAATTGTAACTAATTTGCACATATTCTTTTAAAAAATTTAATTGTACCATTATTCTTATTGTATGTATTTGAATAATTACTTCTTTCCCTCTTACAAAGGTAATAGAAATAAGTTTCTATTGTTACTATTTTGCGATCATAAAATAAGAGAAGTAAATAGGGAGACAAATAAATTTATGAAAATCTCCCACCCTATAAGTTTTTAACATAGGGCAATAATGGCATTAACTCATAAATTTTTAATCATATTTGATATTGTACACGTATAGTACATTAGTACTAAGATGTTAAATAAAATTGATTATTCGTATACTATGATTGATTGATTTGGAAATAGAATATTTTGAAGAGCCATCACTTCTTCATTACAGTATTTAATGGATAAAATCACTTGTGGATAGGATTTAAGTTCTTGGTTTAAGATGTATGAATTACTATCTAGGCCTCTAGGGTTTAGGGTTTAGGATTTAGGGTTTAGGGTCTTGAGAATTTGGGATAGATTTCATTTTAATTCTAGTTTTTGTGTTGCAAAGCTTTGCGAAAACACTTGTGTGTGGAAGTAAAATAATGGATTCTTGTATGTATAGTGTAGTTCTCAATTATTGTTTACATGGATAACAATTGCACTTCTCTACATCGCATAGTTATTATGTGCAAAGTAATTTATTTTGTATGTATCATTTTTGATTGAAGATGTTATTGACATGGAATAAATCACACATTTATTGCAAAGAATATATAGGTACAATATTCAACATTCAACATAGGATTTAAGATTCCAGAGTCTTCAATCTCATAGCCTATTTTTAACTAGTATTGGAATAGAGTTAGTATTGTAGGTCATGTGGCTCAAAGTTTAATTCATAGAGCCTCATAGATCATAACGTATGAGTACTCAAGTAATATTTGTACGAATCATCTTTGAATTCGTGAAGATTTATACTTTTATGGAGTCCACTCGAAATGGTTTTGAACTTAAAATTTAAAGTTCAGATGTATCCGTGAAGAAAGAATATATAGCATTTCAGAAATCAACATAGGATTCCTTTATTCATTGTGTACTAATTACCGAGAATCGAGTAACAGAAATCTTTGAGAAATAAAAAAAGGATCATATGCAATTTTGTCAGATTTCAATAATATATTTATAAAAAATAAAAATAAAAATGTTTAAAAAAATAATTTTAAAATAAACCGCACAGCGGCCCGCCAGAGCGGCCGCCCATATCGGTCGGCCATCATCGGTCAAAGCGACCGGCGACCGGTCTGCCGACCGCCCAGGCGTTGGCCGACCGGTCTCCCGAACGCGCAGGCGTCAGACGACCGGCCCGGCGACCGGCGACCGACCAGGTCCCCCGGGCGACCGGTCGGTCAGTCGTTCCGCATACCCCCTTCCCCCTCCTTCTCTTGCCTCTCCCCAACACTCCCCGTTTGCACAACTTCGATCACTTCCCTGCGTTGCATATTTGCATTTTCAAAATTACTATATTTAGCTTGTATGGTGCATGTGGCGTCTAAATATGGATAGGGAGGGTTCTGACAAGAGAATGTCGGGAATATGTCTTTGTCCCAAACGAGAATGTTTTATAACAAAGATACTCTCGGCTTTAAATAAATCTATAATAAGGGACTCTCTTCAAGGGGAGTGAAGGCGAACAAATCTCCAAGCGAATACACTCACTTCTTGAGTTGTTGTGCCCAATTGGCTTGAATTGAAGTAGACATTTAACAATCAGTATAGTGGGGCCAATTTTCCCATTTGTGAAGTTATTGGGAGTTGATGCTCTTGTCTATAAAGAAAGCAAAGGCCATGGGGCCAATTCTTATTATAAGCTAGAGACCATGTTTTTTATTGTACACATTAATTTATTTTTGTTAAAAATATTATTTCTTAACCCCTAAAGATCCATGGCCACCAAAGTGGAGGTTTCCTATTTCGGGCAGCTTAGATGAAGAGGTTAAAAGTAATAATTTTTTATTAAATTTTTACTGGGTGCTCCTTACACCGCAAAGTGCATGTGGTTAAATTTGCATATCCAAATTCCAAATTTACAGCCTACATCTAGAATATTGAGGTTTGAAGTCCATTAAGGGCTGTTTGAATTTAGTCTTTGTTTGAAATTCTTTTTTGGAAATATGTTCATGAACAATTTACTATTTGAGTTCCAAAGTGACCCAAGTCAAAATGTTTGTCAATTTCACAAGGGTAGCCTTGAGAGATTACAAAAACAATCTTCACAATTTCTAGTAATTTCTGAATTAACTCTTGCTTTGGTTGATTGTTTTGAGAATAGAATATTTTGAAGAGGCATCTCTTCTTCATTTAGAGTATCTCGTGGATAAAATCACTTGTAGATAGGATTTATGGTTTATGGTTTAGGATGTATGAATTACTCTTTAGGCCTCTACGGTATAGGGTTTAGGGTTTAGGGTTTAGGGTCTTGGGATTTTGGGATAGATTTCATTTTAATTCTAGTTTTGGTTTTGCAAAGCTTTGCAAACACCATTGTGTGTGGAAGGGAAATATTGGACTTGTATATGTATGGTGTAGTTCTGAATTATATATTATATTTAAATGGATAACAATTGCACTACTCTACATCGCATAGTTATTATGTGCAAAATAATCTATTTTGTATTTATCATTTTTAATGAAGATGTTATTGATATGGAATAAATCACACACTTATTGCAAAGAATATACTGGTACAATATTGAACATTCAATATTCAACATAGGATTTAGGATTGTAGAATCTTCAATCTCATAGCCTATTGTTAACCAAATGACGATGTTCCCAAATAAGTGTCCTATATTAAAATGAGTATACTCCAATTGACATTCTCAACCATGCAATATTGGAAGAGTTACTGTTGTAGGTCATGAGGCTTAAAGTTTGATACATAAAGCCAATGGCCAATTAATTTACAAAAGGAAAATAGAGAAGTAAGATATTGATTAGACCCAAATGTATGCCTCATATATGAAACATCTATGAATTTGTGAAGATTTACACTTTAAAGAGTAGACTGGAAATGGTTTTGTTCACAAAATTTAAAGTGAAATTGTATCCGTGAATAAAGAATATATAGCATTTCAGAAATCAACATAGGATTCCTTTTTTCATTGTGTAATAATCACTGAGAATCGAATAATAGAAATCTTTGAGGAATGAAAAAGGATTCTATGCAATTTTGTAAGATTTTTGTAGTATATTTTTTTTGAAAATAACAAAGAAAAAAATATTTGAAAAAAAACCCGCATCGACCGCCGAGATCGATCGGCTGCCATCGGTCGGCCGATATCGAGCGGCCAGGATCGGCCGGCCACATCCGTCGGCCGTGATCGGTCGGCGCGAACGACCGGCCACGATCGGCCGGCCCCGATCGATCGACCGGATCGATCGGCCGGGATCCGTCGGCCGGACCGGCCGGCCAGCATCGGTCGCGGCCGTGATTGGCCGAGTGACCGGTCCGTGCGGTCGGTCTCTAGGGTTGGGAAAGGGGGGGGGGATAAAAGGCCCTTGGGGCCTCATTTCCCCTCACTTCTTCTCGTATTCATCAACCTCAACTGGGCTGCAACCGTGGGCATTAGCTTCTCGTGTGCTGCATTTGTGGTGGCGGGGGGAAGTCAGCGTGATACTTGCGGCAACTGCATCGAATTTTTGCATACTTGGGATATCTTCGGGGTATTTTAAATACTCCCTATTCTTCATGGCGATGGATACCGATAACACGAACATGGATGCTGATTCTGAACAGACCTTGAGGTCACCTGCGACAGAAAACACAAACGCAGGATTGGTGGGGACTGAGTTGGTTTTACAGGAGACACCGTCAAAGAGAGTGAAACCAAAAGGAGCGAGACATGAGTTGCACTACAAGATCTTGGATAATGAGGTCATCAAAGCTGAGAGCGGTTGGGCCAATGAAACGGAGGAATGCTGGAGATTGGCGACGTGCAAGAAATATGTGAAGATGTATCACATTGGGAAACTTTGGCCTCGAGAATGTCACAAAGTTAATACCAATAATTTTACTTGCAACCCGCAAACATGCAAGAATGATCGCTTCTTTCATCGTGCTGAAGAAGTTTGGGTGGCATTGTTTGGAACTCGTCCCAAGAGCAAAGGTTACTTTTCTTGTACGCTTTTGAGCATGGTGTATGCTGAGTTGATATTGAAGCGCAAGGTGAAGTGGAGCACATTCACGGCAAGTAGTGCATTTCCTCTTCGAATTGGGAGAAATCAGAAGGAGATCCCAGATATGTTTGTTCTAAAATCAAACTCTACAAAGGCCTTATTGCAGCACTTGAGGATGAAAACTCATGATACGGCGGTGAAGGATTCTCCTCCAACAACCACGACACAGCAGGAGGATGGAAGGAATATGGTTGCCACGGATGCCCTAATCGTAAAACCAACTATAACTGATAGGCTCGAAGGTGAAAACGTAGTTGAAGAACCTCATGTAACCTCGGTACCAACATCAGAGGAGGCAGGGCCAAGTGAACCACGGAAAACCACATCACCAATGGATGCCATGGATGACATGGATCCCGATTCAGGTATGGTGGGAAATTTCGAGGAGTATCTGCGTACGGTACCAAGCAATAAGAAATTGGAGGAGTGGCTGAACACCGCACAAAAAATGGCAGATTGGTGCAATGAGGTAGATAAAGAGAGAGGATTGCCAGGGAATGATTGGGGAGTTACTTTGGCTAAAGAGATAGGTGCTGTAGGGATCAACTTGAAGGCGGGATCAGAAATACTTGCGGAAATGGCTCCTCGTTTTGTGGAGATGGCTCACACTTTAGCAATTATCATGCCCAACGTTCTACAAGCTGCGATAAATTATGAGGCAATCGTAGATCGGTATAATCCTCTACTGAAGGACCGAGTGAAAGATAATCAGATCATTCTCAAAATGCACGAACAACACCAAATTACGCAACGTCTCCTTGACGAGTTTTACAAGGAATTGCGGTTGTTTGGCCAAGGACCTGCTAGCGAGTATGTGGCAAAGTACCAAGAAGCAATGCGCCAAAGGGATGCGTTAGAAGACTTAGAAGATAATGACAAGTTTGTTCCATCACAGAATGATACTCAGGGGGCTTCACGTAGTCATGTTGTTCCAGAATGTCATGCGGGTGGTAAAGAGGTTGGTAAAGAGGATGGTAAAGAGGATGGTGAAAAGGATGGTAATAAAGATAAGGGGAAGACCATTATCGGGACTTTTGATAGACTTTTTCTTTCACAAATTGATGCGGGTGGTAAAGAGGATGGTGAAGAAGATAAGGGAAAGACCTATAGGGGGAAGATAAGGGATTTACGGCCTCTTAAAGAGGATGGTGGAGAGGATGGTAAAGATGATATGGGAAAGACCATTATCGAAATAGACGATGATGACGATGATGAAATTCCGGGGGAAATGAAGTTGGAGCTATCACAAAAGGAGAGAGATGATGCACAGGTTAAGCGACAACGAGCATGGGCGATGAAGTTCGAGGTAGCGAAGAAGGAGAGAGATGTTATAGTTGCGAAATTGGAGGAGGAAGCAAAAGCATGGTCAATCAAGTTGGAGGCTACAAGTAAAGAGAGAGATGAGGCAGTCGCTGAATTGGAGGCATTATGGAAAACCTTCAAAACGGTAGATTCTACAGAGGCAACAATCCACCTACGCATACTACCATGGTTGGGATGGGTTCATCGACTTCAAGATAGGTGGAGCTTGGTTTCGAGGGCAAAAGAAGATCTGAAATTGATTGCATCTACATTAAAAGAATCACGTGAAGTTGTAGATGCTTCATTGGAGAAGTTCTGTACGAACAGATCGAAAAAACGATATGACCCTGTAGAGGTCACTTTTTGGGGAGATATTGAAGAGATGATGGAGCGTACAAACTACTCTAAGATGGGGCGAAACAATGATGTTGATTGGACTTTGGAGATAGAGGAAGGATGGACGCCGTATAGTAGATTCTCATCGCACCTACAAGAGTCAGCTCACATTGTAATCAACACATGCGACCCTCCTCCCGCAATATTTAAAGACAGATGTGCGGTGTTCCTACATCATTTTGGTCCAGAGGGCACATACACGTTGGGCCAATGTGGCCATAACTTCCATGTTACTTGCATATGTCGATATGCCATGACAAAATTGGTATGTCCGGTATGTCGCTTCCCATTTAGTACGAGATTCTACAAGATGATGGGCATACAAGATCTTATGCCACCAGGGCACGAGTTCAACCGATGGAATCTTCCACTAGATCAATACCCAAAGAAATTTCTAAACTACTCTAATTGGGGAAATGCACTTAACTGGAGTACGTCCGAATCAAAACACCAACTAGCCATTCAATTTGGTGGAGAGCATGATCAATTATTTTGGATGACACGAGATTACGAAATAGAGATAAGGGCGAGGAATATTGAAGGTGATGAGCAACGAGAGTTGTTTTGTCGTAATTTTGGAGGGCATTGGAGCGTCGAACACAACCGTTTCTTTCGATTTCCTCCAAAGAGAGTGGAAAAGGGAGAAGATGGTTCGTGGCATGAAATAACCGATTCAACCGGCTTTGGTGAGGAGTACAAGAAGTACGATCATACTCCAATTGGAAGAGCTATGGTCCTTGTAAACTTGGAGGGGGCCGCAATATACTGGACTTCGATACTCGAAAATTCTTTTGAAGATGTGGAGGTTTCTTACTGGGATGCGGTGAAGAAGTTTGATGTGCGTATCGATGACGCCATTTCGGTTTGGAGAGAATGTCTTTTAAACCCAAAACACACAACTTCTATTATTGGATGAGTTCGAAGGTGTTGTACAGGATGTCGTTGCAAAGATCTAGAAGGCCATGGAAATCTTACGTAACAAACAAGTGGATCCTAGCAAAAAGCGGAAGAGGCAATCAGGCGAAGATGGGGAGGATAGTTGGCAGGCGGAGATGAGAGGCGAAATTGCAGCCGTGAATCGAGACTATGAAGAGGGCGGTCGAATTGCCCGTCCAAGTCAAAGACCGCGTACTCGTAGTATAGCTCAAATTGGTCAATCGGATGGATCTTCAGTTTGAAGTTAGAACGGATGTTGGACCTTAAGTTTGCATATATATATATATATATATATATATATATATATATATATATATATATATATGTGTGTGTGTTTTTTTTCTAGCGAGATTGCTACGGTGCGTGCGGTGAGCGATTTCTGTGAGCGGTGAGCAGACTTTCGTGAGCGGTGGGCAGACTTTCGTGAGCGGTGGGCAGATTTTTGTGAGCGATTTTCCATTTTTAGAGGGAAGTTTTGACTCATTTTGGGCCAAATTATTTGGACCACATATGAGGGTCCTTCAATTTACTTAGAATAAATTAGACGTTGCTCCAATTTGGGTGGATTATGTAACAATTTGATGACAAAGAGTTTTGGAGAAGGAGTGTGTATAACCGTGCTTTAGCCTTTAGTGTGCCCATGGCCGTGAAATATTACGGTTTTAAGTTGGAACATCTCTTACTATGTTTTCTCGGAAATTAGGGCTAACGTCATATATATATATATATATATATATATATATATATATATATATATATATATATATATATATATATATATATTGTAACTAAGAAATTTAGGGCTGATGTTATTAATGTATAATATAATTTAGATAAAGGTGGGTCCTTAGAATCGCAACCTTAGTATTCCGACTTGGGGCCCTGTATAAGTTTTGTAGTGATTCGAAGTCAAGGTATACCTCCAAATAAATTAAAATTATAAGCCTTAACCCCTAAGATTTGAATCAACCAGTTTGGTGAGTTGGAAGGCACATCCAAGTTATTGAACGTCATTTGGGATCTTAGATAATTCACAATAAGGCGACCGAAACAAATTCAGCAAGGTTTTCTTAGTATTAGGTAACCAACTGTTTGGGACTGCACTGGTGTTCGTATTAGGAAATTTGTGGCCTAGTTTGGGAGGGCAGCCCAGAATGGGATCTCAACATAATTGTAGCTTGGGCATTATGAATAAGAGACTTTTGAATTTAAGCTTCATGAATGAACCAATCAATGATGAGCTTGCAACATCCTACCAACTTCACAATCCTTTCAGAGCACAAAACTTACTTACAGCAAGAGAGGTGTACGTACCACACATCGGTGCGCCCACCCGATGGGGTCCCAAATTCAAACAGGTGTAAACAACTGAATAGCTTAGGTTCCAAAGAAAACAAAAAATATTCTTAAGAAATTTTTTTTTAAGCATAACGTAGTCATAACATGAATGTCATATTATGCGCTCATATAGAGCTAACTGTTTTATGGCGTATCAGAATCTGACTCTGCTGCACTTAGGTCCAAATATTGCCTAACCTGACTATGGATACGAGGTGGTGGGCTCATTCCATCACTAGAATCAAATATGACACTCGCAAACGCTCGAGCCATGGATGCTGCATAACTTGGGAGCCGGTACGAAGGCGATGGGGTTCGAAATGTGGACTGAAATCCCCGCTTTCTCGATATGAACGACG
This sequence comes from Bryum argenteum, assembly GCA_037043015.1. Taxonomy (NCBI): domain Eukaryota; kingdom Viridiplantae; phylum Streptophyta; class Bryopsida; order Bryales; family Bryaceae; genus Bryum; species Bryum argenteum. The sequence goes on along the minus strand of CM073321.1, from coordinate 31,493,343 downwards.
GACTCATTAAACTGCAAATAACACAATTTTAGCGAGTATTCAGAATCACTAAGCTATGAAATTTACAGACTTCAAGAAAACTTACTTACAGCAAGATTCGAATGGGGCATCTGAAATAGGTGAATCTTCCATATTTGGTATTAATGCTGGTTGTGGAGATTCTGGTGTGTCGGACAGAGCAGCTTGAAGAGGAATGAGAATCTCCTCGAAAAGCTTGGAGTCACTCTCCATTGCAAAGATGTTGCAATTGAGAGTCATCGCAGCAATCACGGAGGATCCTGCAATGGAAGAACGTCGCTAAACTTCAGTCCTGTGAATACGACATGTAGGATAAAATAGATTCAAGTATAGTAATCTTACCAACTCCAGTTTTAAAGTCCACAATTGTGCCATTTTGAGGGCAAATTCCGTGAATTAAGGCTTTTAGAAGAAGCGTAGACTTTTGCTTTGCACCTCGCCAAGGTCGCCCATCCAACTTTCTGCACACAGGTTGTACAACATATCGTCATTGCTGAGATCAACATCAGGTACATACTGATCGGGGTTAATTTCAAGTGGCTTTGGCTGCTTGGAGACCTTCTTGTCAAGAGAGCGGACAAGTAGAATAGCTTTGAACATGTTTGTCTGCAATACAATATTTCAAGTTAATATACGAAACAAATAAGATGTAAATGCTTCAACAGAATTCAAGATCGACTAAAAACTTATTGTTTTTGATTTGTTAACGTGACTGGCAAGAGGTAACGTTTGAAACACGTTCCATTCGTCAAACACCTTTAGCTTGAAATTCTTGAAGTAAGTTATGATTTTCTTTTTTATCGTCGAAGAGTCCGGGTAGAAGAGCAGCATCACCACATCGTCATGCAGATACCTCGCTGAGTATTGCATGACACTCTTCAGGAAGGAAACGTCCTGCATGTTCCAGTTTGGAACTACGTGTGGCGGATCAGAGACACCAGGCACGCGTAATCCATCTGGATAATCTGCAATAATCAGATCAACACCTCGAATGGGCTCTTTATCTGGCTTCATGAGCTTCCCATCCTTGTAAAAAGTCCTCCCCTGCACCACCTGAATTCCATATTTGAAGTGTGAGTAACTTGAGTTGGAAACATGTTCAATGAGTTTGGCTTTGATATAGTACCTCAGCTATGAAGTCTTTCATGTCGTCGTATTCTTTCGGAAATGACTTCTTCATCGTACTCAACTCCATCCAGCGCACAATCGAATCGTTGACAATGAGGCACTTAGATGTTGATTTCGTCCGCACCTGCTGAGGATCGACCATCATTCGCACCATGGAGCTTGGGCAATGCTACATTACGGGGGCAGGTGACTCGCTACGGGCGTGTTTTGGCCGTTTCTGCCTTGATGACTCTGCAGGCAAGTAGGCAGGCGTCACACAACGTGGACGCTCTGCTGGGGCGGCCTCATCATCTTCTAGATCATCGATCAGAAGCCTTCGTTGGCGGTGGTCTACCAATGGCAAGTTGGCCTCTTCAACTTCAGACTCCGGTGGCTGGGACCCGAGTACGAATTGGCTTTGAGTATGATCTACCTTGTGAAGTGCAATTCTTGTCCTTGGGGTTGCCTGTGGTACTGCTACATCCATAGCAGGTGCTGGTGTTGCAAATAATGGAGCCGGAGCTTGCACATCGGCCTGACACTCACCCTTTCTAAGGCGCTTCTTTGATTTCTTGGAATTCACTGCTGCTGGTGGAGTGGTATCCTCGACTTCATCCAAGTCCACCACGTCCTTGTTGATGTTTAAGAAGCCAGGTTCAATGCTGTTGAGTTGATCCACCTCCCAACTCGGACACTCGTTCCTCTGGCAGTCCAAATACCAACTACAAAAATCAAAATGCTGACGTCCATACATGGTCTGGCACGGGAAGCTTTGGCACAGCTTTTGCTGCAAGCAAGACGTGCTTGAAGTAGCGGTATAACACTCGACGAGTTGCCTCCTTGAAACCAAGCTGGTCCTCCGGTTGGTAGCCTTTGTAGATGTCGATTGAGTTCGCGTCTTTGGGATCCACCTCTCGGGCGGAATTCTCGATAGAATGCCGAAACCCAGAGTCTGCAGCGCATTTGTTCAACGTAGTCCTGGATTTGCATGATTTGGTCTCGCCCCTCTGGTTCGTAATTGACGTCCACCCTCAATGCCTTGAGAGTACCAACTACTTGGGTTTGACAATCTTTCGAAAGCTGCAAGAAAAGGAAAAGCGACATTCCATAAGAAGCCAGACATTTTAAAGGTCCAAATTCAGTTGCCGACATTAATTGTGCCCAGAAAGTAGCTTTGTTCAAGAAGGAATTGAATTGCTCATCGGTGAACTTCTGTTTTGGAAATTTCAATTCCTCCCTGAACTTCGGGTTCCAGTTCCATATGTCCAACCAGGTGAGCTTGGAGTTGATGTCCATTGTAGAGGTTGCGAATGCGTACAACTTCTCGCTGAGCATCTCGGGCGGATGGAAGGTCTCGTAATGCTCCTTCACCTTCTCGATGAATTTACCTTCGTACTTCTCATCACAAATGGGAAGTAGCTTCTTCAACTCACGTTCTAAAGAACCTCTCTTGGCTGTTACATGCTTGTGGATGTATTTGTTAATCCCGTGTCCTGTCCATTCGTCCCTATTTGGAAACATCTTCTCGAAATTCTTTGCTGCAGTATCAGCAGCCTCAGATATCTCACTCTGCATTACACCAGAAAGGTGTATTAGAAGCGTTATAAAAGTGTATATTGGCAGGGACTCATATGTGATAACTAACCTGGTAGAGGAAGTTTGTAAGCCCAGGAACCGTAAGCGAGAACCAAGTCAGAACACTTTTGGTCTCTGCTTTGTTATAATCAGCCTCTGACACCAAGCCCTTGAAATATTCAAGAGGCTTTTTTCCAACTACATAAAGTCGATATAACTTATGCAGAAGATTCTCCTTCACATGGCTGTTTTGATTGCGTCTGAAAATTTATTCAACTGCAAGCAATAAATGAGAAAACGGATTGACTTAAATTTCAAACTTAAATGGTTAGAGGGATTATGGAGGAATAAATTTACTGATCTATATCATACAACATCGTAAGCGTATCCATAACTCTTCCCTTGACGTCGAGAATGATACAATCAACGTAGAAATGCCACTCTATGTCATGAGCGTGCTTTCTGTTGATGATTGGTAGCCAAGCCTGCAACCGGTGATTGCCATCGCAAACATTAAACATTTTGTTCGAGAACTGTTGCAAAACTGGATCATGTTTCAATTTCGACTCGAACTCGTCGTTAACAGCACGCCAGTGGTCGCTCCATGACAGCATGTCCTCCTCGGTCACGTCATGGGAACTGGAGTTGTCATCTTCTAATGCAACGTAGAAGACAACCGTGCCCTCAATGTATCCTCCATTGACAAATCGAATATGACGAAGTTCGATATCATTCTTCATTGCTGGTCTTACAGCTGTTAGTCCCTTCAGCAAGCAAAGAGGAATGTTCAGACGTGACTTTTGTTTGGGCTTCAAACAAAGCGCGTCTATTCGGGATCTAGTGTGAACAACCTCCTGGCTTACAAGACTGTCTAATCTCTCCTCGACCTCAGCCTCTATCAAAGGAATGCTATCGTGATCTACCAAACTCTCCTCAGCTGGTTGGGGTCCTTCATCGAGATGTCCACCCTCAACCACTATCTGTTCAAAAGAGCGCGACTCCTCAGCAGGCCGTCCACCATCAAGCACGTTGTGTTTATGTGAGCGCGAGTCTTCAACAGTCCGAACTGATTCAACGACGCTCTTCTCTGAGGGACCTTTGCCCTTATCCAGCCTCGAAGTCAATGTCATCTGCGTCACTCGATCAGCATCGTTCACGTCATTTGTATGCGTTGATTGAGTTGCAGGTTGTTTTTCAGGTGCTGGTGTAGAGAAGGTTGTGTTCGTCAAAGCCGACTCCCCTTCCATCTGACTTAACTCATCTGATTGAACACGGAAATGGAAAATTAGTCAAGAAAATTTATACAAGAAATGAGTTACAAATCTTATCCTATATCATAGTCTGCCTTCATATGATGGAGCTCGTTCAAGCGAGGGCAGACATAGGGAGCTGCTTCAAAAGGTGATTGATAATTCTTGGGCGCAATGTCGACGTTGGATTTTGAGATAATCGTCTTGACACGCTGTGACTTCACTTGCAAACAGCGCCTTTGGGCTAAGGTTGGGGCAGCGAAGGGCGCCAAGACCCTGTCGGGCACCCGACCTCGTCCGTCGCTGCCTTGGACGGCTGTGAGGCCCCGGCGATTTAAGGCTCCATCCGGCGCCTGACCCCACCACGCCAGCCGCGGCGGAAAGTCGCGATGCGACCAACAGCAGCGCTTGGGTTGGGGTAGGTGAGAGCACCGGGACCCCATCTGGCACCGGACCCTCCTCCGGACGGCTCCAACGCTCGAACCTCGGCCTATGATGTCGAGGCGCCGCCGTGCGCCGGGACCCCATCGGGCACTGGACCCTCCTCCGGACGGCTCCAACGCTCGAACCCCGGCCTCTGACGTCGAGGCGCCGCCGTGGGGCAAGTGCGGGTTTCGTGACCCCATCGGCCGCCCGACCCCCACCTGACTCGAATGCGGCCGTCAACCAGCCCACGGTGCACCGACGCGCTGGACTAAATCGGCCGCCCGACCCCTTCCATCGCAACGAATCTAATAGAAATACCCCATCGGATACTCGATGGGCTTTTAGGTTGCCATTGGGTGTCGTGACGGGCGCTGCTACAGTGCCGATGCGCGGTGCGCGAATCATCCACTATACCCCATCGGTTATCCAATGAGTGTTTAGGGCTCATCTAGGAGGCCTTGCTTTGCATGTCGAAGTGGCAGAGAATAGGCTACAAAATCCAAAAGCAGATAAAAGACGTGGCGGAACTTGCTTGCAGAATCAGCAATCGGTCCATCCGGATCAGTATATAGTCGTGAGCATCTGGTTGCTGTACTAAAAAATGCATCAACCCAACCATTGAAGTCAACCATATAATGCCAAAAGCTCTTCCCTACGTACGATTCAATAATCGATTTTGAGCCATTGAAGCGACCATCGAAGCGGCCATCGCTGCGGCCATCGCTTGCTTGAGCCATCGCTGCGGCCATCCCCTTGATCTCGGCCGCGCTTAGGTCGGGGTACTTGAGTGCGCCGGGACCCCATCCGGCACCGGACCCTCCTCCAACCGCGGCCGCGGCTCCAGAGACCGCGGCTCCAGCGCTCGGCCTCTGCTTCAGAAGGATACTATTCTTGTACAGCCACCATTGTTGCCCAATCTGGTGTAGGAGGGGATTTTCGTATAGCAACTGTTGCATCTTCGAGATTTGACCAAATTGGATCTGAAAGTGGGATTGACGTGAGAAGGCTGTCAGACTCTGTTTTCTCTAACACCTTGCCACCTCCATCATCTTTTCCATTGCTACCCAAGTTGTTCATGGGAATGTCATCCTCCTCATCTTGATAATCTACTAAGCCAAACATGTTACCCCTGAAAAAATAACAAAACTTTAGCCCCTGAAAAACTAGCAAAACTTGAGCCTCTGAAAAAATGGGTGATGAAAATTTTGGACCCAATCTCAGCTACCCGGCGAGAAAAAAGAGAAACCGATCTACCTAAGGAACAAAAACAAAGTGGAAATATGATGACACAGTCCATGTCCATGACCAAACAAAGCTGGCAACAAAAGCTAACCTATATGGAACATTGCTCACTGCGATGTTTTTGGTGATTAAAATCACCGCCTTTGGTGACTGTTGACCTGAGGACGTTCTCAGCTTCGCAGTAGCCGTATCCTCCTCGTCATCACTAAAACAAATCATAAAACAGAATATCAATAACAAGGACATTTGAGATAGGCTGCGGAACATCACATGAAGGTTAGTCAAACTGGATACTAGAATATCACAATCCTGTAAGCCGCAATGGCGGGTGCAAAATTGGCGTTGTTAGCCGGGCGTGTATGGAAGTGCGTTTGTGAGACTACCTAAGTCGACCACTGTGGTACTTTTAAGGCAACGTAGAGTCTTTGGTGGAGTGGAGGAGGGAAGGGAAGACCTGTCAGCGTCAAAGAACACTTCGAAGTCTGGACTGAACCGGCCAAGACCCCGTGGGAGGTCCTGTTGACTACCGGTGTGTTTGAAGGTAACTCAGCGTTGGCTTCCGTGGGCCTTTGGTGGCTTGGAGTTCAGTATCCTCGTTGTCAACGTTGGCGCCAAAGACCGGCGTTGGTGCAAGAGACTTATGCTAGTCTTGGCCAGCGAGGGAGTTACAGATATCTCAAGAAGAGGAAGAAAACCGAAGGAGAGAAGGGGAGAGGAAAGAGAGAGAAGAAGGAGAGCCTTGGTGCCAGCGATGTCTTGCGTTGTGTGGCACTTAGGCAGCGTTGAGAAGGAAGGGCGCTTCCCCAGCAGCGCGCCACAGCCCACGAGGAAGGGCGAAGGAAACAGCAGGAAGTAATGGCCAGGCAATCGTAGAATCATAACAAGTTAGGATTGTGCAGGTTAGGTAGATAGAAGGGACTCAGATGTAGAGAGAAGACTGGCCATGGCCTTGTATTGATAATGGAAAATGAGTACAAACAGTTTGCTCCTAATCCTCTCTATCAATGCATGTCAAGAAAAACCAGTGTCTACTCTGCTGCAACTACACTCTTAAGTAGCCGATGTCGTCCGAAGTCCTTGCTGCCGTTCGGTGGCCCTATCCTCCCGCCTTGATCGCGACTCCCCTATTGGCAACGTTGGCTTCGGTAACAGGCGTACATTCAGATAATACGATAAAAAAGTAAAACCATGAGATAAGTAGAACATGTCACTCGCCGGAGGGATCTCTGGTTCGGAGTGCAAGGTTTGTTGAGGGTTCCAGCAATCGCAGATTTCGGCCCTGAAGACGCCCTCAAATTAGCTGCAAAAGTGTCCTCCTCGCCGTCACTGTAAACAAACCCTACCGGATTGATTCAACATCTCAAGAATGGATGAAGCAGAACATATCGGGAAGTTACTAAATTAAGCATCGGAAAAATTGCAATGCATACCTGTCCTCATTAAAATAATCCTCTTCATCTTTGTCCAGAGCACGCTCATCTTTCCGTTTACGACTCTCACGTAGGCCGACCTTGGCCTTGTTTGTCTCCACAAGAACCATGATCAGGTCCATTGCTGATCGCAGCTCCTCCCGCAAAGCTAGATGGAGACTCCAGCAACTGCAATACCTCCGAAGATTTTGCAATGTGACCGTTTAAATCCCATCAAATTAAGAACTCTGAAATTTTTGGACTCAAATGAATCATTGAATATTGGATTTTGAAATCACAGAACACATCCTTGTAAGATGGTCCACCGTAATCCTCGGGACTAGACTAAAAGTTTCAGGCTTCTAAGAACATCTCAAGACTGCCTAGACCAAGCGCATTTGACACTCTGGGGCTACCCAGGATCAGAAATGATCCTTTCAAGACGATCATTTCTGTACGATATCGTTCAATCAATCGTATGCTCACCTGGTCATATTTCAATTTCAAAGCCCAGAATGTATCTAAGTAATCAATGGACTCCAATTTTGATGAGTATGCGTCAACCAAGTGTTTAATCAGACTCTTGATGCCGTCCTGCACACAATATAAACACGAGGATAAGCGAAGCTCTCTCACCATGATTCGATCATCGTTGGTTCTACACCAAATCACAGGCTGGTGCTAAAAGACTGTGCACAATGATGCAATTCAGTTCGTGCTGATAAATTGACAAACAGTAGAAATGTATGTTGATGGAACTTGCCTTTCGGATGGAATCAATGATGTTTAAGACCGCTGAATTTAGAAGATTATAGCGGTTGCCGTTTGCCACAATTGTTCTTTACGACATATCGATAATAGAATTACTCCTGCAAACGAGAGAAGGATGATGATTAGAAACTTAGATGGTTTCATATGTAATCTCAGTTTGCATCACCATCATGGATTTACACATTGCTTGATTATAGCGTAAGTCACGAAATGCAAGCGAAAGAAGCAGTGGCTCCAAGTAGCAAACCTTCAAAGAAATACATGTTCTCAAAAAACGCACTGTTCTCAAAATCATCACGAAACAGCATCTTAAAATAGAATACATAGTGCCGAAGCTTCAATAAGTACCAACTGAATATCATGCGAGAACAAAAATTTGAATCATCTCACCTTTATCGATGTGCGTGAAAAATGGCCAAGATCTGCATACATCGCCTCTGCCCCTGCTCACAAGAAATGAAGGAGCGATTCGTCACTCAATCTGCACAAAGATGATACTCCCTCTCGCCCTGTTGGATACAAGAGCATATCGCAAGTGGGGCTATCAATGCACAAACCTGTGATACTTAGGAGAACGCCAACAAGAGCAAGCCAGCCCTCCTTGCCATCCATCTTGAAAAAGTAGTACATGTAGTACGGAGAAAGCGCTCTTAATATACTAGGATTCCATATGATCAAGTTGTACACGCCAATGCTGGCGTTGCAGAAGAGCCAATAAAGACAACACACGCTCTTCTGCAAATGACGGGAGCAAATAAAGACAACACACGCCTTGTGCCAATGTGTTGCAGCCAGAACAGAACTACTAAGATGATGCAGGACACGATCAGTGTCACATCCGCAACACACTTTCCCATCAGTTTCCTGTATTTATGTTTCGAACTACAGCACTTGAAAGTTTGAGGAGTAGTGGACTCACTATGGTGGAGGTTCGGAACGGCAATGCTAATACCATTGATCGCAGATAAAACTGTCAGGATTTCAAACCCAGTGAGTACAAGTGATTGCATTGATACGAGGAAGTGGACAGGTTAGGGTGGTTAGGATTAGGGCATTACCTGAAAGAGCAGGAGTTAGGGCGCCATCGCCGATAACCATACACGTACCCAACAACACAATGACAAGCAGTCCGTTCTGCAGAAACTTGTGCTTCTCCAGAAGCTGCCGGAACCACCGCCCTCGCGCTGACTCCTCTACCGCGCTGACTCCTCCGCCGGCGACTCCGTTTTGTACAAAGACAACGCTTCATCTGCTGTCTACTGGTTCAAGATTATGCTCAGCTTCAAATGGCGACCTCGCGTCTATGCTCCCGAATGACGAGCCATGTAAAACCTCCTGGGCTTGGGTCGGGGCAGGTGAGTGCGCCGGCACCCCATCCGGCACCGGACCCCCCTCCGACCAGGGCCGCGGCTCCAGCGACCGCGGCTCCAGCGCTCGGCCTTTGTGCCATTTTAGCATGAACTCTGCACTGCGCCATCTTTCCATAATCACTTCCAGTTTCTTTCCTAGCACAACACTACACCATCTTTCTGCGGCTATTTCCGTTGTAAACGGCCAGTTGAACGAAATTGAGGTTTCTGTTGTGTGTGTGGTGAGAGTGCACATGAGAAGAGAACAAGAACATACAGGGGGAAAACCATTTCAACTCCAACTCCAGCTATAACCCTCCGGATTCTGAAGGTAGTGTTGATGCCTGCATTCCGACGCGAGATGACGATACCTCTCAACAAGGACACACTACGCTTGTTCTCTGACACTTCCTGCAAATGAACATACAAAGGTTGATAAAAACGCTGGTTACGTTACAAAAAAGCGGAAACCTAGATGACTCTTAAAAATTGCTGATTCACATACAATGCCAAGTGGTAGAGCGACTTACAACTCTGAGCTGAATAACATCTCCTGGTCAAATATCAGGGATAGCCTTCTCCTTATTAGCAGCTTTGATAGCTTCCTTATCAAGAATCTGCATGTTGAAAAGTTTAGAAACAACCTGGATTCTTCAATTATCATTGTAGGTCACCATGTGGTCAATCTTGTCGATGTGGTCCAGGACACAATGCATCAGGTACTTACCTACAGCCTTTTTCAACTCCGAAAAAAGGAAAGTTCATGATGCACGATTCTGACAATAAGAAAATGCAAGGAAAAGTCCCAGAGCAAGTGATCAACCTCCTTCAGCAAGGCAAGGGGCGGTTGTTGACATGCAAGGTGGTCCTCTTATCAACGAAGCAGATTTCAGGCGGAGTTATGACATGACACCCCTGGAGCCCATGTCTACAGTCGTTCCGCATGACACGGTGGACGTACCTTTGGGGCCTGGCAAAGTTCGTCCAGCTCAATGATTATGTAGATGACATTTTTCCAGAAGAACATCAACCCAGAGATTTATGATAGCTCCGTTGTAGCGCGAAGAGGATCGCAAGTTTGTCGCAACCACGGCCTAACAATAGCAGGAGCAAACGACGGAGACGCTATGCCTTCAATCACCTTCAAATTCCTCGGCACAGCCAAAATTCTACTCCGCAAAGACAACGATGCCATCTACACATCCAACAAATCATTAAGATTTGAAAGTGCCTGATTTCGTGCGATTTCTCAACCCTAAAGCGTGCTTGCAGGTTCTAAATGAAAATTGCTATGAGTCGGCTACCTGGCGGATACAGGCCGTCGCCATGTTGCCTCCTAGGGCTGAAAATCCAAGCGTGATACCCCGATTATTGTAACAGTTGAAGAGGCAAGTGCGCCACGCAAGAGCTCCCTCTCCGCCCTCCACTTGTTTTCTTGAGCTCCACCGACAGATAGATAGACGACTCGTACAGAATGCAAATTAGGTCACGTGTTAAGAAAATTACCTTCGCTATTTTGTCGATTGGCTGCTGTGTCCTCTGAGTCGATCAATGCAATAACCAAGTTGTCTCTGAGCTCAGCCATATCCTACTGCCTCTTAACCTCACAAGTACTCGTTTGGAGAGAGCTATGGAGTACGATGACAACAGCGCGCAAACATTTACGGAGAGGAGTTCGGGCACAGAGAAAAGCGATCGAAGGAAATGTGAAGAGAGGCCACGGAAAAGACGAGACAATGCTGTTGGAAGAATGGAAATGGAAGGTGGGAGAGGACGAAGGTCTTAGCGGCTGCCAAATTAGGTCACGCAGCCACTCAGCTGACCTCAATGATGTGACTGATGTGACCTCAACTCAATTCAACGCTTCTCTAAGCTGTCAAATCAGCAGGAAAAGCCAACAACAATCCAATCAAAACTCACCCGAAAGTTCTTCGCTAGTTTCATCGCATGCTGATTCCTGCATTAAGAATTAGAATGCGAAAACAATCGCTTCAAAATACTTCCCAAAATAAAATTTGTTTAAGGTGCATCAATTTCTCATACATCATTACAGTCGAAGAATAAAATTCAATCGTCAGCAAAGAAAAAAATTAGTCAAGCATTCAATATCAAAACAGACTCCTTCAGTTTTTGCGTACTCCGTCGGATGGTTCTTCGATTGGTCGTGCTCGTTGAGGATCTCCTGTGGCGTCCTCAAGAATTGGCAAAAGAGTCTTTGCGGTTTCTCCCATTGCACTTCTGAGATTCCCCTTAAGCGTCACTTGTCTCCTACTACTTTTGTTCGAAAAGTATAGCCTCCCTCCTGGAACTCGCTTTCTACGTCGCCTTCTTCGTTCTACTTCTACAGCTTCCGGCATCTCATAGTATGACTGTGCACCAACTCACTGGATTTGGATCAATGTTATGTTGTTACGAAGAATATAAATACGACTACGTCGAGTTCTAACTATAGGCGGCGCTGTCTTTTGCATTTACTACTCTCCTTCTGGAATTCAAAACTGAAAAAGCACTGTATGAAATAATTACTGATAGCCACCATTTTACGTTCAGTTCAACTAAATCAATTATTGATCCTCAATTTGATGACGACTCCAGGCTGAGACACCCCCTTCTTGTCGTTGGTCATCTTCGAATATCTTTTTCAATTTAGTAGTGTCTAATTGTTTTCGAAATCAATGCATTTTGTATGATTGCCTACTATGGCCACAATTCGTGTGGAGGGTGGTCGAGCCCCCCTGAGGGTATCACCTCAATCTGACGAAAGAATTGTTGTCAATGCTAGAATGCTCGCCTTGAAGTTTGATTTTAAACTAGACTCTATCTTTCTAGAGGAAGAGATTTATGATGATTCGGGTTTGCTTCTTTACACTGATGCTGTCATATGTAGTGCAAACTTAGAAGGTGGTGTTTGGGTCCTAAAGCCCACTACGTACTGCATCATTGGTGAGCACACAGGAGTGATCCATCGCGCACAATCACAGACTGCAACACTTGGTGCAACAGTCTTAAGCTCTAAGTCAGATGCCGCTGCACCTCTCCCTCATGTCCCCGAACCCTCGAAGTCCGAGTTCATAAGTCTAGAAGACTCTGATGTTGAGTCAGCTTTAGGCCACACAAAATTGAGAAACGGTCTAGGTCCTAGTGTTGACCTCGTCTAGATCAGGCGTTGACCTCGTTCGACGCATGCAATCCGGAAATCTGAAGGACTCATGGATCATGTTTGATCCCGTTAAACGCATCAAACATTACACTACGTTTGCCTGTCATGTTTACGACTCAAACTACGCCAAGGTGATGACAATTGCTATTTGCAACATGCACACTGAGACTAAGGACGCACAGTCATACCTTTGGAGGATGCTTAACGAAGTTATGGCGCGTCATGGTGTCGTCAACGTCAATTTCAAAGGTTTCATGGCTGACAGCGCTCAAGCCAACTGGAATGTTGTACGAGAGATTTACGGGATGGGAGACAAGACTGTGCCCATGAAAGACAAGGAGAGATCGTGTCTACTCCACTGGACTAAATGCATACACAGAGTAACAAACTTATACGTAACCCCGGTGCTCCGCAAAGAGCATAAGCGAATCTGTACACAATATAAGGATGCAATCAATATGGACGAGGCCGAGACACGCTACCTTGCAATTCGATCGTGGTGGGTGTCAAGTGAAGCTGCTACAGATTCAAATTTGTCAGCCATGGAGTCTTGGCTGGCGTGGTGGCATTTCCGTTATAGGCAATGGGGAGGCGTTATGGATCTTGTAAGCGTGCTTCAACTTTTGTTTCTATGATATGCTTAAATATTTCTCTCGACGTACCATCCACCACGGCACTTTCCATTCTTCTCATACCTCTACTCTGTAGACATGCATCCCTTGTGCCGCCACTCCCATACTTCATTTTCCTACACGATCCACATATTCTTGTACTCGGATTTGTTTAGATTTATGTAATAGTTGGTTTTCCATTTCCAACAGTCAAAATGACCTAATTTGACTTTGTGCAGGACCTTACTAATGAAGAGAAAGCTGAAATGCCAATGTGCAATTTGGCTGAAACCATCCACGCTGCGTAGTCAAAACAGTCTGGTAAAGACGTTCAAGATATTTTCGAAGCATTGGTGGACGATTTTGTCAGGGCATTCACGCAATGCACACGTTACAATGCTTTTCTACACGGTAAAAGCGGTGGTACGGGACCGGACAAGGAGGTACTGCGCTTCAGGCTCGCAGGTCGAAGTAGGAATTTGAACACAATGTACAAAGCCATGGAAGCCATCCCCGGTGCTAAGGACTTCCTGGTTGCAGACCCTAATTATGCTGGCGAGGAAGTTTTTGGATCAAGTAAAAGGCGTTTGGAAACCTGGTGCTGATGACGATTCCCATCGGTTCGACAAGGTTAACTTCTCTCAGCCAAAGCACTCCAAAAGGAGAACACGCTCTCAGGGATCTCCTTCTACTCCTATTCAAATAGATGACGAAGACATGGACGATATTCCAGCGGCTGTGCCAGTTCCAGCTGCACCCATTGTCCATGTCACTGAAGTCCAAGAAGATGACTGTGATAAAGGAAAATGGCATATCCGTTGTGTTCCTGCAAATAGCAATCCGGCTTGTATTAGAAACCGGAGCGTGTCAAAGCAATGCCAGCAGAAGATCATTGGGCCAGCACCTACATTCCATGGGACTCGTCACTATCGCCCAAAGAACCTCGACATCAAGCAATTTTTCTACTACTGCCCTGATGATCTGAACAGTTGTGTTAAAGGCCCCCGTAGAAGGTGGATTACGGATCTAATTCCTGATGTCCCAACGGTTTGGCCTGTTCAGAAAGGAACAAATCTAACTATGCGTAAGGTCTTGGCACTTCAACAAGCGGGATTCGAGCTACAACAAAAACGACCAATGCCGATGGAGCGTCAGTTTGGATATAACGTTGCCATTGCGGATCAAATTGAAAGCATCCCAATCCCAACACAACCAGATAAGTACATGACGGTGCGCAACGGCAAATCCTGCAAGCGTTTCGTCACTCGTAAGAACTCGGAGAAGCAGCTCCCAAGGTGGGAGTCAGCAACGCTTCTACACGCGGAGATGGCCCGGATCAACCTTATTCCTAGCCCGGGTATCGGAGCAGTCATTGATTTGAGATCAACCACCGGGTCAGAGGCAGCGGAGTACAAGGTTGTGATAGGATCATACCCTAGCTGCACTTGTATTGATTTCACAGATATGGCATTGCACCACAAAGGGCGTGGACGATGGTATAACCGCAAGCACCTATGCTACATTTTCCGCATAATTTGTGGATTCCGACTCCAAGACGGCCACCTCGTGACCGCCCCTACCTTAAGCTTCAACGAGATAAAGCACGTGCTGCTTGCTGGGATTTTGGATAGGATCCCGGTACAAAATTAGTAGTTCTTGTTCACGAAGGTCCACGTCACAGCCTTTGATGTCTAGACTACCAAAGTGGTTTAACCAACATCCCACTTGAAAAAAAAAATGGTGTGACTTCAGATTTCCTTCATCATGAACATAGCTCACATACATTTTGGATGCACCACCTTATCTTGAGTTCTGTTTTGTTGTTCAGCTTCAACCCTCGCTCACTCACTCTGTTCACCCACGCTCACTCTCACTCTGTTCAGCCTCGCTCACTCTCACTCTGTTCACCCTCGCGCACTCTTACCCTCACTCAGTTTAACCTCTACCCTCATTCTAACGTCACCATCAGAAGCATGACCCCGTCACGGGTATCTTACCCCTCGCACAGTGCACTCACTCCCTCGTGAAGTGAGGACGCGCCACACCATACCAGCTTATCAACGACCACCTCTACGGCCACAAACAATAACTTCTTTACACGATCATGGGTTTATAAAATGAACCCCCGACCCTACGGCCGTCGCCTTCTTTATTGATAATTTCAATGTACTCTACTTGATTTACACTCAAAAATCTGATCATTGCTCGTGAAAATCTGCTCACCGCTCACCACTCACTGCTCACCGCACGCACCGACACCACCTTGTTTTTTCTAGGTTGTATGGATGTTGTTTTAAAAATGATGAAAATGCCGCCATTGATCCATAGGGCCTCATTTTTGAAGTAAAGGGTTACAATCTTTCTGATTTAATGTGCATTTCTTCTCTATGCTTGAGACTGAAGACCATTGTGCGACAAGTATGTAAAGATATATGTAATTTTTTTCAACATATTAAATGTAGTCATGTAGACAATAGAATCTCAAAATGCATTTGGAGTATAACAATAAAGTACTACAATAAACTATAGCTACAATTTCTATAATAAGTATAAGTTCTATGAACCTATACTACATAAAGATGCCAAATTCAACTACTCATCAGGACCAGAGGATTGCTCATAATCGCTATCTCCCTTCACTTCAGCTCCACTAGACCCCGTAAGATCATATTCATAATCGCTTGGAACCTCTTCTTTGATCTTGGGTTTATTCTCTGGACATTGTATATTCCCATACTTATACCAAGTACCAAATTCGGGGAGATTAACAGGGATAGTTGGTTTTTTAGGCGGAACAATTGGAACCGTTACAAATTTTTGTTTATGCGACTTGCAACTGCCAAGCATGTGCTGTAACCCTGTGGCAGTATGAGGAACAGTGGCATTTTTAAATACCTGCCGAACGGTACATTAGAGTCACTAGAAATGTTGCCATATTTGGCTCTTGAAAGGGATACTAAACCCATAGAGGATTTCTCCAAGGTTGTCATAACCCTTGCAGTAGAGGGTTGAAGTAAAGCGCGGGGAGTAGCACTGTCGCGACCCTAATTACTCCCACACATTTTTCTTCTTAGTGAGCCTTACTTGGTAGCGGAATCCCGGCTTACTTAGTTGGTAGCAACCGGCCACGACTTTGCTAACACTTGCATGTGCCCACACACACAATGTTAGCACCATTCTAAGTCAAGGTGTCCAACCCACCTTGACTCCATAACTCATTACCAGATACTCATTACCCGGAACTCCCACCAACACATATGCATGCCAACCCGGAACTCCTACCAACACATGGGCATGCCAACTCGGAACTCCCACCAACACATGGGTATGCCACTTGATGGCACGGGGCGGCCTTCCACAAATGTCCAAGCTCCCAAGGGTTCTCCTAATCACCCCCGGAGCTAACCGCCCTTATCTATTGTCCAACTTCCCACTAGTCCCATTGCACTCTTGTTTCTCACCCCATTCGGGACTTTGCCAGAAATCCTCCCGGAATCCGGCACTAGTTTTCCCGGGGACTAGTTTGGAGCGGGACTCTATCCAACCCAATGTTGCGGTATGCTCAAGAGCATCCCACATGCCCAAGGTGTAGGAGTGAGGCTTCCTTTCCATGCCTCACCCTTTAGAGCCATTCCCTTTTACTCCCGGGAACCGGCACTACTTATCACGGGTACTAACTTGGAGAGGGACGCTTCCCAACCCCATGTTTAGAGATGCTCCAAAGCACTCTCCATTTTCCACAAGGTGCGGGAGTGAGGCTCTATCCCAAGCCTCACCCCTTGGAGCCACCCGGCTCCTCAAGGCACCATGTGCAAGTGAGGAGGGAGACCACCCCTCCTCATAGTACTCTCTGGAGTCTTCGGTAGGCCCCCCCTCTTGTGTTGAGGGGCCTTCCGTGACACACCTTTGTTTTGGAAGACCACCCGTTTTTGCCTTGGTCTCAAAAACGGGCCGTATCTTCTTCTCGGGCTAACTTGTAGCTAAGTTATCCAAATGGGACGTACAAGCCCATTTTCGACATCTACTCTTAGAGTAGATGTCGATGGACTCCTCACTTGTCCCAATCGGAGCTTTCATGTGGGAGCTATGCTCCTCTGAACATTCGGGAGTCCCGGGAGGCAGCAGTCCCGGAGTCCCGAAGTCCCGACGCTTTGGAGAGCCATATCTCCCAAAGCATTGCTTTGCTCCTCACGAGCTTTAGCATTTTGAAAAGGTCTTGTTTAGAGCTTTCCAAAGACATGCAACATGCCGCCATCCAAGAAGGACAACATTTTGAGTCCCGAAAGGTAACACTCCCAAGTCCCGGAGTGTCCCGGAACGCGCTCCAACTTTGGAGAGCCAGATCTCATGACTCACAACTCCAAATTGCGCATTCTTTGGACCTATGAGTGCGTGCTTGAACAAGGTTTCCAACCATGTAAGGCACACTACCCAGTTCATCCCAAGCACGACGCCATTGCGTGCTGTTTGCTCGGGACTCCCCGTGGTCACTTCACCTTGTCTCTTGCCAAGCCCGGAACGTCACTCCCGGGGTCCTCTTGGCTCACCACGGTGTTCGGGCATCCTTTGGAAAGGGATGTGACAAGCACATTGTAAAGATAATTGATCCTTACTACCGGATGCGATATTCTCCGCGACCGGATCAGAGCTCATAATGCCCGCAGTAGTATTGCACGCAATGGTCTTCACAGCTCTCGCCCCTTTTTCCAATCGTAAACCACTAGCGAGAATAGATATGATGTTATTCGATTTGTCCATGCCGCCTTGTGTCATTAACCGAGCTAACGGCTGCTCATCATCTAGATCATCCGCCGAAACACCAAGAGCGATAAAATCACCATTAGCATCCTGAACATTTGGAGCATCTTCATCATTTGAAGTAGGGAAGAAAGTCATATCATCGTCTTCATCACCAAATTCAAAAATATCATTGTCATCAGTCTCTGATTTGTCCTCGACAGCTTTCTCATTGTTTTCATGTACTTGGTCTTCCTCTAAATCCAAGTTCTTTCTATACCACTGCCCATCGTCACTCAATTTATCATTTGCAAGCAATTTCGAGTTGGAATATATGTAGACCAAGTCATCAGCTCTGCCCGGTAGTAACCGATTCTGTTTCTTGTCGTGAACATAAGAGTAGCTACTCCACTTGCGTTCGCAAGCCGACGAGGACACGATCTGTGCCAATATTCGCTTTTCAATTGGAGAGAGGAGTTTAGCACAAGCACCTTCAAACTCCCACCATGCATGTGGAGCTAGTTTTTGAGTCTTAGGCTCAAGCATGTCATGGAGCGGTGGACCTCTTCCTCGAAACACGGGAAATTCACTCAGCACGTCTCCATAATCCTCCGGGGGACATATTTTTTGTAAAACACGCTTGCAAGCTATTGCAAGTTCGGGATTGTCAGCTAACTCTTGTTCATGTAGTAAATAAGAATTTAGAAGTGCAGCCGGGCCATGTAAATCAGTTGTCATGAGCCGTTTCCGATGGTAGTACTCCTCCTTTGCGGTGGCCACCTCAAGTGGTTCCAAAGAGAATGGCGGTGCATGCAATATATGGACATGTCTCTCAAGATCACGCATGATATGCCAAGCCTTGGCCGTAATAGGAGCCTTGCCGTCGATTCTCTCAGAGCGTAGACTACGGGGGCCACCATATCCCGTAATCTTTTACATTGCTCCCAAAAGTCATCGCTCAACACCACCTTCTTGACCTTACGGGAGAATATAAGCTTATCCCTAGCAGATACCGTCTTCTTCGAGGCATAGGCTGTGAACATAGGGTCAACAACAGCTTGCTCCAGTTATTCCTTGACCTCCAACAAGCGATCTATCATTATGAATTGACTAGTAAATCTTGTTTTCTCAGGCATCAGTAGGCTGAATTTCGCCTCGTGTTTACGAAACACAGCTAGGGGCATTTGTCGCCTCTTGATAAACTTGACCATTCACTTCGCCATGACCAAAGTATTCGCCATCCATCCAGCCTTTCCCCAATCCTCCAACAACAAGTCCATTGCATGTGTCGCACATCCTTGCATAAAAATGTGCGGATATTTCTCAAGGACTATTCTTGAGGCATTGAACATTACAGAAGCATTGTCTGTGCATACTTGAACAATGTTCTCTGGTCCAACTTGTTCTATGTACTTTAACATGAGAGTTAACATGTACACCGCTGTTTTTTTTATGCCAGTAGTATCCACAGCACCAAGAAAAAGCTCTCCAGCTTGAGTCACGAGCATCGCATTCACCAAAGGGCGACTAGTCACAGATGACCATCCATCCATGGTCAAAGTTCCTCCAAACTTCCGAAGGCTCTCCGAGAGTCTACTATCTAGTTTCTTTTGTAACTCCGTCTTTACTTCTCCTAACAACCTTGTCCGAATGTCATGGTAAGATGGTGGAGCATAGGATTTTTGAAATCCAGCAGTCTTCATCACGGCAGCTTTGAACGCATCATTCCGGGCTACAGAAAATGGTATATTTGCTTTGTAGAAAAATTTCGCCCAGAGTTGATTCAGCTCCCGCCTATCCGCTTCTGCAAAAGTAGCTTCAATTGAAGATTGCTTGGTTTGCTTCATAGATCCAAACATCGGGCGAGTATCCTTAATTCCCCTCATAAGGATGGAAGAAGCAGAGGTTGACCCAACCAAAAGATTTGTTGAATTCATGGGGGTGCCTAGCGAGGACCCTACACAAGAGTCACTCCTATGGGTTTCTGGAATGTCATGTTTTGAGGCACCTGGAACGTCCGTGGATAGAGTGAGAGAACATTCACCAAGAAATCTGTCCAATTCTCCGTTATATGGAGGGAGTTCCCCGCCACATCTTAAAAATAACTGCCTAATTTCCCTAGGCAGCTTTGGGCAAAGGGCAGAACTCGAATCCCTATGTCCAGGAATCTTCTCGTACCCATAATGACTCAGATTCCGACTCTTCTTCTTAGAAACTATTACATGACATAGTGAGCACTGTATGAAGGACCCGGACGCTTTGCCTTCCTTCTCGATGTCTCTAAACCAAGGCTCATATGGAGCAGAGCCCATTTTGATACAGAGGACGCCTCAAAGTCATAAACAGTGGTGGCACCGTGACGTGAAAAAAAATGGCAAGAGTTCCTTACGGAAATCCTCACTTCCGAACTCAATACCTACCAAGCAATGTATATATAAAATGAATTATGCAGCTCAAAGCCCTTGGAAAGTGTTCAAAATTCGGAAGTCAAATGAGACTCAATGTCTCTTCTCTTATATACCATGCAACTCTGAATATGACCTTTGCAATTTGAAATTGAAATGCTCCTAAACCGTTGGATGCTGAAGGGGGCCATCCGGCCACAGGCGGTCGCAGCGGCCGACGGCCAGTCCGACGGCCGGTCGCCTGGGCCGATGACCGGACCGACGGACGTTCCCCCCGGCCGACGGCTGGACCGGTGGGCCGACGGTCGGTCGCTCGGGCCGACGGCGAGCTACAGGACTAGTCGATGGGGTGGTTCGACCAATGAACGCACCTCGATGGTCATTTACCCTTAGTAAAATGACCAGAGTCTCTAAGTCACGGACGGTCCCCGGACCCCTGCCGGACCTCCGGACGTCCGGACGCTGTGACATCCCTAAATAGGGCACACGAGGATTCTATTTTGTTAGATGAGGTTTTGCCGTATCTGTTAGAGCTCCATGAGTTTAACAGTCCCCTTAGCAAGTTTCGGTCATCGTTTCAATTTGGACGTGCCATAATATATTATGATCGTGCATCATTAGATCTGTATAATAATATACAAAAGGCATTAATAGAATGAAAAATTATTTTATATTCTATTGTCGGGTAATTTTCGACCCTTTGGTTTAATTTGAATTTGTATCTCAGAATGTGAAGCTCCTGTAGTAGCTTTGTAGGACTTTTCATAGGTTTCAGAATTTTCAGTTTGTGAATACAAAGACAATGTGATCTTTAGTTCTTGTTAAAACAAGCCTCTCTTGGATGAACTTTATGTACTCTGGATAATTGATGATTTGTTTGATAAATTGTTGAGATAGATTACTCAGGGTGATTGTTGTGCTTCTCTGGATTCTTTGAGGAATGCTACGGATTTCGGGCCTTCACTTCGGAGTAGAGGACGATTATTGCAGTCTGCTGAAACGGCTCAATCTACCATGAATTTCTCGACAATGGCAGTAGAAGATGGAGTAGTTAACAGCCCTGTCACTAAGTCATCACCTCCAAAGGTGTTGCAATCCGCTTCCCCCGTGTCGCCTCCAACAATAAATCATAATGGTTCTCCTCTTCAAATAACATGTACGCCTACGAAGCGTATGTTATACGACATTGACGTGGATATTTCTGAAGAAGCTTTCGTGAAGGTTTGTTCCACAGTGTGCAATTAATGCTTTGAGTTAAGTGTCTGCAAGAACGAATAACTATTTGTAGATCTACTGCTATACACTCTAATACGTTAGACAATTCTTAGACATTGTACCCATATGCTACCTATTGCATGTATGTATTTATTATCACCATATTCGTTTAATTGGGAATTTCTGCAAGATTGGGACTCTCTAGAATCTACAACTCGTATAGATTTTTCCACAAAATCTTTGGTAGCTATAGATTTTAGAGAGTCCCAATCTTGCAGAAATTCCCAATTAAACGAATATGGTGTTTATTTGCTCGTTCACTTATAAGAAATGTCGTTGTTGTATTTTGTTCAGGATCGTGTTTTGGAGAGTCCAAAAGCATGTCCTTCGAAGTCTACGGAACAGGGAGCAATCAAGCCTTCGTCAGAAAGCTGCCGCCACTCGCTACCTAAGTCAAGCATTGAGGACCGGCGTCGCGAAAGACTGCAACGCCTTCTTGATAGTCCATTGATGCAAGACAATGATTTTAGCTGGACACGTCGGCGTCAACGAGCATTCATCCAATCTCGTATTGTCGCTTACGGTGGAACTCCGTTGTAGTTACATCTATTAGCTACAGAAGTAATTATGTATAGATTTGATAGTCATCGCTTTTGTATGACATATTCTGTGAATCATGATTGATATTTACAAGCTAATAAATGGAATATTCTTTTATTCCCATCATTTTTCTATTGTTTGTTCAGAGCGATGTCTCTTTTTACATATATTCATATCATGTTTGATGCACGATCTAGTACTTAATATTGATCTAGTGCTTAACATTGATCGATATTTTAGATGATTCTCTACTCTTAAATCTCCCAAAGTCCTGCATATTTTCAATATAACAAATATGGGGTTCTAAGCATTATCGGACATGGCTGTATCGAGGTGTGAGAGCTTGATTTGACTATCTTGTTTCATTGTAAGTTTTTTCATTGGTTTTGTGAGTGAATTGTTAATGAACAATGCAATCTTGGGGTAATTTGACAAAATTGAAATAATTAAGTTGTGAACATAATATGCATGTTAAAAGATAATTTTTGTAAGGCCTTGGGTAGATTATTTAGCATCAATTTTGAGTTTAGATTAGATTAGGAGTTAATGGTTTGATAAGGAAGGACTAGAGGAGGTAAAAGGCCCCCTGGTGGATCCTTAATGCGATAAGGAAGGCTTAGAGGAGGTAAAAAGCTCCCTAGTGGATCCTTAATTAGCGTAGGATTAGTTGTTTGACTTTGGGTTAGATATTTCCCGTTGGCCTTGCGTAATTAACTTTTGATATTCATGTTTGTGTTTGTGATTTGATTGTATTGGTTTTGTTCATCTAACTTCGTGGTGGCATTGGTAAGTTACATTCATTCATAGAGCTAGTGGAGTAGTTGGTGTGTTTGAAGAACGGAGCGCCATGAAGTTGGGGCAACATTCATCCACAAAGACCTTAGATTAGGGCTTTGAGCCTTGATAGAGTTAGGGTGAGCCGCCTCTCCGGCGGCTCCTTATGTTGTATTTAAGAGCTTGTTTCCAAGCTTCCTACACAATCACCTCCATCTAGTTAGAGTAGGAGGAGGAGGGCCATGGGCCTCCTCTTCCATCTTCTTCACCTTCTTTGTCTCTTGATCTTCTTGTTCACATTGATTTTCCTCTTGAATTGTTAGTTGATAGGAGAAGGAGAGCCCTTCTTCTTTTTGAATTGTTAGTTGATAGAAGAAAGAGAGCCCTTCTCAAGTGAATGTCTTCTTGAATTGTCAATTGATAAGAGGAGAGCCCTTCTCAAGTGAGTGTCTTATTGATTTGCTTATTTGTTAAAAGAAGGAGGCCGTGGGCCCTTTCTCTCAATTCTCTCAATCCCCATCAAATGTCTCTCGGTCTTTCCCCCATCAGTCGCTCAATTCTTCTTCAAATTGATTGAGATTTTTGCTGTAGGTGGCTTGTAAGTAGAGCTTTCCATTGGTAGTAAGCATGCTCAAATCTGAGTCGTAGGGAGGGAGAAATTGGATCCCAAAGTCGGGGTGTCGAAAACGGTTTCCCGACGGCAGTGAACAAATGAGCTGTGTTCAAATAGAAATAAGTCACGGAGTTTTTACCCTATGCTGCTGAGATTTCTAGGGTAGATAGAACTCTAAAAGAGCTTTCCAGGGGTATATGGTGTGCCCCGACCCGATCTTTAGAGAGAGAGAAATCGGCTCCCAAATTTGGAGTATTGAAACGGTTTTCCCCTCGGCATCCGGCCGGTGGTACTTTTCTTCTTCTTTTCTTTCTCCCTCATTCTCTTCTTGTCTACTCTTCGCTCTTCTTCTTCCCTTCATGTAATCTTGTTCTCTAAAATCCCTTGTGACCAAAGGCCACTTCATGGTGGTTTTCTTTGGTTGATACAAAGCGTTGCCAATGAACTTAGACCCTCCACCTACCAACTCTTAGCGAATGTCAGTACTTTCATATTAGCCAATCACCCTTGCTATTGAAGGAGGCATATAAACCAAGGCTAGGGAGATACTACCGCCATTGCCAACAACATTTAACCACACAACGTTGCCCTCGCCACTTCATTAGTACATCGCGTTGTCCTTTCTTCCACGGCTTTCCATTCATCAATACAACGCGCAGTCCTTTCTCCCACGCTTCCATACTTCTAAGGTTCCACCGTAGAAATGAGGCTAGTTGACTCTTTCTTCGTCTAGAGGAAGATTAGAGACTAAAAGAAGAATTCAGATTCGGAATAGCTGCAAAGAATGTGGCTCTTCTAGAACCAATCCTAGTTGATCTCTGAGGCAAATGTTGGGCGCCGCTCACAGTTTGGAACCTCGCTCCGTAATCAAAAGGGACAAGATTGCCATGCACCAATTATAGGGGCCATTGACAAGGTGTGGATACAATACTCTAGCAGGTACTTCTATCGATTCTTTCCTTAGATTGGTATAAAAGGTACCAAGTGAACACCAGAAACCTCAAAAATGCCACAACCTGATTCTACAATATAGACTTACGATTAGCAAGAGAAAGAGGATCAAAGGTTCGAAATATATATAAACTCAGCAAGTGAAGATGCTTCATCTATAGTTAGGCAAAATTCGCGGAATGTTGAGCCAAGTATTTAAATGTAAAGATTGCAATGAAGTATATTGGAAACACTTCGAGCTCTAGATGATGGTTTACTAAGGAGAGAGTATAAACCACAAAGTCGTAATGAATAAAAATGCGTACGAGCAGATTGACACGCATATTCTTTAGAACAATTATCGGAGCCCATTGGACTATTTCCCACAACGTGCATTGAACATTATCTTAGATATGTCTTTGTGCATTACGTACCACCACCTATGGGTGTCAAACCTTGTTTTCATGCAGTCAAGCAAAATCGGGTCTGGATAGTAGCTAGGAGTAGGAAAATGGAGGAAAAAGGTGGCAAATACCAACCTTTTCTATTAGCATCAGGATTGAAATGGGGTTGTGAAATGGGTCCCCGCATGGCAGATCCTTAGACATGCGAAACTAGTTTAGTTTTGATGAATTTTTAAATTTTATTTTCAGTCTTAAGTGACCTTTGCCCCAACGAAGGTCAGTCGGGCAGGGTTCGGTCAAACATATGACACTGGAGCAGACAAGCCGGGGTACGGACAAAACCGGCCACAAGTAGGACCGCGGGTGGCGGCTATGGTTGTCATATTGGACAAATTACTATTCATTTCATGTCCTATAGGACGAATTACCATTTATCAAATGTTCCTTTCAAGTACATGTGATGAATAGTAACTTGTCTTGTAAGACATGAAATGAATAGTAATGTATCCAATATGACAACCATGGTGGCGGCTACGCCTCCCCGGGTCTGACACATAGGTCATTATGACGCATCGCCATTTCACCCGTACTGTGTCTCTCTTTTTTACCCCACCTCGAGGCGCGCCATTGTTTTACCTACTTTTTCTCCATCCTTACCTTTTCCGCGCGCCACTGTTTTACCTACTTTTTCTCCATCTTTACCTTTTCCGCGCGCACTAATATTCTTCTCTGCGCACACTTGCATTCATCTCTGCGCGCACCCGCATTCTTCTCCTCGCGCTCCAACATACGTTTCTGTGCGATCGTAGAGAGTACAACCTCGGAAAAGGAGCACTCGGAGAGCTATCTCTGAGACGATGGTGTACACAACACAAATGAAGATACGCAAAGGGCGGTTCGCGCGTAGACACCTGCGAAAGCCGCAATCGGGAGGGAGTTGTTGGAAGACCTCTGGTGCGTGGGCTGCGCCGGCTTCTTCTTTATTGATCGAGGATAAAAAGCTAATCGAGGAAGTCTTCAGCTTGAGAATATTTAGACAGCTCAACAATAATCCAATTTGGAGAAAGACCGATTATTGGGAGGAGAGTTGCTGGCAGATGTAATATGGCTTCCTAGCGTCAGAGACCTGGTACATCAAGGTTTGGAGCGACTTAACCTTAATCACAAGGGTTCACTACTCGAGGCACAAGCACAACGGCTTCAGGGTGGAGATTGCATCAACGCCAATGAACGGAGGATGCTGATGATCCTAGTCTCTATTTTGAATGTGGAAAAGCCGGCGTTCATCATTCATCAACTCTTAAAGACCATCATCGAGGCGTAGAAGGGTAATCACGAGATCGCCAAAGTCGTCAACAAAGTGAGCAAGAAGAAAGATTTTCCTCAGGAGCCTTTGCTGTACTACGAGTACACTCACTACGGGTGCCCGACATCCACAAAGATTACGGCATTGCGTTTCCACTAGAAGAAGAGGCAGACCTCTACCCCAGGGAATCCATACTTGTCATTGGTGTCGGACCCTATTTTTTAATTAATTACCTCTTAATTTAGAATGTGCAGTAAGAGTACGTATAGTGTGTAAATTCCGACTTAGTGTGGAGTGTGGCAAAATAAAAATTTAGTTAGTATTTCAGATTCTTAGATGTTATTTTAGAATAAGAAAGAGAGTTGCTGAAACCCGTATTTTCCATTTAATGGGAAAGAAGGACACTCTTGGTAACCAAAAGAGGGTTGCCCGTACGTACGGACTAGGACGGACGGACTAGCCGGAGTGGTAATAATGACGACAACCGCTAATAATGGCTCCGTACCAAGCCGTTCATGATGGAGTACGGTGGGTTATTATGGCCGGACGAGTATCCATTCCGGCAATATAAGGCTCTCTGTCCTTTGCTCTTTCCAACCGCCTTCTTGCTTTCTTGCCTTCACGCTTTCCTGCGCTCGCGCTTTCTCGCTTTCCGCTCTCTCTAGCTTTCCGCTAAAAGACGAGATGACCAAGGAGATACTCTTGCGAGACCTTGTCTAGATGGGGTGCGCCAGACTGTTTGAGATGTATTGGTGCTTAAAGGACGTAAAAATGATGCGCAAGATCAAGAGAGGGGCGCCGAACGAGTTCCGGGCGTCTAAGGACAAGCCTACAACGGAACAATGGCGGCAAGTGTACCGTTTTTAGGCCAACAGTAGTGGACTCTGCAGCATTTTCTAGGGCAAAGCGGACATGAATAATAGATACGCCGTCGAAGACTGCAACGACCAAGGACATGCGCCCGCCTGGTGTTCTTAGTGTCGTAACGCGTCCTCCTTGTTTTCTCCCTGATAGGCCTTTCTTACTCTTAAAAGGGTCTTCCCGGACAACAATCCAGTTACTCGTTCCATGGAGATCCTGTGAAGTGCAAGACATCCACAGTCACAAATCAGTTAGCGAACTCGGCTTATCCTCTACGATATTAAGGTGGTTTGCTATAGAACCGACTTAATGAAGGGAGGGCCAAGAGTTGTAGTCAACTTATAAAATCGAGTAGCTAGAAGCAAAATAGAGTCAAAAACAAAAAAATGACTTAACTAACTAAGTCGACTGAACCCTTGTGAGTAGTTGATTTAGTAGATCGACTACCAAGTCGTAGAAGTCGATTTCAGAGAGGTCTTTGTTAAGGGGTTTTTTTTAAAAATACCAACTTAAGAAACTATTAAGTGAGGAAGAGAGAATCGTTGTATCTAGGCAAGTCACTTACTGAGTCACAATCGATTCCTCCAATCAATATAAATACAAAGGTGTCCAATGAACCGCATCTTCAACAAGGAACCAATCAACTTATCGTTTAAGTCGTGATAAAGAAAATGGAGGAGACGATGAGGTGACTTCACCACCTCGTCGATAGCTCGGACAAAGCCAGTGTCTAAACTAAGAGATATCTTAATCGACCAAGAAGTCGACTTCTCAGGGGATTACTCCTAGGATTCGACAACCAGTAAGTCGATCGACTATCCCAGTCGATCAATCATTCTGAAGCGATTTGTTATACAAACAAGCCACAATTTGATCGATAGGGGAAAACATACGAGCTGAGCAACAACACTATCGTATAGACAAGAGAAAATCGATTCTACTAAGATCAAGCATCAGTGTAGGAGTAGTCGACTAGTCTTGGGTTACCAACAAAGATATAACAAAATGTATGTGAAAATCAACGTCTTCTCCGATGAGAATAGACTACATATAGTTGAGGGGTTTGAGACCCAACGCGATACTAGGGTCTCACCTGATACTAGAGTTGATTCGACCTGTATATAGGTCGGTCGATCAGTCGGGTGTCAATTCCTAGCTAGTGTTGACTTAGCTGGATATCTGCCTCTAAATCTATACCTACCGTGTATAGATAATTAAAAAGGAATATTTGAAGAATGTTCAGTTAACATTGCCCTCCCTCTGAACGACGTTCACCCCTGTGGACGGCTCAACATGACTGACAATGGAAAGAAGGTACGCCGAATAGAGGTTGAGGGGAGAGGCGAGAGATAACCCGCGGGCCGGACTCGACTTGGTTCTCCACGAGTTTCGCCCAGCTGTTTGGAGTCGTCCATGGAGAACGCGTAGGCTCGCGAGTGGGCGATCGTTGACGCTGGGTTGTGGCAGACATCGGGGAGTGGATAGATGATGCCGAAGTCCAAATAGGGAAAAGGGAGCCGGGGCTCGTGTCCTCCTCGGAGGAGAGGACCTTCACCGGGTGCTGGGGCCTGCGCACGCGGAGTGGCTGTGGTGGCGCGAGATCACTGCTAAAGTCGACGGGTGGAAAGTCGATGGGATCTGCTGTGCAGGGGGCCTAAAAGCCCACGCCATCGGGGGGACACCCGAAAGGAGGTGGTGAAGGCATCTGCACTATCATTGAGCATGATCAATGAGAGGCCTACGGCGGCAGTCCCTTGAGTTGACCGGGGAGAGTTCGTGGGTGTTGCCGTCAGGGACTGCTGACTCGAAGTCGAGTCAATCGCGGAAGTCGGTGCTGTCGTGTTGGTATTGGTCGGAGGCGGTGATGCTGCTGCCGATGGTAGACTAGGAGACAGGGGTAGACTGAGGTTGCCTCCACTCGCATCCCGGAAGGCCTCTAGTGGTGCGCAGTCATCTTTCGCGCCAGAGGGATCGGATTGATCATTGTCCTCGGTGTCGTTGTTGTTGTGCTCACCTTGGCGTTGGTGGGTCCGTGGTGTAATGGCTGTCTCAGATTCGTTGTCTGTTGTTTTCTCCTTGCGCATACGACGGCATGCTGATGTTGTCGAGCGTTGAGAGCGGATGTGTATCTTGGACGAGTCGGAGTCGTCGTCAAAATACTTGTCATCACTACTACTCTCGTCTTCGAAGTCGGGGTCGGGAGATGCCCGTGCGGCCTTTGGAGGAGTGTGATGCGATAAACCCAACAAGTCGTCATCGTTGAGGAACACCGTGGGGACGAGGATCTTGTGGGTCTGGTAAACCCACAGCACGTGGCGACTGCAGAGATCGAGTTGACTGATGGTATCCTGCAACATGTGGTTGAGGAGCTAGATGCGGGAAAGGGCGCGTTCTCGAAGGTCGCACTTGGTCCTGCGGAGCTGATGGAGATGGTAGGTGCATACCTTGAGTGCTTCGTTGCAGTTAAGCAGCTTGTTGATCTTCCCATGCTAAATGGTCGACTCGGTAGCTGCCTGTTTGACTGCAGGTTGAAGACGCCCACATTCGGCGGTCAAGCGCTCCCCTTTTGGCGCGGAGGTGGGCAATGGTGGTGGTGTTGGTCGCAAGTTTGTCGTGCAAGGGGGTGATGGTCAAGGTTGTCATATCGGGCGTGTTGAGGTAATCGGGCGGGCACAACAGGCGTACAAGTTGTCCCGGACGGACGGGCGTGCCCGCCCACCCTGATTGTAGGGGGTGTGTAATTTTTCGTGGATAACAAACTTTGCAGTAAAAAGTGTGTGTGGCATTCCACGCTGCTCGTACGCGGCGGCCAAGTAGCTTAGTTCTCACCTAAACCCTTGCTACGTCGTTGTTTTTTACCTAAACTAAAAGTCAACATCCGTTTGATCCTATCGGTCGAGCGACAATTCAATCGGACGGACAAGGCGGACGGATGGGCTGGCGGCGTGCCCGCCCGGTATGACAACCTTGGTGATGGTAGCCTGGTGCGCGGAGTTTGTCTGTTGCAGCGTCAACACCTCGGCGTGGAGTCGGTCGACCTTCGTGACCCAGGAAGCGAGTTTGGTGGTGTGTTGGGCAGCTTGCTGTTGAAGGGCACTGTTGTCCTTTGTGAGTCGGCTATTCTCGAGTCGAGTGTTGTCGCGCTTTCGTTCGACATTCGAGTAGTTGGGTTTGGCCACCGCCAACTACTATTTGGCTTTGAGGATCGCTCTCTTGAACTCGGAGAACGTGGCGGTACCATCTACAGCGCCTGTTCGTAGCATGATGAAGTCGACACTTGAAGATTTGTCCCGTGGCGGAAAGCGCTGTCAACTTGGGTGCTGGACGTCGGCAAAGGAGGGGGGGGGGGGAATCGCGAAGGCCTGCTCTGAGTGGGCAAGGGCCACGTCGCCCCGAATCTCCATTGCCTCCGGAGAAGGTGCGCGTTCGGGAGAAGCTAGGGTTGGACTCCGAGGTGTCTCCATTGGCGTAGCGTCCGTCGACGAGGGGAAGGGCGCCTCAGACTCAGCGGCCGGAGGCCAATCTAGGATCGGTGCTAGACTTGCCAATCGGAAGGTTGTTCCTGTATAGACGTTGCTTGGGCGGTTGAGAGGCAAGGTCCGTCAATTTGTTCTTCTTGCCGCGCGTAAGAGGTCTGGGTGTCTTATCTGCTGCCGCGGGAGGTGTATTCCTCACTCGTCGTGCTGGATGTAGCTGGGGGGAGTCGGATTGACTGGAGTTGTCGACGTCGGTACTGGTGTTCGCTGGACCTTTGCCATGACTGGATCTGGCCGAGGAACCGCTAGGCTGGCCCGGGGATGGTGTGAAGTCGGGCACAACTATCATGCCCTAGGTAGGTTGGGCCACTAAGTAGTCCGGTCCCATGTACCGGTTCCGCATATTCTCGTGCTAATGGCGCTTGGTAATGGCCTGCCCCCCCTCAACCTCACCCCCCCCCTCATCTTCACACCCCCCTCACCCCACCCCCTCATCCTCACCCCCTCACCTCCATCACCCCCTCACTCTCACTCCCTCATTCCCCGGTACCCACCCTACCCCGGTACCCGCCCTACCCCCCCGGTACCCGCCCTACCCCCCCCCCCGGTACCCGCCCCTACCCCCCTGGTACTGTCCTACCCCCCCTCCCGTAGTTTTTGAAAAACTTTGCCATCTCTCTTACCAATCTTGTGTTTTGCAAACAAGCATCAATAATGGGACAAACAAATCCAAACATTCCCTCATTAAAGCCGGGATTTGGAGTATCTCCAATATAGTGAGGGAATGTTTGGATTTCCAATGATTGGATTGACCATCATTCCACTCCTCTTCCACTTCCTCCTCTTCTCTCCCCACTCCTCCCTTTCTTCTCTTCTCCTCCCCTCTCCACCCCCCTTACCCGCCCCCCCCCCCTAACCCTCACCTTCCCCTCACCCCCCTCACTTCGCCTCTCCCCCCCCTCACTTTGGATTGACATCCGCTACCGGTATGTTTATTTTTTTATTGTCCTATCATGTTCATAAGAAATTTATTAATTGATACAAGATTTAAAATTATTTTTTCTCCCACTTAACTATTTATCAAGCTAACCATACAATGACACCATGATAATTAGCATTCACATCATCATTTGATTATAAACACATGCATAGAATGTGCCAACAAGTTTGCAAAAGAAAAGCATATGTATTTCAGTAGTGTTTAACTATATAGAAAAAGAGAAGTATATCTTGGTTGCTACACAACTACGAAAATCGACAATTAGTTCTCGTCCATTGCTGCACCGCTTGGGCCGGCCTCGGCATCATTCGTACCCTCCGGCAAATCTTCACCCCCGCCCAATCGAAGTCTACGAACAGCTGATCGAGTCCTCCTCGCAGGCCCGTCTTCTTCAAGAATATCCCTCAGGAATTGCGATCGTTGCATGGCTCGAAGCATGCGTCCGGTTTGGGGACTATGTTGTTCCATCAGAAAATCAATGCTTCGGTGGTGTAAAAGTTTGCCCAATCGGATTCATCCGTTGCCCAATTCATCTCGTAATCGCAGTCGGAACGCTCTTCCCACGAATACATCATTCCATCGGACTTCTATTTTAGCCCTTCTGGATGAATCCCAAATCGAAACTCCTTGTGCGCTTTGTCCCAATACCCGTTGTAAACTCGGTAGAAGAAGTTTCACTTGCCATTGGCATTTGAGACATTTGATGGAATTAAATGATGGAAGGCCCTCGTGATTGCCTCCGGATCCCTTTCCCAGCCAATTTCCAAGGCCGCTAACTGCTTCTCTTTAGAAGTGTAAGACAATTCCAACTCCATACCAAGTCTTCTCCCCCTTTTTCTTTCGATTAAGGAGCATTGGTTTCATTATACTCCCAATGCGGTGGCATGTAATCCTCTAATCCAAAAAGGTTGTACAAGCGCTTGTGGAAGGGAGATTTACATAGCGGACATCGTCGTTGAACAACCATGAAGCTAATGAGGCGAATCGGATGAAACACGTGGCGGCAAGTGCCTACGCAAAATCCTCCTACAGGTCCAAAGGGGTTGCAACACATAACACAATTTTCACCATCCGTCACGAACGTTGCGGGTGCTAGCCACAATTTGGCTGCTTTCTTGATGTCCATCGTGTTTTCGAAATCCCACTCGCACTGGGCCCAGTCAATTGTTCCATCCGGTTTTTTTGGCAATTCGTCCGGAAACATCTCGTCTACAAATGCCCATGATGTCAAACCAAATACCCGCTCTTGATTATGGTCCTTCCATGTCCTATCAATCTTCCTCAACTCCTCAGCTATTTGGTCACCCTTGGCGACGGATAAAATGCATGTCAACTTCCACTGGTAGTATTGCTCAGCCATCTGATTCATTTGACTCTTCGAGACCTCATTATCTCGTTGAACATCTACCAAATCAACTTCAAGGGGTGTTGCAGACAAGCCTAATACGTCATTATCTGGTCGAACATCTACCAAATCCACTTCAAGGGGTGTTGCAGGCGAGCCTAATCCTTCGTTGAAATCTGCATTATCGAATGCCAAGGAGTCAAGCACACTTCCTATGACCAATCCGTTCGGACTAGTTGATGTACTCGGTCGTGTTTGTGATGTAGAAGCCCCCTTCCCCTTTGCCATGGCCCCCTCAAGCTCCATGATACGTCTTTGCTTGGATGAGTTCTCGTCGCTAGCTCTCCGCATGTCCTCTTTCAGCCGTTGATTCTCTTCCTTCAAGCGTTGATTTTCTGCCATCAATTGCTGAATCTGACCTTCTCTTGTATCAAAATGCTCCATCTCGACAGACAAATCTACTGGTGGAATTTCATCCGGCACGCCCCCATCCACAACAACCTCCACTTCTTGGGGCTCTATGTTTCCCCCAACTGTATGAACCATCTCCACATCTACTATGTTGGGAAGTAGCTGCACCGGAACTGGTTGTCTTACTTGGGCCAATGAAGCCATGCGCATAGGCTCTAATGATCGAGCTAGCGTCTTCCGCTTATTCCTTTCCATCGTTTTGCGTCGAGGTAAAACTATCTCGTGGGAGCCATCGGAGTCGGAATCAGGCGGGGAGTCAAACAAATGGTTATGGGGGTCTATTTCTGTAGGTCTGTCGGCCAAGGGAAACCACCCAGGATCCTGTACTGCCCAAGTTCCAAAGCCAGGGAAACCATTTTGTACTCGTGGTGCTCGAGCCTTGCCTTCTAAACCCTTCACAGTAGACCAATCGAACCTCTTCTTTAAAATGATCTCCACATGAACGCCTCGCACTAAATATAACCCGACCTGGTTCTTGTTTGGTAACTTCGTGGAGTACAGGAGTTACTAAATTTGAAGACATCGAGAAAGGAACTCGGGGTTGGTGCAGTAGCGCAAATTGGCCTTGTTGCTTCTCAAGTGTAAAACATGGCGTTCAGGCTGAAAGGTTTTGTCGATGTGGCACCACTCAATGTATTGCTTTGCATGGTCAAAATCCCATGGGTCAGCTACATCTTCCGAGCCTCTAAATGCCAATTTCATCGGATTATTTAACACATGAAGACGGGCCCGCTATTGTTTTCCTTGTCGCACTTGTTCTTTGCCTTTTCCTTCCTTGCAAATCGCACCTGGTGTCGCCATTGTTGTAGAAAAAAAATTCTAAAACCTCCCCCAAATGTGCTCAAACGCCCTTCCCCAATCCCCAGTCCAACCCTCACAAAGAGAAGTGGATCTTGAGAGGTAGGAAGGGCGGGTTACAATGGGGGAGTCCGCCTCTTATATAGTGGTTGGACCCCCCCCCAACCGACCCTAGCACCAAGCCAGGGCGGATTCCCCATGGCGGGGCGGGTGACTCGGCAGGGGGGGGGGGAGGAGGGGGGGGTAGGGGTTGGGGTTAGGGGTTGGGGTTAGGGGTTGGGGGTTAGGGGTTGGGGTTAGGGGGTTGGGGTTAGGGGTTGGGGGGTTAGAGGTTGGGGGGGGTTAGAGGGGGTTGTTGGGGGTTGGGGGGGATTTTTGAGGATAAGGGGGGGGGTTGCTTTATTTTTATTTATTTTTAACTTTTTTTTAAAAAATTTTAAATTTTTTTAAAATTTTTTTGATTTTCTTAAAAAAGTTTTTTTAAAATTTTTTTAGGGGCGGGGGAGGGGGGGGAGGTTAGGGGCGGGAGTAGAGGGGGTAGGGGCAATGTAGAGGACTTAGGAGAGGGGTTAAAGGGTAAGATGGGGGGTAAGGGGGTTAGCGGCGTTCTTTATTTATTTTTTATTATTTTTTTACTTTTTTTTTACTTTTTGTTTAATTTTTTAAAAAATATGTTTTTGATTTTCTAAATATATTTTTTCGTGGTATTTACAAACTGATTCAGGCATAGGTTGAGTGGTATTTGGCAAGGTATGGAACCAATAAATATGTGCACCCAACTCAAAAGAATGCAATTAAATTTGCCATACGAAGATGTACAAATGCATCGAATAAGAGAAGTTGCTGCGTATATTATATGTATGTGCACAATTGGAAGTACATATAGTATTGTAATTATCCATGCAATCCTTCTACATACAATAGGCACACGCTAACTTTGGAGACCGCTAAACTAAATAGCTGAAGTACGAAAACAACACATGGGCATGGTCCAATTAAATGGATACTTTTCCAAGGCCTCTTTAACATCGGACACGGTCAACCTTTTGGACACATCCGGGTCCTAGAGGCCTTTTAATTTGAACTTGAGGTACTCGTGATTCATGGCGCGGTCTGTGCGGTGTGGCAAAAAGTACTTCATATCGTACTCTTCTTGCCAAATGTGTTGTGCTAACCACCCGACAGAGAATGCATCGGCTGCCTTGGAATATATGTGTTTGCATTCCATAACCTCAAGGGGATTGTCAGAACCGCGTGGACCATACAAAAACCATAATTCCGGTGCCACAAATTTTTGCCATTTGCGTTCTTCATCCAACTTCTCTTGCTTCGCAAATCCATACTTGGATGGCGCTTGTTCCACCACTCGACTTGAAATCCCCCAATCACAAAGCCCGATGTAAACCGTATCTGGTTTCCAATCATCAAAATGCAATAGAACATTGGTTGGAGTAATGTCGTTGTGTAGATAATTGTGTTCATGACACTTTTTCACAATGACAAGCAACGACAATGCCAAGTCAAGTCGTCGTTTACGGAATGTTACAACCCAACGTAGTTGTATATCGGATAGCCCTGAGTTTCGCTCTTTTGGAATGTCGTCGTATTCCAAGTGCTTTGGGATTTTCTGATTGATATGGATGTCAAAATCTTTGAAGCTACCTCCGTTCCACCATACCGAAAATCCATCCATTCTTTTAGGATGCAAGTACGATAGTCTGATGATTCTAGGGTGCTTTACTAAACATCCACCCGCCTCATTTACGATCGCCATCCGCTTCTCCCTCTCGTTTTTCACGTTCGTCAATTATTTACGCGCGAATGGAATCCAACTAGAAATATGTTGAAGTTTTGTAAGCACCACCTTAGTAACCTTCCTATATGCACCTTGGATACGTTGTCCTAGCATAGATACCACAATAACGGTTGATTCTAGCCACTTGAAAGTTCCACTGTTGCAATGAGACATAACAACATCCTCGGCTTTTCATTTCTATCTCTCATTCCTCTTCCCACGAGCTTTCGAAAAGGATTGACCAAAACTTTTTACTAAATCTAGCTTTGAAACTAGTTCGTCATCTTCATTTGTCCATTTGCTCTTGCATGTCAATTTCTTCCCCGAAATATACGTCCAGGCTTCTACGGTGTTGGGGGGAAACCACCGGTGTAAGCGTTGAGCGGTGAGCGGTGAGCGGTGAGCGGTAAAGTTTGAGCGGTAAGAAAAAAAAAAAATCTGAAGTTAATGGCCCTATTACCATGGAATGGGTGGTTCTGAAATTTTGAAATGGTCATTTTTACGCATAAAAGTACCCAAAACCGTGGACATAGGTCATACAATATTTCATAAATTATCCACACTTGCAAGTTTAAATAAACGTTAATTAAATTATGGGCTGGCATCATCATGTGTAACCAATACAATTCAAATCATATCCAAAATATAAACTGAAATTAGGGGTGACCCATTTAAGTAATCAATAAGTATAATTTATCGATATTAAGATTTAGAGACTATTTAGGGCTGACGTCATCAATTTCCTATTACACTTGTCAGAATTATATGTGAATGCTTCGGTTTATATAATCTGAAATTTACAACTACAGGTCGTCTTTCCGTCTCTCCTTGTAAGGTGTAGAGGAAGACATTCGCATGGCGTTGTAGTGGTCCGAGTTCGATTCTCCTTGGCCTCGTTTTAGCGTTGCACTGCGTCTTGAAGCCGCTATCCTGAGCTATACAAATACTGGACTGTAGCCCCTACCAACATTGGCAAGATTCAATCACTCCAAAGGAAATAAAAAAAGACCTCAAACTTTTAGTCTGCATTGAGTTTTACACTTAAACATTTACATACACCGATGCATTGAAATTGGAGTTGAAGAAGATATATCAAAATTAGGGCTGACGTCACCATTAAAGGCAAGCATGGCTATAGATTACATTGTATTGAGATACTTAGAGTAAGTGCTATAAAAGCTAATCACAATAAATAAATATATAAAACCATATATATTGAAAAACACAAATACATAGTATAGCAGTAATAGATCAAGGTAAACGAATACTCTAGTACCATGTCCAGTACCTATCAGAAAACAAATCTCACTCTAGGCAGAAGGTGTAGAACCATTAAAGTGCTGATCACACTCATCAGCCTCAAAGACTATAAATTTAAGCACACCATTGCTATAACGTCGACGTCGAGTGTCAGACAAAATGGGAGATGGAGCTTAAACAAACTCTTGAGCAAGACGCTCAGCGTACGATGGTAGGGTGAATTTTGATGGAGGGCTCTTGTAGAGATGAGCGTTGCGAGTCAATCTCTCTTTCAGACCTGCGATCCTAAAAGTACGAAGAAAGTCAGTACTACCGATTTGTAAGTGTGTAATTTAAAATTGAGAAAGAGAATAGAAGATGGAATTACGCACCAATGAACTTCCGTGACTTCTTCACGACCGGTTCATCAGAATCATAATAAGCGGGAGGCGCTGATTCTCCACTTTCCTCATCACCGGGAGGACCATTCTTGTAATCAATTAGTACACCATCGAAAATTTCATCGTCATGTTCCATTGCGATGAGGTGTCGGTTGGAGCGCGCGCAAGCAATCACAAATGCACCTAAAAAAATCAGAAGCCCACGTTAGACATGAAAAATGTATAAACGAATTCTATTGTAGAGTTGACGGTAACATTACTTGTACTTGCGCCCGAGTCGAAGACTATACCCCTGTTGTCCCTGAGACAATCGATGAAACATTGAATGAAGGAGGAATCCTTCTCTCGTGAGCCTCGCCACGGCGTACCGTCCGGACGATAACGCAATGTTTCTTTCTCTGCAAAGTTACAGAGGTGGTCTTCCTCATCATGTACGATTGCCACACCCCCGTATGCGTGTGCGACTTGCCGAGTTTGGAACTTCGAAACATAATCTTTATGAACATACACTTTGATATGGAAGCAGTGAGTCTGCAAAACACAAGTACAAATATGTTAACATAGAAGCATAGAAGTAAATTTTAATGAATCGTGCAATTGGAAACTAGAATTTGTTCCGTACCTCTTTCGGTTTGGGTACGGTAGAAGCCATAGGGAAGGGATTATATCCCCACCAGTCTCGAACAAGACGAAAACTATATGTATGCGACTCAGAATCGAGAGTACGCTCGATTCTACGACATTTGGGACGCATCAGAAGAATGGCTCCAACGTCTGTCAAATGATACGCGGCAAACACGAAGAGGCTCTCAAAGTAGGTTTTCTCCCGCCTGTTCCAGGATGGAATTTCTGTTGGAGACACACCCGGTACAGGCAAGTTCTCGAGAGCATCTGCAAAAATGAGATCAATTCCTGGAGGCTTGGGTTCATACTCCATCGCCGAACACGGGTACTTTCGGTCTTTGCCAATCTGAGATACAAATCAGAAATTAGATAGTGGCAAATAGATTTACAAGTAAGATTTGTAAGTAGGGAGATTATAAATGACAAATGTAAGAAATCATACCTTTTTGATGTGCTCGACGATATCGAGGATTTGCGAATCCCATTTTGCAGTCTTCGACGACTGATGAACCAAATCTCCAATGTTGCCCTTCTCGAGATACATTGGCAGAGTGACTGAAATTTTTGACGACGAGCTGCTACCAATGTGATTGGGTTTCGGAAGAGGGCGTTTAGCAAATACTGGCTAGCTGAGGCGAAGCAGGGACTGCTGAGAGTTGTGGTCAACGGTGAATGATTGAGGAGGGGACCCAGCATTCGTAAGTCCACCAGTAGAAAGTTGAGTTAGTCTTCCACTGCGTCGATTTGCATTGTTTGTCGCTCCCTCTGAAGCCTGAGTCAGATCAGCATCTTCTGGCCCTGCAATGTCCTCTGGGGGAGGAGCAATATCTTCCAAATCTTCGTCCACTTCAACAACAGGCTCTGCAACAACGTTGCGACGCTTCCGGTTTGCGCGAGGCTTGGGCACTGCAACTGGTGAAGAAGGAGAAGAGATTGGATCGGATGCGACTGGTATAATGGATAGGTCGTCATCGTCGTCGTCGTCAATCTCCATCGGTGCGGAGTCAGCAGGGTTTGAAGCCAGGTTTCGAAGAAGATGCTACTCCTCTCTGTGCACGTAGTTGTCGTCGCACTCTAAGAACCATCCACCGGTCGTCAATTGCGAGTTTGTAAACCGCTCTTGTTGGGCTGAGGAGAAAAAACTGCGGGGATCATTCGTCACTGCAACGTCCTCGAACTCCATTGGAATGGAAAACGAAGGTAATGCTCCCTTGGCAATGAGTTCCTGTTTTAAATACCTACAACAAATTGAACAAATTAGATAGGGAAAATTGAGTACGTTGATCCACTTTCAATAATATTTAGTAAGAAATGAAATACATACCGGAATAAAAGTCGCTTAATTGTAGCTTTGCCTCCAGTAATCTTGCGAAGATCCGAGCCTTTAATGAACTTCGGACTTGCAGTTGGAGCAAGATAGTTTCCGAATGCCTTCTCCCATAAGAGCAACCTCCACTTCTCGATATATGCAGATAGCTTTAGGACAACACTAGACCACTCAATATTGAGGTTCTCGTTGTCTACCAGATTCTGCAATTCACTTTCAAGTGATTGCTCAAGCTGAAAATACAGGAGACATGTTAGGATTAAAAGTAACATATAATCTCAAATAATATAATCACAGAACAAATATGCAAGTTACCTGTGCCCAAAGAGAAGCACGATGTAGAAATGAAACCAAAGCTTTGTCTTCCATCGGGCGTTCCTCTTGGAATCGAAATGAACGTCGAACTTCGTTTGGCGAGTTCCACCACTGTAGCCACTTTGCCTTGAAATCAAAGTGAACATTGCTAGTGGCTACCATATGTAAGCGTTCAAGCGTCATGTCGGGTTTCATGTTTTGGCTGTAATGAGAATTAATCTGCATATCGGAATCACACTTTTGATTAGTGCAGTTGAACGTAAAGTCAGAAAAAGTGTCATAAATCGCGGTACCCAGGCAGCAATACCTCTCTCGCAAAGACTTTCCCGAGTTTGATATTGGCCACCGCGACCATTTTGTCAAAATTCTTGCCACGTATTACTTTGATTTCAGCCTTGATGGCGTTATCCATGGCACTCCATACTCCCGATCCAGTTTGTTTATCTTTTGGAACCGTGGCGTAGTACGTAGCTTCAGCGTCGTCAGATTTTTTCGCTAACCTCCTCTATAAAACAACAAGAACACAAATGAGAAGTTGTTATAGGTAAATTTGAAGAAAAGGAGTCGATAACATTTATAGCGAACGTACCGCGTATAGAAATTTTACAAAAACGTCTATTGTCACAGGATACCACGTCTCCTTTTTTGCTTTGGCGTTCTTACAGATCCTGTAATTTTCGAGAGAAATGAGGTCCCTGAAATCTTTGAGTTTCAATTTTCCAAACTTCCTCATGCGTTGCAGTTTTGCACACAAACTGTCTTCGACATGATCATGTTCAGTGGACCTACAACATAGAACGAAAGATGAGAAAAATTGTATATGACAAAATCATAAAAGAACATGATATTAATGAATGACGCATTTCCTTACCAGTTTATGCCGTTTATAGCATCAAGGAGAAGATTGCTTTCTCCACGAGCATCGAGTACGATGAAGTCAACCGAAATGTACCACGAGGGATCAATCTTGTGGTATCTCTCGATATGGCGCATCCACGTTGTAACACGGTGGTTACCTTCGTAGACATAGAAATATTTGTCACAAAGGCTATGCAGATCTGGATCGGACCGCAGCGTACTCTCGAACTCTTCATTGGCGGCTTTCCAAAGCGGGTTCGTCCAAAGTACATCTTGACTGTCAAGGGTTTTTTCTCGGCCTTTTCTATCAAAGGGAGACACGTACATTACCCGATCGCCTTCGCGGTAGCCTTTGTTGAACTCATTCTCCAGTTTACGGACGTCTTGTTCAGAGATCGGCCGAACCTTCGGATAACAGACGAGGCGACAAAGTGGAATTAGCATACGAGACTTCTTAACAGGTTTGTAGCGTAACCTGTTGATGATTCCTATCGAATCACTCTTGTGGAGCATTTGCATCTCGTTAGCACTCCGATCGGGGTCCTTGTTTTGAAGATGTGTGGGCATGTGAATCATTCCAACGTTGACACCTTCAGGCAATGTAGATTCTTCATCATCCGAGAGGGATTGGTGTCCATCATGGTCTTGCGTTGGTAGGTGAATATCTGCAGCTTCAAGAGGATCGTCACTTGAAACTGCATTGCATTCGCCTTCCACAAGTTGGCGATCAGTTTCCGAAGGACTCTCTTGCAGAACTCCACTTCTTAAGTCATCAACATTTCTCACACTATCAAGTATGAGTTCATCTCCAACGGAAGGTACAGTGTGTGGAGGATTAAGATGAGGCGGGATGGCTTCATCATCTGGAATGAGATGGTCTTGAGCTATGCTCATCTGGAAATCCAAGAAATCAAATACAACACACCACAATAAGCATAAAGTAGTATAAAATGAATAATAATATATAAAAAGTAGTACATAACCTTATTGTAACTTAGTATATGCTAAACATATCATATAATGTTCCGATAAAACTAAGGAGATTGCATCTTCGCGGCAAGTCGCGGAGAACGTCTAGGTG
Source organism: Bryum argenteum (assembly GCA_037043015.1). Lineage (NCBI taxonomy): Eukaryota > Viridiplantae > Streptophyta > Bryopsida > Bryales > Bryaceae > Bryum > Bryum argenteum. The sequence goes on along the minus strand of CM073321.1, from coordinate 31,451,850 downwards.
CAAGTCTAGCAAATTCCTTTTCCTGGAGACGACGAGCTTTGGCCTCATTCCTTTTTATTCACATGTTAACAGCTCGTGCAACCCGATCAACGTCAACACTTAAAGTGTGACGGACAGGAGAGGCAGGAGGTGGCGTTTCCGGAACCGAAGACAATGCTACAACTAATCGACGGGACTCCACTATAGCCAACACATGGTCTCTCAAAGCGGAGAAGTCGCTATCCGCATCGGATTCCACTTCTTTATGAACTCCATGTAGCTTCAGAGGATCCTGCAAAAACACCACAATCCCAACAATCAAATACCAAACAACGAAAACCTAACTCAAGGAAAAACTAAACTAAACTTAAGAATTCACGTTTCATCAACCATTTCAGATTGAACCATCTAATAAAATATTAGAACTCAAAACGCACTCAACAAGGACGTTTCCAGGCTCAACAAGGAGCTTAATCGGCGGGTAAAGGGCATATTCGAGCCTCATTGCCGAACCCACAAGCACGATTCGCACCCTCTGAATGAGATGTTGGTCCCCCCCACAAGCCCAGGAGCTCATCAATGACCCAACAGAGCAACCAACAAATGATAAAGAAAAAAATCGACAGTTGAGTCGGGCGAGATTCATCAAAAAGCAAATACAATCGAACACAATGTCGACAAGGCTGGGAACCGAGCTCAGCAAGCTGCTTCATAGCCCGGCCTCAGAGCGAGTTCCGTCTGGTTTCAAACACCACGAGCACGAGCTCGGTCTGCAAGAGAGCGTGGCAGCCACCCCCACCGCGAGCCCGCGAGCTCAACAATGTCTCAACAGAGCAACTAGCAAGTGATTTGAGAAAAAAATAAGAATTTGATCGCACAAGTGTGAGACTTGCGTCGACGCAAGTCTCACACTTGTTCGATCAATTCCAAATACTAAAACCACCATTCCACATTCAAGCATCCAAAAAAGCACATCCAATCGAACACAAAGTCAACATGACTTGGGAAAAAAAATGAGAATTTGATCGGACAAGTGTCAGACTTGCGTCGACGCAAGTCTGACACTTGTCCGACCAATTCCAAATTCCAAAACCACCATACCACATTCAAGCATTCAAAAAAGCACATCCAATCAAACACGAAGGCAAAAAGGCTGGTAACCGAGCTCAGCAACTGCTTCATAGCCCGGCTTCAGGGCGAGTTCGGTATGAGTTTCCACCAACAGGAGCACGAGCTCAGTCTGCACGAGCTCAGCAACTGCTTCATAGCCTGGCTTCAGGGCGGTTCGGTCTGGTTTCAAACACCTCGAGCACGAGCGCAGTCTGCAGAGAGCGTGGCAGCCACCCCCCACCGCGAGCCCGCGAGCTCAACAATGTTTCAAAAGAGCAAATAGCAAGTGATTTGAGAAAAAAAATGAGAATTTGATCAGACAAAAGTCACACTTGCGTCGACGCAAGTCTGACACTTGTCCGACCAATTCCAAATCCCAAAACCACCATACAACATTCAAGCATCCAAAAAGGCACATCCAATCGAACACAAAGTCAACATGGCTGGGATTCGAGCTCAGCAAGGGGCTTCATAGCCCGGCATGAGAGCGGGTTTGGTCTGGTTTCAAACACCACGAGCACGAGCTCTGTCTGCAGAGAGCGTGGCAGCCCCCCCCCCACCGCGAGCCCGCGAGCTCAACAATGTTTCAAAAGAGCAACTAGCAAGTGATTTGAGAAAAAAAATGAGAATTTGATCGGACAAGTGTCAGACTTGCGTCGACGCAAGTCAGACACTTGTCCGACCAATTCCATATTCCAAAACCACCATTCTGCATTCAAGCATCCAAAAAAGCACATCCAATCGGACACAACGGCAACAAGGCTGAGAATCAAGCTCAGCAACTGCTTCATAGTTCGGGTTCAGGGCGAGTTCGGTATGGTTTCCACCGACACGAGGACGAGCTCAATCTGTACGAGCTCAGCAACGTGCTTCATAGCCCGGCATGAGAGCGGGTTCGGTCTGGTTTCAAACACCACGAGCACAAGCTCAGTCTGCAGAGAGCGTGGCAGCCACCCCCCACCGCGAGCCCGCGAGCTCAACAATGTTTCAACAGATCAACTAGCAAGTGATTTGAGAAAAAAAATGAGAATTTGATCGGAGAAGTGTCAGACTTGCGTCGACGCAAGTCTGACACTTGTCCGACCAATTCCAAATCCCAAAACCACCATACAACATTCAAGCATCCAAAAAAGCACATCCAATCGGACACGAAGGCAACAAGGCTGGGAACCGAGCTCAGCAACTGCTTCATAGCCCGGCTTCAGGGCGAGTTCGGTATGGTTTCCACCAACACGAGGACGAGCTCAGTCTGCACGAGCTCAGCAAGGTGCTTCATAGCCCGGCATGAGAGCGGGTTCGGTCTGGTTTCAAACACCACGAGCACGAGCTCAGTCTACAAAGAGCGTGGCAACCCCCCCCCCACTGCGAGCCCGCGAGCTCAACAATGTTTCAAAAGAGCAAATAGCAAGTGATTTGAGAAAAAAAATGAGAATTTGATCGGACAAGTGTCAGACTTGCGTCGACGCAAGTCTGACACTTGTCCGACCAATTCCAAATTCCAAGACCACCATACCACATTCAAGCATCCAAAAAAGCACATCCAATCAAACACGCAGTCAACAAGGCTGGGAACCGAGCTCAGCAAGCTGCTTCATAGCCCGGATTCAGAGGCTGTTTTGGCTTGTTTCAGACACCAAGAGCACGAGCTCAGTCTGCACGGGAGCCTGGCCAACCCCACGCGAGCCCGCGAGGTCACCGACGATTCAACAGAGGAGACAGAGCCCTCGTGCTCAGCGAGGATTGAACCGAGCGGACAGCTTCCTCGAGCTCTGCGACAACTTCGGTCAAGGAGCTAAACCCGCTTTCTCATCACGCTTCTGAAGAAGGGTCTAAGAACAATCAGGGACACGGCGGGAAGATCGATTGCAGAAAAACTGATACCATTTTACGGAGGACACCTACTTTCAAAGCCTCGGCATCTGCGACACATTGACAGTGTTTGCAGGAAACTGCCACTTCTCTAGAAGTCTCTCTACGAATTAGGGTTTTCAAATATCATTCAATCTTAGGTATCAGTAAGATTTGTGGAATACATACCTTGAAACATCTGGAGTACAACGCCTCCAACTCCGCTCTAGTCTTGATTGCTTCTCCAGGAGCATATTGATGCGACCTGTAAAATTCGGCGAAGAGACTAGACTCTGAAGTATTCGAACTCACATTTTCCAAGGCTTCTTCTACGTGCACTCCAGCTCCTCCCGTTGCCACCTCTATCTCGACCGAATGCGCCATTCTCTCTTCTTCCTAGAATTTTTTGACAACACTCAAACGCCTCATCAAAATGCAACCTCTCATGGTATGTAAACTGAGGATCCCATTTTGTCAGTGAACTCTCATCACTGATTCTATTTTTAGTGTAATGCCGCCGAGCGCTTCGGCGATCCCTCCCTGCATCGGCTTATCTAAATGGAACATGACGACAAGACGCGACGAGAGGCAAAGCTGGGTCCAGCGATTTCTGGCGCACCGGTGAGCCGGCGACATCGGGATTTCGTCGGAGGAGGAGCTGGCGGACTTCCGGAAGGGAGCGGGCTTCGGCTACAGGCGCCGGCGAGCGGGCTTCGGGGACTCAAGTCAATGCGTGGGCTTGGGTCCTCTTACTAGCGAGCGGGATTGGGTACTGCTACCGGCAGCGCGGGCTTCGGTTGGGCGGGCTTAGGGTAGAGATACCGGCGGGGGGGTTCGGGTACTGCCATAGGCAGCATGGGCTCCTACGGGCTGGGCGGGCTTGGGTACTGCCAACTGCAGCGCGGGCTTCGGGTACTGCCACCGGAGGGCGGGCTTCGGGTACTGCCACCGACAGGCGGGCTTCGGATACTGCTGCACCGGCAAGGCGGGCTTCGGGTACTGCCGTAACCTTATACACCCTCATGGGCATGCCGGCCCCATGGGCGTGCTTGGCCCATAGGCGTGCAGTCCCCCTTATACTAGCCCCATTTGCAATTGAATTATTTTTATTCCCTATGTATAAAATACTGTACACTGTATAACATATATACTTTATTACATAAAAAAATTTATACATTAACTTCAATATCATTGTCATTAGTCACATATTCTGAAGGTACAACTTCGGAGCCAAAATTTCCGAATTGGGTCCGGCAAGTAGGAGTTTACGACCAGAAACATGAGACACTGTTTTCACTATAAAATCACAATAAAAGATATTCTGAATCTTGGCTCCGTATATGTCATGCAATTATATCATGTCAAATGTCCAAACTACATCGAATTGAAGAATGAATTCTCGTTGATTGTATACTTAACCAACCCTAGGTCCTCCCAGTAAACCAAGAAGTAGAGTTTCTCGTGTACCTCCTCTAATTCTTCAGCACTTGTCTCAAATCCATCCTTTTCCTCATCTTGTGTTTCCAGAGGATAAGAGGCTTCTGCTCTTCCGCCCGTATCTGTGACTCTTTTCTCCTCAAACATTGCTGCTTCATCCTCTGATCGCTCATCTTCCTCTTCCGATCCTCTGCGACCCTAACGACAACACATGGTAATCTTGATTCATATATGTATCCAGAAATAGTTTGACCTTTACGAATATTAAAATAGTTGTAAAATAATCTGCTTCATTACCTCATGTGTAGAGTCCACACCTCCATTGTCATCCCCTTCCAACTCGCTAGACGTCCTGAAATGCCTTGTACTCCCTTCTTCCTCCTCTGCTTCAGCTTCGTCAGTCTCGACACTCTCGGGAACACTGTCGAGGTTGAGCGATCGCATCTTAATAGTCCGCCTAAACGGCGGTAGCACATCGTCGTGGATTAGAATATCGTACCCGTCCGGCTCCCGATCATCGCCGCTATAGCTTCTCCCATCGCGCTTCCGCAAAGCACTACGCCTTTGTCCTTTAGAATTAGTGAACTTCGTTCCTCCCCTTCGCTTCTTCTTCTTCTGACCTATGTCCTTTCCTCTCTCACTACCGCTAGCGGTTTCGTCCATGCTGCTTGTTTGAAGATAACTTATCACACGTTCTACCGAACGAGTTCAGGAGTTCTCACTGCAAATGAAGAGGTTGGACTACGGTTTTCAACTCCATTATATGAGATCCCACATGCGGCTAAGAAACCCTAATCAGCGAACGCGTATTTCCTAACATACCGCTATGACCGTGTCTGACAATCCATAATGAGTTATCTTTTAAAAGTATCTAAAATCCAACGCATCTAATTATCTGACAATGACGGCCGCCGTCACTTAAGCTTCTACACCTACTTATTTTATCGAGGGATCTAATATTTTTAATCCAAACCATTTAATGCAATTATGTCAGTCCAAATATTTTAAGCATTATAAGTAACGTGCTTTCAAATTATCTTGCTCACGATTAAGAGTATCGAGTATATGTACGTTTTATTATAAGAAATTACGTTTAATAAGGATTCAATACGTATGCAAACACCCTACACCAATTCTTTGTATTTGAACATTCGAAACGCACCTCAGACTCTCTTTCTCTGCGCACTTGTTGATGTGGTCTTCCTCGCCTGCGTCTATCATGGCATCCTCCGCTCCCCTACCTCCCGCTCCCAACGTCATTGCCATTAGGTCTGAAGACTTAAGTCCCCCTATCTGCATTCCTCCGGGGGTGGATGGAGTGGCAGAAGTCACTCCGTCTTGGCTAGCAATTCGTTTCGGGTTTGATGAGTCCTCTCTATGGTTAGAGAAACATGTCTTGGATCCAAACTCAAATCTTGTTCAATACTCCGTCCTTGTCGAACCAGTCGACCTAGAGAGTAACTGTAAAATGTATAAGCTACAGCCTGGACAATATTGACTCTATGGCCTGACAGAGTCCGTCATGAACGCCTCCACCGTGCTCGTCACTCCTCGTAGTTCTTCTACCATTTCCACAGTTGTTTCAGTTCTTGCTCGTGTCAAGGTCAAACCCGGACTCGAAGTCCGAATCGATATTTCTGATTCATCCGACGATGAAAGAAAAGCGTCTATCCAGTCCCGTCATTTATCATCGGATCTGCCTCCCCCCTTGTCTGGTTCTAAATACAGTCTCAGAACCACCCCCCTTTCTCTTCCCGCGTCCAAAGTCGTAAAACCCAAAACCATTCTTTCCTCGCTCCGTAGACTTGGTAGTATGTCTCGCAACAAAACTATACTCAAAAAAATAGATTTGCATTCCATTCGTACTCACAGCGTCTCTTTCCTGCCCCCCACTTTCAATGGTGATGTCCTGTACATTTTACCTCCCGTTCTACCAACTACTGCTGTCAAGGTAGCCAAATCTATGGACAGGATGGATAAAAGATACGACGGTCATGTGTGGACCAGGACAATGACAACTAACATCAGTAACAACCTCGGTTTGTCATTCCGCTACTCTAACTGTGTAGGTCATCTTCAATGCCACAATGAGAACTGCGGCTTCTTGCTACGACCTGACCGCAGAGCACAAGTCAATGAGGTGGAGTTTGAGGGCTTTACCAAGGACCCCTTCTCTGTCGGCCACGCGCCTCCTCCTTCTTCAACACTGGTCTGTAAGATCTGCAAAGAACCTCCCGTCTGTGTTGCACTATGCCCTTCTAAAATATTTTACGTCTTTGGAGAGGAGAGTCAAGAGCGGGCTTGTGTGCATATCGGTACCCACGATCATCCTGTCAAAGTCGGAGATTACAGATGTGCACGTAAAATAATTGATGAGTTAATAGAGGAGCATGTAGAACGTAACCACAAGCTACCACGTCCAAAATAGTCATGGAGGCCAGCAAGGACTTACTCGGAAACTTACTTCTCCGTGAAGAAGGTGACCCTGTAACCTCCAAGCTCACCCTCCAGGAGCTAGAACCTATCTTTGATCAGTGTAAAGAGCTGAACTCTCCGAGCGTCAGAAATCGTATTACCTCTTTTAAGCCCTTGCGTAGATACGGTGTTCTTGATGGGATCACCAAGCTTCGAGGCCTCAGCAACTGGGCTTACATCCAACGTAACCAGTTCCCCGGCCTAGGAGATGAAAGTGACAAAGTGTTCATTTTCAAGATGTCCGAGGTCGGCCCCGGAAGCGGTGCTGACCTTGTTCGTCGAATGCAACCCGGAGGCGACCTGTCCCATGCATGGATGATGTTCGACCACGTCAAGCGTGTCAAGAACTGGACCACCATGGCGTGCCACGTTTATGGCTCAATAATCTGCCGCATTCTAACTATTGCATGCTGTGATTTCCAGTCTGAAGACGGAGAAGCTCAAATCGTCTTTTGGAAGAACCTATACCACGTCATGGGCAGGAACGGAGTGGAAGCACCGCAGTTTAAAGGGTTCATGGCCGACAGTGCGCAAGCCAACTGGAACGCTGTGCGGATCATTTACGGCTCCGGAGACCCTAAAGAGCCTATGGAAGGCCGCGAGCGGACTTGCTACTTCCATTGGACGCAATCCCTAGAGAAACACACCAAACAATATATCGTGCACGAGCTGCAAGATCAACATCGACATCTTTGTAAACAATACAAAGATGCACGTACCATGGCTGAGGCAGAGGCAAAATACTGGGCGATACGGAGCTGAAAATATTTGTATCTGCGACGCCCACCTTGAGGGGGCCGAGGTGTTCGGATCCAAGAAACGTAAGGCTGATGTTCCAATTGGAGGTGATGATGAAACGCACAGACCTGACACTGTGAGCTACTCACGTCCTCGAATTGGGAGAAGGGTTACCCGAGCTTGTGCTGAAAATCTGAGTACTATCCATGAAGAGGATGAAGTTGAGGAGCCACCGACAATACCATCCACTTTTGGTGGACCTAGTATTGAACGTGTGACTGCTGTTCAGGAGACTAAAGTAGACGAGAGGCTGTGGCACATTGCTGGTTTGAGGGAGAATTCTACCAAGGCTTGTTGGAGTGTAATGAGAAAGGGTAAAAAAAGATGTGACTCACGAATTATTCAGAAGGGGAAGGCGACCGCAGCTCCAACTTACACCGGAGTATGGCAACGCCCTCAAGAGGGGCCAAGAAAAATTGATCAGTTCTTTTTTTGTGCGGATGATATTGATAGGTGTGTGAAGGGTCATCGTCGCAAGTGGATTGAGCCATTCTCTCTAAGCCAAGATAGACCCCCTCTTCCTTCAATATGGCCTGTTAAGATAGGCACTAACCTTACACGTGATGAAATGGAGACATTGGAGAATGCGGGCTTTCGACTACCACAGAAAGAACAGCTTCCTACGAATCGCACTTTCAATAATGCTGCCCCACCAAGAGACTTGTCCCATATTCCAGTCCCTGAGAAGCCGGACGTGTTCCCTAGGTCAAGGAGATCGAAGAACATGAAACGCATTCTAGCTATGACTTCAAAGCACATGAAGAATATTGAGTCTGCCACCTCAATGCAGGCCAGAATGCTGAAGGTGACCATGATCCCACAGCCTGGTTTTGGGTGTATTGTAGACTTGGAGTCGGATTGGGATGCAGTTTATAGACTTTCAATTAGTAAATTCCCGGATTGCTCATGCCCAATGTTCAAGGAAACAATCTCTACGTTAGGAAGGAGAGATCCATATCGACGGTGCAAGCACCTTTACTTCATCACAGTATTGGTTTGCAAATTTGATCCGGATGCTGACCTCTTTATCCACGCGGCCACTCTTAGTTTCAACGAGGTGAAGAAGATTCTGGAGGGAGGAATCCTAGACCATGCTACAGATTAGAATGCCTTATATCTCCTCATCTACGTACGCTATATGTTAGTCTTATGATTGGGTGCTTCACACTTTATGTGATATATTTTCACAACTTATTAAAAATTATTATACCAGTACCTACATGTACAGCAAACCTTGCCAATTTGTCTAAATCGGAGTACTATTCACTTAGAGATATTACCTTAGACACCTCTTGACATTTAAACAATTGTGATTTACTGTCGAGTCTTGTAGCTTAAGTCTCACAAAATTCAGGAGATTAAGCCTTATTTCCACGGGTTTGGGTTACTAAATCCACGGTTTTAAGTCTAGAATATTCGAATATTCCCAAGAATATTCGGAAATTATTCCCAAAATCTTTTTTAAAACTATTTTTAGAAATAATTTTACTAAAAATACAAACTCAGCCCTAAAAATTCTAAACCTTACCGCTCACCGCTCAACGCTCACACGGTAGCAACGTCCACGGTGTTGGTAGTCAACTCTACCACTCTGAGGTCCAACCATGCACCGTGGTCGTAGAAGTTGGTCCATCTCAAAGTTTGTAATTTTTTTCAAAACAACGCTCCAGGTATTGGTAAAGATCGTGACACAAATTGTTAAATCCTTCCTCATTCGCCCCAAGGTAAGACCTATGCAAATTTGCCATAGTTCGTATCTCATAGAAATGTATACCACTCCGTCGAGCAAATTCGAGATACTCCTCGGTTGGCATAAGTGGTGTCTCTTCCTCCTGTGGCAAGATCGAATTGTTCTTTTTTGACCCTTTACTTTTTTTCTTTTTTCCCTTTCTTTTCCGTGATCCCGATGTAGAAGGGTTTGTAAATTCTCTCTTTTTTGGAATTTTCTCTGTTTCTTCACGACGGTCAAGGGGGATTTCCAAATCTTGATTTCCGTGTCGCATACTCGAACCTTGGCTCCCTTCACCCTCCATTTCGAATCTGAGAAAGAAACGGCAAATACTCCTCCCTCGTGTTGAAAAAACACCCCACCAAGTGCCCACACTAACTCAATGAAGATGTAGTGCTTGGCAACTAGTGGAGTGAGGTGAAGAATGAATCAACTTCGCTTTTATAGGGGAGGGGAGTGGAGGCACTTGGAGTGTGGAAAAGCAAAAGAAGGGTGGGCCCAACCCGGCCTCCCCCCCCCCCCCCCCCCCCCCCCCCCTCCCCGCCCCCCCCCCCCCCCGCCCCTTCCCCCCCCGCCCTCCCCTCCCCCCCGCCCCCCCCCCCCCGCCCCCCCTCCTCCCCCCCCGCCCCTCCCCTCCCCCGCCCTGAGAATGAAAATATTACAAAAATAGTTGGAGGCGTAAAAATTTGCGTAAAAATTTTGCGTAAAAATTTGGTGTCACAATTCCACTACATTTGCATTTGCAATTTCAGCTCCTTGTTTTTGGGGTTTTTGGCAAGGTTTTCAGCACGATTTGCGCGAGTGCAGCGTAGGGTTTTGCTGTAATCTCCCATGCAAGGATTCGCATCAAGTACGCCATTTGCATTCTGATTTGAAGTTGAAATTTGAGAACTCCTTCGCGCGATACATTTTTCGTAACTAGGTTACACTGTGCATCTAGCTCGATGTGTGTGCATTTAGATCGCTCAAACATGTTTTTCAATTTGACGAGCTAAACGTACAGTATTTAGGTCAATGCGAGCTAAACGCACAGTATTTAGGTCGATGCAAGCTAAACTAGCTAGTAGTTCAGCAGTACGCTCGGGCATTTAGCTCGAGTCGTCCTAAGTCCAGAGTTAGTTCATTCTTCAACACTGGCGGTTTAGCAGCTTTTTGACCTAAGTATTCTACTGAATCTGCGGCATTCTATTGCAGCTGGCTTTAGATGTTCCAGAACTGTATGGGCAATTAGCTCGATGCGAGCGAAGACACCAACTGTGACATAATGTGCGTTGGGACTTAGCTTGCGTCGAGCTAAGTGCACGACTGCTTCCCTACCATACGCAAGGATTTAGCTGGACTCGAGCTAAGTCCAGAGCTTGTTCATTATTCTACGTTGAGGGATTAGCCCGAGTCGAGCTAAGTCCACAGCTTGTTAATTACCCTTCAGGTTCTACGTTCATTATTTACTACGTATAGATTTACCAATCGCAGGTATTTAGCTCGAGTCGAGCTAACTCCACAGATTTTGCGCAATTAATCTATTACCTTCGTCGCCTAGTCGCAACTTTGCTCGATTTAAGCAATAATTCTGTTCTCCTTTGTTTATTTCATCAATAATGTAGATTATAGGATTAAATACGTGTATTCTCAGTGTGATCAAGGTAAACATTATTTTCGTGTTTATTTTGCTCGAGTCGAGCTAAATTACCAAAAGGGCTCTTGCAATTCGCATGATTAGGTAATCTGCACCTGTATACTTAAGAGGGAATTAGCTCGACTCGAGCTAATTCCGTGTTCAACTGACTTCACTACTTAAACCATGTAGTCTAAACAAATCACTTAGCTGGATTCAAGCTAAGTAAAGGCCCTGCATTCTTAAGTCATCGTAGTCACTTACAATTTTTGCGCTGAATTGCAGACATGGCTCGCACCACGACGACTGCTTGAATCCTTTTCGCTAACTCAGAGGGAGACATCGGTTCTGCGAGTCAAGATGAACCTCGTGATCATGAGGTATATTTACTTCGTGTAAACTCTAATGGTTTGTTTTCAAATTTGGAATTGTATCCAAGACGTGCTTAGCTAAGAATTTAGCTCGGTTCGAGCTAATTCTCGTCTCTTCTGATTATCTCAGGTGCCGTTCCACACAAGTACTATTGAAGGATACCTCAAGCCCCTAGTTGTCGAGCCCTCGGATGTCCGCACTTCTGCTGCCTTAGACGTTCAGCAATACGGAATGTTGTAGGCTCTAAAGCGGCATTCCATTTTATCGTGGTCCATCTATCCAGAAAGAAGACAATTTTCCATTTTTTTCCAACAGTCAGGAACTAATCCTACGCATCTCCTCATTTGCAACGACACATTCATAAATTCTGTCAACTATGAGGAGTCGGACCTCTTAAATCTTGCTTCAGGCGACCTACGTCCTTGGATTCGTGTTCATTATTGTCTTTCTTGCAATCGAAGTGCGATACTCACACGTCACTATTAGGGCTTATCTAATCAGGAAGACGAAAGCGGGACTCGTAGACCATATTGTCACGTGCATACTAAATCTAAGCTCTTTGAAGAAATTTTTTTAGATCTACCAACAATATACTATGAATATGTGGGGTGCCTGAAAGATCACGAATTAAGCAACGCCGAAAGTAAAGCTCCTGCACGGAAGGCACTTGTGGCTGCTTTTGATGAGAGTACCGGGTCAGAAACAGCTTGATCGGGTATGGCCTCCATTGAGACAACTCCTTCGCCTTCGGCGAAACGTTGCAACTCAAACCCTTCTCCAGTTAAGAAGGGTAAGAAATCCAAGAGTAATTTGGAGGGCAGTACTCTTACTTACCTGAATCCTTCTATTAAACATGCCAGAATCGAGAAAGATATTGACTACAAAGCTGCAAGTAAGACTCTAAAGGATTTTTGGGAGAAGTGCGAGCCTTGTTACATTTTTGGCAAGGACTCGGCTCCAGTCAACGTGTCAATCAATCTTCTAGTAAAAGCCAATGCGCGGTACATCGTCCGGAAGCTTGTGCCCGCTGGAGTTCTGCATTACAAGAATATCTTGACGAAGGCAATCAATTTGAACTCAAGGCAGACCATCATCATCATGCCCATAATTGTTGAGGCTCCTGAGAGGTGAGACTGGGATGCACTACTCGCCTCAAAGTGCAAGTTCCGTGTCATCGTTGGGCAGCATCCTGTTCAAGCCGCGAAAGAGCTCATCAAGGAGCCTAGAATCGCAGCGGATAAGATCACGACCTTGAAGACTTGGCGGGCACAGGTTGTTTGGCATTCTGACGCAAAGATAATCATGGACGTGTCCATCATGGCAAACAAGACCAACAACGCCGGGACATTCACACCCTCGTGGGCAACGAACATCTTGGGCGCGAAGAGTGTTTGGTTGAAATACGGGTCGCCCGCGAAGTGTGGTCCGAAGCCGAAATCCGGTCGTGACTTGCTCGAACAAACTATAGCCCGACGCAAGTATGAGGTAGGTCTTGCAACATATGTTATTTTTATATACAACATAGTGGTCTCAGTACCAGTGCACCTTTTAGCTCAACTTAAGCTAAATGGGCCCATCGAGCCATTCATACGTCTGAATTAATGGCATTTAGCTCAACTCGAGCTAAATTCAAGGCGTTAAGCTCGACTCAAGCTAAATTTGCGTTGAATTTAGCTCGAGTCAAGCTAAACGTTCACTATCATCCCGTTAAGCTTGTATATCAAGGTGCTCTTTTTATTTCAGAATTTTGAGGAGGCTATGGTGAAACGCTTCATGAGTATCAACACTAAATCACTCGACAAGCTCTTAAAGCCAGCAAACCTCCTCAACAAATTGCAAATCATCGCTGCTACTGAGGAAGTATACCAACTCTGGTCTGACGTTATCGTTGCAAACAGGCTAGAACAATTGATCGACCCTGATACTTGCGAGCCTTTCAACCGGGCTCAAAACCGGAAGTCAAAAGCCAAGGAGGCCGTCTTGAGTCGCGATACCTTCAATTGCATGTGAGGATTGGAGGAGCATGACTTAAAGACACTAGCTCAACATCTTTTGAATAAGACTCCCAATCGGGACCTACCGTATCCCAAGGTGTCATTGAAAAAATCGAAGGTCAACTACTGGGAATGCGTTTCGGTAAAGATGTAGATGGAGAAGCGCAAGATGAAAAAATGTGTTGTCAGAAAGCTGCACAACATCAAGCCATCATTGGGGTTATTCCACATTACCGATAACTTTGTCGTTATGAAATGGAACCAGTTTAAATTCGAGTACAACGTCAACCGGCTGTCGCGGCCCTAATTACTCCCAACTCTTTTTCTTCAAGTAAGCCTTATTTGGTAGCGGAATCACGGCTTACTTTGTTGGTAGCAACCGACCACAACTTAGCTAACACTGCACATGCCAACCACACACAATGTTAGCACCATTTCTAGTCAAGGTGTCCAACCCACCTTGACTCCCCCAACTCATTCCCCGGAACCCGTAAACCGGAACTCCCACAAAACACATGGGCATGCCACTTGGTGGCACGGGGCGGCCTTCCACACATGTCCAAGCTCCCAAGGGTGGCACTACTCACCCCCGGAGCTAACCGCCCTTGCATATTGTCCAACTCCCCACTAGTCCCCTTCCATTCATGTCTACACTCTCCATTCGGGACATTACGGGAAACCGGCACTACTTTTCACGGGGACTAACTTGGAGCGGGACACTTTTCCAACCCAATGTTTCGGGATGCACACCACAAGCATCCCATAGTGCCCAAGGTGCAGGAGTGAGGCTCCATCCCAAGCCTCACCCCTTAGAGCCACCCCGGCTCTCCTCGGCACCATGTGGAAGTGAGGAGGGAGACCACCCCTCCTCATAGTACTCTCTGGAGTCTTCGGTAGGCCCCCCCCCTCTTGTGTTGAGGGGCCTTCCATGACACACCTTTGTTTTGGAAGACCACCCGTTTTTGCCATAGCCTCAAAAACGGACCGTAACTTCTTCTCAGGCTAACTTGTAGCTCAGTTATCCGAATGGGACGTGCGAGCCCATTTTTGACATTTACTCTTTGAGTAGATGTCGATAGACTCCTCACTTGTCCCAATCGGAGCTTCTATGTGGGAGGTATGCTCCTCTGAACATTCGGGAGTCCCGGGAGGCAGCAGTCCCGGAGTCCCGAAGTCCCGATGCTTTGGAGAGCCATATCTCCCAAAGCATTGCTTTGCTCCTCACGAACCTTAGCATTTTGAAAAGCTCTTGTCTAGAGCTTTCCAAAGACATGCAACATGCCGCCATCCAAGAAGGACGACATTTTGAGTCTCGAAAGGTAACACTCCCAAGTCCCGGAGTGTCCCGGAACGCGCTCCAACTTTGGAGAGCCATATCTCATGACTCACAACTCCAAATCGCGCGTTCTTTGGACCTATGGGTGCGTGCTTGAACAAGGTTTCCAACCATGTAAAGCACACCACCAAGTTCGTCCCGAGCGCGACGCCATTGCGTGCTGTTTGCTCGGCACTCCCCTTAGTCACTTCACCTTGTCTCTTGCCAAGCCCGGGACGTCACTCCCGGGGTCCTCTTGGCTCACCACGGTGTTCGGACATCCTTTTGAAAGGGATGTGACACCGGCAGACTATGTCGATGCTCCTTTCCGTCCCCGGTGACACCTTCTTCAGCGACTACCGCTAGAAGAGAACGAAGAACAAGAGTTCAGAGGACATTTCCGAGTACGGCGCGGAGTTCTTCAAAAAATTCTTGGATGTGAAAGGGAATTTTTTGCTCCCAACCTCGGCTCTTCGCCCACAAATGTTTGATGCTGAGACATTCCAATTTGGGGGCTGGGATAATCGGTACAGTTCGGACGATGGTAGATGGGCGTTGGGCATCATTGACCTCAAATGCGTCCCGGGTCACAGTAGTAGAGTAGATGATACGTCCAATGTCTACTTCAATGACTTCCTCAATGCTAGGAAGGATTCGGTGTTTGATCCCTCCATAAATTATCCTGACGTCTGGCTTATTATTACGGAGACCTCCGATCGGAATTGCCAAGCCATTGTGTATTTTAACGCGTTCAAAGATGAGTATAAGTCTAAGACTATGTAGTACGCTCCTGCGAGCAATGAGCGTTTCAACGGTATCCAGGAGGTAAAAGTCCTGGACAAACACCTCATTCCGCTCTTGTCTCTCGTGAAGAGGACCCGAGGACAAGTAGCTGATCTATTCGATGCTATTCCGGAGACATTCAACGCCTTGGATTTTTACGCAAATGGTACGCAAATGCAGGAGCGATAACGAGCGGTGCGGGGAGGTGAGCGGATGAGCGACAAATAGCTACAAACAGCGGTGAGCGGAGGTGAAGGGAGGCGCAAAAAACAGGCGATGGTGGGAGCGATAATAAGCGAATGACTATCGACAGAGGTTTCCGCGGGGGTTGTCGGGAGAGAGTTCACGCGGTTCGCCGCGGGCTGCCTTGAGGGGTGAAGGCGGTGCGTGGCCGCTGCCCGGGTGCCCGCTGCCCCCTTCTGCACGGGGCGCCGCTGCTCGGCCTGCCTCGGAGCTCTCCGGCCGAATGGCAGCCCTTGGCTGCTGCCGGGGCTGCCCACGGGTGCCCGCTGCCCCTGCTGCACGGCCCGGAGGTGCTCGGGGTGCCTGTTGCCCGGGGTGACGCTTCCCGTGGTGCCCGAAAGGCTCGTTGCTTGGGGTTACGTTGCCCCAAGTCATCGTTGAGTCCGCGTGGCTTAATCTTTTATTTTTTATTTTTCTAAGTTTAGATTATTCTAAATACTCAAGCACATAAATTTCATTTGAAATTATACCTTCACTTGAATTCTTATCAGTTTATATGAATCCAAATAAGATATAATACATAGTTCAAATTTTCATATAACTTTTTGAACACTCTAACATATGTTTTTAGTTCATTGTAGCTAATGTAAGTGTTATTATCACCTTTTCTATTCTTACGTTCTTTATTTCTTTATTATTCTAAGTTAGAATGATTGCATGTAAATCATGACATATTAATCCGATTTATCTTACATTTTGTTTTAGTTTTCTATAAATCTCATAAGGCGATAATTAACCAGTCCAAGAATTTAAATCATATTATTCTTCCGTCTATCTATTTTTACACTATGATGATTTTAAAATCTATTTTCCTATAATTTTCTTCATGTTTCTATAATTTTGATAAAAAATGATAATTACATAGCTCTGAAAATAAAATCATATTATCCTTCTGTCTATCTGTTCTTTCACTATTTCTCAATATTCTGATGATTTTGAAAACTATAAATCAAAATCCTCCGTATAGATTCAACATATGTATGATTGATTTTCAGATTCTATAATTTAAATAAGCTACTATCTAGCTAAGCCTGTATTAGTAATTATTTTTCCTTTAACTTTTCTATTTTTCTTCTATTTTTGAAAATTTTGGTCAATTCAGCTATTATTAAGTAATTAGAGAAAAATAGTTCGGATTATTTAATAATTTTCTGGATACTTCCAACATTTTCTTAAAATCCAACTTAGCTTATTCAGTTGCTAAAACCAATATCATCTATTATACTATATCCAATATATTTGCACGCACCGTCAATTTCATAATGTATTAAATTTAAGTAATTTGGAAAAAATACCTCTCTCCTTCGCGTGCCTCTTAGATTTTTTGTATAATTTTTTTTTAATATATGAGATACAAAGGAAAATTAGCAAGTCCCATTTCATTCCTTTTCGGCTGTTATGTTTCCATTGTCCACATTCTTTCAAATCCTACAGAATTAATTATTCTCATGTCAAATTCAACAAATAAATGATTTCTCGCATGAATTTTCTAAGTAGTTTATCACATCCGAAGGATCCTTATTAGCTTCTGCAACTGTTTAAATGACTCCAATCTTTACTTTTATAGTTTATTTTCTTATTATTCAAAATTTTATTGAGATCATGTAAATCATGATTTTTAACAAGTTTAAATGTATATTCGTGTAGATTGTGTTAAAAAATGCACTCAAAGTGCTCCAAGAGAATACAGATGGACTAGTTGTAGCCAGAGATATACGTCAAGCAAATGCGAATGAATCTGATCGAGCAGGCAGCCTGACTCTTACAGAACCAAGGCGAACGTCTTTCTTGCCATACTTTACTTATCAATGTATTGCACCAAAAATGTCACTGTCAAAATTTTGACTACATTTAAAAATCCAAGCTACAAGCAAAAATTAACATAATTGCTGAAAAGACTCATAATTACCACCTATAGTAGCTCGCACTCAATTTTGTTCTCTTCAACATTGCTCTAGTGTAATGAACGTGAAGTTAGAAGACCCAGAAGAAGATGCCGAACAAGAGAGATACAATCCGATCAAAAATTTGATTCAATCACACAAAGATTACAGCAGATGGTGATTTTGCAATTGCCTTCAACTACCGACCTGCCAATGCTCCTACAACTAGTGAAGATCAAAAATGATCTGACCGTTTAATTTTTTGTACTAAACAAGAACTTTTTGTTTTTTTGTGTCTAAAGTCTGCGATTGTGCAAGATTACGTTGGCAACAGAGACTTCAACATGGCGGACAACTACCACGATCTAGTGGATAACAACTTTAGTATGTAGAAATTTGAAGATGTTGAATTGGTTAGGTCAACCAAGTGCCTCTTGGAAGAAGCAGATGAAGGCGGCGATTACAGGATGCGGCTAAGAGACGGCTCAGCAAGCAGAGCAATAGTGATGTCTCGAATATCAATAGGAATGACGACTACCACGAATTTTATCATCGCTTGATTTGTTAAGCATTTTTATCACATTCAAGATTCTCATTTTATGTGAATTTTTGAACAATTTTGTCAGATTCATGGAGTTCTTTTTAGCTATTAACCTCAATTTTGATAAAATGGCACTTTTTTGAGATGTTTAACATAAGAAAGAAAAAATCCTTAGTTTTTGTCGAGTTTTGACATAATAGGTTAATATTTCTGTATGGTCGTTCAAATACAACAATGATTCTGAATAACCATTCAAAAACAACAATGTTTTTGAATGGTCGTTCAAAAAGAACAATGTTTCTGTTTAGGTGGACTAGCTGTAGCCAAAGATTTACATAGCCCGACATGGTTCGCACGGCGCTGCCGAATTCTTTCATATCCAATTAAATGATTTTGTAGGCACAAGTCACTGCTCAAGCGAACAAGCCTGCCTGGATTCGTTGCAGCTTGACATGCGTAATGTGATATAGCCATAATCGTTTGATCTACAGCGTCTTCGCAAATCCCACCATCTTTTGCATGTATACATTCCAAAAATATTCCAATCAAAACCATGAATTCAAGCATAGCATTATCCATGCATATGGTTGCTATGTTCAATAACGCAGAGCTTCGTGTCGATATTTGACGAAATAATTCAATTTCTATACTAGGAATGTGAAATTTGTGTAAACTTGAAAGTTCTAAAAACTTTATCAATAGTAGCCAATTGTGAAACTTACGAAACAGACACCACATTCGTTTCCCACAACATCATGTACATTGCGTAATTCCGATCTCTGAACGAAACTTGGTTGACAACCTTCTTCTTTCACACAACAATGTTTCTGAACGGGCGTTCAAAAACAACAATGTTTGTGAACGATCGTTCCAAATTAACAATGTTTCTGCACGACCATTCAAAACAACAAGATTGCGTGGTCATGGCCTTTTCTTCCGTATGTATAACCACAAATAGAATCAGAAGAGTCATCACTTCGTCGTGCATGCAGTAACTGACATGATATGGTTGCAATTTTTAAGAACTTGCTTATCGCATGAGGTGGATTGCCGCAAACAGAGTGTGCTCTTAGCAATGTAGTCATGCGCGGCAGAAGGCAATGCTTCAGTTCCGTGCGCTGGTAGCCGTAGAGGAAGCCACAAATTGAATAACCCCGTGTCCATGCTTATTTCTCATGATTGTGTAATAAACATATGATCATTTTTACATTTCTCAACATTAGAATTATATTAAAATAGAATAAATCAAGGTTTGCGTGCTAAAAACACATCGAGCTAAAAATACATAGTAAATCTAAATAGCGAAAATCGTTGCGCGCAAAGCATAAATTTGCAATTGTCAACTCTAAATACACAATGCAATAGCAAATACAATGCCGTACACTGCAACTATTAACATTAAAACATGTGAAGCAAAGAACAAGTTATTAATTTCGCATATCACTAAAATGTTTGACACTATCTTGTTTTTGCTATAAACAACTATGATCGCTCGATGATAAACATACTCCATACCTCCTAGGTTAATGAAACAGTAGTGAACTTAACTTCATCTTGGAATTTATCCGGATACGCCGCAGACCAAACCTTAACTTCTTGGTGTAAGTGCTTATATTGTTCAATCATTATCTAAAATATTTCAGTGGAAGGTTTCAAATTTGTCTTAACATTCTGTTATGAAATTATTTGTAAAATTAAAATAATAAAAGGTTATAGTTTTATTCTAATAAAAATCATCTTTTATAGTTTTGAAGTTTAAATAAGTTGAATACAAAAAAAATTTATAATAATGTCACGTGTTGACAAGTAATAAAAACGTCGAATAAAGCATGACATATAAAATCTCTTCTATTAACGTTTTTCAAAAACAAAACTGTTAATTTAAATCTAAGAAATGATATTAAACTTAAATATTCTAATGCTAAAAATAATTATAAATATAAAAATATTATTTTTCGTGAAATATAACAAAATAATGCGTAAACTGCTTCATATATTAATCGCTCACAATAACTTTTACAATTGAAACCATTGCAGAAATATGATGAAATAAGTGTAATTCGTTTAAGTTTTTGCGGTTCAGTTTTTGAAATTAATTTACAATTCCTTTATTTACATTTATTTTTGAAATTAAAAATGTACAACATTGTAAAGAATATTGAGTCTTAATAAATTTAATATCTTTAATTCGTTTTTCACAAATTTTATTCTTATGGTTTCTCAAGATCAAATTATTTTATACAAAAGAATGGTATAGGTTCGGTGTTTCACATATACACACTTTCTTACTTATTTAAGTATCTATTTAATTTTTTATTCATAAAGCATAAAAGATAAAAATAAATATAACTTCGTAATATAAATAAATTCAATAATAAGAATTATATTTTTATCAAAGATATCTTAAAATAGCTAATTAAAACAGTTGCACAAGATTAATCTTTATCTCAAGTATAATTGAGAATTTGAATTCAATTTGTACTAAGGTACTCCTCCTTTTCGTTACAATCTTGCTGAGAGATCTTGGATAATACCCTTGTTTTTCGTCATGGTATGCTATCATTTGTTATTGAAGATTGCAATCTGCTAGTTTTTAATCATGTAACCGCTTTTGTCTACTTGATCTGACGTTGTGAAATGTAGTATGTAAATGTTGATCTTGTATAGATGTTAACAATAAGACAATCGAATGTAAAGCTCGACCAGAGTTATCCTAAATATATAGTGAAGATGTTGCAGGGTGGATCCCATGAAAACAACAAACTCGCAGCCAATGATGGCTCAGTGAAAGCACAACGAGCGAATGTACTAGCGAATGTATCTCTTATTTTAATCACAAAGTTTAATATGGGAGTATTCACTATTATGAATCATGAAATTGCCGCAAAGAAGTTTGCAGATAATGCTGCAGAATATACGTCGCAACTTGCTTCTACTATCCAAATCTGGGACATGATCAAGTTTATCGTGCAGAAGTATGACGAAATAGTTTCAATTCGATAAGGATTTTAATTATTTAATCTTAAAGCATGTAAGTTTAGAACTTCATATTATCTCATAAAATAAGTTGGTCTTATAATACGAATTAAATGTATATCTAATTTAAAATTAAATAATTATTAGTGAAATATTGAGACTGCGTACGAATTTAGTCTGAAGAGAATTGTTATAATTTCTTCTTAAATTTACTTCAATTACAATATTTTCCAAATAGTATATAATTTGTAGATTTATTGTTTTATTCGTTTGATTTTAATCGCATCATAGAAAAGTAATAATGCTCAACCTTATTAATCGAAACTTTATATGAGTAATATATCAAAATTACTCATTATCAGTAAATAGTCTATGTATTTGAAATATACTATCAATTTTTACTTTTATTTTATGTGAATAAACAATTTTTTTTTATAAATTTAACATGTCCAATGTTACATTAATGTCATATTTATATCTATAGATACGTAACTATAGATATAAATATATTATTAATATAAGATCTATATTAAAGTAAACTGCTATTAAATTAATTCTCTTTCAGAAATATAGTATTGCTTATTTTAAAGATATAAATGGTTTAGTCTTCATAAAACTATAAGAATAAATATTTAAGATCTACTTATAACCTTAATAATTTAAATAACGTTAATAACATTTGATATAGTATTTGCTATACCGTTTGAAAATGAAAATATAAAAAAATATTTGATTTTTAAACAAAGATATCAATTGCATTGTATTTTGAGTAAAGTATACTAAATTTAGTATTTAGTAAATAAGATTAGGTCTCAGAACTGGATTGGTTACTTAATTTGGTGTAGTATTATAAAAACAGTACTCAAACATTCTAAAAGTAATATTCTATTTTAGAATTGAGTTATTTCAAGCGAATTATTCTAACATAAGTATTTGGTAAATTACGTTCAGTATTCTGAGTTTAATATTAACAAATTCTAAATGTGGTATTTTAGGATTAAAATTGTGTTACTTTAACTGAAATATTCAAAGGTAAGTATCTTATTACTAAATAAGTTGATTATTTACTAAATTTGGTGTGGTATTCTAACTATAGTTCTGAGATATTCTAAAAGTTCTATTCAAAGGTTAAAATTGAGTTACTTTAAGCGAAAAATTCTAAAATAAGTATTCAGTAAATTAAGTTTAGTATTCTAAATATAGTATTCCAGAATCCTATAAGTAGTTAGTGTAATATGAATAAAATTGAGATATTTTCAGCAAAATATTCTAAGATTATAATTGTGTTATTTGATGTGAAATATTCTAAGATTAGTATATGGTAAATTAAATTTACCATATTAGATATTGTATTGAGTTATTTTGAATGTGTTATTCTAAGATTCGAATAAAGTTTATTTATGTGAGCTATTTTAAAATTCGTATCTTGTGAATTATGTGTGATATTCTTATATTTCTATCTAGTAAATTAAGTTTGTAATTATGAATATAATATTCTATTAATTTAAGTGGAATATAGTAAGATTAATATTTGGTAAATTAGCTGTAGTATTCTAAATATAGACTTCAATTATTCTCAATGTGGTATTTGAGGATTTGAATTGAGTTATTTTAATTGATGTATTTTAAGATTGGTCTATAATCAATTATTTAGGTAAAGGCTACAAAAAGATTTTACAAAGAGTAACACATTATTTATCATCTTATATATAATTAAAATCTAAATGAATGATTTTAAAACAAATAACTTAGTTGTATACGGAATTAGTTTTAATTCTTTGATTAAATTAATTTTCATTTGTATTTTATTTTGATCATTGGATTTATAAATTTCAAAATCATTAGAATATTGAAAAACAGTGGAAATATCGATAGACGAAAGAATAATCTGATTTAAATTCTTGGGCTAGGTAATTGTCACTTTATAGAAATTATGGAAACATAAAGAGTTTTTTTTATAAAATTTCATTTATACGTCAATCATAATTTACACGCAATGATTATAACTCTGAATAATAGAGAAATAAATAATGAAAGAATAGAAGAATTGAAAATAACACTTAAATTAACTTAAATAAACTAAAGATATGAGTTAAAGTGTTCAAAAACCTATATGAAAATTAAAACTATGTATTTTAATCTTATTTAAAATCATTTAAATTGAAAAGAATACAAGTAAGGATGTAATTGCAAATTTATAAATAAATAAAGAGTTACACGCGACCTACAGGGTTGTCAAATCGGTCGACATTCGGGGTAAACCTAGTCCGCGGACGTAGTCCGGACTATGTCGACCGGGACCATAGTCCGGACCATGGTCCGGGGGGGTAAATGGGAGTTACCCCGGTCCCTGGTCACTTCTGGGGCCGTTGGATCATCCACCTGGCCACATCTCAGCCGTCAAAATTGGATCCCCGGTCTGGGCGACCGGCCTCCGGTCGCTCCGTCAGATCGGACGGCGGCCGACCGCAGTAGATCATGACCGTCGGATCAATTCCATGCGCTTGCGGGCCGTTGGATCGGGCCGCCGTCCGCATGCCCGACGGCCGTCGGATCCGGGCGCGGCCGACAGATCGGAGGGTCGGGCTGGCCGTCGCCGTGGCGGTCGGGGGTCGGGCTGGCCGTCGCCATGGCGGTCCGGGAGTCGGGCTGGCCGTCGCCGTGGCGGTCGGGGGTCGGGCTAGCCGTCGCCGTGGCGGTCCGGGGGTCGGACCGGCGGTCGGCAAGGCCGTCGGATCGGTCGGTGGTCGATCTGACTGCCTGCAGTGGCTCTTTAAACTTCAAATGCCCATAACTTCGTCAAAAATTATCCGAATTGCTTATTTAAGATGTTTTTTGACATCTGCAAAACATGTAGATGCCAAAAAACATCTTAAATGCACAATTTGGATTAGTTTTGACAAAGTTATAGGCCTTCAAAGGCCGTCAAACCTTCAAAGGTCTATAACTTCGTCAAAACGTATCCAAATTGGACGTTTAAGATGTTTTTTGGCATGTACATGTTCTGTAGATGTCAAAAAACATCTTAAATGTTCGATTCGGATAAGTTTTGACTAAGTTAGGGGCATTTCAAGTTTCTGCAGGCAGTCACATCGGCCGCCGACCGATTTGCCGACCGATCCAACGACCGCCGACGGATCCTACGGCCCACACCCGGTCGGCCTCTAGCACTCCCCTCACTCCCTCTCCCCTCTCTCACTCACAAGCCCTTCCTCTCCTCTTCTTCCTCTCCTTCAACGCATTTATGAACTTTCTATTTTGGGGATCAGACATCAAATTCTTTGCCTAATTCAAGGCATGGACCCACGTGCCATATTCTTTGAGGAATGTTAAGAAGATTTTATTGTAATCTATGAGAATGTTTTATTTGAATAATCATATGGCCTTGGAGATATATGAAAGGTTGAAATTTGACATGTGACCTTAAGATCCTACGGTTGAGTCTTCTATATAATGCTTGAATTGACGCTTTTTAGGCCTCAAGTAGAAGAATATTATTGTGGAGAATATAGGCAATTTTGCATCAAGGATCTTTAGGAATTAAAGTCTCTCTATTTGAACTAAGACATAAACTAGACTCAAGCCACTTTTGCTAATTTCTCAATAATTCACATACTCTAATAACCCCTAAAGATCCAAGAAAGCCGAAATGGCTTTTTGGGATTTCCGCAGGGAAAAAATTCAGCCAACTTTGACCATTATAATCTCAAAATTGGAGAAATATCAATGGTTCAAATTCGACATTCGAGTAAAGGGTCAAGTTAACTTCAAGATCCTACGGTTGGATCTTCTTATTAATCCTTAGATTGAGTTTCTTTGGGCCTGAAGTAGAAGAAGGTTCTTCTTGATAATTTAGACAATTTTGTATCAAGGATCTTTAGGGGATAATGAAGATCAATAAGATGTTACTTACTATTTAACGCATATTATAGTTTTACAACTGTAAAAAGAAAATATTAAGATCTTTACATTTTGTGTATTTAAAATTACCTTTTCTTTCCTTTTGTCCAAAGAAGGAATTTTAGGAACATGCCTCATATTCAAATTCAACCCGGGGGGCATTTAGTATTTGAGTGTAAGTTTTTAAAGTCCTTTGACAAAAATGCTTAATATTATAGGGGTCGAACAAGATGAATAGAAAGTATCTAATTGAGGCTAAGAAGAGGCTTCTACAAAGAATATTCTTATTCAATACAAATTTGATCGCCATATCAATCAATTGAAGTTAATATTATCCAATTGCGTATTAAAATAACATATGAGTCTACAACTATAGGAACAAGTATACTAATATTCCAATGCTATATATTATAAAACTAGTAGTTTTTTGAAATTTTATTTGGCTTCGGTTAAAATTATTATTATTTATTATCATGGAATAATAGAAAATAGAAACAAATTCTTATTTGCTTTGTATAAGTCATCTAAAAAGTATTCTAATTATAATGTGAAGAGAAATCATACTAGTGAAGATGAAAAATTATTATGTACGCAATATAAATAGAAAACCTTACACTTAGATAAAACTCAAGTTTAATCATAATCCAAGAATGCTAACAAAAATATATTATAAAAAAATTATAGGGTACATGATGTCTGTTAATAAAGTAATGTAGGATTAGAATTTTATATGAAAGAATATTACAAGGTGCAATATATTGAACGTTTAAAATATAATCCGTAAGTTGTACTGTCAAATATTTCCAATATACATGTAAATTATGTCAAAATGGAGTTTCTTGTAATAACAAGAATTGATAAAATAAAAACTCAAAAATAGATCATTTTATACATAAACAAAAAATAACATAGGCCATAAATGTGGAAAAGAATCATTCTTGTGTGGAACTTATGAACATTGACCAAAAACGATAAATGCATAGTCTAAGTTTACACATTGCCACTATGTAACTTGTTATATATATAGGAAAGTCTTATAGAAATGTAATCTTTGAATCCTATTAGGCACTCGAAAAACAAATATTAGCATATACTAGTTTATACACATGTCTATTGAATTTGGGTTATACGAATTTACATTGGAAGTTTTATTTTATATATCTATTTATTTCACACAATTGTATGAATGCTATTAGCCTTCCAATTTAGTGCATGCTTAAATTTATTCCATACATTTCATAGAATTTACTTCAAGTTGCCACTGAAAGGTGAAGTAACATAATTTTGGAATACTACAATTTTTCTTCACCAATACATGTTCACTCCAACCCATAAAAAAAGAATGACCCATTACGAGGCAGACAAAAGATGGTTAAATTTGTTAAAAAATAAAGACCACATTCTTTTTCATTATCATATGTCAATATGAAGAAATTGCAAATTCTATGAAAACATGTGGACATTTTACTTGTTGAGCATGTCGAATGGTTTGAACAGTGAAAACTAAAATTCATATGAACAAAGTGGACCTATACATAAAAAGTTCTATTTTTCATATCCAAGCCCATACGATTATTCAAATAAAACATTCTCATAGATTACAATAAAATCTTCTTGACATTCCCCAAAGAATATGGCACGTGGGTCCATGCCTTGAATTAGGCTGAGAATATGATGTCAGGTCCTCGAAATAAAAAGTTCTTAAATACATTGAAGAGGAGGAATACATTGAAGAAGAGGAGAGGAAGGGCTCGTGAGTGAGAGAGGGGAGAGGGAGTGAGGGGAGTGCTAGAGGCCGACCGGGTGTGGGCCGTAGGATCGGTCGGCGGTCGTTGGATCGGTCGGCAAATCGGTCGGCGGCCGATGTGACTGCCTGCAGAAACTTGAAATGCCCCTAACTTAGTCAAAACTTATCCGAATCGAACATTTAAGATGTTTTTTGACATCTACAGAACATGTACATGCCAAAACATCTTAAACGTCCAATTTGGGTACGTTTTGACAAAGTTATAGGCCTTTGAAGGTTGAACGGCCTTTGAAGGCCTATAACTTTGTCAAAACTAATCCAAATTGTGCATGTAAGATGTTTTTTGGCATCTACATGTTTTGCAGATGTCAAAAAACATCTTAAAAAGCAATTCGGATAATTTTTGACGAAGTTATGGGCATTTGAAGTTTGAAGAGCCAATGTAGGCAATCAGATCGACCTCCGACCGATGTGCCGACCGATTCAACGGCCGGCGACCGATTCGACGGCCATACCCGGTCGGCCCACCCAACCTTCTTCTTTCAACACCCCTTCTCTTCCTAACTTCCCTTCCTCCCTCCCCCTCCCAAATGCTTGACTTTCTTGACAAATGAAAGGATCGTTGAGACTTACTGTTTTAGGACGCACAATTTAACATATATAGGCCTAATTGGGAAATTTCTGATACTTGTATTAATAGTCAAAAGAATGTCCGAAAGATTCTCTTGCAAGAAGGACCAAATCCCTAAAGGAGAAGCTCTAGAGTGACCTCCAAGACGGCCATATCTCAAATCCGCAAACAAGTTTTTTTTTTTAATTTGATTTTGGGAAATCCAACTGTAGGATCTTGTTCATAACGATTGAATTAGTCTACCCATCAATTTTTATTAGATTTCACTGTACGGATCTTGAGATATATTGAGTCAAAGTTTCAGTTTTTGTAAAAAACATCATATCTTTTTTAAGCAAATCGACCCGATTCGGGTCAAACTCTCCTTTAGGGGTTAAGGGGTATACTTATGGGTATACAATTATACATATAAACTATTGAACTTAATAGTTTCATTTTTGAGTTTTTAATTTTAGTTTTTGGAGAGTGGTGCGAAATTAAGTTGTTAGAGTGAAACAAAGGAATGAAATTTGGGGGAAGGAGGCGGTTGATGTAAATTACAAAGGAAAGAAAAAACATTAATATTTAATAGGAAGATACTTGCAAATTCAAAAAATGAAATAAATTGGGAATTTAAGAAGATAATTAAGGCAAGAAGACAAACTTTTGAAATTAAAGTTTTAAGTAAAATAGCATACAAATTTACATTATATAGGAGGGTTACATGATAATTAAAATTGAAAGGCAATAAATCAAAATTAGAAGTTGAGGTTGCCGGACAAGATTTAAAATACTAGCGTTGGTAGATAGAAATTAAAACACAAGGTAGGGATAGAGTAGGAATTAAACAAATCTAATTTGCTATCTTGGCTGGATTTTCTCCTCTTCTTCCTCATCTATGTCAAGAAGGACCTGACACAATTCTATTTAATTTTTTGTAGGTTGTGACTAATGTGACTAATGCCCTTTTGTACCTTATTCACACAAGTCGTAATTACTAAATCACCTCCATCTCTCATACGTAGACCACATAGTATTTTGGGTTTTTTATAGATTATAGACTACGTAAACCACGTTCCAGTAAATGTTTGTGCCTATTGGACAATTTGACAATTTATTACAATTATTAGATTGCATTAACTTCCAACTTTCTCAAAAGTAAAATAGAATGTATATTATCCACATATGTATGTTAAAGTATCCATTTAGTACAATTTAAAATTATTCACGGTTTAAATTAAGATTTTAAATGCTTCCATTTAATTATTGAATTTTTTTACTTTAAATTGATATGTGAAATTTAGTTATCAATCAAGCTTTAGAAATATCAATTTAAATAAAATAAGACCAAGATTAAGAAATCTTGGGGGGTGATATGTTCATTAAAATTGAAAAATAATAAATTAAAATTGAGAGTAAGAGATTGTGAACAAGATTTAAAATACGAGGGATAGTAGATAGATATTTGAATATACAAGTTGGTGGTATCGTAGGATTCATATAATACTAATTTTCTATCCCTTTAGTACCATTTAAAGCTTATTAATGCTTTTGATAATGTTTTCAGTTAACATATGAGAGTTGGGAGCATTTAACCCCTAAAAGCCCGAGGGGTTTGGATAAAATTTTAGATGTGTTATGAAATGTGAGTTCCCTAACCCTTATGAAGTTTTTCTCTAAGAACAGTATGAAGACTTTAATGTTTAAATTAGATCGATACGGTTGAATTTCTTTAAATAGTAAATATTCATTTTGTAATGAATTAAAAAAGGTAAAACTTTAAAAATCAATAGAAATGACACTTTCTATTATTAGTACTTGAAATTTGATATGATTGGCTAATATTATATGTTATATGATAAAATAGAAAAAGGCTTCTAATAACTCAAGAAGAATACTAATAGTTTCCCCTAATAGTAAGTTTTCTAACACTAAGAAAACTTTGCCACGTTTGTGTTTGAAGGCTTGGTGTGAACAATCTATAATTCCAAATGAGGTTCTGTAAATTGGATGTGGTTCCTAACTCACCAAACTTCTAGAAAGTAAAAATTCAACCGTTGGACATAAACTAATTCAACCGTTATGAACAAGATCCTACGGTTGGATTTCCCAATATCAAATTCAAAAAAAAATTTGTTCGCGGATTTGAGATATGGCCGTCTTGGAGGTCACTCTAGAGCTTCTCCTTTAGGGATATGATCCTTCTTGCAAGAGAATCTTTCGGACATTCTTTTGACTATTAATACAAATATCAGAAATTTCCCAATTAGGCCTATATATGTTAGATTGTGCGTCCTAAAATAGTAAGTCTCAACGATCCTTTCATTTGTCACGAAAGTCAAGCATTTGGGAGGGGGAGGGAGGAAGGGAAGTTAGGAAGAGAAGGGGTGTTGAAAGAAGAAGGTTGGGTGGGCCGACCGGGTATGGCCGTCGAATCGGTCGCCGGCCGTTGAATCGGTCGGCACATCGGTCGGAGGTCGATCTGATTGCCTGCATTGGCTCTTCAAACTTCAAATGCCCATAACTTTGTCAAAAATTATCCGAATTGCTTATTTAAGATGTTTTTTGACATCTGCAAAACATGTAGATGCCAAAAAAAATCTTAAATGCACAATTTGGATTAGTTTTGACAAAGTTATAGGCCTTCAAAGGCCGTTCAACCTTCAGAGGCCTATAACTTTGTCAAAACGTATCCAAATTGGACGTTTAAGATGTTTTTTGGCATGTACATGTTCTGTAGATGTCAAAAAACATCTTAAATGTTCGATTCGGATAAGTTTTGACTAAGTTAGGGGCATTTCAAGTTTAAAGAGCCACTGCAGGCAGTCAGATCGACCGCCGACCGATCCGACGGCCTTGCCGACCACCGGTCCGACCCCCGACAGCCACGGCGACCGCCAGCCCGACCCCCGGACCGCCACGGCGACGGCCAGCCTGATCCCTGGACCGCCACGGCGACGGCGGCCGACCTCGCCGGTCGTCACCCCGGTCAGCGGCCAACCTCGACGGTCGTCACCCCGGTCGGCGGCCGACCTCGCCGGTCCGCACACCGGTCGGCCTAGGGAACGCCGGTCCGCACACCGGTCGGCCTAGGGAACGCCGGTCCCGCCACCGGTCGGCCGGTCCAAGCGTCGGACGGGGGTGCGGTCGGCCGGGCAACGGTCGGACGGGGGTGCGGTCGGCTGGTCAAAGGATCGGACGGGGGTGCGGTCGGCCACCGGTCGGACGGTAATTTACCCCAGGTAAATTATAAAAAACCCGTTATGTCACGGACAGGTCCTAGGGGCTGAGGACGACCGGACCATGGTCGACCGGTCGCCCCCTGGTCCGGTCGTCCTGACAACCCTGGCGACCTAGCTTATAATGACCATATAAAAACGATAGAATTTTAAAAATATGGATACGAGTATCGCGTCTATATGTTATGATTTACATGTGATCACGAGAACTTTGAATAAGACGAGAATAGAGTAGAAAATGGGTGTTCAGGAGATTTTAATACTTGCGGTAGCTGATAAAGACGCGATGAATGTAATGTAAGTGCAAAGAAAAGAATATGAGAATATAATCTATGTGCTTTAGTATTTAGAAAAACACAAAACTTAGATGTATAAATAAATATAAAAAGGCCACGCGGGCTCTTGGACACCCGAGGCACGCCGGGCTGCGGCACCCCATGCATTCGGGATAGCGAGCACCCCGAGGTAGCCCGGGCACCGGCCACACGCCGCCATGGGCGCAGGGGAGCCCGCCACCCGTTGGCGCCAGCTCCCGCCTCCCCCGCTCCAGCCAGCTTTCTGCCTCCCGGCTCTGGCCAGCCTCCCTCGCTCCGGCGAGCCTCCCCTGCCGTTTCTCCTCCGTTACTCCCGACTCCCCCGCTCACGCTGTTTGTCGCTTGTTGTCGCTCCCCGCTCACCTCCGCTCGCCGCTATTTGTCGCTCCTGCATTTGTATACTTCTTTTTGCATTTGCCTCGCAATCGCTACAGCATTCGCCCTCACAATTCCACTTACATTTGCAATTTCATCTCCTTGTTATTGGCGTTTTTGGCAAGGTTTTTAGTACTATTTGCTCAAATGCGGCGTAGGGTTTTGCATCAGGTACGCCATTTGCAATCTGATTTGAAGTTGAAATTTGCGAACTCCTTCACGCGATACATTTTTCGTAACTAGGTTTACAATGTGCATTTAGCTCGATGCCTGTGCCTTTAGGTCGCAAAATAGGTTTTTTCAATTTGACGAGCCAAACGCACAGTATTTAGGTTGATGCGAGCTAAACTAGCTTGTAGTTCAGCAGTACGCATGGGCATTTAGCTCGGGTCGACCTAAGTCCCCAGCACTGTGATAAACTACGTAAGGAATTAGCTCGAGACGAGCTAAGT
The DNA here is from genome assembly GCA_037043015.1 of Bryum argenteum. Taxonomy (NCBI): domain Eukaryota; kingdom Viridiplantae; phylum Streptophyta; class Bryopsida; order Bryales; family Bryaceae; genus Bryum; species Bryum argenteum. Next base: position 31,420,115 of record CM073321.1, on the reverse strand, counting down.
CCACGGCTGCTCCATAACCATACGAAGAAATTTAGCTCGACTCAAGCTAAATCCACAGCTACTTCATTAATCTACGCTGAGATTTAGCTTGACTCAAGCTAAATGTCCTACTGGATCTGCGGCAATCCTTTGTATTTGGCCTTAGATGTTCTAGAACTGTATGGAGCAATTAGCTCGAGTCGAGCTAAATAAAATACTCGGTCTAGCCCCACTTAGCTCGATGCGAGCTAAATTGTCCTGTCTAGTAACATCTATATAGTTATAGAAAAAGCAAGATGATTTCAAACGTCACTTTAGCTCGAGTCGAGATAAAGACTCAGTAGAGTAATATCCCTTGAGTTGTATGCTTACGAGATGATTCTGAATGTTAATTTAGCTGAAGTCAAGCTAAATGTTTCTGTGTAGTAGCATCCACATCGTTGTTTAATACCAGTTGTATTTTGACTTGTAATTTAGCTCGAATCGAGCTAAATGAAAATTCAGGGATCCATTTAGTTAAAATTATTACGAACGTTTAATAGACCTTCGGTTCGATGGTATGTATAGCTCGATTCGAGCTAAAAGGTATTGTAGCTTTATATGGGTCGATTTCCTCTAGGAGAGTTATTTTGTAGCATTGTCTTGTAGGGTACTTCAGGGCGACTCGAGCTAAGTAGTAGTCGTGCTATATTGTTATCTTGAGATAGTTGAATTCTAGTGCATTATTGAAATATGATTTATTCTAAGCTAGTAAATTAGATGGGGAATTACCTCTTGTCGAGCTAAATACTACGTATTGTTTAAATATAACTAAGCTTGTTCTGAGGTTTCAAGATTGCGGCTTCTTTTCCGCTATTAGATATTTAAATCTTTTGTGATGTTCTGTAAGATATACATGGAGCTTATTATCAGCTGTACTTGAGGTGTAACCACTCTACATGGTGACTAGTGCGTCCGATAACGATTAAAAAAACCGAAGTAATTCACCAGAGGTAATATAATCATTACGACTTTGTTTCTTTCGACGTATATGTTGGTTCCGTCTTTAACACAAATGTTTTCTGACCGTTAGGATTTGAAAGTTGTTGAGCTCGTTCTGCCAGATCGTTTGAAGGATTGTCCTGGACTTCCGTGATGAAATGGATAACCAAATTTGTAACACTACTGAATTCTCAGGGGGCCATTGTTGTGGAGGGTATTTGTCAGAGTGCGGGGACCGATTGTGTTCTGGGCTCCGATGACGAGCCTTTGCGCAATGACCAAGTAGTTTTTCAGATTGTAAAGTGCTTAGATTTAGTGTTTGTGCCTTCGGATACCATATTCCAGTCATTGAAATGGGATCTGAGCCACGCCATTCACGACGGTTGGTCTTTACTTGATCATTTACAATGCAAGCAATATAACATTGCTGTTTATGCTCATGATCAACCAAAGAGGAAAGGAGTTTGTCCGTATGCGTTGGGACAAAGAATCCTCGTGTATCACGAACTAAGAGCGAAGAGCGATTATTAACTTTGGAGTCCGTCAACATGGTGGCAAGTATGGCATGCTGCAATAAGAATTGATGTCAGCCATTCCCCCGGCAAAAGATTATGGCCTTGCAAAAGCAGATGTACGAGTCATCAGATTTTAAGTTGAAAGCCCACTTCAAGATTGATGTACATCATCGATTTCATGAAACTGCAGAAGGGAGTATGATGGTTACAACCGAAAGGTATTGATATTTGTGCTCGAGCTTTGCAGAATATTACAGGATTTTCTCCTGCTACGTTCTACAAGAAAAAAGCGGAGGCGGTTGCTGGACTACGTGCTCGACATCACGGGAATGTCGGATCGAAGAAACAACGACTTTATATAAAGCAAGCTACTGCAACGCTCAAGGTATTAATCGATAATGCAGCTGATCATATGTTGCACAAAGCCAAGATGCTAAGTAATGGGCTGAGAGTAGTTTCACGCTCATTGCCATCGACTTCCAAATAGAAAGCTACGATTCTGGATATCAATCTCATAAATGAGAGGTTGGGGTTAAAATTCATCGCCCAAAGCACTCTAAGCAAGATCAGGCGGACAACATTCTGTGAGCATTCGAAGAAAGCACCCGGAGATAATTTTGGGCGATAGGCTATGTGTGATAAACTTGAGACTATGATCAAGTCTATGGTGCCAGATTCAACTAAAGAGAACATGTGGATCAAGAAGCTTAAACTCCACTTGGACCATCAACAAACGCATCGTGAGTATTATAACGAACCGCTCGTTGTCTATTCAGAGACCCAAAGATGTTCTTTGCATTATCCATGACAAGATGGATCAGGCGAAGACCGCTTGCCCATTGTTTTCTCATAAAACAAAAACTAATGATGCGTTGATGAAACTTCCCATTTCTGTGACCGGAATGATTGCTGATGGGCATTGCGATGTTTGTTATGCTCATTACGGACTGGACATTTATCCGAGTGATTGTAATGACACAGTTGGTTCTATTCTCAAACTTCTGCGAGATCTAGAGGGGGTTCCGATATCACATTCCAAGTCATTGTTTGCTGGATTTGGAATGCATCTATTGTTTGAAGCATTGCTTACCAGGAAAGATGCTTGTTTGAACTCTCTTCTACCTGAGACTGAGTCAACAAGGTCTTCGGAATCCTTACCTCCGGTTTGAAATGTTCAACCTGACAATGTAGCGTCTGATGACAAAAATCGGTTCATGTTTTGCTTCTGGTCTCTTCTGGTACACATGGGCGTGTTTCGTGAAATTTATGTCAATTTTCTTTTGGTTGGACATACTCATGAAGATATTGACGCTCTTTTTGAAAGTATGATATTAAAAGATAATGACTATATGACGATTCCTCTTTTGATGAAGTCATTTATGGACGCTCATGCACGTCCAGTTATTCCTCATTTGATTGAGGAGATTCCTAATTTCAAGGAATATATAAAAGAATTCATTGCGTCTAAAGAGTTCCATCAGAAATGGGGAATTAAGCGAAGGCGCAGGAGGCTGCAGCCAAAGCAACAGACCGACGAACTTTCATGATGCATGATATTCGTAAATACATTGAGTACTGGGAGAGTGGTCGGAGGAGGTGCTCAACATTTGTTGTTCCATTTGAACCTCAAGTAGAGTATTGGTCTTGAGTGCTGACGGAAATCCAAAAGCCTTTGCCTCCCACAGCGTCTTGCTTAGTTGAGGGCTTCTGGCTGCTTTACGATTGGCAAGGGCCCTTGTTCGTCGTCCCATTCTTCACTTCGCTACCACAGGATGTTACTTGGAGAGACAAAGAGATTGACCCATACTATGGGCCTGCTAATGAGAAGCCTGAAGAAAGAGTTAACCCCTAGCACCAGATCACTCCTCTTTGGTGGATCCTCGTGAGACCTGAAAATCCAGCAGTATGCCCTGAGTGGCTAGGTCGGGCAGTGTCCCCTGTTTGTAGGGAGGAGGGTGTTGCTAAATACATGAAGTTCCTTATCTAGTATTGGGAGCCCCAAAACGCAACGCGAGACATGGCAAAGAAGTACAAGAATTGTTGGTGTGCTAAGTAGGTTGTGGAGGACTGTCGTCCTGAGTGGATGGACGTTGGCGCTAGTTATATGCGTCATTCCCTAAGATTAGTAATCCGAAGTCTCGTACTATTCCAAAGAAAGATAAAGCTCGTGCCTTAGACAACTTAACAAGAGCCAATGTTGCTGACCCGTAATGAAAGCATATCTTTGTGGGGCAAAGTGAAGTGCATCATCAGCCGATCCCCCGATGACAGATATACTTATTTTTACTTCACTGACTTTGTCTACAACTGTGATATGACGTGACTCTTTTGATCAGCTGACGACAGGGTTGTCTTACGTGACACACTTTTCGGAATGTCTGTCTAAATTGTCGTATTCAACATGTCTGTCTAACGTCCGATTCGACAGGAATGTCGACTGTACCAAAAATTGCATAGTAAAAACCTGTTGAGGGTTTTTGAGATTGACATTGAGGTAAAAAGCTATTTTCATACGTGGCGTAGGGTCGATGATGACGTGGAAAATAGAAAATAAGTCACAGTAGGCGACCGCGGGTGGGCAAGGTCGGGTAGGCGATCGACGGTCGCCTGTGGCGATTGCCGATCGCCTTGGGCTACCGCGCGTAGGCAACCGAGAGTCTCTCAAGGAAACCGGCGGTCGCCCTGCCTACCACGTCTAGGCGACCGGCGGACGCCAAAGAGCCACTGACCATCGCCCAGGGCAATCGACGATCGCTTACAGCGATCGTCGGTCCCTTTGGGATAGCGCGCCTATAGTGATCGGCGATCGCCTTAGGCTACTGCCTGTGTGGCGACCAGCACCATGGTTGAATACAAAAAAACCAAGATAATTTTATATTGATACAAAACGAGCACCAATGCAATTTCTGAATACCTTTTTATGCGAAACAAGATCAATGTTGCATTTCATTGTACAAATTTGTCCATGTTTATAATCATAGTATTCATATATATGATGTAACTACTACATATACCGAACTATATATATTATACTCCGAAACATACCAAATTACCAAAATATTGTAAGCTAATAGTTGCCCTACTTGCAGTACATTGTAGTATTGTACTAAGTATTAGCTACTGCCTTTGTACTTCCAATCCAAAATAACAAAATTCTAATAATTCGTATAATTTCAATTTTAATGTATACGTAGCGTCGCTTGATACTTCATCTGCGTTTGGATCGGTTTCATTTAGAGACTCATCAGTGCTTTGGTCGCCATTCTTGTCCTCATCCTCTGTCTCATTGCGTACTTCACACTCAACCTCACTTGCCAAATTGTGCAATTCTGTGTCTGTAGTTGTTTTCTTGTTCACTGTAACAAGGCGCTTCAGGGGCCGTGAAGCATTAGTAATCCCGTTTGCATTCAGTGGTAGATGTCGCATTGTACGTGTATTCGGAATATTGGAGGAAGCAATACCTGCATGGACTTCTTCATGTACGCGTGCTCCTTTCCGACATTGTCGATCGTGTGAGTTCCTCAAACGCTTCTGGCCTCGTGTAATACGATTGCGAGGTTGTGAAAATGGCCCGATGTCTCGTGGCACTGCCAATGCTCGGGTGCATGTTGGACTTGTTGCCTCTATTTTGACCTCCATCTTCGGCAATATCATACGAGTTGTATGGGCCCCTTCAGGTTGGGTGACCCTTGGGAACAACTGTTGTAGAGGCACATCGGAGTCATCTCCGTTATGAGTTGCACTTCTTGATGGAATGGTTGAAACTCTAGGTGACCCCACTTCCATGCAACCTGAATTGGATACATTGTCAGGTTCCACTTTAATTTGGCCCATTTGAACTACTGCAGAGGTATCCAACTTCACACTGTCAAGTTTATCGTTGTTGTTAGAGTGTGGGCTGCCTTTGAGTGGACCAATGTTCTCTTCATCAATCCGGTTTACCAAGTCGTGTTTCGCTAGGCAAGTACTCTCTTGGAGTAGTAAATTTGCCACTCCTTCTCCTTCTGTGACATTGGCGAATACCGCAAATTGACAAGGTTGTTGTGGAACATCCTGGTCGTCATCGAATTCAAACAGGTCCTTTACATGAATAGTCATGTTTCCTTCGTTGTCGTTCCATTTCTCTAGGTCGTTTTGTTCGCTACCGTCATTGTAATAATTGTCGTCATCCGCCTCCGGGATATCCCCGAATACACCATCATCCCATTCATTGTCCGATATAAACTCTTCTTTGTCAGAGTCCTCTGCTTCTAAATAATTTTCATACCACGTTCTCGGCGATTTGGTACGTTTCTCGAGCTCAAATTTGGCGTTTACATAGATGTACACAAGGTCCTCTACTTTGGAAGTTGACAACCGATATCTCACTTTGTTGTGCACGAAAGAGTACATGCTTCAATTCCTCTCACATGATGAAGCTAAATATGTCAATGCCAAAATCCTTTTAGCAATTTTTGGCAAGGCATTCCCCCCGACTTGATGCTACCATTGATGTGGTAACAACTCACATTAAGTGGGATCACGGGCCTCTGAATTGGTGTTAAATGGATCCGTCCTCTCCTCATATTGTATGAGTTCCCGCACAACTTCTTCATAGACTACTCCCATAGGGGCGCAAAGCTTTCTTATGACCCGATTTAAAGCTTTTTTTGCTTCTCCATTGTTTGGATTGCTTCTATTTTTGTCAAATAAGGGTTCAACAAAGCTACTGCATAGTGGACATCCGTGAGCATCATTTCTCATCGGTGTACAAATGCATCCTCGTATTTTGTAGCTATATCGGGGGATAGTTTGAATGGAGAATCACGCAAAGTAAACACGTGTTCTTTAAGGTCCGACATGATTACATATGCCCTGGGCATGGATGGTACTTCCCCGTCAAACTCCCAAAGAGCTATGAGTACTCGTTCAACTACCTTCACAAACTTCGTACAATTCTCCCATAACTCATCGCTCCTAATGCTATTCCTCACATTCCTTGCGTTTGTCTGCAACTGGTGATTGTGTTGCTTGTTCCACAATGTTTGGACAAATGCATGCCACTCTGCATTGATCACCATGTTGTTCATAGGTTGTTGTAGCTTTAACAACCGCTCTATCATCAAGTAGATTGTTGCAAATCAAGTTTGAGGTGGTACCTACAGCTGCAGCTTTCGGGAGTACATCTTGAATAGAGCAGGTGGGACTTGCGACCCTTTAATAAATGTGCACATTCTCTTGGCTTGTTCCACCAAATCTTTAATCCATGCCTATTTCCTCCAATCTTCTAGAAGGAGGTCTAGAATATGTGCGGCACAACCTTATCCATATAAGTGAGGATAGTCTATCTGCAACTTCTTGACAGCCCCTAACATGGAGCTTGCATTGTCTGTACATATCTGAACAATGTTTTTTGGTCCAACCTCCTCTATGTACTTCGCCATTTCATTTGCAACATAAGCAATTTCCTTCTTCTTCCCTGTAGTATCTACGGATCCGAGAAAGACCTCTCCCACTGGATAAACAAGCATCATGTTAATGAGTGGTCTGCTTGTGACATCTGACCACCCATCTGAGCATATTGTTCCTCCGTACTTCTCAATAGAAAGTTTTGTTTGATCTTCAACAGACTTTTGCACAACTGCCTTATTTGCATCGAGCATTGTAGTCCTAATAGCATGATATAAGGGTGGTTGATATCCAACAATACCGGCCTTTGCTGTCTCTTGAACGGCACTTATGAATGCTGGATGTCGTACGACATTGAATGCAATGTTTGCCTTATAGAGAAATGAAGCCCACTTTGCATCCAAATTTTGCCTAGTGGCAAGATCAAAACTATTCTCCATACTCCTTTGCCCATATCGCCGTTTGCTAGAGAGTGTAGAGATTCTTTGTCCATTGCTGCCATGACTTGCCATGTTAGAGGATGTCATCTGAATAGACCTTAGGTTAGAGGATGGCAGTTATAGCTGACTTGATGCCAGGGGAGTCCATGTTCTCTATAGTTTCCCTTGCTACATATGGTATGCCTGCATCCACTCCTGACTCAGGAACAACATTAGCGTAAGGAATGTTCTTCTTTGGAACAATCTCTCCAGAGTCATAAAATAGCTCAAGAACTCCACGGGGTAACCTCGTACACCGGGGTAATGGGGAATTCTGAGGATATCTAAAATGAGCAAATGCTCGTTGCCTGATAAAGGCTGTATTTTTCCCACAAAATAGGCACGAGTATTTGGCTTGTTCCGTTCCTTAGATACTTGTAGCCAATCGTTCCACTTGCGAGTTTCTCTTCTATCATTTGCTATCCGGTTAGATCGGGAAGAATGGTCCATCTTTCGGAATGGCACCCCCTTGGTGCAATGAAATTGTTGACGGCAACGCACAGTCACTACAAGGACTCAAGTTACTCTTTGCACATATAGATCAAGCAGGGGGCTTCTCATGGGGAGACCCAAGACAACGGGCAAAGCACAAAGGAAAGTGGCTTCAAGTTCCCGAACGACTTCTTATATACTCGATACTTCTGTAAGTCGGGGGCAAATGCGCATCGAAGGCGACCGGCGGTTTGGCTAGGTCACTATAGCCAGATCGACGGTTGCCCTAACAACAACGCTGTCGCGCCATATGAACCGCCGGTCGCCCTTCATCGCGCTAGCTGGACCGTCGCTCGCCCTAGCTACGATAGATTTCTTCGACAAAGAGCACTTTACTCCCCAACCACAAATTTGTAGGGGGCTATGGTCAATCTTCATGGTCCATAGTGTACAACGACCCTCAACTACAATCCCGGAGACCATGCGGCTCAAAAATGTTTGATTGGCTAGTGTTTTTTTTTTTTTTTTTTTTTTTTAAATAAGAAGAAGGAACAAGCGAGGGTAAGAGAGAAAATAATAAGGACTCATATTAGAAAATAGAGTTTTAACTTCTCTTGCTCCAAATCCAAAAAATAAAGGGATCAATATTACTCAACTCACATTCCCTAAATAATTAAGAATGATAAAAAATACCATATATCAATGAAGTTACTTTGGACATTGAAGGTTTTTCCCTTTTGCTTATACCAAAGGGCAATAGTGACAATTCATTCACCAAGTATATTTAAATTGAGGAAAAAAAACGTTTTTGCCTACAAAATAGCAATTGCACTTAGTGTTTGGTACTGCGTACACTACTGTTCAACAACTGCATTTCAAAGTGATGAACATACTACCGGTGATTCCTCGCTTGGGCCCCCTTCATTACAAACTTGGCTTGGCCCCCCTTTATCCGAATGTGCTTCATCTTCCTCCATGGTTTGGTTCGGCTCCCCTTCATCTACGTGCCTTTCCGTCCTTTCTTCTTTTAAATCTGACCAAACTATGTCCTCATCAGAGATTCCTCGTCTGTAACCCCTAGGCGTTGTAAGACCTTCTCGTGGGTTCTTCGATGGAAAAGGAGCTCGCGGAATGTGGGGTTCTGTTGGCTTTATAGTTTGAGGCGATCTTTTTAACGTCCTCCAATCCTCCTCCCTCTCCAAAATTATCTCCGCGTACACCATTTGTGCTATGTTGTACGAAACCTCGTTGCTCACCACATGCACACCGGCAGTAGAGGAAATTCCACACTTCAATGCATCGTTCTACAAATTCTTCGAGATTGCATTGGTGCAAATTTGCGCTATTTAGCCGTCAATGAAACTCGTGAGGATAGTGTGGAAACATATGGTCGATGTGGCACCAAGCAATGTACCACTTGCAAGTCTTAAGGGTCCATGGTTCCTCTACTGTCTCCCACCCATGAAAAGCATGGTTTGTGGCATCTAAGAGAATCTTGTGAAATCTCCTTTGCTTCTTTTCTTCCCTCTTGCGGTTCTTGTCTTTCTGTATCTTCCGCTCTTGACTAGGCGTCATTGTTACTCAAATGCTAACCAACTAAGAAACTATAAAAAAAACTCAAAACAAAGTTTTATTTATTTGATAATTTAACACAGAATTTGAAAAACTCAAAAAACGGGCGGCAAGTTTGTGTAAACGTGTGGAACATGTGTGCCAATCACTGCACGTTCTAGGACTCGATCAAGCAGGCGGCAACTAGAGGTCGACACCAGTCAATGTGCAAATGTCCGACACGTGGAGGTGAAAAATGGCGACTGCCGGTGTCCGTGCGCCTATTTGTACCGCTGCTGCTTGGGCGACCGCCGATCCAGCCGATGGGCGAACGTCAGTGAATAGGGCGACCGCCGATCTAGCTGATGGGCAAACGTAGCTCAGAGGGCGACTGATGGTCTAGTTGATGGGCAAGGACAAAGTGTCCGCGGGCCTATTTGTACCCCTCCAGCTGGGGCGACCGCCGATACAGCCGATGGGCGAACGTTGGTCAGTGGGGCAACCGCCGATCCAGTTGATAGGCAAACGTAGTTGAGACGGCGACCGGCGGTCTACCTGATGGGCAAGGACAAAGTGTCCGCGAGCCTATTTGTACCCCCTCCTGTTGGGGTGACTGCCGATACATCCGATCGGCGAACGTCGGTCAGTGGGGCGAGCGCCAATCCAACTGATGGGCGACCGGCGGTCTACCTGATGGGCACGAATATCTGCTTTACCCCCTTTTCCTACAAATCTTTTTGTTCATATTTGAATTCATATACGATTATACTAAATCATGACATTTAGATGTTGTGGAGGATTTGTCCAAATTTTTATTGACTCTAAATACTTACAAGTAAGTCCCACCATATTGATAGGTAACTCCAACAACTTAGTTACGATTCCAAATTTTTACAAATTATTAATCATTACTTAATCGTGGATTAAGGCTAATCAAAGCTTTTCAAAATTCAATATCTATTCACATAATACATACACTACGGGGATCCTTCCTACCCAACGTACCAACCAACCATCGTACGAACTTACCAACCAACCTATCTACCTAACTTCTTTTATGTTTTTTGGATTGAGTAAATGAAAATGAGTAAAAATGAAAATATATATTTTTCTTAAAAAGACACGGACATATATTAATTTAATATGGAATGGTATACACAAATTACTTTTTTAAAATACCATCATCCAAAGTATCCATCAACCTACCAACATACAAACCTACCATCTTACGAAATTACCAACCTACCTACCATTCTACCAACCTTTTTTCTACATTTTTAAAAATCATGCTTTTAAAATAAAAAATAAAAAAATAAAAAGAATAAGAACGATAATAAAACTAAAACCGTGGGCATATATAAAAATAATAAACATAACATTGTTCAACGCAATGGTAGAAACCGTATACTTTTTTTAAAAAACCATATAAGAAGCTTCTTTGTTGAGTGTCGAGACAACGGGTATCTTACTAGTACAAACATATCATATTATCAAGAAGGTACACTGTATAACATCCAGCCTTGAACATATCTTGCAACTTTCAATTCAAAATAAAATAAAATAAATGGATATAACCAACACACGACCGTCTTCCTAAAATTTGATCCCGCTTACTCTAATCTTCTTCCATTGTACTTTCTATTTTTTTCTCCTTGGTACCATCTCCAATATTTCTCCTTTGTCTTATTTGCAACACATAGATCTTCGATCCTTGCATTTAAGAACCTCTCCTCTTCTGCGCACACAAGTAGCTTTTTGACCAACTCCTCAGTTGTTTCACTGCTCTGTGAACTTTGACCCTCTTCTACAATTTCCATGCAATCTACTGGATTGAGTACTAGCTTTTCCTTGTTCTCCCTCAATCTTCCTGATGCTTCACTACTAGCTAATTTCACCCTTTCGATCTCAGAGCTCAAGACATCGCATGCCCAAATGAATTTCTTTAGCTTCTTTTTAGAATAACCTTGGTCCTTGGCTCCTTCAACCATAATCTTCTTCTCGCGACCCCAATCATTGACCACATACCATTTGTCGACCTCATTATATCTCCTTCGTACATCTTCAAAACGTTTTTCCTGCTTTATGAGTTCTTTCTCATAATCGACCTGATCCGATGCATCGAGAGCTGGAAAAACATTTGTCGGCACCTCTTGGCTCTTACGTTTTGCATCCTTGATTTCCTCAATGTCATGCTCGAGTTCAACACACTTTCTCTCTTCCAATGACAAAGCATGAAACAAATATTCATAATCCTGATAAGCCGACTTGATCCCCTCCATCCCCCTATCTTCGACTTTCTTCACGCGTTTATCTTTGATGACTACTTCAACTTCTTTCTCCAGTTCTACTTCTTCATTTCCTTCTCTTTCTGGCCCTTCAGTCGTTTCCATTGGATATTCTTGAGTCCCCTCCTCTACGCTAACATTTGTTTGAGGAGGGGCGCTCATACTGGGCCCAAATATAACTTCGGGTTGACCCAAACCTTGTGCACCAAACATTCATTGAACCTCCATGTGTTCAATGAGATCGGCTTCTCCTTCTGTTCGTAGGTCCTCGACGTGCTTCATAGGTGCATTAATCACCTCCGAATCCCGCACGCTTGTTTCACCCACGTGAAAGTGTTCTACGTCTCCAATAGAACCTTCTAAAAGAGGAGTATGGTGCTCCCTCTTTTGAACCTCTTCTTCATCAGAATTAGGATTTTCCCAAACATACACATCATCGGCATCCCCATCTTTCCAATGCCTTGCTGCCATAAGACCTTTTCGTGGGTTTTTTGACAATGGAGCTCTTGGAATGTCTTGCTTGGTTGGAAGGAAGAATTGAGGCGTTTTATTCAATGAGCTCCAATCCACCACTTTCTCCAATATTACCTCTGCATACACCATTTGAGCAATATAATACAAATCCTCGTTCTTGGTGACATTCTTGCTTTTATAAAGGAACCTCCACACTTCAATACATCGTTGTACAAATTTGTCATTCTTACAATAGTGCAAATTTGCAGCATTTACTTTGATGTGCGTCTCATGTGAAAAGTGTGGAAACAACTTCCCGATGTGGCACCAGGCGATGTAATCCTTCACTGTTTTCTAATTCCAAACACCCTCTTTGGTCTCCCACCCCGGAACAGCGCGTTGAGTGGCATCTTTGAAAATACAATGATTCCTCTTGTGTTTATTTCCTCTCCTATTGCGTCGTTGGCCAAGTACTATTTTACATTCGGCAATTGTACTCATTGTTACCTCCAATCACGGAAGTGCGGCTATAATGTGATGTTTGATACAAAACACCAAAAATAGTGCAATCCACGTTGGCCGAACAATCGAGCAAGGAAGTGGCAACTTTGAGTCGACACCAGACAATGAGCAACAGCACGGCACGTGGACTGAAATGTGACGACTACGGCCAAGAACGATTGTATTTAACCTCCTGTAGCAGAGCGACCGGCCGTGTCAGGGCGACATCGTTAGTGCGACCGCCGGTCCAGCTGCAGCAGACCTCCAGGGCGACCGGCGGTGCAGCTGCAGAAGAGGTTCAGCCTCATCGCAGCGGTTTGGGGCGACCGATACTTGTAGGGGCAACTTTGTGTGAGCTCCCGCTCTTGTTCTTGGATCCTCTTTCTTCAATATTCAAATTTTGAATTAACGGCTTCTAGCATCTCCCCCATTCCCCCTTCAATCCCCCTCATTCCCTCTCATTCCCACTCGGTTCATTCTATTTCCCATTCCCAAATGAAAATGATTCTCATGGTCATGGGCATTTTGTTAAGAGCCGTGACCACAATAAATGAAAAATAAAATTTTAAGCGCATTGGATACTCTTGTGGTGTAATATGAATTAAATTGGTACAAGTTTAATCACAATTTGAAAATGAAATTCTCAACATTCTCAAAATTCTCAACATAAAATTCTCATCAAACATTGGTTTCAATAGTACCCTCAATAATTGGTTGATTAGAATGATATGAACTTCATAATATTTATTTTGTAATTTCAGATTTTTTCATTGGTCCAATTTTTATGATTATATTTATATAATATAATTTAATTTTAAAGATATATAATATGAATATTTGAGAATATATTAATAATAAATATTATTTTAATTTTTTAATAAAATCAAAAAATTATTAAATATTTATCATAAAATATTAAAATATTAGAATAGTATTATTCGACTATTATTTAATTAATAAAATGATTTAGTTAGAAAATATAGTTATTTAAATATATTCGGCAATTTTTGCATATTTATGAGCAAAATTATACGTGGATATTTCATTAATTTCATAATTTACAACTGTTTATCTACATGGTAAACAAAGTCTACGTCGGACGAGAGTACATGTCATACAATGATACAATGTCTATGCAGTGTCTTTGTAGACATTCAAACAGATGTCCTATAAAATATTTTAGAAGACATTGTGTTACCGGGATGACTTTCATCGACTTCAATGGATGAACAGACGTGGCTAGGGTTTGCTGTTGCCGCCATAGTTGGGTCATAAGACTTTTAAGTAGAAGTAGAGGCCACATGAAGCTCATTTTTGCCTTCATTTTTTGAAGGAGTTAGTGTTTAGAGTGTAGAGGCTAGGGTTTGCTTCTTCATGTAGTTAGAATTTGTTGCCGCCGCCATAGTTAGGTCATGAGACCTTTAAGTGGAAGTAGAGGTTGGCCAAAGCTCATTTCTGCCTTAGTTTTTCTAAGGAATTATTGTTTGAAGTGTAGAGAATTTCAAAATTGTTTCCATTTAGATTAAAATTATTGTTAAGTACAATAAGAGAATAGTAGTTGTAGAGAGAGCCATGAAAGTTGAGAGCTACTAAATTTCAAAAGCATCATGTACAAGAAACCTTAAGACTTGTAGCATATTTATGAAGATGTCTAAAAGTATGTCTAATTGTCTAATTGTGTTGATTGAATTCTGTTTTGTAGAGTGGACATGAAGGGTCGGGGTCCCCGTACGGTGGTAAGAAAAGCTTAAAGAACACATGAACATAGAAGAAGTATGCCAAAGTAAGTGAGTTGTTGTTTTTTCACAACTTCATAGAGGCGGCAAAACACGATCTGAGGCCGCGAACAGATGTCTGCATAGATGTTTATGACGTTGGCTTGAATGATGTCTTCAACAATGTCTTCAAGGATGTCCGCAAGAATGTATAACTGTGTCGATATCTTGAGGTCATGATGAAAACTATATCAACATAGGTAGTGCAATTAAATGAAACTAAAGCACAATTTTTTGCCTTTACAAACCCCTTGTTTAAATGCACTCTATATTGACTTACTAAACATGTGCAGCGGGAGGACATGCACATGACCGTAGAAATATCGACTGCAAGCGATGGTAGTAGAAGGACATCGTGGAGGGACATTGTTTTCAAAGACATCTTATGAAACATTTTGTGAAATATAACAAAAAACACCTCCAAAACATCCTCGCAGACATCTTCAAAACATCATATAAGACATCTTATAAAACATTTTGTAAGACAACAGAAAACATCCTATACACATCCTGCAAAGTATCATCTAAGACATCATGCAATATGAAAAGTAATTACTACAATGTCTATGTGGACGACTCCGACGATGTACTTAAACTACTAAACACATCACCGTAGACATTGTAAAAGGTCTCATTAGACATTGTTAAAGATCTCATTAGACATTGTAAAAGGTCTCATTAGACATCCTTATATGTCTCATAAGACATCCTTAGATGTCTTTGAATGTGTTTTATGACCACTATTTCAATATAAAAGCAGTCAAAACTATGCTGACGTGGCATGCCACGTCCGATTTTCCAGGGTGCCACGTCAATTTTTTCCAGATCCACGATGGATTTTGGCGCGGCCACGTCACGATTTAATTGACCACTTAAACTCCACATGAAGATGAAATTCATTGTCATGTGGCACTGCTTGTCCACATGGCGCTGATGTGTCCTCCACATGACCCACTTCTTACCCTCCCAAGTTTACCTTGACACGTCATATTTTCCAAGACATCTTCCTATATTTCAACTCTCTTCTTGACGTCTTCTTAAACACTAATTCAAATTTTAGTCTATAAGTCATTTTAAAGACGTTTAATCGACTTTAGATGTCTTATTTGAGACATTTAAATTTCGATGGTTTTCTTATAGTGATAGTCTAGCGCTTGAGACTGGTATTGTGGCCTCCAAGTAGATTCAGCATATTGACACTCTTCCAAATCTTGCATGGACGCATGGCCTTCACTATCGGTTACTCTCTTCCCAAATTGATTCCATCAACGTCCCATAGGGTGGGGCCCCCACTTGAATGTATTGGAGCTCTCATCAAAATAGCCCCCAAGGCATTGGAAGAAGAACATCCGATTACCCTCATGCTGTGGACCTTGTCCGGCAAGTATTGGTGCAACTCTTAGAATCTCGTATGGGTCACCTTCCTAGTTCAATAGAGAGCTAGGAGTACTCTTCTTAAGATCATGTTCACCTCTACGCCAAGTCCAAATAAGGTCTTTACCCCTGAATCGTACCTCGTCAGTAGTCTCAGCATTGTGTTCCCAAGAAGGCGGCATATAAGTTCTTAGATTGAACATCTCGTAAAACCGCTCGTGAAAAGGCGCTTTGCATATAGCACAGCGACTTTGAGTCAAACAATGAACCAAGAGACACTGCGGATGATACATATGGACACAAGAGCCTAAAGCCCATCTCTCCTCAGGTCCAAATGGATTTAGGCATATGGGACACGTAGAGTGATCCAATACAAACTGCGGAGGGTTGGGCCACAATAATGTCCTGGATGCTACATCAACATGTGCCGACATGTGGTGTTTGAAATTCCACCCGGCCTTGCTCCAATCTACAACCTCTGTAGAAGTGTCATCTTGCATCTTGATGTCCATCATAGGAAGATTATCAAACAATGTATCCACACTCGGTCGCGAGGTCATACCGAACGTTCGTCGACCAGCTCCACTAGTAAAATTCTTATCGATATTCTCCAGCTCCGCTGCAACTTGTCTACATCTGTCCACCGAAAGTATACATGCCACCTTCCAATGGTAGTAAGTTGCAGGCAAGTGCGACGAACGAACTTGCAGTTGTTGCTTTTCCTTTAGTACAGAGTTGTACTCCTCATAGGACATGAAACAGGGATTATGAAAAGGGGGGATTCCGGTTAAAGGTAAGGAATCTTGGGTATGACTTCAAACATCTTCTTTCCGTCTTCAAGCCAGACATATTAACAACAGATGGCTGAGCTTTCACAGGACGACGCAATTGAGGGCGTTGCGGTCACATATCTCTAAAAGCCAAGTCTTCTCTGTAAGGTTGAAGACAACTCTATCAACATCCGCCTTGTCCGATTTCTCTGATTTTTCAGGAATGTTATGTGGGTGAGATAGTTCTTGCATCTTGTCGCGCATGCGTGCATATTCCACGGAAAGCTGGTACCCTTCTTTGACCTTCTCCTCATACATTGCTTGTGTTTTTTCGAGATCTGCTTGCAATCTTGCTATGACATCGTCTTTGCTCTTCAGAAGAGCTTTGAGATCGGAAGATGTGTCAAGTTTGTCCAATGGTAAAATGCTAGTACCATGGGGCTCTACTACGGGTGAATGATTACTTGCTATTAGAGAGCCAGAGCCACCTATTTAAGGAACGCGGCTAGGTAAATTACGACGATGATCTGCATCAAACACAACACTGGAGGGAGGAATAGCACACTGTACTTGACGCACTGCCTTACGAGGCCGCAAACCATCTGAGTCATCGTCCTTAGATTGTTTTGGAGGTCGCATCCTACCTGTTCAAATTTGATTTACTAACAAGCAAGCGGGAAAAATTGAGCTGTCCCGCCCCTAAACAAGCCGACCAAAGTGTCGTGGTGACCATTAGATTGGATTAGGCGATCCACGAGCGTCAGATTGATTACGGCCAACTGACCGTCGTCAACGGTCGGAACAATCACAGCCAACCGATCGGTTCTCCTATTGGTCACAGGCCGTGCAATCGGGTGCGGTCAATCAATCGGTCCTCCTATCGACCGCAGGCCGTCCAATCAGTCGCGGCCGCTCTATCGGCCGCAAGTCGTCTTATATTTCGCGGGCGGCGGATCTGCGTCGGCCGTTTGATTGGTCAGGGCCGACCAATCGTCGGCAGCCATCGGATCTAGGTCAAATGGTCGGCCAGCCGACCGCGGCCTACATAAATTCAGACTCGACATGATGGACCTCATGACGAAAGCGCTCCAAGATCCGATGTGGTCCATGGAGACTGATAAGCGTAGATTTTTGCCATGTTTGGAAATTAGAGCGCATGATGCTCCATAGAACCAGGTCGATATATTGAAGAAGTACCAGAATAAGCATTGAGCAAATGATGTGGATTTCCTAGATGTGGTAATGAGGACGCAGTGTTTTCAACAGTTGATGAGGGCGTTTTCCAATAATGAAAACCGGCACGACGCAGTAGGATGGTGGAACTCGGAAGAAAGAATACTACTAGAGAGCATGTGCCTGAATAATTTGATAATAATTCCTGAGAAGGCCTGTATCATCAAAATTGAGAAGAAAATATTGAGAGGTAGGTACGGCACAATTTCCAAAGTTTACATAAAAGGGGTTCAGGGCATTCAAGAGTATTGTAAATTTCCAGGAAAGACTTCCAACCATGCAGTAGCACGGCCAGACTTGGCCAAAGTGAAGCATCAGAATGAGTCGCTTGTCGTGAGGATTGCGTATCCAGGTGTTATTCGTTTCACTGCCATTCTATCAAATAAGTACTAAGGCTTCACGTATTGGTGGAATGGCGGGACGATTCGAGAGATGTTGGCTCTTGATGCACGATATGGAGATGATGTTCGTGAACATTCCGCACTTACACATCACTTCGATGATGAGCTTACCCGAGTTTGGCGATTCGTTCGGTTTTACAAAAAACAAACTGAGCTTGCTTGGGCTCTAGTGCATAACATGAGTGAGGTCCACAAGAGGAACTACCTCCACAACGATGTGTCACTAGACAACATACTTCTTCACTTCCCTTAATATGAATCACAAGTATATATTGGTGTATGCGATTGGGGGTTAACCACGAGCATGGATGCTCAAATGAGGTCCTTGTACATGTTCACGAAACCCCAAGATAGAATCGATACTCTACGAGCACGATATTGGATAGATCCTCGTGTGGCGTACTTGTACAAAGAGAGTAATGACATTGACATTATTCCTTTCTATGATAGAGCCTCCGAGGAGTTTGCTACGGCACAGATAGGACAACAAATCCTCAAGAAGACTATGTCCATAGTCTACAAGAATTTGCAACATACGACAGGGTCTGACCGGTGGTCAAATCAAGACTTTGCAAATACTTTTGATCAATACTTGGAGATGGTGGGAGAAAAAGCATTTACGTTGACGCACGTTGTCAACCGTTTTATGGAATCACACCATTGGCATGTGTCCATTCAGCATTTTACGCACCAAATACAAATAACAATGCACATCTCTTGTACTTCTTGCGGCTTTATTAGCTTTTTAGATTGTTCCTCGAAGTCTTAATGTAGATGTAGGAAAATTTTGGGAGCCAAATGTATTACATGCCTTCTATATGTAGGCACTTTACGTACATTATTGTTTTTATAATACCTTAC
The DNA here is from genome assembly GCA_037043015.1 of Bryum argenteum. NCBI lineage: Eukaryota > Viridiplantae > Streptophyta > Bryopsida > Bryales > Bryaceae > Bryum > Bryum argenteum. The sequence continues at coordinate 31,401,137 of CM073321.1, read as the reverse complement.
AATGAATGAATTCTTTTCTATATTTTGGTACATAGAGTAAACTAATGACTTAGCATATGTTAGGTGGGACGGTGAAAAGAGGCTTAAAGCCAAACAAAAGAAATTATTACCGCCAAGTGCATCCATAGTTAAAATACAAGAAATCTCGATAAAATCCCTTCAAATTGCATAATATATGGTATGGTCATACAATCGGATATTCCATTCATAAACAAAATACGGATTTGAAGTTCTTCGAAAATGGCTTCTAGGAAGGCGATAATGGTTTAGCCATCATCCGCTGCAAAAAACTACATATCTTTTACTATAATGGCACTATGTAAGTTGATACAATCATTCTTCATCTGTGCCTGTGTCATCATTTTTACGACTTGGTGCAGCGCCGTGTGTATATGGTCCTCGAGAAGATTCTCCAAACAAGTTTGTTTGCCTAAAGTTCCTTTCACCTTCAAGCTGTTGAATGTACTCCTGTTGACTTAGTAGTATGGCTTGTTGCATACCTCGTTCGAACTGCGCCTCTTCTTCCTCACGAGATAGGAAAGGAGCTAAAGGTATGTTGTTACTCCCGGATGCATTTTAACCATATCCATAATTTGTATAGCCAACAATATGTGATCTTCTATCATATTGGCCTCCATACTTGTATGTATCCTTCGGGTGTGATGGCCTACGGTATTCGAGACTTCCGAATGCAGTACCGTATTGGTTGTTACGATACTATGTAATTAGGATATGTTGAGCTTGAGTTGCCTTGTACATTGGATTTGCAACTCTGTTCACCTTCTAAACCATATGTACCTCCTATATACATTGGCAATGGGTAGTTCGAACTATATCCACATCTGTCGTATTCGTGTTCGACTACATATGTATCTTGCTGATGGGAAGGCATATAACTCACAGGAGTACCAAATTGGTGGTTACCATGGTAATACCCCTTACTTCATGTGCCAAAGGATAATGGTGCATGACCACTGTTATTATCTCTATCTTAAGTAGTGCCTCCACATCCCAATGGAGTTCTATGTTGTTGAAGTTGGTCATCCATATCTGCTATATGTTCTGAAAAACATGTATAACAATCGCTTCGTCTCATCCAATTTGTTGGAATGAATGGGTTGCTACGATCCAATAGATGCATGTTCAAACCTATCATAGTGGTCCAGTCAATATCCTTGTAAAGAACTATTTCCGCCCAAATCATAACCATGTTAGAATACAACGTGTCTGAGCTCTGGCCTTGTGTTCTTGAGTCCAACGGCAATTGTGATTTCATGATATTGGTGCGAGAAATGGTCGCTTAGGCAAGTCTTTACTCGGTGTTCATGTCGAGAACCATATTTTTGTGCTTCATTGAGCGGCCATAACTTTATTACATGATGCATCTTCACGTACTTTTTGCACATGGTGCAATTCCAAATCTCCGCTCCTCCTTCTCCTCTCTCCAACCTGGCTCTGCAACGCAGTTTGGGTCAGTCTTTGCTTCCTAATCCATTTTTGCGAGCTCGGCCTTTGGTCATGAACACTTAGGCGCCATTCTCAGCGGCACCAAGGTAACAGCGTGGACATGGGTGTCCATCGAGCACCCTGAGGGACAGAGTCCATGAGGTTTTAAAGCCATAACGTACAGCTCGTCCACCTAGGTGAGGGAGAATGGGCCCTCCTCTCTTAATTGTGTCGTCCGGGGGATCGAACGCCATTGACCCGCAAGCACAGTCCGTCTGATCCCGGATGGCAGCGATCACTTCACCGGTTCAACGGCCTCGATCGAATTGTACGATCGATGGGCCGACTGGTCGATCTGGGCCGCTGCAGCCCGGCCGACGGATCCATGCGATCGACACCGATCTGGCGACCGGCCGGTCCCTCTAGTAAGCGCTCCAGCATCCCCGGCCGACTATTAGTCGGTTGCCCCCCGATGCTTCCTTCCCCTCCTCTTCTTGCCTCTCCCAAAAACTCCCTCTTCACACAACTTCTCTCATTTCATTGCATTGCATATTTGCATTATAAAAATACACTTAGGCGTCTTTGCTGCACGTGGCGTCTAAATCAAGGCAGGGACCCACAACGTAATTTGGACATGGGAATGTCGGAATTATCTGTTTGTCAGAAACGAGAATGTTTTAAGAGAGATATTCTGGTCTTGGAGCAATTCTATAATAAGGGACACTTTACAAGGGAAGTCAAGGCCAACAAATCTCCATGCCAATTCACTCTCATTTTGAGTCTTTAAGCCCAATTGGCTCCAATTGGAGAAGAAGTTTAACAATCAATAAAGTGAGGCTACTTCCTCCATGTGTAAAGCCCTAGGGGCCAATTTCTAAAAGGAAAAACAAGGCCATGCGGGTAATTTGTATTATTAGCTACATTCCATGCTTTTGATTTGTTCACATTACATAATTTTAGAGAAATAACCTTTTTAATTGGAATCAAGAAAACGCCTCTAGGCCATGAATTAGCATTCAATTTTTGTATCTCCCAACTTTTGGAGCGCCGGCCGTGTCATAACTTGTCTCCCACCTATTATAGTATAAAATCAAGATATTGGCGTTAACTCCCCATGTAAAGACGTTTGGACCAATTTCAAGAATTCGACCAATCATAAAAGGGGATTTTGCCATGAATTGGCCCCATCAATGGCTTGACTTCTAGTGTGAAGCGGCCCTAAATCCACTAATAGAACGTTCTAGGAATTTTAGCTATTCCTTTATGAGAGTATAGTTCTTTCCATCACTATAGAGATCTTAGTATGTATCAAATATTCATCTTATTTATCTTATATTATGTTTCACTGAAAACATGTAATATTTTAAGTAGAATTACAAATTGTCTCCTCGTATAACAAGTTTAGTGGTGACTATGTGTGAGCATTCATTTTTCATAAGTTTGGTATTACCATACTAATCAATGTTTAAACTTCCTATAAGGCCTTAACTTGTCCACATTTTATGGTCTATATTATTTGTCATGCATCTGGAAATTACTTCATTGTTGCGTATCCATTTTAGTATTACTTAGTATTAAAAGACACATTGCTTAAACCACTCATTCTATTCTTGACTATTTTTGTTTGACACCCTTGAACTAGGATAGGAATATAGTTATATCATAGTATAAGTAATAGTACTTATTTTGCATATATTTTTAGAAATAATGTTTGTAGCATTTTTCTCATTGTATTGATCTCAATAATTATTTACTTACCTCTTACAAAGAGAATAGAAATACGTTTCTATTGTTTCCTATTTCATGATCATGAATAAAGAGAAATATAAGGGGAGACATATAAATTTTTACCAGATTGCATCAACTTATAAACATATTTGATCTTGTACACTTATAGTAGTGAGATTTTATGTTAGATAAAATTGATTATTGTCATTATAGAAACTTCAATTGATTGACTTTGAGGATATAATCTTTTGATAAGCCAACACTTCTACATTCGAAGTTTGTCTTGGATAAAATCACTTGCGGATAGGTTTTAAGATTTAAGATCCAAGGTTTAGATTTTAGGATTTAGGATTTAGGGTTTGGCCTTTAGGGTTTAGAGTTTGGGGTTTAGGGTTTAGGGTCTTGGGAATTTGGATTAGATTTCATATAAACTTTAGTTATGGTGTTAGGAAGCTTTGCAAACTCAATTATGTGTACAAGAAAAGTAATGGATTCTAGTGCGAAAGGTGTATTTTTCATTTATATTTTTTATGGATAATATTGCATAGTTAATCTTGCAAAAGGATACCCTTGCCAAGCAAGGTTAAACATAAGTTTGACAATAGAACGGTTGGTGTTTGGTTGTCTTAGCACTATTTGGTCTTGGTTTCTTTACAGAATCCCTGGAACGACACACGAGTCACCTAAACACGGGTATTACACTAATAAACGTGTAAGGGAAGACAATGTAGATACATGGCATCGGACAGGTACCTTGTATATGAGCGCAACATCTCAAGGTAGAGTTTTTGCTATGGTTTGTATGTATTTCTCGATTGATAATACATTGTTAATTTTCTCCAAAAATATAAAAAAAGCTACATCATAAAGGTAATTTCAATTCTTCTAGAAGGTCATAACTTCTATTGCTGTATATAGCACTCTAGTTGATTAGATGCATCTACATATAATGATAATTATATGGATGTATGACATTAAAGCACATTAATATCATAAGAGTTCATTAACTCCTGTATGCCTAGAAATGTGAAAATATGGAAGCTCCGATGAAAGACAATTTTTTTGAAGAACAATAAGTTCTTCATCTTAATTTGGTTTTGAATGAAATCACTTTGATTAAGTTCAAAATCAAACCTAGTTTTTGTAATAAGAATTAGGAATCCATGCAATAATGTGCTAATTAGTTTCATGCATATAAGTGAAGACAACTCTAATTTTGGATTTTGAAACATGGGTCATGTTTTACCACTGCAAGCCAATTATGTGAAATTAAATTATCGGGTGGGGGACTAGAGGTGGGGCGAGCGGCAGTCTACAAGGATATAATCCCTACCCGCGGTTTCAAAATTACTTTTTGCCCAACCGCTCCTTCCTCCGCCCTTGGTCTTTGCTCGTGGAAACACGCATTGTCAGGTAAGAGGGGTTTTGAGGTTTGGTGCACATTGATAGCACCACCCCGATTTTTTGCCGTCTTCCACAACAAGTCTCAACGATGAGTAGATCCAAAAAGAACCAAGAGGGAGTGCCAACATGGGATGTTGATGCCCCCGAATCATTTATTGCAGACATTGCTATGCAAGAAGCTATAGGAAGCGTAGGCCAAAAGAGGAAGAAGAAGAAATGCAAAAAAGAAGAGGATTCGGGATTCCCTACATCAGAATATAACCAGTATGCAGAGAGAGCTTGTTTGGATTAGTATGAGAAAACGGAAGCTCAATTCCTGGAGCACAACTACTTGAGGAATGTTAGCATGGGTGGAGATAGACTAAAGGAGAAATTGGAGTCAATGACTATGAAGACCATGGCGGAATGAGAAGAATTCAAAGATTTTGATTATCATTCCGAATTCCCAACCTGGCTAGGCAATACAATTCAACAATGCAGCTTCAATGTGAAAGAGTTGTGGAAGAGGCGATTTGGACAAAAGCTTCTAACTGAAGAGGAGGAGCAATTCAAGGAGCACTTTAGATAGAAGATGGATTGGTGGCAACACTCAATCACAAAGCTTACGAAAGGTAAAACCTTGAGAGATGGCAAGGCAAGAAGATGCTTTGATGGCCACATTTGAACGAGACACCGGGTCAAAAGTGGTGTGAATTCCCCAAGACGCTACGATAGAACATCTATCGGCCCGCGACATGCAAGGAGGCCATGGATTGGTGCGGAAGGTGGAGATTGTTTGAGTAGACCACGTTCCAAATTGGGTCCCTTTTGTTGCAAAAGTTTCCAAAGATATGGATATGTACAGAAGACGGGTAGAGACTGCAGCAGTAGCTCTTATATGTCCTTTGAATCATCCAGATATTATCAAGTTTTGGGCGTTGCATACAAGAACATTTGAGGCTTACACATATTGGTGGAATAGAAGATCACTACACCAAATGCTGAAGTTAGATGAGAAGGTCAGCGACAAGGATCTTCACTAGTTGAAAGTAAAGGATGTTCAAAGTCTCACTGACGAGGACGCTCTGAGAATTAGCCTTTTCCGTCGTCATAGAATGAAGCTTGCTTGGGGTTTAGTGTAGATTATGAATCTGGTGCATAAGGTTGGCGTACTGCTCAACATCCTATCTCCCTCAAACATATAATTTCATTTCTTAGAGGTCCCAAATGACAAGATTTGTATTGGAATGTGTGACTGGGAGATGGCATCTTGTGTACAAGAACAATGGCCTTCACGTTACAAATACCGGTCAAAGGAGAAAATGGAACAAAAGATAAAACATCTATGGTGGGTGGCGCCCGAGATATTCTATCCTTTTGGTCCTCACAAATCTTGATACAAATTTGCTCATCCAAGAACTCCAACATCCAACCACAATTGCATCAGATTCATATGGAGTTGGGAAGCTCATCCAGCTGATTAATGTGCATAACAAATTCAACGAAGAGCTATTCCCAAATTCGACGATGCGGGAATCATTCCTATCAAAAGTGCTATTGCTGACCAGGGCTGAATTGGACAAGAGAATGACTTGTGAGCAGGTGGTGAACCGCTTGATGACAAATGCATAGCATATGCTTCCACCAGATTGTGTAATTAGGGAGGATCGTAATTAGTATACAATATCAGTATTTCTTCATGCAAGTCATAGGCTCCTAGTGATGACCATCTCACATCAATGAGTGCTTATTTAGCCATGTAATTCACAAATTATACTTGCAATACATACAATCTGCTTTTTGACATATTGTTCCAGTTTTCATGAATTTTGCATCTCATTTTATTATGTTTGTTTTTCATACTATTCACATATGTATGTCACCACATTTTACGTTACACGAGTTTAGGATCTCATGGTTGATGTTAGCCTTGTCTTTAGGGGGTTTGTGGATTGTTGTAATCTTTATGCTTGATTTTTCCCTTTGGATAACGTGAACGGAAGAATTCTTGGGTAATGTTGCAAAGCTAAGTGAATTATTCTAATTGGGGGCAATCTCCAATCTAAGGCAACCCCGGGCGACCGTCCGTCCAAGCTGATTGTCGGTCGAGGGCGACCTTTGGTCAAAGAAGACCGTCGGTCGCCTAGGGACGACTGTCAGTCGCCAAGAGGCGACCGTCAATCGCGCACAGTCGCGGTGGTTGACGACGACCTCCGGTCAAGGATGAGTTCCAATCCTACGTGGCGCAGTCTCTCCAATCCAATTATTGTATTGCTAAGTTGTAGAGTCCATGTGGCAGCCATGCGTCCTGGAATGTGGACGTTGTAAATCAAGGGTAACTTTTCTGAAGGAAAAGATTCCGTAGATTCTTTTGGACATTCTGAGGCTAAATGTGTGTCTAACATGTCGTATTTGTCTAACGTTTGACAATGTGACATAAAACAACCCTGACCTAGAGTGGATTGTTGACTCGGCGATCTGGACGAGGAAAACACCAAAATTTAGGAATGGCAAGAATGCTTAGTAGTGGCACCGATTCTTATTATCTCCGCAAGCATTATGAAGCTGCATGTGCACCACCGGAGGAAGAGTCTTCACCAATGTTGGTGCCTACAGGAGAAGACGAAGCGACTCTAAGCACATCTCTGCACCATCTAAAACAAAATCAAAGAGAGGGCTACTTCTACCACGCGTCAATAATTGCCTGGAAGCACTTTGGAGGAGATTCCGTGTCCATGAGCAATCATGCCAATATGGAAATTGACAACTTCCTAAAAGAATCAGTTGATTTACACTTGTGTGAGAATTGCGGCTATCTTGGGATGATCCATTTTGTTATGAATAATGCACAAAGATGATTCTGACCTTGCCTCGGACTCTGAACGGTTGCTATAATAGAGCAACCTATGCGCCATTCTAGATGTATTATAACATTTAAATTTTGCATCTTGCAGAGCCCATGCGCGACTGCTTGGAGTACTCGATCCTGGAAGTTGTTTGATTTTGTCACATTCACCACAACGAGCAGATGTGTCACCCTTTGGCTTGGAGTAGTACTCTTGGAATGAGTTTTGCCGGATTCTACTTACAGACAAATTTGATATAGGAGGAAGACCTTGGACAGCATTGATGGCATTCACTTCTCGTAAATTGTCTCTCCAACGGTATGAAGAGGGCAAGCATTTGGACACTACCTTCGCCCGTATGAATAGTCCTCGTTCAATGAGGCATGAGATCAATATCATTTTCTATTATGGTTTGAAGGGAGGCAATGGCTTGCAATGTCTAGATACGAGGTTCTTTTGAACCACGATTTCCGCGTTCCTCTGCTTGTTGTCCGTCTTGATAAACAAGCCTCCATCAAAAAATTGTGGTCCGTGACACACCCATAATCACGTACCACGCTACACAACACACCCCAATACCCTCCAACATTATCATATCATTTTCGTCCGCAGCTTCGTCGACTTGACCATGAACATTAAGCCAATCACGCGTGTCCTTGTCAATAGTGCAAGCCTTTACAACTACGACCAACGCGCCATCTTCAATGCTGCTACCAAGTGTTTGGTTGACCACCACAGATTGGCCTACGCCAGTACGATAGCAATCGTTAAGGGTTACCTCGGGATTGAGCACAGGAATGTCACAGCGTCCGGACGTTCGGACGTCCGGCGTACGTCCGGCAAGGGTCCGGGGACCGTGCGTGACTTAGAGATTCTGGTCTTTTTACTAAGGGTAAATGACCATTGGGGTGCGTTCATTGGTCGAACCACCCCGTCGACCGGTCGTCCAGCTCGCCGTCGGCCCGACCAACCAGTCGGCTGGCCGGCCGTCGGGGAAGGCAACCGGCGGTCTGCGTGGGCGACCGGTCGTCGGCCCGAGCGACCGGCCATCGGCCCACCGATCCGGCCTTCGGTCCCACCGTCGGTCCCAGGTGACCGGCCTTCGGTCCGGCCCTCGGCCCGGGCGACCGGCCCTCGCCTCCGGCGACCTGATGGCCCCCTTCAGCATCCAACGGTTTAGGAGCATTTCAATTTCAAATTGCAACGGTCATATTCAGAGTTGCATGGTATATAAGAGAAGAGACATTGAGTCTCATTTGACTTCCAAATTTTGAACACTTTCCAAGGGCTTTGAGCTGCAAAATTCATTTTATATATACATTGTTTGGTAGGTATTGAGTTCGGAAGTGAGGATTTCCGTAAGGAACTCTTGCCATTTTTTTTCACGTCACGGTCCCACCACTGTTTATGACTTTGAGGCGTCCTCTGTATCAAAATGGGCTCTGCTCCATATGAGCCTTGGTTTAGAGACATCGAGATGGAAGGCAAAGCGTCCGGGTCCTTCATACAGTGCTCACTATGTCATGTAATAGTTTCTAAGAAGAAGAGTCGAAATCTAAGTCATTATGGGTACGAGAAGATTCCTGGACATAGGGATTCGAGTTCTGCCCTTTGCCCAAAGCTGCCTAGGGAAATTAGGCAGTTATTTTTAAGATGTGGCGGGGAACTCCCTCCATATAACGGAGAATTGGACAGATTTCTTGGTGGATGTTCTCTCACTCTATACACGGACGTTCCAGGTGCCTCAAAACATGACATTATAGAAACCCATAGGAGTGACTCTTGTGTAGGGTCCTCGCTAGGCACCCCCATGAATTCAACAAATCTTTTGGTTGGGTCAACCTCTGCTTCTTCCATGCTTATGAGGGGAATTAAGGATATTCGCCCGATGTTTGGATTTATAAAGCAAACCAAGCAATCTTCAATTGAAGCTACTTTTGCAGAAGCGGGATAGGCGGGAGTTGGATAAACTTTGGGCGAAATTTTTCTAAGAAGCAAATATATACCATTTTCTGTAGCCCAGAATGATGCGTTCAAAGCAGCTATGATGGAGACTGCTAGATTTCGAAAATCCTATGCTCCACCATCTTACCATGACATTCGGACAAGGTTGTTAGGAGAAGTAAAGACGGAGTTACAAAAGAAACTAGATAGTAGACTCTCAGAGAGCCTTCGGAAGTTTGGAGGAACTTTGACCATGGATGGATGGTCATCTGTGACTAGTCGCCCTTTGGTGAATGCGATGCTCGTGACTCAAGCTGGAGAGCTTTTTCTTAGTGCTGTGGATACTACTGGCATAAAAAAAACAGCGGTGTACATGTTAACTCTCATGTTAAAGTACATAGAACAAGTTGGACCAGAGAACATTGTTCAAGTATGCACAGACAATGCTTCTGTAATGTTCAATGCCTCAAGAATAGTCCTTGAGAAATATCCGCACATTTTTATGCAAGGATGTGCGACACATGCAATGGACTTGTTGTTGGAGGATTGGGGAAAGGCTGGATGGATGGCAAATACTTTGGTCATGGCGAAGTGAATGGTCAAGTTTATCAAGAGGCGACAAATGCCCCTAGTTGTGTTTCGTAAACACGAGGCGAAATTCAGCCTACTGATGCCTGGGAAAACAAGATTTGCTAGTCAATTCATAATAATAGATCGCTTGTTGGAGGTCAAGGAATCATTGGAGCAAGTTGTTGTCGACCCTATGTTCACAGCCTATGCCTCGAAGAAGACGGTATCTGCTAGAGATAAGCTTATATTCTCACGTAAAGTCAAGAAGGTGGTGTTGAGCGATGACTTTTGGGAGCAATGCAAAAGATTACGGGATATGGTTGCCCTCATAGTGTACGCTCTGAGAGAATTTGACGGCAAGGCTCCTAGTACGGGCAAGGCTTGGCATATCATGCGTGATCTTGAGAGACATGTCCATACTTTGCACGCACCGCTAATCTCATTGGAACCACTTGAGGTGGCCACCGCAAAAGAGGAGTACTACCATCGGAAACGGCTCATGACAAGTGATTTACATGGCGCGGCTGCACTTCTAAATCCTTATTTACTACATGACCAAGAGTTAGCTGACGGTTCTGATCTTACAATAGCTTGCAAGCGTGTTTTACAAAAAATATGTCCCCCGGAGGATTATGGAGACGTGGTGGGTGAATTTCTTGCGTTTCGAGTAAGGGGTCCACCATTCCATGACATGCTGGAGCCTAAGACTCAAAAACTAGCTCCACATGCATGGTGGGAGTTTGAAGGTGCTTGTGCTAAATTCCTCTCTCCAATTGGAAAGCGAATACTGGTACAGACCGTGTCCCCATCGGCTTGCAAACGCAACTGGAGTAGCTACTTTTATGTTCACAACAAGAAACAGAATCGGTTACTACCGGGCAGAGCTGATGACTTGGTCTACATATATTCCAACTCGAAATTGCTTGCGAATGATAAGTTGAGTGACGATGGGCGGTGGTATATAGAGAACTTAGCTTTAGAGGAAGACCAAGTACATGAAAACGATGAGGAAGCTGTCGAGGACGAATCAGAGTCTGATGACAATGATATTTTTGAATTTGGAGATGAAGACAATGATATAACTTTCTTCCCCGCTTCAAATGATGAAGATGCTCCAAATGTTCAGAATGCTAATGGTGATTTTATCGCTTTTGGTGTTTCGGCGGATGATCTAGATAATGAGCAGCCGTTAGCACCGTTAATGACACAAGGCGACATGGACAAATCGAATAACGTCCTACCTGTTACCGCTAGTGGTTTACGGTTGGAAAAGGAGGCGATAGATGTAAAGACCACTGCGTGCAATACTACTGCGGGCACTATGAGCTCTGATCCGGTCGCGGAGAATATCGCATCCGGTAGTAAGGATCAAGTGTCTTTACAATGAGCTACTCCCCGCGCTTTATTTCAACCCTCTACTGCAAGGGTTACGACAACCTTGGAGAAATCCTCTATGGATTTAGTATCCCCTTCAAGAGCCAAATATGGCAGCATCCCTAGTGACTCTGATATACCGTTGGGCAGGTGTTTCAAAAATGCCAATGTTCCTCGTACTGCCACGGGGTTACAGCACATGCTTGGCACTTCCAAGTCGCATAAACAAAAATTTGTAACGGTTCCAATTGTTCCGCCTAAAAAACCAAAGATCCCTGTTAATCTCCCCGAATTTGATACTTGGCATAAGTATGGGAATATACAATGTCCAGAGAGTAAGCCCAAGATCAAACAAGAGGTTCCAAGAGATTATGAATATGATCCTACAGGGTCTAGTGGAGCTGAAGTGAAGAAAGATAGCGATTATGAGCAATCCTCTGGTCCTGATAAGTAGATGAATTTGGCATCTTTATGTAGTATAGGTTCATAGAACTTATACTTATTATAGAAATTGTAGCTATAGTTTATTGTAGTACTTTATTGTTATACTCCAAATGCATTTGGAGATTCTATTGTCTACATGACTACATTTAATGTGTTGAAAAATATTACATATATTTTTACATACTTGTCGTACGATGGTCTTAACTCTCAAGCATAGAGAAGAAATGCACATTAAATCAAAAAGATTGTAACCCTTTACTTCAAAAATAAGGCCCTATGGATCAATGGTGGCATTTTCATCATTTTTAAAACAACATCCATACAACCTAGAAAAAGTTATGGCCACATTGGCCCAACGTGTATGCGCCCTCTGGACCAAAATGATGTAGGAACACCGCACATTTGTCTTTAAATATTGCGGGAGGAGGGTCGCATGTGTTGATTACAATGTGAGCTGACTCTTGTAGGTGCGATGAGAATCTACTATACGGCATCCATCCTTCCTCTATCTCCAAAGTCCAATCAACATCATTGTTTCGCCCCATCTTAGAGTAGTTTGTACGCTCCATCATCTCTTCAATATCCCCCCAAAAAGTGAAATCTACAGGGTAATATTTTTTTTTCGATCTGTTCGTACAGAACTTCTCCAATGAAGCATCTACAACTTCACGTGATTCTTTTAATGTAGATGCAATCAATTTCAGATCTTCTTTTGCCCTCGAAACCAAGCTCCACCTATCTTGAAGTCGATGAACCCATCCCAACCATGGTAGTATGCGTAGGTGGATTGTTGCCTCTGTAGAATCTACTGTTTTGAAGGTTTTCCGTAATGCCTCCAATTCAGCGACTGCCTCATCTCTCTCTTTACTTGTAGCCTCCAACTTGATTGACCATGCTTTTGCTTCCTCCTCCAATTTCGCAACTATAACATCTCTCTCCTTCTTCACTGCCGCGAACTTCATCGCCCATGCTTGTTATCGCTCAACCTGTGCATCATCTCTCTCCTTTTGTGATATTTCCAACTTCATTTCCCACGGAATTTCATCATCGTCATCATCGTCTATTTTGATAATGGTTTTTCCCTTATCTTCTATACCATCCTCTCCACCAACCTCTTTAAGAGGAGATAAATCCCTTATATAGGTCTTTCCCTTATCTTCTTCACCATTCTCTTTACCACCCGCATCAATTTGTGAAAGAAAAAGACTATCAGAAGTCCCGATAATCGTCTTCTCCTTATCTTTATTACCATCCTTTTCACCATCCTCTTTACCATCCTCTTTACCATCCTCTATACCACCCGCATCACATTCTGGAACAACATGACTACATGAAGCCCCCTGAGTATCATTCTGTGATGGAACAAACTTGTCATTATCTTCTAAGTCTTCTAACGCATCCCTTTGGTGCATTGCTTCTTGGTACTTTGCCACATACTCGCTAGCAGGTCCTTGGCCAAACAACCGCAATTCCTTGTAAAACTCGTCAAGGAGACATTGCGTAATTTGGTGTTGTTCGTGCATTTTGAGAATGATCTGATTATCTTTCACTCGGTCCTTCAGTAGAGGATTATACCGATCTATGATTGTCTCATAATTTATGGCAGCCTGTAGAACGTTGGGCATGATACTTGCTAAAGTGTGAGCCATCTCCACAAAACGAGGAGCCATTTCCGCAAGTATTTCTGATCCCGCCTTCAAGTTGATCCCTAAAGCACCTATCTCTTTAGCCGAAGTAACTCCCCAATCATTCCCTGGCAATCCTCTCTCTTTATCTACCTCATTGCACCAATCTGCCATTTTTTGTGCGCTGTTTAGCCACTCCTCCAATTTCTTATTGCTTGGTACCGTACGCAGATACTCCTCGAAATTTCCCACCATACCCGAATCGGGATCCATGTCATCCATGGCATCATGTGTCATCTGGTTTCCCGTAGTTCACTTGGCCCTGCCTCCTCTAATGTTGGTACCAAGGTTACATGAGGTTCTTCAATTACGTTGGCACCTTCGAGCCTATCAGTTATAGTCGGTTCTACGACTGGGGTATCCGTGGCAACCATATTCCTTCCATCCTCCTGCTGTGTCGTGGTTGTGGGAGGAGAATCCTTCACCGCCGTATCATGAGTTTTCATCCTCAAGTGCTGCAATAAGGCCTTTGTAGAGTTTGATTTTAGAACAAACATATCTGGGATCTCCTTCTGATTTCTCCCAATTCGAAGAGGAAATGCACTACTTGCCGTGAATGTGCTCCACTTCACCTTGCGCTTCAATATCAACTCAGCATACACCATGCTCAAAAGCGTACAAGAAAAGTAACCTTTGCTCTTGGGACGAGTTCCAAACAATGCCACCCAAACTTCTTCAGCACGATGAAAGAAGCGATCATTCTTGCATGTTTGCGGGTTGCAAGTAAAATTATTGGTATTAACTTTGTGACATTCTCGAGGCCAAAGTTTCCCATTGGAAGGGGGGACGCGGAACGACCGACCGACCGGTCGCTCAGGGGACCTGGTCGGTCGCCAGGCCGGTCGCCGGTTGCTTCGACCGATGACGGCCGACCGATGGCGGCCGACCGATATAGGCGGCCGCTGTAGGGTTTATTTTTAAATATTATTTTTTTCAAACATTTTTTATTTTTTTTAAAAACAAATATATTACTGAAATCTGACAATATTGCATAGGATCCTTTTTTTATTTCTCAAAGATTTCTGTTACTCGATTCTCAGTAATTTGTACACAATGAAAAAAGAAATCCTATGTTGATTACTGAAATGCTATATATTCTTTTTTCACGGATACATCTGAACTTTAAATTTTAAGTTCAAAACCATTTCGAGTGGACTCCATAAAAGTATAAATCTTCAAAGATGATTCGTACAAATATTACTTTAGTACTCATACGTTATGATCTATGAGGCTCTATGAATTAAACTTTGAGCCACATGACCTACAACAGTAACTCTATTCCAATACGGGTTAAAAATAGGCTATGAGATTGAAGACTCTGGAATCTTAAATCCTATGTTGAATGTTGAATATTGTACCTATATATTCCTTGCCATAAACGCTTGATTTATTCCATGTCAATAACATTTTAAATCCAAAATGATAAATACAAAATAGATTATTTTGCACATAATAACTATGCGATGTAGAGAAGTGCAATTGTTATCCATGTAAACAATAATTGAGAACTACACCATACATACAAGAATCCATTATTTTACTTCCACACACAAGTGTTTTCGCAAAGCTTTGCAACACAAAAACTAGAATCAAAATGAAATCTATCCCAAATTCTCAAGACCCTAAACCCTAAATCCTAAACCCTAAACCCTAGAGGCCTAGATAGTAATTCATACATCTTAAACCAAGAACTTAAATCCTATCCACAAGTGATTTTATCCATTAAATACTGTAATGAAGAAGTGATGGCTCTTCAAAATATTCTATTTCCAAATCAATCAATCATAGTATACGAATAATCAATTGCATTTAACATCTAATCTTAGTACTAATGTACTATACGTGTACAATATCAAATATGATTAAAAATTTAGAAGTTGATGCCATTATTGCCCTATGTTAAAAAC
The DNA here is from genome assembly GCA_037043015.1 of Bryum argenteum. Lineage (NCBI taxonomy): Eukaryota > Viridiplantae > Streptophyta > Bryopsida > Bryales > Bryaceae > Bryum > Bryum argenteum. Next base: position 31,385,810 of record CM073321.1, on the reverse strand, counting down.
TTATAGGGTGGGATATTTTCATAAATTTATTTGTCTCCCTATTTATTTCTCTTATTTTATGATCGCAAAATAGTAACAATAGAAACTTATTTCTATTACCTTTGTAAGAGGGAAAGAAGTAATTATTCAAATAAATACAATAAGAATAATGCTAAAATTAATTTTTTAAAAAGAATATGTGCAAATTAGTTACAATTATATGTACTAGATTATAAATATACTCCTAGGTTAGTTGAAGGGTGTCAGACAAAAAATAGCGAATAATAGAATTAATTGTTTAAGCACAATGTTTTTTATAATAAGTAAATTAGATACACACCGATGGAGTAATTTCCAAATGCACATCAAATAATATTGACCATAAAATGTGGAAAAGTTAAGGCCCAAATAGAAAGTCTAAATATTGACAAACACAGTAATACCAAAGTTATGAAAACTAAATGCTCACACATGCTCACCTACATTTCATATATACTTAGATCTCTCCATTCTTAGACATCAGTACACTCTCATCAAGGAATAGTTAAAATTTATGGAATGTAATATGAGAGGATTTAAGGCCACCTCATGGTACACACTAGGGGCCAAGCCATGAATGGGGGCCAATACATGGCAAAATCTCCTAGTGAGAATGGATAAATTTTTGACAAAAGTTGGGAGATACAAGAAATGAATGTCAATCCATGGGAGCTTGCAATACTAGCACTCACCACTATGAACTATGGTGAAACCACCTAAAGGCGGGCAGCCAAGATTCTTGCCTTTATAAAGATCTCACCTTCCTTGCATGTAACTCATGCGTACATATTTAGGGTGCCTTTACGCTTCTCCTTCTAAAATTTGTATTTAATTATGTGTGTGCTTTAAAAAAGCACATAAATAGGGTTAGCTCGTCTTTTCCTATTCCCTATCCGCAAAAAATAGTAACCCACTCATTTCTCACTCCAAGTATATAGATTCCCTCAATTTTCCTTAAGTGCACAACAATAGGTGGTTTCACCATAAAGGGGCTATGTCCAATATTTTTGGATATATTTTATAATTTCAACCATAGGATCTTGAGTAGACTACCATCCGTAGTAGTGTGAAATCTTCAACCGTTGGATCATCACTAGATGCGAGATCATAACATTTGAAGTTGACTATAAAACATTTTTTGGCCATGACGGTAAAAGCCGAAGCGGTGGCCAAAGTTGTTAAGGTGTTAGGAAAGAATATTTCAAAAAAAAGAAAATAAATAAATAAATGTGTAGAAATAAAAAACACGGACTCTAGCTAATAATAAGAATTGGCCCCATGGCCTTGGCTCCTTCTAGAGATGGGCATCAACTCCGAAGGACTTTACAAATGGGAAAATTGGCCCCACTATATTGATTGTTAAATGTTTTGTCCAATTCAAGCTAATTGGGCAACATAACTCAAAAAGTGACTGAATTGGCTTGGAGATTTGTTGGCCTTCACTCCTCTTGCAAAGAGTCCCTTATTATAGATTTATTTAAAGCCGATAGTATCTTTGTCATAAAACATTCCCGTTTATGACGAAAAGATATCCCGACATTCCCTTGTCAGAACATTCTCTGTCCATATTTAGACGCCACGTGGACTATACAGGCTAAAAATAGTACTATTCAAATTGCAAATATGTAATGCAGGGAAGTCCTCGAAATTGTGCAAGGGGAGAGTTGGGGAGATGCAAGTAGAGGAAAGGGAAGGGAGGTACGGGAAAGGCAGGTACGCCGGGCCGGTGGAACGGCCGGTCGCCGGTCGCTCGGATCGGTCGGCCGGCATCGGGGTCGCACGACCGATCGACCGATCGGTCGTGCGACCCCGATCGGTCGTATGTCCGATCCAGGCCGCTCGACCTGCAATTTGACCGGTGTCGTCCGGGAACGGACGGCCAATGCTAGTTGGCCAATGGCGTCTGATCCCCGGTCGGCATAAATAGGAGGGGAGGGGCTCATTCTCCCTCACTCTGGTCAACGGGTTGTACGTTGTAGCTTTTTTTTAAGCTGCATCGACTGGGTTGCTTAGAGTCCGCGTGGGTCACCCGCGCCCACACTGTGCATACTTATCGCTGCTGAGAATGGCGCCGAAGTTTTCACGTTCGAGGGGCGAGGCCAAGTCTCCACGACCAAAGGGCGACCCTCTAAGAATGGATTGGGAAGCATGGAGTGACCCAAACTGTGTTGCAGAGCCGGGTTGGCGAGAGGAGAGGGCAGACATTTGGAATTGCACCATGTGCAAGAAGTACGTGAAGATGTATCTCATAATGAAGTTATGGCCGCGGCACAAAGCAGAGAAATATGGTCCTCGTCGTGAAGGCCCAGTGAAGAGTTGCAAGAGCGACCATTTTGCGCACAGATATCATAAAGTCACAATTGCGGTTGGAATCAAGAACACAAGGCCAGAATTGATGTTGTATTCTACCATGGCCATGGTCTGGGCTGAAATAGTCCTTTACAAGGAGATTGACTGGACCATAGTGATAGGTTTGAACGTGCATTTATTGGATCGCAGCAACCGATTATCCCACAAATTGGATAGGACCAAGTGATTGTTATACTACTTATTCAGAGTGTTCAGGTGATATGGATGCCCAACTTCAACAACATGGAACTCCAAGGGCATATGGGGGCACTAACCAAGACTCAAACCATGACGATCGTCAAGCACCAGTATCCTTTGGCAGACGAAGTGAGGGGTATTACCATGGTAACCACCAATTCAGTACTGCTGTGAGTTATATGCCACCCCATCAGCAAAACACGTATGGAGTCGAACGCAAATACGGTAGAGGTGGATCCAGTTCGAACTACCCATCTCCAATGTATACAGGAGGTACACATGGTTTAGGAGGTGAGCAGGGTAGCGGATCCAATGCTCAATGCAACTCAAGCCCAACTCATCCTATAAACCCATACAATCGTGGGAACCAATACGGTAAAACATTTGTAAGTCCCGAGTAGCGTAGGCCATCACACCCGAAGGAAACATACGAGTATGGAGGTCAATATGATAGAAGATCAGACATTGTTGGCTACACGAATTATGGATATGGTCAGAATGCATACGGAAGTAACGACATGCCTTTAGCACCTTTGCTATCTCTTGAGGACGAAGAGGCGAGGTACCAACGAGATCTGCAACAAGCCACACTTCTAAGTCAGCAGGAATACATTGAACAGCTTGAAGCCGAAAGAAACTTTAGGCAAATATACTTGTTTGGAGAATCTTCTCGAGGACCACCTTCTTACGGCGCTGCACCAAGTCGTAAACATGATGATGACTCAGATTAAGAATGACAAATCATCATACATAGTGTCATTATAGTGAAGGTTATGTAGTTTTTTGCAACGGATAATGTCTACACCATTATAGCCTTGCTAGGGCTAATTTTGAGGATCTTGAAATCCATATTTTGTTTATGATGGATTATCCAAATATCGGACTATATCATTATATATTAATATACTATGCAATTTGTTATTTCAAGGATTTTATCGCGATGTCTTGTATTTTTACTATGAGTTCACTTGGTGGTAATAATTTCTTTTGTTTGGCTTTAAGCCTCTTTTCACAGTCTCACACTCTCACCTAACATATGATATGTTCATCAATTCATACAAATAAAGGCATATGTAAGAAAAGTCATATTATGCTTGACTTGACTTTGGACAAACCATTAATATCGCAACTACGCAAGGTTGATATAATGAAGAAGTTTCACATTTCATTATATATTCTCAAATATTGTTCATGAAGATTTGGAGATATTTCTATTGAAGGTATTAAGTAATAAAATCAAATAACAAACAATGGAGAAGAAGTCATTCATTGGAATCATTGCAAGGTATATATAAACAAGAATGTACTTGAAGTAGCTACATATAGAAGGCATGTAATACATTTGACCACAAAAAATTTGCCTACATCTACATGAGAACTTCAATGCAGAATCTAAAAAGCTAAAACAAATAAAGCCGCAAGAACTAAAACAAATGCGCAGAACTAATTTACTAATCAAACTTGGTGCGATATTGATCATTTGGCACCGGCCAATGGAATGATTCCATGAAGCGGTTGACAACGTGGGTCAGCGTATACTTTGCATCAGCCACCATCTCCAAGTATTGGTCAAAAGCATTTGCCAAGTCTTGATTTGACGATCGGTCAGGCCCCGTTGTACTTTGGCAATTCTCGTAGGCCGTCAACATGCTCTTCTTGAGGATTCGTTGTGCTATCCGTGCCATAGCAAACTCCTCCAAAGCGCAATCAAAAAGGGGAATAACGTCAATGTCATCACTCCATTTGTACAAGTACGCCACCCGAGGATCCACCCAATATCGTGCTTGTAGAGTATCAATTCTCTCTTGGGGTTTTGTGAACGTGTACAAGGACCTCATTTTATCATCCATGCTCGTGGTTAGCCCCCAATCGCATACTCCAATATACACTCGTGATTCATCTTGAGGGAAGTGAAGAAGTATGTTGTCTGGAGACACATCGTTGTCGAGGTAGTTCAACCGGTAGACTTCACACATGATATGCACTAAAGCCCAAGCAAGCTCTGTTCGTTTTTTGCGAAACCGGACCAACTGCCAAGCTTGAATACGCTCATCATCAGAATGAGGTGTGAGTCTGATCTCTCCATGAACATCATCTCCATATCTTGCATCAAGGGCCAACATCGATCGAATCGTGCCGCCATTCCACCAGTACGTATAGCCTTAGAACTTATTTGCATGAATGGCTATAAAACGAATAACACCTGGATGTTGTATCCTCACAGCAAGCGCCTCATTCTGATGCTCCACCTTGGCCAAGTGTGGTCGTGTCACAGCATGGATGGGAGTCTTTGCAGCAAATTCCCAAAACTCTTCAATACCCACAACCCCTCTTATGTGAACTTTGGAAATTGTGCGGTATCCTCCACTTAGAGTCCTCTTCTCAAGTTCGATGATACGGGCCGTGACAGGAATTACTATCAAATTATTCATGCGACCCAACTCCATTAACTTTCCTTGATCCGTGTGGCACCATTCTATGGAGCCGCGCCGGTTTTTACTATTGGAATACGGCCTCATCGCTTGTTGAAAAGTCTCCGCCCTCAATATCGCATCCCTAAACTCCTCATCACCCGCTCGATTCGTTCTCTCGTACCTCTTGAAAATGTCGACAGCGTTCCAGAGAGCATCAATTAATCTATCCTCCATCTAATCCGTAAATCCACGCTTATCGGTCTCCGGTCTCCACACCGGATCTTGGAGCGCTTCCATCATGAGGTCCATCATGTCGTCCTTAAATTTGGCCTGAGCTTCCTCTTTTAATCTCACGTATTTGTTGAACAAACGTAAAAGACTGTTGGCCTCATAAAATCGCACGATTACATTCTCCCGAAGAAAGTTCTTGCACTTATTGGATGGGTGCTCCCACTTCTCAAGATGTGAAAACGCCTCGGGTCTCCGGCCTCGATTCCCCCACTGCCTCCAACTCCATGTTTTGGCATCTTTTTTAAAAAAAAAAACAAAATCTCCCCCCTTACAAACAGAAAGACTTCTTTCCTCCCCATGATAAGGAGCCTATGGATGAAAATTTAAAAAATTTCCAACCTACAGCCACTCCGTACCTTGAAAAGGAAGGAAAGAAGTGAGGAGAGTGAAGGACCGGTCGGCCTTATGTAGGCCGCGGTCGCATGGCCGACCGGCCGACCTAGATCCGACGGTCGCTGGCCGACCGGCCCGACCGATCGGACGGCCGACGCCGACCGCGCCCCATCCGACGGCCGACCGAAACTGCGACCGATCGGACGGCCTGCAACCGATCAGGCGACCGATCCGTCGGCTGCGACCGATCCGACGCCGTCAACCGATCGGTCGGCTGTGGCCGATCGGACGGTGCTGGGCCGCCTATTACAATCGAATGGTAACCACCTACACTCACAACACAATTTCAACGGCTATGATCCGACTTCCAATACGATTTGAGGGTTAAAAAATTTACTACATGCATAGTAATTCCGACTTACCCTCCCGGGCGGACGTTCGGACGGACGAACGTTTGTCCGACCAAAAGAACTCAAAAGACGTCCGGATTGACATCCCTGATTGAGCACCGAAGAAGCAAAACTTTGTTACATCAGACTCTATGAACGATGATAGGACCATTGAGAGCGCGTGTCCTCCTCATTCATTTATATTGAGCTCATTCATTATGAATGAGCTCAGAAGATCAATAATATCCTGGACAGGGGGATAATGATCATTGAGATAAGGACAGTGGGATTATTTTGAACCGTGCATAAATATAATTAAACCGAAAAAAGGATATAGTGTCCCCGACCCGGGGTTAACATCAATGAGACCTGGAGATTATAGACACAGGATAATGATTACTAAGACCAGGTCAGTAAGTTATACCTGGACCGGGATAAATATTCAAGTGCTTGCGAAATAATATATTATCTGCGACCCGGGGATAACATCAATGAGGACCGGAGAATGGATTCATCCCCAACCTAGAGATAATGATCAGTGTGATCAAGATTGGAAATTATCCCCGGACTAGGAATAATATTCAACTTTCGATGAAAACAGTTATTATCCCCGACCCGAGGATAATATACAATAACGTGTGAGGGGCCTAAATTAACCCCGCGTTGTAGATATTAATCCAATAAAGGGAGCACAAATTCCATCCCAGTTACAAGATATAATCGCCACTGGCAGAGAAAAATTATCCCGGAACTGGGGATAATGTGCATACTATTAATAGTAAGTGTTGAACCGCTGTAGAATTGTGCCTTGCACTCAATATGCGAACTACGCTCAACTGCGTATTGTTGATTTCAAGAAGAAAAGTTGGGTTCGCAATCGAAGAAATCATGCACAACAATCAGTAGTTAATACAATAGTCAAGAAAAACATGAGGTGCGATTGTCATCGCTTGAAACTTAATCTAACTATTACATCATGCGCTTCTTCTAGAATATTAAAACCTTTACTTGAACAACTTCATTGGACGCAGTCAGCACCAACTCAAACTCCTTCTACACAAACATCCAACCATAAATACACATACTCGAACGAAATTTCAAACTAAGCGCACCTTGAGAGCACAGGTGGGAGAGAGAGAATATGAAACAAAAGAATGAAAGACTGAGATAGCAACCCCAGCCCGACCTCAACGACTACCTCGAGAGGGTATCGTAAACGTCCAATATTGTACGAGAAGCCGACGCATCTTCTCAAAACATTAATTTTGTCGTCATGGGCTACAAAATTGAACTCTACTTTTTCAAAACGGAGTTTCAAAAGTATTTGGAAAGAAACCAATTTTGGTGGGAAACCCATTCGTATTACAATGTTGATCTTTTTTCCGAAACAATTGTGTCTTTAGTTTTTTTCCTTAATATGAAGCATTCCATACATAACCATGACTAGTAGAAAAATAAGACAAATTTGTATTGATGTATTAAATGAATAAAGAGAAAGAAGTATAATGTAAGTTATTGTGTACTTTAAAAAATGTTGATTTGTTGTATCCATTATTTTACCGACAAATAAGACATGTGCCAACTTCAAAGCTAGAAGTTTTTGAGAATTATTTATCTTAATAATATTCACAGACAAATACTTAGAGCAAGGAATTGTCGCAATGATCTCTACGTCCAAAAATAGAAGCGAAAGAAATATCATACAATTGTGCAAATAAAGGTGAAAATCCAAGGAAAATATTAGATAATACGTATGTTAAAAAAATAAGAGAAACTAGACTTATTGAGAATATTTCATCGATAAACCTTTATCTAATTATGCACAATCAACGGAATCAAATATGTGGTTTATTACTTATAAAAAAGAGCAATTAAAAAAATAAAATACTAACATACAAAAAAATATTACAATTTAAAGCGAGTATAGAAGTTAAATTTATGAAATCTTAATTCAATTATAGATGTTTATAAGATAAGGCCCAAATTTGACCACAAAGTCAGCTTTTATTGAACCCTATTTTATTTGTTATGTTTTTAAGCTTTCTTCCAGTCCAATAGCAATATTATATACTATTATTTTAGTAAAAATTACATGTGAAGAAATAGTGGTTTTATGGTTAAGGTAAAGAAGTTTTTAGATTCATAGATGTTTATTGTAAAAGCATTGTTAGTATGAGTTCAATTCTAAAGAGAAGGAATACTAATTTTAAAAATTCTATTTAGAAATACTACACTTATTATGCTCTCGCAAATTATGCACCTTTACCTTTTTAACCAAGAAGATGTTATAAGACAATATTTTTATTAAGAAAGCAAAGCTTTGAAGAACCACATTTGCTTCTGCGAGGGTTCATTTTGAAGCACATGCTATTTTAGACAAAAGTACTACGATTGGGTTCAAGGAACCGAAGTAGTTTGAGAAACATTCATTGAGAACTATAATTTGAAGTATAGAAAAGTTTGCATGCAGTTTAGTAGACTGCATCATTATTTAGATTAATGGTTTTCAAACAATACGCCATTTGTACCATTGCAAGCCAATTATTCACAAACAAGAATTGATTTTAGAGTTCAGGTCTACATGAGGGTGGCATTCAAATTAATAGGTTCCAAATAGAGTCTAGTTTAAGTCGCAGAAACCTTGACGCAATCAAAGGTGTTTTCATATCAGCCAAGAATTTGAATTCAAAGGGTGAAGATATGGACCATTCTTCCTTTGTAAATTTGCGGTTGTTCCCAGCATTGAGAGTGTACTATTTTAACAAAGAATTTTATAGAATGAATGTTATTGTACAATATTCTTGTTGAGAAGAGAATAAACAACTACATATTTGATAAAATTATGTTTGAAGATTCTAATAGCTTAGTTAATAGCCTTAATTTTTATTTCAAAGTGAGAATAATGAAATTCTGTGATATTTTTCAGTACCTACATGTTACATTCATGCAATATATGAAGCCTCAACACTCCAAATTTGATACACATGACCTCAAATAAGTCTTCTATAAATTGTACAGTTGGAATATAAAGAGCTCTTTTACATACACTTCTACAATGACATTTCGCAAAAAAATCTGTTCTGAGGCTCTAATTCCCTCTTGGGCATTTAAGAGTTTAAATTAGGGTTTGGGTCCAAACGACATATAATAAGTCTATTAAGTGTGGAAATCCATGATTGCGTTTGTTCATCTACAACTTTTTCACAACAATGCTGGCAGAAATGTGTCACTTAGGTACAATTAGACTGCAAAAATACCAAATTATTACAAAAGTTAAACTAGGGGCGATACTAATATTACTACAAAAGTTGGACAATGAGGGCTAAATTTGAAAATACATGTATAAGAAATCTTAATTAAAGAATGTAATCAAAATTACGAATTAAGTTGAGAATACTAAACTTAATATTCATATGAGAACAAGACTATATATTAAAGCCAAAATACCACACTTGGAGTATTATTCTTTGCAATAAATTAAGAACGTGGAATACTTAGAAAAAGACTTCAAACTTAACTTAGAACATTAGACTTAGAATACTAGATTTTGAACACGAACTTGCTAAAAATAAAAAATGATGATTAATGATAAATAATGATGATTATTCTCATTTGTTTTTGAATGCAACCTTGCCATGCATATGATTATGTGCATGGGCATGGTCTTGTACTTGTCGATGCCCATGCACATGATCATGGGCATGGCCATAATCGTAATGATGGGAGGGGGGGGTCATCATAACCCCCTCCGCCGTCATTCTTGCTCTCTTTCTCATCTTGTCGCTGCGCCTCCGAGCTTATTGGGCTCCGGCTCTATCTTTGGACCTTAAGTTTTTCTTTGCGCTTCGATCACACTCCTTGTTGCTCTTTGCTACCTTCCTATTGCGCTGTTGCGCTGTTGCACACTTTGTCGTTGTTTGTATTATTTTTTAGTCGTTGGTCGTCCGTGCTCTCAAGGTGCGCTTAGTTTGGTATTTTGTTCCGGTGTGTGTGTTCAAGGTTGCGTGTTTGTGTAGAAGGAGTTTGAGTTGGTGCTCACGGCGTCCGAAGTAGTTTCTCATTTAGAGAATTCAGTATTGTGGAAGAGGCGCATGATGTATTAGTTTGATTCTGTTTCAAGTTATGACAGTTGTCCGCCATGTATTTATCGGCTTCCGTATTAGCTACTGATTGTTGTGCGTGGTTTCTTCAGTTGCGAGCCCTACTTTTCCTTTCGAAATCTGCAAATCGCAGGTGAGCGTGGTTCGCAAATTGAGTGCAAGGCACAATTCCTGAGTGTTTCAACACTTACTATTAATAGCATGCACGTTATCCAGCGATCGCGGATAACTTTTTTGTGTCTGTGGAGATTATCTCCTGGAATATGTGCTCATTCATTGGATGGGTATCTACGCCGCACCTCATACGTCACTCTATATTATTGAGTGCTAGCTGGTTATGAGGTCCGTAAATTCCGCCGATATATCCAGGAGAATGTTTAAGCATAGTGGTCCGTAGTGAACGAATTCAACTCGAGTCGAGTTGAAATTAAATAGCCGTAGTATGTATGTCTAATATCCAATAACACGTAATTCATTATAATGGGAATATTTAAATTATCATCAAATAACATATTTCGTTAAAGTGAAAATATTTCTATTATCATTGACCTAAATCCGGCAAAAAGGATTTCATCTGACCTAAAGTGCCAACTAAGAAACTCAAAACTCTGTAATATAAGCAAAACATCCCATTAAAACAAGAAACTCAACTATATTGAGATCATATATTTGGAATGGTCAAAACACATTCGATATCTAATCTTAAAAGAATAGCACATCAAAACGGAAACCACATTAAAATCAGAAAATATCACAATGTCAAATATTAGATATAGTTTTAAAGATACGATGCTACTTAAAGTACCCGTTACAATATGATGCTGCTTCAAAAAATTACATATATTTACTAATCTAATCGTGCCTAAAACGAGAAAACTCTAAACAACTTCAATATAAATAAGCTCTAATCCAATCCGAGAAAAAATTATGGAAGAGCTCTTGTCGACTTTGTCCTCCATAACAGCTAAAGCCGCGATTGACAATTTAGGTTGACGCGAGCTAAATACCAATGTCATGAGTGATCTCAAATTTTATTCTTCCTCGGCCTCAAAACGCAAAATACTTTGTTTGATTATAGTAACCTGTTGCTCAGATATTGAGATTGTTGGACATTGAGAACCAGCTTTGGCACTCGATTTCCATGACGTAAAAATAGCACCTGCATAAAGCCAGACCAGGTCCTGGGTGTCATCAAAAACCCATTTAAAATTCTTTTGCGTGTCCCAGCCAACATAGGTATCTTGAACAAGAGCGCGCTTGCTAAAAGGTTTAAAAAATTGGATTTGAATACATCCCGGATTGTTGCAATCTACGTCAAAATCGGTCAAAGCCCTCGCAATCCAAAAGGGTCGAGCATCTCCATGTGCAGGACGTAAAGCCAAAAAGTAGCCAGCAAATACATCTCGACTAACGCGAAATGACTCTCTTGGTTTATCACACAATCGGCCAATAAAATGGGGATCTTGCCCATATTCCTCGCGTAAATCACCAGTGTTAAGATATTCTCAAATCAAAGGTACTGGGGTCAAAGGCCAACATCCATTCTTCAAAGAAGAAGAAACCTCCATGAGCGCCAACAATGAAACATTGACTGCACGCCAATAGCGTAAAACAGAATCGTGTCGTCGACGATACTCTCCTGACAAGTCTTGGACACATGAAGTTTCCTACAACTTATATACCTTTCACAATTTCATCGAGATTCTTCATAGGAATTGGCGCTAAAGGCTTCATTTCTCCCATGGACAATAAAGGCAAACCGGTACTTGAATTCTCTTTCCACAATTTGATTCCTTCACTGGTCGATGGAAGCCACTCATTGTCAGATCATAACATCTTGTATTTCATCATGGGCCACCCATTGTTATGTTTGAAAAATTTAAATTGTTGCCCTTCGGAATGCCCAACAAGAATTTTGTCTTTATAAGCAATAAAATCCATGATATAGCCCTTAAAATCAGGGTTTTCCTCAATCAAATGAGGAATAACTGGAAGTGCGTCAGCCTCCATGAATGACTTCAATAAAAGAGGAATCGTCAAATGGTCATTCTCGTTTAGAATCATACTCCAACGTCCGAAGAGAGCGTCAATATCTTCAGGAGTATGTCCAACTAAAAGAAAATTGACATAGATTTTACGGAAAACGCCCATATGTACCAGAAGGGACCAAAAGCAAAACATGAGCCGATTTTGTTATCGGAGGCGGCGTTGTCAAGTTGCACATGTAAAACAGGAGGAAGAAATTCCGTAGCTCCTGATGACTTTCTCTCAGGTAAAAGAGAGTTCAAACAAGAATCTTTTCCGATAAGCAATGCCTCAAACAAGGGATGCGTTCCAGATCCAACAAACAATGACTTGGAATGTGATATCAGAACTCCTTCTAAATCTCGAAGAAGCTTCAAAATAGATCCAACAATGTGATTGCAATCACTCAGATAAATGTCCAATCTGTAATGAGCATAACGAACATCGCAATGGCCGTGCGTAATCATTCCCGTCACAGCAATAGGTAGTTTCATAAGCGCATCATTTTTTTTCGTTTTGTGAGAAAATAAAGGACAAGCCGTTTTCGTATGATCCATTTTGTCGTGGATAATGCAAAGAACATCTTTGGGCCTTTGAATAGATAAAGAGCGATTCGTGTAATAATACTCACGATGTGTTTGCTGATGGTCCAAGTGCAGTTTAAGCTTTTTGTCCACATATTCTTTTCACTTGAATGTGGCACCATAGACTTGATCATGGTCTCAAGTTTATCACATGTTGCGCATCGCGCAAAATTGTCTCCGGGTGCTTTCTTCGAATACTAAGAGAATATTGCTCGCCCAATCTTGCTGAGAGTGCTTTGGGCAATGAATTTTAGCCCCAACCTCTCGTTGATGAGATTGATATCTGGGATTGTATCCTTCCATTTAAAGGAGGATGGCAATGACCGTGAAACCACTTTCAGACCATTACCGAGCATCTTAGCTTTATGCGGCATATGATCAGCTGCGTTGTCGATTAACACCTTAAGCGTTGCAGCAGCTTGCTTCACATGAAGTCGTGGTTCCTTGGAGCTAACATTCCCGTGATGTCGAGCTCGTAAACCAGTAGCGGCCTCCGCTTTCTTCCTGTAGGACGTAGTAGGCGGAACTCCAGTAATATTCTGCCAAGCTCGAGCACAAATATCAATACCTTCGCTTGTAACCATCATACTCTCGTCAGCAGTTTGATGAAATTGATGATGTACATCAATCTTAAAGTGCGCCTTGAACTTAAAATCCGAAGACTTGTACATCTCCTTTTGCAAGGCCAGAATCTTTTGGCGGGAAAACAGCTGACAGCAATTCTTATTGCAACACTTCATACTTGCAACCAAATTGACAGACTTCACGGTTAAACGTCCCTCCTCCCTCCTAGTTCTCAAGATCTGAGGATGTCTTTGTCCCAAAGTATACGGACTAACTCCTTTCCTCTTCGGTTGATCACGAGCATAAACTGCAATATTGTATTGTTTGCGATGCAAATGATCAAGTAAAGAGCAACCGTCATGAATGGCGTGACTGAGATCCCATTTTAATGACTGGAATATAGTATCAGAAGGCAGAAAATCTAAATCCAAGCACTTTACGATCTGAACAACCACTTGATCATCTCGCAAAGGCTCGTCATCGGAGCCCAGTACACAATCAGACCCCACACTTTGACAAATGCCCTCTGCAACAATGACCCCTCAAGAATTCAATACTGTCACAAATTTGGTTATTCATTTGCATCTTGGGAGTCCAGGACAATCCTTCAAACGATCCGGTAGAACGAGCTCAACATCTTCCAAATCCTAATAACCAAAAAACAATTATGTTAAACACGGAACCAACATAAACGTCAAATAACAAAACCGTGAACTTTATAATACCTCAAAAGAAATACTTTGATGGTCCCAGTCGTCATCGGACGCACTAGTCTCCATGTAGAGCGGTCACACCTCGAGTAAAACTGATTATAAGCTCCGTAAAATGCTACACAACATTACCAAAGATTCTAATAACCACTAGTGGAAAAGGAGACGCAAACATGAAACCTCATAACAAGCTCAGTCATTCCTAAACTTTATGGAAGTAGTATTTAGCTCGACTGGACCTAATTCCCTACCTAATATACTAGTTTAGAATTAATCATTTGACATCAATATAACATGGATGTTATAGGAATGATCTAAACCCCCAGTGAAAATTCCTAAACTAACTGTGGACATAGCTCGACCTGAGCTAAATTCGTGCGTATGGTAAAGAAGCTGGTGTGCATTTAGCTCGAGTCGAGCTAAATCCCTACGCAGATTATGACACTACTGTAGACTTAGCAGGACTCGAGCTAATTTCCCAAGCGGACTGCTGAACGTCTAGCTTCATTTCGTAAGGTACTAAATACTGTGGGTTTAGGAGGCATCAACCTAAACACCCCGCGTTGAGCAGGCAGCGATCTAAACACTCTGCGTTTAGCAGGCAGCGACCTAACCACTGCGTCTAGCTGGAAGCGACCTGAACACTGTGCGTTTACCAGACAGCGACGTAAACACTGCGTTCAGTTGGGAGCCACTTCAACTCTGTGCGTTTAGCAGGCAGCAACCTAAATGTTGTACATTTAACAGGCAGCAACCTACACAGTGTGTTTAGCAGGCTGCGACATGAACACTGACCGTTTAGCGGGCTGCAACATGAACATTGACCGTTTAGCAGGCTGCGACATGAACACTGACCGTTTAGCGGGCTGCAACATGAACATTGACCGTTTAGCAGGCTGCGACATGAACACTGACCGTTTAGCAGGCAGCCGTACCACTGCGTTAAGTTGGGAGCGACCAGAACGCTGTGCGTTTGGCAGGCAACGACCTAAACACTGTGCGTTTAGCAGACAGCGTCCTAACACTGCGTTCAGTTGAGAGAGTCCTAAGCACTGAGCGTTTAGCAGGCTGCGACCTATATATTGTGTGTTTCGTAGGCAGCGACCTAAACACTGATTGTTTAGGAAGCAGTGATATGAACAGTGACCGTTTAAAGGCAGCGACCTGAACACAGCGTTTGGTTTGGAGCGACGTGAACACCGTGCGTTTAGCAGGCAACGACCTAAACATTATGCGTTTAGCACGCAGCGACCTTACCGTTGCGTTTAGTTGGCAGCGACGTACAAACTGTGCGTTTAGCACGCAGCGACCTACACAGTGCCTTAAGTAGGCAGCGACCTAAAAACTGTGCGTTTAGCACGCAGCGACCTACACTGTGCGTTTAGCAGGCACCGACCTAAATTCTCTGCGTTTAGCTCGTGAAGTTGGAAATTCCTGTCTTTGGGACCCAAATGCACAGGCATCGACCTAAATGCACACTATTAACGTAGTTACGAAAAACAAATCATGCGGAGTGGTCCCAAAATGCAAATTCAAATGCAAATGCAAATGCAAATACGAATGGTAATGGCGTACCTGATGCGAATGATTGCCTGGGAGATCACGAACAAACCCTACCGCAGTCGAGCAAACAAGCTGAGAAACAAACCAAAGTAACAACAGCTGAATGGCAAATGTGAGCTATTGTAGCTAATGCGGGAAGAAGTTCGAAAAACAACCAAACAAAACAGGAGCAGGACGGCGCGGAGGAGGATGGCGATGCGGGAGTAGAGGGGGAGGAACGGCATGAGGCTAGTTGGAGCAGGAAGCTGCGCCAGGGAGAAGAACAGCAAGCGGAACGCTGGCGGAGCGAGCTGGCTGGGGGCTGGCTGGCGGAGCGAGCCGGCTGGGGCTCCTGGCTGGCGTTTCGAGCTCGTTGGGAGCCGGCGGGAAGCCGTTCAAACTAGGCGGGAAGCTGGCGCCAACGAGCCGCGGGCTGCCCTGCACCTTGATGGCGGCGTGGGGCCGCTGCCCGGCCTGCCCTGCGCGACGTGGCGGCGTCGGGCCGCTGCGCGGGCTGCCTTGGGGGTGCCCGCTGCCCCAAATGTATGGGGCCCCACAACCTAGGGTGCCCCATTGGTTCATTGAACTAATTTAAGTGTGATTATTAAATTTTCTATTTTTTGATTCTTTATTTAAAACTTATAATCATTGCGTGTAAAACATGATTGACGTATGAATGAAAATTTCCTAGAATTATCTTTGTGTTTCAACAAACTCCATAAACTAATAATTACTTATTTCAGGAATTAAAATTAATCATATTATCCTTGCGTCTATGTATATTTCCACTATTCTTCAATATTATAATAAATTTGAAAACTATAAATCCAATGATTAAAATAAATTATGTATGAAATCGAATTTCTTTAAAAAATTAAAAAATAATTATGTAATGCAACTAACTTATTTGTTTCAAAATCATCTATTAGGATTTTAATTATACATAGGCTGATAAATAATTTATTACTCTTTCTATCACACTTTCGAACAATGAACTAAATAATTCACTATAGATCAATCTTAAAATAGATCAGTTGAAATAATTCAAATCGAATCTCACAGTAACACATTCAATATAACTGAATACTAAACCTAGAATAGTAGATATACTTTACGAGATACTAATCTTCGATTATTTGACATCAAATAACTCAATTATTATCTTAGCATATTTCGCTTAAAATATCTCAATTCTAATCTTAATAAACCAACTTTTAATGAAATTCTTGAATATTATACCTACTATACCAAATTTCATTTACTTAATATTTATTTTAGTATACCACATCAAATTTAATAAATAAATAAATTAACGAGCCACAACATATTTACTACTAAAGTAATAAACTTAGAATATTGCAGTTACAACAACTTTAATTCTATAACACCTTTGTTAAGAATTATTAGTACTATACGTAGGTTACTGAACGTAATTTTCCAAATACTTATGTTAGAATAATTCGCTTAAAATAAATGTACACAAAAATTAGAATACTACTTTTAGAATGTTTTAGTCCTATTCTTATACTACCACACCAAATTTACTAAATAATAATGTTATAAGTCCTTACTTATTTACTAAATACTTGGAATACTCTACTTTAAATATAATGCAACTAATATCTATAATTAAAAATCAACTATTTTAATAATATTTTCAAACCGAGAACGATGTAACTAATGTTATTATATCTAATGTTATTAGATATAATAACATTAGCGTATCTAATGTTATTAGCGTATTACGATTATTAAGGCTATAAATAGGGTATAAATATTCATACTTATAATTTTATCAAAACCAAATTATTTATATAATTTTAAAATAAACAATAATATTTTTGGTAAGTGATTTCATCTACTATTGTTTATTCTAATATAGATTTTAGCTTATTACGTATGAATTGATATAAATTTTACATAGATGTAACATTTTACATGCTAAATTTATAAAAAACTTAATTATTCTCTTAAGATAATAGTTATAATTCAATGTATATTTCAAATACATAAACCATTTATAAATTATGAAACCGAGCATAAATTTTTCTATAATATCATTAAAATCAAACGAAAAGAATAAATATATTACAAAGTATTTTAATTTAAATAAATTTAAGAAGAAATTATAATATATCTTGAGAACCTAATATTACTCTAGAATTATATAATTTTATAATATTCTTATATAAATGACAAATCAAATTTGTTTAGATAAATAATAACCAAAATACATAAACATAATTTGAAATAAACAATTTTCATCAACATTTCATAAATATTCATTTAATATTACGTAAGATATACATCTCATTCGTATTATATGATCGACTTATTTTACGAGATAATATTATGTTAATATATACTTACCTACCTGTGTCGAATATACCGCAGCAGCAACGATAATCTTCTTTGCGGCAACTTTAGTATCCATACAAACAAATCCATCCTGATTAAAATTTGTGACAAAAGCAGAGATACATTCACTAATATAACTCATTCTGCTTTTTCTAGGTCATATTTGAACTCGAATCTGTTGTTTGCATGGAATCCTCTCTTAACAACTTCTCTATATACTTAGTATAACCCCGTTCGACTATTCTAAATGTTAGCTATTGTGAAAGGTCGACATTTGCAATGTCGACCTTTCACAATGCAATCTGTCATCACCTTCACAACGTCAGAATAAGTAGATAAAGCAGTTACATGCTTTCAAATAAAACCATACAATGACGAATAGCAAAAGTATTACCCAAGACCTCTAAGTTGTATTGTAACGAAAACTAGTGGTACCTTAACACCAATTGAATTCAAATTCTCAATTATACTAGAGACAAAAATTAATCTTGTGCGCCACTTTTAAATTAGATATCCATTTAATTCATATCTTTAGTATTTGTTATTTTACGAAGTTATATAAGATTTCAACTTTCATGCTTTAGGATTAAATAATTAAATATACACTTGAATATTTAAGAAATTCTATATGAAGAAAATTGAACCCATACTATTCTTATGTATAAAATAATTTGACCTTGTGAAATCATAAGAATAAGATTTATGAAAACCAAATAAAAGAAATGAAATTTTTTGGTACTGAACATTCTTAAGCTTAAGCGTAAGCTTAATCGAATCAAATTTATTTCATCATATATTGTTTTCGTTGTAATGAGTCATAAATATATTTACGCCATATTATGTTATATTTCATGCAAAATAATATAATTTATATTTATTTTAAGTATTCTTCTTAAAATTGGACATTTCTTTTTTTAAAAGACATTCATACTACAAATTTTAAAAGTCATACTTCATTCGGCGTTTTAATATTAGTCAATACGTAAATCATAATATTATATACAAATTTTGTAAGTTAAACACAATTAGAGTATTTGCACAGTACAATTGACTGTACTCAAGCTCAATTGTCATCTATTTGTTAATTTGAGAAAGTGACTCCAAAGTGCTCTTCATGCTCAATGTTCCGGTTGTTGCCTTTCGAAGAACTTGAAATCACATGATCGCAGGCGCTAATTGCTAAGACATTAACGATTGTAAAGATTACTTACGCTTTTGATAGAAAACATCTTTTGAAACTATACTTTCAAATAAATAAGTTTCTCTGTAAGACTATCTTACAGTATTCTACAATATATTAATATGCATTAACGACGGCACACTACATTGTAGATTTATATTTACCTATATTTTAAAAGCATATTATTTATAGAAAAACAACATTAAGTAAAATTTATTTATAATTTTAGAGTCAAACTAAAAAGGTATCACAAATAAAATTTGTAAAGAACAATGTCTAAAATTATTAATTTTTATCGTCTAGAAATTACACAAACATATTCATTTGCATCATGTGTATATTAGGTTACTTATTTTTAAAATGTTTTATATCCAACTTCTTTAAACTTCAGAATTATTTAAAGGATGTTCTGTAATAGAATAAAACTATAATCTTATATTATTTTAAATTTAGGAATAACTTTGTGTGCTTACGATAAAATATTTAAAATATGTGTGCTTACGATAAAATATTTAAAATATGTGTGCTTACGATAAAATATTTAAGTTAATGATTACTTTATAAAATCAATTACAAGATAATGTTAAAGTTTGGTCTGCGATATAACTGAACGTATTGCTCGATAAAGACAAGTCTACAGCTGTTTCATTATAATAAGAGTTATGGTATATGTTTATCATCGACGGATCATTGATGTTTACAACAAAAGCAAGATAGATGTCGAACATTGAAGTGATATGTGAAATTAATAACTTGTTTTTTGCTTCGCTTGTATTGAGCAGAAAGACTTTTATGCCCGCGCGATTGAACATCTCATACTATTGCATTGCGAGATGAAGTGTGAATGATTAAAAAAGCCAACAACAAAAGTTTCATTGTAAGAGAATTAGACTGTGAACATCGGCTATTTAAATTTGTGTATCAGTGTACGTGAGTTATATATTGGTAGTATAGCTGCTTAATTTGGCTCATGTGTTGAATGTAGTGAAGTTGCATACGCCTAAAAATACACAAAATTATGTAAAAAAATTTGATACTGATTGATAGATGGTTAGGATAAGTTTTATCATTAAATATCAACAGATTAAAAATTGATTATAAATAACAATAATTATTGATTACAATATCGGCAAGATATATGTTAACATAATAATGTTCTGAAGATCATTTGCAAATGTTTTTTATATTTACTTCTTTTAATTTGTACTTGTTGAAGTGTATATTATTGTTTTTGAACAGCTGTTCATATACACTGTTGTGCTAAAGAAGAAGCTTGTCATCCAATTTTCGTTCAGCGATTAGAATTACGCAATGTACAGAATGTTGTCAGTAACTAATGTCATGCTTGTTACCTATATTTTTTAATTCGCCACTGTTTAGAATGTTTTTGGGCATGTTAACTTTCTAAGAATTAGTCATATGTGTTATTGAGACTGAATTATTTTTATTAAAATCGTCACGAAAGATTTCGTTATTCTACAAAGCAACAACATGCAAAAATATTGCAATGCTCGATTTCATGCTTTGGATTGGAACATTCTTCAGATGTATGCAAGCAAGAAATGATGTTATTTGCAAAGACTTTGCGGATCAATCGATTATGACCGAGTTACAATACGCATGTCAAGCTACAAGGAATTTAGCAAGGCTCGTCGATTTGTTATAGAATTCAAGCGAATATTCTATAATCACACTCATTATATTATAGCACTGTCAAAAAGATCGAGATACTGAGCGAGCGAACATAAAAAGCATTTATAAGTGTTTCATCAATTAGGATAATTTTAACTTGTGGCGTGCACTTTTAATACTTGTTTACATTTCTTGAAAGAAGTGAGACACGACACTCGACTTGCATTGAGTTTCAACTAGGTGTGAAAAGATTGCAATTACTTTCAAAATTTTTGCATTTTTCTATGTTGAGGATTGTTGAAACACTGCTGCGGCTATAAAAGGCTGTAGAATTGGCAAATACAGAGTTCTTTCCTACCAAGTTTGCGATTGTGTTTTTGTCACAACAAATACACATAGACGAATTTCAATTCTGAAAGATTAGAGGATAGTGAATGCCGATTTTTTTTCTTTGATTCAAAATTGTGGACTGAGATTAGTTAAACAAGGTTTTTGTTTAATATACATCATTGCTTATTTACTTGTTATTTAATTCAACTATATTATTTAAGTGACTTTTATTAAATCAAACTTTTATAAGATCATATTACAATCATAAATGTTGTGATTTTGACAAGGTCGACTAATTCAGTGACCTTCCACTAGAAGCATACGTAGATTAGTATGCTCATGACGTTATTAGTTGTTTGCGATTTGATTCTTCACATTTGTCATATTGCAATGAGATTAACGATCGTGCTCAAAGTTTTTAATCTCATTTGTTTCACTGTTATTTCTTGATGTTCACGTGCATGAAAGATTTATGTGATTAGAAAGAAAATATACTGTAGACTTAGAATATATTGACAGTAATAAACAGTTCTTACAATTAATCTTATTAAAGAAGATGAAAATATTGATTGCTCGGTCAGATTCATTCTTGGTTAACTCGCGAATAAGCCTAGTTATTAATAGTCAATCTTCATTCACATAGAGCGCTTCGAGCGGTTTCATACGGTACACTAATACACATTTAAAGCTGTTAAAAATCTTAATTAACATGATTCAAATTTAATCTTTAAATAATAAGGTAATTAAGCATAAAGGTAAAGATTGTAGTTATCTTAACGATAGTGAAAGCTAATAAAGACGTTAACGATGTCATAAAGTGCTTTGTAAAATTATGCGAAAAATTCTTTACTTGTTAAACTTAAACTTAAATAGTAAAATTTGTGGAATTTGATAAAAGGTGGTCATTAGAAATATAACAGCAAAAAAGAGGTGATAGGAACCTTAACAAATTGTCTACATATTGCATATATTTTAAAAAAAACACTAAAAAGTCAGGGTCATGGAAAGAAGAAAAGTAATTTTTCAGAATTTTCTAAATTTAAATCTCATCTTAAAATTGACGATGCTTACAAATATATTTGATATAGCCTGAATGTTGGTCGTTTTTGCAATTAAATTATCTAACTAGGATCTTAGGAAAATGTGGGATTGAAGTATCCAAACTTTTATAAGATAAATTAGCTATTTTACTCAAATTACCTATGAATAATATAAAGTAATTAAAATTTCAAAAAAAGAAGAAAAATAGAAAAGTAGGAAATTTGATCTAAACCAAAAATTAGCTTGTATAAATTATAGAATATAATATATAAAATCATACGAGTATTGAATCATACGGTGGATCTTGATTAATAGTTTACAAAATGAACAAAATATTAAAAAATAATGTAAAAACCGATAGTTGGAACAATAATAAAAATATCATTATTCGTGAAACTTATAAAAACATTAAAAAACTTGTAGAAACATAAAGAATATTGTTGTGAGAATTGCATCTATATGTAATGATTTAAATGCAATTATCACAACTAAAAATAATAATTAAATAAGGATTGAAAGAGTAGAATGTGGTTATTACAACACTTAAAATATTTAAAATAAACTAAAGTAATGTGATGAATGTGTTTTTTTTTTGTTTTTTTAAAAACTAAATTTATGTATCTTATTTTATTCAAAACATTCAAATGATTAAGAATACAACTAAAGCTGTAATTGCAAATATATTAGTAACAAGGGAGTGAGTCGTGTTCCAGCTAATAATGACTAAACCCTAAAAATGATACAATTTTTAAAAAAACAGACGTTTAACGCAACTATATGTCATAATTTATATGCAATGACGAGAGTTTAAACTCTAAAGGCTCGAGTGGTTGGAATAAAAACTTAGATGTTTTATACAATATGAGTAACGTAATTATCATAAAGTACTGTCTCAAAGACAGTATAAAAATCGAAAATTCTGAATTGTATCTATTTGGCATGTTTTATAATTTATTAAGTAGTGTATAATTTTGAAAAATTAATGTACTTAGTAATTGCAAACACTTATGATTGGCTAAAATCACATATTATATGATAAAATCAAAATAAACTAGAAGTAAATAATGAGAAATCTTAAAATTTTCGTAGAATATTCTTACAATAAGAAAATTTTGTCGTGTTTGTAATTGAAGGCTACTTCGGAACAATCTATCAAATTAAGTTGAATGGCGTTTAGAACCTAACAATCTTTGAATATGTTAAAAAATAAATAAAAAAGAAAATTTTATACTTTACGTATTGCTCTTCAAAATTGAGGTTTGACCATAATCTGCTTGATTGGGCTCTTCGAGGTTAAATAAGTCACAAATAGTGCACTAAAGTACTCGAGAGAAGATTCTAACAGTTAGCAAACAAATAAGTCTGAACGTTATGTGAGTAACGGAAGTGCAAAAAAAAACATACAAAAATAGATATTATGAACTAGAGTGTTTAAATTTAACAAACTTTAGCAAAATAAAAAAAAAAACATTATTCATCGGTGTCCCACAATTCAGGGGCAGCGAGCACCCCGGGGCAGCCGGGGCACCCCGGCAGCGGTGCCCCAAAACCTAAGGGCAGCGGCACCCGGGGCACCCCTGGGGAGCCAGGGTAGCCCGGGCAGCGGCCTTGCGCCGCCTAAAGCCCGTGGGGCAGCCCGGGCAGCGGCCTCCCGCCGCCTAAAGCCCGAGGGGCAGCCCGCGCAGCCGCCACGCGGCAAGACAAATGTGAGGGCAACCGGCGGGGTCGCCGACATCTCCCGCGAGAGCGCCCCGCCGACAGTCTCTAGTATTTGCTGTCGCTCGGCGCCGACATCTTGCCGCTCGTTGTGTCTCCGCTCGTTGTGTCGCCGCTCCTCTCGCATTTGCTGTCGTTGTGTCGTCTCTCGCATTTGCGGTTGTTGTGACGCTCCTGGTTTTTCGCCGCTCCTCCGCCGTTTGCTGTGCCGCTCCTCCGCCATTTGCTGCGCCGCTTCTCCGCACTGTGTCGCCGCGTCGATCGTCGCCCTCGTCCTCCGTGCTCCTGCTGCTGCTTGTTCGCGATCCTGCTGCTGCTGCTGCTCTTGCTCCTGCTGCCACCAAGCTCGCCCTTTGCACAGCAATTAGGTCGCGCTTGCATTAGCAATAGGCTGCGCTTGCATTTGCTGTGTTTCTCAACCTGTTCGTCAGTGCGCTAGGGTTTTTTCAAGCTCTTTATCAGGTACGCCATTTCCTTAAGCAATTGCTATTCCATGCGCAATTGCATTTTGTTTTGATCTTGCATTTTGCGACCTCTCCTCGTGATTCATTTTATATCACTAGAATTACTAGAATTACAACGTGCATTCAGGTCGATGCCTATCCATTTAGGTCGCAAAAACGGGAATTTCCAATTTCACGAGCTACACGCACAGCTTTTAGGATGCAAAAACAGGTATTTCCGATTTCACGAGCTCAATGCACATCTTTTAGGTAGCTGCCTCCTAAACGCAAAGCTTTTAGATAGCTGCAATCTAAACGCATAGCTTTTAGGTAGCTGTCTGCTAAATACACACTATTTAGGTAACTGCCTCTTTAACGCACTACTTTTAGGTAGCTGATTTCTAAACGCACAGCTCATAGGTCTCAGCCATCTAATCGCACAGCTTTTAGGTAGCTCCCTTCTAAACGTACAGCAGTTAGGTAGATGCCTTCGAAACGCACAGCTTTTAGGTAGCTGCCTCCTAATCGCACATCTTATAGGTAGCTGCCTGCTAAACGCACATCTTTGAGGTAGCTGCCTGCTAAACGCACACTTTTCAGGAAGCTGCCTCCTTAACGCACAGCTCTTACGTAGATGCCTTCTAAACGCACAACTTTTAGGAAGATGCCTTCTAAACGCACAACTTTTAGGTAGGTGCCTGCTAAACGCACATCTTATAGGTAGCTGCTTGCTTAACGCACAGCTTTGAGGTAGCTGCCTCCTTAACGCAAAGCTTTGAGGTAGCTGCCTGCTTAACGCACACCTTTTAGGTAGCTGCCTGCTTAACGCACAGGTTTCAGGTAGCTTCCTGCTTAACGCAAAGGTTTTAGGTAGGTGCCTGCTTAACGCACAGGTTTTAGGTAGCTGCCTGCTTAACGCACAGCTTTTAGGTAGCTGCCTCCTTAACGCACACCTTTTAGGTAGCTACCTGCTTAACGCACACCTTTAAGGTAGCTTCCCGCTTAACGCACACCTTTAAGGTAGCTTCCCGCTTAACGCACAGCTTTTAGGTAGCTTCCTGCTTAACGCACAGCTTTTAGGTAGCTGCCTGCTTAACGCACAGCTTTTAGGTAGCTCCCTTCTAAACGCATGCCAGATTAGGTAGATGCCTTCTAAAACGCATGCCTTTTTTAGGTAGCGCGCTTCCTAATCGCACATCTTATAGGTAGCTGCCTGCTAAACGCACAATATTCAGGAAGCTGCCTCCTTAACGCACAGCTCTTACGTAGATGCCTTTTAAACGCACAACTTTTAGGAAGATGCCTTCTAAACGCACAACTTTTAGGTAGGTGCCTGCTAAACGCACATCTTATAGGTAGCGGCTTGCTTAACGCACAGATTTTAGGTAGCTGCCTCCTTAACGCACAGCTTTGAGGTAGCTGCCCGCTTAACGCACACCTTTTAGGTAGCTTCCTGCTTAACGCACAGCTTTTAGGTAGCTGCCTCCTAAACGCACAGCTTTGAGGTAGCTGCCTGCTTAACGCACACCTTTTAGATAGCTTCCTGCTTAACGCACAGCTTTTAGGTAGCTGCCTGCTTAACGCACAGCTTTTAGGTAGCTCCCTTCTAAACGTACAGCAGTTAGGTAGATGCCTTCTAAACGCACAGCTTTTAGGTAGCTGCCTCCTAATCGCACATCTTATAGGTAGCTGCCTGCTAAACGCACAATATTCAGGAAGCTGCCTCCTTAACGCACAGCTCTTACGTAGATGCCTTTTAAACGCACAACTTTTAGGAAGATGCCTTCTAAACGCACAACTTTTAGGTAGGTGCCTGCTAAACGCACATCTTATAGGTAGCGGCTTGCTTAACGCACAGATTTTAGGTAGCTGCCTCCTTAACGCACAGCTTTGAGGTAGCTGCCCGCTTAACGCACACCTTTTAGGTAGCTTCCTGCTTAACGCACAGCTTTTAGGTAGCTGCCTCCTAAACGCACAGCTTTGAGGTAGCTGCCTGCTTAACGCACACCTTTTAGATAGCTTCCTGCTTAACGCATGCCTTTTAGGTAGTCGCCGCTTAAACGCATGTGTTTCGTGAAGCTTCCTGCTTAACGCAAAGGTTTTAGGTAGGTGCCTGCTTAACGCACAGGTTTTAGGTAGCTGCGTGCTTAACGCACAGCTTTTAGGTAGCTGCTTGCTTAACGCATAGCTTTTAGGTAGCTGCCTGCTTAACGCACAGGTTTTAGGTAGCTGCCTCCTTAACGCACACCTTTTAGGTAGCTACCTGCTTAAAGCACACCTTTAAGGTAGCTTCCCGCTTAACGCACAGCTTTTAGGTAGCTTCCTGCTTAACGCACAGCTTTTAGGTAGCTGCCTGCTTAACGCTCACCTTTTAGGTAGCTGCCTGCTTAACGCACAGCTTTTATGTAGCTTCCTGCTTAACGCACAGCTTTTAGGTAGCTGCCAGCTTAACGCTCACCTTTTAGATAGCTGCCTGCTTAACGCACAGCTTTTATGTAGCTGCCTGCTTAACGCACACCTTTTAGGTAGCTGGCTGCTTAACGCACACCTTTTAGGTAGCTGCCTGCTTAACGCACACCTTTTAGGTAGCTGCCTGCTTAACGCACACCTTTTAGGTAGATTCGTGCTTAATGCACAGGTTTTAGGTAGGTGTCTCCTTATCGCACAGATTTTAGGTAGTTGCCTGCTTATGGCACAGGTTCTAGGTAGATGCCTCCTTAACGCACAGATTTAATGTAGCTGCCTGCTTAACGCACACGTTTAAGGTAGCTGCCTCCTTAACGCACACCTTTTAGGTAGCTACCTGCTTAACGCACACCTTTTAGGTAGCTGCCTGCTTGACGCACAGCTTTTATGTAGCTACCTGCTTAACGCACACGTTTTAAGTAGCTGCCTGCTTAACGCACACCTTTTAGGTAGATTCGTGCTTAACGCACAGGTTTTAGGTAGATGCCTCCTTAACGCACAGCTTTTAGGTAGTTGCCTCCTTAACGCACAGCTATTAGGTAGCTGCCTGCTTAACGCACAGCTTTTAGGTAGCTCCCTTCTAAACGTACAGCAGTTAGATAGATGCCTTCTAAACGCACAACTTTTAGGTAGCTGCCTCCAAATCGCACATCTTATAGGTAGCTGCCTGCTAAACGCACAATTTTCAGGAAGCTGCCTCCTTAACGCACAGCTCTTACGTAGATGCCTTCTAAACGCACAACCTTTAGGAAGATGCCTTCTAAACGCACAACTTTTAGGTAGGTGCCTGCTAAACGCACATCTTATAGGTAGCTGCTTGTTTAACGCACAGCTTTTAGGTAGCTGCCTCCTTAACGTACAGCTTTGAGGTAGCTGCCTGCTTAACGCACACCTTTAGATAGCTTCGTGCTTAATGCACAGGTTTTAGGTAGGTGCCTCCTTATCGCACAGATTTTAGGTAGCTGCCT
The DNA here is from genome assembly GCA_037043015.1 of Bryum argenteum. Lineage (NCBI taxonomy): Eukaryota > Viridiplantae > Streptophyta > Bryopsida > Bryales > Bryaceae > Bryum > Bryum argenteum. Next base: position 31,358,159 of record CM073321.1, on the reverse strand, counting down.
GCTTATGGCACAGGTTCTAGGTAGCTGCCTCCTTAACGCACAGATTTAATGTAGCTGTCTGCTTAACGCACACGATTAAGGTAGCTGCCTCCTTAACGCACACCTTTTAGGTAGCTACCTGCTTAACGCACACCTTTTAGGTAGCTGCCCGCTTGACGCATTTGCCTTTATGTGAGTCGCCGATCAACACATTTTTAAGTAGCTGCCTGCTTAAAGCACACCTTTTAGGTTGATTCGTGCTTAACGCACAGGTTTTAGGTAGATGCCTCCTTAACGCACAGCTTTTAGGTAGCTGCCTGCTTAACGCACACCTTTTAGATAGCTGCCTCCTTAACGCACACATTTAAGGTAGCTACCTGCTAAACGCACACCTTTTCGGTAGCTTTCTGCTTAACGCACAGCTTTTAGGTAGCTACCTGCTTAACGCAAACCTTTTCGGTAGCTTTCTGCTTAACGCACAGCTTTTAGGTAGCTGCCTGCTTAACGCTCACCTTTTAGGTAGCTGCTTGCTTAACGCACAGCTTTTATGTAGCTGCCTGCTTAACGCACACCTTTTAGGTAGCTTCCTGCTTAACGCACAGCTTTTAGGTAGCTGCCTGCTTAACGCACACCTTTAGATAGCTTCGTGCTTAACGCACAGGTTTTAGGTAGGTGCCTCCTTAACGCACAGATTTTAGGTAGCTGCCTGCTTAAGGCACAGGTTCTAGGTAGCTGCCTCCTTAACGCACACATTTAAGGTAGCTGCCTGCTTAACGCACAGGTTTAAGGAAGTTGCCTCCTTGACGCACACCTTTTAGGTAGCTTGCTGCTTGACGCACAGCTTTTATGTAGCTGCCTCCTTAACGCACAGATTCTGGTAGCTGCCTGCTTAACGCACAGGTTTTAGGTAGCTGCCTCCTTAACGCACACCTTTTAGGTAGAATCGTGCTTAACGCACAGGTATTAGGTAGATGGCTCCTTAACGCACAGCTTTTAGGTAGCTGCCTCCTTAACGCACAGCTTTTAGGTAGCTGCCTCCTTAACGCACAGCTCTTAGGTAGCTCCCTTCTAAACGTACAGCAGTAAGGTAGATGCCTTCTAAACGCACAGCTTTTAAGTAGCTCCCTTCTAAACGTACAGCAGTAAGGTAGATGCCATCTAAACGCACAGCTTTTAGGTAGCTGCCTCCTAATCGCACATCTTATAGGTAGCTGCCTGCTAAACGCACATCTTTGAGGTAGCTACGTGCTAAATGCACACTTTTCAGGAAGCTGCCTCCTTAACGCACAGCTCTTACGTGGATGCCTTCTAAACGCACAACTTTAAGGAAGATGCCTTCTAAACGCACAACTTTTAGGTAGGTGCCTGCTAAACGCACATCTTATAGGTAGCTGCTTGCTTAACGCACAGCTTTTAGGTAGCTGCCTGCTTAACGCACAGGTTTTAGATAGCTGCCTGCTTAACGCACACCTTTTAGGTAGCTTCCTGCTTAACACACAACTTTTAGGTAGGTGCCTGCTAAACGCACATCTTATAGGTAGCTGCCTGCTTAACGCACAACTTTTAGGTAGCTGCCTCCTTAACGCAAAGCCTTGAGGTAGCTGCCTGCTTAACGCACACCTTTTAGGTAACTTCCTGCTTAACGCACAGGTTTTAGGTAGCTGCCTCCTTAACGCACAGCTTTTAGGTAGCTGCCTCCTTAACGCACAGCTTTTAGGTAGCTGCCTGCTTAACGCACAGCTCTTAGGTAGCTCCCTTCTAAACGTACAGCAGTTAGGTAGATGCCTTCTAAACGCACAGCTTTTAGGTAGCTCCCTTCTAAACGTACAGCAGTTAGGTAGATGCCTTCTAAACGCACAGCTTTTAGGTAGCTGCCTCCTAATCGCACATCTTATAGGCAGGTGCCTGCTAAACGCACATCTTTGAGGTAGCTGCGTGCTAAACGCACACTTTTAAGGAAGCTGCCTCCTTAACGCACAGCTCTTACGTAGATGCCTTCTAAACGCACAACTTTAAGGAAGATGCCTTCTAAACGCACAACTTTTAGGTAGGTGCCTGCTAAACGCACATCTTATAGGTAGCTGCTTGCTTAACGCACAGCTTTGAGGTAGCTGCCTCCTTAACGCACAGCTTTGAGGTAGCTGCCTGCCTAACGCACAGCTCTTACGTAGATGCCTTCTAAACGCACAACTTTTAGGAAGATGCCTTCTAAACGCACAACTTTTAGGTAGGTGCCTGCTAAACGCACATCTTATAGGTAGCTGCTTGCTTAACGCACAGCTTTTAGGTAGCTGCCTCCTTAACGCAAAGCCTTGAGGTAGCTGCCTGCTTAACGCACAGCTTTTAGGTAACTTCTTGCTTAACGCACAGGTTTTAGGTAGGTGCCTCCTTAACGCACAGCTTTTAGGAAGCTGCCTGCTTAACGCACAGCTTTTATGTAGGTGCCTGCTTAACGCACACCTTTTAGGTAGATTCGTGCTTAACGCACAGGTTTTAGGTAGATGGCTCCATAACGCACAGCTTTTAGGTAGCTGCCTCCTTAACGCACAGCTTTTAGGTAGCTGCCTGCTTAACGCACAGCTCTTAGGTAGCTCGCTTCTAAACGTACAGCAGTTAGGCAGATGCCTTCTAAACGCACAGCTTTTAGGTAGCTCCCTTCTAAACGTACAGCAGTTACGTAGATGCCTTCTAAACGCACAGCTTTTAGGTAGCTGCCTCCTAATCGCACATCTTATAGGTAGCTGCCTGCTAAACGCACATCCTTGAGGTAGCTGCGTGCTAAACGCACACTTTTAAGGAAGCTGCCTCCTTAACGCACAGCTCTTACGTAGATGCCTTCTAAACGCACAACTTTTAGGAAGATGCCTTCTAAACGCACAACTTTTAGGTAGGTGCCTGCTAAACGCACATCTTATAGGTAGCTGCTTGCTTAACGCACAGCTTTTAGGTAGGTGCCTCCTTAACGCACAGCTTTGAGGTAGCTGCCTGCTTAACGCACACCTTTTAGGTAGCTTCCTGCTTAACACACAACTTTTAGGTAGGTGCCTGCTAAACGCACATCTTATAGGTAGTCGTTGCTTAACGCATGCCTTTTAGGTAGTCGCTCCTTAACGCAAAGCCTTGAGGTAGCTGCCTGCTTAACGCACACCTTTTAGGTAACTTCCTGCTTAACGCACAGGTTTTAGGTAGCTGCCTCCTTAACGCACAGCTTTTAGGTAGCTGCCTCCATAAAGCACAGGTTTTAGATAGCTGCCTGCTTAACGCACAGGTTTTAGATAGCTGCCTGCTTAACGCACACCTTTTAGGTAGCTGCCTGCTTAACGCACAGCTTTTATGTAGGTGCCTGCTTAACGCACACCTTTTAGGTAGCTGCCTGCTTAACGCACACCTTTTAGGTAACTTCCTGCTTAACGCACAGGTTTTAGGTAGCTGCCTCCTTAACGCACAGCTTTTAGGTAGCTGCCTCCTTAACGCACAGCCTTTAAGTAGCTGCCTGCTTAACGCACAGCTCTTAGGTAGCTCCCTTCTAAACGTACAGCAGTTAGGTAGATGCCTTCTAAACGCACAGCTTTTAGGTAGCTGCCTCCTAATCGCACATCTTATAGGTAGCTGCCTGCTAAACGCACATCTTTGAGGTAGCTGCCTGTTAAACGCACACTTTTAAGGAAGCTGCCTCCTTAACGCACAGCTCTTACGTAGATGCCTTCTAAACGCACAACTTTTAGGAAGATGCCTTCTAAACGCACAACTTTTAGGTAGGTGCCTGCTACACGCACATCTTATAGGGAGCTGCTTGCTTAACGCACAGCTTCTAGGTAGCTGCCTCCTTAACGCAAAGCCTTGAGGTAGCTGCCTGCTTAACGCACACCTTTTAAGTAACTTCCTCCTTAACGCACAGGTTTTAGGTAGCTGCCTCCATAACGCACAGCTTTTAGATAGCTGCCTGCTTAACGCACAGGTCTTAGATAGCTGCCTGCTTAACGCACAGGTTTTAGGTAGCTGCCTGCTTAACACAGAGGTTTTAGGTAGCTACCTGCTTAATGCACACCTTTTAGGTAGCTGCCTGCTTGACGCACAGCTTTTATGTAGGTGCCTGCTTAACGCACACCTTTTAGGTAGCTGCCTGCTTAACGCACACCTTTTAGGTAGATTCGTGCTTAACGCACAGGTTTTAGGTAGATGGCTCCTTAACGCACAGCTTTTAGGTAGCTGCCTCCTTAACGCACAGCTTTTAGGTAGCTGCCTGCTTAACGCAAAGCTTTTAGGTAGCTCCCTTCTAAACGTACAGCAGTTAGGTAGATGCCTTCTAAACACACAGCTTTCAGGTAGCTCCCTTCTAAACCTGCAGCAACTAGGTAGATGCCTTCTAAACGCACAACTTTTAGGTAGCTGCCTCCTAATCGCACATCTTATAGGTAGCTGCCTGTTAAACGCACATCTTTGAGGTAGCTGCCTGCTAAACGCACACTTTTCAGGTAGCTGCCTCCTGAACGCACAACTCTTACGTAGATGCCATCTAAACGCTCAACGTTTAGGTAGATGCCTTCTAAACGCGCAACTTTTAAGTAGGTGCCTGCTAAACGCACATCTTATAGGTAACTTCTTGCTTAATGCACAGCTTTTAGGTAGTTTCTTGCTTAACGCACAGCTTTTAGGTAGCTGCCTCCTAAACGCTCACCTTTTAGGGAGCTGCCTACTTAACGCACAGCTTTTATGTAGCTGCCTGCTTAACGCACACCTTTTAGGTAGCTACCTGCTTAACGCACACCTTTTAGGTAGCTTCCTGCTTAACGCACAGCTTTTAGGTAGCTTCCTGCTTAACGCACAGCTTTTAGGTAGCTGCCTGCTTAACGCACACCTTTTAGGTAGCTACCTGCTTAATGCACACCATTTAGGTAGCTTCCTGCTTAACGCACTGGTTTTAGGTAGCTGCCTCCTTAACGCACACCTTTTAGGTAGCTACCTGCTTAACGCACAGCTTTTAGGTAGCTTCCTGCTTAACGCACAGCTTTTAGGTAGCTGCCTGCTTAACGCTCACCTTTTAGGTAGCTGCCTGCTTAACGCACACCTTTTATGTAGCTGCCTGCTTAACGCACACCTTTTATGTAGCTGCCTGCTTAACGCACACCTTTTAGGTAGCTGCCTGCTTAACGCACACCTTTTAGGTAGCTGCCTGCTTAACGCACATCTTTTAGGTAGCTGCCTGCTTAACGCACACCTTCTAGGTAGCTGCCTGCTTAACGCACACCTTTTAGGTAGCTTCCTGCTTAACGCACAGGTTTTAGGTAGATGGCTCCTTAACGCACAGCTTTTAGGTAGCTGCCTCCTTAACACACAGCTTTTAGGTAGCTGCCTCCTTAACGCACAGCTTTGAGGTAGCTGCCTGCTTAACGCACACCTTTTAGGTAGCTGCCTGCTTAACGCACACCTTGTAGGTAGATTCGTATTTAACGCACACCTTTTAGGTAGCTGCCTGCTTAACGCACAGCTTTTAGGTAGCTGCCTCCTTAACGCACACCTTTTAGGTAGGTGCCTGCTTAACGCTCACCTTTTAGGTAGCTTCGCTAACGCATGCCTTTTATGTAGTCATTGCTTAATGCACACCTTTAGGTAGTAGTCAACGCACACCTTTTAGGTAGCTTCCTGCTTAACGCACAGGTTTTAGGTAGGTGCCTCCTTAACGCACAGCTTTTAGGTAGCTGCCTGCTTAACGCACACCTTTTAGATAGCTTCATGCTTAACGCACAGGTTTTAGGTAGGTGCCTCCTTAACGCACAGATTTTAGGTAGCTGCCTGCTTAACGCACAGGTTTTAGGTAGCTGCCTGCTTAACGCACAGCTTTTAGGTAGCTGCCTGCTTAACGCACAGGTTTTAGGTAGCTGCCTGCTTAACGCACAGCTTTTATGTAGCTGCCTGCTTAACGCACAGCTTTTAGGTAGCTGCCTGCTTAACGCACACCTTTTAGGTAGATTCGTGCTTAACGCACAATCTTTAGGTAGATGCCTCCTTAACGCACAGCTTTTAGGTAGCTGCCTCCTGAATGCACAGCTTTTAGGTAGCTGCCTGCTAAACGCACAACACTGAAATAGATCTCTTAGCTCATCCCGATCTTAGTAGCGGCCCATGATTCTTTAGTCACCAATGGGACTTAGAGTTATTGCGCTGAATTGGAGATATGGCTCGCACCAAGATGACTGCTACAATTGTTCCCGCTCCTTCAGAAAGGGACATCCGTTCTGAGAGTCAGGATGAACCTCGTGACAATCAGGTAAGAATATCTCTTGTACTTAAATTGTTTGTTTTTCAATTCTGAATTTACATCTTGTACATGCATTTCGAGCTAATTCTTGTTGCTACTTTTAAATCAGGTACCGTTTGACTTGAGTACCATTGAAGGATACCTGGAGCCTCTAGTTGTCGTGCCCTCAGATGTCCTTGCCTCTGCTGCTGCGGATGTCGAACAATACGGCATGTTGTGGATCCCTAAGCCAAATTTGATTGTGTTGTGGTCCTTATACCCGAAGGAGAAGGGAATTTTCCACCTATTTCAACAGTCCGAAACTAATCCTGCCCATCTTCCCATCTGCAACGACACATTCATATACTCTGTCAACTATGAGGAGTCACACCTTTTGATCACGCTTCAGGTGACCTACGTTCGTGGATTTGTGTTTACTATCGTCTTTCCTGCGAATGAAGTGCGATACTCGCACGACACTATCACGGCTTACATGGTCGAGAAGATAGAGGCGGGTCTCGTAGACCACATCGTCACAGGCATACTGAATTTTAGCTCTCCAAAGAAATTCGTTCAGACCTACCAGTAGTATTGCATGAATATCTGGAGTGCCTTGAATGATCACGAAAGAGGCAAGGCCAAAGGCAAAGCTCCCGCACGGAAGGCACTCGTGCCTGCTTTTGAGGAGGGTACAGGGTCAGGAACAGCGTGGTCGGGTATGGCCTCCATTGAGGCAACTCCTTCACCTTCGCGGAAACGCCGCAACTCGAACCTCTCTCTAGTTAAGAAGGGCAAGAGATCCAAGAGTTATTTCGCAGGTAGTACTCTTACTTACATAAATCCTTCAATCAAGCATGCCACAACCGAGAAGGACATCGACTACAAAGCAGCAAACAAGACTCTGAAGGACTTTTGGGAAAAGTGCGAGCCCTGTTACTTTTTTGGCAAAGGCTCGGCTCCTATCATTGTGTCTATCGATCTCCTCCAGAAAGCTGAAGCGCGGTTCATCGTCCGAAAGCTTGAGCCCGCTGGTGTTGTGCATTACAAATATATTTTGACGAATTCAGTCGATTTGAACTCAAGGCAGACCATCATCATCATGCCCATCATCTCTGAGGCTCCTGCGACATGGGACTGGGATGCACAACTCGCTACAAAGTGCAACTTCCGTGTCATCGATGGGCAGCATCACGTTGAAGCTGCGAAGCAGCTTATCCAGGAGGCTAGAATCTCAGCGGATAAGATTACCGCCTTAAAGACTTGGCGGACGCATATTGTTTGGCATTCACACGCGAAGATGATCATGGACGTCTCTATCATGGCAAACAAGACCAACAACGCGGGAACTTTCACACCATCGTGGGCTACAAACATCTTGGCCGCGAGGAGTGTTTGAATAGAATACGGGTCGCCCGCGAAGTGTGGTGCAAAGCCCAAGTCCGGTCGTGAATCAATCGAACAAGCTATCGCTCGACGGAACTATGAGGTAAGTCTTGCATTTTCTGTTATTTTTTCTGCAACGCAATTTGCCTTATAGCTTGATATATGGCTTTTAGGTCGATGTGACCTAAATTTCAGGTCTTTAGCTCGATGCGAGCTAAATTCCGTGCGTTTAGCTCGACTCGACCTAAATTCCGTGCGTTTAGCTCGACTCGAGCTAAATGATCATCCCGTCATGTTCTTGAATTGAGTCGCTCTTTCTTCTTCAAGATTTTGAAGAGGCCACGGTGAAACGCTTCATAAGTATCAAGACAAAATCCCTTGACAAGCTCTTGAAGCCAACGGACCTCCTCAATGGATTGGAAATCATCACCGCTTCTGAGGAAGTATACCAGCTGTGGTCCAACGTTATCATTGCAAACGGGCTGGGAGAATTGATCGACCCCGACACTTGCGAGCCTTTCAACCGGGCTCATGACTGGGAGTTGAAATCCAAGGACGCCGTCTTGACTCGCGATATCTTCAGGTGTATGTCAGGATTGGAGGAGCACGACTTTAAGACACTATGACTACATCTTCTGAATAAGACTCCGAATCGGGACCTACCGTATCCCAAGGTGTCTTTGAAGAAACCGAAACTCAACTACTGGGAGTGCTTTTCGCTAAAGATGTCGCTGGAGAAGCGCAAGAGGAAGAAATGTGTTGCAAGAGAGCTTCACAACATCAAGCAAGCACTGGGGTTATTCGACAGTGTCAATAAGTTTGTGGTTGAAAAGTGGAATCTTTTCAAGTACAAATACAACGTCAATCTACAGACCATGTCGATGCTCCTTTCCGTGCCCGGAGACACTTTCTTCAGCGACTACCGCCAGAAGAGGACCAAGAACAAGAGTTTGGAGGAGATTTCCGAGAAATGTTTGGAAGTGAAAGGGGATTTTTTGCTGCCAACTCCGGAACTTCGCACACGAATGTTTGATGCTAAGACGTTTCAATTCGTTGGCTGGGATAATGGGTATACTTGGGACGATGGAAGGTGCGCGTTGGGCATTATCGACCTCAGATGCGTCCCAGGCCATAGTAGTAGAGTGGATGATACGTCGAATCTCTACTTCAATGACTTCTTGAATGCTTGGAAGGATTCGGTGTTTGACCCCTCCATAAAGAATTCTGACGTCTGGCTTATCATTATAGAGACTACCGATTGGCATTGTCAGGTCGTTGTTTATTTTAACGCGTTCAAGGATGAGTACAAGGTGAAGACTGTCCACTACGCTCCTGCGAACAATGTACATTTCAACGGTATCTTGGAAGGAAAGGTCGTAGACAAACACCTCATTTCACTCTTGTTTCTTGTGAAGAGAACCCACCAGGTATCCGAGCTCTTCGATAATATTCCGGAGACATTCTATGCCCCCGAGTTGCCCCTGTATCAGAAACGAGGAGCTTACAAGGAGTTCGATTTTAGCATCAACGATAACGAGTTGCGCTTGGAGTTTTACATTCGCGTACTGCGAATGTTTACAGTTCCAGGAAACAGATTTCTGTCGATTATGGCAGAAACAAAGCCCATGCTTGCAGGAATTGTAAGTTTGACATTCATTTGGGTGTTTAGGTCGATGCCACCTAAATGTCTTTTTGTCAAGTTCCCATCTGCTCTTCTGTTCTACTTGTCAATTTCGCTCGGCTCAATCTAAAATTTTACTTGGCGTTCTTCTTACTTGACTAACTTTGTGTTTTCATTTCGCAGATGCTTAATCTTCAGACTCATATTGTCTATGGGGACGAAGATGAGTTGGAGAGGTACATACCCATCCCAGAAAGTAGTTTTAATCTCGATCCCAACGACTTCTGTGTGGATGCCTATGTGAATCCAGCTTAAGTTCATGGTCCGAAGCCTGGGTGCTCGCTTGAGGCTGGGTTTACCGGATCTGCTTGTCGTGGTCGTAGTGAGGCATCCTCTGCTGCTGTGGCTCGTGGTGGCGAACCATCGTCTGCTGGTCTTGCTCGTGGTGGTCGTCCATCGTCTGGTGGTCGTGCTCGTAGGAGTAATCCATCGTCTAGTGGCCGTGCTTGTGGTAGTAATCCATCGTCTGGTGGCCGTGAAGGCGGTCCTTCATCCGCTGTTCACGGTCGTGGTGGCGCTCGTTCATGTGGTGGTCGTGGTCGTGGTGGGCGTGCTCGTGGTCGTGCTCGAGCATCTAGTGGGACTTCTAGCGTGCGGGCTTTAAGCATTAAGCCTATACAGAGCATAGATCCTGTTCAGAAGAACCTGCTGATAAATCTATCCGCCGATGACGACGTTGATGAAGTTGATCCAGTGGTCGACCGTCGACGCTCAACGACCCGCCGTGGGGATTTAGCACGACTCGAGCTAAATCCCCCTACACTCCTTAAGGAGACACTCGCCTCCACCGGCCTCCCTGATACTCTTAGCAAAGACGATGATAATGAAGAAGAGAACTCTGATCATTGTCGAGAGACCCGCACGAAGACTGCAAACGTTGCTTTTGGGTCTGAGTCGGAACAGGAGGTCATTCTCGAGCAAGAGAGAATGCCAGAGATGCGGCTACTTCCGATAGTTCTGACGAGGAGAACATCGAAGAGGGTGCCGAGGAAGAAACTGAAGGGTCTGACGAGGATAACAATATTGATCCCTCTCCCATGAATTTGGACGATGATGTCGTTCCCTCCCTGGCTCCTATGCCGGCCCCATCGCTGGAAGCAGCAGTTGAAAGGGAATTAACGCCACCTCAGGTGAGCCGGATTCCCCCACACCAGCAAAGGAGCCTGTCGATCCGCTCATAAATCTTGGTCTGGGTCCGCAAGAGGAGGGTGAACCTTCGCAACCGCGAGTGAAGATTGAGTCGAACATTTCCGTTCCACTCTCGAAGGATGCGAAGCCTGGACAGCGTCAGAAAGAAAAGGAGGAGAGAAGGGCCGCCTAACAAGCAGTAGAAGAAGCCGTAAATGCAAGACGGGAGGCGCAAAGACTTGCAGATCTTGTTAGGTTGGAGGAGCAACGTCAGGAAGATCAACTCAAAGTCGAATCGAAGTTGTCGAGTTTGGAGACCTTAAATTCCAGAGTTCTGGGCGATCTGAGCGATTTGAAGGTCTCGTTGACCCAGATAGCACAGGTGGCTCTTCCCCTTGCCTCCTACAACCCCGTCAATCAGCGTCCTTTGGCTATCTGTGGGCCTTCGACTTCCACCACCCAAACTCCACCCGAACGCTTAGCACCTCCGATTCCTTTAGTTCCTGCCTGCATTCTTCCTGCTCCGTCTACCTTAGTACCCGACGTTGTTATTGAGGAGATTATTGCTGTCGCATCTCCTTCGGAAGCTGATATCGCCAATCAGGGAGAGAACGATGGCGTTCATCCGCTCGAGGCGCCAGACCACCGAAACGACAATGTGGACCACGAAGTTAGCGACCACGGACGAGCAGATGAAGATGTTCTTGACGGTGCTTCCTCACTCGTGGTGAGCCCCGTTTCGATAGGTGCGACCTCCGGGCATGAGGCTCCCGAGGGTGTTCAAGACTTGCAGGAAGATGTAGAGACAGCGGTTCAGGGTGACCCTATTTCCCTTGACTCTGCGGATGACATACCTGACTCAGTACCTGCGACTAATCCCACGGTGAGCTTCTTATCAATTGTAGCAAAACTCGTTTAGCTCGGGTCGGCCTAAATTTCTCTTTGACTGGTTGATGGGCATCTGCTCATATTATTGCTCTGCTCGTACGATGTTTAATCTTTGTAATAATCTTAAAGCCAGCGCTTCTTATTTTATAGGAGTCCGGCATTGAAGGCGGCGAATAGGTCCTGCGAGTTAGTCTTTGAATTATTGGATGGTGTGCCACATTTGTAGATAATACCATGTAGTGACATCATTCAATAAAATGAAGAATTTTTATTTTATCATTTGCGTCTGCACTGCGTCCGCGTCATTCTCCTCATTCTTGGCGCTAAATATCGTCATTTCTCTATTACGCCGCGCCTCTGAGTACCTTATTCCGTCCGCTTGCCACCAGAACCCCCACTGCCCACCTTGTGCTGTGCATCGGTGTGGTGGTCCGGTCCTCAATCACTCCGAGCAGTCATTTGCATGCTTCGGCATTTCACAAGGTAACACTCTTGTTTTAATATCGTCCGCAATTGTCACTTGTCGTGCTGCAGGCTAGATTGTCCAAAACTTCAAGCAAGACTTTCCCTACATCCCTCGATCAACCCCTATCGCCTGTGCCATCACTCAATGCACACCGGCCCATGCCCAAGTGGTTGAATGTGGTGTTGAAATTGAACGGCGTCCTTTGTTCCACTACCCCTATGTCTCAGGCCCCATCTCAGTACCTTATTTTTCCCGATCCCATACACCCTCCTATTCTTTCCTCCACTATCTTCAATGTAGTTGCTGACACGGTAGTATACTGTCGTCCTGGACTGACCCTCTTCCTTAATGTGTTAGACCGTTTCTGCCACATCCACGTTTGGAGTACCCTTCAAATTGAAGTTGTCGACGGTCCCTGCACCTTCCGTTTCTCTAGTAGTGTTGCCGATCCGCAAATTATATTAGCCTCAAACTCCTGCGATGGACTCTTGCTGAAGAATTGCACAAAGGCCATTTACCCTGGCACGACTAATCCTATCTTACTGAAATATCCGCGTCGACGTCTCTTCACCAGAAGGGATGCTAATTTCAACGCCCAAAACTTTATTATGGTCGATAGCAATTCTGCGGCTTGTATGGCTGTTCCTCCACTAAGCACTCTCTTTCCTGATCCTTGGGTCCATTCACATCTGGGTCCACCCTCAGACTCTTATCCACTGAAATTAATCCACGAGTTTTGTTTTGGCATACATTTGAGAGGTCCGCAGAACTTCCGTCAAGTTATGACTAGTAGACCCTCTCACAATGACTTGCCCAAGGACTCCGAGTTATACGGCATTATGTCTCGGAATTTGCCCTATGTATGGAACCAGCTCCTACTAAATGGAAAAACTATGTCGTGATTACTTTCATTTACAGTATTGGTTTAAATTTCTTTTTTTTGCTTGTTGCTTGACCTTGTGGCAATTCGCAAATCCATGACTAGAAAATGGTGATGATTTGACCAGGCATTAGAACACTTTCAATAGTTCGGGTGAGTCTACCATTAGAATGCCTTTTAAAGACTTAGTGTTTGTTTTTATGATGTTCAGGTTTTCAGCGATGGACATCAAAGTGCTTCCCCGGATGATATTCCCCCAATGGGTCCCTCTACGATGTCAGATCCCTCTTACAATAGTGAGGGGTCGACGACACTCTCGGAGTTGCAGCGAGGGCGGTACATATATGTTGCTCGAGATGACGCATCTGCTGTGGACTACACCAAAGACGTCATGGATGATGATGATGATGGTGTCGTTGATAGTTACGTCAATGTACCAAATCGAATTGTGGCGGCTTCACGTGATAACATCCCAGTTACGACGACAGGCACCATGGCACCGAGTACTGACACCCCAATTCATTCCGCGGACTTAGATGTACCTTGCGATTTAGCTCCCCTGAAGCTAAATGATCCTTTGCGAACTACAATGGCCCGTGTGGGACTATCCTTTGAAGGAGACTATCCCCGAGTTGTTGGGAAGCGTGACAGAAATGAGGCTTTTGGTGATGCACGTCCAAGTAGTACTATTTAGATTTTACTGGGCTTTACTTTAGGAGGTCTACAATTACACCAATAATATGTTTTCTGAATTTTTCAATCAATAAACCTTTCTCCTTTAGTAAATTTGTTTTTATCAGTGTTTGTATTTTGAATGAATTCTTCTTTTTGTTTTAGTATAGTTTTGTATATTCATTACTGTGTCTTTTTATTTTGGGAATATTCTGTTATTTTGATAAAACGTGCTTTTTATTTTGAGAATACTATTCTCTATATTGATGAACTTTCATTATTTGGTAATGCATTTGGCTTGGTGCAGTCTAAGTGCGATTGTATTACTCTAATTCGTATTTACCATTTTGTGTATATATTCCCATTATAATGAATTACGTGTTCAGTGTACAATTTCAACTCAAGTCGAGTTAATTTGTAATTTGTCAAGTATCAGCCATGGTGTCAAATTTAGAAATAATATATTCATGGGGGTTGATATTTAACTCGACTCGAGTTGAATTTGAAATTATCTAGTATCATTTGGTTTATTAGTAAGGGGATGTTCCATTTATGGATGTGGATATTCAACTCGAATCGAGTTGAAATTCACGGTGTGGAGATATGGCAGGCAAGGTTGTGATACCAAGCGAGCAGGCCGCCGGCCCGTCCGTCCGCCTTGTCTGTCCGATTGAGTTGTAGCTCGCCCGATAGGGTCAAACGGCTCTTGACTTTTAGTTTAGGTAAACAAAACGAGGACGTGGCAAGGGTTTAGGTGAAAACAAAGCCACTTGGCCGCCGCGTACGAGCCGCGTGGAACGCCACACACGCTTTTTACTGCAAAGTTTGTTACCCACGAAAAACTATACACCCCCTACAATCAAGGTGGGCGAGCACGCCCGTCCGTCCGGGACAACTCGTACGCCCGTTTTGCCTGCCGATTACCTCAACACGCCCGATATGACAACCTTGACGGCAGAGACACTTCATATTGTTATCATTCTCATAATATTTAACTCGAATCGAGTTAAATATAAATTATCACATAATTGCAAATATATTTGGTACGTATCAACAATATTCACAGAATCAGGAATGATATATTCATGGGTGTTGATTTTCAACTCGACTCGAATTGACGTGTACATCATCGAGTGTCGTTTGATTTAGCTGTCTTTATAGATCCGAATATCTAACTCGAGTCGAGTTGAAATTCGCGCTGCGGATTTTGGGCAGAGCCACTTAATATTGTAATCCCCCCAACAATATTTAACTTGATTTGAGTTAAATTAGAAGTCACACATAATTAGAGATATATTCCTCCGTGCAATGGATTCGCTTGAAATATTTGTGGATATTCAACTCGACTCGAGTTGAATTCAGAAATACTTTCTCCGACACATCAGCAAATTCAAGGACCTCTTAAGTCTAAATAGACTCGAATACTAAATACCGCATATAGTGATTTTATGGCTACTTATTAACAGCTAGAATTGATCGTGCCACTTTAAAGTCCTTAAGTATCTTGAGTATCAGATTCTACGATAATGATTGTTTTGAATATTGTAGGAATTCTATTCCGGGGATTTCAACTCGAGTCAAGTTGAATCTATTCATACATCTTTACTTTCTCTAAAATACTTTCTTCTATTCCTATTTCCTGGGTCGCTTTGAGTGAAATATAATACAGGGTTTGTTCAGTCATTATTGTATTCAACTCGACTCGAGTTGAACCGCAACAGAATCTTTTATTCCTAAACTATCGTTTTCTGATAATTTTGTAGTCTCTACCATGGCAGCTCAAGATGTTCAAATGCTTGGTGATTTCTCCTCTGATGAGGATGTTGTAGAGCAATCGGGGATTACTCCTCTGGTGAGGATGTTGTGGTGCAACCGAAGGAGCTGGAAAACGTTCCAAAATGTGAAGGAATCACCCGGCGTCTTTGGGCTACTAAGTTCGTTACCCTTTACGGTGACGAGGGTCGGCCTGTAGAAGAAGGCCTATGTCACAACATCAGTTACGATCTCGTCCTCGGTAGCAATGGTTCACTTGGGCACTCCCGTGTCGCAGTTCAAATCTCGAAGACTCTTAATGCCACAGTGGTGCGAGATAAGTGTAGATGTTCTGTCACGACGTGGCCGTTTGATAAAGTCATCTATAATGGGGCTAGTCTCAGAGACCATGAGATAAGACACGATCATGACTATCGTGTTACACTTATTGCAAGACCTCAATCATTGCGTAGCAGACGTTACAACAATACAGCTAGGAACCCGCCTTGTGAAACATCCGTCAAATTCAAAGGATTATTAACCTCAGGAGTCTATCAATTCCGTCTCAAGCAAAGTTTGCTGCACCAGGAACTGCATTCAGCCCTTCCCGAGGGAGAAGATCCAATGTTTCCGAGAGCGGATGTATAGTGGAACGACCTACCAATTCAGGTTTCACATGAAGCTTGACGTTCACAGGGAAGTTCCTCGGAATGCTGACGGAAAGAGGGTGGTCACGGTTGAGGGAATCGATGTTTGCTTGCCTGCGTGGAGACATATTGCTGGAGTGTCCGAGGCAACCTTCCATCGGTTTCAAACGTACGTCGCCGATGGCGTCATGGCGCATCCCCATGAAAATTGTCTTTGCTTAAGCCACGTAAGCACACGTCGCAGGCAACAGCAACCCTGCGTTGCATCCTGGAGAACTTTGCAGATTACATGCCGCACCGAACGAGGACATTGAAATCTAAAGAGAAGGTTGTATCGATGATTCTTTCCGCTATGCGGAAATGGAAGAGTGCCATCCCAGAGATCAACGCCGCAAATGAAGGCTTCGGTTTGAAGATGGTCTTGCCATCTTCTCTGAGTAGAATTCAAAAGTTACACTTTCTTGAATTTGATGCCAAGAAACCCGGGCATAAATTTTCTCGGTGCTCCAAATGTGATCGGTTGCACACACTCCGTCGTGGCTCTATTTCAAGGTTGCAACAAGCACTACTTTGGGCAAAGAAGCTCGAGGTACACTTGGCTGCAGCCCGTGCTCATCGGGAGTTATATTATGCAAACAAGTATAGGTCAAAAACCTACCCGCATGAGTGTTTGACCATTATGCATGACAAAATGGATCGTGCAAAGACCGCTTTCCATGTCTTTTTTCACAAGAGTAAGGAGCTGGATGGTCTGATGAAGCTACCAGTATCCGTCACAGAAATGATTGCTTTTGGCCACGGAGATGTATGCTACGTGCATTACGGTCTAGATATTTTCGCACACGATTCAAATTACACGGTGGGCTCTTTTGCTAGGCTGCTCCGACATATAGAGTTGCCACCAAAGTACTCTTTGAGGGAGCTTTTTGTTGGGTCGAGGTCGGCACCTATCTTTGATGCTGTTCTCTGAGGTGCGGAAACTTGCACATCATCACTCCGTCCAGCACCAGCTCGTCCACTTTGAGGGATTCTTATTCCGTCAATTCTCAATATTCAGATGGACAATGCCGCAGGTGACAACAAGAATAGATATGTATTCTGTTTTTGGTCTCTCCTTGTCGCAAAGAAGATCTTCCGGGAGGTATACGTCAATTTCATAATGGTTGGGCATACCCATGATGACATCGATGCTATATTTGGGAGGTGGAGCATGTTGTTGCGGAAAAACAATTTCCCCACTTTTCCGTTACTCATGAAATCTTTCATTGACGTGGAATCTATTCCAGTCATCCCCCACCTTGTTGAAGAGGTGCCGGATTTTAAAGGATTTATCGATGGGTTTACTAGGGATGGAGGGGAAGCACTTTTTGGTCATACGAAGGCACAAGAATTCAAGTTTTTTTGGATTCTACAGGTTGTCCCGTGATGAAGTACAAGGTTTTGTGCACAGCAGAAGATTGGTTGCCAAATGATACAACCGGAATTAAGTTGTGGACATAGGACTCGGAAGGTTGTTGTTTGTGGCCACGTGGTGATCCAACTCCTACGACGCATCGTGCAATGAGGGGTGTGGAGGACATTGTGAAGGGCATATCTGGATTTATCAAGTACTGGGAGGCAATGTCTGATGAAGATCGAACTGGAGAGTATAGAAGACGCTATGAACATCTTGTGTTCTATTGGCGCGCTGTGAAGGCAGCACTAGAGGTTCCCATTAAACCATCGAATGTTCTTCGGGACGGATTTTGGCCATTGTTTCAAATTCAAAAGATTATAGGCATTTATAAATATAGAACATATGTTAGACCAAATGATCTACAAGGATGTGTGGTTTAGGATGTTGGTAGTATCAATGGAATATGGAATTTTTTTAAGTTACTTAGCTAACTTCGAGCAACACTTTGTTTGTGGTACACGGTTTCATTAGAAATCAAAAATACATTGTACGCATTTATGAAAATATATTTCTATACTATATTATAGTATTGATTTGTTCTTTCCATTTAGTACTTTTGTCGATTGCTTTATGTGATTAAAAATGATAACATGTATTTAATTTGTTATAAAAGGTAGTAGTGGTTAGCACCACTGATGTTTATGTGTGTCATACATGTCACAATTAAGGGTACGTGGTTGGTTGGTAGCAAATATTTTCCTGCCCGCCGAAGCTCACTTAGCAGTACCAAGTCATGTGTACATTTTAGCTGCTCACACGAGTCTGATCGGAATTGAACTCGGACCACCTGCACTATACAGAGACTCCTTCTCATCCAACCACTCAGCTCATGACTTGGTGTCCATTTTAAAATTACTCCGGCCTTTATATTAATCAATTGGAATTCCGACTTGGAAAGTCCACAATGCACAAACTTTCCCCCATATCATACTATAATTTGAATGGAAACTTTAAGATTCATAACTTTCTAAGTTACTTGTGTACAACAAAACATCAATCTAAAACCTCTCAATTTCATTTTGAGAGGATTATTAACTCTTAAATTAATGAATATTGTGTTTTTGGTCCTATGTCGACAATCATAGGATTGGTATTCCGTCTCTCAATAAGTATAGCAATTTAGGGAGATTTATTTTAGAAAGTATGGCGCAGTCGCATAGGAACTTAGGGCATACTTACGACACTCCTTCCTTTCCTAAGTCATTGTCTCGATGACGGTTAGGACACTCTTTATTCCTTTTTGAGGACGCAGTAGATAAACATGTAAATGTGTTGCTAGTGTATGAATCGGGTTGGTTTAATTAGGAAGCCGATTATTTTATCATCCTTTCTATACCACATTGCGATGTGCTCAATTTTCATTCGTCATTTGTGGAGGCTTGTTCACTTAGGATGTTGATGATTATTTCTGCTGTATGACTCTTTCTTTGTTGGTAGTTAAGACGTCATTTTTGCCCGACCCGGGTATAATCTTTTGGAGTATCAACTTGTATGCATTCAGTTTTCTATTCTCTTTATGTCGAATTTGATTTCAAAGGTTGTTTCCTTCTTAAGTTCCTGTATGATTTGTGCTTGTGATCATGACGTCAATTCTTTCCCGCTTGAGTTATCCCCGCTTCGTGGATAACTCTTGCATGTTCCTACGTCCATCTTTTCTTGACTCACGCCTTGGCTTTCTGGTTCTGTTTTGCAGGTCAAGGCGCCTTCCACCCTCGACGAGTCTCGTCATGAGGATGATGTCTCTAACCGGACCTTCGTCCCCAAATGTTCTGTTTCACTCTCAGCAAGTGTTGCTGCCTCTCTCGCGTTGAGGCATTTTGATATTTTCACGGCTACGGATGCAGCATCCGCAACGATGGATTTTACAAGAGATAGTGTTGATGACAATGTTGTCGACAGTCCACCGAGTCGAGGTTCTGTTCGGACTCCTATCTGCTCTCCGTCTTCCCTAAAGCGGCTTCGTACATCACCATCGCGGCGGCGCTCCATGTCGCCGGTTGCTCTCAATTTGAAAACACCTCAGAGGCACTTCTACTCCGGTGTGGGTGCTATGGACGTTCATTTGCGAGATTCAATTGTATCTCCTTCCACCATTAATGTGGGTGGGACGTCCAAAACATCACAACCCGCGTTCCAAGTCAACAATTAAAACAGTAGCAAGACAACTAGATCCCTCGGCGGTGCCACGCCACAACCCCTTTCAAAGGGGGATTTCTTGCCTCTTGCAGAGCCACTTGCATCGCGTCCCCCTCCATCAAGGCGAGCGTCTTGCACACCCCGTCCGTATCCTGCACATGGGGAATTGGCAGCTCTTTCATCTTCTTGTCCTTCGCGTTCTCTTGACTCCTTTTGTAGGCGTGATGGGAAATGTTTTGACACCTGGTTTGCCCGTCGGAGTGAGACTTTGGGTACTAATTGCTTGCCAAACTCTCCTCGCAATGATCTTATTCGCGCACTTATGAAGCATCACGAGGCCGAAGCCAAGTTGTTGGAGAAGTCAACCAAGCTGAATGGCTCTAAGTCTAAAGAAAAGAAGCCTTAATGTTCCTCCTTCGTGGTCTTCCTACTCGGTTCTAATATCCTTGATTGGCAGGATATGTTCAACATAAAGTGTTTCGCATTTTGGTGGAATCTAGTAAATCTAACATATCACCGCTTAGCTAGTTGTGCTTAGTTGTGAATCATCCCCTTTCTTGACTATGCATTTATAGCTCTTATGTGATTAGTATATTCCTCGTATATTCCTTGTATATTCTACATACCTTCTTCTAATTACTCTACCTTTAGTATTATTATTAAGGGCACAACATTTAACGACTCTACATTCATTCTCTTATTTCATTCTTTCACAATATACCAGTGTCAAAATATAGTGTACACTTGTACAAATGTACGTATTCTTTATATTTCAATACAGCCTTTACCATGTCTTCCAACTATGATCTGACTTGACAATTGTGACTTCTCATGGGAATTAATGTGAACATGGTTCCTACGTGATTCTTTACTATGTTTTGTTCAATGTCTACTTTTAGAAATATTAAATTGCCAAATCAATCTCTACTTCCTTCTATTTATAGTAAGATCTCATTTTCTAACCTATTGCTTTGTGATTGGACCCTTCAACTCTTTCTTTAAGCTTGGCATGTGAATTTAAATTTCATATCTTTAAAAAACTTCAAAAACTTTTTCCTTTTCCCCCTTGCGTGTGTGTATCTCAACATCTCAATATGTCCATTTTGTCTCAAAATAACAAATATCCCCTTCAATCAAGTTGAAATGAAAATCCAGTATGTTGCAAGTGCTACCTCATACTTCTGTCAGGCGAGAGATTGTTGGACCAATTCACGACTTAACTTTGGCTTTGGACCACACTTTCCGCGCAACTCGTAGTCCTTGCACACACTCCGGGCACCCAAGATATTCGTAGCCCACGAAGTTGTGAACGTTCCGAAGTTGTTGGTCTTGTTTGCTATGATAGACACGTCCGTGATCATGTTCGTTAGAATGCCAAACTACTTGTGCCCACCAAGTCTTAAGGGAGGTGATCTTCTCCAATGCGAGTCTTGCAATCCTGATCAGCTCCTTCAACATGATGTTGCCCATCGATGACACGGAACTTGCAGTGCATTGCAAGAAGAATTTCCCAGTCCCATATCAGAGCAGCCTGCTCGATCATGCACATGGTGATGATGGTCTGCCTAGAGTTCATGTCAATTGCATTTGTCAAGATATTCTTGTTATGCACAATTCTAGCGGGTTTCAGCTCCCGGACAATGTATCTTGCTTTGGCGGGTTGTGAGCCAAAAAACCACCATGGAGTGGCCTTTGGTCACAAGGGGTTTTAGAAAACAAGATTACATGAAGGAAAGTAGAAGAGAGAAGAGGAGAAAAGAAGAGAATGAGGGCGAAAGGAAGGAAGAAGAAAAGAACCACTTGCCGGATGCCTTGGAAGTGACCTCTAGTCTTTTTATCACCATTTCTTTATCCTAGCTTTGATTGGGGCGTGCCTTAGCATTTTGGAAGCTAACTTCAATTTGCATGCACCCTTTAAATCTCAAAAGCATAGGGTTAAAAACCCAGGACAAATTGCCATTTGACACTGGCTCTTTTTCGCCACTGCCGGGGAGAAACCGTTTTCAATACCCCGACTTTGGGAGCCAATTTCTCCCTCTCTAAAGATTGGATTGGAAACATACCATATACCCCTAGAAAGCTCCCCTAGAGCTCTACCTGCTCTAAAAATCTCAAAGTTGTTGAAGAAGAATTTAGTAGACTATGAGCAAAACAAACAGACTGCCTTTCATGGGGGAAGAACAAGACACTAACTAGTAATCAAACCGAATAAGGGGGATCAAAATTGAACAAAGAAAGACAAGGCACTTGAGAAGGAGGCCCACGGCCTTCCTTCTCCTAATCTAACAATGGTGTCCTAACAATGAAGATCAAAGTGAAAATGAAGATTAAGGAGACAAAAAAGATGAACAAGGTGGAGGAGGAGGCCTACGTCCCTCCTCCTCCTACTCTAACTAGATTGAGGAGATGTAAAAAGCTTGGAAACAAGCTCTTAAATACACAATCATGAGCTGCCAGAGAGGCGGCTCACCCTTACCTTACCAAGGCTCAAAGCCCTAATATAAGGTCTTCGTGGATGAATGTTGCCCCAACTCCATGGCGCTCCGTTCTTCAAACACACCAACTCCTCCACCGGCTCCACAAATGAATATAACTCACAATCGCCATCACGAAGTTAAATGAACAAAACCAAGACAATCAAGCCAGAAACACAAACATGCACATTAACGCTAATTGCGCAAGGCCCATGATAAAACACTCAATCTTAAATTAAGCAACTAACCATATTCTCAATTTGAGGATTCACTAGGGGGGATCTTCCCTCCTCTAGTCCTTCTCCATCATCAATTGGATCCACTAGGGGGGATCTTCCCTCCTTTAGTCCTTCCATACTAAATCTAACCCAAACCTTAAATTAGTACCAAACATTCTACCCAAGGCCTTCCAACAACCATCTTCTACCATGCATATTGTATTCACAACTTAATTAACTTAAATTTCATCAAATTACCTCATAAAGGCATTGCTTGTTAACATTACATTCATAAAGGTAACAAATAAACAATATGAAAACAAGAGAGCCACTACGAGCTCTCACACGGGCTCAAGGAGATCTATTGATACAAGCACAAAATCCGAATCATTGCCAACAACGTAACAAGGCTCGCACTTCTCTTAGAAATCCTTGAGAGTTTTACTTGCTGCATCGTATTTGATATCCTTCTCGAAAGTGGCATGCTTCATAGTAGGATTCAAATAAGTAATTGTATTGCCTTCCAAATTAATCTTGGATCTCTTTGCATTTTGATTAGCTCCTGAAGCAGAGGGATTGCGGTTGAAGTGTTTCCTGGGCTGCATAGGAGTTGCCTCAAGTGATGCCATGCCCGATCGAGCTGTCCCTGAACTGGTCTCCTCATCCAAAGCAGCCGCAACTATCCTTCGCGCTATAGCCTTTCCCTTGGCCTTGCTTGCTGTGATCAGACGACACTCTAGATATTCGAGATATACTGCTCGTAGGTTCAGACAAATTTCTTGGGTGAGCTGAGATCGAGTAGGTTGGAGATGATGTGATTTTAAATTTCATATCTTTCAAATACTTCAACAACTTTTTCTTTTTCTCTCTTGCGTGTGTGTATCTCAACATCTCAATATATCCATTTTGTCTCAAAATAACAAATATCCTCTTGATGCATGGTTATGTTTTCACCGTATGCCAATGTAAATTTAGATCAAGTATTCGTGTAGGAAGAAAGATATGACCAATTATTGAATATATATTTGATTTGTTGTGATACATATCAATCTTATTAATAACAATTGCACTGACTAAGTAAGGTGTTACTGATGCTTGTAAATACTATACACTCAGTGCCTAAAATTATTACGGGGGGTACACTAACAAGTCAATTATATAATAAGCGAACAGAAATACTTGGTCATGGCCGATCCTCAGAGGTAGCGCTGGTACCGCTCAGCCGCGGCGGGCTCGGTCCGATCGTGGCTAGTCCTCAATTGAAGGGCAAGTCTTCACCGGCGGTCCGGTCGTGGTTGTGCTTCAATCGCCGAGATTGTCCAAACAGCAAAGTCAGCATCGCCCAAGGGCTAGTCGGGTAAACCCAGACCCTCCATTGCAGCACCACCATCGTCCAAGGCCAGTCGGGTATACCGAGGGCCTCCATTCTCTTTTTCAATCGGATCCACCCCTCTGGCCGGATTTCATCAGTAGCGTCAGGACCTCGGGCAGTGCCGTTGTTGCTCCGAAGCCTAATCGTATCACCTAAGCCGCCGAAGAGTTTTGCTCCGCCGAGTGAATAGCTCGGTAAGCATGTATTTTTGAAAGATGTCTGACAGGATGGTTGATTTTAGCATCCAGAGTAGAATAGACGTTGACAATGAAGACGATAACGATGGTCTTGTAGGGCCTAGCGTAGATTCCAATATATGCGTAATTTCTTCATGTCCAGCTCAGTTTAAAGGAAGGAGCTACGATTGTCGAAGCAAAAAAAACAAATGGCAAAGTTGGGCGAAGAAGATGAGGTGACAATGTGGCGCGAAGAAGAGGAAGTCGAGATGGATTTGTAGAATGTAAGTACACAATTGTGAGAGTCCTCGTAGGATTTTATAGATCCCATCGGTGTTGTCCACAAGAGGCAATCAAACCCCGTGCGGAGTTGGAAGCATTCTACTCTATCGGCTTCAAGGTCTGTAAAAATCTTCTTGAGATGCTCGCCATTAAGTTAAGTCAAATGCTGGTCAGTTTCGCCCGTTTCTCTGTGTTTATAAAGAGCTAAGATGTGTTTAAGCAGGGAATCACGTTTTTGTGGGGTGGATGCGTTGCCTCTGTGCTATAATGCCGGTGAAGGCTTGGAGTTGTTCTAGTCGGTCGGCCTGAGGCATCATTCACGCGCTCGTATCCGCGGACGGACATAAGTTCTTCCTTGATTAGGATCTCGCTAGTTTGTGGGGGTATTGGGAGGTCTTTTTTCCATATAAGCTCCCCTGCATTGTAGTCTTGCGTCAATGCAAGTCTGAGAAGGTGGTGCTTGATTCGGCTGTTTTTCGGGCCTCCTTTTTTCTGATATGCTAGCTGTTAAGTTAGATGCCGGTCGATTCCTATTCGTTTTGTTGTGGTCCTCAAGAGCTTAGATGAGCACAGTCATTGATGCTAAACAGAGTGTATCTTGTTTGCTAATGTTGCGATGGTATGTAGGAACTCGGGGTCGGATACTTGGTTTTGGGTTGATATTGAAGAGCCTGTATTGACGAATATTTAGTATTAACCATATAATTAATGGATGACTTGATATATTCATTTCTTGGTTGTTCACAAAGCTAAGGTCGTTCTGTTTTGGTTGTATTATTTTGGTTTGGTTGTATTTTTTTGGTTTTGTTGAATGTTGGAGTTTGCTTGCTGATAATTTGCTTAACATTGGTTTTGTGTGGTATTGCAGGATCCTTTTCAACAAAATGAAGTTGATGAAGATGAGGATTTTGATGTTGATAGCGACCTATCAACTGTGAGAGAGCGTGTCATGGCTGTAGTGGAGTCCCGTCGTGTAGTATCAGCATTGTCTGCGGTTTCCGTAATTCATTCTCCTGCCTCACCTATTTGTCAAACTTTACGTGTTGACGTTGATCGGGTTGCACGAGCAAATTATATGCAAAGATATAGTGATTTGGCAAAAGCTCGACGTGTCAAAGCAAAGGCATTAGCTAGATTTGCACCACGACGTTCACTGCGATTTGCAGCAAAGTCAAAATCTCGTTCATTGGATGCTCAGACTATATGATATGTTTATCATTATCTTAATTAACAACACGCCTATGTAATATTATTTATATCTCATTGTACTTTTGACATCTTCTTATTCTTTCTGTAGGGTGTTGTACTTGGTTTTCAAGCTTGTAAGATTAGAATAAGCCAAGTCCATATTGTCAAAGATGAAGAAGCTACCCCACCTCCTCTTAATCCTCCACCAATCCAATCTACCAATGGTGATGAACTCCTACTTGGTAGTGACTTGAATGCTGAAGACATGTGCAACGGAGTTTCGGAAGAGAGTCCTTTAGAAACGGACCGTCATTCTAAAGCCATGCAAGATCATGATGGACATGAGTCCCTTTTGGAGGATGAAAACACTATACTGCCCAGGAGTGTCAACGTTGGAATCGTCCACATGCCTCCTCATATTTGAAACAAGGATCCGGATTGGATTGCAAACGAGATGAAAAGGATTCACAAAAGTGATTCAATTGCGACCATAAACATGTTTCGGTACAAACTCGTTAAAAAGTCTTGCATGCTTATTCCCTTCTGTCGTCTCATTTGTTATCCTAGAGTTCGACCTATCTTGGAACAAGACGTTGGAAAATTGAAGAACAAGTTCAACAAAGGCTATCGTGAAGGCAATTGGGTAATGTACGTGTCTCTTTTTGTTGAGAAAGGCAGAGAAAAAATGATTGATACAGGTGATGTTGTGTGGACGAATCCTCTATGGAAAGTTGCTAATGAAGAGTTTGAGAAGACTCTCCAGTCTGATTCAGATCTTCAACACCTGAGCGACAAGTACTTTTATATGTACAAAGGTAACCACCGTCTTACGCCATAGATGCAACATATAGAGAGGTATCATAAAATAGATCCTTCGTAGTACATCTCCGTAGACTACATCGTACTTGATGCTCGTGGAGAGAGCAACCTGCTCCTGGACGGCTGGACGCTATGAACGACATAAATTGGTAAGTAATTCTCACAATGATTTGAATCAATTTATTTGTACACTCTTAAACTGCAATGTTTCTCATCTTTGATCTCGCTCTGAAGGTCTACCGAACATGACCATGTCGAAGAGGGTTTGTGTGCAAAATTGCAACGCACGAGGAAGTTCGGTAAATTGAAACTTGAGGATTTCAAGGATCTCATATCTCCGAAGGATTACAGAATATGCAAGAACGTCAAAGCAAAAAAGGAAACTTGGTTCAATGTAACAATAGACGTCTTCGTTAAATTTTTATATGCGGTAAGTTGGATTTTATGTGCTTCACTTTAATATTTTGTATTTTTTTTCACACCTTCTCCTCATTTTTATAATTCGTACACAGGAAGTTAGCGAAAGCATCAGACGACGCTGAAACAACTTACTACGCCACTGTCCCAAAGGATAAACAAACATGGCCAAGAGTATAGAGTACCATGGATAACACAATCAAAGCAATAAACAAATCAATTTGTGGCAAAAATTTGGACAAGATGGTCCCTGTCGCCAATAACAAACTTGGGAAAGTATTTCCAAAAGAGGTATACATCGCTCTCTTTTCAATTTCACTATGAGCCTACCCGTCCTTGAGTTCTATAACTCAAATGAACATTGTCAATCTATTTCATATGCAGATCTATTCACACTATAGCCAAAACCACAAACCGGATATGACAATCGATCGCTTACACATGGTAATCACTACCAATGCTCATTCCGATTTCAAGGGAAAGTGGCTACAATCGTGGAACTCAATAAACAAAGTTTGCCGGTCTGTCCACTTTCCAGAAGAGTGTCCAATGAAAGATAAAGCTTTGGTTGCATTTCTCCATCGCGCATCTTTTTAGCAGAGTTAACTTGCCCGTTATCAATGTGTTTACAATATTATTGTCGTTACGGTATTTTAAAATCGAACGGGTTCTCTTTATTTTCAGCTGGAACAATCCCTTGCAAGTGAATTACAAAAGCTTGTGGAAGATGGTAATCTCAACATTCACTGGTCTGCGGCTGTCTTAAAGCCATCTGCGTATGTTGAGAAGTGGAGGTTGCTCGTATGGGAGAAGGCATTCAGCAACTACCTTTCTCCAAATGCAAGCCCAAGGTTCATTAAAAGGACAAATATTCAAAAGATTGGTGGTGGCAAAGTTACTATTAAACAACTCTTATTTTGGTATATATTCAATTTGCAAATCACTTGTATCAAAATTTGTACCAAATATTTAATCAAATCATTCTATTATGTTTGCTTGAGTGCAGGTACTTGAAACAAGAGCTTGTTGCCAAAGGAGCATTAGCTTCTTGGTCCATTCCAGTAGATTCTGAAAACGTTTCAGTTACAAATGATCCCAACAGCATTTTCTCAGAAGCCTAGCAGAGGCAGTTTTCTACCTCACAATTGATGACCGGTGGTTAGTTCTTTGAGTGCAACGATAACTACGTCCATAAGCAGGAGAAACATCTTCTTCGAAACATAGGTTCAAGCGCTCCTTGCACCGCACCTATGGAGATAGATGACAACGATGACGACGACAACTTCTCGATATTACCAGGCTCACCTGTCCCACCATCTCTGCCTTCTACACCAGCTGCACAGCCCAAACCTCGACCAAAAAAAAAGCGACGTATCGCTGCTCCGGACCCTGTTGTAGATTTTGATCAAGAATCCGAAGAAATCGCTCCCCTTTCACAAGACATTGCAGGTTTAGAAGAACTTGATCTGACTCAGGCTTCAGATGGAGCAAAAATCAATGCAATTAGACGCGGTGCAAGATTGACTCAAAATTCTGCAGGTGGACGTACGAATGCGAGGACACCCCTCCGCAATCTTTCACCATCGACAACAACTCCCCGCATTCCCCTCGTCGCCTCAGTCAGCTAAAATTCGCCAAACTGCGTGTTCTAAAACCAAAATACATTGGTAGCAGCTCGTCGTCAAAAATATCAGTCACTTTGCCTATGTATCTCGAGAAGGGGAACATTAAAGATTTAATTCATCAATTGCTGGCAACTTGAAACTGAGATTTTCAAGTTCTTGATATCGTCCAGCACATCAACAGGGTACTATTTCTTACAATTGTCATATAGAATCTCCTTACTATCATCATGTACTTGTAAATCTATCATCCACTATCTAATTATTGAAGTGTATCTCAAATTGTAAAAGACCGGAAGTACTCGTCTACGGCGATGGAATATAATCCCAAGCATCCTGGAATTGATCTTATTTTTGCAGATGCTCAAGAGAACTTGCCTATGTCTGATGTGTTTCCTACAGAAATTCCATCCTAGAACCAACGTGATAAAAACTACTTTGAGAACCTCTTCTTATTTGCTGCGTATCTTTTGACAGACGTTGGAGCCATTTTTGTGATGCGTAAAACCATCATCTATTCTCTTTCTCAATTTTGAATTCCGCATTACAAGTATATTGTACTGACTTTCTTTGTACTTTTAGCATCGCAGCTCTGAAGGAGCAATTGACTCGCAACGCTCACCTCTACAACAGCCCTCCAACAACATTCACCCTACCTTCCTATGCCGAGTGCCTTGCGCAAGAGTTTGTTCGAGCTCCATCTCCCATTCTGTCTGACAGTACACGTCCACGTTTCAGCAATAATGTGCTTAAGCTTATAGACTTTGAGGGTGATGAGTGTGACCAGCACTTTAATGGTGCTACACCTTCTGCATAGTACGTAATTTGTTTTCTGATAGGTACTTGACATGATAGCGCCATACATTAGTAGTTGCCATCATCTATTATTTATCTATTAACAAGGGTTTCGTTAAAAGTGCCTTTTGATATGTGCACTTTTTTTGGGATTATTTTTGAATATTTTAATCACTAATTTTGAGATGTATATGCAAATATATAGCAATTTGGTTCCACTTCTTTGCAAATTATAATTCAAAATTATATGACATTTCAAAATAAGCCATTCTCATAACATCTTTGCCACAATTACATTTTTTTCTACTTTCCAATCAAAACATTTGAGGGGGACAAAAAGTGAAGCACTCGCCAAATCTTAAGAGGTGAGACACATGCCACACCCGTATGATGTAAGTTGTGAAATTTTAGGAATGCTTAAAGAAGGTGTGCCACATGTCTTATCTTGAGAACCATGCATGATTTGAATAACAATAATAAGAAGTGAGACATGTGCATCACCCAAAACCAACAATCTCCTCATTATGTTGTTCATAAAATGAAATACTAGATTTGCAGTGTAATACATTGAGTGCAATAGAGCATAAACTCCAAATCTTTGTACGAAATTGATGTGAATGAAATTTTTGTTGAATATACCTATATATATCTTGCCAAAAATAAAAGAACCAAAGGCTTTCCTAGAATTATCTTGTAAATCAACTTTGACGCCTTGGTCCTTGAGGGGTTAAGCAAGTCAAGCTCTTGCAAATTCCCATAGTTTAAATAAGGATGAAACACATGCCACCACCTTCTTCAAGCTCTTCTAAACTCCCAAATCTAAACTAGGGTGGGGCACATGCCACCACCTTCTTCAAGCTCTTCCAAACCCTCAAAATTGAACTAGGGGTGAGGCACATGCCACCACCTTCTTCAAGCTCTTTTAAACTCCCAAATCTGAACTAGGGGTGAGGCACATGCCACACCTTCAAGCTCTTATAAACCCTCAAAAATAAGCTAGGGGTGAGGCACATGCCACACCTTCTTCAAGTTTTTCTAAACTCTCAAATCTAAACTAGGGGTGAGGCACATGCCACACCCTCTTCAAGCTCTTCTAAACTCCCAAAGTTTAAATAAGGATGAAACACATGCCACACCTTCTTGCTCTAAATTAGCTTTAGGAAATATATAGAAAAGGATGTGGCACATGTTTTATCTGAAGAGCCAAATATCATAGTTGTATAAAACAAAAGAAACTCTGAACCTATAATGAAGTTAGCATGAATAAATGACCCTTTAACTTAACCTTCATGACATGCACACAAGATATTGGTAAAAGGCCAAGAGAACAAGGTAGAAGGGGGAGAACATGAACACTTCTTGAACCGTGAATGTGCACTGATTCTCTAGGCCTCAAACTCAAACTCACAACCAGAAATCTAAACCTATCACAATTGTTGACTACGCCTTCTAATACAGTCCGGTATGAAGCAAGATAATAGCAATTCAACAAAGTATCTTCAAATTCCGTGAGCGGGAAAGGAGAAAGGAAGCCTTTTACTTACAGACTACAAAGTCAAATGGGAGATTTCACTACTGTATTGCAGGCCAATTGTAGAAATCCTAACCCTTGTTCTCCCCCATAGAGGGAAACCCTAACCCTTGTTCTCCCTGATAGAGGTGTGGATTGTTACCAGGGAGCAGAGATCGCATCAACTTTCAATGGGTGCAAGTTTGGGAGGGTCGCCGGTGACTCGCGCCTCATCAATTGCAAACACAATCATATGAACGACGAGAACATCGTCTCGAACATGTCGTCTGACTAGCTGCTGCGCTATCGCTTTGTCGCAATTGCTGAAGGTGTTGCTGCTCCTTTCGACATTCTGATGTTATTATTTTTATTTTTTATTTTTATTTTTTAAAATTTTTTTTTGTCCCATCGCTCACACTTACCCCTTCTTCCAATTCTTTCCATGTTAGACATGCTTACTTAAGAGGGTTTTGGTCCATTTTGCATTTCTTGTTCTACGAGCAACCATAATTGCGGCTTCTAAAATATCACCTTTTTAGTACTGTATTTTTCAACATCTCTAATCTCTCATAAAAGCCTAGATCCGTGATGTATGATAAAGATATCTAAAAATGTTACTTTTGGTGATTGGTCTATGTTCTATTTGCACTATTAAAGTTTGGAGTTTATCAAGAGGATACCTACACACCAAAGTTTATGTGACTTAGCCAAAAGTTTATAAAAGTCTAAGTTTGATTTGAGTTTTTTGTGAAATGTTTAAAATAGCAATTCATATTCTAAAACCGTGATTTATAAGAAGAATAAAGACCTTATTAGGTATGCGTGTAAAGGTAGGGGTGAGGCACATGCCACACCTTCCTTTTAGGTCATCAGTCTTTGCTTGGTTTAGGGGTGTGGCACAAGCCACACCTTCTTTTTAGGTCACTAGTCTTTAATGGTGAGGCACATGCCACACCTTCCTTATAAGACATTAATCTTCACATGCCCAAAGGGAGTGAGACACATGCCACACTAATCAAATTGGGAGTAACATTTTTTAGGTTCAAAGGAGGGAAATACAAGTTCCTCTCCTTACAACCTATTAGATTTTATCCCTTTTTTTTTCTTACCGAGGAACTCACAAAATTGTCATACTTACAATGAATTCTCAATGATTACAGAATTTTGTTCATGTTCACTTTTACATATTGAATTGCACTTTTAACGAAACCAGTGTTTATTATCTTTATGTGTTTTCAGTACGGTTTTATATTTTTACTTATCATGATTATTGTCTATACCTTAACCTACACTAAGTGCTTCAAGTATTACTCTAAGTATGTCAATACACTTTAATCAAAGCCATGCTTGCCTCTAATAGTCACGTCAATCCTAATTTTGATGTAAATCCTTCAGTTCCAATTTCAATGCATCAATGTAGCTGTTCTCTTAATTCCATAACTGGAATCAAAATGTGGAAAAAATTTCAATTCTTAATCAGGGGCAAAAATGACCTCAAAATTTGTTAAGTTAGAATCGATGACGTTAGTCCTAATTTATTGACGGCAATGTCAAAACTTTCCAATTATTTGAGGAATTATAGAATGGAGCCAACATTACTTTCGCGCGAAAATAAGATCTAACTCCACAGATTTGGGGTACTCAATTGGACTAAATTAATTCTAAATAAAAATTATGACACTTAACTCAATGGTCATAGGGTCACAATCTCAAATAGAATGAGTGGTAATAGGGTCATAATCTTCCATAAAAAAAACAAAAAAGTACCAGAATTCACGCTCACCGCTCATCGCTCTCCGCTCACGCCCGTGCGTTTCTCGGCATCATCTAGAGCCCAAGATCTTGGAGCCGAACGTCTGGCTCATCGTCTTGTCTTGAAATGAAGACTAGAAAGCTGCATCAAAGTTTGCAGCTCAAGAGCTCCCTCAATATGAGCCGTCGCTCTTAACGTGCGTACAGATTAAGGCAAAAATGTTTAACAATGTCACCAACAGGAAAACTGCACCAGATGTGACACTTCTCTTCTTTTTTTAAAAAGGAACTCAAGCGACTTAGCAAAAGTTGCAAAGAGTGTGTCAAGAAGAAGTATGACACATATGCTAATTGTTTGTATTATGTAGAGGCCGCCAGAAATACGAAGGCAAAAATGCGCGTGTATGAAGCTGAACTCGCTAGGAGTTCTACTTTGAGATCCTAACCGCGAGCGTGTTAGGGAAGGAAAATGTCATTGGCATTCACGCAGGCGCAAAGTTTCTCCTCGCTACGAAGGTGACCACTCATACTCCTTTCTTTGGTATTGTCAAGTCGACGATACCCATTGCTCTTTGCAGCTTTGTGCAGCATAGTATTGCCAACACGACGGTGATTAGAACTAATTGTGTGCTATAGAATTATTTGTCACGTGTAATAGCTTGTCTCAGAGGTAAACAGTCTTTCAATTTAATCGTCGGGTCGACTATAAAATTTACTAACAATGTGACATGTATACGCCAGATGTTTGGAGCTTATAACTACGGGTTTGTAGATCGTGAAGACGTGAGGAGCAAAGTAGAGATCACGGGTCTTCGAGAACGGCTGGACATCAACGATTTCATGCACTCCAATTCGTTGTATACAATAGATCTTGTTTGACTGATCGCGCGCGGACCCGTATTTGTGCACTTCGAGTCTCCTCCGTCGCCACCGATGAATCTAGACTCTCCAACCAAAGGAGGATTCGGAGTAATGCGCCAACCAGAAAAAGTAGGAGCGCATGTTACTGATGATCCTAGCATCCAAGGCCTCGATCAGTTCCGGACGAACACGTTGCGAATCTGCTCGAGGATGGATTTTGAGCAAGATTCCGCCATTGCAATAATAGATGTTTAGGGAGCCGGGTCATCTCAGAATCCCATTGACATGGAGACAGATACGGAGTGGGAGGTGCGACAGAATCCTCCATTACACAAAGAGGATTTGGATGGCGATGCACAAGCGGGCGATATTGTGCATTTAGAGGACATCCTCTTGGAAGGCCAAGAGGTACCCGCACAGGACAAAGAGGGGCATGAACACAAATCTTATCATGAGGATGTCCTCCAAGATGAGGCCATCCTTGATTTGGTTGCAATAGAGGAGGCACAGCATGGTGGGATTATCCAAGGCGGACCGCAAAATCATTGTCGGTCGGAGGATGTTGAGGAGCCTGTTGGGGATCTTCGCCCCGACGTCATACAGGAGAAGGGGTCAGATCGTCAACCCCACGATGTACAGGAAGAAGGTTTGGATCTCCAACTGGATGGTGTACAGGAGAAAGGTGTTGATCGTCAAATCGTCGACTCGACGATCAGGACACATAGGGCATACGGGCCGAGCCGCAAGCTTGCATAGTCGAGTAACAGCCTCAAAACAATCCCGAGTCTTAGCCACCGTAGTCGTGGGTAAAGATGACAATGAAGTCGTAACCAATGTCATCAAACAACAAATTCCGAGTCCCTCTGAGATCATACATCTTCCAA
This sequence comes from Bryum argenteum, assembly GCA_037043015.1. NCBI lineage: Eukaryota > Viridiplantae > Streptophyta > Bryopsida > Bryales > Bryaceae > Bryum > Bryum argenteum. The sequence continues at coordinate 31,324,483 of CM073321.1, read as the reverse complement.
GCAATGACAAGTTCAATAAACTGCACTCATCTAATGATGATGACGAAGAACGCCTTGATTCATTTGCTTTCGAGTACAAAATCCTCACGGCCTTCGACAGGCAAGTGGATCAAAGTCGAGAAGGGATACTCGACCAAGGATGAGGAAAGAAGGGCGAAGAGTATCAACGGGCTTAGAAGAAGGAGGAGTACTGGCTCGCAAACTTAACGTTAACTTAGAGGCAAGCCCAGTCGGAGAAGATAGTAGAACAACTTTAGGCTCAAATGGCAAAGATGGAGTTGTTGTTGAAGATAACCGGGTTCAATGTTGATGCCGTCGTTCTCTCTTCTCCAGTGCTTCCTCCGTCGACATAGTCCTCCTCGACACCGATGCCTCCCGCGTTGACATCGTCCAATACGCTTGCTATAGAGGCAGTGGCTCCCTGTACACCACTGCCTACTTCGTCCACATCGTCCGCCCCTCGTCTTGCGAAGACCGTGGTCCCCACTACACCACTGCCCCTCTCTACATCGTCCCCCTTCCTCCTGCTGAGCCCGTGGTCCTGTCCACGCTACTGCCTCCTCCTCGCACATCGGATCCCTCTCCTCTGACAGAGCAGCAGCCGCTGCTAGCGACTTCAGATCATCGCCCCGTAGATGATGATGCTACGGCCACCCCCGATGCTGCCAAGTGCGCAGCCCCAACTCTTATAAAGTCACATGATTGTCGTACTGACGATGAAGGGGCCACGACATCATTAGATGCTTCTGCTTGCGTGGCTCCAACTCCAACAGAGTCTTCCAATCGTCGAGCCAACGAGGAAGGCGTTGCGGTTTCACTGGAGGCTCTCGATTGCGCTGCTCTAACTTCGACGGAGTCTCCCAATCGTTGAGTCAACGATTCCAGTGGAGCAGTCTCTTCGGCAAACGAGGACCTCATAGAGTCGACTCCTCTCTGCCAGTTGTCAACAGTTCCTTCCACTGCTAAGGGACAATTTGACCTTTAACACGTATTTCGTTATAATGGTAATATTCAAATTCTCAAAAACTCAATCGACCTAAGTTTGCACATATGTATCAAGCAAAACGCGCCTGTTGTAGAGCTAAAGTGCATACAAAAGATGTTGTAAGCAGCCAACGCAAAATGCATTCCAGCACTAATTTGCAAGAAGAGCACAACAAAACGATAAAGTCAATTAAACTGGGAATCAACAATCAACGCCGAATAAATCCAAACACTTGAATTGTTGACCTTTAAGGCACAACAATTGTACCAATACTTAACTACAAATACCAACCGCTACCAATGATAAGAGATAGGACTTCTACCTGCATTTCTAAGATGATTCTATTGGCAAAAAATCACCACAAGATAAATTTAAAGCTCAAGTCATTTAGCTCGCCTAGAGCTAAGATGACATATTTAACTAAATATGGACATTCCACGGTCTACAATTAAGAACAATAGTTGCAAAATGATTTCTAGAATCTAGGTTCTATGAAGATACTCTTCAAATATGTAGATTTTATCCAACGAGGAGGAGTTACTTTGAACATGTTAGGTTCATAAACAGCTGCATTATGCCTGATTTTGTCCTCGCCCAATATTTGAGCCGGATGACCACAAGACTCCAACATTGCCTTCGTTGGGATGATTTTATTTTCTCACATGGGTTAGGCATGCTTCAAGGCTTTAGTTGTGTTGAAACTCCAAGATGGCAATAAGCCTCTTTGGGTCCTTAGCGTACACAACGTACGCATCCCAAGAGCTGAGCTCCTCTTTTCGCTTTGTAGATGCCGTCGCCTCCACAATTATTATCTTGGAGAAAGTCACAAAGGTTTGGCCAACTATAATGAAAAATTGTCCGTCTTTGATGTCATTCCAGGATTTCGAGGCTCTCTTCAGGAGTTTACCGTTTGCATCAACTGGAATAACCACAATACTTTGCGCCTAACAGATATCACCTAGAGTGATGAGAACTGTCTTTAGGCAGTCGACCATTTCTAGCTCCAAGCTCCTAACGACCCACTTGTCCTTCCCCTTGTTCATTTGGGAGGTGTTGATCCTCTATGGTACCATCTCAAAATGGAAGGACTTTCTGTACTCTTTTCCGAATTTTGTCTCAAATTTTGCCGAGTACGCAAAATCAAGTCAGTTGTCTTTTGTACTTTTCTTCTCCTTCCTCTTCTCTGGCAAAACTGTGTCAGTTGTTGTTAGTTAGTTAGTGACTTCCTAGTACTAATGAATATAACCATTGTACTAAGCCCTCTACTAACGTTGATTGCTGAGTCCTTGTGCCATTTTGCTTGCAAACCCTCTCATCTCTTGAAGAGGGAATAGTTCTGCTTGCGGAGGTCATTGATGAACGCCGCGATGTTGAACTGCCACCTACGTCCCTCACCGTTCTCAATGACAAGGCTGAAGAGGAACTCCCTTCTGTTGTCGTCCCTCTGATTGAAGACAAGGCGCAACAATATATATTTACCCTTGTGGCATTCAACTGCAACAATGTGAATGTTCACATGCAAGGGTAGTATCCATCTTCAATGACCTCCTAATGCGTCACAAGGACCCTCCATCCTACAATTTTTACAGACCAACTAATGACGACCTCTTTAAACTGCCTCAGGGGCAAATCTTCGTCTACGATGTCCAAAAAGAAAGCCTTTTAGTCTACAGTAACTTCGAATGAACGAGTGAAGAAGTTGTGGGGGTTATTACCACGCACTGCCATCTCAAATTCTGCATAAGTGATTGCAATGGTTAGAGAGTGGACACTATTAGCGTTGAAAATTGTGTTTGAAATTATCCCCTGGTCGTGGATAACTTCTAATAGGTAATGATCCGAATTATAAATATCAAAAGCGTTACTCTTGGACTGGAGATAATAACTGCCTTCTCTACATGCAAACTTCAGCATGGATTTCTATTATTCCCGAACCTCATCTAGAAAGTTTTATTATACAGGCATGTATATTCCTCCCCTGTGTAATTGAGATGAGATAAGCATGTTCCAAGGTACAATCTTAACCCTATACAAGCTCTACTTTAAGTACTTGGATATTATCCTCGAGGCGAGGATAATTTCTCCTTCGTTTGGTTTGGAATGTTGGGTTTTGGAAGAGGGATAATTCGCTAATGCATGCCGGTTCTAGAGGAATGCGTGTTTATTTTTTTGCCGTTTATGGGGATAACTATTGCAACGTTTCTTTATTTTGGAGTCGTAATGAGAATGGGTAGAAGCACACTATGGTGGGTGCACTTTGGGCAAAAATCTAAGTATGTTAAGTATATCACTTTTCACGAATGCTTTGGGATTTCGTAAAATTGCCGGAACCTTTGAGTTTCTCTATCAGATCAATCTTGGCCGTCCAAAGTAGACTACCGGCAATAAAGTAGGAATTAGAATGACACATGGCCATCTACCATTGGCCGAATGACTGTGCAAATTATGTTGAAGTTTTTTCCCTATGTTTCTGAAGATTTATGCATTCAATTCGTTGTAGAGTTTCAAAAATAACCCAAATTTCCTTAATAATTATTGAGTAAATAGCAAAATCTTGGGAATTTTTACACAAAATATGCTTCATGAACATATATTACACTTATAATGAAGAGGTAATCGAAATCTATAACCTAAAACCCACAAAATGAAGTATATTGTTTTTTAAATATACTTTGTCTGTCACAACCTTGGTATATAAATATACTCACTACGGCCAAGCTATGAGGAGTTTATTAATAGAAAGGAGATTTTTTTTTCCTCATCTATATATAAAATTATATTTTTCCATACCATCCCTCAAAGAGATAGTATTTAAAACTCTACAACGAATTGAATGCATAAATCTTCAGAAACAGCTCTTTGTGACAACCTTAGTGTGCTTCTACCTGAATGTTATGTCCGGGCCTTGGATGAAATACACTGATTTTAACACATATTTTTAGAGATTGACACTTTTATCTCGAGATAATCTTCCAAAGTCCTTAATTTCTCCCAATATAACAAATATGGGGTTTCATGTACTAAGTAGACTAGGGTTCAGTATGAATTTATAGCCAAATGAGAACATGGTTGAGATAACATTATATTGGTAGATTTTGTATAATTTATATCTTAAGTGCAAAAACTGTCAAAGAGTATCATCTTTGGAGGTGTACGGAATGACGTCCATTTGGCCATGCGGTGGTCTTGTTCTAAATCCCCTTGTGGTTCTTTGAGCATTGCATTGTGTGTGTAGCAGATATCGACACCTATGTAGGTATACAATAGTAGCCTCTAATTACATTGACAAGTTTCAATTGCAAATGACATCAATAAAGAAGTACATGTATTTTTATGTAATTTAAATTATATCATGACACATACATTGAGTATTATTTAGAGCAATCGTTCTAGTAGAAGCAATTATAGAGAGACATAGAAAGTAGAATATAAATGTATAGAATATCACATTAATCAGTAAAAGAACGGGGCAACTACGGATGGATGGGGCTACTTAGTTGAAACTCATATAAAAAAACTCCGGCTAAACCTCACTTAGACCATGGCCCATACTTGAGAAGCCAATTCTTGAGAAGTCATCGCTTTTTTGATGTAGTGTATGGGAAGAAACTGTTCAAGGCTTTCATGTCGAGTTTTTTCTATATTGATCTTAAAAATGCTAAATAATGGGTGGTGGTTACTTTTCCCAATGGTCCTCTCGCTTTTTAGTAACGCCCTGCTCATTGAGGTAGGCTTGACTACAAGTTCAAGAGCCAATATCATTGTGAAATTTGTTGCCACGGAGGACAAACATGTTGTCTATGTTAACATTTCCTCTTTATATTCTTTCGACTCAAATTTGCATGTGTAAAGCTTCAGTTCTTTGGCATCTCAATTTATATGCCTTCCAGTGTAAAATACCTATAAGCATGTTTTGGCCAGTCCGTTGGATGTTTGGGATGTAATGGTACCGTAAATGACTTGCACCAAATGCTTGCTCTCTAATGCTTACAGGAGCGTTATTGACCTATTTACTACTCAACCTTTTTTTCTAGTGTACTAGGTAGAGTCCCTTACTCGCGTCGTTTAAGCTTCAATTGTGTTCATGAGGTCGTTTGTGTGTGAAGAAAATAGTTATACACCGTAGCTTCGGGACAAAGTCAACTTATCAAATTTGAATCTAAGGACCAAAACTTCTATTTGCAAACTCGTATAGTGTTTGAGTTGAAGTGTATACGATTGCCAAAGTATTAAGGTAGTTCTTCAGAGAAACAACCTAACATAGTAGTTACGACTCAATGCACCAACTAACAACGTTGGAAAGTGAGAGGGTTTCCACATGTTGTCTAGATGTTTAAGAGTAAAGTCAGCTAGTAGGAATAGAGTCAAATTGGAGAGCATATTAAGCAGAGAGGTCGACTACCACTTTATCCAGCAAAGATCATAGTAGCGATGAATATATATCTACATGAGAAAATTTCTATATACATGCAGAGTTTAGGACTTATTGCCATACAAACAACCAAAACTAAGCAAGAAAATCAAGAAGAGATGATGTGAGGTTACCAGCAAGAAAGTGCAAGTGTATTAATTAGCAACACCTTTTCAAAGACTTGGGAAGTACATATAGGGAGTGAGTTTGACAAGGGTATGAAATCTAGCCAACTAATAGGTCGACCAAAACTTGGTAGGTAGGTCGACTATTGGGTCTCTAACCAACTAGAGGTTTCCTTGCTCAGTATCGCCTACCGGCTCTATACACTACAACAAATCCAGCCCAATGTGACTAGGTTTTATGACTAAAATCGGGCATAAATCAAAATGTGACTAGCACCATTTGTAGTCATTTGGACTTAGTCGCTTCAGACAATCTGACTAGCAGTCATATCGGACATTTTTTGTTTCCAATACTGCGTTCCCACACTGTTTTGGGACCTCAAATAGGGACGTGCACTAGGACTTGGGAAAATATGACTGTGTAGAGTCACATATGTGTGACTACATAAAGTCATCAATTTGAAAATAGTGACTATGTAGAGTCACATATGTGTGACTACATAAAGTCATCAATATGAAGATAGTGACTAATTGTAGTGAGGTATCAGTCAACACATATATGGTTTTTTCACCATGCATAGTAATGTAATGGTGACTGCATTGAGTCATATTTTTGGCTGACGTCGAATGTGACTATGTGGAGTCATAGTTAATGTCGTCAACGTGGAATGTGACTCTATAGAGTCATATATTATGTTGTTGACATGGAATATTAATGTTAGTTATGTTTTTAGGTGCCGTGGATTATGATTGTGCACCGTCGTAGTATAGATGACTGGTTTCAGTAAAAGGATAGATGACTGGTTTCAGTCAAGGGTAGATGACTGGGTTTCAGTCACAGTATTGGAAAGAATGACTCGTGGTAGTGATAAAATTCTTACCGTGTATGTGGCCCTATGACTGCGTAGAGTGATGATTTCTTTGACTGAAATTCACATTCCACATCAGTACCAAAATTATACAATGGAGACATATATGTGGGATTCAATGGAAGGTACATACAAGGTTCAAGAAATTGCAACAATGTTCAACTGTACTTAATACTCTCTAGATTGTAAACTTGATTAAAGATGAGAGACGATCATGCATGAAACACAATACCTCAGAGAAGTTCATATAGCTTTTAGGTGGACAATTGAGTTGTTGCCTCATTGCCAATCAATAGAAAGTGCCAAAGAAAAAGAACATGTAAAATCACTTCTCCTCTAGCAAATGTGACCCTCTAAGTATTCATCTATACTCCTACCTCAAAGTACTCCTCAACACCTCTTACCTTCAACAATCTTCTAAGAGAGAGAGAGAGAGAAAGAAAGAAAGAAAGAGAGCTCAAAAAATGAGGGGCTGGAGGTTGGTTTCCCTTAATATTCTCAACCCTAACCCTAACCCTAAACAAAAATGGAGGCAAGGTCCACCTTCGCCACGTGTCATTTTTTTACTGAGTCTTTTAAGGGTTTATGACTTTGTAGAGTCATCAAATTGAAATATATGACTACTATTAGTCACGTTAAGGACTACGTGACTACATGTAGTCACCCAAACCAACTCTATGACAGCACTAAGTCATACATAAACCAAATACCAATACCATACAACTATGTTAGATATGACTGCATATAGTAAGCAATCAAAGCATGACTATGGGAACTGCGCAGGGGAACATATGTCTCGTTCCTGTAGACGTTTCCATCCACGTCCTCAAAAAAATGACTACGTTTATGACTAGTCCATGACTAGTCTGTGACTAGACCGTCTTATGACTGATTTTTGACTAAACTGATGACTACGCAGTCACATAGGCCGGTTTACATCTAGTCACATTGGGTTGGATTTATTGTAGTGATACCTACCAGGTATAGGTCGGTCCTACTTAGCCTAAGGTAGTGTTTGTGGAATATATGGTCAACACCATACTATTGCCTAAAGAGAGGACTAGATCCAAATGTCCAGCTACAAAATTTGTTGAATCAACAGATTTTAAATTGTACTAAATTAAAGACTCACTGCACAAATATGTAACTTGTTTCAATAATGCATCATTCAAAGTAGGCAGTTGTAATTTATTTGTATACTTTAAAGTTTGAAAAAATGTGCTTTCAGCTCAAAATATTATACCAATCATTTAAAAACTCAAATATACAATCATCTTTAAAGACAAAATCCACGCATTAGTTGTTTGGTGTGCTTCAAAGTACAACTGCTGTCTACTCAATTAAAAATCTTTGTCTATAAACACTATGTATATTCTGATTCATTTATTTTTTATTGAAAACCAAAACTTTTGATTTACCTCCTACCCTACACGTTCACCGCTCAACAAGTTTACCTTCTCTATCACTTCCAAAGTCTTGCTTTCTTTACCCAAACCTTTCATTTGCTTTCCTTTGATAATTCTCTTCTCAACATCATCTAAGTCTAGAATTTGACCACCTTTCTCTTTATTGCATCAGACCACAATTCATACATATTCATTTTACAAACTAGTGTTAACAAGAATGGCCTAAGATTAAAATTTCTAATCTCAAAAAAGTGCGTAACATTTTCCAATAATAAACACCCCCTTCATCATCCTCATTGTCAAACATTAACAAGTCACTCTGAAAAGAGAATGCTACGTCAGCTTCTATTCTTTGGTATTGTTCTTCTATTTCTCTTTGTCTTCCATCTATACAATACGAACATTCTCAACAATAGCATCTAAGTTTATGGATTAAACGTTTAGTCTTTGCCTAAATAAAAGTCTCTCCTATTTGACGAAGCTCTCAAACTTGCCTACTACTTGCTTGTCTTCAATAGAGCCTAATGCCCCTTTGTTTTAGGACGTGCTACATTTGAGAGCTTTAGATCCACTAAACTCCATCCCCCCTTTAATCTTCTTTTTATTGTCCTTCACTTTCTTGGAAACATTGCTACGTTCTCCATAATGCCTTCAATCCCAAATGCAAATCTCAATTAAAAAGTTCTACAAGCTAAGTCCAAGAAACTACATATAGGATAAGAGAGGGCATTATTCTCACATTATGCTCCCATTTATTTAATGTCCACATCCCATTGACTAGTCAAATTAACAAGCGCGTATACGTAACATCACAATTGTCAAGGTTTTTAAACTAACGTCACAAAATAAGTGTGTCCAACTTCACTTCTAATCTATATTTAAAATGCACACCATTTGATGTAACTAATCTAACAATGGCGGCTGTCATCACTTACAAATTATTATATGCTCAATTTAATGCTCACATGTTTAAGCCTGACTGATGTACGCCAATTAATGATATCATCTTAAATTACTTGTATACCTAGCATCCTCACAATCTTCAAACACCAGCAAATTTTACAATAGAAAAGTATTTATCACCTAGACTATCTCTTGGTCAATTTCCAAAATACTTACCTTGCCAATTATACACATTTTTTTTATTTGCAGTAATTCCATTGTCTTATAACAATGGATTATCAACAGGACCGCTCTTTCTCACCTTCATTCTACATGATCCTTTCTTGTTCAAAAAATTAAAATTTTTGGTATATAATTGTCGACTTTATTACTTCATTGGTGCTTCTACATGTGTTCATCGTTATGTGTTGAACAACCTTTTCATGCATTATTCTTTGTCTTTTATGAGTTTATGTAGAACATGCAAGTTACTGATCTTTTCACTCATGTAGTTTTTAGTTGCCCTTTCACTGACTCTTTTGTCTCTTGCTATTTATTTCTTGTCAGCTAACCGCCGCTATGATTCTCGCCATGTGCATTCTAATATTGATTGCTTGCCAATGTGCTCTTCTTACTCCAGTTATTTGTTCATGCTCGGTTGACTTGTCCATAGATATGATATTTCTCATGCTCATTCTCGAATCAATTGCTAGCCCTGAAACTCTTCCTACTTCACCTCTTCTTTTGAGTCTAGACCCGACTTTGTTATTGTCCTTCTCTAATATTGTTGAGGACGTATTCTATAGAAACGACTTAACGAAGGAAGGATCGAGAGTTGTAGTCGACTTCTAAAGTCGAGCAGCTAGAAGCAAAAGGAAGTCATAAAGACAAAAATGACTTAACTAACTTTGTCAACTCAATCCTTGTGTATAGTGGATTTTAGTAGATCGACTACTAGGCTGCAGAAGTTGACCTCGGGGAGGTCTTAGAATGAACCAAAAAAATTCAATTACAAAAGGGAGTCGACTGGTCTCGAGTTGGTCTCGAGTTCTAAACCGTGAAGCCAAGGACATACAATCATATCAATTCCAGAATCGACTTGCTTTGGGTTACCACCAAGAGATAGAATAATATAAAGAGCGAGTAACACCTTCTCAAGAGAAGGTGGGTACATATAGGTTGCAGGTCTGACACTATTGTCAGACCCAGGGTTGTCTTATTAGACACTGTCGGACGTCAGACAGACACGACATGTCCGACAGACATTGATCCTCAAAGTGTCTAATAGAATCTACAGAATCTTTTTTTTACCCTTGATTTACCTTGTCCACGTTGCATCCTACGTGGATGCCACGTGGTGTGTACAACTCAGCAATACGGTTCGAGACTGCGCCACATAGGACTGGACCGGCGGTCGCCCCGTCTAGACCGGCGGTCGCCCCGTCTAGACCGGCGGTCGCCTTAGTGAAAGCCGATCGCCCAGGGTAGACCGACAATCGCCCATGAGCGACCGACGATCGCCCGGGGCGACCGGCGGTCTCGCTTGACCGGCGGTCGCCTATTTTTGCCCCTGGACCGGTGGTCGCCTAGGGTCGCCTTGCATTGGAGGCTTCCCCCGAGTACAATAAGTTATTTTGCTATCCAACATTATCCAAAATTCTCGTTATACAAACGTAGATGAAGCATTAAGAATTTAAGATGAAACAAATTACAACAATCCACGAACCGGTGAAGAAAAGGCTAACATCAACCATGAGGTTTGAAACTCATGTAACAAAAAATGTGGTGACATACATATGTGACTAGTGTAAAAAGGGAACATAATTATAAGAGTTGCAAAAATCTATTAAAACTGGAACAATATGTCAAAAAGTAGATTGTATATATTGCAAGTATAATTTGTGAATTACATGGCTAAATGAGCACTCAATGACGTGAGATGGTCATCCATAGGAGTCTATGAATTGCAAGAAGATATACTGATATTATAAACTAATTACTGTCCTCTCTAAACACAGACTCCGGTGGAAGCATATGATATGGTTTCCCCATCAAGCGGTTCACCACCTCCCCACAGGTCATTCTCTTCTCCGATTCATGCCTGGTCAGTGATAACACTTTTGATAGGAATGAATATCGCACCGTCGAATTCGGAAATAATTCTTCGTCGAATTCGTTATGCACACCAATCAGCTCGATGAGCTTGCCAACAGCATACGAATCTGATGCTACTGTGGTTTGATGTCGAAGTTCCTGGACGTTCAAATTTGTATCAAAACTTTGAGGTCCATAAGTATAGAACATCTCGGGCACCACCCACCATCGACGTGCCATATCTTCTTCTTTTTTCTTCTCCGTCTGGTATCCGTAACGTGAAGGCTGTTGTTCTACTATGCGAGATGCCATCCCCCAGTCACACACTCCAATACAAATCTTGTCTTCTCCGATAGTTGAGAAATGCAATAGTATGTTCGAGGGGATAGGTCATTGTGAAGTACTCCTGTCTTATGCACCACATTCATGATGTACACTAAACCCCAAGCTAACTTCATCCTATGCTGACGGAAAAGGCTAATTCTGAAAGCCTCCTCTTGAGTGAGACTGAGAACTTCCTTTACTCTCGACCAGTGAAGATGTTTGTCGCCGACCTTCTCATCCAACTTCAACATTTCGTGTAGTGATCCTCCATTCCAACAATATGAGTAAGCTTCGAATGTCCTTGTATGCAACGCCCAAAACTTGATAATTCCTGGATGATTCAAAGGACATACAAGAGCTTCTGCTGCAGTCTCTATTCTCCTCTTGTGAATATTCATATTCTTGGAAAGCTTTGCTGCAAACTCGATATAATCTGGAACGTGGTCTACTCCAACAATCCGCACCTCCCGCACCAGTCCATGGCCTCCCTCCATGTCGCGGGCTGATAGAGCTTCTATCGTAGCGTCTTGAGGAATCCACACCACCCCCGACCCTGTGTCTCGTTCAAATGTGGCGCGCAAAGCGGTTTTTTCCCATGACACTTCTCGGGTTTTATTTTTGCTAAGCATTTAGACATAGAATTGCCACCAATCCATCTTGCGTTTAAATTGGTCCTCCTCTTGTGTTAGACGCCTCTGTCCAAATTGCTTCCTCCACAACTCCTTTACATTGAAGATGCATTGTTCAATTGTATTCTCCATCCACAACTGGTACTGCGAATGATAATCCACATCTGGAATTCATCCGATTCCGCCATGGCCTTCAAAATTACCGCCTCCAATTTCTTCTTCAGTCTCCCTTTGCCCATGCTAACATTCTTCAAGTAGTTGTGCTCTAGGAATTGAGCCTCCATTTCCTCATACCAATCCAAGCATGCTTTTTCCGCAAACCTAGTATAATCTGATGTTGGGAATCCGGTTACTTCTTTTGGGTGTCTCCTCTTCCTCTTATGGCCTCCACTTCCACTAGGTTGTTGCATACCAAGGTCTGGTGCAAATGTTTCGGGGGCATCCAGATCCCATGTTCGTTGTCTCTCCTGGTGCTTTTTGGATTTACTCATCGTTGAACTTCTTGAAAAAATCGGCAAAAAATCTCCCCCCTGCTATCAATGTGCACCAAACCCCAAAAACTCCTCAGACGACCCGGCAGTGCGCATCATTAAGACGAGCATGGACACAGGGCGGAGGAGAGTTCGATAGCGGTTTGGGGAAAAGTAATAACAAACCCGCGCATTGGGATTTATATATCCCTGGAGACCGGCGGTCGCCCTACAGTCGCCCACCGCCAGTCGCCCCAGGTCCCGCTGTCGCGACAGCTGCACCGGCGGTCGTCCTACGTCCCGCTTTCGCGACAGCTGCACCGGCGGTCGCCCTACGTCCCGCTGTCGCGAACAGCTGCACCATGGGTCGCCCTACCTACAGCTGTCGCGAACAGCTGCACCGGCGGTCGCCCCACCTCAAGCGTCGCGACAGCTGTACGTGCGGTCGCGCCCTCACTGATCCGCCGGTCGCCACGCAACATCGTACCTCTATCTGGACCGACGGTTGCCTTGATTTTGTGATCGCCCCGGCGCGAGGTTGCCCTATATATTCCCCCATTGTATCTGAACTTCTTATTTGGGTTTACGGGCCTTGGGCGTTCTCTTACATCCATTAAATTGGCTGCATGCTCGTTCCGGGTTGGTAATAACTATTCGCCATTTTGGCTATTTCATCCATGGCTACTTTCGGGCAACTTAGGAAGGTAGAGAACGACATGAAGAGGAAGAGGAAGGGCGCTCCACAATGGAAAAGAGTACACGTGCTTCAAAATCCAAATAAGCTTGCCTTCAGAGGTTGGGAAGATGAACGAGATATGTGGACGATGGCCACTTGCGAATCGTTCATTGATTGGTGTCACATTGACAAGAAATTCCCTCTGTCTCGTCACCATTTTCATCAGCGCACCAACAAGGCAAATCTTAAGTTTTGCGAATGCCCAAACTTCAAACAACAATGCATTGAGGTTTACCAAGTCCTGTATGGCATGCCATGTGTGGAGCGCAACGAGGTTCCATTGTTTCTTGCTTGTGGAGTATACGCCGAGGTTGCTCTTGGTAAACGAGTGGATTGGACAACTGTCAAAGAGGGGAAGCATGTAACACGACCTTCAACGAGTGACATTCCAACAGGCATTCTAAGATTCCCTGACGCTCCTAATGGTGGCATGGGAGTGACGAGGTCTATTACCAAGGCTATGGAGGAGGCTTCCTATCATAGTGCTACATCGGAAGAGGACAATGACTCAGATGGTTCGCGGCCTCGTAAGGCGGTGCGTCAAGTACAACAACCTCTTCCTCCCTCCAGCGTTGTGATTGATGCGGATCATCGTCGTAATTTACCTGGCCGCGTTCCTGAAATAGGTGGCTCTCGCCCTCCAATAGCAAGTAATCATCCACCCATAGTAGAGCCCCATGGTACTTGCATCTTACCATTGGAAGAACTTGACACATCTTCTGATCTCAAAGCTCTTCTGAAGAGCAAAGACGACGTCATAGCAAGATTGCAAGCAGATCTCGAAAAAACACGAGCAATGTATGAGGAGAAGGTGAAAGAAGGGGACGAGCTTTCCGTGGAATATGCACGCATGCGCGAGAAGATGCAAGAACTATCTCACCCACGTAACATTCCTGGAGATATAGAGAAATCAGACATGGCGTATGTTGATAGAGTTGTCTTCAACCTTACAGAAGACTTGGCATTTGGAGAAATGTCACCGCAACGCCCTATATTGCGCCGTCCTGTGAAAGCTCAGCCATGTCTTGTTAATATGTCGGGCTTCGAACAAGAAGAAGATGTACGATGTGATTCTCAAGATTCTTTATCTTTACCGTTGTTTACCCCCTATTCGTAATCCCCCTTTCATGTCTTCTGATGGATACAACTCCTTACTAAAGGAAAAGCAACAACTGCAAGCTCGTTTGGAGCAGTTGTCTGCCACTTACTACCATTGGAAGGTGGCATGTATACTTTCGGTGGACAGAGGGAGACAAGTTGCAGCGGAGCTCGAGAAGATCGATACGAATTTTACTAGTGGAGCTGGTCGACGAACATTCAATATGACCTCGTGGCCGAGTGTGGATACATTGTTTGATAATCTTCCTATGATGGACATCAAGATGCAAGATGTCACTTCTACAGAGGTTGTAGATTGGAGCAAGGCCGGGTGGAATTTCAAACACCACATGTCGGCACATGTTGATGTAGCATCCAGGACATTATTGTGGCCCAACCCTCCGCAGTTTGTATTGGATCACTCTACGTGTCCCATATGCCTAAATCCATTTGGACCTGAGGGTGGATGGGCTTTAGGCTCATGTGTCCATATGTATCATCCGCAGTGTCTCTTAGTTCATTGTTTGACTCAAAGTCGCTGTGCTATATGCAAAGCGCCTTTTCACGAGCGGTTTTACGAGATGTTCAATCTAAGAACTTATATGCCGCCTTCTTGGGAACACAATGCTGAGACTACTGACGAGGTTTGATTCTGGGGTAAAGACCTTATTTGGAGTTGGCGTAGACGTGAACATGATCTCGAAAAGAGTACTCCTAGCTCCCAATTGAATTGGGGGACTGACCCAAACGAGATTCTAAGAGTTGCACCAATACTTGCCGGACAAGGTCCACAGCATGAGGGTAATCGGATGTTCTTCTTCCAATGCCTTGGAGGCTATTTTGATGTGAGCTCTAATACATTCAAGTGGGGGCCCCATCCAATGGGACATCGATGGAATCAATATGGGAAGAGAGTAACCAACGGTGAAGGTCATGCGTCGATGGAAGATTTGGAAGAGTGTCAATATGCTGAGTCTACTTGGGGGCCACGATACCAGTCTCAAGCTCTAGACTATTTACTGGATGTATATAGTCCCCTCACAAGAAGGACTTTGCAGTACTTGAAAGACTCTAGAGTCTTAGATCTGATCTTAAATGCAGATGGTCCATTCAATCGAACTCGTGCAAAGCCCAAACTTCTTGTTGGAGAATGCTCCAACCTTCAGTCTAGTGAATGATAATTACGATATTGTCAATCCATACACTCCAGCATAGCGTATGGTTTTAGCTATATAGGACTATATTTGATTATATTATTATCGAGTGGCAGCTTTTTGCAACAATGTATCTCATTTCCTATTGTACTGCTTTCTGCACCGATTAAATCAATGGTATGTATTTGGTTCACTCCTTTGCTTGTGGTCTATCGATTGTACTTTGTCAGCTTTTATTGTAACTTACATCTTCATAGTCCATATAACCCGCCCAACCCCTTGTACCAATGCATAAACACGTACTTACGCATGATGAAAGGTAAAAACAAACTTCCATATATAAAGTGTATGCGAAAAAGTACATAGAAGAAATTACGTACACTTTCCCTACACCTAATTAACGTAAATCAAATATCGTTTGGTGAATGTTGGGGGTGTAAGTCCATCGTCTCTACGTTAAGAATCTTCAACTTTTTCCTTGCCCTTTGAAAAAAGTGATCGTTGCGGTTCCAAATCAACGTTGATTGCGTTTATGTTGATGTCAACTTTTGCGTTACTTTTACGATGAGCCCACTCTGCCCATGCGTCCTCGAATCGAGCATTCTCCTCAGCTACACGTAGTTGCTTCGCGAGTTTTACATTCTGGTCTTCACTCCATTTCACCAGCCTCTTTAATTTGTCAACTTCCTCTGGAGTCTTGCCATACTTACCCGCAAATGCCAAATCACAAATGCGTAGCATCTCTTTATCTACCTCTAGAGCAGTAGATTCTTCAATATCCGTCAATCAATCCCTCCTCTCAGCTAGGACCCCTTCCAGGTAAGTATGTTTCGCTGTCCAGAACTCTACGTAGTCTTCTATGGAAAGGTTGTTTGAATGTTTCTTCTCCAAAAACTTCTCACGAGCTTCTTTTTGTAGCACAAGCATGGTCTCCATGTCAGCTATGCTGTCTAGAACTTTTTCCGAAATCTCCCGACAGTCTTCTTGTACATCGTATGGTTCAGTGGGAGAAAGGGCTCTTTCTTTGAGGGCTTCCAATTCCTTTCTATGCTGCACTACTTCCTCCAATTGCACGCAAGTTCTTATACTGAAATTGTGCAATACGATAAAATCATCCATGTATTCGGATAATCTTCCACCCACTGTTCGGAGTAGATTTGACTCATAGGAAATCCCCTCCACCCAATTTATTGGAGGACCATTTGGTTCACTCAGTTCACTGAGCTCATATTCGTGTGTGTGTTCATCCTCCGTCGATTCGGAAGAAGACCCTGCTGTGGAAAATTCCGCGTTGGCCTTAGAACTCATAGGTATAGTTCCAATTCCATCTCCTTCAATAGTCTTTGATGTCTCTCCAACCTCTATTGGTTCGGTCTTCTCTTGTATAGGCAAACGTGGATGCGTCCACCAATCCACCTCCTTCCCGAAAATCATTTCCGCATATGCCATTTTTGCCAAAAAGTAGGGAACCTCATATTTAAAAGTATGGTTGTTACCGTATATCAAATGCCAAGCATATATGCATCTTGCTTTAAATAGGTAATGATGGCACTCTCGGAGGTTTGCTTCGTTCTTGTAGCGTTGAATATTGTGCCGATGTAGAGGAAAGAGCTTGTTGATGTGGCACCACTCCACATATTTCTCACATATGGCAAAAGAACACAGCCCCGTCTCTTCCTCCCATCCTCCAAATGCTAATATCTTTGGATTCTTCAAGATGTCTATGCGCTTCTTCTCAATCCGACCTCGGTCATGGCGCACCATGGATGTACCCGCTACAACGAGTAGTGCCTCCATAAAAAAAAATTCGTAGAAACACAAAGTCCCTCTACGAGCAAGCAAGCAGCAACACTGAAGTCCATACTAGTCAATACGCGAAAAGGAGGGACTCACAAAGTGTGAAAATGGACTGTCCGTCGCGTTTTTAAGCACTGTAATAAGGCGACCGGCGGTCTACAAAATCTGCACCGCTGGTCGCCCGCCGGTCCAGCTATTGCCCTATCTGTACCGCCGATCGCCCCAGCGACCGACGTTCGCCCATAAGCTATACCGGCGGTCGCCCTGTGACCGACGTTCGCTCATTGGCTGGACCGCCGATCGCCCCAGCGACCGACGTTCGCCCATGAGCTGGACCGCCGATCGCCCCAGCGACCGACGTTCGCCCATCAGCTGAATCGGCGGTCGCCCTATTTGCAATCGGGAATTCACCTCTTTATGTTGAATGCGAGGGCATGAGGTTTCATAGCAGCTCTTACGAGGATGAGAATCATGAGATGAGGATGAATATTGGATGGGGGAGGGATAAAAGAGCCCTATAGTTTATAATGTATTAGTTTAAAAATTAAGAAGGTACGCATAGGGTAGGAATTTCGGATCGTGGGTCCCATAATTCCCATTTTATGATCATTCAATTCATAAGAAATGGACAAGAGATGTCTAAATGGATAATAATGAATGGGAGGAAGGATGGGGTGAGAGTTCCTCGTCCTCTTCGTAGGCATGAATGGTATATATTATTTTGTATGATGTATATTTTAAGAAGTCATATTGTGCCTAACCATTTATAATAAGTGATAAAATGTGAATTCAATTATAGAGCATCAGCCTCTTCAATGCATGAAACACTTTAATGCATCTAATGATTCAATACCTACAATCTAAGAATGTAATCCAAGGTAGTCAATTCCTAGCATCTAAATAAGGTACCATTTCTATACCAAAACTGCACCTCATATTTTAACATCACATTCAAGAACAATTTCTAGTTTCTTTTTATATCAGTGGAGCCTTTAATAAATTATAAGATCTCCGTATACAATATCCGACTGATAGATTATCCTCGCAATGAGTTTATGGGCTCATAACATTATGAAATTGGTTAAATTGAGAGGGGGGAGGATTTTGAAAATTTTGGCAAGTCAAATAATAAGGCCTTGAAATACAATTAAGTGAATGGGATTAGTGCATATAGCCTAGTAAGCACTGAGAGAAATAGTTGCTTACCAAATTAAAAGGTGATATATCATGACATATTATATGTTTGGAGAAAAAATGAGTGACCACCATATGAAGGTAAATATTTGAAGTCAAGAAGACTAATGATTTGCGGACATTCTAATCAATCCATTACTGAGGGTACTTTTGGAACCAATATTTGATGAAAATTTTATATTGAGAATTTTGAGAATGTTGAAAATTATAATTTTGTAAATTGTGATTAAACTTGTATCGATCTAAATCCATATTACACCACAAGAGTATCCAATGAGCATAAAATACATTTTTCATCTATCATGGTCACCGCTCTTGGCAAAATGCCTATGACCATGAGAATCATTTTCATTTGGGAATGAGAAATAAAAGAACCAAGTGGGAATGAGAGGGAATGAGGGGCGATGAGGGGGGATGAGGAGGATTGAAGGGGGGAATGGGAGAGATGCTTGAAGCGGTTAATTCAAAATTTGAATATTGCATAAAGAGGATCCAAGAACAAGAGCGGGAGCTCTCGCGATGTCGCCCCTGCAGAGTGCCGGTCGCCCCGAAGCGCTCCGCTGAGGCTGGATCGAAACTCTTCTGAAGCTGCACCGCCGGTCACAACGGAGGTCTGGTGCAGCTGGACCGGCGGTCGCCCTGGAGCGAGTCTTGCAAGAAACACTGGACCGGTGGTCGCTCTAACGATGTCGCCGTGACACCGCCGGTCGCCCTGCCACAGGAGGTTAAATACAATCGTTATTGGCCGTAGTCGTCACTTTTCAGTCCACGTGCCGTGGTGTTGCGCATTGTCTGGTGTCGACTCAAAGTTGCCACTTGCTTGCTCGATTGGTCGACCAACGTGGACTGCACTATTTTTGGTGTTTTGAATCTAACATCACATCATAGCCGCATTTCCGTGATCGGAGGTAACAATGAGTACAATTGCGGAACGTAAAATAGTACTCGGTGAACGACGCAAGAAGAGAGGAAAAACACAGAAGAGGAATCACCGTATTCTCCAAGATGCCACTCAACGCGCTTTTCCAGGGTGGGAGACCAAAGAGGGTGTGTAGAGTCGGACAACAGTGAAGAATTACATCGCCTGGTGCCACATCAGCAAGTTGTTTCCACACTTTCGACATAAGACGCACTTGAAATTAAATGCTGCAAATCTGCACTATTGTAAGCATGACCAATTTGTACAACAATGTATTGAAGTGTGGAGGTTCCTTTATAAAGGCAAGAATGTCACCAAGAACGAGGTTTCGTATCATATTGCTCAAATGGTGTATGCAGAGGTAATATTGGAGAAAGTGGTGGATTGGAGCTCAATGAAAAAATCGCCTCAATTCTTCCTTCCAACCAAGCAAGACATTCCAAGAGCTCCATTGACAGAAAACCCACGAGAAGGACATACGGCAGCAAGGCATCGGAAAGATGGGGATGCTGATGATGTGTATGTTTGGGTAAATCCTAATTCTGATGAAGAAGAGGTTAACGAGAGGGAGCATCATACTCCTCTTGTAGAAGGTTCTATTGGTGGCGTAGGAGACTTTCATGTGGGTGAAACAAGCGTGCAAGATTTGGATGTGATTGATGCACCTGTGAAGCACGTCGAGGACCTACGAACAGAAGGAGAAGCGGATGTCATTGAATACATGGAGGTTGAAGCAATGTTTGGTGCTTGTACTTTGGGTCCACCCGAAGTTATAGTTCGGCCCGCTATGAGCGCCTCTCCTCAAACAAATGTTAGCGTAGAGGATGGGACTCTAGAATATCCAATGGAAACGATTGAACAGCCAGAAAGAGAAGGAAATGAAGAAGTAGAGCTGGAGAAGGAAGTTCAAGTAGTCTTCAAAGCGAAACGCCCGAATGAAATCGATGATTCGTGGATGAAGGAGATGAAGAGGGCTTATGAGGATTATGAATATTTCTTTCATGCTTTGTCATACGAACGGGCAAAGTGTGTTGAACTCCAACATGACATACAGGTAATCAAGGATGCAAAAAAGAAGATCCAAGATGTGGCGACGAATGTTTTTCCAACTCTCGATGCATCGGATCAGGTCGATTATGAGAAAGAGCTCATAAAGCAGATGAAACATTTCGAAGATGTGCAAAGGAGATATAATCACGTCGACGAATGGTTTGTGGTCAATGATTGGGGTCGCGAGAAGGATATTATGGTTGAAGGAGCCAAGGACCAAGGTCATTCTGAGAAGGAGCTAAAGGAATTCATTTCGGCATGCGATGCCTTGAGAGCTGAGATCGAAAGGGTGAACCTAGCATCAAGAAGGATGAAGGAGAACAAGGAAAAGTTAGTACTCAATAGAATAGATGGAACCGTGGATATTGCAGAAGAGGGTCAAAGTTCACAGCGCAATGAAACAACTCAGGAGTTGGTCAAAAAGCTACTTGTGTTCGCAGAAGAGGAGAGGTTCTTAAAAGCAAGGATCGAAGATCTATGTATTGCAAATAAGACAAAGGAGAAATGTCGGAGCTGGTACCATTTATAAATAATCGAAAGTACAATGGAAGAAGATTAGAGTAAGCGGAATCAAATTTTAGAAAGACGTTGGTGTGTTGGTTATATCCATTTACTTTATTTTATTTGTGAACTGAAAGTTGGGAGATAAGTGCTAGGCTGGATGTTATACAATGTATCTTTTTGATTATATGATATGTTTTTACTAGTAAGATACTCGTTGAACGATGTTATGTTTATTATTTGTATATATGCGCACGGTGTTATTTTAATCATCTTGTTTATTCTTTTTCTTTTTTTATTTTTTATTTTAAATGCATGATTTGGAAATATGTAAAGAAAGGTTCTTAGAATGGTATGTAGGTTGGTAATTATTTAAGTTGGTAGGTTTGTATGTTGGTAGGTTGGTGGATACTTTGGACAGTGGTATTTTAGAAAAT
Source organism: Bryum argenteum (assembly GCA_037043015.1). Classification (NCBI taxonomy): domain Eukaryota; kingdom Viridiplantae; phylum Streptophyta; class Bryopsida; order Bryales; family Bryaceae; genus Bryum; species Bryum argenteum. The sequence continues at coordinate 31,303,402 of CM073321.1, read as the reverse complement.
TATGTCGTCTATACCATTCCATATGTATATATAATGATATTGAATTTTGGAAAGCTTTGATTAGCATTAATCCACGATGAAGTAATGATAAATAATTTGTAAAAATTTGGAATCATGACTAAGTTGTTGTAGTTACGTATCAATATATGGTGGGATTTAGTTGCAAGTATTTAGAGTCGATGAATATTTTGACAAACCCCCCAAAACATCTAAAGGTAATGATTCAGTATAATCGTACATGATTTCAAATATGCAGAAAAAGATTTGTAGCAAAAGGGGGGGAAGCAGATATTCGAGCCCATCACGTAGACCGCCGGTCGCCCTCTCAGCGTCGTTCGCCCATCGGCTGGATCGGCGGTCGCCCTAGCGACCGACGTTCGCCCATCTGCTGTATCGGCGGTCGCCCCATCATGAGGGGTGCGTGGAGGCTCGCGGACACTTTCTCCCTGGGTCCTTGCCCATCACGTAGACCGCCGGTCGCCTTGTCAGCGTCATTCGCCCATCGGCTGGATCGGCGGTCGCCCTAGCGACCGACGTTCGCCCAAGCGACCGACATTCGTCCATCGGCTGGATCGTCGGTCGCCCCATCAAGAGGGGGTGCGCGGAGGCTCGCGGATACTTTCTCCTTGGGTCCTTGCCCATCACGTAGACCGCCGGTCGCCCTGTCAGCGTCGTTCGCCCATCGACTAGATCGGCGGTCGCCCTAGCGACCGACGTTCGCCCATCCGCTCTATTGGCGGTCGCGCGATCTGGAGGTTTTGAATCAAGTTAACACCAAGTATCCTATACCATGCCAACGTTCAATCAAATTAACACCAAGTATTTCCTTCCATGTAAATCCAAGTTCCATGTGGCTTCTTTCATGATTCAATATATTTAATACGGTTAGAGAAAATAATAAAACCACCTCCTCCCCCCTTTAGTATAACTTCCTCTATTACTCAGCATCCTACAAAGTCAAAGTAAATCATGACATGTAGATACGTTTCTCTTACGGGAATTTTATTCTTCCATAATTTTTATAAGGTCTTTTTTAGTCAACACAAGTTTTAAAATCGTTATCCCTTTCCACAAATCTATTTTCCGTATATCATTCAATATTCTACTCATTCAAAAGACTTACAAGTAAATGATGACCTATAGATGAGATATCCCCACGATTTTCTAAATAACACCATCATTTCCATAGGGTCATCATTAGGTAGTCTAAGGGTTTAAATTGTCCCCTTACCCCTTTATCTATTTTTTCTTATTTTTTGAAGTTTTGGTGTTTCTAAGTGCTTGCAACCAAAATCCACCCTATAGATCCTTTACTCCAACGATTTTTTTTTTATAGCTCCATCATGTTCATAAGGTAGTTATTAAATAGTCCAATTCTTTTTAAAATATTTTTTCTCTCCATTTAACTATTTTTATCTATTATTTAAAGCTCTACTTACTTCAAAAATTCTAGATTAATTTGGGAAAAATAGTATAGGTTGTCCTATAAATTTTTTTGATGGTTCCATCATTTTTATATGATCCATATTACCTACACTGAATAGGTAGATTAGTGTTAGATACACTAATTTACATAAATAGGCTATAAGTTTTTACTATTAGTCAATATTTTTACCCTCTACAATGGTCAAGATGGGGATCCTTACATAGTATTGGAATCAATACTCTTGGTAAATTTTTTTTACCAAAAGTAAAAACTTGTAGCATTTTCAAATTTTATAAAAATCTAACACTATTGTACCTATTTAGTGTAGTCCAAATGTTCAAATTACATTCCCCACTTTGTTTTCGTATGCATGTGCCCACACCGCCTACTTTCACATGACTATTTAATTTTCAGAAATTCGGGAAAAATACTTTCGTTCCTCCCGTGGCCCTAAGATTTATACCATATTTTTTACATTATATGAATCACCTAAGAAAGTTATCAACACCCCTTCCACTCCCTTTTTGCTTATATTTTTACATATGCCCCCGTGCTTCAAACCCCGCAATTCAAATATCCCCATATAAATTCAACCACATAGTTCGCATTCTCCTATGGTTGTATGAATACTTCTATTACATTCATGAGGCCCTTATTACCTAATTCAAGTGTTCGTATCACCTCCTCTACCCTTTTATTCTCTTTTCCCTTATCATTCGAAGTTGTGGTGGGTGCACCTAAATTATGACATATGGATGTGATTTCCCTATGGTTTTTTTTATGATTCGATCATTTTCATAGGGTCATTATTAGGAAGTCCAAGTATTTAAATCACATTAATGCCCCATTTATCTATTATATCTCTTTTTTTTTTATAGTTTTGATGGTTCCAAATACTTGCCACCAAAAGCCATTATATAAATTCGTTACTGCTTTGATAATTTTGACAAATACGCTGGGAGGAAGGTTAGTCCTTGCCCATGAGCTGGACCGGCGGTCGCCCACTGACCTACGTTCGCCCACCAGCTGGATCCGCGTTCGCCTCAGCGACCGACGTTCGCCCCAGCGACTGACGTTCGCCCGTCCGCTGCATCGGTGGTCGCGCAATCCAGAGGTCGCGCCCCCAGACATACGTCGCGCCCTCCCATTTCGAGGTCGCGCCCTCTGACCGAAGGTCGCCCACCAAGTGGATCGGCGGTCGCCCCAGCGACCGACGTTCGCCTATCGGGTGGATCGGTGGTCGCCCCAGCGACCGACGCTCGCCCATCGGCTGGATCGGCGGTCGCCCTAGCACCAGGGTTACAAATACGCGCGCGGACACTGGCAGTCGCCATTTTTCACCTCCACGTGTCGGGCCTTGCGCATTGTCTGGTGTCGACCTCTGGTTGCCGCTTGCTTGTTCGAGCGCTAGAGCGTGCAGTGATTGGCACAGACGTGCCACACGTGTACATTTTACACATACGTGCTGCCCGATTTTCAAGTTTTTCAAATTCTGTGTTAGTCCACGGAATAGATATAACTTTGTTTTGAGTTATTTTAAAAATTTTCTTCCTTGGTTAGCATTTGGGTGACGATGACGCCTAGCCAGGAGCGAAAGATAGCGAGAGACAAGGACCGCAAGAGGAAAGGAAAGAAGCAAAGGAGATTTCACAAGATTCTCATAGATCCCACGAGTTTCATCGCCGCCTGAATAGCGCAAATTTGCACTATTGCAATCACGATGAATTTGTGCAACGATGCATTGAAGTGTGGAAGTTCCTCTACGCCGGTGTGCATGTGGTGAGCAACGAGTTTTCGTACAACATAGCACAAATGGTGTACGCGGAGATAATTTTGCAGAGGGAGGTGGATTGGAGGACGTTAAAAAAATCCCCTCAAACAATTAAGCCAACACAACCCCATATTCCGCGAGCTCCTTATCCAGCGGCCAACCCACGAGAAGGTCTTACAACGCCTAGGGGTTACTAAAGAGGAATCCCAGATGAGGACATAGTTTGGTCAAATTCGGAAGAAGAAGGGACCGAAAAGCGAGAAGTGGATGAAGGGGAGCCGAACCAAACAATGGAGGAAGATGAAGCACATTTGGATGAGGGGGGCCAAGCCAAGTTTGTACAGAAGGGGGGCCAAGCCAACTTTACAATGAAGGGGGCCCAAGCGAAGAATGACTGGTAGTTAGTTAATCACGTTTTTTTAGCAGTTGTAGAAAAGTAGTCTACGTAATACCAAACTCTAAGTGCAATTGCCATTTTGTATGCAAAAACGTTGAATGTGAATATGAAGTTTTTGATTTTCTTCAATTTAAATATTCTTGGTGAATGAAATCTCACTATTGCATTTGGTATAAGCATAAGGGAAAAACCTTCAATGTCCAAGGTACCTTCATTGATATATGGCAATTTTTTCCATTCTTAATTATTTAGAAAACGTGGATTGAGCAATATTCATCCCTATATTTTTTGGATTTGGAGCAAGAGAAGTTAAAACTCTAGTTTCTAATATGAGTCCGTATTGTTCTCTCTCTTGCCTTCCCATGTTCCCTTTATTTGTTTTTTTTTTTTTTTTAAAAAAAGAAAAGCATAATTGCCAATCAAACATTTTTGAGCCGCATGGTCTCTGGGATTCTAGTTAATAATAGCTGTACTGCGTGGACCATTGATATTGACTATAGCCCCCTACAAATTTGTGGTTGGAGAGTAAAGTGCTATTCGTCGAAGAAATCTGTCATCGCTAGGGCGACCGGCGGTCCAACTGGGTCAGGGCTAGGGCGACCGGCGGTCCACCTAGCGCGATGAAGTCAAGGCCAGGGCGACCGCCGGTTCATATGGCGCGTCAGCGTTGTTGTTAGGGCGACCGCCGATCTGGCTGTGGCGACCTAGCCGAACCGCCGGTCGCCTTCTATGCGCATTCGCCCCCAACTTACAAAAGTTGGAGTATATAAGGAGTCGTTCACGGGCTCGAAGCCACTTTCCTTTGCGCTTTGCCAGTTGTCTTGGGTCTCCCCATGAGAAGCCCCCTGCTCGGTCTATGTGCAAAGAGTAACTTGAGCCCTTGTAGTGCGCGTTGTCGTCACCAGTTTCATTACACCGGCGGAGGTGCGATTCCGGAACATGGAGCATTCTTCCCAATCCAACGGGGTAGCAGATAATAGAAGAGACACTCGCAAATGGGACGATTGGCTACAAGTATCCACGGAACGGAACGACAAGCCAAATACTCGCGTGTGCTTATTCTGTAAGAAAAAAGCACAGTCTTTGTAAAGCAACGAGCATATGCTTATTTCGGATATCCTCATAATTCCCCATTACCCCGGTGTACGAGGTTACCCCGTGGAGTTCTCGAGCTATTCCGTGACTGCGGAGGGATGGTTCCAAAGAACAACATTCCTTATGCGGATGTTGTTCCTGACTCACGAGTGGATGCCGGCATACCATATGTGGCAAGGGAAACTATAGAGAACATAGATTCCCCTCGCATCAAGTCTGTACAAGTGCCATCCCCTAACCTAAGGTCTAATCAGGTGCCATCCTCTAACAAGGGGAGTCATGGCAGCAATGGACAAAGGATCTCTACACTCTCTAGTGGACGGCGACATGGGCAAAGGAGTATGGAGGATAGTTTTGATCTTGCCACTAGGCAAAATTTGGATGCAAAGTGGGCTTCATTTTTCTAAGAGGCAAACATTGCATTCAATGCCGCACGACATCCAGCATTCATAAATGCCGTTCAAGATACAGCAAAGGCCGGTATTGGTGGATATCAACCACCCTTGTATCATGCTATTAGGACTACGATGCTCGATGCAAAGAAGGCAGCTGTGCAAAGGTCGGTAGAGGATCGAACAAAACTTTCTATCGAGAAGTACGGAGGAACAATATGCTCAAATAGGTGGTCAGATGTCACAAGTAGACTACTCATTAACGTGATGCTCGTTTGCCCAGTGGGAGAGGTGTTTCTGGGATCAGTGGATACTACAGGGAAGTAAAAGGACATCGCTTATGTGGCAAATGAAATGGCGAAGTACATAGAGGAGGTTGGACCACAAAACATCGTTCAGATATACACAGACAATGCAAGCTCCATGTTAGGTGCTGTGAAGAAGTTGCAGATAGACTATCCTCACTTATATGGACAAGGTTGTGCGGCACATATTCTAGACCTCCTTCTAGAAGATTGGGGGAAAGAGGCATGGGTTAAGCATTTGGTGGAGCAAACCAAGAGAGTGTGCACATTTATTAAAGGGTCGCACGTCCCACTTGCTCTATTCAGGAAGTACTCGCCGAAGCCGCAGCTCAAGGTACCACCTCAGACTCGATTTGCAACAAACTACTTGATGATAGAGCGGTTGTTAAAGCTACAACAACCTCTGAACAACATGGTGATCGATGCGGAGTGGCATGTGTTTGTCCAAACATTGTTCAACAGGCAAAACAGTCACCAGTTACAGACAAAGGCAAGGAATGTGCGGAATAGCATTAGGAGCGATGAGTTCTGGGAGAATTGTACGAAGTTTGTGAAAGTAGTTGAACCAGTACTCATAGCTCTTCGGGAGTTTGACGGGGAAGTACCAGCCATGCCTAGGGCGTATGTGATCATGTCGGACCTTAAAGAACACGTGTTCTCTTTGCGTGAACCTCCATTCGAACAATCCCCCGCCATAGCTACAAAATACAAGGATGCATTTCAAAAACGATGGGAAATGATGCTCACAGACCTCCACTATGCAACAGCTTTGTTGAACCCTTATTTGACAAATATGGGAGCAATTCAAAACAATGGAGAAGCAAAAAGAGCTTTAAACCGGGTCATAAGGAAGCTTAGCGCCCCAATGGGAGTAGTCTATGAGGAAGTGGTGCGGGAACTCATACAATATGAGGAGAGGACGGGTCCATTTAACATCAATTCAGAGGCCCCTGATCCAGCTCACTGTGACTTGTTACCACATCAATGGTGGCATCAAGTCGAGGGGAATGCCTTGCCAAAAATTGCGAAGAGGATTTTGGCATTGACATGTCCAGCTTCATCATGTGAGAGGAATTGGAGCATGTACTCTTTCGTGCACAACAAAGTGAGGAATCGGTTGTCAACTTCCAAAGCAGAGGACCTTGTGTACATCTATGCGAACGCCAAACTCGAGCGCCAGAAACGTACCAAATCGCCGAGAACGTGGTACGAAAATTATTTAGAAGAAGAGGACTCTGACAAAGAAGACTATGTACCGGACAATGAATGGGATGATGGTGTATTCATGGATAATCCGGAGGCAGATGACGACAATTATCTCAATGACGGTAGCGAACACGACGACCTAGAGAATTGGAACGACAACGAAGGAAACATGACTATTCATGTCAAGGACCCGTTTGAGTTCGATGACACCAGGATGTTCCACAACTGCCTCGCCAGCTTGCGGTATTCGCCAGCGACACAGAAGGAGAAGGAGTGGCAAATTTACAACTCCAAGAGAGTACCTGCCTAGCGAAACAAGACTTGGTAAACCGGATGGATGAAGAGAACATTGGTCCACTTGAAAGCAGCCCACACTCTAACAACGACGATAAACTTGAGAGTGTGAAGTGCACGGTTACCACGGCAGGAGTTCAAATGGACCAAATTAAAGTAGAACCTGACGATGTATCCAATTCAGGTTGCATGGAAGTGGGGTCACCTAGAGTTTCAACCATTCGATCAAGGAATTCAACTCTTAACGGAGATGACTCCGATGTACCTCTACAGCAATTGTTCCCAAGGGTTACCCAACCTAAAGGGGCCCATACAACTCGTATGGTATTGCCGAAGATGGAGGTCAAGATAGAACCATCAAGTCCAACATGCACCCAGGCATTGGCAGTGGCACGAGACGTTGGGCCATCTACACAACCTCGCAATCGTATTACACGAGGCCAGAAGCGTTTGAGGAAGGCACACGACCAACGATGTCGGAAAGGAGCACGCGTACATGAAGAAGTTCATGCGCGGATTGCTTCATCCAATAATCCGAATACACGTACAATGCGCCATCTACCACTGAACGCAAACGGGATCACTAATGCTTCACGGCCCTTGAAGCGCCTCGTTACAGTGAACAAGAAAACAACTACAGACACAGAATTGCACAATTTGGCGAGTGAGGTTGAGTGTGAAGTACGCAATAAGACAAAGGATGAAGACGAGGATGGCGACCAAAGCACTGATGACTCTCTAGGTGAAACCGATCCAAATGCAGATGAAGTATCAAGCGACAATACGTATACATTGAAGGATACCTAAAGACGGGTTATTAGAATTTTGTTATTTTAGATTGGAAGCACAAAGTTCATTGTTAGTACTCAGTAGAATACTAGAATGTACTGCAAATAGGGCAACTATTAGCTTACAATATTTTGGTATCCTAGTATGTTTCGGAGTATAATATATATATAGTTTGGTATATGTAATAGTTACATCATATATATGAATACTATGATTATAGACATGGACAAATTCGTACTATGAAATGCACCATTGATCTTGTTTCCGATAAAAAGGTATTCATAAACATGCGTTGAAGCTCATTTTGTACCAATATGAATTTATCTTTCTTGTTTCGTATTCAACCGCTACTAGGCGACCGCCGGTCCAGTAGTGAGCGACCGACGATCGCCCAGGGCGATCGTCGGTCGCTTATAGCGATCGGCGGTCGCCCTGGGGGTAGCGCCCATGTGGCGATCGCCTACGTGAGGCAGCCAGGGCGATCGGCGATCGCAGCAGTCTTTCTTGTTTCGTATTCGGCAGTCCAGGGCGATCGGCGATCGCAGCAGGCGACCGACGTTCGCCCATGTGCGACCGTCGGTCGCCTAGCGAGGTCGCCCACCCGCGGTCGCCCACTATGACGTGTATTTTGATTTTCCACGTCATTATCAACCCTACGCCACGTAGGAAAATAGCTTTTTACCTCAAGGTAAATCTCAACAAGTTTTTTACTATGTAATTTTTGGTACGGTCCACATTTTCGTCGATCGGACGTCTAACAGACATGTCCAATACGACAAATCAGACAAACATTCCCTAAATTGTGTCTAATAAGACAACCCTGGTCAGACCCGGTCGACTCTAAGGTCGACCCGACTTGTAGTTAAGTAAGTCGGTCGGTCGGGTATCAACCTCGACTACGTCGTCTCTGCTAATTATCTACTGTTGAGTCTATGACTACCGGGTATAGACTAGCAAAAAGGGAATATTTGGAAAATATTTGGTTAACAGCTATTAACTATATTTGACTACTCGTTTGTTCAGTGACATGTCTACGTGGATTCTATGTTTGCTCAACCTCATGACATTAATAAATGCATTGTTCTATGTATTTTGGAGTTGCTCTACTTCATCAATTCTAATGTTGCAGTTGACCGTTGGAATGCTCATCGGAATGCTCTAAGGAGGCAAGGTTTCAAGACGTTGTTTCAAGTATTGTTGGAACGATTCGATGCTGGCTTGTGGTCAAAATTGCCTTTACGAGACTTGAAGCCCCCCCTTACATTTTTTCACCCAGAGGGCATTTCTAGTAGGTTATCTTTTGTGTTCAATAGAGTACATTGTGAACGTCCTGAGAATTACCCTTGGTGTTACAAGCTTCAAAACACTCTCTATTTCAAGCCCCAATCTCGTGATGGGTGCCACCCTCACCAAGTATTGCTAATTGACGTTAGTCTTTTCTCACTATGTAGAACTCTAGATGCTACTTGCTACATGCCTTGGCCTTTTCAAGGAGATTTCAACCCATCAAGCAGGACTACTCCTAATATATTTACAGATATTCTTCCCTCCATTTATTCCTTACATAAGTTTGAGTCTATTTCAAATTATATTAAGCATTTTCGTAAGCGCGGACAAATACACTACGAAGTTGCACATGCCTTGAAGTGCGGGAGACCCCCTTTAGCGAGCCACGTATAGAAAAACGACATTCTGGATGAAAGACAACAACTTTGAAGAACCATACCTTCTTCATTATGAAAACTTCGTTGTAAGTTTTTGGATGAATTATCTAAGGTTAAGTCCCAAGTCAAGCCGAGTTTGTGTGGTAAAATTTCCAACCTCATACAAGAAAGTATGAATTTATTGCAAGCATTTTAGTGTTTCTTGTCTGTGGGTTTGCAAGCCAATTATGTAAAATTCCATCTAACTTCCATAAGATCTTTTGAATAAATATAATCTTAAAATGAAATCCAACTTTGTAACTGGAATTTTTTTATTAAGTATTAGATTTGCAATGTATTATGTCTTCGATTTGCAATGTATTGGATTTGCAATGATGTTTCAGTACTAGAAAATTTTAAAAGTACATGATTTTTGAGGAGTACACTCCAAGATGGTACAATTGAGATATGTATTTCAACATGTTTGTATAACATACCTTCATTTCCATTGAGATATAAATTTCAATATACATGTTTGTGTAACATACCTTCATTTCCATGCACGAGACTTTTGATAGCGGGGGCATTTGAGGGTCAAATCTGCATATTATACAAAGTCCTGCACGACAAAGATATTGAATGAACAAACAATTAAAGATCTGCATTGTGTGATTATGGTATGCAAACCTATTATCGTGCACTTAAGGAAAATTGAGGGAATCTATATATGGTAGATGCACCTATCATTGTGTTGAACCCTATCATTGCGCATGAAGTACCTATGACTGCGCGTTGTTGTAATCCCCACCGTCAATCTCAGAGTTCTTGGATTACCGTCGATTTCGCACTTTTAGCCACCTGTCGATCTGCGAAAGTGACGTGAGGAGAAAGAGAGAAACTCCGATTGTATTGCATTCCTCTCTACGATGAGGAAGAGGGAGTATTGGTGCGGCAATGTCGGAGACGATGGCCCGCGATGAAGAGGCAGACGACGAGCTTCAGAATCGCTAAGTTTGTGAGTACTCTTCTGAGCTTCACAATTGCAGAGTTGTTTGAGTTCTCTTCAGTGAGCGGAAAACATCAATGGCTTCGACAGTAGCGGAGACAACAATATGGAGGCCAGAAGATTAGTTTTGATTCGCAATGCGTTAGAAACTCTTGAAGAACAGCTCGAGGCATTGCAGGTTAGATATCCGACCTTCTCTTAGTCGATACTCCGGCCTTTTTTCTTCCTCGCCCATGTCCTCACTATTTATCAAAATGAGATCGATCACTCTCTTTAGAGTCATCGTTTCGGTTCTTTGGAGAAATGCGCGATCAGTCACGACATTAGGTTTGATTTGCAATGCCTTGGAAACACTTCAAGAGCAGCTTAATACTTTGCAGGTTGTCTTATTCAATCTTCCCCTAGTCGTCACTTTGTTTCTGTGTTTTTTTCTGTTGACTGCCTGCCTGTCCTTCAATGAAATTTTTTTATTCAGTGCTACTGTAGTGCTTAATAAATTCTTCAGAGGAATTTTTAACGCTTCACCTGGTGCTTGCTGGTCCTTGCTGCAGTCAATGCAGAATCATCAGAGGGCTGAAAAAATGCAGTAGTATTAGAGCTCGAAGAAAGTCGACACCGACTGCTACTGAAATTGAGGAATCATTGTGGGCGTGACAGGGGAGTTGTTAAGGAAGCCTTAGCATTTGCAAGTGAGTATGTGGAAGAAATATGCGAGCTCATTTCTCTTTACCGAGGCCAGATTTGAATGATGGAAACCAGTCCCCTAATCACCTTATTCGTGCAATCTTACTACCGAGAGGTCGAGTTGCTAAAAGTCTTTCTCTATCTGAAGATGATATAAGCTCTCAAGGACCATTGATAGCCAAGCAGGACCATCAAGAGCAAGAGCATGAAGTGGTTGCTCTGCAAGGAATTATGAGAGGACTCGGTGGGAGGGTTGGGCATGCACTTGTCCATGCTGCAAAGGCCGTCTTAGTGGTGGGGAGTAGTCACCTTCTTAGCGTTTACGGAGCATGTTCTTGAGTTCCACCTCAAGTTATATTTTTTTAGTAGGCTTCTTGTATGTGCATTCTTTTTGTTGTAGCTCGTCTCTTATGTTTAATATTGGAAATTTTGCAGAATGTTGCATTGGGGTAGCACAAGGAGACGGAGCGGTCCATGCAAGACATCACAAGAGCATATGGAAACCAAGCCATCTAAACCACCACTGAAGCCATCGATAAAACGTGCCAAATATGTGAAGAGCCGGGGATTGTGGACAGAAGAATCAATGAGAGGAGCGTTGTTGGACATCGAAAGCGGAAGGATGAAACTTAGAGAGGCCTCACGCCATTACAGTATTCCTGAGTCGAGTATTCGTGCGTGGCAAAGTGGAAAGATAAAATCAAAGAAAAGCGGACCCGAGACTATTCTCACATCAGAAGAAGAGAAACAAGTGGTTGAATGGTGTGAGATTAGACAAAATGTAGCTCATTGTGCCTCCTTAACTCTTCTGAAGGGTAAAGTGAAGGAAATTTGCAGCAACAGACTAACACCTTTTCGTGAAGGTACACCGGGTAGAAGTTGGTGGCATTGGTTTCAAAAGAGGCATCCACTGTTGACACTTCAAAGACCGGAGAATTTAGATCTTGCAAGAGCTCAAGGCCTATCCAAAGAGGCATGTGGCAAGTTTTACAGATTTTTGACTAGCGTATATGAAGAAGGGAAATACCCTCCGTGTAGGATCTGGAATGCAGATGAGAGCGGTTTGAGTGCTGGTCAAACAAATAGCAGCATAAAGGTCATTGGAATCAAAGGGTCGAGAAATGTTATGACTACCAATAGCAGTGATCGAGAGTGGATGACAATTCTCGTGTGTGTGAATGCCATGGGGTTCAACATTCCAAATCTCTATATTTTCAAGTCAAAGGGTAGGAAGCGAAAGGACTACATTGAGCGATGCGAACCGAATGCAAAGATGGCATTTCAGGAGAAGGGTTGGATAAATGAAGAAATTTTTTGTGAATGGCTAGACCATTTCAAAGACTCTGTGCCTGGAGGTGTATCTCTCGAGCGAAAGCATCTCCTGTTAGTTGATGGACATGCGAGCCACATAAGCTATAATGTGGTAACGAAAGCAGCAGCTTATGGGATTGATATTGGATTACTACCTTCCCATACTACTCATAAGATGCAACCGTTGGATGTCTCCATTTTCAAATCTTTCAAATGCAATTTCATGAGCATAAAAGAAAGGTTCATAAATGCTAATGCTGCATGCGCAAATGGTAGTTTCGACAAGACTTACCTTGCAGAATTGGCAAGTAATGCCTTAAGAGAGGCCCTTACAGTGTCGATCATTCAAGCTGGTTTTAGATAAACTGGCATATATCCACTGAATGCGCATGCTATGGATGATGAATTCGGACCTTCTACAGTGTTTACTCCTAAAGTTGTTGGCAACAGCAATGCCATGGAAACAGAGAGGTAAAATTTACTGCATTTTATTGATGAATTAGTGTTTGTAAGTGCTTAGTTTACGGATTGTTGTTTTGAACTAAAATACTTTCGGTTGGGTGGAACAGGGATTTTGTTGGACCGATTGAAATAATATGGGCAGATGTCCATGCTTTGGATCCACATGAGTTCTTAAATGACACAGTCATAGACTTCTACATCAGGTATTCAAATCTTTTAACCCATGTTAATTTGGTTTCTTGTATGTTAGTGATCCTTCTCCTAATTATCTTTGCGTTGTGATATAGGTGCATACACACTCAACAAATTTTGGATCAGGAATGGAGCAAGAAGCTATATTTTTTCAATTGCTTTTTTTACACAAAAGCAAAACGTTGTTTGAATTTTCAAGACCTCAAGAAGTGGACCAAGGGAATTCAAATACTCTCAAAAGACTATCTCTTTGTTCCAATCCATGACAAGTGAGAAACATTTACTCATATTCTTTTGTAAAGTTTCATTGAATGTATAGTTTGTATGGGATTTTTGTATATAATTAACTTTTTCTTCTATGTTGTTTTTGCTAGTCTCCATTGGAGTTTAGCAATCATACAACCTGGCCAAGTGGGTCTTTCAGAACGGATCATTGTGCACTTGGATTCAATGAATCAAGGCCATGACAGTGATTTGATCTTTGATGTTCTCAAAAGGTATGTTGCAAAGTCATATCTTTTTAGAAATCATCGCGATATAAGTTAGCTACAATAGCAATTGAAGGCTATCATTTCAAATGTTACTTTTATGTTCTAATTTTGTAAACTTTACTTTACTGATTACGATATGGTAACTCCTTAATTTATATTTTTGTTTGTAGATACCTTATCTGGGAATGGCACTCTATTGTTGGAGTTGGTCAGAAAGAAGACCATACATCGATTACAAAGCAAATCTTGCACAAAAGAGTATCAGTAAGTACATAAATAAGCTTTCAATACTCTACTTAGGTGTTGAAACAGATAGTCTGGAATTATTTCATGTTCCGAGCTCAGGGTCTAACTCATTCAACAGGTTCCTTTGCAGGATAATGGCACTGATTGTGGGCTCTTTTTGCTGAATTACATTGAGAAGTTCTTGGAAGCTGCACCTCAAAAATTGATTTACCGTAACTTAGATGACATGTTCAATAGTAATTGGTTTCCACCAATTGAAGCTTCAGTTTTAAGGGAGAAAATCCAAAGAATCATGATGGAGCAAATTGAAGCAAAAAGTGAATGTAATAACAGTTTGCATCCAGAGTTTGGATCACAGAAGGAATTTGACAACAGTTTTGCAAATGGTACCTTTTCTTGAACACTCTTAAGAGGTTTAATTAAAAGCTCATTTTCATTGTTTGTTGTTGTAAACATTACTAACTTGTGGTTATGTTTATAGGATCGCTATCCAAAATTTTGGATGTACCTCATTACAAGATTGTGGAGCCAAAGATGAGCATCACTCGGGAAATTGCAACCCGGAAATTAGTCACATCTCTTGAGTTTAGAGATCACGAAGAACAACTGAAGCTTAAAAGGGAAGCTAAACTAGAGAAACAACTGATTTCAAAAGAACAGAAATTATCAAAGGCCCTCATCAAAAAAGAGAAAGAGAAGGTAGCACAGGTTAAAAAGATGAAAGACAAGTCAACAACTGCAAAGGAGTTTGATTATGGTGTGAAGAAGAGGTGTATGAAGAGCACCAAAGGTTCAATGTCCACAAAGAATGAATCTCCGAATGTACTCTCTAAAAGACAGAGAACCTTCGTCACACCTTTCGCCTCTCAAGGCTTATCAAATTCATTGTCCAGAATTGACGACTGGACAAGGTGATCAAAGAGTGAGAAGGTGTGGCCTCATGAAAATTACATGATCTCTTGTTTTAGAGATTTTCAACAATCGCTTAAATCTTGGACATGACATTCAATGTATGATGTCTATGTTTAGTGTTGATCATGAATATTCATGTGTGACTTGTGATCTTTTTTATGCTTGAGTCCCATATAATTTGAATCGTCATGTATTTTTGGAAGCCCTTTTTGATCGAGTTAGGTAACATAATTTATTTGCGATTCAGATCATAGTGTGTGCGTCTTTGTATATTGTGTAGTGCATTTAGCAATCTGCACTCAAGACTGAACCTTTCACAAACACATCTACAAACTTGATAGAAGCATTGAGAGGCAAGCATTTTGATAGAAAGGTGGAATTATGGGTGTCAAGGAGCATCCCTCAAGTGTTAAGCATATGGTGCGCAATCATAGGGACATTGTGCGCAAACATAGGTGATTTGACTTTTCAAAAGTAACTTCAAACCTACATCGTTGAATTCTTACATGAAAGTGTCATACATTTACAAAATTAAATTTTGAAAAGACACTAACAAAATCAACTCATACCTTTCTAATTTTCATGTAATAAGTTCCAAGAATATCCCTAAATTGTGGTTGATAGGCGTGCCCAAATCCTTAAATGCGCAATAATAGGTACATCTACCCTACTTGGAAAGAGAAATGAGTGGGTTACTATTTTTCAGGGATGAGGAATAGGAAAAGACTCACTTTCCCTATTTTTGTGGTTTAAAAAAAAACACACACAATTAAATACAAATTTTAAAAGCAGTAGCCTAAAGGCGGACACCCTAATTATGTCCATATGAGGTACATGCAAGGGAGGTTAGATCTTCATGAAAGAAAGAATCTTGGGTGCACGCCTTTAGGTAGGTGCCGCATATAGGTGTGCATACCATAAGCCCTGAAAACTTCCTAGAAGAACTTCAGACTCCGCATTTTGGTGCCTATCAATAAGTCAATTCATTAGAAGACTGATGAAGGTCAGGACAAAAATGCGTAGCAGAGGTCAGTTGTCTACAACTGATGTACCATCTATCAAACTCAAAGAATTTGGAAATGGCAATTTGCATAAAAATCGTCATGAACCGCAATAAGATCGACTTAGCACTCACGAGGCCCCTCTTTCATCACCTTTGTAAAAGGATAAAAATGTTTCCAACATGTAATAAAGTGCAAGAAAATGATCACAGTATGCAGTTTCCTTCCTGGTCACTTCATCTCTACGACAACTCCTGTCCTACAATCGAAAAATCAGCTTCAAGAAGCTTCGAAACATATATGTGCACAAAATCCTCGCAACTCTGTCATTCAACCTTTTTGGAGCTCCTGAAATTTTCTCTAAGAGCAGAAAATTTCTTGAAACATTGAGCTCTGTTCTTCCCAGGGACAGCTGAGGCGATTCTGTCCCACCTGTTGGCGGTGTCCTTCGAGAAAACCTTAATAGCCTTCACAAGTGCCACTTCCTGAGCTTCAGACCATCCTTCGTCACCTTCTAAACCACCATTTACAACTGTGTCGTTGATTAAAAGAGGCTTCTGAGAATCATCCCTCGATTCAGTCCCGTTCTCAACCTTCTTGGCGCTAGCGACGACCCTTGACTGTTTCGGGCCATCTACCGAGCCTTTCCCACCACTCATACTGTCATTACCGACCACGTTTGAGCTGGCTGAATCGCGATTTAGAGCATCTTCAGCTAAAGCCTCCCTTGTTGACAGTGGAGAATCTATCAAGGAATTTCCTACCTTTCTCTTTTGCAAGAATGAATCAAAAACCTTCGAGGAATCTGGCTTCTGTAAAAGTACAGTCTTAACACCTCTCAGGATTTCGTCCACAGTACGATTTGTTCCTAGGTAATTGGAGACGACTTCCCAACGCTGAGAAGTTCCCTTAGGGTACTTAGCTACAGCTTTTCTCAAGAGGTCTACCTCCTGCTTGGACCAGGGCTTTTCCTTCTTATCAACGATAGAAGTAGGTTGCTTACTCCTTTCTGCAATGCCCTCGCAGGTGATGTCTGTCCGATTTGCCATCTCTACCTTCGTTGCAGTGACGTAAGAAGTTGACAGCGACACACTGGCATGAACTCGGCTAGGAGTCGAAAGAGCAACTGAATCTGAAGAAACAATGACCTCTGATCCACTGATGACATTTTTCAGGTAATCAGCTTGTTCATCAAGCTCAGGGATAGCCTCCAATGTCTCACAAAGACCTCGCAAGAGGGCTATCTCCAAAGAAGAGCAGAGACTCTCCACCTCATCATCAGAAACCCCACTGCTCTCCTTGGAAACCACACCAGCTGTCACTGCTCGTAGCCTCGCCTTCTCCTTCCTCAATAGCTTTTTATCTTTTTCCTTCTGTTTCTTCTGAGCTGAAGCCTCCTCGGCAGCTCTCTTATCTTCCTCCTCCTTCCGTAACCGTTCTTCCTCTACCGCTCGTGCGACTTCCTCTTCCTTGTTCTTTCTTGCTTGAATCTTAGCCTGTTTTATTCGCACTTTTTCAGCTCTTTCCTCTTCCCTCCTGCGTGTGATTCTAGGGTCTTTCTTGTAAGCATTCTCGGTCATCAACCTTATGCGAGCGTTCTCCTCTTTCTTGGCCTTCTCGCGCAGCTTCGCGTTTTGCCTCTCCATCCAGCGCTTGTGCTCGCGACTTTCAGCTTGTTCGAGGTCGAAATCATCGGCGTGAGGAAACTCCCTCCAGCTCTTGAAGGTCCACCAAAAATCATAAAAATCGTCAACATAGGCCATATCAGTGTAATTGTCACCGAGTGAGGGAACCGGCTGGATAACAGACCAGCGCCCATTTCGTGCAAAAACAGGCCCAAATACTTTAAAGAACTCCTCAGGGGCACAATCGCTAGGAATTTCATCATCAAATTCATCAATCGAATCGTAACCACGTCGCTTCACAGGGTCTATGAGAACTTCATATGCTAGTTGTATAGCTTTAAACTTCCGGTCTATCTCCTCTTTCTTTACCTCCTTCTTCTCCTCCGTCTCTTCTGTTAGGAGGAGAGAAGCCTGTTTGTCGGGATGATGTTTAAGGGCAGCCTCTCTATAGCTTTTCCTGATCTGATCATCAGTGGCCAGAAATCTAAGGTGGCTGAGCCCTAACAGGGCATAATGGTCTTGAGTCTCTGGTCCATCTCCTGACTTCTTTTTCCCCTTGAATTGATAAGAATCTACCGAAGGGAACTCTGTACCTTTATCCTTCTTCTCAGGGATCTCTTCAACATCCGCAGGCTCTTTATCAAAACCTAAAGCACGCAGAGCGGCCTCATGGAAGCTTATGCCTGCAGGTTCCCAACTAAGTCGCGGGTAGCATCGACTATTTGAAGCCACATACTGAGGCAGCTTCTCTGGAAGATCGGCTGCAAAATACGTGATGTAGAGCAGGTCTTGAAGGCCCAGCATCTTGGCCGAGTGTGCCTTTCTCGTAAGAAACTGTCGAAACTTGCTGCCTGACAACAAGTACTGAGACGTTCGAAAATTGCTGCACAAGCAAGGCGGCATCACCAAAATGCTGTAAAAATTGAGTAGCAAAATAGTAGCACAACTAAGCAGAACCTATTCTATTACAGAACTCAAACCAGGGCAATAAGAGCTGTTTGCATAGCATCATAGCTTGCTGAAACCTTTCGCATGCAACTTAAGTTTCTGAACAAGAAGACAGACTCTAGATTCTAGACTCAACCAATAGTTGGTTGCCATAACCATTTTCGGGTTATTAAACAATACTGCCATTTGGGTTAGAAATTTCCAAGTAAGATCATTCAGCCTAGTAACCTAATCCTGAAACCAACACTGCAATAGATTGCGCACATGTCTCCACTGGCAAACAAAACATGACCGCTAAAATGGAAAAAAAATTGTAGTCTAATGTGGATTATTGACTCCTCACACAAGCATCTGAAAAGAATTTCGAAGCAGAGTGGAAATGCTGATAAAATGAGTAGAGAAACGGGACAACAGGTAATGAACAGTCGATGCAGAACTCACTAAAACTACGAGTTGCATACGTGGCCAGGTACGCAAAGAAGAAAACACAAGAGGGCTACCACATTCACAAGGGTGTCGACAGTCTCCTCGAAGACAGGCCATGTAAAGAAACTCAAAAACATTTCTTAAACTATCACAATAATTCCCAGAAAACCATCATATCCACATGTGAGCCAGAAGAAAACCTGCCAGATGTAAGTAAGAGGCACATTCCAATTATGCTTCACAAAACATCTCACAACCCTTGACACTCAAACCTTCAGCTTCTGAGCGTTCAACTTCAGTAGACACAAGCAACACTACAAAAAGATGTTGTGTCTTCCTTGGTCTTGTTGATACTTTCACCAGATCTCAGGACTCTACTCTGAACGAGCACACGTAATCAGCTCAGAACGGCAGCACAAACCTCAACTGTTACAGAAAAAACTCCAATTTCATGACTAGACAAGACTGAGGGGAGAATCACGAAGGGAATACATAGGAAAACCTCGTCACAAGACCAAACGACGTAAAAATACTCTATACAACAACCACCAAAAAGTGCAAGCAGGCCTGCAACAGCACCCTGCAACAATCCCCTGGGAACCAAATGCACCGTGAGACACCAAAATCATCACGTGTTCAATAAGGATTACTTCCAAAACATGAAAAACCTTACCGCGCCCGGACGCGTGCAGTCAAATTTCGACCACCTCGACAACCAAACGCCACGTACCCGTCACACTCCGATACAATGTGCTCACAGAAATCGTTTGTAGATCCACAACACCAGACCTTCAATCCAGTCCTCGCTTACAACTACAGAAGCCAAAGCCGCGACGGCCTACTCAAACCCTAATTAACGACCTAAAAGAACACTTAGACTAAGGGGGGGACTGCCCCACCTGGAAAATCCCCAATCACGTATCTTTCAGAACCTTTCTGAAGCACTTCACTCTTGCAACATCTCTCGTCACGCCCACGCGGTACCGCTGCACAACGGAGCGACTACAAATGTTCGCTCAACGACATCACCTAGCAGAGTGGAACCATCAAAACCTCAGAACTCCACAAACTAGTTGGCGGCGACCGCTTCGGCTGCCCAACCCTGGTAGGTCGCAAATAGGGCCTGCTTGTTTCCGAAGTAATAGTTAGGGTCACTTTACCTTGAAAGTTATATTCATCACTCAATGAGAAAGCTCAAATTATGGTGCTTTCCACCTAAACTTTCCCTGAACCTTTGTTAAGAGTTATATTAAAACATAACAATTTTCCAATTTTGGAGAAGCCCCTCCTTCTTCCTATTGAAGATGTCAATGAGGCTTAGAAAAAATTATAAATAAAAACCTCAATTACAAAATGGATCCTAATGCGTCACTTTAACCCCTAAACGCCCGAGCCTATTTTTAGCAGAAAAGCACATTTCCATAGAAATCGTCATAGATGAAAATCAAGAGAAGCTATTAAGATCTCAACCGTACAAACTTGTAATAGACTTATCGAAGATCATGTGGACCAAACTATGAGTCATGAGGCCTTATAGATCGGGAGATCATAACATATTAATATCAAAAACAAACTGCAAAATTTCATCATTTTCACTTTGAGGTGGAAATGCTACCAATATACCTATTGCAATGAAAACATCACCCACTAGAAAGATGTTCACCTTCATCTTAATAAGTCCTTTACCCAACAAAAATTCATCAATAAAAAATTTTGGCTCAAATAAAAGCCATGCAATGGTAAACACTACTGAACATTTTACAAAGGAAAAATAGTCCAAAACTAGACCCTTTGCATTTAATTTCATGCCTTATCTTCAAAACATCTTCGATCTTGTTAAGTTTTCTACCACTTAGACTAGACTCTACTTGGAGGCCATCCCAAAAAATTAAGTTGAAATCCAATGGTGTATGAGGGAGATATAGCTCCTCAAATATCATCCATTTTCTCACTTTTTCTGTTGACAAAACATCATTGCAAATCCAATAGCAAAATCATTCGGATCAAAAAACTTCTCACTACAAAGTTGTTAAGAATCACCTTAAGATCATGACCATGAAAAAAAAATCATGAAAAACTATTTTTAATTTCACATAATTGGCTTGCAATGGTAATACATGCCCCATGCTTGGAGATCCAATAAAATAGAAGAGCCGTCTTCACTAAAGTGCATTCCATTAATTCATACTTTATTGTATGGGCTTGCAAATTTCACAACACAAACTAGACTTCATTTGGAACCTAACCCAAGTGATTTCATCCAAAACAGACCTTGGATGAAGAAGATATGGCTCTTCAAAGTTTCTGGATGTACATCCACAATGTCGTTTTTCGACATTGTGGGCGTTTAAGGGTTAATCAAACCACTTTTCAATGTTTAAAAGTTGAGAATTTTTCTTATTGTGGTGCATTCCTCACAATTGCCTACTATTGCTCAATTATATTTTTTTCCTTTCAAATATTAACTAATATTCTTTTCTCCTCCATGTGTTAGAATTTGTGATGTGGACATCCATGTAGGATTGGTAACTACTAAAGGTTGTAGATAGAGACACACACTCTTTAAAGGAGACAAGACCACCTTCTAAGACCACCCCAAAGACTAGGTGGGAACAAATATACACCCATTCGAGTCCAAAGTCACACATTTGTTGAGAGGCTCGAAGATTGTAACTCTATCAAATAAGAAGTTGCCTAATTCATTGATCATTATGCAAAACTGATAATAGATATTATTTTAAAATAAATGTAATTTAAAGTCCAAGTTTCTAAATCAATTATTATATAATAAAAAAATTAAGTACTTTAGTAATGGTAAGAATAAGCACTTTTTGATGAAATAAATCTCACTTTGTTCTTGATACCACTTCATATTATACATCCATCCATCACTTCATACATGAGGTTTCATAAAGTTTGAAGTATCAAGTATCAAGTTAGAAAATTGTATGATACTCAAATTATGATATTTCACGTTGAGCTTCATATGATAAATAGAGACAAATTCTCTAGATATATAGAGCTCAATAATAAAAGAAATAAGAAACATGAGATGAAGAGTTTTAAGTTGGGTGTATATAACTATGCATCAAAAAGATATATAGTATAAAATCACTAGTGTGCCTTATTGCCACATCTAAATAAATATCTTGGAATATTTATTTTTCATTATCGCCGAAATCGTCCATGTCCTTATCATTAGCTCTAATACTGGTTTAGATCTGTTACCAATCGTATCCCCAAAGTCGACGTCCATATCCCAATCCTTATTTTTGTCCAACTAAGGGTTGCCGAGAAAGAAAAGTAGAAAGACTTTTCAAACCACCTTTTTCTTTTTTGTTACTTTTTAGGTTTAGTCCCAAAAAAATTGGGATTATGAATACTTTAAAAATTCATATCATACAATCCACATGTCAAATTAATGATTCCCTTGTTAAGAGCAATTGTAAAAAAATACGCGCTTCCAATAATACTTCTAGCGCCCCAGTCCTTCTTATCGTTTTTAAAATTTTATTGGCAATACCTGCATCCGGCCTTCCTTCCAACCAAACATACGCAGGTTTTGAACATATAGACATGTTTACCATCACTGTATTGCTATGTGTTCATAAAGCATTTGACCAAGCCTATCTGCATCTGTGCTATCGTCTCCATCCTCGTCTTTACTCTACTCTCCGTATTCATCTTTATCCCAATCTTCGTTCCTCTCTTTATTCTAGTCCCGATACTCATCTTTATTTTCATCCCCATTCCTATTTTTTTCTTCGTGCCCCTTTATATCATTGAGCTTGTTTTTGTTCAAACGAAGGTTGCTAAGATTAAAAGTAGGATGACTTTTCAAAGAACCTTTTTACTTTTTGTGACTTTTAAAGTTAGGGCAAGGTTTGTAGATTATTTTAATTTTTCGAAACACGAATACTTGGAAATTCCATATGTCCCAATCTACAATTCACATTGGTAATCTGATTAATGATACAAAAAGAAAAAAATTACACGCTTCCAACAAAATCTTTGACGCCCTGATCATATTGACAGTCTCCAAAATCTTCTTGGAATCATTGAAGTAACCAAACCAACAAACAACCTTTTTAATGTATAGAGATTTTTGATTGACCCTCAATTACACAATGTATAATATGAATTTTCAATATTCTCTCCTCCACCATATTTACTCGTTATAAAATATGGTATGATGTGTTGAGTATACAACTATATGCTCTTCTGCAAATCAAAATTTGATTTTGCAAGCCAAATAATCAATACTATTCTAAGTTCCCTTCTTTCAAGCCTAAGATATCGTCATCTATTATTTAATGCCTATAGTATGTTTGTGACATTATGATCTTGAGGACGATCGAATGAATAAGTTTCCGTTGGAAGCATGTACTTTATTTGGATGAATGCAACAATTGGATTGCATATTGAGCAAAGAGATTTTGAGTTATTGAATTTTAATGTATATATGACCTCACCAATAAGGTGATGTAGTTGTATGAACGCGGCAACGCCGCGCGGGCGTACATGTGTATATTTAAAGAGTTGACACTTCAAGGTATAATGACGACCGTCCTCAAATATCAAAGTGGTCCTTACTTAACCAACTTTCCATCATAACTCCGTAATTCTTCACCTTCAATATCTTATTTTTGGTTGTCGAACAAACTACCATACATTGTAGTTTCAAAATACACTTGTTTTAAGTTTATTAGTATTAACCAAAATGATAAATACATTTGATACGTATTGTACGTTAACGGCTACCATTTATTAATCAAGCCCAAATATATCTAAAATTCATAAAGGGACTAAACATACAAAATATAAACCTTGTTACTCGCTCAAGTACAAAATTAGGTGGTGAAACCTCATGATCTTATTGTGAGTTAGTCACTTTTTACATTTTGTAGCTCTGCTGACATCATGGCAATCAAGGATGTCCACGCCAAGAGACTAACTCCACCAATTAGAGATTAAGGACGATCTTAAAATTTGCGATTGTAAACTAGATATTTAAGAAGTAGAAAATAGAGATTAGGAATGTTTTTAATGATGAATTTCAAGAGTAGGCTAGAATTTGAGTCGTGGACTCTCCGTTGTATTTTAGATTTCAACATGAATACAGGGGCTGCTAGAAGTCATTGAATTCTTTTTACTATAAATGCTTCATAGACTTCTTGTTTTTTATTTGACATTCTCTTCTTTCAATTATCACAATTGGATAGCCTTGATCTTCCCCTCTATCTCACTTTGGTAGATTTCTTTGCTTCCTTCCTTGGTGTATTTGAGTTGTTCAAATTGAGTGCTAATACCTAAACTCGTACACGAACTCTCCATTAGGTAGTCTAAGTTATTCAACTCTCCAAAATCTCCTCTACGGACCTTAAACATATCTATCGAAATTGTGTAGGCATAGGTACAAGAATTACTTGAAGTCTAGGTGCTTCGGGCGTTAGTGCCAAGTCCCATGGAAGGTAGACGCTGGCATGATTTTGCTAGCAGAGCTTGGAAGCACTCCTATTTCTAGTACATGTAGGATTTTTTTTATTGAGAACGCAATGAATGTGCTATTTTCTTTTGTCAGAGTCATCTTCTTCCACTTCGATGAACGGACAACGGGTGTAACAGAAAAAACTTCCAAATAAGTTGAGTTAACATCTATATCTCTGTCATCCAACTCAATTGGAGTAGACCTTTGAGATCGTGACCTCTTTTTCAAGTGCTTTGGCCGGGAAAAGTTAACTTTGTTGAATCTATGTGGATTGTCATATGCTTGCATAAGCCTTTTAATTGATCAAACTTCTTTACCAACATAAACAAGATCCGCAAGTAAGAAGTGACAAGCTATCAAAACACCTTCTATAGCTTTGTATATTGTATTGATATTCTTAGTTTGATTGGCCATTTCAAATCGGAGCTCTTCTCTTTCCGATCATGTTCCATTGTGGTTCCCGCCTAGGGAATGTGTTGTATTGTGTGCATTAAATGAATGACCTTAAAAGTCACCAACCTCCGTTTTAAAGATATCTTACATGTCTTTGCCAGATTTTGCTGACCGAAAACCGTGGACGGTTTCAATCAAATTGTACATTGGCATTTCAACTTTCTCATCACTGCAAAGGTCCTATACAAACATCAAATTCAATAAGAAATGTAGTTTAATGGAATCTACGCAAGGACAAACAAACATAAAAATAAAGTTAGCTATTAAGGTGAAACAAACTTGCTAGATTTATGAAGCGTATCAATTGCGTGTTACGGAAATGCCACCAAACTAGCCACTATTCTCGTGCAAGTTGGAGTTTGTAACGGCTTCACTTGACACCCACTAATGTCAAATTGCAAGGTAGCGTGTCTTCACCATGTCCATATTTATAGCCTCCTTATATTGTATACATATTTCTTTTGTATTATTTGCAGTCGTTGTCGTCACATACAAATTTGCTACCATGATTGTGCATACATTTGATTCAATAAAATAGACATGATCTCTCCTTATCATTCATTGGAACAATCTTGTTTTCTGACCCATGTTTTCTCGAACAACGTTTGAGTTGGATTAAACTCTGTCATCCATAAGAGTTATGAAATTATTGTTGAGTACCCCATAACGCTCCATGACTTTGCTACGCATCCTCCAAAGATAAGCATGTGCATCCTGGGAGTCAAATTGCATGTTGCATAGAGCTATTATTATCACCTTGGAGTATTCATGGTCATATATATGAAATCTAACTTCAGTTTAATGTCTGATCACTTTCACACAATCAAACATAATTTGAGAAGCCTTAAAATTTTTGCATTGCATGCATCGAAGAAGATTTTAGACAAAATCAATAAGATCAACGCCAGATCCAAGTCTTATTATAGAAATTTTGAAAAAACACATATTTTGTATCTTTTTTATAAGCCTAAGAATCTATTCTCTTGGACAAATGGACAAAAAGTTGTCTCCCTAAATTTGCACCTTCACACCTTACACCTTCCATCACTCCTCTCTTTCCCATTAATTAGAAACAAGATATTTTCATACAAATGGTTAGATTGATGTAACCCTCAAATTTGTACATGACCTCTTGCATCTTAGTATTACTCATCTTGTTATACGATTAACGTCATAAGCATCTATGTACAACTAGGTAACAAAGGCGAAGGAATAGCAGTCACCATTCGGCAACTCGGTTAATCGCGGTACAACATAGTATGAATAGTAGTAGAGAACAAGGATTAGTTACTTAATGGTCACTATAGAATATAATTATATGGTAAAGTGTTATAGCATTTGATGTACTCTTATTCCATTCTATGAATACAAAGGCCTTAAGCTAGTATACTCTGTCTTTCATGTATACTTTTGTTCTCACTCATAGTCTTCTCTCTTAGAGCCTCTCGCCAGTTTTGACTAAACTTTGCAATTCCTCTAACTCTACAGGCGTCATAGGTCAACCTCTAGTTTAAGCATGCTCTCTCTTAGTAACATTGTGAATTTACTTTTGTCTTGATCACTTCATCTTTCTTATCGACTGAGTTTACCTCCGACTTTCTCGGAACCCTTCTGCATTGCTCGCATTTCATGGCCTTCACTTACCCTCGGTTCCTTAGGCACGGTGCTGACTATGGTTACTTTGCTTAACAACATACACTCCACGCCTAAAGGCTTTACTGCACTAGAATCGGTGTCTCTCCTCACAATAACTCCAAAGCCACTTTTATAGCTGCCCTAAGACCTCGGGGCGTATTCAAATGTACTCTTAAATACGTCAATTCTCTCTTTCAAGATTCTATGTCTTGAACTTAGAATCCTATTACCTAAGTAAAACCATGATCACTCTAAATAATTTCATAGAACACTCCCATTACATTATCCCTCTTAACATTTTAGAAATCATAAAGGGAATAGAGTGTTGAGTTATTTAGCAATCAAACAAACCCTCTAAATAACTATGGCTCCGCAGAAATCGACAATGTCAGTGGACTTCAAAAAGCGCAATAGACTTATTAAGTTACCAAAAATACCCTACAAAGTGTCTGAAGAATCTACACACCAGGGTTCACATGTCAAGAGATTAAAAATCATTGCACGGAGCAACGCTGTCTCAAGTACTTGCAAAACATTTTAGGGAAGACATTTTAAGGCAACTACATCAAATAGTACATCACGAAAAGAATCTGGTGCCAAAATTGACGCCGTTTATTGTGGGTTTTAACGCGGTTTAATGTGGATTTTTCGGACAAAAATGGTGAAGTGGGTGTAACAATTGTCGGTCATTTTGACGTGGCCTTGACATGCATGCTACATAAAATTAAGTTCACGTTAAACTGCGGAAACTGGAATGTAGCTAGCAAAGAATTGTATTCAAGGGTCAATAAATTGGAGGAGTAATTAACATGCCACATGAGCGATTTGAAACGTAATTAACATGCCAAGTGAGTGCTTATGTGGACAATTCTATGGATGTGGCTAGGGAGATAAATTAGCGTATGTGGCATGCAGATTTGATGTGGCGCTTGTCAAACCCTGTTTTCTTGCATTTACTCAACTTTGATCTGGATTATAGTTAGGAGTAGGAATTCGTAAGGAATAAAGGTCAATACATCATCCTATCCGGGTAAAGACAGGATAAAGATGAGTTAGCTAGGAACTTGCCTATCCGAGTACATCTTTAAGCCTAAAAGGCAGGATAAATATAGGTGAATTTTAAAAACTTTTTTTTGTTTTTCCCGGGTAGAGTTAGCGGTCAAAGTCAAGTCAGGCCAGCCTGTATCCAGGCCACTCAAGACCTGGACAAGATCTAGTCGGAGAACTCTAAGCCTTGGATACAAATCCGGTCCAGATACCGCCTAAGCCGGGTATGGATCTACCCAGCTACAGAAGCTCAGGACGGTATGGATACCACCACCACCAAGGCCACCAGGACTGCCGGGACTCGGAGGCCGAAACCAGGAGCACCAGAACCCGGTGCTGGAGCAGTAGCCATTCCGAGGACGAGGGAAGCAGCTCCACTACCAATGGCGGGAGAGGTTATCACACCCAGGGCGCTCCCGACTCAAAGAATGGCGATCTGGAACAAGCCAACACCAATATCAACCTCCCGGAGTTCGAGCATACAGTCAGCAGAGGAGGACTTTCCGGCAGCCAGGTCGACTATGCGAATCCCCTTTGAGCTGGAAACGACGCCGGAAGGTACTCCCATACCTTGCCTCCGTTATGTGAAGGAGAGTGACAGCGACACAGAGGAATTCCCTGTCCTGCGCCGGAGGGCAAGAGTGCCGGCCCTCTAGTTCGAGGAGGCCGACATTTCTCCTCCATTGGAGAACCCGAAGGAAGCAGCCGTGCTCCAACCGGAGGGGAAGCTGGAGAAGCTTTGCGTCCACGCAGCCCTGTCGTGACTGAATCGCCCCAACCAGAGGAGGCCGGAGTCGAAGAAGTCTCTCAGGCGGATCTTCTCCTGACTAACTATCCAACCGAGGGTCAAGGACAGGCTCCGGCCTAGAAGGAGTGCATGTGGGGATAACCTAAGGCTGCACCTAAGCCGATGAAGAAGAAGGGAGACCTACAGTTTGAATGCCCTTGACCTTGAACCGGAAGAAAACTGACCTAGCCCAGAGTGGACAGTGCACCTCGTCAGCCAGCACCCGTAGCCATGAGAAAACGTCCCGCGCCTGGTGCGAGGCCGAAACCATGAGTTCAAGAGGATGCATCATCCGCGGATCACTCCACCAGGAGGAAGAAAAAGAAGCCGATGGAAGACTCCTCGGATTTAAAGGAGGAAGTTGTGGGGTCACCATCTCCGGCATATCTTACCCTGAGAGTGGACAACCCCGCTCCATCCACCGCACCAGGACTGCCAAGGCGGGATGATTTCAAGCCCCGGAGGAGGCCGGAGTACGATCTCAGCCTGCCACTACCCCTGTTCAGGATTACTGAAGAGGATCCAATGCAACCCATTGCACTGGCCTTGCATATGTGCGAGCGCGAACACGCTGAGATGCACAAGTCCCTGCGAGGGGTGGCAGTGGCACTCTGAACCAACCACATCAACTGACACTCGGAGATGGTTCGAGCACTAAACCAAGAGACCGAGACACTCCGAGCTACCGTCAACAACGGATCCCTCATCATCCTGAGACAGGACATGGACATCAAAAAGTTGGAGGCCGAGCTATTTAAGCAGCAGGGGTACGCACGGGCACATCTGTTTGGGCTACTAAAATTTGTATACTCACGAGGAGAGGCCTTGCTCACGGGGCAACTCTTTGATGCACAATTCCACTCCTCCGGTGCAGATATGCCAACCATGATGGCCGCCTTTATGAAAAAGGCCACGGAACAAATGGAGGACGCACTCCAAGAGATGCAAACGCTCACCGGGGAGATGCCCAAGAGTTATCTGAGAGAGGCATCCTAATCTGAGGCTCCAATGATTCTGCTTATCCGGGTTGATGCTGGAGCACTTGAGATAGTCAAGGTAGAGGAGGACGAGTTAGACGATCCGGTGGCGTAGGAGGTTCATGCCACAGAAGTAATGTCGAAACCGGTGATGGCGGGGCCCGAACTCGGATCCCTGCAACTCGCGGTAGGTGGAGGCCAAAATGAAGTGGAGAATGTCAGAGATGGCATTTCTCCCCAAGGGGTTATATTGTCTGACCCGAACCTCTCTCAAAGGGAGGGGCTGCCAAAATAGGGGAGGAACGTGGTCCTGCAATGTCCCCCTTGCCCAACCCACTGGAGAGGGTTGTGGTCTTCGGGGATGAGAGCGCCGCTCCCACTCGTGAGGCTATGATCCATCGAGAAGGCTGTGAAAGTTGTATTCTTCATACCCCTCCAAATACCTTACCTAGGATGTTGTAACTCTCTAAAACCCTAAAAATTCTATATACTTTCATATCTTACTGCTCCCAACACTGCTTCATAATAGTGCTCCCCAATACTGCTCCTAATACTGCTCCTAACACTGCTTCATAATACTGCTCCTAACACTGTCCCCAACACTAACACTAACACGGAAATCTCCACACTAAAGTTTAACACATTTATACACAAATCCATTCATAATGTCATTGAAAAAAATGATGGTGGTATAGACATTTCCTGCCTTGGCAGTGCTACCTGGCCCTTCCAGGTACCATGAACTGACCTAAGCAGTAGTTCCTGCTACTATCCAACACTCCACACACACATCACACACACGCTCCTAGCTCCAACAATCGAGAGAGAGAGAGAGAGAGAGCTCCCAAACCCCCTCCAAACCTTGGCCGCCAAACCCTAATCTCCAACCCTAGCCGCCTTCATCTATCCACAGGATTTCATCCTAGGACAGGATTCCATCCCAAAACAGGATTTCATCCCAGAACAGGATTTCATCCCAGGACTCTAAAGTCTAGTGGTCTTAAAAGGCTACTAGCAGATTCACTCTTGTACTGGCTAGGTCAATTCCCGGTTAGCATTATCCCCCTTTTGGTTTACATCTGCCCTCAGATGTTCCTGTACGGGTTAAAATGTAATAACCGGGTTTAAACAACAAATAAAATAAAATGTAAAAAAAACATGCCTCACACAAATGAAAACCCATACTTGGAATACTGTCCTATCAAGTATGTAGTGAATATACTAAGCAGTCATATACTCCTAGTACTGCCTTAGACTGCTCCTGGTGTTGCTGCTTGTCCGCTCCCTGCTGGCACA
Source organism: Bryum argenteum (assembly GCA_037043015.1). NCBI lineage: Eukaryota > Viridiplantae > Streptophyta > Bryopsida > Bryales > Bryaceae > Bryum > Bryum argenteum. Next base: position 31,273,097 of record CM073321.1, on the reverse strand, counting down.
GTACCGATGGTGGTTGCAGGTGTGCTCTCCATCAGTGGTGCTGCTTCGCCGGGACCTCCCAATATCTCTGTCCCAATGTCTAAAGAAGTGTCCGGGGCACTGCAAGAAGCTCCTGCCCCCTCGACAGAGTGCCTGAATTGTGGTAGTAACTAGTCCTCCTCCTCTTCCTGCTCTCCATCTGACCAGTAAACAAAAGTAGGGTATTTTTCCACAAACCTCATTAAGTATCTGCTGCTCCTATCTTGATCCTCGGAATAGGCCTTGATCCCCTTCAAGACCTGGTTCTTGGATGTGTTTAGTAGATGCTGGGTCAACTGTTGAAATGTTTGAAAGGATTTGGCATGTGCCAATTGTACTTGCAGTTGCAGTTGCCGGTTCTCCAGTGCTAGTCTGTCATAGTCCTTGAGCCTGGCGCTCACACTATCCTCCAACTCCACACGTCGTCGTTTAGCCTCTTCTGTCTGTACTGTTGTGTATATTTCTCCTGGAGAGTTGTCAAACTCTGCATCGTTTATGTCCAGGTACTTTCCAATGCAGAATACTGCCGCTGTCCGTGTTGTAGCTGCGCAATCATTTCTTCTACCCGCCGCTGTAAAACCAAGTTGGTGTTGACCTGTGTGGTATCCACCTGCTCCTGAAGTTGTCTTACCCTTGCTGCACCGTTGAGTGCAGTTTGTAGGTGGTGGACTAAGTCGTTTAGTCCCTTCATTATGCCACTGTGATCTCCTGGACTTCTGCTCCTCATCTGTTGCACTTGGTCCTGCTCCAAATGCTCACTCTCCTGGGATGGTTGCAGCTGTTCCGCCATGGTTGACTTCACCTGCTGCTCCTGAACCTCCTCGTATACCGGTAAGTCCGGTACCACCTCGACCTGTTCATGAGTTTGGTGTTCTTGGTCTTGCTCTGGTTGCTGAGTCTCCTGCTGGGGTTCTAGCTGCTCCTCCAATACTGGGTTGTTCTGCCCCCCTTGAACCTCCTCATATACCGGCAATGCTGGTACGTCCTCTACCTCCTCATGAGTCCGGTATGGCTGGGCCTGTGCTGGCTGTGGCAGCTGCTCCTGATGTCGGGCCTGGATTGCTCTCCGTAGCGGAAATTCGTCAAAATTGGTGATCAGTTCAATGGTCTCCTTGCCCTTTTGAGTATTTCGTTTTTGTTGCACTAACTGTTGTACAGAGGTTACCTCGTCATTATCTTCAGAGTCTGAAGTGTCTCTGGTGGTGGAGTAAACAGTGTCTTTGGATTGCCTAGACTTTCCTTTCCCTTTCACTACCCGCTGTGGAGAGGTTGCCTCATCATCATCCTCAGAGTCTGATGATTCTGTGGTGGAAGGGTCTTGATATACTGATCTCTTGACCTGACGCCGTGTTCTCCTATTGCTAGGTCCTTCTTCAGTGGATGATGCTGGGGAAGACACCATTCTCTTCCCCCTTCTTCTTCTATACACCAAACCCCGTTTTGGTGATGAAGATTGATGCCTTGACCCTACTTGTTGTTCCGGCTCCTGTCTAGGCAGGTCATCTCCGTAAGCTCCCCTCAAGCTCTCTCCACTAGCCACATCCGGCGGTGGTCTCGGTCCTGGTCGTGTTGGTGACAAACTTGGTTCTTTGCTACTGCCGTCATGTATCTCCGGTGAGCGTGCCTGCCGTGGAGTAGTATGGTCCACATACTCCTCGTCGTCCGGGAACCATAACTTCAACGAGGCATCAATTAGTTCTGCCCCTTTAATGTCCTTAATGTGGCTGGTATGTATCTGAATCAATAACAGCCTAAGACTAGTCAGTATAAGTGGTGCCCAGTTGAGATTACCCTCCGTCACTGCCTGGTACAGGTGGTGTAATAACACCTTGCTGGCATACTGTGATGTCTTCTTCAAATACATTATTTTGATTAGTGCCTTGACCCTGTCCTGGTACTTGTCTGTGAAGCCGTTTATTCGGATTCCATCACTGCTGAAATCAGTCTTCTCTAAACCAAATGTTGCTGTATATCTGGTATTAAACTCCTTACTGGGTTTTCCTGGCTGTGGGCTCTGTGGTCCCTTCAATACCGAGGGCTTGTTGTACAGTCCAGACCGTGATCTCCACTGGTTTACTCCTCACTGTAGCTCGGATTGGCATATTGGGCTCTGCTTTCTCCCCATTCGTGTAGTGGAAGCCTTCCACAAAATCCAACACTAGCTCTGTACGTGGCACAGGCCAGGTGAATTCATAGAAACTTCCCAGGCTAGTACGTTGTGCCCAATAGTCATCATTCAGGTCCTTCCAAGTTTGCCAGTGTTGCATAGGGAGGAAGTCGAGCTGTATGGCCATGTTTACCTTCCTGGGTACCAACACCTTCTGTAGCAATCTTGCAAATCGTTGAGTAGACTTTCTCCTGGTACTGGGTCCTGCAACTACAGCCGGTGCAATCTCCACTTGTAGCCTGAGGAGTGTTCTGCCCCACGTTGCTTGGAAAGTCCATGCCTGGCCTGCCTCCCTGGCCTGGCCTTCCTGCCTGGCCTAACGTAACCTCTTAGCCTGGCCTGCATCGTTAGCCTAGTCTGGTCAACCTCCCTGGCCTGGCTTAACTCCTTGGCCTCGCCTGCCTTCTTGCCCTGGTTTGGTGCCCTGGCCTATCCTGACACCCTGGCCTGGCCCAACCCCCTGGCCTGGCTTGCTTCTCTGACCTGACTCGCTAGTCTGGTCTGCCTACCTCCCTAATCAGCACAGCCGGTTTCTCCTCCCCTCGTTCAGCCTCAGCCACCTTCAAGTGCTTCAGCCACCTGCGATGCAGCCTCCTCAACGCCGGCAGCCACGTCCTTCTCTTCCTCGGACTCGGGCAATGTGAACTCCCTGGTGGCAACCTCCACCGCAGCTGGGGCCTCCTCCAAGGGTGCAGCCACCTCCTCTGTGGGCAGCTGGTTCTCCTCCACAACTGAAGCAGCCTTTTTCTCAACCGGCGCAGCCGCTGCCTCCTCTACTGCTGCGGGTGCCTCCTTCTCCTCCTCCTCCTTCTCCTACTTTGTTTGCTTCTAGTGCAGTCCCGATTACCTTCTTTTCTAGTACAGGAGCTTCAAATGCCTAAGCAAGCACCGATGCAACCTCCTCCATGGGGGCAGCAACCTCCTCCTTCTCGATAATTTCGGCAATAGCTCTTGGTTCCAATGACTGCACCAACATCCTCAAGGTAGCAATCTCTGCCACGTTGCTCCTGTTTGACCCCACGGCGTCGGCGAACACTAGCATCTGTTGAAACACCACGGCCGTCTTGACTGCTACCACCTCCTCCAATATCAGCTCTACCTGCAGCGCACATTCAACAACTTTGGTAGTTACTGTTATCACTGTTGCCTCCCCGCCAACCGCCGATAGAACTGCTTTGACAGCCACCGCAGCTGGTTCTCCCCCCACATCCTCCGCCTGGTCGACTTTCACTTCCTGCCTCACCATTGCAGCAGTCTCCCGCTGGTCCTTCTCCCTGCACTGTTATCCGACGTTGTCACTCCCCGTTGGTGCTTCCGAAACCTCGTGATTCTCTTCCACAGGAAACTCCGGGGCATCTGTCTCAGCTGGGATTACTTCCTCACTAAACGCAACCTCGCTCATCTGTTGAGGGTTCAACTCAACAGATTTTTCTTCGACGTCCAGCACGGCTTCCACGCTTGTTGGTTCTCCATGAGGCTCTACAACTTCTGTAACCTCGTGAAGCTCTTCAACGGAAGGCTCAAGTGCGCCACTATCACCTGATTCCTCATTGAGGCTCACTCCATGACCAAAAGCAACCTCCGCAAGTAATTCCTTGCTCACAATCCCCACATCCTCAGCGACATTCACAACTTTATCTCCGACATCAATGCATTTATCTTCCACGTCAACAGGCTTGTCCTCGACAACAACGGATTTTTCTTCGATGGATCCATTTTTCCTTTCTACAGATTCAGGCTCCGGACTTGCAATTTCATTATTAGGCTCTACTACTTCTTCATCAACTTCTGGCTCAACTGATCCTTCTTCCTGAACTTCAGGGTTAACGTCCTCAGTCGCTGCAAGCAATCTCTTAATTACAGCCCCCTCAGCTTCAACTGCTTTCTCTACAACATGCTCATCCCTGGCGATCAAATCGACCGATGCTTGCGTATTCAGATCCTCAAAAGTTCCATCCTCAAAAAAAAAAGTTTCGAATCCTCTTTATTGGTAGCGCTCTCTAGGACAACCTCACTCAAGTCCCAACTCTCGACCTTCTCTATGGCATCGATAGCAGGTCCCGTATCGACCGCATCAACCTCGGCGCCAGCGCTCAGAGGGGCTCCCGCAGCTGAATCGACACTCCCCGCAACAGCAACTTGCGATTCAGCCCAACCTTCTTCACCTCCTCCTGTGCTATCACCACCGCGTTTACAACCATAGCTCTGCTTTTTCCCCGGCATTTTCGCTGCTCCTACTGCAGGAATAGGAGTTGCTATTTCGAGAATAGTAGTTGACAATTTTACTGCAACTGCAGAAACTGCAGTCGCAGTTGCTGATTGCTGTCTTTTTTCAAACTTCAGCTACTTTTGCTATATCCTTTCTCAGTTCTCACCTACTTTTCATCAACTTTTCATCTAATTCCTCAGCTACTTTCTCCTCTACTTTTCATCTAATTTTTCATCTACTTTTTTTCTACTTTTAATCTACTTTCTCACCTACTTTCGCACCTACTTTCTCATCTACTTTTTCATCTACTTTTCCCTCTACTTTTTTTTGTCTTCTATCTGTCTCACTAAAACTTTATCTAATGGCCTTGTGGGTTTCTTGGCTTCCCAAATGTTCTTCCTTGCCTCCTGTGTGTTTGTCTTGGCCTCCCGGGTATGTCTTCAGGCCTCCCAGGTACTTGTCCTGGCATCTCGACTGCTTCTCCGGGCCTTTTGATTGCAGCTCCTGACCTCCCGGCTGATTGTCCTGGCCTCCCGATTGACGGCCTTGGTCTCCAGGCTGACTATCCTGGCATGTTGGCTGCCTGTTCAGGTCTCTTGGCTGCATCTCCTGGGCTCTTGGCTGCATTTCCTGGCCTCTTGGCTGTATTCTTTGGGCTCTTGACTGCATGTCCTGACCTTCCGTCTACTTGTCCTGGCCTTGTAAGTCCCTCACTCCAACTCCATGGTTATTTTTCTGATATTCTGGTCCTTCTTTCTGGTCTTCAGTGGCGTTTTTCTGGCCTTCGCAACTACTATCCCCCTTTTGCTGGTCGACCAGTCCCTTGGGCGGAATTGTGGGAGTCATTGTCACAAGTTGGGTCTTGTCATAAAAAAGGTATGGTTTCAATTTGTTGATGTTGACAATTACCGGATTGGGGTCAAAGTGTTCCACTGTGACCAATAAGGCAGTATTATTAGGTAGCCGGTACTAGATCCTATAAGGCCCAAACCACCTGCTCTTGAATTTGCCAACATGCTCCTTGTGCCCTTTTGGATACCACAGTATATAGTCGCCAAGTTAGAAATCCTTTTGCCGGTAGTGCTGTTGGCTCCATAATGACCGGTTCCACTGTCTGGTCCCAGCTACTGCCTGTGCATCCTGCCGTTTAGTATCCAGCTGCTCCAAGTCAGCAATCCTGGCTGCTAGCACCCGGGTCGGTGTATACTCTATGTCCAAATGAGTTCGTTTGGTCGGAACTAAGAATTCCGTAGGCATCAATGGATGTAGCCCATATATCAGCTGAAACGAGGTATATCCTGTCATCACTTTGTAAGCAGTCCTATATGAGAATAACACCGTAGGCAAGTGTTGATTCCAGTCGGTTCGCTTATCATTAACAAGCTTGGTCAGCATCTGGCCTATCACCTTGTTTGTTGATTCCGCCTGGCCATTACCTTGGGGGTAATATGTCGTAGAAGTGCGATGTTGGAGCAGGAAATGTTCCACCAGGTGCTCAATGGCCTCATTTATGAAATGAGAGCCCTGGTCACTAACCAGTGTCAATGAACACCCGTACCGTGTGAGCACCTGCTCATACAAAAACTTAGCTGTCACAGTTGCTGTATTGGTCCTCAAAGCCTTGGCCTCCACCCACTTAGTGGCATAGTCCGTAGCCAGCAGTATATACCGGTTACCGGTCTTTGCTGCCATTGGCTTGATTGGACCGATGTAATCCAACCCCCATTTCATGAATGGTACGGCTGGCATACTGGTCACCAGCTGGGTCAGGCCAGTATTTGCCATACTGCCCACCCTTTGACACCTATCACAGGCCTTGCAGTATTCTGCCACATTTTTGTGAATGGCTGGCCACCAGTATCCGGCATCCAAAATCTTCCTTGTGGTGATTTCTTGTGAAAAGTGACCACCCCCCAAGCCGTAGTGCATCTCCTTCATTACTGTCTCCGCTTGAGTTGGGTCCAGTACTCTTCGTAGCACCAGATCCTGGCCCTTCTTGTACATCACGCCCTTGTTGAATGTATACGGTAACGATTTCAAGATCAACCTCCTTTGCTCTTCCTTAGTTAGTGTTTGTCGAACAACTCCTATCTGTAGATAAGCACTGACATCCTCCAACCATTCTAACTTGACATAGAACAAACTTGCATCCTTCGTCTGGTCTGCCACACCAGTAGCTGGTTCTCCATTTGGTAGTCTTGACAGCGCATCTGCTACGCCATGAGTTTTTGGTTTGTAGACCACCGTGAAGTCATACTCCTGGAACAGCAGCAACCATCGGGCAATCCTGCCGGATACCTGTGGCTTGTTCACCAGGTACACTAGGGCCATGTGATCAACGAAAAATACAAACTTGTTGCCTAACAAATAATGCCAATACTTGTTCAACGCATAAACCATTGCAAGAGCTTCTCTTTCAGTGGTACTATAGTTCTTTTCAGTAGAATTCAAAAGTCTGGATGCGTAAGAAATTGGTTGGTCACACTTCCCTGATGGGTTCTAGGCCAGCATTACCCCAACTGCTATGGCTGACGCATCAGTATGTACATGAAACTCCAGGTCCCATCTTGGCGCAATCAGAATAGGCGCATTCTGGTACTTGTCCTTGATCAGCTTCCACGCCTCCTCACACTCGTTTGACCAGGTAAACTCCTCAGATTTCCGCATCAGTTTTGTGATGGGTTCCATGATGTGTGCATACGTCTTGATGTAGCATCTATTAAACTGGGCAAAACCGTTAAAAACCTGCACATCAACTGGTTTCTTTGGCCTTGGCATGTTGGCTATCACCTCAAGCTTCTTTGGGTCTGGGAATTTACCTTCCTTTGACACCACATGTCCTAGGATGATTCGTGAATACACCAGTAAGAAACATTTTTCTGGGTTCAAGCTTATGCCATATTCCCGACATTTCTCAAAACATAGTCTCAACTTGGCTAGATGACTAGTGATGTCACTGTAGACACTAAAATCATCTGAGAACAATTTCATAAAATCTCCAATATAATCACGAAAGGCACGGTTTACTGCCCTTTGGTAAGTTGGTGGTGCATTCTTCAAGCCGAATGGCATGACCACCCAAACGAAGGCTCCCCAGTCCGTTACAAAAGCAGTCTTGAACCGGTCTTCTGGTGCAATCTGGATTTGATGGTTCCCATGAGTACCCGTCGAGAAATGAATACATTTCATGTTCTGCCACAAAATCTAACACCTCCTCAGTAAATGGTAAGGTGTAAGGATCCTTTTTAGTAGCAGCGTTCAACTTCCTAAAATCAATACAAATCCTCAATTTGCCGTTTTTCTTTGGCAGAATGACAATGGGTGACAGCCATGTGGCATCCTCTACTGGTGCAATAAATCCTGCTTGGAGCAGCTTGTCCAAGTCCTGCTTTACGATGCTGGCGTAGTTCGGATTCATTTGGTATCTGGCCTGGTGTGATGGTGGTATATCTTTCTCTAGCTCGATGCAATGTTGCGCAATTGAAGGGGGAATACCCTTCAAGTCCTTGTATGTCCAGGCGAACACGTCCTTGTACTCCCGGAAGAGTATATCTGCCTCATTAGCCTGCTCCGGACTGATGTCGGCATTTATCCGGAGCAACTGAGGTTCGTCTTCTGTACCCAGGTTTACGTTCCGTAACTGCTTTGATTCCGGTAGATTCCAAGCAGCAATCTTCAAATTCTTCACCTTCTCTCTGGCTGGAGTTTCATCCACCTCAATATCTCCTTCTTCGAAAGTGTAGAAATGTTCAGGGTACACTCGTTCTGGTCCTCCCAACTGGTCATGGTCCTTGGCCTGTTCTTGGTCATGGTCCATTTGAGGTAGTGTGATCGTTCCAACGACCAGTACGTCCTGCTCGATAGCCAGCCAACGTGCCTCTTCCTCATCCGTTAGTCCCTCAGCAAAATTATAGCAGACCAGGACCTCTGGTAATTTAGGTATGGTTCCCTTCCTTTGACTTACCGATATTGTCCTGACTGTTCCGTTGCCTCGAATTGTGACTGTATTATTACCCCAGTCATGATTAACCTTAGCATCAATTAACCAAGGACGTCCTAACAACATGCTATATGCTTCATTAACTTCATTATTTTTAATTACTGTTAGAGTTATAAGGTAAGGGATACCATGAATGTGAATCCTGACGTTGCGTATCAATCCCACCGGGTCTACGACTGTCTGGTCCGCCATTCTCAGTCTGAATGGGGCTGGTTGTGGGTCCTTCAATCCTAGGCGCTTCCGCTCTTCATTAGTGATTAGATTGACACTGGATCCTCCGTCCAACAGTACATTTTCGAGAACCCCGTTGCCAATCCGCACGGCTAACACCGGTAATTCTCTGTCCACATCTATAGCCAAACTAGCTATCACATCTTTCTTACCTCTTTGTCCGGTCATCGGCTTTGCTACTGGAGTTTGGGCTATACCAGAAACCCGGTGATGTCCCAACTCAGTAAATACATGGGCCTTGACAAACTCAGTTATATTTGGGGCCATCTGCAACAATTGGCCCAACGTTAATGTTATTGGGCTGGCTAGGATTTGCCTACCCACCTCTATTGCAAAATTCTCCTCCTGGTCTTGTTTGGTACTGGTGTCCTGGGGTGTTCTTGGAACCGGTTCAGCAAACTTCATTGTTATTGTAGAGTGTCAGAGTCTGGAAATCCTGCCCACTCATTGTTCAGCAACTCTCTTGGACACGCGTTTGTATTCTCAGACAGAATAGCATCTCGAGCCTTATCTGCTACTCTTCTCTCCTCCTCCTCCTTAAGCTCGATTTCCTTCAAGGTGTCAAACATGAGGTTTCTGATCCGCTCCTCCTCCTTCCAATCTTCCTTGGTTCTAGCCTTCTAGGGTTCTGGTGCCTCTGGTTCCTCTTGGATTGGAGGTAATCCAGCCTTTTGGCGTTGGGCCCGGGTCATACTGGTCACGTCGACCGGATCCTTCTCCTCTTCCAGTAACTCAATCTCCACGTTACTTACATGGTGGGCCGGTTGTTTAGCTTTCTGATCCTTGTCCGCTAAAAACTGGTCCCATTGGGCCTTTAGAGAGCAGTTCCAACTCCTGTGTCCTGGTTGACCACACAAGTAGCACATATCGGGTCGATCATGAAAACCTCCTTGTTGACTGGTACCTGCTTCTGGAGTGGCTGGCCTCTGGTAAGTCGTTGATGACTTCTGCACGGAGACTTCATTCACTCCTACTGGTCCCCCATCATCCTTCGTAACGTCCGGTCCCTTTTGGTTTGCCGGGTTGAACCAGCAGTTTTTGTCAATATGACCAAACTTCTTACATAGTCCACATTGTACTCTGGCTGCTTCTGGTTCAGGCTTCTTCTTGGCCACGTTCGTTGTTTTACTGGGGGTCTCCACCTTCGTGACCTCAAACTTGGTCGGCTTGCCACTGGAATCAGTGCAGTTCTCTTCACACCTCAGAGCAGCATCAACCGATTCCGTCAGACTGCGTACCGGAGCAACACTGGTCATAATCTTGATGTACTCCAGTAAACCAGCTGGAAAGTTAGTGATCCGGAATCCCTCTCCAGGGTCGGACTGGAGACACTTGATCAATGTCATAAAGCGATCATAATAATCATGCACCTTCTCCTTGTCTCCTTGCTTGAATGACTTCAGCTCCCGGTACACAGCCTCATCTGTGGTCTGGTCCCGGTATCGTCTCCGAAAAGCAGCCTTCACTTCCTCCCAAGAGCAGTAGGAATGACTCTCCAAGAAATTCTCATACCAGGCACCTATTTTATCCAACAGGGTGGTACTCAATAGGTTGATAATCACTTGTTCTTCTCCCTCTCCGTTGTGCCACAACGTTTGTTCAAACTGTCGTATATGAGCATCTGGATTAGTTCCCTCCTTGTACTTTGTGTACGGCAACGACTTCCTCTGTGCCACGCTGATTGGTCCGGATACTGGTGGTACGTCTAGTCTCGATACTGGTGGTACACCCGATCCAAGTACTGGTGGTACCCCTAGTCCGTATACGGGTGGTACTCCTGGTCCGTGTACTGGTGGTACTCCTGGTCCAAATGCTGGTGGGACCCTGTCAGTCAAAGGCATGCCCTCTATAGGATAACTGCTTCCTCTTGGTATGGGGGGTATTCCCTTCTCTAGTGTTGGCATAGGGCGTACTTCGGGCGCCCTACTGGTTACTGGTGGCCCTCCCGACCCACGAAATCCAGTGCTTGCTGATGACGCTCCAATCTCAGCTCTAACTCCTCCACCTGGCCAGTATGCTGGCTTGGGTGCCTCTGGTAGATATTCATCACCAGTTAGGTGATCTACATAGGTCGGTGGGATTGCGCCTCCTCTCAAGGGGCCAGTATTTGTTCCCTCTGGTCCGCTTGCGGCAGCTGCTGGAGGAATCGGAATCCCCAATACTTCTCGTCCACCCCCTTGGATAATTCGCCCCTCCTGCATCTCAGGTGGTCCTGGCCATAACCATTGGCTAGCCTTATGCTGAACCTCCCGTGGTTGTTCTTCTTTTCTCAACACTTCCTGCCACTGGAGTATGGCAGCTTCACGTTGCTCTTCCTGCCTTTGAGCCTCCTTCTTCTGCTCTTCTAGTCTTTGGGCCTCCTGCCACAACCGCAGGGCTTCCTGGCGTAGAATCTCCTGCTGTAGGGCTTCGGCTCTTTCTGCTTCCTTCTTCTGTTCTTCTCTTCGTTGAGCCTCATGCCAGTACTTGAATTGAGTTGCTTGCTCCAACTCCTCCATTTGTCGGGTATACTGGTCCTTTCTGGCTTGCTGGTTTTTCTTTTCTCTTACGTCGTGCTGTCTTGCCTTGAATTCTTCAAAACGCCATCTGTCTTCCTCCTCTTCATCGTATACTACTTCTTGTAGTTTGTCTTGTAAAAAGTATACTGTCTGCTTCCGTGGAGTTGGTTGCTCGTTCCTACTGGTCTTGGGCATTTCTGGAGGTAAGGATGCTGCTCTTGTTGCCCTCTCCTCAGCCCTGACCTCGTCCAACTTCTTCTTCAGAGTTTCGATCATCTCCACCAATTCACCAGGATTCTGACCTCCTGGTCTTGGTGTGTTTGGTCTGCTACCACCTCTCCTGTCCTCCTCTTGGTGTTGGTCAAAAGAATTGACCCGTTCTAATATAGGATGCCAGTATTATTGTGCATCTCTATCTCCTGGTCCGGAAAATTCTCTTCTGCTGGTCCTTGGTGATGGTACCCGGCCTTCATACTTCTTAATTTCCTGCTCCTCATGCCAGTCCTTGAAACTGGGTCCAGGTTCTGCTCTTGCACCTCTTGTCTTTGTGCTTACTCCCATTACTGTCTCCTGGCTGGAGTTCTCTCCCACCACATCCATATCGATTAAGTCCCTGTTGCTGCCTTTGGCAACGCTCTCATCTAAGCTGATCTGCCCTCCCATGTTCTTCCTTGTATTGACTGCTGCCCTCTGCTCCCTGAGCTCGAATCTGGCCAGCCTTTCTTCTGGTTGTCTCCTGGCTATGTCTTCCTTGATGCCTTCTTTGTAGTCTCAATCCATTATAGTGCAGCTGCTGCTTGTCCCTCCTGGTACTATCTGGCGATGTTCTCCGGTCTGCCTTGCTTCTCCAGTAAGTCAAGTCTGCTCCTCGAGGTGATTTCTTAGGTAGGTGTTGAGGATCTCTGTCTCAGCCTTCCTCTGGTTTCCTGCGTGCTAGTCCTTCGTACTCCTGGTTCCTGGCCAGTACATCCCTCTGCCACCCCAGTTTGGTCCTTAATTGGATCCGTCAGTAGTTACTGCTCCCACTTAGATTTCCTCTATCCTATAGGTTTTCAAGGTATTTCTTAGTCTAGGATTTTTACCAGATAAGGGTGCAATACAGTCCTACAAGTCTATTCCTAGGTGCATTTCCTATGCTTCTCTAGTTTTTATATTATCAGTTCTGGTTGATACGGTTATGGTGATCCCAACCCTGCTCATTCCAACTCTGATGTTCCTCCTTTGTTCTAGTATTGCTTCTAATATTTTCTACTGTTGTCCAACAACTTAAATCAGAACAGTGGTGAGTGAGAGCTTACTTGAATATGGGCAACCATTCCCCTTTGTAGTGTAGAGCTGCCCTCAGCTCCTGGGATAGTACTTCAACTCCTCGTGACGGTTCCTTTGTCCCTGACTGTCGAGTATTTGCTGAGTAATCTCTAGGTTGAACAATTGTCTGCGCCCCTCCCTAGATGGTCACTGTGCCTATCACCGCCCCAACACTACCACCTTGGTACTGCCTTAACGTGTGGAGCAAGAGCCACATGGTTCGAACTTATGCATGGTCGCCAATGTGAAAGTGGTATTCTTCTTACCCCTCCAAATACCTTACCTATGATGTTGTAACTCTCTAAAACTCTAAAAATTCTATATACTGTCATACCTTACTGCTCCCCAATACTGCTTCCCAATACTGCTCCTAATACTGCTCTTAACACTGCTTTATAATACTGCTCCTAACACTGTCCCCAACACTAACACTAACACGGAAATCTCCACACTTAAGTTTAACACATTTATACACAAATCCATTCATAATGTCATTGAAAAAAATGATGGTGGTATAGACATTTCCTGCCTTGGCAGTGCTACCTGGCCCTTCCAGGTACCATGAACTGACCTAAGCAGTAGTTCCTGCTACTATCCAACACTCCACACACACATCACACACACGCTCCTAGCTCCAACAATCGAGAGAGAGGGAGAGAGAGCTCCCAAACCCCCTCCAAACCTTGGCCGCCAAACCCTAATCTCCAACCCTAGCCGCCTTCATCCATCCACAGGATTTCATCCCAGGACAAGATTCCATCCGAGAACAGGATTTCATCCCAGGACTCTAAAGTCTAGTGGTCTTAATTGGCTACTAGCAGATTTACTCTTGTACCGGCTAGGTAAATCCCCAGTTAACAAAGGCGGCATGGTACTCAAAGTCCAAAATCCTGGACAAGAGCAGGTGGTGCCCGAGCACCAGCAAGGTCGGCATGTGATTATGCTGTCAGACTCTCCTGACACGAAGGCATTCACGGTGATATCCCGACATTGCGGAATTTCCATCGTCATCTGTGGGGGAATGGTGGATATTCCAAAGACCAGAGAAGCGCAGCCGGACACCCTAGCTCTAGTACTCTCCGGGGTTACTGAAATCCTTGAGGAAGGAACACCCTCACCTGTGATCGGAGGGCCCGAGAGCAACGAGGAGGTCACTTTGTGTTCTGGATCGAAAAAGGAGGATGTTAGCGTCCAAGAAGCTCCCGACGTTGCGAGGTCTTTGAAGAGGAAGAGAGATGACTAGACCTGGATAACTTCAAGTAGGTAATTGTGGTCGGGCATAGTAAGAATCTTGATAGGGTAGATAGACTTTAATGCGGATAGGAGAATATTGGCGCACTAGTGACAGGGGTAGATCTTTGGGCAATCCAAAATTTGCAGCGTCTGTCCTCTTTGGGGTATGCCCATAGAGGATCTGCTACTTAGCTAAGGGAGTTTGACTCCCTTGGGTTCTTTTTCTGCTTTCATCTTCACTAATTCAGTTTGCAAGTACGTTTCTCCCCCATTCCCTTTGTGTACTCGTCTCCTTGTTTCTTATTTTGCATGCTGGGTCAGGGTAGGGTGGATAGTGCAGAAGTTCCTTGCTGTCCGGGCAAGAGTGGTATTGGTTCCGTGGTCAAACAGAGAGGAGAGAGGAGAAGAAGAGAGGCGAAGTGAGAGGAGTGTGGCCGGTGAGCAGCACCTTGCACAGGAGAGGGAGTTCTGTCCGCCCCAGTAGCTTTCTACGATAACAGCGACCAGAAAGGGATTACCGTCTCTTAAGCAACTCCCGGGACCAGCTCGGTTGAGTTCCCCGGGACTGTTGACACTCCGGATAGGGGGGCCCGCTTTGTAGACGCTAGGGGTGAACCCTGGACTAGTTGCACCACCTCCACGTCAAGTAGCCCAATACCTGCTGTCCTGGGCACTGAGTCGTTGTAAGTCGGGTAATAGGAGAACCAGACACCCCTTAGTGACATGTGCACGGACCTGACGGCCTGGGCGTAAAGGGTAGTGTAAGGAAAGTATCTAGACAGGAGAGAAGAGAGAGATTAAGGATCGGGTGACATTTCCGATCACGATAATCAACGGGAAGGGGTGGTCTAATCTCCCACCTTATGAAGTCCAGGAAAACCCCTCTGAGGTGTATACAGAGGTTAAACCAAACCAAACCTATTTGCTATCCGAGTATCAATACTTGGAAAAGAGTTGGAGTATATAATAGGACCGGGTATACCAAGATAGGGTAAGTCCGAGTTAACTAACTGGTGGGTATTGCTGCCCTTGTACTTCACACGGTTTTCGTGGAACGAGTTTGTCCTGTGTGAACCCCCAAACCGGTTCACGCTTGTGCGAATTGCTTTCTACAAGCTTTAGTCTAATTTATTCATATTCAAATTCCCTAATTCGGACAATTAGGCCAATTCTTTTGGTTCCCGGGAAATGTATGTTCTCGGGTGGAGTTTTCTCTAAATTCCTCAACGTTTAGTTACTTTATTCTAAATTTGTAAGATTGATTGGTGTTAATGTATTACGGTATGTTTTTGGGTATTTTTTATGCCTCCATTAATATTCATAATGTAGCGCACGTACATGTAATTGCTAAAATACCTCCTATTTAATAATCAAAGAACTTAGTTAAATTCTGCGGATCAAATTGTTGGATGAGCAAAGATTCATACGGTGAAGCGGATGAAACTTGTTCTTCATCCAACTAAGTTGAATGGGTTAAGAAGGAGTTAAAGAGAGTTAGGGTTGTATGTTTTTTGGGGAGTATGTGCAGCGTTGAGATGGAGAATTGGTTTTGGTCACGTTCATCTCTGTGTTTTGTAAAAGTGTGCATGTGTGAGAGTTTTGCAGGGAGGATGTCGAACTCGACAGGATGACGATTGTAGCAGGAGCGGCGGTGACGCCGACACCCGCAGAGGCTTCGGCTCAGGCTTCGAGCAGCGACAGGTGGAAGGAAGCCGGATTGCCATCTAAACAGCAACGGCGAGCAGGAAGACGGTGACGACTGCACTCTAGGTTGGAGGATCAGCAACCCCGCATCGACAAGGAGGATCAGCAACTTTGCCGTCGACGAAGCTCACACGCCAACCGAGCAGCTCGTAGGAGGATCAGCCCGACGGCGAGCAAAAGTTAGCAGGAGTGCGAAGTCGGAGAGTCGGCGAAGGAAGCTGATTGGGCCAGGGATCGGCCGGCAACCAATCCGGCAATAGCCAGAACGAGCTGTAAGGCGGATCAACGGATCGACTGACCAGGACCGGCACAAAGAGCGCCAAAGCAGGACGTCGGCATCACAACGCCAAGACACCTCGACCCAGCAGTTCCGACGGCAATCCAGTTCGCGAGGCGATCACGGCTTGGACGGAGCGGCAACCACCGAGCCAGATCATCACCAACAACGACAATCCAGTTCACGAGGACCAGCGAAGGACGACGAGCAGCATCGGCAACGGCGAGGCGATTGCGGTGGAACAACCAGCGACGGCGGATCGGTAAACCTGGAAGCTCGACGGCCGGCTGATCCGGCACCGACAGTGACCATAAGCACGTGATTGAGGATCAGTTTGGAGTGAGGGATCGGAGGTCAACACCGGCAGAGATCCGGCAGCGACAGCAGGCAGTCTGAGTCGAAGCAACCGCAGCTTATCGACAGCACGTGCAGGGGCGACAACCATCGCGTGACGACATGAGCAGCACGGTCAGCGCAGGAGATCAACGAGCTGGAAGGGACAGCCGAAAGAATGGCGGAAGTTCATGCGGCTTCGACGAGGCTGATCCGGCACCGGCAGCAGCAGTTCACGGCACCGAGGCACCTCAACCCAGCACCTCCGACGGCGATCAAGTTTGTAGGACTTGCCACCGAGCAGCATTAGGACGACACCGACAAATCGCAGCCGGCATTCAGCGAACCAGCACGAGGGCGACATCGAAGCCCTGTCACCAGTCCGTGATAATACGGAGGGTGGACAGTGTGATATTACAGCCCCCTCTTCTTCCTTTTTGCTCTATTTTTCATTGTTCTTTTTGCTAAGTTGTGTGGATTGAACATGGTAGATGTTTAGAAACTTTATCTTACAAAATGGCAAATTCATTGCCTAAAAATTGATTTTTTTGATTTAATGTGTGTTGCTTTATACTTGTATTGATGTTTGTTTTGTTGGGAAGGTTGTGCTCTTGTTGCATTGCTGAATGATTGGATGTTAGTGTGCACCGTGTATAAGGGTCGTGTGGAAGCGCTGCCCATTTTAGGGATGAAATTTATTAATTTAGGTTAAAAAATTGGGAAATTGGGATCAAGCGCGGAAGCGCTGCCCAATTCACTCTAGAACTTCCGTGTTCATGTTGGAATGATTGGAATGCTTGGCTAGAGTGTTTGCTAGGGTGTCCGTTGCTTGAGAGGCTATATTGATTGTACTTCATCCCCACGGTCAACTTGTCGCTTAAAACCAGGCAACCGGAATTTAGACTCACATCCTAGAATACGCCTTTAACCGTAAAAAAAGGGTATTTAGGTAAGAACTGGGAAAAACGCGTTATGACAACGCTTGGTTTTTTTAATGGTTGGGATAGTCACAAGTGGCATGCTCACATGTTGTCCTGAGGTGGTGCTTGTGTTTGCAATGGTTGACATGGAGAAACGTGGCATGCTGATAATTGGATCTTATTTTCTCGGATTGAATTTACGGTTTCATAATTGGCGTGTTTTGGTACATGCAAGTGTATTCAAACATATTTGAACTCTGAAAAATGCATGCGTTACATATTTTAGTGCATTAGAAACATTCTGAAAATGTTCTGAAACATTGAAATGGATTTCAAAGATTCAATGAAACGTGATCTAATGCTTATCCAAACACGTAGCATATATTCATACCGGTACGTATGAACACTAAAAAACATAAACGTTCACATTCCGTAAGGCTCCAAAACGTCATGCAGAGCGTGATGTAGCGTCATTTAAAATTTGTACTACACATTCAATGAAGCGCAATCAAATGCAGTATAACATTATGCAAAAAGTGTACCACAAATTTAATGAAACACACATGAACATTAGCTAACTCATTCATAACTTGGATATTTGCATAATAACTTGTTCTAAGGAACAAAGCATGACAACGCAATTGTGGATGTTACTATCTACGTAAAGAGGTGAAATAGATAATGGACAATAGTAACTTGCATTTCAAATAAGGCCAATACAATATTCGGTCATTCACATATAAAATATATGTAGTCTACGTGTGCATGGTGATACAATACAACTCCTACTCTAATGTGAAGAAGCCACTTCTTGGATCTGCGATGTCTAAATGGAGAAGGCAAATCGTGCGCACATCCCTACAGGCTCACGTTGGGTCTTCTTAACGTGCACAAGCCAAGTGAGCAATCAAAAAGTGATATTATAGAAATACTTAAATAAAGTCATTACAATAAACAGTGGATCAGATTTTCTTGTGTCAAGTTCTAGTGTCAAAACACCCTAACCCAAGCATGCCAAAATTGGCGACTTTTGAGATTCTTAGGGCGGACATCCGAACGTCCTCCTATAAACGTTTGTAAACGGACGAATAAGTCATCCAGGGGGAGTAAATCATAGTTACTATGGCGGTAGTAAATTTCTCTAACCGTTGGATTGGCTTGGAGCTTGCATCTTACTCGTTCAAATCTCATCTAGTGACGAGCAATCGGGAAAGCTGATCCGACCAGCTCCCAGACAAGCCGACCAAAGAGTGGCGGTGATCGTTAGCTCAAATTGGCGGCCCGCGACCGCAAGGTTTATCACGGCCGACCTATCAGTCGACGGGCGTCACAACAATCGCCGCCGACCAATCGATCCTCGCATCGATCGGAGGTCGGACGATCGGTAGCAGACCGTCCGGTTGGTCGAATGCGGTTTGATCGGCGTCAGCCGTCCAGTCGGTCGCGGCCTACCGATCGGTGTCGGCCGTCAGATCTAGGGCGGGCCGGTTGGTGGGCCGACCGCAAGCTTTATAAGGCCAACGAGTCCTCATTCCTCTGCACTTCTTTCCTCCCTTCTCAGCACGAGAGGTTGCAGAATTATTGCTGGCTGGCATGCTCTCCGAATTTTCAATCCACTGGCTCCTCATCTACGGGAGGAGAGAAGTCTTTTATTTTGTAAGCACGGAGATTTTTTTGTTTCTTCAAAAAGTTTTGCCAAAAACTTGCACTACTTTGTTGGAGTACGCACGTGGGACTTAACCCAATCAAGATGTTGAAGCAAAAGAAGAAGCATGGGGCTGGGGAGTTTTTCAAACAACCGACTATTGAGATACCATCGAAGAAGTGTAAGAAGTTTCTTCATGAGTTCATTATGTGACCAACGAGCTTTCAGCATTGGTCAGCAAATATGTCAGATGTCAATACGAGGCTCCCTTGAAGTTTTGACTTCACATGATGGAGCTCATGATGCGAGTGCCCCAAGCTCTGTTGTAGTCCGAGAAGACTGATAAGCATGGATTTATACAGTGAGTGCATGATGCACTATGGAACTTGGTCCTCATTTTGAGAAAATATGAGAGAATGCATCGAGCGGATGATGCGGATTCCCTCGAAATGTATTGAGGGCGGAGTGTTTTCAACCGTCAAGGAGGCTGTTTGCCAGTAATAAAAACCGGCAAAGCTCCATAGGATGATCGGACTCGGGAGAGAGAAGACTACTGGGGAGCACGCGCTTGAGTAATTTGATGGTAATTCTGAAGACTGCTCGTATCATTGAAATTAAAAAGAAGAGACTATGAAGAGAGTACGGTACAATTTCCAAAGTTTACATAAGAGAGGTTCAAGGCATTGAAGAGTATTGGGAATTTGCAGCAAAGACTTCTAACCATGCAGTGACACGACCAGACTTGGCCAAAGTGAGCATCAGAAAGAGTTGCTTGCCGTGAGAATTGCGCATCCAGGTAATATTTGTTTTATCGCCATTCATTTAAATAAGTATGAAGGCTATACGTATTGGTAGCATGGCCGGTCAATTCGAGAGATGTTGGCCCTTGATGCACGGTATGAAGATCATGTCTATGAACATTTTGCATTTGGAAATCACTCCGACGATGAGCTTACCCAAGTTAGGGAAATGCTTTGGTTTCGCTAAAACGAAGTGAGCTTGCTTGGGCTTTGGTGCATATTATGAGTGAGGTCCACAAGATCAACAAGCTCCACAACGATGTCTCCCCATACAACATACTTCTCCACTTCCCTCAAGAGGAATCACAAGTGTATATTGGTGTATGCGATTGGGAGTTAACTACAAATATGGATGAAAAAATGAGGTCCTTGTACACTTTCACAAAACCCCAAGAAAGAATTAATACTCTACAAGCACGATATTGAGTGGACACTCAGGTGGCGTACTTGTACAAACAGAGTAATGACTTTGACATTATTTCCTTCTTTGGTAGAGATTTGGAGGAGTTCGCTACGACACGGATAGCACAACTAATCCTCAAGAAGACCATGTCCACGGCCTACGAGAATTTGCAATATAAAACATGGCATGAAAGGTGGTCAAATAAAGACTTTTCAAATACTTTCGACCAATACTTGGAGATGGCGGGAGAAAAAGGGTTTATATTGACCCACGTTGTCAATTGCTTCATGTTATCACACCATTGGCTGATGCCCAATGAGCTTTTTGCACCAATTATGAATAGTAATGCCCATGTTGTGGTGTACTTCTCGCCGCTTTATTAGCTTTCCAGATTGTTTATCAAATTCCTAATGTAAATGTAGCCAAATTTTTGAATTCATATGTATTACATGCCTTTCTTGTAGGCACCTTAAGTACATTCTTGTCTTGATACTACCAAAAATGAATGACTTCTTTTCCATTGTATGATTTTTTGATATATAAAGTTATCTACTGTTTGATTACTTAGTAGTATTTAGTTCTTCCCTTATCAGAAACTTTTCTTCTATAATTGTTGTAAAACAAATTCAAAACACATGCATGGATTTCTTATGTATTGCACAAAATCATTTCTAACAATTCTCAAAAGTATGTTGTTGATTTGCTATTAGTGTTCAAGCCATAAAAGTCTAAAACTTACATCTCATCACCGAAACATGTACCCAATTCTAGAGATGTCCCCAACTTGATACCCTCAAGAAGTATATCTTCAAACCTTGACGACAAATATCACAATATGTATACTAAACTATGAAACATTTTCATGGTATCTACCTTGCTTTACTAAGGGTTTGCCCAAAGTCAAATCAAGCAGAATATGACTTTTCTTGGCTGTGATGGTTTCAATGCCATCGTCTAGACAGCCCTCGTGCTCGTTGTACTAGATTTCTTGCAGCCTCGTGTGTAGGAAGGTGCTCCTCATACTAAATTGCTGGCAGCCTCGTGGGCAGGGAGGTACTCCTCGTACTGGATTGCTGGCAGCCTCGTGAGCAGGGAGGGAGCTCTGTCTGATTGATGGCCGCCTTTGGGTGTGGTTCTCGATGTTTTGATACACAAGGAGGTGTTTTGATTTCTTTTCTTGGGCCTGAAGTCAAGTTCCATGACAATATATGGACTCGGATTTGAACCGCAATATCGCAGCTTAAGTTGATGTCAATGTTGTCGAGCTCCTCGTTTGCTGATGGCAGCCCTTGAGGCAGAGACAGCCCTCGTGCTACTCGTACTGGATTGCTAGCAGCCTCGTGGGTTGATCAAATGTTTCTATTATTGATCGAAAAGAATGAGTGGCTTTTTGTATGCATTGTTTAGGTTGAAATTTCATATATTTTATACTAATTTACGTACGTAAGGTTTTTTAGATATGGCAGGACCCTTTAAAACACGTACGAGTTGTCGAAAATGAAGAATCCGATGCTGATAGCGACCTGACCGCCCTGAGAGTCCATGTCCAAGCCGTAGTTGACTCTAGACGTTTAGTAATACGAATGTCTGCGGTTCCTGAAACGCCCTCTACTACAACTCGTGTCCATTATACTTTCATTGATGATGTTGATCGGGTTGCGAGAGCGAACTGCAGGAGATCAAATTATTATTATGCCCAAGCAAAGGCGCGTCGTCTCCAAGCGATAGCATTGGCTAGAATTAAACCACCACGACTGGTAGCAAAACTTGCATCCTAAGAGTTCTATGCTTGGAGTATATGATATGCATGTAAACATTTGCAGTACGAGACGATTATAAATTTTTAATCATATCTTATTTTGAGTTAGTCAAACTCTTATTATTTGGGTGCTTTGGTGTACTTTGTTTTTGGATTGTCAGATGATGTTATCCGAAGTTCCATCGTTCAAAGACGGAAAAGACGCTCATCCTCTACAAAACGAACTACACATTTCAACGCCCGATGAAGATGATTGCAACCCTGCTGATGATGCGATGATGGTACCAAAAGAAAATGCAGCAGACGTATGCATTGGATTTGCACGTGACAATTCTCCCGAAATTGAAGATATTCATCAACCAACTCAAGATGATGATGGACACCAATCCCTTTCGGATGATGAAGAAACTACAGTATCCGGTAATGTCAAAGTTGGAATCATTCATATGCCTACACATCTTCAAAACAAGGACCTCGATTGGAGTGCGAACGAGATGCACATGATTCACAAAAAGGATTCAATTGCGATCATAAACAGGTTCCGGTACAAACCTGTTAAAAAGTTTCGCATGCTTATCCCATTGTGTTGTCTCGTTTGTTATCCTAAGGTTCGACCTAACTCAGAACAAGACGTTCGTAAGTTGGAGAACGAGTTCAACAAAGGCTATCGCGAAGGCGATCGGGTTATGTATGTTTCTCCTTTCGATAAGAAAGGCAGAGAAAAAAGAGTTGTTGCAGAAGATGCTGTGTGGGCGAATCCGCTCTGGAGCACTGCAAATGAAGAGTTCGAGAAGTCGCTGGGGTCGGATCCTGATCTTCATCACCTCAGCGACAAATACTTCTTTGTTTACGTAGGTAACCACCGTGCCACAGCATGGATGCGACACATTGAGAGGTACCACAAAATGGATCCGTCGTGGTATATTTCAGTGGACTCCATCGTACTAGATGCCCGAGGAGGGAGCAATCTGCTCCTGGATGCTATGAACGACATGAATTGGTAAGTAATTGTCTCTTTTGTTCAAATTGTTTCATTTCATACTGTTTTGAACTATGAAGTTTCTTTACCTCTCGTTCTGGTGTGTAGGTCTACCGAGCATGACCATGTCGAAGATAGTTTGTGTGCGAAATTACAACATATGAGGAAGTCTGGAAAATTGAAACTAGAATAATTCAAGGACCTTATTTCTCCGGAAGATTACAGGATTTGGAAGAATGCGAAAGCAAGAAAGGATACTTGGTATCCTCTTACAGTTGACGTGTTTATTAAATTTCTGTATGCGGTGAGTTAGCTACTTATGTGCTTTATCATGTTTCATTGAAAATATTTCAAGACGTATTCTAATCCATACTTATTTGCTGTATAGAGGAGGTTAGCAAAAGCATCAGACTATACTGAGGCTGCTTACTACGCAACTGTTCCAAAGGAGAAACAAACTGACCCGGGAGTCTGGAGTGCAATGGACAACGCTATCAAGGCGGGAATTTAAACAATCCTTGGCAAAACTTTCAACAAGATGGTGGCTCTGGCTAGCACCAAACTTGGGAAAGTATTTCCCAAAGAGTTATGTCGCTATCCCTTTCTATTTGCTAGCCCACCCGTCTATAATTCACATAACTGAAATCCACATTGTCGATTCATCTCGTTTGCAGATTTATTCTCACTACAGCCAAAACTTAAAGCCTGATATGACGATCAAACGCTTGCACATAGTAGCCACTACCAATGTACATTTTGACTTCAAGGGAAAGTGGCTGCAATGGTGGAACGCACCAAACGACATTCGTCGATCTTTCCACTTCCCACAAGAGCGCCCCATGAAAGATAAAACTCTCATCGCATTTCTACATCGCGCATCTTTATGGGTACATGTATCTAGCGTTTTCCTAACGTCTTTAGAATCATTCTGTAACTGCGGTATATGAATTTTTTACGCGGTCTTCCTGTATTCACAACTTAAACAATCACTGGAAACTGAATTGCAAAAACTGGTGGAAGATGGCAATTTCAACATTCAGTGGTCTAGTGTTGTTCTTAAGCCTTTGCGTATGTGGAGAAGTAAAGCTTGCTCTTATGGGAGAAGGCATTCGGCACCTACCTAGATCCTAATGCAAGCCCAAAGTTTATTAAGGGCTCTGATCTTCAAAAGATTGGCGGTGGCAAAGTGACCACTATTTTTCCGGTATGCAATCTTTTTGCTTTTCAGTTTGACTAAAAGTTGTACCAAATATTAAATTTAATCATCTTATTATGTTCGCTTCAATGTAGGTACTTGAAACAGAAGTTGGTTGCTAAGGGAGCATTAGCTTCTTGGTCACTTCCAATAGAGTTCGAAGACGTCTGGGTGTCCATCGATCCCTCCACCATCTTCTCCGAAGACCAACAGAGGCGGTTTTCTACAACACAATTGCTAACTCGTGGTTGGTTTCTAGAATGCAAGGACAACTTCGTGCCAAAGGAAGAGAAACATTTTCTTCGAAACATCGGTTCAAACGCACGTGACGCTGCACCTATGGAGTTTGACGATGACGACGACGAGGACCTCTCAATTTTACCAGGTGCACCTGACCCGCCCTCTTCGCCTCCTTCACGAGCTGCGCAACCAAAATCTCGAGCAAGTAGGAAGCGACGCAACGCTGCTGCCGACCCTGTAGTAGATCTTGAGCACGAATCCGAAGAAATTGCTCTTCACCCAGAAGACACTGCAGGGCCAGAAGAAGCTGATCTGACTTAGGCTTCACATGGTGCAACAAACAATGCAATGAGACGCCCTTCAAGATGGACTCCACTTTCAGCAGGTGGGCTTACGAATGCTGGGTCTCCTCCTCAATCTTTCACCGTTGACCACAACTCCCTACAGTCCCCACGTTGCGTCAGCAAGCCAATATTCGCCAAACGCCATCTTCCAAAACCCAATCACATTGGTAGCAGATCGTCGTCAAAAATTTTAGTCACTCTGCCTATGTATCACGAGAAAGGCAACATTGGAGATTTGGTTCATCAATCGTTGAAGACTGGAAACTCGGATTCGCAAATCCTCGATATCGTCCAGCACATCAAGAAGGTACTATTTCGTACAATTGTCATTTATAATCTCCGTACTTGCATTTGTACGTATTAATCTATTAGCCACTATCTAATTATTGACTTGTATCTCAGATTGGAAAAGACCAGAAGTACCCGTGTACTGCGATGGAGTATTATCCCAAGCATTCACGGATTGATCTCATTCTTGCAGAAGCTTTGAAGAACTTGCCTGTACCGGGTGTGTCTCCAACGGTAGTTCCATCCTGGAACCGGCGTGATAAAAACTACTTTGAGAGCCTCTTCTTCTTTGCCGCGTACCATTTGACAGACGTTGGAGCCATTCTTCCGATGCATCCCAAATGTCCTAGAATTCTGAGTCCCATACGTATAGTTTTTTTCTTGTTTGAGACTGGTGGGGATATAATCCCCTCCTGTAAGAGTCTAGCTGTCAAAACAAGCAAAACTACAAAAGAAATATATTGATCCAAGACTTAGGTTTACAATGAATAAGAGTCCCTTATATACTAACCTCTTGGCTCAACTGCCGAGGCTATACTTTAGCTTTACTGCCGAGGCTATACTTTAGCTCTACTGCCGAGGCTATACTTTACCTCTACTGCCGAGGCTATACTTTACCTCTACTGCCGAGGCTATACTTTAGCTCTACTGCCGAGGCTATACTTTAGCTCTACTGCCGAGGCTATACTTTAGCTCTACTGCCGAAGTTCTATTTATAAAATTAATAGCGAGTGAACATCCGAGCTTATCAACGAGGCCTTGGCCCATGACAAATGCCTCCTCCTCCTCCTCCTCCTGTGCTGATGAATTAACAAGTGTCATAGAAGAGAATGTGCCCAAGGAATATCAGTACCAGACGCGCGCAACAAGCGCTCGTAATCGTCTAAGGCCATGACATTTTGTAATTGGCAAACAGGTTCCCAAGTAGGCTCCGGCCATCCTGTCCACTTTACAAGTAGTTGCCAACCGCGCTCACGACGTCGATGTTGCAACACTCGTTCAACAGCATACTCGTCCTCGCTAGTGGATGCCTCGAAAGCGGGATTGCTCAAAACAACACCGGGCTCATTATCATGAGATAGTTGGGAAGGCAACGGATCCTCAGCTGCCTTCTTCACTAAACTCACATGAAAAACAGGATGAATACCTGACGGTGTATTCAAACGAACCGCATGTGTACCTACGCACTCCAATACACGATAAGGAAGAGCAATCCAATCAAGCTTCTTGATTGGCCGGGACGTGTTGATGTTCTTCAACTTCAACCACACACGATCACCCGGACGAAAATCCTCGGCCACCGAGCGTCGTGTATTTGACTGATGTTCTTGAGTCTCTTGCGCAATGGCCATTGCCGTTGTTGCCAGTTCACTTGAATTGCGCCAGTGCTCAACAAGCTTGCATCCTATTTCCGCCGGTGACAACGAAGAACCTGCCTCCTCGGGTATAGTAATATTCATGACCGAATGATGATAACCGTGAGTCATAAAAAATGCAGACATACCTATAGACTGCGACACACGATTATTCAACGCCATCATCGCGATCGGCAACTGAAAAGCCCAATCTTCTTGCTCAAATGTCGTGAAAATACGAAGATATGTTTCAAGCTCTTGATTCGCCCTCTCTGTTGCACCATCTGTGTCAACCCAGGCCACGTATATTCACGTGCAATGAAGTCACACGTACCCTCACGACCTGGATGTCCTGCTAGTGGTGAATCATGAGTAGATTGGATCAAACGCGTCCGAAGAGGTTCGTGCGCCGGAATCCATATTCGTCCACGCCAACGCAATCGATGACTGAATCTACTGTAACACTCACTAATCGTGATAGGTAAGCCCCATTCTTTAGGTAGTCGGCGCTCACCATCCATAACCGCCTTTCGCATCTTCCAATAACGATGATTTTTGTTTGCAGGGCAACATCCCATAATGCAATCATCTCTGCGTCAATAAATGGACATATGGGGACGGGTCATTATCGACTCAGAGCAGGAGAGCCTCTTTTTCGAATCCGCATCACCATCGCGTGATCCATGCGGATTTAGCGACAACCTTCAAAGCGCCATCATCTCCGTCCAAAAGCTGATGATATCGATTCATGATTCGATCATCATCTGCGTGTTGGGGAAGATCCTGTTCCCGACGAGAAAGTGCATCCGATTGAACTTGATCCTTGCCAGGCTTGTGCACGATCTCAAAGTCAAAATCATTCAACTCGTAGGCCCAACGCATTTGCCTCTCGCTCAAATGTTGCTTCTTCTGAAAATAAGTCAAATTGCGATGATCTGAACTCACTTCAAAATGTTGGCCAACAAGTAATGTACGCCACTCGCGGATGCAATGTACAACTGCTAGCATTTTCTTGTCATGAATCGGATAATTGGACTCGCTGGCTGTGTTTCTTCGAGAAATAAGCAACCGCATGCCAAAGTCCGTCCACCTTTTGCATTAAGGTGCCACCAACAGATAACCGGAGGAATCACATTCAATGGTTGTTTCCAAACCTGGAGTCCATTTAACGAGCACCGGCGCATGAATTAATGCCTCCTTCAATCGATCAAAGGCATGTTGACATTTCGATGTCCAATGGAAAGGTTGATCTTTCCACGTTAGTCGAGTAAGAGGTTACGCAATGTTAGAATATCCATCTATGAATTGTCGATAATAATTGCGTAAACCTAAAAATCCACGAACTCCTTTCACTTTTGTTGGCGGCTCCCATTGACGAATTGCCTCAAGTTTTCTTTGGATCACCGCAAACCCCAACCGGTCTTCACCAAATATCCAAGATACTTAATAGTGCCTGCTTCAAACTCGCTCTTATCAAAATCAAGTTGAAGCCCTGCGTTAGCAAGCTTACGGATGATCCCGAGAACCGCATCACGATGTTCTTTTTTTGTATCACTATAGATCACCACGTCATCAATATATGCGGAGCAGATATATCCAATTCGTCGCGAAGTATCCAATTGATATATCATTTGAAAAGTTGCAGGTGCGCCCGTCAGCCCAAACGGTGTGACCAACCACTCATATAAGCCAAAGCGTGTTTTGAACGCCGTCTTCCACTCGTCACCTTCTTTCACACGTATCCGATGAAACGCAGAGATTACATCAACCTTGGAGATATATTTGGCTGCAGCAATGGATCTTAACGTCTCATCAATGCGCGGAATCGGATAGCTGTCCTTCCGACTCATCTCGTTCAATCGCCGATAGTCAACACAAAATCGCAATCCTCCGCCAGGTTTCTTCACAAATATGACCGGAGCTGCTGCAGGTGAATTACTTACGCGAATAAATCCATTATCCAACAACTCCGTAAGGGTCTTGCGCAAAACTAATAATTGATCCTTGGACATCTGATACAACGGCATGGCAGGGATGTCATCATTAGTCTTCCCTTCAATAAGATTGATCCCGTTATCAACCCCTTCCCTATGCGGGGGCAACAACTTTGCATCTTGTCGATTAAAAGCGTCAATAACTGGCATGAGCCAGTCAGGAGCATGTTGTGCCGGGTCCCTATACACCTTCTGTTGTAGTGCCTTCTGGATGTCAACCAAGCTGACACTAAAAACCTCTACTGGTTCACCGCTTCTCTGCAAAGTTTGAATCACTGATGCACGTATCTCTTGCATTGGCTCCAACGTAATCGGTCGAGTCTTCACAATCATCTTGAAAGGTTTTCGAATGCAAACCTCTTCTTTAGCAGGTCGAACACTTGCATCATGTCGCTCCATCCAACCTTTTCTCAAGATTATATCATCTATCTGTCCTGGAATAACATAGGCAACAATCTTCTCCTCCATACCATCAATATCGGCCATAAAATTTGCAATTTGGCAAATCATAGGCCGCTTCTTCATTGTCGTAACTTGCTCCAAAGATCTAGGTTGAATAGATGACGCATCCAACCCTCTCCGTTGAACAAATTGCTCAGACACAGTTGCAAAGCATTGGCATCCAGAATCACACAAAGCACGAGTAGATATAGTTGAGTTTATTAAAACATCAACATACATACCACCCGTGTCCAAGCTGTCTCCTAGATTCTTCAACTTTGACAACCTGCCTCCACGCCTCCGACTGAGTCTTATGCCGGAAGCTGCTCGTTTTCCCGACTCTACATCAGAGTCACAACTCTCCATCTCTTTGACCTCCTCTATCTTGACATTGCTCTTCTTTCTCACTGCGCGCACTATCGAAGTTTTGTCCGCGCTCTCTTTCTTCTTCTTCTCATTGCCTTCACCTTGCTTGGATGAACAGTCATTTGCACGGTGGCCTCGCTTCAAACATAAAAACAGCGTCCTCTTGGCGACACCGTTGTTGTTCCTCCAAACTCGGACGTCTCGAAGCTTGCTTATTTGGACCGTAGGCATCCAATCCATCTCATCTCCATCGGCCATACGCGATTTGATGTCGCGATCCGAGCCGCACGACCCTTTCCGATATTGCAAGCAATCAAGTTGAGAGCCGACCGCCAACAAAGCTTGGACAAACATACCATAATCGATGTACGTCACAGGTCCAATCATCGCGTTGCATCTCTGAGTTGAGAGCACCGCGAAGATATCCTATCTTCACCATATCCGGAACCATGGTAAGTTGACTCTCACCAAGCTCCTTCTCAAACTTGGGCAAGAATGTTGCGAATGACTCCCTACCCTGCTTCATTGCTTGAAGCCGATTCAATGCCCGCGCTGCTGCATTCGGGTCGATGTAAATTTGTCAAGATGTTGAATAAAAGTCGCCGCATTGCAACCACGTTGATTTTGGTAGAAAGATACTACCATCATCTGCGCCTTCGCGTCCATCCTCGAAAACAAGTATGCGGCTTGATCTTGAGGTGTACCAAGTACAGCTCCATCAATTCGAAGCTTGTTATCTGCTTCGACCTTCCATATCGGGTAGCCCTTGCGACTCCCGTCAAACTTTGAAATATCTGGCAATCGCTTGCGCAATGCGACGGCAGTTCCTCCATATTGTTGCTGCATCGATTGCGGCATCATCTGCGATGAAGACGGACCTCCTAAACTCGTGAATTGTCCAGCCGCTGGAGCCACCTGCGACTGTTGTGCAACCAACTGCTCGATAGCCATCTTCTCAGCTTGCTGAGAAGCTTGAAGTTGTGTGCGCAACCTCACGATCTCTTGTTGATAGTCCTCCGCCGTAATTTCTCCTTGCGCCTGCTGCTGCTGCTGGAAGATCTCATCATCGATCATCTGGGCGTTCTCCATCTCAAAAAGCAACACCTCTCAATCAACTCTTCAGGCTTCGCAAAGCCTTCAAATGCGTCCGGTTACGTGGCTATCTTCAATCACTACCACGAGGGTGGATAAGTTCCTCAATCTAATCAATGTCCTACTTTTGTCGTTTGAAAAAACAAGGGAGGATGAAGCCCTTCAGAAAATCAAGAGAAGTCTTGGATTATGTAAGAGTCTAGCTGTCAAAACAAGCAAAAACTACAAAAGAAATATATTGATCCAAGACTTAGGTTTACAATGAATAAGAGTCCCTTGTATACTAACCTCTTGGCTCAACTGCCGAGGCTATACTTTAGCTCTACTGCCGAGGCTATACTTTAGCTCTATTGCCGAGGCTATACTTTAGCTCTATTGCCGAGGCTATACTTTAGCTCTACTGCCGAAGTTCTATTTATAAAATTAATAGCGAGTGAACATCCGAGCTTATCAACGAGGCCTTGGCCCATGACACTCTTGATGTTCATAACACTAAAGTAGCCAAGCGCAACCTTTCAGCGACAGAGGATGCGGTCGGGGTTATTGACGTGACGCCTACTCGCATGGGCGTGAGGGACAACACTATGACTCAGGCCGCCACGACATGTACTATCATAGCAACCGCCGCGACTACTACACGGACGTCGATTCTTGCCACCGATATGGAAGAAGTAACTAGCCTATGCCTTGCCCATATTGGGACGATGCTCCAGTGAAGGGAAGCCGGAATTTTATTTCCACGAGTGATACCTGGTTGAATTGTGACCTTTTCATGATTACCGGAAGCCAAAACTTGAAGTTTCGGGAGGGCGGGGCAAGAGTGGTTCTGCCCGGGAGACTCCCTTTCAGGATTGAGAGGCTATGTATGCTCCAGATGCACCCCGGAGTCTGATCAGCTATCCGGCTCTACTTCCCAATGGCATTCACGCTTCCACTGTTGATGAGGAAGGTGAACTTGGATACTTGATGGTGATGGATACCGTGACCGACTGGCCTTTACGCATTACCCATCTTGGTGGACGCGCCACAAGGAATGTAATTTGGCGGTGCTTTCGGAGGCCTAGTTGTGGCATAAGACGCTGCTCCATAGCAGTGGTAGCAATAGAATGAACCGCGATGAGACTCACTTGTTCAGCATTGGTAGCGCATAGGCGCTCCTGCAATCTTCTGGTACTTATTGACGCCTCGGGGCGCGCTTGGTATCATCACTTTAGGAGGTTCCTTACTCATCAAGGCTTCACATGCCGCGATGCCTTACCTTGCATCTTTGTGCTTCGTCGAGATTCTGCCTTTGTTATCCTCGCAGTTTATATAGATGACCTCAATTTGGTGGGTACTGACGCATTGTGCACGGAGCTTGAGGAGCTTTTCACTACTCAATTTAACATGAAACTCCTTGGTCGCACCACGTTTTGTCTTGGACTTAAAGTGAAGATTAAAGCGTGAAGGATAGAGAGCCCATTCAATAGTTGAACGACCAAACTTCTGAGCTCTTGTAGAAATGCAACCCCTTGATGGCAAAATTAGCTCTTAGACCGACGGCCCAACCTACGCACCTTGTCAACTTAGACAAAATGCAACGTCTCCGAAGAGAGATTGAGGACGCTAAGAAGAGTTTCAAGGCAAACAAGGTGGCATGGACCCATAACGCTGCAAAGGAGATCGCAACAACAACTTATCAGCTATTGTTAGCAACACCGCCCACCTCTATCACCTCCCCCCCATATCATTCCTCGATCTGTGCATGGATGAGTCCTTGACTGCCTAGGAATTGGATCTCTTGGATAATAATTGAGAGAGTCAGGAAGAGGCATTCATGGGAGATGAGGAGGGGAACGAGGAGACGCAACTCCAGTGTCACGGACTTACATTAGAAACTTCTAGAAGATTGAGAAGCATCTCTAAGCGTCCTAATTAGTAGGAAGTCGCTTAAGAAGCTTCCTATCTCGTAGTATATATGAGAGTCGAGGCTGAAGGGTTCTTCAGTCTCGACAACACATCCCTTGGAGTTCAAAATTACCTTTTTTGGTGTTGTTCGTGTTCTCGTACTGTTAATCCAAGTTCTTCTTAGTTTCAGTTCTGAATATCCTTGTGTCTTTTTGTGTCCTTGACAGTTTGTCCAGACTATACACATCCTTGATATCGGAGCTATTTCTTTCTTGTTAGAGTGTAGATTACCCTCTACTCAATGACGTACTAGCGCATTAGAGGTTGTGGATTACCCTCCTTTAAATTGATATATCCCAGAGTACAATGTTGGAGTCTTGTATTTCTTGGAGAAAGTGGATTACCCCTCTTCTTGAAGTCTCATGGCGTTTTAGAGGTTGCCAAGTACCCTCTTCTAAACCAACATTGTCTCTCTAGACTCATCTTTTCATCTCCTACTTCGTATGGCTGGAGGTCAAGACATCCATATGGCTGAAAATTCAGAGTCCAAACTAGACGCCATCATGAATGCTCTAGCTTTGTTGTCTTTGAGAACTGCGGAGATAGAAGGGGTCATGGCGAGACTACACAAAGATGGAGCGCCAGTAGTAGCACAACTCAGGACTCACCAGCCCCAATCTTCGGCACCTGAAGAAGCAGCTTTGCTTCCAGTTCAACATGAACCGTTGGTTCAACCATAATTCCACAAAAGGAACTCCGAGTCAGCCTTTTGAACAAATTCGATGGTATGCGTTTCAAGTTTTGAGGTTTCGTCAACCAAATTAGTTTGATAACAGTGCTACAACCCGAAGGCTACCCGATGAAGAAGTCACCTGTTAGATTGGTCGGGACTTTGCTCACGGGACAAGCGTTATCGTGGTTTCCTCCTGTATTCGAGAAACAATCTCCAATTCCAAGCAACTTCGTGACTTTCTTAGAGGCGTTTGTAGAAGTATTTGGCGAACATGACAAAGCTCGATGGGCCACAACAGAGATTTGGTCGCTACGACAAGGTACAGGCTCTGCATCGACCTATGCACCTGCGACATCAATTGGAGCAAAGAAGCATTGATGAGCCAATTTTACTATGATCCGAGGGACGATGTGAAGGACTTGTTATTATCTCTTCGTGATCCACAAACACTAAACGAGGCTATTAGCCAAGCTGTGAAGTGTAATAACCGCTTATTTGAGCGTCGCCAAGATCAACTCCAAAACAATACACAACTCGTCACAATGCAACTATGCCAGCAAGCGGTCTAAATTCACAATTGGAGGCGGAAGACATGCAAATTGATGCGGTTTGTGTAAAGTCTCTGACTCCAAAAAAAAAGAAACGACATATGGAAGAAGGATTATGTTTGTACTGCGGTGAAGTAGGCCTGAAGGTTGGGAAGCGTCCTTAGAGCCAAACAAGCGCATTGTCAAGACCAGAAGCGTTGCGATTCAGGAAATCGAAAGTGCTTAGCCAGAGTAGGGACCGTGCGGCTGGACAATTCGATACCTCAACGACAATCAGGTCCTCCTTTTGTGCTCAACCTGCCCACTGTTTTACAATTCCTTTGTCTTTAGGCCCTAAAAAACTAAAACCTTAGCATTAGTAGATTAATGAGCATCTACTTGTTTCTTAGATGAGGAATTTGCGAAGCATAATAAGATTCCTCTAGTATAGAAATCCAAACCAGTACACGTAGAAGTAATAGATGGACGACCTTTATTATCTGGTAGTGTTATCTATGAGTCAGAACCTATGGAAGTAACCTTTGAAGACCATAATTAGCAACTATATTATTTTCAACATTATTAGAACCACGTCGAACGCTGTAGTTCTTGGCCTTTCCTAGTTAGAAGAACATAACACCTCTATAGATTGGAGGTTGCGGAGGATAACTTTCTCTAAAGTATACCCCCAAAAATAAGCTTGGTAAGAGATCTCGAGTCATAAAACTCCTATTTATTGGAGCAAGAGCGTTTGCAAGGACATCGAGAGAAGAAACACCATTTGTTATTTACGCGGCCCCAACTAGCACAGAAACAATTTTGACAGCAAGCATGACGGAGCAATACAAGGATTTCCAAGACGTATTTCACAAAAAGAAAGCTATCATGCTACCAGAGCACCGGCCATACGATAGCGCCATCAATTTACAAGAAGGAGCACAACCACCATTTTGCCCAATCTACAATCTGTCGCAAACGCAGTTGGCGGAGTTGCGGAAGTACATCGACGAGAATCTTGCCAAGAATTTCATTTGTCATTCTAGATCGCCGGGTGGAGCACCAATCTTATTTGTGAAGAAGAAGGATGGATCTTTGCGAATGTGCGTTGATTATCAAGGCCTCAACAAGGTGACTAAGAAAAATTGTTATCCGTTATCGTTGATCTTTGGTCAATTAGACCAACTTGGACATGCAAGGATCTTCACGAAAATTGATCTAAGGGGTGTTTACAATCTTGTGCTAATAAAGGAAGGACACGAATGGAATACAGCTCTCCGTACAAGGTATGGTCATTTTGAGTACAATGTCATGCCTTTTGGCCTTACCAATGCTCCCCCCGTCTTCCAACACATGATGAATGACATCTTTCCAGAGCACCTTGAGGACTTCATTGTCATCTACTTAGATGACATTCTTATAATTTCAAAAAACAAGGAGGAACATGAGAAACACGTTTGTTTGGTCCTCGAGAAACTACGCGAACAAGGGCTCTACGTTAAATTGGAGAAATGCCTATTCCACCAGACTAAGAAGAAATTTTTAGGATATACCGCAACAATAGAAGGATAAAAGATGGATGCTAAGTGTCTAAAGGAGGCAATCTTGTCTTGGAAAGTTCCACATAAAGTTCGTGACGTACAATGCTTCCTCGGTTTTGCTAACTTCTATCGAATCTTCATCAAAAATTACTCGAAGGATGCTGCTCTCCTCACTCGGTTGACATGACAAGCGCAAATAGGGACCTAAAGCGGAAAAAGCATTTCAATATCATAAGGCCGCATTTACTACAACTCCAATCTTGGTACACCCTGACTTTGCAAAAGCCTTCAATTTAGAGGCGGATGCATCAGATTTCGCTTTGGGAGCAGTGCTTTCACAGATGGGCGCGGACGAGAAGCTCCATCCAATTGCATTCTATTCGAGCATGTTTTTTGCTGCCGAGATCAACTATGAGATCCATAATAAATAACTCCTTGCGATAGTGGATTCTTATCAAGAGTGGCGTCATTTCCTCGAAGGCGTTGCACATCCAATGACCGTATACACGGATCACAAGAATAAGGAATACCTCATGACGTCTGGAGTTCTGAATTGTCGTCAAGCTCGATAAAATATGTTGCTTTCCAGATTTGACTTTGTTATTACTTATCGACCTGGAAAGCAGCAAGGATTATCCGATGCATTATTGTGGAGATCATATCTTGCACCAAAGGTTGGAGATGCTGTTTTCGAACAGCAGTATGTAACATTGTTGAAGCCAGAACAATTTAGAATTTGCGCTGCTTCTGTGCCAATTGATGCCGATTTCCTCAACCAAGTGCGTGTTGCGACTCTTGAAGATGCTGTGGCCGTTGATACCAAGCAACGCATCGACAGTGACAAATTCAAGATAGAAGAAGATCTCTTATACTTCGAAAAGCGGTTGTACATTCCGAAGGGGCCAACACGGCTCCAAATTCTTCAACCTCGTCATGACTTTCCAACTGCGAGACATTTCACGTTCAATAAATTTGTGGAACTTATCTCCTGGGATTTTTGGTGGCCTCCAATGTGGAAGGATGTAAAGGAATTTGTCCCTTCTTGTGACATTTGTTCGAGATCTAAGAACCCGCAGCATCGCCCTTGGACTTCAACAGCCATTGCCTATTCAACAGCCATTGCCTATTCCGCGTCGACCATGGTCTTTGGTTTCTATACACTTCATTACA
The DNA here is from genome assembly GCA_037043015.1 of Bryum argenteum. NCBI lineage: Eukaryota > Viridiplantae > Streptophyta > Bryopsida > Bryales > Bryaceae > Bryum > Bryum argenteum. The sequence goes on along the minus strand of CM073321.1, from coordinate 31,237,443 downwards.
TACCTACCGGCATGAGGTTCATTTGATAGCATTAATGTTGTAGTGGATTGGCTCGCAAAGATGGCACATTTTGTATCTTGCAAGAAGGCGTCTTCAAGTAAAGATACTGCAAGGTTCTTTCTTGATAACATATATTGTTATCATAGCCTACCAGATGATATCCTTTTGCATCGAGGGACTTAGTTCGTATCGAAGTTCTGGAGATCCCTCTTTGCAGCATTGAAGGTTGATATCAAGCTTTCTTCGGCTTTCCATCCCCAGACTGACGACCAAACGGAGCGGGTCAATTAAGTTTTGGAGCAGTACCTACGATGCGGCATCAACTATCACCAAGGCAATTCGACTACATATCTACCACTTGTCGAGTTTGCTTACAACAACACTCTTCATGCGTCAACTCAACAAACACCATTCTTTTCCTAATATGGATATCATCCAAAGCTTGATTTGTTGAGTTCATCAACAAACATCAATCCGGCAGCTAAGGGATTTACGAAGCAACTATCTGAGATTCAAGCCATGTTGAAACTTCAATCGCAAGCTGCAAATGAGTCTTACAAGGTGTGAACTGCTGAAACGGTTCACGCTTGTGCGAATCTTTTTCTTTAGGCTTTAGCCTAAATATTCATATTCTAATTCTCTAAATTGGGACACTTAAGCCAATTCTTCCGGTTCTTGGGAAATCTATGTCTCGGATAGAGTTTTGTCTAAATGCCTTGGCATTAATCCAACTTATTCTAATTAAGTAATATTGATGAGTGCTAAAGTATTATGGCGTGTTTTCAGGCATGTTTTATGCCCCATTATTATTTATGAATTAGCAATTATACATGTGAGTGCTTAAAGTTGTCCTAATCAATAATCAAGGAACTTAATGAGACCCTGCGGATGAATTTTGTCGGATGAACACAGAATCATCCGCTGAAACGGATGAACCGTGTACTCCATCGAACTAGGCGGAATTGGGTGGGGGATGAGAGAGTGAGTTAAGTTTTGAGTGTTGTATGTTTTTTGGGGAAGAGTGTGTGCATGGTTGAGAGTTAGAATTGTTTTGGGTCATGCTTTTTGTGGGTATGTTTTGGTGTGTGTGTTGTTTTTGGGGGAAGGCTAAATGGAAGTTTTTTGGGGTTATGGATTAGGGAGTTAGGAAGTTTTTGGAAAGAAGGGTTGGATCTAGGTTAGGTTTGATTGATCATTGTTTTGAAGGTTGTTGTTGAAGTTTGAAGGGAATTGGCCGAGGTCGCAACGTGTTTCGGAGGGCAGCAGTGGAGAGCCAACTTTGAAGAGCAAGATCTGGAGATCTACACTGAATTAGGAGGCGTACGTTACAGATCCGGAAGCGTCATTGGGTCTTCTTTCCAACGAGTCTAGGTTCAACCTCATCAGATCAAGGACGGAGGGTTGGCAGCCGATCAAGTGGAGGGGGGTCTGCTGCAGTAGCCGAATTGAAGACCATCTTTAAGGCGGCATAGCTCACGTCCTAGGAGGAACCAGAAAACAAGCCTTCGGATCTAGGAGCATTTCCAAGTGGTCTTTCTAAAATGACTAGGTTCGACTTGAGGAGATCAAGGACGGATGGCGGCCGATCAAGTGGAGGTGAGTCTGCTGCGGTGGCCGAATTGAAGACCAACTTTGAGGCGGCATAGCTTACGTTCTAGGAGGAACCAGAAATCAAGCCTTCGGATCTAGGAGTGTCTCCAAGTGATCTTTCCAAAAAGACTAGGCTCCACTTATCGGATTAAGGACGAGGGGCTGCCAGCTGTTTCCGTGGCAGGGTCTAGTAGCGGCAAAGCCAACGAAGAGGGAGATCTCCTCTTCATTCTTTCCTACCTCTTTGTGATTGTGTTCATTCGATTTGGTGTTTTAGAATCCTCATAGTATAGATTGGAACCTAATATTAAAATTAACAAGAGTAAATGCCCAAAAACATGTGTGTTTGATTTGGTTCGATTTACTTACACTTGGTGTGTATGATTGCATGTCGTGTATGGTTGTGCATGTTTTTGCTTGTTTGATTGCTGAATTGCATCCTTAAGAGTACGGGGTATGAATTAAGTGCGGAAGCGCTGTCCGAATCACCCCGGTCCTTAGGGTAATTCATTGCATGGTTGGGTTAGCATTTTAGTTTTTTCAGCGGAACGCGGAAGCGCTGCACGATTTGATTTTTGTGGTTGCAACTAGTTGGAATCGTATTATTGTATGAGAGAGTTGTGTGTCCATTGCTTGAAAGGTTATATTGGTTGCACCTCCCCTCCACGGCCCAACTTGTGAGCTAGAATTGGACAACCGTAATTTAGTCTCACAGATTTGGTGCATAGATAAATTTCGGAGCGAGGCACCTAGTTTCAAAATTGGAGATAAGATATGGCTGCTTCGACGGAACATCAAGACTAAGCGGTTGTGCGATAAGTTGGACTATCAAAGATTGGGACTTTTTGTCATCGAGAAGCAAATCAATCCAGTTGTTTACCCGTTAGAATTACCCGCTGCTATGAAGGTACATCCACGTTTCTTTGTTGGAACCTTATCGCGAGTCGGCTTTTCCTAGAGGAGTGCAAGGGCCGCCACCTAGTATCGAAATTGAGAATCAGGAGGAATATGAGGTGGAAACAGTATTAGATTCACAACACAGTAGGGGAAAATTGGAGTATTTTGTGCATTGGAGCGGCTACGGCATCAATGAAAGAACATGAGAGGATGCCAAAAATTTTGCGAACGCGCCAAAAAAGGTACATGAATTTCATCAACGATACCCACATAAACTTAATGTTAGCCTGGGTAACGAGGATGGAGTGCTTTACGAGCTCATCCGCTGGAGGTAGCAGGTTTGGGATGGCAGTGGATAACGAGGGAGGCCGAGCTTTGCTCGGTCTAACGAGGACAAGCAGGAGTAGCCAAAAAGGCGGCGTTGACTTGGCAACATTGGTTGTCTTTGCGGAAGGAGGGGCATTTGGTCGTCTTCTTCTTTCTTATTTTTACTTTACCCACGAAGAGAATCGGTGGGTAGTACTCGATCTTGAAGGAAAAAAGAGGGGGTACCGAGGTTTAACCGTGGCAACACCGAGGTCACCGAAGCCCCGACCTGGTCCGGCATTGTCTCACCGGACCTTCCTTGGTAACCTCGGTGATACTGTAGCGATGAAGGTACCGTGGGTGTAGAACGTCTAAGACAGCAGTTAGGGTTACTGCCGAAGTCTACCAAGCAAGCCTCGGTGTTCGGAGTAAGCAGGTGAGAGATGAGGAGACACAAGGATGGGAGAGAAAGACTGTGGCTCATGGCCTTTGTATTCAATTGATAACAACGGCGTACATTCAAGCGTTCTGCCAAGATAAACTGAACATATCCTGCTACGGTGACTACAACGAGTGTCTCTCTCCTATTTTCTACAACCTTTTATACTACGGCTGCCGCGGATATCCCTGAAACCGAACGGTGCCCTTATCGACTGCCGAGGCATCTGCAGTTAACTGCTGGTGCCTCCACCGAAAAAGTGCTGCTATCTCCGTTGCCGCTGCTGCTCCCGCTTTGGCCGCCGAGGTTACCCGATGACGTCAGTCGGGTAACATTTTGCCCTCCCTGTGAGAGCGCAATCCGTCCCGGATTGCTTAGTGCCTGGCACGTCGCTCCGCTGGTCGCCGGTCGGGACGAGTCTGTTCCCGTGGCCATTGTTGTTGTCGGTGTGGTGGAGGCTGATCGTCGTACAGCGATCGGATAGCCGCGGCAATGCCCCTGTGCAGCAAGCGTCGATTTCGAATTGTGTTGGCGTGTTCATGGATATCGTGGACTGTTTTGCCCAGCATTTTGTTACAACCCGGACACTGAACGTCGCTAGCCGTGTGATCTGCAAAACATTGGGCCAAATCGGGGTGGTTGTTGAAGTATTTCGAACTTCATCGTGCGCATCCTGGTACTCCTCATCGGCATATTTGTCATTCTCGAGTTCCACATGCCAAGTGTTATCATCGATAATCGTATCAATGCTGTCGGCGTGAGCTGCAAATGAAATTTTAGGGGTTACGGGGTTGATGGTCGTGCCATGGATGTCGTTGTGGATGTCGGTCTTTGGTGATTGCTCCTTCTCCTCTCGCTACCTCGGCGATGCTCGTGGTGTGTCCGCTCGGTGTCGGTAAGGTGTTCGGGATGTGCACGCGATCTCAGAATCGCTCCTCCGGTATGTCCATACCTTGACCTTCTTGCCGACGCTCTCCCGCTCGTACTGTGGTGTCATCCTGGGCCACTATCTCGGGGAAATCGGTGCCGCGGTAACTCGTGGGGATCGATGGCGCTCGGTGACCATGGTATCCGGTAGATTGGTGTCTTCGTGACTAGACTCCGCCATTCTCCCTCGTAATCCGCGTTTAGCTGTAATTTTGTGAGTGTCTCCTCGATGCAGCCGCCACCATGTTGACCGCGATGTCATCCGTCTGCGGAGGCTCTCATTTGGATTGCCCTAAACAATATCTCCCCAATATCTGCTGCGGCATCGTGGACCCAAGCACGCTTGTTGGCTCCAAAGTTTTCCTCCTCGATAACCAAAGCCTTGCGCCGTTCCTCCGGACTCGTGCCTCGGGATTTGAAGGATTTGTATCAATCAAATTCCCGCATCTGCCGCCATGATTCCTCGTTTTGTGCTAACGGGGATGTCGATGCTCCTTTGCACTATCTCTTTCTTTGGTGACTCCTTCAAGCTTGGATGTCACCGCCTGGATGTCAATCTGCTTTGCCGCGAGCTGACTCTGTAGCATCTGTGCATCGCGGTTAGCCTCTTCTATTTTTGACTTGCGTGACCTAATTCCTCCTCCTTTTTCCGCAATTGTGTGTGTAGGTCCTGTGTGGCTTTGGAGTGCCGATCCTTCTCCTCTTGTAGCTGCCGCTGTTGTCCCTCGGTAGCTTGTGAGTGCCGTAGCACTTTATCCACACAAGCTGCCATGGCTGATGCCTGTGCATCGAGTTGATCTGCGAGTGTGTCGGCGTTTGTGGAAGGGCCCTCGTCATCTGTACGCTGTCTCTTGTTTGGGTTCGGTGCCGCGGTGTCCCTGATGGATTTCATAGGTGATGGTAATTTCCGCCGTTGAATTTCTATGAAAGTCAACATGGGCGGCAATTTGCCATTCACCTTGTAATACTGAAGATACCGCATGATGTAGGTGGACAGAAATGGTCCAATGGGGCTGGAGTACTCCGGAAACCTCTGATGATTTTGCAACTCCAATCGCAGGTGATCCTTGAAAAGCATTCCCCAGTTCACCTTGGCACGTGCATCTGCGAGAAAAAGCAGTTCCAACTGTGCGGGCAAAATGTAATTGCAATTGCACCTACAGTAGATCTGACTGATGATACCGCGGATGCGTGAAAACCAGGGCTCCTTGAGCATCGCTCCAACTGCGTAGGTGTCATATCCTTTCTCCCTTGGCTCCAACCCCGGTATCCTGCGTGCTATGTCGGGCTTCTGAAATCCACAGTCCTCTGTCCACTGTGTGATGCCGGTGCCGTCCCACCCATACTGGTGATACAGATATGCCGCGGAAATCTGTACTTCGACGCCATCCACGGTGCCGGTCGGGTAAGGACCTCCGCAGCTCTGCGGCTTCATGTTGTCCACAAATTGCCTGCAGTGGTTAACATTGAGCTTCCAGGTCTTCATATCCTCCCAAAAGCGATGAAGTCCGGTGTTTTGTGTCCACACACCGTCAATCCTGCTGCGCCAATCGAGGAGGTGCCTCGGCATGAAGAAGGGCGCCTCGGGCTTTCCCTTCTACGGAGTCACATTGCGAGAAGCCATGGTTACCGAGGAAAAGCTTGGTGTGGCGAAGCTGTGTAGCTCAATCTGCACAGTGGAAGACAGTAGAGAGCAAAGGCGGCGCTGTAGAGAAGAAGGAACAGTGAGGCACTGCGGCGCCGTGTGTGTTCTCAAATGAGGACAATGGGTCTGCAACGGCCATTTGCCATCCTCGGTTTCCGCGGTAGTGGGAGTAATCGGCGGCTGAGTGGAATTGATGACTGCCAGTGGCCATCGGCCAAAAGCCAATTCGGCGGCTGTGTAAGGCCTTTGATGGCTCCTGTTGGCTAGTCTAGGCCCTCCGAGGGGGTCGCGTCCTTGGACAGTAATTTCCTCGGTATCCCTGTTATGACATGACCAAAATGTCTTTGGTTGTCAACAAAGACCACGCCGACGTGATTTAAGTAAATAAAGGGGGAGACTTGCCCCTTGGATATTTTTGTTTTCTGCGGCATCCTTGGAATCCACGGGTCCGAGGAGTTTGTGATGTCCTGCTGCAATTTTTGCCCCTTGGCTTCCGTGGACAGCATATTTTGCAGTTGGCCCAAACTAACAGTTGGTTGTTGGTCTTGGGAGATGGAATGATATTGTTTTAACTTTGCTGTGTTTACTATGGTTGCCTGGTTGTCGTAGTTATCATTGTTGACCAAAAGAACTGTATTATTTGGCAAAACCACTTGCACTGTGTAAGGTCCGTGCCAAATTGTCCCTAATTTGGATTTTCTAATCTTTGGATCTCTTGGACACCATAATACCATATCCCCTTTTTGGAATATTCGAGGGGGCTTAGTGCCTTGGAAATACTTGGCACTAAGTTGTTGTCTCCGTAGAATGTTGACTCTTGCGTCTCCACGGAATCCTTCGAGTCTGTGTAGGTCCTGCATGCGAGCTGCTAAGACTCGATGGGGCTGATAGTCCCGAGGTTGTATGGACTGAAAGGTATGCACGATGTATTCTGTTGGTAGCAACGGTTGCGCTCCGTAGACTAACTCGAATGGACTGTACTGGGTGGCTGCTTTGGTGGCCACCCTATAGGCCCATAGCGCTGCAGGAAGATAGTCATCCCAGTCACCTTGGTTAGCCAATACGAATTTGCGCAACATGGTTAAGATGGTCTTGTTGGTGGACTCTGCTTGTCCATTTCCTTGAGGGTAATAAAGCGTACTACTCGTCGCGTGTAATGCGATGATATGATTGTCCATGAGATCTTGATGACAATGGCGTTGACAAAGTGGGTACCTTGATCCGAAACTATTTCAAGGGACACCCAAAGCGGGTAATAATGTTTTCGTAAAGGAAAGTGGCGGTTACCATTGCAGTATTGTTGCGTAATGGTTTGGCTTCTACCCATTTGGTAGTATAATCCGTGGCTACCAAAATATACTTGTATCCTTGCTTTGTAGCTGGTTTAATTGGACCGACAAAATCAAGTCCCCATCGTTGAAAGGGTCCCAACGGTGGTATCGATTGAGTGGCACTTTCCTTGATCTTTGAAAATTGGTGGTCATTTGTTTGGCATACGTGGCAATTTTTAATGTATGCAAGGACATCCTTATGTAGCGTGGGCCACCAATATTTGGCAGCCAATATTTTCTGAACTGTTGTATCTGGTCCTTGATGTCCGCCAGTGGGGCCTGCGTGGAGACTCTCGAGGATTTGTTGTTGTTCCCCGCTGGCACGCAGAGCCTAATTTCAAGTCTCCGCACCTTTTTCGTATAGTCTTCCGTCAACCACGGTGTATGGTAGCGTGGTTCGCACAAAGCCGATCTTTTGGGTGCGGTTAGCTTATTGGGTATAATCCCTTGTCTCAAGTAAGCCATGATGTCCTGTCGTAGTAGTCGGCCGGAGTTTCCGCGGTATCCATGGTGGCTGTGATTTGGCGGCTTGTATGTACGGCTCATTAAAAGAGTCATCTATGCCTTCTTCGGTGGCATTGGTATCCCGGAAAGGTAGTCTGCGACGATGTGTCGTCTTCTGGTACAAAAACCACCTCGAAATCATATTCCATGAGGATCATGATCCACCGAGCGACTCTGCCGGTGATTAACAGTTGGTTCACTAAGTAAGATAGACTATGATGATCCACCATGAATCAATCATTTCCCAACAGGTAATGTCGGAATTTCTTGACCGCGTAGACCATTGCCAGCGCTTCTCTCTCCGTGGTTGAATAATTTCTTTCGGCTTGATTCAGCAACCTGCTATCGTATGCCACCGGTTGGTCGTGTTTACCGTTGACATTTTGTGCCAGCATTACTCCCACGGCGATCTTGGAGGCATCTGTGTGGACGTGGAAAGGCTTGGCCCAGTTCGGTGCCAATAGTATCGGTGCCTGTGAATATGCTTGTTTTATTTTATCTAACGCTGTCTGTGCTGCCGGGGTCCAATCTTGGAGGTAGGAATACCCGGCATGATTTAAGGCAGCTATCGGTGCCGTCAGGTGTGCTAGCTTTTCGATGTACATTCTGTTGAACTGAGAGATTCCAAGCAATCTTTGGACGCCCTTTTGATCTTTCGGTGGAGTCATGTCTAGGATATCTTGGATTTTGGAGGGATCAGGAAGTTTGCCATATTTGCAAACAATATAACCTAAGATGACTCCTGCGAAGAACAGAAACATGCATTTGTCGGCATTTAGGCTTACCCGTTTTTCTCGCATGCCCGAAAAATTTGTCTTAATTGGTTAACATGGTCTTGCATTCGCCCATACACCGTGCCATCGTCTAGGTAGATGCGGAAGAATTTCTTCAAGTAGGGGCGAAAGATCAATTCCATGACACGTTGAAATGTCATGGGTGCGTTTTTCGCTCCAAACGGCATCCTTTCAAATTGGTATGGACCCCACTCCGTGGAAAACGCGGTCTTGCTTTTGTCTTGCTCTGCCATGGCGACTTGATAATAGCGGAAAAACAATCCAGGAATGAGTACATTTCATGTCCCGCTACTTCGTCAATGATTTCTTCCATGTATGGTAAAGGATAGTGATCCTTCTTAGTTGCCGCATTAAGTTTACGAAAATCCACACAGATTCGTAATGCGCCCATTCTTTTGGGAATGATGACCATCGGAGACGGCCGTGGTGCCGAGTCTACCGGGGATATAAACTTGCGAGAGAGCGACTTGTCGAGCTCGCTTTGACTCTGACAAAGATAGTTTGGATTCATGCGGTACCGGCGTTGTTGTACTGGGTGAGCATTCGGTATCAGATCTATAGTGTGTTCGGCTATAGTCCTCGGTATCCCCTTTAAGTCTTCATGCGTCCAGGCAAAGATATCATGGTATTCTTTGAAGAGAGCTATTGTTGCTTGTTTGATTTCAGGCGGTGCGTCGGCGTTGATCTTGATATTCTTTGGTTCGTTTTCGGTGCCGAGGTTGACCAACTGTACTTGCTCTGTAGAGCCATGTGTCCACCCAGTGACTACTTGTTTACTTAAAGCTTCGGTGCGCCGGAGTTTTATCAATTATGATTTGCTTTGGAAACCTCGGTGGTGAACCTGGGTGGGATATCGAGGGTATCCTCCTCTCGAAACCACGCTGGCCAAGTGAATCTCCGCCGCCGAATCGATTGGGGTCGGCGTGGAACACCAGGGCTTCTTGCTCGTCGCGTGAGACCTTTCCCCCCAGCCGTCGTGCGCTACCGATTCGATCTGTTTGACTTTTTCTCGAGTGATGCACGGTGCCCACGGAATGATCATTGTTTTCCGTATCTTGGTCGATCGATTTTCGCGCCCGGTCATGAATTGCATTCATGTCTCTTAACCAAGGTCCGCCCAAAATCATAGGGAAATTGTCTTTGCATCGGCATGTCGATCACGACGAAGGTTGCGGTGTAGAGATACCGTGAGTTGCGATGGCCACGGTGGAAAGTATTCCCAATGGGGTCACCGGGCATCATTCGCCATTCTCAAAACGAATCTGTCTTTGTTGTAGGGTGTGGTAGTCCCAACTGTTGTCTTAGGTGATCACTGATAACGTTGACTCCGGAGCCTCCATCAACTAATACATTGGCCAGTTGGTGTTGTCCTAATCGGACATGTATGACGGCGGCATCGGTGTCTATGGTTGTCGCATTAATTTCCACGGTTGTCGTGCCTTTTGTTGGGATAGTGTGCATATTTTGCAGGTATGTCTGCAATTCTGGGCTAATCTTCAACAGATCGGCTAATGTAATGCGCACATCGGTTTTTTCTAATACTTGTTGCAGTTCTGGGACCACCGTTGTTTCCAGGTCGTTTTGAATTTGAGTTCATGATTTGTTCAATCTTTCCCAATGCTGTTCCGCAAAAGGCTTGCGATGTTCTATGACATGTTTATCGGTTTTATCTAAGGTAGCCTTAGATCTTGTGGTTACCGCGGCTGTACTTATGGTAGCCACGTTGGTGCCGTGGACTTCGGTAAGTGTAACTCCCCCCTTTCTGTTGCCGGCAGTAGCTTCGGTGCTGCCAGGATGTGCCTTGGTGTCCGTGGTAGCACGGGTGTTGGTTGTTATTTGTCTTAACACAGGGCATTGGCCTCGTCGGTGGTGCGGGGATCCGCATTCCCAACAGCCATCGTTTCTGTTTGGTTGAAACGCGTCTACATCGACTTCCTCCGGGTACATGGATGCTGCCTTTGTTCGCGTGGGCCGAGTATCTTCCGTTCTTGCAGGTGTATTGGAAAACCAGCAACGTCCTGCATGTAGTTTGCCGCAAGTAGTGCATGGTGTCATTTGTCCCCCGATAGGCACTCTTGGTAGCGGAAGCAATGGTGTGTCGTGTTTTGTCTATGACGCCGAATTCCCCGCTAATGTCATTGGCGTGTGAGTATCTCCCGCAACTTTTTTACACCGCGGATGATAATGCCCTGTTGTATCCACGGTAGCAAGCCCTTTTTGAACCATTCACATAGGTAGTCTTCTTCAGGCCGTTGACTGAGTTTGTCGGCCAGTTGTTTGAATCTTTCGTAAAACTTGTCGACAGGTTCGTTTCTTTCTTGCTGTATATTGCCTAAAGCTCGGAGTATTTCCGAGCTTGTTTTTAACTTTCGGAACTTCTGCAAAAAGCTACGCTCCATTTCTTCCCATGTCGGCAACAAATGTTCGGCTTTGAAATCAATGTACCAGTTGATGTGGTTGCCCTGAAGGGTGGTTCCAAAGATGTTCTGTAGGTCTTCGGTGCTGGTAACACCGTTGGTTCGAGCTATTACTTTAAACCTGCGTATGTGCCAATCAGGATCTCCGGAGTCATCAAAGATTGGGTAAGGTATCTTTGGTAGCTTGATGAGCCGATCCCTTTCCCTTGATGCCATAGAAGCGGCTATGTTTGGATCAATCGGTGGTAGCTGTGATGGTCCGGCCATGGTAACGATGGGCGGAATAGTCGTTGATGTTCCTACCCCTTGGAGATAGTGTGAGTTTAATATTTCGATCTTGGCATTGGTGGCGTCGTTTTTTGCCACCAAATCTGTCATTTGTTGTTTCATCCATTGGAGAAGTTCTCTCGTGGTATCTTGGTCTTCTTGGGGTATAACCTCCTCGGGTTCCGCGGTTCTTTTGTTGCTTTTCGTGGAGGCATTGTGTCGTGTTTGACGTTTTTGTTTCTTTTTTTCTTTGGATGACTCAACACTCCATCCCAAAGATGGTCGCCAAAATGTTAGCCTGGGTAACGAGGATGGAGTGCTTTACGAGCTCATCCGCTGGAGGTAGCAGGTTTGGGATGGCAGTGGATAACGAGGGAGGCCGAGCTTTGCTCGGTCTAACAGGGACAGCAGGGAGTAGCCAAAAAGGCCGAGCGTTGACTTTGGCAACATTGGTTGTGCTGCGGAAGGAGGGGCATTTCAGTCGTCTTCTTCTTTCTTATTTTTACTTTACCCACGAAGAGAATCGGTGGGTAGTACTGATCTTGAAGGGAAAAGAGGGGGGGGTACCGAGGTTTAACCGTGGCAACAGCTGAGGTCACCGAAGCCCGTAACCTGGTCCGGCTGTCTACCGGACCTTCCTTGGTAACCTCGGTGATACTGTAGCGATGAAGGTACCGTGGGTGTAGAACGTCTAAGACAGCAGTTAAGGTTACTACCGAAGTCTACCAAGCAAGCCTCGGTGTTCGGAGTAAGCAGGTGAGAGATGAGGAGACACAAGGATGGGAGAGAAAGACTGTGGCTCATGGCCTTTGTATTCAATTGATAACAACGGCGTACATTCAAGCGTTCTGCCAAGATAAACTGAACATATCCTGCTACGGTGACTACAACGAGTGTCTCTCTCCTATTTTCTACAACCTTTTATACTACGGCTGCCGCGGATATCCCTGAAACCGAACGGTGCCCTTATCGACTGCCGAGGCATCTGCAGTTAATTGCTGGTGCCTCCACCGAAAAAGTGCTGCTATCTCCGTTGCCGCTGCTGCTCCCGCTTTGGCCGCCGAGGTTACCCGATGACGTCAGTCGGGTAACACTTAAGCCATCCCAACGATAGCTTCTCTCTAACTCTCGCCTACCAAGGAAAATAAAAGGGTGGAGAGAACACCACCATGATTCACAATTGAGATAGTTAATTGGTCCTAGATAGAATTCTTTCAGTAGGCATAGATTGGACTTTAGTTATGGATAGTCAAGAGATTGACAACATTCCAGTCATATCATCTCAACCAACGACATCTCGAAGGCAACCCCGAGATGAAGAACTGCCCCTACTTTGAGGCCAACGGAGCATTCCGAGTAACCGATTGCTGGTGATTGTATTTGAGGTCAAGCTTGCTTTCAATGGTCTGCCAAAAGGTGTGTTTGCAAGACAATTTTACAACGAGGATACAGAGGTCCATGCTTGGTCGGAAGTGGAAGACGTGGGTCACTATTGTTGGCTTCAAGGACCGATGACCCACCTGCCGCGTGAACAATAATTGGAGTTGATCGCAGACGTTATGCAACAGATCTTCATGCGTTGGTACAAACTGACGACAGTATTGCTTGTCGGAGACCTCGAAGCTAGAAAGGGGAAGTGATGCCACAGACATACATTAGAAACTTCAAGAAGCTTGAGAAGCGTCTCGAAGCGTCCTAATAAGTAGGAAGTTGCTTGAGAAGCTTCCTATTTGGTAGTATATATAGGAGTCAAGGCTGAAGAGTGTTAACCAAATATTCCTCGAATATTCCTTTTTGATTATCTACACCCGGTAGGTATAGATTTATAGGTAGATAATCAGCTAAGTCGACAACTAGTCAGGGATAGATACCCGACCGCTCGACCGACCTATACACTGGTCAAATCGACCTAGTATCGGGTCGACCCTAGTACCAGGCAGACCCTAGTATTGGATCGGGTCTCAAACCCCGTAACTATAAGTAGTCTCCTTTTCTCGGAGAAGATGTTACTTTTTTCCATACATTATATCATATCTTTGTTGGTAACCCAAGACTAGTCGACTACTTCTCTGCTGCTACTTGTTTTCTTAGTAGAGTCAACTCTGTCTTGCTTGTATGATAACTTTGTTGCTCCGCCCAGGTGTTCTCTTTTCTTAGATCGTCTTAGAGAGCGAGTGTATAATGATTTGTTTTAGAAGAGTCAATCAACTGTGACACTCAATGGACTTGCTAGTCGCTCCATCCTCGAGGTAATCTCTTGAGGAGTCGACTCCTGAGTTGATTAAACTATCGACTAGCATTGGACAGGAAATTCTGTACTGAGTTATCGACTAGGTAGTAAAACCACCTTGTCGCTCCTTCCGTCTCTTTGGTATAGCTAAGATGCTAAGTCGATCGGTTCTCTCTTGAAGCCCCGGTTCATTGAAAACATTTTCATTAACATAGAATGGAAGAGTCGACTGGATCCAGTAGCTGAGTCGACTGGATACATCAATTCTCCCTTCTTCACCAACTAGTCCGTTAAGTTGGTTTCCGTAAAAAAACCCTCTTAACATTTGGCGACCATGTTTACGTTCTAAACCTAGAATTTCTCTCGGTTTGCATACTCCTCACTAAGGCTGTGAATACTTTGTTCTACGAAGTTCTTGAACCTCGCAGATGCGCACTACCCTCCTGTCCCCACAACCTCTCTCACAAGCTACATTTGGACCACCTCGGCGAGCAACCTCTAACGGGAGAGCCAAGCATGCATATGCTTACGTTTGTCCTCACAAACACCGTTTTGAAACAGAAATGAACCCAAACCCTAGCCGCACCGTACTCAGTGCTCCATACTACCCTAAATCTCGAATCCTGATCTAAGATCGAGATTGGGATCTAGATCTGTCACCAGATCTGAACTCTCAATCGGCGGTTGGTTAACGCGAGCTTGTATTAGACTAACAAGTTACCAGATTTCCGTTCAAACCCTAATACGAACCTTTCGTGCTCCACGAACGACCCCGTGGACTAGGAATGTCTTGTCATTATAATCGTGCTGTTGAAGAGCTGCACCCGATCACCATATCTCCTAGCCAGATCAACAACCTGATAACGCAGAGGGAGCTACGCAACCTGCAGAATGGTTCGACCTTAAACCTCGTCGTTACAGAAGACAACATCTTCACATCATAGGACATTCGAAGACGAGTATCTCCCCCTCTTTCTCCTCCTGCGTCTTTACATCATTATTTCCAACCTCCTCAACCCGGGTTAATACTCCACTGCACGATTGCTTTCAGGATGTATCGATCCCCCTCGGACGTATGGTCTACGTTCCCTCTGACTGCCTATCGACTGGCAATAAAACCAATATCCACATCGTCTCATTCTTATCCCCGTCATAACATTATCGTCCACTCGTTCGAAGAACCTCCACCTGCTCAAGTAGCCATCAAGGAGTTACCCAACCTGTCCACCTTTCACGCAAGTTCGACCCGCCGCATGGTTCCATATACACCTAACCCCATGCGGGCAGATTTTGACTGCCAATGGAAACTCTTTCAACTTTACAAAAGCCGCGAGGAGCTAGATACGCGGATTGCATGTGTACTAACAGATATCGTACTCCCTAATATACGTGTGCCTGTTGCAGCAGTTCTTCCGTCTCACCAGATCGTCGTCCGGACCCGTTTCTATCGACTCATGGAGCCTCGTCTACCTCGGGCCGCCACCCTAGTCGACCAGAGACATCCACCGCTCCACCGAACGCTCACAGTAGTCAGTCGCCCGGAAAGTCCAGCAAATCGACCTGGACGACCCGACAGCCGACCCAAGACACCACCTGTGGGGCACCAGCATGCCTGTCGACCGGGTACACCGGATGCACATCTGGTTTTTAGCGAGGCGTTCCTTGACCAGCTAAGGGGTTTCATCACCACAAACCTCCCTCAGCTTGCTCCAAGATCGTGCGCACAGCCGGTCCAGCAACCTCCTCAAAAGATCCTATACTTAGAGGCATCTCGCCTAAGGACACGACCACAATTGCCGGCACCCCAACATCAATCCGATGCCACCGGCATTGTTGCATCCCTTTCCAAAGGATGCCCGAACACCGTGGTGAGCCAAGAGGACCCCGGGCGTGACACCTCGGGCTTGGCAAGAGACAAGGTGAGGTGACCAAGGCGAGTCCCGAGCAAACAGCACGCAATAGCGTCGTGCTTGGGACAAAATTGGTGGTGTGCCTTACATAATTGAAAACCTTGTTCAAGCACGCACCCATGGGTCCAAAGAATGCGCCATTTGGAGTTGTGAGTCATGAGATATGCCTCTCCAAAGTTGGAGCGCGTTCCGGGACACTCCGAGACTCGGGAGTGTTGCCTTTCGGTACTCAATGTGTCGACCTTCTTGGAGGGCAACATGTTGCATATTGCTGGAAAGATAATGACAAGGGCTTTCTAGAATGCTAAGGCTCATGATGACCAAAGGAATAGTCTAGGAGATATGGCTCCTCAAAGTGGTCGGGACTTCGGGACTCGGGAATGTTGCCTCACGGGACACCGAATGTTCAGAGGGGCATATCTCCCTTGGGACAGATTTGATTGAGGCAAATAGGTAGTCTATCGATATCTACTCAAAGAGTAGATGTTGAAAATGGGCTCGCATGTCCCAATGGGCTCGCATGTCCAAAACAAAAGTGTGTCACGGAAGGCCCCTCAAGACAAAAGGGGGGGCCTACCGAAGACTCCAGAGAGTACTATGGGGAGGGGTGTTCTCCCTCCTCACTTGCACATGGTGCCTTGAGGAGCCGGGGTGGCTCTATAGGGTGAGGCTTGGGATGGGGCCTCACTCCCGCACCTTGTGGAAAGTGGAGAGTGCTTTGGAGCATCCCTAAACATGGGGTTGGGAAGTCTCCCTCTCCAAGTTAGTCCCCATGATAAGTAGTGCCGGTTCCCGGGAGTAACCGGGAATGGCTCAAAATGGTGAGGTATGGAAATGAAGCCTCACACCTACACCTTCGACATTGTGGAATGCTTTTGAGCATCTCGCAACATTGGGTTGGAAAGAGTCCCGCTCCAAACTAGTCCACGGGAAAACTAGTACCGCATCCCCGGAGGGTTTCTGGCAATGTCCCAAATGGAGTGAGAAACAAGAGTGGAAGGGGGACTAGTGGGAAGTTGGACAATGGATAAGGGCGGTTAGCACCGGGGGTGATTAGTAGCACCCTTGGGAGCTTGGACATTTGTGGAAGGCCGCCCCGTGCCACCAAGTGGCATGCCCATGTGTTGGTGGGAGTTCCGGGTTGGCATGCCCATGTGTTGGTGGGAATTCCGGGTAATGAGTATCCGGTAATGAGTTATGGAGTCAAGGTGGGTTGGACACCTTGACTTAGAATGGTGATAACATTGTGTGTGTGGGCACATGCAAGTGTTAGCAAAGTCGCGGCCGGTTGCTACCAACTAAGTGAGCCGGGATTACGCTACCAAGTAAGGCTCACTAAGAAAAAAAAAATGAGTTGGAGTAATTAGGGTCGGGACACTTGGTATCTTAGCAGGCTACGTTATGGGATTCAATCAAGAGTAGGATGGCATGAGAGGCCGGAAGCTCGTGATGTGGCCCGAAGACACGTAGTTAAGCCTTTGAGGCCGGGTACCCCTCACAAGGAGTCTTCTTAAGGTCCTTCGGAGGAGCCGGCGGAAATAAAAGAGGACCAAGGGGAACAAAGAGAAGTTGCTAGTTGTGAGGAGGACACTCGCTATGAGGAGGAAGAAAATCCTTTAAGTCCTGTTCTTGGGAAATACGGCCACAAGCAGATGGCACGAGAGGAAATGTTCCAAGAATTTGTCAAATCTCTTCATGTCTTGCAACAAGAGATCAAGGAGCTCAAGGGGAAGGCATTAAGCCTTTCTTCCCGCATGTTGTGCAAGACCAACTTGCCCTCTTCTTTCACGGGATTGGGCAAGGCAAAAAGGTCAAGGACTTCATTTTGGAACTTGAGCTCTACTTTGAGGCTCAAAGGGCTTGTGAAGAGGACAAGATCACCATTCTCGTGACCTTCTTGACAAAACATGCGCTTTTACTGTGGACTCGTTTCCGGGATGAGAACTCGGGAGTGTTGAGCAACTTGGGTTGGACCGGTTTCAAGGGGATCCTAAGTGATCGCTTCACCCGGAGTACCAAGAGATTCGGGATGGCATGGCCCTTGCGCAATTGAAGCAAACGGGCACCCTTCATGCCTATGTGAAGTATTTCAATGCGCATTTGAATGTGCTCCCGAAGTTAGATGAATTGGCCAAATAGGTCTTTTTCTTCAATGGACTCTAAGGTTGGGGGGAGCGGGCATTATTCAAGATGCCCAGATTGCCGGAGACTTGTGCCGAATTGCTCAAGTTCGCAAAAAGGATTGGTGATGATGAAGGTCACCAAAAGGCCTCTAAAGAGGAGGCCTCAACCGGGGAGCAAGACAAATTACTATCTAGTCCCAGTGGAAGCACTCTCATCGGAGCCTACGACCCCTTCGCACAATCGCCAACCAAGGGGCGACCAACCACCCAAGCGGATATTTCCTTGTGCGTTGTGTCAAGCTTTAGAACACCCAACTCACCGTTGTCATATCTTATAGGACCCCAAGTTACGCCAGCTAGTTGATAAACATGAGTAGGAAAAGAAGGCAAGCAAGACTTCAGTGGTTATCACGGAGCTACCTGATCCACCCGTCAGCATCCACACTGTTGCCGCAATTACACGCAGCCAGTCCAATCTAGTTCCTCCACCGTCAACCACAACGCCACCAACCATGGATTGGACTGAGCAGGAGAAGCTACGAGACCGCATGATTGACGAAGTCCACCAACTCCAGAACCAACATGTAGACGAATCGACGAACGCGAACCAGTCCATTAAAAACAGTCTCCATGTCAACTGAGACAAAGGTGCTTTGCCACAACAACCACCCTCACCTCGCGCAACCAACAACCACCCTACCGGCCAAAGCACCCACGAACCGCCTCACGAGCTAGTACTCGACCAACTCCACGATTGCAAACTCTAAGTCTCGCTTTGCGATCTTCTCCACCTTTCCCCAACCCTGACCTCATTTGTACGGAATCGACTTTGTCCTCCCACGAAGGTACTCACATCTTTGCTCGACACCACCACGATCGCATCCGTGACTGTCATCGACAAACACATGCCGGTCATCACCATCTACGTTGGAAAAAACAGCGTCGATGATGTCCTCATCGATGGCGGATCCGGCGTCAACGTCATTACTAAGGAAGAACGCCGCCGTCTTGGTTTAGCCAAACCCGCCCCTGCGCCGTTCATATTGAAGATGGCCAATGGCACCATTGCAAAACCCCGAGGCTTGATACCCGACGTAAAGATCCACATCCATAGCATTCCGTACATAGTCACCTTTATCGTCATTGATTGCTCGACGGTCAAGTCGGATTATCGCATGCTCCAAGGATGCCTCTGGCTCAGACACGCCAAGGTGATCCATGATTGGGGCAACAATGAGGTCAAAATCATGGCAAACGGCACGGTGAAAACAGTAAAAATCAACCAACATTTGGGATTTAAAGCACTCACACCTCATGTACTAATCTGCTACTGTCGGATGCCATGTATCAACGTTGTCTTCTCTTATACGTTATTTAGTATAATACACGTGTTTAGGTGACTCGTGTATCGTTCTAGGGATTCTGCGAAGTAACCAAGATCAAATAGTGCTAAGACAACCAATCATAATCCTTTCTATCCTCATACTTATGTTTTAGCCTTGCTTGACAAGGGTATCCCTTTGCAAGAGGGGATGCGCAAAGACTCTTTCCCTTATGTTTTAAGTGGCGGAAATTTCCACATCTAAACTCCCTTCACACAAACTCACACACCCGCACACTTAGGCATACATTACGTCCTCACAACTAATCCGATCAGGCTGGACTAGCATGTCACACAGGACGTCCTGATTGCCCTATCGCACTTACTACAATGACAAACTCCAAGAGATTCGAACCCGGCTAGAGGACGGCTACACGTATTCCGGTCATGTATTGTTCTTGATCCGTCCTCTGAGGTTACAGAGGAACCCAAGTCTGTGGCAGTCGGAGGTCGAATTGGAATCCGGCCTCGCACACTTTACTCCTAGACCCTTAGACCGTAAGGTGTTTACCATAGTAGTTTCCCTCTCTCAGACGATCTACACCGGCTCAAGATACAAAGCACTCGCTAAACGCCCAATACAACCCCAACTCCACAAATACGATCTAGCAACGAATCTGGATTCCTAACCCCCAACTTACAACTCAGTAACAGTAGATACGGCTTCTAAGCACTCGACCTCAAAAGGGAGACAAAGCAAGGATCAAATTGAATATGCGCATAAAAGGTTGTTGATTAACAAGTAAGAAATGTTTTTAGGTGACAAAACCTTCACTTATAAGTGCTCAAAGTCACAGACCTTTGAAACCTAAAAACTTAGCGGCGGCCGTCCTACTAGGCCTACACTATGGAAAGCGGCTCGCTTTCCCAAAAAGATCCTACCTATTGTCATAGTTCAGATTTCTAAACCTAGGCCGGATTCTAATCCGGATTCTCTAACCTAGACCAGATTCCAATCTAGCTTCCAAGTCATGGGCCGGATTCTAATCCAGCTTCCAAGTCATGGGCCGGATTCTAATCCAGCTTCTCAATCCTAGGCCAGATTCTAATCTGGCTTTCTAATTCTAGGACGGATTCCAGTCCAGCCTCTAATCCTAGGCCGGATTCCCATCCAACTTCCTAATCCTAGGCCAGATTCTCAATACGGATCCTAAGTCCGTAATGGATCCGACTTCCTTGATACGGCTTTTGTCAATCCTTCCGTGCATTTTAAATGAGAAATACGGGTTCTAAAGATAGTCCTTTTTATTCTAAACTATTATCTAATAATTTGCTACACTATCCAAACTTTATTTGCCTTATAGTATACGGCCTACTACACACTTAGGTCAGATCTTATACACTATAAGTACTCTTATTGCGTATTAGACTTATGAAGTACTTAATCAAGAAAATGGGTTCCAACAGCTACAATTTTGCAGAAGGGATATGCAATGACGAGGAGGCCACACTCATGGCGTCCGACCCGACACTCCACCTAGTTGGCACACTCGATTGGGATCACCTAAATCACTCTCGGGCGACCTAATCGAGAGCACCTCTGGACCGAGTCTACTCACTTGGCCCGGCCCATCTCAACATTCCACACACTCAAGGCAGCATGGCTGTGGACAAAAGGCCCATCCAAGCCAAGCTTCCTTTCATGGATATCGCCCATTGGAACTATAACGATGAACATCGACTTTGTCTCCTAAATGTTGGTACTCCAGCTGGCCCAAAAATCTTGAAAGTTAATGCCAATCTTGCCGCGGAATTGCTGACGGCCACCGAATTGTTGTTCTGCGAGTTCCTCCATGTCTTTGCATTTTCATACAGCGATCTCAGTAGAATCCCGAAGCACGGGGCGACCGATCGGATTGACCTCGACCCAACAATATCTTCGAGTCACCAGGCTCGTTAGTGTATGAACCCGAACTACGCGAAAGTAGTCAAGGCCGACCTCAAACGCCTCATGGCCGCAGGATTTATTGAACCAATTGACCAGGCATCCTGGCTCTCTCCTATTGTGGTTGTACCCAAGAAAAATGAGCAACTTCGGATGTGTATGAATTTTTGCCGCGTCACCCAGCTATGAAAAAAGACCCCTACCTTCTTCCCTTCATAAAAGAGTTCCGTGATACCGTCATTGAGTATGATGCGTACTCATTTATCGATTGTTTTTCAGGGTTCCACCAAGTGTGTATCCAGAAGGAGGATCGACCCAAGACGGCCTTCATCACTGAGTAGGGCGCATACGGCTAGGTCGTCCTGCCGTTTGGTTTGAAGAACGCACCCCCGACGTACCAGCACATTGTAAATCAAATCTTCAAGGAATACCTAGGCAATTTCATGAAACTCTTCCTGGACGACTTTAGCGTCTACAGCGATATCGACACTCATCTCCCCAAACTCCGCCTTCTTTTTGAACAATGCCGGCAGTATGGTGTGAGTCTCAATCCCAAAATATGCATCTTTTATGTTCCCTTGGGAGTCATTTTGGGCTATATAGTCGGAAAGCAAGGCAAATTTCCCGACCCCAAAAAAATTCAGGCCTTAGTCGACCTACTCTCTACAACCGATGTTCGCAGAATTAAGACGTTCAACGGTCTAGCCCAGTTCAACCGTTGCTTCATATAGAATTACGCCAGCATCATGGAACCCATTACTCGACTTACACGCAAGGGCACACCATTTGACTGGACCCCGGACCGCGAGGCTGTCTTCCAACTCATCAAGCATCGATACCAAACGTCACCCATCCTAATCGGAGTTGACCGGACCCTCGAATTCCACATCCATACCGACGCATCCGATATAGCTGTCGACACCATGTTGGCACAGAACTCCACTGGGAAAATTAACCAGCCCATTGTCTACGCTTCACGCCTTCTCAACAAAGCCGAGGAGGCCCTCACCATGGTGTACGCAGTCAACAAATATCGACACTACCTCCTCGGCAACAGGTTCGTCTTCTTTGTCAATCACCTAGCTCTCCAGTACATGGTTAACAAATCTCAAGTTTTGGGTCGAATTGCCCGCTCGCTCCTACTCTTCATGGAATTCGATTTCTAAGTAGTTTATAAAGCAAGAAAATCAAATGGTATCGCGGACGCCCTCTCACGCAATGCGGGGGCTGAACCTGCCATCGGCATCCTCGACCAGACCGTCGACGCCTAGCTTTTTTTGAGAGAACCCGATTACCTGACCCCCATCATCGACTATCTATAAACCCGTACCTTTCCACCAACCATGCCCAAGGGGGAGCGCAAAAGACTGGCGCGTAAACACATTCTATGTCAACTCATCAACAATCGACTCCACTGAGTTGGGTCGGACAACTGCACCCATAGAGTTTTGAGCTCTAGCAAATCGATATCGATTCATTGCGAGCTCCACAAGAGCAACTCTGGAGGCCACTTCTCTCACGATATCACGGTCTGCAAAATCCTCGACGTCGAATATTGGTGGCCAACTCTTCCCAAGGACACCATCATCTACTGCAGATCTTGTCACGAGTGTCAGCTCACGGGCGGTCTTCCGCCCATCGTTTCTTCCAAATTAGTCACCTCCCTCCCTACCAAACCTTTCATAAAATGGGGACTCGATTTCATCGGCCTCGTCAAAAAAACTCGCAATACCGGCTACCGCTATATCGTGGTGGCTACCGACTACGCCACAAAGTGGGTTGAGGCCCAAGCACTCCGCGGCGATACCGCCCAAGAGACAGCAACATTACTTTACGAGTCGATCCTGACACGTTTTCGTTGCCCCCTTCACTTGGTCAGTGACCAAGGTAGCTACTTCCTCAACTCAACAATTGAGGCACTCGTGAAGCACTTTCTACTCCGCCATACAACATCGACAACCTATTACCCGCAAGGCAACAGTAAGGCCAAATCCACCAACAAAATCATCGTGTCGATCCTCCAGAAATTAGTGAAGAAAAGTCGATCCAATTGGGACGTCCAACTACCGACCATCCTGCTGACGTACCGCACCGCCTTCAAAGTGGCCACGGACCACTCTCTTTTTCAGTTGGTATACGACATCCATCCACTCATGCCAACTGAATACATCCTTTTGATTTTCGATCGATCGCTTCCCGTGATTCCGATCCAACACGCGCCCTCACAGCCTGACTCGTGGACCTTGAGCAACTGGACGAGCTCTGTCACCACGCTACTATACAAACTGGTCATCAATAGTGGAATCAAGCTTAGTGGTCCCATACACGGGGCAAATCGATTCAATACAGTGTCAGCGATTACGTGTTGTGGCATCCCAAAGGTACGAACTTTCACGCTGGCAAACTTTGCCACCGCTTGTTTGGTCCTTTTAGAATCTAGTACCTGCTACCTAACAACACGGCCTTACTTGTGAGCCCTCACCATTTTGACCCCGACCATGTTATTGTTTATGTCAACAAGCTCAAACCATACAACCTCCTAGATGGTACCCCGACTCAAACCAGACCACCCGACCTCTTCTCCAAATCCGACCTCAAACACTTACATTTAGTTAACGAGGACGAGTCTCCAATTCCAGAAAAATTAGCCATGGCCTCAATAACCATAGCCAGACTAGAGTACACACCGCTTTCGAATACCCACCCACCATTTTCAAACTCGCGGCCCATCTGTCCTTTCATGTTCACCAACTCCAACCTCGCCTTAAGTAGCACCATGTTTAAACGGGTTTCCCCTTTTGCGTTTTTACCGCGCTCTCGTTGCTCGCCTCTATCGCCACCATCGCCGACCTCGCACAGTGCTGCACGCACTCTTTGCGTACTGCACTCCCACCCAGTTTGGGAGTGTCGATCACTCTATCGGCGTAGCGAGTTCTTTCCACGCGCAGCGCCGATCACGTGGGAGTTTCTAGCGTGAAACCCTACCAACACCGACAGGCCAAGTTTGCGCGGACCAGCATCGCTGCCGCCATTTCGCGTCCGCAGTTTGATTTTTTCAGGCTACACCCGCCCGCCTCGCACACGTAGTGTTTTCAAGGTTACCCCCTTTCTACCGGCAGCCTATGTCGATGGCGCGTTGCAAGACAACCCAGCGCCGCAACGAGCAATCGCCGATGCGGATTTGAACGAAGGGGGGCTACCACTACTAGAAAACTGTGATCGAATCAACATAAAATCAACAGATTTTTGTTGTTTGGGGCACTGCATTGACCGTTTTCACTGATTTTTGAGCTTTTTGTATAAATCAACAGTTTGCTAAATATATTTTGTTGATTTGAGTAGTGTAATGACCGAATCAACAAAATTTCATCAAATATGGAATCTTTTTGGAATTTTATGAAATATTCAAGGAATCTTTTTGGAATCTTCTAGAATCTTTGGAATCTTTGGGAATCTTTTTAATCTTTTTCTGACATTGATTAAAATGCAAAATGAAAAACGAAGATGCTTTGGGGCATCCTCACTTCTTCAAAAGAAAAAAAATTAAAAAAATTTGGTGTTTTTCCTACACGTAGAAAAATACCTCAAATAGAGCATAAAAAGATTTTGAAAAAAAATAAATTTTTTACATGGTGAAAAATATTCAAAGTCTGCTGGGCAGTAAAAAGACGCCCTAGACCCAAAAAAAAAAAAAAAAAAAAAAAAATCAAAAAATTTCGAAATATTTTTATATGTAGAAAAATTTCTGCATGGGATCGAGCTTAAAAAAATTTTGAAAATAAAAAATTCTTTACATCGTGAAAACAATTCAAACTCTGCTGGGCAGTAAAAAGACGCCCCAACCTTAAAAAAAAAAAAAAAAAAAAAAAAAAAAAAAAAATCAAAAAATTTCAAATTTTTTCTATATGTAGAAAAATATCTGCATGGAATTGAGCATAAAAAAATTTTGAATTTTTTTTTTTTACATGGTGAAAAATATTCAAAGTCTGTTGGGCAGTAAAAAGACGCCTTAGCCTAAACAAAAAAAAAAAAAATTCAAAAAAATTCAAAATTTTTTCTATATGTAGAAAAATACCTGCATGAAATATTGCAAAAAAAAATTTTGAAAAAAAAACATTTTTACAAGGCAAATTTATAGCCAGGGGGGCAGTTTCCCTATAAGTACAGAATTAAAACAATCATGTGCATACATGGACTTAAGTGGTGTAGTGGCGAAGGACGTGAGTCGGGAGCCGGAGGACGTGGGTTCGGTCTTGGCCCCCAACACTTGGGCCTCGGAGGGGTTCGAGGTGGGCCCCACTGGTGTGACGGATGGTTTGAGGTGGGCCCCACTGATTGTTTTAATTGTTATTTTAATCTAGTAAAAAAATGAATTTTGCTTGACCGAATCAACAGATAATATCAACACTTTTGTGTTGATCAATGTTCGGATCAACGCGTACGAATCAACTGAAAATTTCAACGTTTTCATGTTGATTTGGACGCTGGATTTTCTAGTAGTGTACTACAAGGTGCCGACGCAAAAGGAGATGCGGCCGTTGATTGAGTGGAAGCAGTACGCCAACGGCTACCCAGAGGAAGTCGCCTTCAGCGCCGCCATTGAATTACAAGAGTTCCTCGACCTCAATTGGTACAACACACTGTGAGCGCCGCGCATGATGCTCGTGGTGGAGTTCTGCAACCTCGCCGTGTCCAGTGCCGAGGCGATCACAGCTCCACTTTGAGGGGTCGACGTCTGCATCGACCACGCCCGCATCCGCGAGGTACTCCACCTCCCTTCGTCTCCCAATGAATTTCGCCTCGTTCCGAACGAGTTTCCTCCGGGGCGACTGCAGGAGTACACCAACCCACCAGCCGCAACAAAGGGCTACTCAATTGTCAAACGACCACCCAAATATCAGGCTTGATTGCGGGCGTTCATCCACGACCTGTGTTTTAAACGCAAGGATTCATACATCAGCCAGGAGGAAATCGTAATCCTCCGCACCGCCGAAGCCCTCGCCGCCCTTGACCCACCGGAGTACTGGAACTGGTGCAAATGGATGTTCTACAACCTCTGCAAAGACATCCGCCAAGTCCAGACGTCCGATACGGCACTGCTACCCTCCGCCAAGGTAATCAAGAAACTCCTCTACTCCTACTTTCCTAAAGATGAGATGCCGTATACAGACTGGATGAGCATGCAGACCATCATCAAGCGCCATCAACACTAGAACATGCGGAACCAATACATGGGACCGGATTACATCGTGGCCCAACCCAACTGGGGCATGGCAGCTGCACCCGACTCCACATCACTCCCGGGCCAGCCTAGCGATCCCTCGTCTACGTCCGGTTGGGACAAAGGTCCAGCCAGCACTAGTGCCGATGTTGACAACCCCAGTCAACTCTATTGTTCCTAGCCGCATGCAACACGACTAGCAAGGACGACCTCTCCAGCAACAACAGACACTACGCCCGAACCTCTTACGCGCAACAGGAAGAACAAATCGACGTACTTTGCCTCGCAACCGCCCAAGCAACGTCTGTACAAGAACAACCTTCCGATCGGCGAGTCCAGTACCAAGTTTAGAACAGCCTCCGGCTCCGAGTTGGAGTCGCCCTTCCCCTCGTCAACGGACGCTACTTCAACCGAGGTACCCCGGGGCTTAGCCCCAGCATCTCCCGAACGCGCGCCTTCCCCGGAGACAATGGAGATTAGAGGCAACGTAGGCCCTAACTACCTAGAGCAGGCATTTGCAATTCCGCCCCCGCCCATGCCGACGTCCAGCAACCGAGTCGACAACGTTTTTGGCCACGGGCCAAATCCTCAACTACCAGCTTCACCCCTCTACCAACTAGCGCTAGAGCAGGTACGCGCCACGTTCTCCGAGTTTGAGAGAGCGGTCCTTGAAGCCAAACAGCAGTTGGCGGACGGCAAAATTGATTGCTCGAATGTCAAACTTAAGTGCAACAACACTCGGCTCGAGAACAGCCGACTCACGAAGGACAACGCTGCTCTTTGACAGCAAGCCATCCAACACACCACCAAACTTGCCTCCTGGGTTACCAAGGTTGACCGACTCCCGGACGAGGTATTATCCTTGCAACAGGCAAACTCCACGCACCAGGCGACCATCACCCGCTTGCAGGACGAACTCGCCAACAACACCACCACCATTACCTACCTCTGCGCCGAGGGAGGGCGATCGACCGCCGAATGTGGGCGGCTTCAACTTGCAGTCGACCGGGCAGCTACCAAGTTGACCATTCAGCACGAGAAGATCAGCCAGCTGCTTACTTGCAACGAAGCACTCGAGGTACGCGCCTGCCAACTCCATCAGCTCCGCAGGACCAAGCGCGACCACCGCGAACGTACGCTTTCCCGCATCCAGCTCCTCAACCACATATTGCAGGATACCACTAGTCGACTCGACCTTTGCAGTTGTCAGGTGTTGTGGGTTTACTAGACCTACAAAATCCTGTCTCCACGTTGTTTGACACCAAGGACGACTTGTTGGTGTCACCACATTACACTCCTACGAAGGCCACATGGGCTTTTGCCGAATCCAACTTTGAGGACGAGAGTAGCAGTGATGACGAATATTTCGAATTTTCGATGATGACTCCGACTTGTCCGGAATACATATTCGATCTAAACGCCCGACAACATCGGCACGTCGTCGTATGCATGAGGAGGAGACGATCGAGGAAGAATCCAAGACTGAGGTGACACCACAGACCCAGCGACGCGACGACGACGATACCCAGGACGATGATCAACCCGATCACTCAAGCGCGAAGGATGACTCCGCGCCACCAAAGCCCTTCCAAGACGCGAGTGGAGACCATCCTAGTCGACCTCCCTCTCCCAGTCCACCATCGGCACCAGCATCACCACCTCCGACCAGCACCAACCCAACAGCATTGACTTCTGCACTTGACTCGACTTCGAGTAAGCAAACCCCGACGGCGACATCTACGAACTCTCTCCGGTCAACGCAAACTACTACTGCCTTCGGCTTCTCATCCATCATGCTCGATGATGGAGCCGATGCCTTCACCACCTCCATCCGAGTGTCTCCCAACTGCGTGGACTTTCAAGCTCCCTGCACCGCCGATCCCATCGACTTTCCACCGGCCGACTTTAGCAGCGATCCTGCGCCACCGCAGCCATTGCGCCTGCGCAGGCCCCAACAACTAGAGGAGGTCCTCTCCTCTAATGAGGACACGAGCCCCCGCTTCCTTCGCCCCGTTCGGATTTCGACATCATCTATCGGCCTCTCGGTCCCGACCACGACTCAGCGTCCACGATCACCAACTCGTGAGCCTACGTGTACTCCATCGACAACTCCAAACAGCTGGGCAAATCTCGTGGAGAACTAAGTCAAGTCCGGCCTCCAGGTTATCTCTCGCCTTTCCCCTCGATAGATGATGTCGAAGTTCTATTGAGCCGTCCACAGGGGTGAACGTCATTCAAAGCAGGGATGTCAATATGGACGTCTTTTGAGTTTTTTTGGACGGAGTCTGGACGTCCATTCAGGACCGTCCGGACGTCTGTTCGGGGGGTAAATCGGAATTACTATGACAGTAGTAAATTTTTTAACCCTTAGATCATATTGGAGGTCGCAACTTAGCAGTTGAAAGTGTTGTTGTGAGTTTAGGTGGTTACCATTGATTGGCTTGGGCGGCCCATGACCGTCCCATTGGCCACGGCCGACCGACCGATCAACGGCATCGGATCGGTCGCAGCCGACGGATCGGTCATCCGATCGGCCGCAGGCCGTCTGATCGGTTGCGGTCTCGGTCGGCCGTCCGATCGGGCGCGATCGGCGTCGGCCGACCGATCGGTCGCGGTATGTGGCGAACATTCGACCGGTCGCGGTCGGCGTTGGCCGTTCAATCGGTCGCGGCCAGCCAATCGACACCGGTCAGCCAGCAACCGTTGGATCTAGGTCGGCCGGTCGGCCATGCGACCGCGGCCTACATAAGGCCGACCGATCCTTGACCCTCCTCACTTCTTTCCTTCCTTTTCAGGGTGCGGAGTGGCTGTAGGTTGGAATTTTTTTTAATTTTCACCCACGGGCTCCTTATCCTGAGGAGGAAAGAAGTCTTTCTGTTTGTAAGGAGATTTGCAATTTTTTGTCATAAAGATGCCAAAGCATGGGGTTTGGGGCAGTAAAGGGAATCGAGGCTGGAGGCCTTCGGCGTTTTTCCATCATGAGCATAGGGAGCACCCATTGAATAAGTGCAAGAACTTTATTCACGAGAATGTAATTGTAAAATTTTATGAGGCCAACAGTCTTTCACGTTTGTTCAGCAAATACATGAGATACAAAGAGGAAGCCCCTGCCAAATTCAAAGAGGACATAACGGACCTCATAATGGAAGCGCTCCAAGATCCGGTGTAAAGACTGGAGACTGATAAGCGTGGATTTACGGAGTGGTTGGACGATAGATTAATTGATGCTCTATGGAACGCTATTGACATAATGAAGAAGTACCTGAAAACTGATCGAGTGGATGATGTGGAGTTTAGAGATGTGGTATTGAAGGCAGAGGCTTTTCAACAGGCGATGTGTCACAACCCTAATTACTCCAACTCATTTTTTTCTTGTTAGTGAGCCTTACTTGGTAGCGGAATCCCGGCTCACTTAGTTGGTAGCAACCGGCCACGACTTTGCTAACACTGAACATGCCAAGCACACAATGTTGGCACCATTTCTAGTCAAGGTGTCCAATCCACCTTGACTCCCCCAACTCATTACCCGGAACCCGTAAACCGGAACTCCCACAAAACACATGGGCATGCCACTTGGTGGCACGGGGCGGCCTTCCACACATGTCCAAGCTCCCAAGGGTGCTACTAATCACCCCCGGAGCTAACCGCCCTTATCCATTTTCCAACTTCCCACTGGTCCCCTTCCACTCTTGTTTCTCACCCCATTCGGGACTTTGCCGGAAATCCTCCCGGAATCCGGCACTAGTTTTCCCGAGGACTAGTTTGGAGCGGGACTCTTTCCAACCCAATGTTGCGGGATGCTCAAGAGCATCCCACAATGCCCAAGGTGTGGAAGTGAGGCTTCATTTCCATGCCTCACCCTTTTGAGCCATTCCCGGTTACTCCCGGGAACCGGCACTACTTATCACGGGGACTAACTTGGAGAGGGACACTTCCCAACCCCATGTTTAGAGAGGCTCCAAAGCACTCTCTACTTTCCACAAGGTGCGGGAGTGAGGCCCCATCCCAAGCCTCACCCCTTGGGGCCACCCCGGCTCCTCAAGGCACCATGTGCAAGTGAGGAGGGAGACCACCCCTCCTCATAGTACTCTCTGGAGTCTTTGGTAGGCCCCCCCCCTCTTGTGTTGAGGGGCCTTCCGTGACACACTTTTGTTTTGGAAGACCACCCGTTTTTGCCTTAGCCTCAAAAACGGGCCGTATCTTCTTCTCGGGCTAACTTGTAGCTCAGTTATCCAAATGGGACGTGCGAGCCCATTTTCGACATCTACTCTTTGAGTAGATGTCGATAGACTCCTCACTTGTCCCAGTCGGAGCTTCCATGTGGGAGCTATGCTCCTCTGAACATTCGGGAGTCCCGGGAGGCAGCAGTCCCGGAGTCCCGAAGTCTCGATGCTTTGGAGAGCCATATCTTCCAAAGCATTGCTTTGCTCCTCACGAGCCTTAGCAAAGCTCTTGTCTAGAGCTTTCCATAGACATGCAACATGCCGCCATCCAAGAAGGACGACATTTTGAGTCCCGAAAGGCAACACTCCCGAGTCCCGGAGTGTCCCGGAACGCGCTCCAACTTTGGAGAGTCATATCTCATGACTCACAACTCCAAATCGCGCGTTCTTTGGACCCATGGGTGCGTGCTCAAACAAGGTTTCCAACCATGTAAGACACGCCACCAAGTTCGTCCCAAGCACAACGCCATTGCGTGCTGTTTGCTCGGGACTCTCCTTGGTCTCCTCACCTTGTCTCTTGCCAAGCCCGGGGCGTCACTCCCGGGGTCCTCTTGGCTCACCACGGTGTTCGGGCATCCTTTGGAAAGGGATGTGACACGATGAGGCCGTATTCCAATAATCAAAACCGGCGCAGCTCCATAAAATGGTAGAACACGGGGGAAGGAAAGGTAGTCGAGCAGGGTCGCATGAATAATATGATAATAATTCCTGACACGGCCCGTATCATTGAACTTGAGAAGAAGAGTCTAAGAGGTGGTTACCGCACAATTTCCAAAGTTCACATAAGAGGAGTTGTGGCGATTAAAGAGTACGGGGAAGTTGCTGCAAAGACTCCCAATTATGTAGTGACACGACCAGACTTTGCTAAGGTGGAGCATCAGAATGAGGCGTTCGCCGTGTGGATACAACATCCAGATGTTATTCGTTTTATAGCCATTCATTCAAATAAGTTCCAAGGCTATACGTGTTGGTGGAATGGCGGGACGATTTGATCGATGCTGGCCCTTGATGCAAAGTATGGAGATGATGTTAATGAACATATTGCACTTACACCTCATTCCGATGATGAGCTTATTCGAGCTTGGCAGTTGGTTTGGTTTCGCAAAAAACGAATCAAGCTTGCTTGGGCTCCAGTGCATATCATGAGTGATGTCCACCGGATGAACTACCTCCACAACGATGTGTCACCAAACAACATACTTCTTCACTTCCCTCAAGATGAATCACAAGTGTATCTTGGTATATGCGATTGGAGGTTAATCACGAGCATGGATGATAAAATGAGGTCCTTGTACACGTTCACGAAACCCAAAGAGAGAATTGATCCTCTACAAGCACAATATTGGGTGGATCCTCGGGTGGCGTACTTGTACTAAAAGAGTGATGACATTGACGTTATTCCCTTCTTTGATACAGTTTCGGAGGAGTTTGCTACAGTATGGATAGCACAACGTATCCTCAAGAAGACCATGTCGACGGCCTACGAGAATTTGCAACATCCAACAGGGCCTAACTGGTGGTCAAATCAAGACTTGGCAAATGCTTTTGACCAATACATGGAGATGGTGGCGGATGCAAAGTATACGTTGACCCACATTGTCAACCGCTTCATGGAATCATTCCATTGGCCGGTGTCGAATGACCATTTTCGCACCAAGTACAAATAGTAAATTAGCATTGTACATCTGTTGTAGTTCTTGCGGCTTTATTAGCTTCTTTGATTCTTCATT
This sequence comes from Bryum argenteum, assembly GCA_037043015.1. Taxonomy (NCBI): domain Eukaryota; kingdom Viridiplantae; phylum Streptophyta; class Bryopsida; order Bryales; family Bryaceae; genus Bryum; species Bryum argenteum. The sequence goes on along the minus strand of CM073321.1, from coordinate 31,205,623 downwards.
GAAGTCATAATGTAGATGTAGGCAATTTTTTGGACTCAAATGCATTACATGCCTTCTATATGTAGGTACTTCAAGTACATTCTTGTTTTTATATACCTTGCAATGAATGACATCTTTTCCATTGTCTATTATTTTGGTTTACAGATTAACATATGGTTTCATTAGTTAGAAGTATCTAGTTTTGCACTCCTTAGTAACTTCTCTTTCGTAATTTCCGGAAAACAAATTCAAAACACATGCATGGCTTTCTATAGTATTGCATTAAATCATTTCTAACAATTTTCACAAGTATGTTGTTAATTTGTCATTAGTGTTCAAGCTATAAAAGTCTATAATTTACATCTCATCATCGCAACATGTACCCAATTCCAAAGATGAACCCAACTTAATACCTGCAATGAAGATATCTTCAAATCTGCACGACCAAAATTTGAGGATATATAATGAACTATAAAACTTCTTCATTATATCAACCTTGCGTAGTTGCGTTATTAATGGTTTGTCCAAAGTGAAATCAAGCATACTATGACTTTTCTTACCTATGGCATATTTTGTCTAAATTGATGAACTTAGAACATGTAAGGTGAGAACGTGAAAAGAGGCTTACAACCAAACAAAAGAAATTATGATCGCCAAGTGCACCCATAGTAAAAATACAAGACATTTCGATAAAATCCCTTGAAATTATCAAATTGCATAATATATTAATATATGATATCATATATATGGTCATACATAATCCATTCATGAACAAAATATGGATTTTGAGATCTTCAAAATTGGCCCCTAGAAAGGCGATAATGATGCAGGCATCATCCGTTGCAAAAAACTACATAACCTTTACTATAATGGCACTATGTATGATGATACAGTCATTCTTCATCTGAGTCTACATCATCATGTTTACGACTTGGTGCAACGCCATATATACGTGGTCCTCGAGAAGATTCTCCAAACAAGTTTATGTGCCTAAAGTTCCTTTCACCTTCAAGCTATTTAATGTATTCCTGCTGACTTAGTAGTGTGGCTTGTTGCAGATCTTGTTGGAATCTCGCCTCTTCTTCCTCACGAGATAAGAAAGGTGTTGAAGGTATGTCGTGACTTCCGAATGCATTCTGACCATATCCATAATTCGTATAGCCAACAATGTCTGATCTTCTATCATATTGGCCTCCATACTCGTATGTATCCATGGGGTGTGATGGCCTACAGTAATCGTGACTTCCAAATGCTGTACCGTATTAGTTCTCACGATTGTATGAGTTTATAGGATGAGTTGAGCTTGAGTTGCCTTGAAGATTGGATCCGCTACCCTGCTCACCACCTAAACCATGTGTACCTCCTGTATACATTGGGGATGGGTAGTTCGAACTAGATCCACCTCTACCATATTCGCGTTCGACTCCGTACGTATCTTGCTGATGGGGTAGCATATAACCCACAGGAGTATCGAATTGCTGGTTATCATGGTAATACCCCTAACTTCCTGTGCCAAAGGATACTGGTGCCTAACGATCGTCATGATTTGTATCTTGGGTAGTGCCCCCATATCCCCTTGGAGTTCCATGTTTTTGAAGTTAGGCATCTATATCAGCTGAACGTTCTGAATAAGTAGTATAACAATCGCTTGGTCCCATCCAATTCGTTGGAATGAATCGATTGCTGCGATCCAATAAATGCACGTTCAAACCTATCAGAGTGGTCCAATCAATATCCTTGTGAAGAACTATTTCAGCCCAAACCATGGCCACGGTAGAATACAGCATCAGTTGTGGCCTTGTGTTCTTGATTCCAACCGCAATTGTGACTTCATGATATCGGTGCGCAAAATGGTCGCTTTTGCAAGTCTTTCAAAAAAGCCCCAATGTACAGCCCGTATTCCAGAGTGAGGGAGAATGAGCCCCTTCCCTCTTATTTATGCCGTCCGGGGGATCGGACGCCATTGGCCAGCTGGCAAGGGCCGTCCGATGCCGATTACATCACCGATCGAGCAGCCTCGATCGATATGTACAACCGTTCGGGGCCGCACGATTGATCGGCCAATCTTAGCCGCCCGGTCGCGCGCTCAATCGGTCGATTTGGGCCGCTGATGCCGGCCGACCAATCCGAGCGACCATAGACCGGTCTAGCGACCGACGACCGGGCAGGCGACCGACGACTGGGCAGGTGACCGACTCGGCGACCGTCGACTGCCTTGACAACCGACCAAGTCCTTCCGGCGATCGGTCAGTCCGTCGCCCCGAGTACCTCCTTCCCCCTCCTCTTCTTGCCTCTCCACAAAACTCCATGTTTCCTTAACTTCGATCACTTCCCTACATTGCATATTTCCATTTTCAAAAGTACTATATTTAGCCTCTATGGTCTACGTGGCGTCTAAATTAGGGCAGAGAATGTTCTAACAAGGGAATGTCGGGAAGATCTCTTTGTTAGAATCGAGAATGTTTTATGACAAAGATACTTGGGGCTTTAAATAAATCTAATGGCTTGGAGCAATCCCTTGCCATGTGGCCCTTTTCACCACAATTGTAACAAGTTATGTGACTTGTCTCCTTCTTGGACTTGTCCCCACTTTTAGTTTTGTCCTTTGAAAACTTGTCCTTTCCATCCTTGGAAGGCCCACTCTCACCGCCTTTATGCTTTTGCCAACCATTTTTTTTGTATTGGCGCTTTGACTGCTATTTGCCTTGTTCTCCGGTGGAAGTCCCTTCTTTGGAGGTCTTCCGGTAACCTTCATCATCACCAATCCTTTCTGCCAACTTGAGCAACTCGGCACAAGTCTCCGGCAGTTTTGGCATCCTGAATAATGCCCGCTCCGCCCAACCTTGGAGTCCATTGAAGAATATAACCTTCTTGGCCAATTCATCCAACTTCGGGAGCACATTCAAATGTGCATTGAAATCCCTCACATAGGCATGAAGGGTGCCAATTTGCTTCAATTGCACAAGGGCCATGCCATCCCGAATGTCTTAGTACTCCGAGGTGAAGCGCCCACTTAGAATCTCTTTGAAACCGGTCCAAGTTAAGTTGCTCACTGATCCTGCATTTTCATCCCGGAAACGAGTCCACCACAAAAGAGCATACTCTTTCAAGAAGGTCACGGCAATGGTGATCTTGTCCTCTTCACGAGCTCTTTGGGCCTCAAAGTAGAGCTCAAGTTCCACAATGAAGTCCTTGACCTTGTTTGCCTTGCCCAATCCCGTGAAGGAAGAGGGCAAGTTAGTCTTGCACAACTTGCGAGAAGAAGGGCTTGATGCCCTCCCCTTGAGCTCCTTGATCTCTTTTTGCATGACTTGAAGAGTTTGACAAGCTCATTGAACATTTCATCTCGTGCCTTCCGCTTGTAGCCTCGATTCCCGGGAACGGGACTTAAAGGAACCTCTTCCTCCCCATGGTGGGTGTCCTCCTCATGGTGATGTCCTCCTCACCACAAGTAACTTCTCTTGGGTCCCCTTGCTCCTCTTGAATTGCCTCCGGCTCTTCCGAGACATCTTGAGAAAACTCCTCATTAGGGGCATCCCCGGCCGCAAAGGCTTGACTACGTGTATTCGGGCCACGTCGCGAGCTTCCGGCTCCTCGTGCCATCCTACTCTTGATTGGATCCCGTAACGTAGCCTGCTCTGATACGAAGTGTCGCGGCCCTAATTACTCCCAACTCTTTTTCTTCAAGTAAGCCTTACTTAGTAGCGCAATCACGGCTCACTTTGCTAGTAGCAACCGGCCACAACTTAGCTAACACTGCACATGCCAAGCACACACAATGTTAGCACCATTTCCAGTCAAGGTGTCCAATCCACCTTGACTCCCCCAACTCATTACCCGGAACCCGTAACCGAAACTCCCACAAAACACATAGGCATGCCACTTGGTGGCACGGGGCGGCCTTCCACAAATGTCCAAGCTCCCAAGGGTGGCACTACTCACCCCCGAGCTAACTGCCCTTGCATGTTGTCCAACTCCCCACTAGTCCCCTTCCATTCATGTCTACACTCTCTTTCGGTACACTAACGGAAACCGGCCCTACTTTTCACGGGGACTAGTTTGGAGCGAGGCACTTTTCCAACCCAATGTTTTGGGATGCACACCATAAGCATCCCATAGTGCCCAAGGTGCGATTGTGAGGCCCCATCCCAAGCCTCACCTCTTGGAGCCACCCCGGCTCTCCTTGGCACCATGTGGAAGTAAGGAGGGAGACCAGCCCTCTTCATAGTACTTTTTCGAGTTTTGGGTAGGCCCCCCCTCTTGTGTTGAGGGGCCTTCCGTGACACACTTTCTTTTTGGAAGACCACCGGATTTTGCCTTAGTCTCAAAAACGGGCCGTAACTTCTCCTCGGGCTTGCTCCTAGCTCAGATCCAAATGGGACGTGCAAGCCCATTTCTGACATCTACTCTTTGAGTATATATCGATAGTGTACCTACTTGCCTCAATCAAATCTGTTCCAAGGGAGATATGCCCCTCTGAACATTCGGTGTCCCGGGAGGCAACATTCTCGAGTCCCGAAATCCCGACCTCTTTGAGGAGCCATATCTCCTAGACTATTGCTTTGCTCATCATGAGCCTTAGCATTCTAGAATGTCCTTGTCATTAGCTTTCCAGCAATTTGCAACATGTCGCCCTCCACAAAGGTCGACACATTGAGTCCCGAAAGGCAACACTCCCAAGTCTCGGAGTGTCCCGGAACGCGCTCCAACTTTGGAGAGGCATATCTCATGACTCACAACTCCAAATCGCGCGTTCTTTGGACCCATGGGTGCATGCTTGAACAAGGTTTCCAACCATGTAAGGCACAGCACCAAGTTCGTCCCGAGCACAACTCCATTGTGTGTTGTTTGCTCGGGACTCCTCATGGTCACTTCACCTTGTCTCTTGCCAAGCCCGGGACGTCACTCCCGAGGTCCTCTTGGCTCACCACGGTGCTTGGACATCCTTTTGAAATGGATGTGACAGATTTTTTCACATTAATTTTATTTTTTTTAATATTCTTTCTTAATTCGAATCAAGAAAATGCTTCTAGGCCATGAATTGACATTCATTTCTTGTATCTCTCAACTTTTGTCAAAAATTGATCCATTCTCACAACGAGATTTTGCCATGTATTGGCGTCCATTAATGGCTTGGCCCCTATTGTGTACTTTGAGGTGGCCCTAAATCCTCTCATATCACGTTCCAGAAAATTTAGCTATTCCTTGATGAGAGTATAGTTATGTCCAACATTGAAATTACTCCATAGTTGTGTATCTATTTTAGTAGTACTTATTATTAAAAAAACACTATGCTTGAGCAGCTCGTTCTATTATTGGTTGTTTTTGTTTGACACCCTTGAACTAAGCTAGGAGTATATTTATATTGTAGTACATATAATTGTACTTAATTTGCACATATTCTTTTTAAATTATTATTTGTAGCATTTTTCTTATTGTATTTATTTGAATTATAATTTATTTTCCTCTTACAAAGGTAATAGACATACATTTCTATTGTTTTCTATTACGCGATCACAAATAAAAAGAAGTAAAAACGGAGACAAATAAATTTATGAAAATATTCCACTATATAAGTTTTTAACATATGGCATCAACTTATAAAGTTCGGTGTTGGAAATCTTTGCAAATACAATTGTGTGTGGAATGAAAATAATGGATTCGTGTATGTATGGTGTACTATTGAATTATACTTTTAATGGATAACAATGACAATTTTCTCCATTGCATTGTTATTATTTGCAAAATAATCTGTTTTTATTTATTTTTGATTGAAGATGTTATTGACATGAAATAAATCACGAGTTTATTGCAAGGAATATATTGGTACAATTTTCAACATTCAACATATGATCTAAGATTATAGACTCCCCAAACTCGGTGCCTATTTTTAACCAAATGACGCATTTCCAAAATAAGGGTCCTATATTAAAATGAGGATTCCCAATTTACATTCTCAACCATGCAATATTGTAAGACTTACAGTTGTAGGTCATGTGGCTCAAAGTTTGATTCATAAAGCCTCATAGAATGCGAGATCATAATGTATTAGTACAGAAGAGAATTTACGAAAATTCATCATTTTCAGATTGAAGTGAAAATTCATATAACAAAGCTAATGCAAGTATGAAATCTCCAACTACAAAGCCCTTCAAATTTATCTCAATATTACCGTTGTACCAAAAAGTATGTTCAATGAAACTTAATGCTAGAGAGCATTATCTTGGAATGATGAAAATTGCCAATTAATTTACAAAAGAAAAATAGAGAAGAAGGAATTTGTTTGGACCCAAATGGATGCCTTCTGTACAAAACATCTTTGAATTTGTGAAGATTTTTACTTTAGAGAGTAGACTCGAAATGGTTCTAATCTCAAAATTTAAAGTGAAGATGTATCCGTGAATAAAGAATATATAGCATTTCAGAAATCAACATAGGATTCTTTTTTTCTTTGTGTAATAATCACTGAGAATCTAATAACAGAAATCTTTGAGGGATTAAAAAGGATCCTATAAAATTTTGTAAGATTTCAGTAATACATTTTTTATAAAATTTATTTTTCAAATTAAAAAAAAAAAAAAAACCCGGAGCGGCCCGCCAGAGCGGCCGCCCAGATCGATCGGCCGTCATTGGTTGGCTGTCATCGGTCGGCCGTCATGGTCGGCCATCATCGGTCGGCGAGATCGACCGGCCAGGATCGGACGCCCTCAATCGGCTGCCCGGATCGACCGGCCAGGATCCGTCGGCCAAATCGACCGGCTAGCATTGGTCGCGGCCGTGATTGGCCGAGCGACCGGTTCGTGCGGCCGGTTTCTAGGATTGGTAAATTTAGGGGATAAGAGGCCCTTGGGCCTTATTTTCCCTCACTTCTTCTTGAATCCATCCACCTCAACGCAATTGTGGGTATTAGCTTCTCGAATGTTGCATTTGTGGTGGCGGGGAGAAGTCAGCGCGATACTTGCTGCTGCTGCATCGAATTTTTGCGTACCTGGGATATCTTTGGGGAATTTTAAATACTCCCTATTCTTCATGGCGACGGAGACCGATAACACAAAGATGGTGGTTGGTTCTGAAGAAACCATGAGGTCACCTGCAAGAGAAAACACAAATGCAGAATTGGTGGGGACGGAGTTGGTTTTACAGAAGACACCGTCAAAGAGAGTGAAACCAAAAGAAGCGAGACATGAGTTGCAATACGAGATCTTGAATAATGAGGCCATCAAAGCTAAGAGCGGTTGGAAGTTAGAAAAGGAGGAATACTGGAGATTGGCGACGTGCAAGAAATATGTGAAGATGTACCACATTGGGAAACTTTGGCCTCGAGAATGTCACAAAGTGAATACCAATAATTTTACTTGCAACCCGCAAACATGCAAGGATGATCACTTTCTTCATTGTGCTGAAGAAGTTTAGGTGGCATTGTTTGGAGATCGTCCTAAGAGCAAAGGTTACTTTTCCTATACGCTTTTTTGCATTGTGTATGCTGAGCCAATACTGAAGCGAAAGGTGAACTAGAGCACATTCACAGCGAGTAGTGCATTTCCTCTTCGAATCGGGAGAAATCAAAAGGATAACCGAGATATGTTTGATCCAAAATCAAACTCTACAAAGGCTTTATTGCAGCACTTGAGGAGGAAAAATCATGAGACGGGGGTGAAGGATTCTCCTCTAACAACCACGACACAGAAGGAGAATGGAAGGAACATGGTTGCCATGGATGCTCCACTCGTAGAACCAACCATAACAGATAGGCTCGAAGATGCAAAAGTAGTTGGAGAACCTCATGTAACTCCGGTACCAACATCAGAGGAAGCAGGGCCAAGTGAATTAGGGGAAACCAAATCACCAACAGATGCCATGGATGACATGATTCTCGATTTGGGTATATTAGGCAATTTCGAGGAGTTTCTGCGTAGGGTACCAAGCAATAAGAAATTGGAGGAGTGGCTGAACACTGCAGGCGGAATAGCAGATTGGTGCAATGAGGTAAATAAAGAGAAAGGTTTGTCAGGGAATGATTGGGCAGTTACCTCGGCTGCTGACATAGCTGCTATAGGGGTCGACTTGAAAAGACACTCATAAATACTTGTTAGTATGGCTCCCAATTTTGTGAAGATGTGTCACACTTTGGCAGGTATCATGCCTAACGTTCTACAGTCTGCCATAAATTATGAGGCAATCATACATCGATATCATCTTCTAGTGAAGGACCGAGTGAAAGATAATCTGATCATTCTGAAACTGCAAAAACAAAACCAAACTCTAAGCGATATCCTTCACGAGTTTTACATTGAATTGCAACAAATTCAGATATTTGGCAAACGTCCTGCTCGCGACTATGAGGCAAAGTATGCAGAAGCAGTTCGCCGTGTAACTTGGGATTCGTTAGAAGACCCAAAAGAAGGTGACAAGTTTGTTGCATTACAGAATGACAGTCAAGGGACTTCATCTAGTCTTTTTGTTTCAGAGTATGATGCGAGCAGTTTCAACCGGCTTAGAAGAGGAGTACAAGAAGTACAATCATACTACAATTGGAAGAGCTATGGTCCTTGCAAAATTGGAGGAAGCCGCAATATACCGGACTTCGATACTGGAAGATTCTTTTCAAGATGTGGAGGTCTCTTATTGGGATGTGGTGCAAAAGTTTGATAAGCGTATCGATGACGCCATTTATTTGGAGGACATGTATTTTATATCAAAAAGACACGGAACTCTAATTAATAGATGATTTCGAAGGTGTTGTACATGATGTCGTTGCACTAATCGAGAAGGCCATGAAAATCTTACGTAACAAACAAGTGGATCCTAGCAAAAAGCGGAAGAGGCAATCAGGCGAAGATGGGGAGGATAGTAGGCAGGCGGAGATGAGAGGCGTAATTGCAGCCGTGGATCGGGAATATGAAGAGGGCGGTAGAATTGTCCATCCAAGTCAAAGACCGCGTACTTGTAGTATAGCTCAGATCAATCAATCGAATGGATCTTCAGTTAGAAGTTTGAACGGATGTTGTACCTTAAGTTTGAACGTATAAATATAAGCTTTTCTTAAGTTGTATGGATGTTGTTTTAAAAATGATGAAAATGCCACCATTGATCCATGGGGCATTATTTTTGAAGTAAAGGGTTGCAATCTTTTTGATTTAATGTGCCTTTCTTCTCTATGCTTGAGAGTGAAGACCATCGTGCGACAAGTATGTAAAGATATATGTAATTTTTTTCAACACATTAAATGTACTCATATAGACAATAGAATCTCCAAATTCATATGGAGTATAACAATAAAGTCCTACAATAAACTATAGCTACAATATCTATAATAAGGATAAGTCCTATGAACCTATACTACATGAAGATGCAAAATTCAACTACTCATCAGGATCAGAGGATTGTTCATAATCGCTATCTCCTTTCACTTCAGCTCCACTAGACCCTGTAGGATCATATTCATAATCTCTTGGAACCTCTTGTTTGATCTTGGGCTTACTCTCTGGACATTGTATATTCCCATATTTATGCCAAGTATCAAATTCTGGGAGATTAACAGGGATCTATGGATTTTTTGGCGGAACAATTGGAACCGTTGCAGATTTTTGTTTATGCGACTTGGAGTGCCAAGCATGTGCTGTAACCCCGTGGCAGTACGAGGAACATTGGCATTTTTGAAATACCTGCCCAAAGGTATATGGCTCTTAAAAGGGATACCAAACCCATAGAGGATTTCTCCAAGGTTGTCGTAACCCTTGCAGTAGAGGGTTGAAATAAAGCGCGGGGAGTAGCACATGGTAAAGATAATTGATTTTCACTACAGGATGCAATATTCTTCGCGACCAGATCAGAGCTCATAGTGCCCGCAGTAGTATTGTACGCAATGGTCTCCACGTCTATCGCCTCCTTTTCCAACCCTAAACCACTAGCGATAATAGGTGGGATGTTATTCGATTTGTCCATGCCGCCTTGTGTCATTAACCGTGCTAACGGCTACTCATCCTCTAGATCATCCGCCAAAACACCATCAGCAATAAAATCACCCTTAGCATCGTGAACATCTGGAGCATCTTCATCATTTGAAGTGGGGAAGAAATTCACTCACAACGTCATATCATTGTCTTCATCACCAAATTCAAAAATATCATTGTCATTAGACTCTGATTCGTGCTCGACAGCTTCCTCATTGTTTCATATACTTAGTCTTCCTCTAAATCCAATTTCTCTCTGTATCACAGCCCATCGTCACTCAACTTATCATTCACAAGCAATTTGGAGTTGGAATTTAGAAGACCAAGTCATCAGCTCTCCCGGGTAGTAACCAATTCCGTTTCTTGTCGTGAATATAAGAGAAGCTACTCCAGTCGCGTTTGCAAGCCGACGAGGACACGATCTGTGCTAGTATTTGCTTTGCAATTGGAGAGGAGCTTAGCACAAGCACCCTCAAACTCCCACCATGCATGTGGAGCTAGTTTTTGAGTCTTAGGCTCGAGCATGTCATGGAATGGTGGACCCCTTCCTCAAAACGCAAGAAATTTACTCACCATTACTCCTCCGGGGGACATAGTTTTTGTAAAACACGCTTGCAAGCTATTGTAAGATCAGAATCGTCAGCTAACTCTTGGTCATGTAGTAAATAAGGATTTAGAAGTGCAGCCGCGCCATGTAAATCACTTGTCATGAGCCGTTTCCGATGGTAGTACTCCTCTTTTGCGGTGGCCACCTCAAGTGGTTCCAAAGAGAATGGCGGTGCACGCAAAGTATGGACATGTCTCTCAAGATCACGGATGATATGCCAAGCCTTGCCCGCACTAGGATCCTTGCCATCAAACTCTCTCAAAGCGTAGACTACGGGGGCCACCATATCCCGTAATCTTTTGCATTGCTTCCAAAAACCATCGCTCAACACCACCTTTTTGACCTTACGGGAGAATATAAGCTTATCTCTAGCTGATACCGTCTTCGTCAAGGCATAGGCTGTGAACATAGGATCAACAACAACTTGCTCCAATGATTCCTTGACCTCCAACAAGCGATCTATCATCATGATTTCGCTAGAAAATATTGTTTTGACAGGCATCAGTAGGCTGAATTTCGCCTTGTATTTACGAAACACAGCATTTGACACCTCTTGATAAACTTGACCATTCTCTTCGCCAATACCAAAGTATTCGCCATCCATGCAACCTTTTCCTAATCCTCCAACAACAAGTCCATTGCATGTGTCGCACACCCTTGCAGAAAAATGTGCGGATATTTCTCAAGGACTATTCTTGAAGCATTCAGCATTACGGGAGCATTGTTTGTGCATACTTGGACAATGTTCTCTGGTCCAACTTGTTTTACGTACTTCAACATGAGAGATGACATGTACACCACTGTTTTTCCTATGCTAGTAGTATCCACAGCTCCAAGAAAAAGATCTCCAGCTTGAGTCACGAGCATCGCATTCACCAAAGCGCGACTAGTCACGGATGACCATCCATCCATGGTCAAAGTTCCTCCAAACTTCCGAAGGCTCTCCGAGAGTCTACTATCTAGTTTCTTTTGTAACTTGGTCTTTAATCCTCCCAACAATCTTGTCCGAATGTCATGTCATTTGAAATCCAGCGGTCTTCATCACACCTGCTTTGAACGCATCGTTCCGGGCTACAGAAAATGGTATATTTGCTTCCTAGAAAATTTTTGCCTACAATTAATCCAAATCCCGCCTATCCGCTCCTGCAAAAGTAGCTTCAATTAAAGATTGTTTGATTTACTTCATTGATCCAATCATCGGGCGAGTATCCTTAATTCTCCTTATGAGGATGGAAAAAGCAGAGGTTGCCCCAAACAAAGGATTTGCTGAATTCATGGGGGTGCCTAAAGAGGACCCTACACAAGAATCGATCCTAGAGGTTTCTAGAATGTCATGTTTTCAGGCACTCGGAACGTCCGTGGATGGAGTGAGAGAACATTCAGTAAGAAATTCGTCCAATTCTCCGTTATATGGAGTGAACTCCCCGCCACATCTTAAAAATAACTGCCTAATTTCCCTGGGCAGCTTTGGGCAAAGGGCAGAATTCGAATCCCGATGTCTAGGAATCTTCTCGTACCCATAATGACTCAGATTCCGACTCTTCTTCTTGGAAACTATTATGTTGACATAGAGAGCACTGTATGAAGGACCCGGACGTTTTGCCTTCCTACTCAATGTCTCCAAACCAAGGCTCATATGGAGCAGGGCCCATTTTGATAAATAGAACGCCTCAAAGTCAGAACACTAGTGGGACCGGGACGTGAAAAAAAATGGCAAGAGTTCCTTACGGAAATCCTCACTTCCGAACTCAATACCTACCAAATAATGTATACATAAAATGAATTATGCAGCTCAAAGCCCTTGGAAACTGTTCAAAATTCGGAAATGAAGTGAGACTCTATGTTCCATCTGTTATATACCATCCAACTCTGAATATGACAGTTGGAATTTCAAAAAGGCATGCTACAGTACCGTTGGATACTGCCAACAAATCATCCGGCAGTCCGAGTAGTCGCCCAGGCTGACGGCCGGTCACGGACGTAGCTACGTTGTGAGCGGAGAGCGGTGAGCGGTGAGCGTTGAGCCATAAAATTTCATTAAATTTGAGCGGTGAATTGGTGTTTTTAGTAGGTAAATTTCTAAAAATAATAGTGTGCTATTCTTTTCCAATATTCTCAAGAATATTTTAATATTCTTGACTTATTACCATGGTTTAGTGTTCCTAAACCTTTGGAGATGAGGCTAAAAATTTTGAAATTTGGTGGACTTAAACCACTTTCCCCAAACGTGAAGAGACATTTAAGAACTTTACAGAGTAGACTAGTATCTTATAACTGTGAAATCATAAGTCGAAGTTGTATAGCAATTCATAAGTTTATGTAAATAGGGATACATTTTTTGACTTTTGTAAATCGATGAAATCAAGATAAATAACATGTGAAACACACAATTAGAGGGATAACATATAGAACGGGTAGATGTGGATGTTGGTTTACGTAATGTGATCTTGAGGTAGTCTATTCTTTAACTTGGTCTAGGATTCCCCTCTCTAGAATCATTTTGACCTCGTTGAAACCGAGGGTGGGCGCGTGGATGAAGAGGTTTCTATCAATATCAAATTTGCATACCAATACCAACACGAAGTATAGGTGCTTGCAATGTCTGTACGGTTCGCCTTTTTGTCATAACTTTGTAATGGTTTTTTTGAACACCGGGCAAGAACACTCAGGGTTCTCACTCAGAGATAGTTTATAGATAGACTCTAAATCCTACTCCAAAGCCACGATACATCCAAAACCACGTTGTGGTATAATGGTCACCTCGAGTATTTTTGCGTCCATGGCACGAGCTGATCAATGTTCTTCATGTGCTTCGGAGTCACAGCCTTGATGCGTCGAAGAACTTTAGACTTGCGTGATTTGGGATACACATCAGCCTTGTCCGGCACTAGAATATGTGACAAGTCTCTCGGTGGGGCAGAAATATTAAATGTGCGGTTGAGAGAAAGGTGTTCCTTTTGTGCGAGCCGAAAGCCCGCATGCTCCAACGCCTCTAATTCGTCACGTGTCAGATTAGTTCCAATCTTCACGGGCCAAACAAAGAGAATAGGCGGTTAACCTTGTTTCCGAGAGAACGGCTCAATCCATTTACGACGACTGCCCTTCACACAACGCTCAGTGTCGTCTGGACAAAAGAAGAACTGATCAGTTTTTTTTGGACCTTTTTGAGGACGCTGCCATATTCCGGTGTAAGTTGGAGTTGCGGTCGCCTTTACGTTTTGGACAATGCGGAATTGCATTTCTTTCTGGTCTTAGCTATAATACCGCAACAAGCCGTGGATGAGGATTCCTTCAAACGAGCAATGTGCCATAGAATTGTTGGAGGGAAGATAAAGTGAACATCGCCATTGAAAGACGGAGGCAAGAATGAAACATCGACAGTGCGAATGGTATTGAAATCAATTTTCTTGAGTAGAGTCTTACTATCGGGCATACTAGCAAGATTGCAGAGATAGGGGAGAATTTTTTTGGGTTTTATAATTTGCGAGGAAAGAAGGGAAGAAGGGGTGGATGTGAGATAATTATCTCTAATAGGAGGCGACAAAGGATTATGCGACAACATAGGACATGGAAGCAAAGTTGACTTTATCTCGTCCTCTGATGAATCGGATATATCAATCGTGACTTGGAGATCTGGTTCGACCTTGACTCGAGCAAGAGCAGGAGCAACCGCGGAGATAGTGGAAAAACTAAGTGGGGTCAGAAGAAGTGTAGACGCGGACGTTGCTACCGTGTGAGCGGTGAGCGGTCAAATTTTGAATTTTTATGGCAAAGTTTGTATTTTTAGTAAAAAATTTCTAAAAATAGTTTTAAAAAATTAGAGAATAATTTTCGAATATTCCTGGGACATATACAAATATGCTTGACTTATTATTGTGGATTTAGTGACCCAAACCCGTGGAAAGTAAGGCTTAATTTCCTTGAATTTGGTTAGACTTGAGCTACAAAACTCGAGAGTACACCTCACTTCGTAAATGTAAAGAGGTTTCAAAGGTAATATTATCAAGTGATTAGTACTCCAAGTTTAGACAAATTGGCAAGGTTTTGTGTACATGTAGGTACTGGTATAATTATTTTTGATAAGTTGTGAAAAAATATCACATGAAGTGTGAAGCACACAATCATAAGACTTATATATAGCGTATGTGGATGAGGAGATATAAGGCATTCTAATTTGTAGCATGGTCTAGGATTCCTCCCTCCAGAATCTTCTTCACCTCGTGGAAACTAAGAGTGGCCGCGTGGATGAAGAGGTCAGCATCCGTAGCAAATTTGCAAAGCAATACCGTGATGAAGTATAGGTGCTTGTATGGTCGATATGGATCTCTCCGTCCTAACATAGAAATTGTTTTCTTGAACACTGGGCATTAGCAATCCGAGAATTTACTAATTGAAAGTCTATAAACTGCATCCAAATCCGACTCCAAGTCTACGATATATCCAAAACCAGGCTGCGGTATCATGGTCACCTTCAGAATTTTGGCTTGCATTGAGGTGGCTGACTCAATATTCTTCATGTGCTTTGAAGTCATAGCTCTAATGCGTTTCATGTTCTTCGATCTTCTTGACCTAGGGAAAACGTCCGGCTTCTTCGGGACTGGAATATGCGACAAGTCTCTTGGTGGGGCAGCATTATTGAAAGTGCGGTTCGCAGGAAGCTGTTCTTTTTGTGGTAGTCGAAAGCCCGCATTCTCTAACGCCTCCATTTCATCACGTGTAAGGTTAGTCCCTATCTTAACAGGCCATATTGAAGGAATAGGGGGTCTATCCTGGCTTAGAGAGAATGGCTCAACTACTTGCGACGATGAGCCATGACACACCTGTCAATATCATCCGCACAAATAAAGAACTGGTTAATTTTTCTTGGCCCCTCTTGACAGCGTTACCATACTCCGGTGTAAGTTGGAGCTGCGGACGCCTTCCCCTTCTGAATAATTCGTGAGTCACATCTTTTTTTACTCTTTCGCATGATACCCCAACAAGCCTTGGCAGAATTCTCCCTCAAACGGGCAATGTGCCACAGCCTCTCGTCTACTTTAGTCTACTGAACAGCGGTCACACGTTCAATACTAGGTCCAGCAAAAGAGGATGGTAATGTCGGTGGCTCCTCAACTTCATCCTCTTCATGGATAGTACTCAGATTTTCAGCACAAGCTCGGGTAACCCTTCTCCCAATTCGGGGACGTGAGTAGCTCACGGTGTCAGGTCTGTGCGTTTCATCAACAGCTTCAATTGGAACATAAGCCTTACGTTTTTTGGAACCGAACACCTCGGCCCCCTCAAGGTCGGTGTCGCGGGTACAACTCTTTTCAGCTCCTGGATAGTCAGAAACTCCCTTTGTGAGGCCTGATGGACTGCCGGTTCGTTGAGCTTTATGGGCAACACGAAGTAATAGTTCTTCGGATGTTGGTCCACCACTACCCTTGCCACCTCTGTTGAAGTCGTGGTGACCCACAACTTGGAGGAAAGCACGAACATAATCATCAACAGCTGCAACGTACAAGTCCCCACCCTTGTTGCCGGACGCTTGCAACCATTTGTTATGAATAGATTCCGTAAGGTTACATGAAGGCATCTCCGCCAGTTCCTCTGCTGAATATTTATTTTCCTGCAAGGTGCAAAGACATTTGACTTAGTAACAAAAAAGTTGATCACGATAATTATGCGGTTTAGACTTGCGTCACAGCAAGTCTGATCTAAAAATAGATTGTTTTTAATTACAAATATTTTTAGTTGTTAATGTAAGCGTTTAAAAAAGTAGAATATTCTATAATAAAAAAGTAAATATATTTTACGGATTAACTAGACATGAAATCACGTGTACATAATTGCTACAATGACTACGGACTTACCAGTTCCATGAAGCCACCCCACTGCCTGTATCGGAAGTGCCAGAATGCAAGCCAGTGTTTGAGGTGACCCAATCCAACTTTGGAGGTGGCCTGCGCCAACGCCCACCACGCTCGGATTGCCCAGTATCTTGTCTCCGCCTCAGCCATGATGCGTGCATCTTTGTATTGCTTACAAAGATGTCAATGTTGATCGTGCAGCTCGTGCACGATGTATTGTTTGGTGTGTTTCTCTAGGGATTGCGTCCAATGGAAGTAGCAGGTCCGTTCGCGGCCTTCCATGGGCACTTTAGGGTCTCCGGAGCCGTAAATGATTCGCACAGCGTTCCAGTTGGCTTGCGCACTGTCGGCCATGAACCCTTGAAACTGCGGCGCTTCCACTCCGTTCCTGCCCATGACGTGGTTTAGGTTCTTCCAGAAGACGATTTGAGCTTCTCCGTCTTCAGACTGGAAATCACAGCATGCAATAGTTAGAATGCGGCAGATTTTCGAGTCATAAACGTGGTACGCCATGGTGGTCCAGTTCTTGACACGCTTGACATGGTCGAACATCATCCACGCGTGGGACAAGTCACCTTAGGGCTGCATACGACGAACAAGGTCAACACCGCTTCCAGGGCCGACCTCGAACATCTTGAAAATGAAAACTTTGTCACTTATATCTCCTTGGCCCAAGAACTGGTTACGTTGGATGTAAACCCAGTTGCTGAGGCCTCGAAGCTTGGTGATTCCGTCAAGAACACCATATCCGCGCAAGTGCTTAAAAGTGGTAATACGATTCTTAACGCTTGGAGAGTTGAGCTCCTTACATTGATCGAAGATAGGTTCTAGCTCCTGGAGGGTGAGCTTGGAGGTTACATGGTCACCTTCTTTACGGAGAAGTAAGTTTTCGAATAAATCCTTGCTTGCCTCCATGTCTATTTTGGACGTGGTAGCTTGTGGGTTACGTTCTACGTGCTCCTCTATTAACTCATCAATTAGTTTACGTGCACATCTATAGTCTCCGACTTTGACAGGATGTTCGTGCGTACCGATATGCACACACGCCCGCTCTTGAATCTCCTCTCCGAATACGTAGAATATTTTAGAAGGACATATAGCAACACAAACGGGAGGTTCTTTGCAGATCTTACAGACCAGTGTTGAAGAAGGAGGAGGCGCGTGGCCGACACAGAAGGGGTCCTTGGTAAAGCCCTCAAACTCCACCTCATTAACTTGTGCCCTGCGGTCACGTCGTAGTAAGAAGCCGCACTTGTCATTGTGGCATTGAAGATGCCCTACACAATTAGAGTAGCGGAAAGACAAACCAAGGTTGTTACTGATGTTAGTTGTCATTGTCCTAGTCCACACATGACCATCGTATCTTTTGTCCATCCCTTCCATAGATTTGGCTACCTTGAGGGCAGTAGTCGGTAGAACGGGAGGGGAAATGTACGAGACATCACCGTTGAAAGTGGGAGGCAGGAAAGAGACGCTGTGAGTACGAGTGGACTGGAAATCTATTTTTTGAAGTATAGTTTTGTTGCGAGACATGCTACCTAGTCTACGGAGCGAGGAAATAATGTTTTTATGTTTTTCGACTTTAGACGCGGGAAGAGAAACGGGGGTGGTTCTGAGACTGTGTTCAGAACCAGACGAGGGGTGTGGCAGATTTGATGATAGTCGGCGGGACTAGATGGACTAGACGCTTTTTTTTCATCGTCAGATGAATCAGAAAGATCGGTACGGACCTCGAGTCCAGGTTCAACCTTGACACGAGCAAGTACTGGAACAACTGTGGAGATGGTAGAAGAACTACGAGGAGTGAGGAGGACGGTGGAGGCGTTCATGACGGACTCTGTTAAGCAGAACAGTCGATACTGTCTGGGTCGTAGTTTATAGATTTTACAGTTACTCTCTAGGGCGACTGGTTTGACTAGGACAGAGTAGTCGACAAGATTAGTGTTTGGATCTAAGACTTGATTCTCTAACCAGAGAGAAGACTCATCAAACCCTAAACGAATTGCTAGCCAAGACGGAGTGACTTCTGCCAATCCATCCACCCCCGGAGGAATGCAGATGAGAGGACTTAAGTCTTCAGACCTAATCGCAATGACGTCCGCAGCAGGAGGTAGGGGAGCGGAGGATGCTATGATAGACAAAGACGAGAAAGACAACAACAACAAGTGCTTGGAGAAACAGAGTCTCAGGTGCGTTACGAATGTCCAAATACGAGAAATTGTTGTAGGGTGTTGGCATACGTATTGAATACCTATTAGACGTAATTTCATATAATAGAACGTACAGATACCGGATACTCAGAATTGTGAGCAAGATGATTTAAAAGCACATTACTTATAGTACTTGAATTATCTGGACTGAAAGAATTGCATTTAGTAGTTACGTATAAAAATATAAGAACCGGTAATAAAATAAGTTGGTGCAGAAGGTAAAGTGACGGCGGCAGTCATTGTCAGAGATTTAGTTGGATATTAGATGCTTTCAGAAGTTAGCTTATTTTGGCAAGTCAATCACCGTCATAGCGAGATGTTAGGTAATACGCGGTGGCTGATTAGGGTTTCTAAGCCGCAACAGGGGAACTTATATAATGGAGTTGAAACTCATAGTTTGACCTCTTCATTTGCAGTGAGAACTCTTGGACTCGTTTGGAAGAACGTGTGATAAGTTATCTCATTGCAAGGAGCATGGACGAAACTGCTAGCGGTAGCGAGAGAGGAAAGGAAATAGGTCAGAGAAAGGAAAAGCAGAGGGGTGGTACGAAGTTCATTAATTCTAAAGCACAGTGGCGTAGTGCTATGGGGATTGCACTGACTAAGTGCGGTGATCAAAAATAGAATATGTAGTATTGGTGAAATTATCGCGGAGAAAACAAAAAAATAGTCCATGACAAAGTCGGTCAAGTCAAGTAGTCGACTAGGTACGGGCAGGGTATGGAGAAACGTGTAGGTAATTATTTCGGCCCAAGCAGGGACGAGGTAGGTAATAAAATTGGGCCGGGAACGGTGTACATAATTCGGCCCGGATACGGCGCGAGCCGAGTAGGGTCAAGGTACGAGGCGAGCCGGGTAGGGGCGGGGCTAGCCAGGTAGGTAATGAAATCGGCCCGGGTAGGGTTTACGCGGGTAGGAGCGGGGTCTGGGTGGGTTTGGGCCGGGTAGAAGCGGGGTACGGGGCAAGCTGGGTAGGGGCAGGGCCGATCGGGTAAGATTGGGACAGCCGGTGTCACATCCCTTTCAAAACACCGTAGTGAGCCAAGAGGACCCCGGGAGTGACGTCCCGGGCTTGGCAAGAGACAAGGTGAAGTGACTAAGGGGAGTGTAAGCAAACAGCACGCAATGGCGTCGTGCTCGGGACGAACTTGGTGGTGTAGTTTACATGGTTGGAAACCTTGTTCAAGCGCGCACCCATAAGTCCAAAGAACGCGCGATTTGGAGTTGTGAGTCATGAGATATGGCTCTCCAAAGTTGGAGCGCGTTTCGGGACACTTCGGGACTTGGGAGTGTTACCTTTCGGGACTCAAAATGTCGTCCTTCTTGGATGGCGGCATGTTGCATGTCTATGGAAAGCTCTAGACAAGAGCTTTCCAAAATGCTAAGGCTCGTGAGGAGCAAAGCAATGCTTTGGAAGATATGGCTCTCCAAAGCATCGAGACTTCGGGACTCCGGGACTGCTGCCTCCCGGGACTCCCGAATGTTCAGAGGAGCATAGCTCCCACATTCAAGCTCTGATTGGGACAAGTGAGGAGTCTATCGACATCTACTCAAAGAGTAAATGTCGAAAATGGGCTTGCACGTCTCATTTGGATAACTGAGCTACAAGTTAGCCCGAGAAGAAGATACGGCCCGATTTTGAGGCTAAGGCAAAAACGGGTGGTCTTCCAAAACAAAAGTGTGTCACGGAAGGCCCCTCAACACAAGAGGGGGGGGGGCCTACCGAAGACTCCAGAGAGTACTATGAGGAGGGGTGGTCTCCCTCCTCACTTCCACATGGTGCCGAGGAGAGCCGGGGTGGCTCTAAGGGGTGAGGCTTGGGATGGAGCCTCACTCCCGCACCTTGGGCACTATGGGATGCTTGTGGTGTGCATCCTAAAAAGTGTCCCGCTCCAAACTAGTCCCTGTGAAAAGTAGTGCCGGTTTCCGGTAATGTCCCAAATGGAGAGTGTAGACATGAATGGAAGGGGACTAGTGGGGAGTTGGACAATATGCAAGGGCGGTTAGCTCCAGGGGTGAGTAGTGCCACCCTTGGGAGCTTGGACATGTGTGGAAGGCCGCCCCGTGCCACCAAGTGGCATGCCCATGTGTTTTGTGGGAGTTCCGGTTTACGGGTTCGGGGTAATGAGTTGGGGGAGTCAAGGTGGGTTGGACACCTTGACTAGAAATGGTGCTAACATTGTGTGTGGTTGGCATGTGCAGTGTTAGCTAGTTTGTGGTCGGTTGCTACCAACAAAGTAAGCCGGGATTCCGCTACTAAGGCTTACTTGAAGAGAAAGAGTTGAGAGTAATTAGGGCCGCGACAACCGGGTAGGAAAGAAATCAAGCCGGGTAAGGTTTAGGCGGGTTGGGGCGGGGCAAACCGGGTAGGGGCAGGGCCAGCCGGGTAGGGGTGTGGACAGCCGGGTAGGTAAGAAATCGGGCCCGGTAAGGACGTAGGGTTCACTATAAGAAAACCCTGTTTTTTGTGATGTCTTGTGTAATGTCTAATGTATTTTGTGATGTCTTACTGTCTTAAAAGATGTCTTCGAAGACGGGAGGATGTCTGTACGTCTAACGGGCACATTTTGGATTGGAGGGGCATGAAGACATCACCAAACAAAAAGATGTTTTTGGAGACATGGATGTCTGTGCAAATGTCCTTAAGACATCCCGATAGACATCAAAATGCCACGTTGGCAAGGGATTCCGTTTTCACTAAGGATAAAAGTATGAAAGTTACGAAGATGCGGGGTAGAATGCAGCCCGGAGGTAAGCAAAAAACTTAATGGGCGTGATTGGCAATATCAAAAGAAAAAAGCTTCATCCTTTTAAATATGTTGTATTTGTATTCCATTGTAATTAATTTTCTAAAACAGATTTTTTTGAAATATTTATTTTTGAAGATTTATTTTGTATTCTAAGCTTTTTTCATTGGTCGAATTTTTAAAATTTAATTAAAATATATTAATCAATTTAATTTAATTTGCAAATATATTTATATGAGTAAATAAATATTATATATATATATAATATAATTAAAATTTTAAAATTTTAAAATTTAATTAATTAAAAAATTTGATTTAGTAATATAATATTATTTAAATAATATTACGTAAATAAAATAGCAGTATTGAAGAAAATAGCATTTTTGTAACATGTATGCGATTTTATTATATTTTAATTTGAAAATACAGGTGGACATATAAGTAATTTAAGAATTTACAGCTATTTATGTACATGCAAAAAAAAAATACACGTCAGACTATCCGACACGCGTCGTAGTGTCATACCATGTCTAGTTTAATGTCTCTGTAGACATCCGAATGAATGTCTACATAAAAAAACGCCGAGATGTCTCGAAAGACATCCAAATGGATGTCCGAAAAAACGTCTTGCAAAATCATCTTTCTGTACCTCTGCTACTGCAAAGGGCCTATACATTACAATATTGACTGTAATACAAAGTACATCGGTCAGTACTCCTCTTCCATTTGACCATCATTGACTGTGTCTGTTGCGGCCGTAACATAGACCCCCCCCGTCGCCTCTGCTCTCCGAATTGGCTCTGTCTCCAATATCTCCGGTTGTAAGCTTCAAAAGTCCTCGTCATTGCCGATTGCAATCCCATTCGGCACAGGGTGCCGATGTTGTAATGTTGTACGCCTACCTCTAACGTCTGTTCGGCAAATGATCTTCCATCCGCGTCTCGTGGTGTCATCTGCAAAAAACACCTGTTGACAGTGCAAAGGGAATGCAAATGAATCTGGATGCACCCTATTGTCCATGTAGTTGAAGTTTGCCACGCTGAATCCGTACTTGTCACGCTCAATGCTGGGCACTCGCACATCCCGTGAGGCTCTTACCCAATCGCATAGCAAAACCGTGGTGCAGTGATTACGGTAATCCAACTCCAGTATCTCTTGGATATATCCCACATGCTCAGCAGTATGGTCGATGGGCCTTCCATTTCGAATCCCCCAACGCAGTTGTTGTGTATACGTGGCCACTACACATGAGTCTCGTGTAACAAGACCCCCCTCAGACGTCCGAACACGCAAATGCATCCCGAATGCATTCATTTGCCGATGTGAGTTTGCAAATCGTTCCGGAGGACATGAGTACTGTACCACGTCCTCATGCAAATGATCACCAGCATGTTCTGCTTGCAAAACTCGTGCCTTCACCCAATCTGCAAAGCATGGCAAATCCCTCAACTCGGGTGGGTACGTCACATGTGCAGACGCTCGATGACGTCTTGACTGTACTCGAAATGCCTCTCTCTCTTGCCATCGACGTCCTTTTGCAATGATGTATTCTCTGTACAACAGTCCCACCTTTTGTCATTAGACAAATCAAAAGCATAATAATAATGTAGTGCTGACTCGTTACTTGTTGACTTCTGTTCTGAGACATCTATGAAGACATTATACTGTCCATCTGGACAATGTGTAAGACATCTGCAATTATGTCACAAAGACATCTACGGAAATTTTTGAATGTTTAAAGAGATGTCTTTAAGGACATCTAATATTATTTGCTGTTGTCGCCAAGTTTTAATGGATCATTCATATTTACAATGCGGCAATGCCCGCTATTACAGGTGATAATTAAAATGGCAGCCTCACAATCCAAAATAATGTATAGAAACTCACTCTCGCCATGGTTCCAAGCATGGTGCGTTGTCGAGGACGAATGCATGTGCGTAGCCTCGTAGCTCATTGGACATCTTGCGCTTACTCGAGTCATTGTGCCCCAAGATCTCGTCATTCATGGTGGCATCTTCGTTTGCATCCCATACACGGTATGTTGTTGACCTATGTCGTTTCATGTACTCAGTACAGAACCCAAGCATTTCATCAAGGCGATACCCTTCCGCTATGCTCCCTTCAGGATGTGCGTATGTGCGTACGTAATCTTTCAACGTCTTCATGTACCTTTCGATCGGATACATCCATCTGCAGTGGACTGGTCCACATATGAACAGTTGCTCCACAAGATGCACCGGGAGGTGCGTCATCACGTTCAAGAACGTTGGTGGAAACTCCTTCTCCAGCACACATGTTGCCATCACCACGTCCCGCATAAGACATTCACGGGTGTCTTCTCGTATGTCCTTAGCACATATACGCTGGAAAACTCTGCACATTTTAATGATCGCAGCCCGCACTTCTTCGTCGAGCACGTTCCGGATGGCGACCGGGAGTATCTAGAGCAGAAAATACAATCATGAATTTCACTTTTAAAATTGAGAAACTTATGACATTGGAAACAGGAGAACTGGAAAATAGGATGAGCATTTTAATTTCTGTCTTTAGGTGTCTACAAAGACAACTATCATGTCTGAGTTCACATGAAGATGTCTTTGTAGACATCGAGAATCACACATGCAAGACATTCAGTTTGAATTTTCAAAAACAAGTCTTGAAAGGACTTCTTCTAAATCATAGTGCATTGCTGTATCTAATGCGTACCTGCTGCATGAGGACATGGTAGTCGTGCGTCTTTATGTATTGCAATTTCCCGTCTTGCAGCCGCTTGTGAATTGCCCCCACATACTTTGTTGGAGTGCGTATACTGGAAATTATGCGAACAAACTCTTGTTTCTCCTCAGGCTTCAAAATGTATGGAGCCTGTGGTATGTAGTATTCGTCACCTCGGCGCCGTGCGGGCTGCAACCAGAGCTCCTGCCGTATGTTCAAGTCCTGCACATCTTGACGACTTCCTGGGCTGTCGTTCATTCCAAACAAAGTCTTTAGAATGTTTTCGCATAGATTTTTCTCGCAGTGCATGACGTCCAAGACGTGTCGAACCTTCAGATGCTGTTACAACATACCACTAAAAAATATTAGACTTACTGTATGAAATAGTGAATGGTCAATATGGCAAAAACAATTCATTTTGTAATAGTAATTTTTATATGTTTGCATTAATGTCTACAGGAACGTCTACAAAGACATTTTCCATGCCTAAAAAGACATCCAAAGTTTGAATTGTAATTATCTGCATGTATTCGAAGACGTCTTCATAGTGCATAAGACAACTGTGAAAACATCATATAAATCACATTTCTACCTGCCCATACGGTAGTTCGAAGAAAACACTCAAACGCTTCACCCCCGTGCTGTGGACAAGGTCACCCGCAGCCCCTTCACGGCCACCAAGGTCTAGGTACGATTGCCGCCACGCAGCGTAACGGATAACGTCTACTCCAGAGACAGTTGCAGGCGCCGTCCGTATCTCACGCTTGCCATTAAACCGAGTATATCTCCGATATGGATGTTGACGACCTAGATATCGACGTACTCCACCATACACAATCTTCGAACCCCTCGTCGTACGGTCCGCACGCAAATCCTCGGTCTTTGCCATACGAGCATCCGTCTCAGGACCACAACATGGACAACCTTTATATCCCTTACATGAGAGGCCAGAGATTAGGCCATATGCTGGATAATCTGAAATAGTCCACATGAGCAATCCGCGTAGTAAGAATCCTCGAGACCCCACTGGTTGGCTAAAATCTTGTGCTGGTACACCTCGCCAAAGTTGATGTAGCTCGTTCACGAGTGGACGCAGATATACATCAATGTTTGTTGCAGTGGGCGACTTCTTCCCTGATATCAATATGGACAATGAAATAAAAAACTTCTTTGTGACAAACCAAGGCTCCAAATTGTATATCAATACCAGCACTGGCCATGTCGACCAGTTCGTGTTGCTCAACTTGAAGAGATTCACTCCGTCCAGTGCTAAAGCCAACCGCATGTTTCGGTCCTCACGTCCGAAGCTGTCAAACGCAGCGTCTGTATTGATGTGCTTCCATGCTGGACTATCAACCACTGATCGCATGATGCCGTCCTCACTGATATGATTAGTGTGACCCGTCAACATGGTGGCAATTTCAGGCGATCTCCACATCCGTTTTAGGCGCGGAATCAGAGGAAAGTGACGTATCACCTTTGCTGGAATGGAATTCGTGCCGTCCAACCATCGGGACTTCGAACACTTCGGGCAACTCTGCAACTCCGCATGATCATCGTTGTACAATACACATCCATCAAGACATGCATGTATGTTGTTGTACTCCAGCCCCAATTGTCGGATGCTCTTCGCAGCAACATAATGACTTCTTGGCAACTTGTTGCCCTCCGGTAGTAAGTCTTCAGCCAAGTAACGCAACAGTTCACTTCTGAAATTGTTGCTCACTCCAAAGACAATGCACATGTTCATTAGAACGATTGTAGCTGATACAACGCTAGTTTTTGATCCCGGGTATAACGGTGTTGTGGCTTCCGCATACAAGCGCCGCATGGCATCCACTGTATCGTTGTCCACCTCATCGTTCTCAAGCACAATCGGTTGCCCTGCTGCATCCATGTGGAGTGCATCAGCACGATCAAAAGCTTCCATGACCTAGCGTTGGACGTCGTGAAACTCATCTAGTGGAGCTGCGTCTTCACTGACATCTTCATGACTTGGGATGTCTTCACGGACGTCTTCGTGGACATCACCAGCGAGAAGCTCATGAGCATCATCTACTACGTCGTTGTCGTATACAATATCCTCCACCCAAATACCGTCCGGTGCATATCCGTCAGGTGGATCGCCTCCTATGATTGATTTCGTGAGATATGGGTCCCTGCCAACAGACGCGTGATGCTCTCGAATTACTGCAATTCGTTGTCGTAGACCTCCATGACAATTGCGGCATGGACAGTAGTATGATGTTATGTTCTTCGTTGTAGCCACACGTAGCTCTGTCTGGAGGATAAGGTCACCAAGTGGTATGTGACGCATAGTTCGTCCATCAGCATCGATTCGGAGTCTTGCGCCATTGCGAATCCGGTGAGTACTCATTGAAACAAGTTCGCTGACAGAAATTGGCAAACGGAACTCAGAACTTGAGCAATTCTCATCTTAATGAAATACCACAAGGATTATGTTCACATGATTGAAAAATGTCAAATTTCTTCATGCCTTTCTTAAATGTCGATGACTATATCCATGCGGACGCACAAACGTTTCTACAGACATCGTTTATGACATCTCTACAGACATATATCCTCATATGCATGTGTAGGTCACTTACCACTATGAATTGTCTTGTTCTGTACAGCCGTCAATAGCAATGCAGTTGGATGAATACAGTTTCTCCGTAATCAGCAAATTTTTCTCCTTAAAATCTCTGAAACATTCTACAAAAATAATGATCAGAACCCAGCGCTAAATGTAGCTGTCTCTGCCGAAAATACGTAAACACTATTTAACTTATGCATTCCGTAACACTACAAGACACCCCATACATTTATTAAGCGTGTACATGTAAATGCGTACAATCAAATATTGAGAAGACCTCTCTACTAATAAGGACAACTCAAGTATCAACAATTTCTAACATACACACATATACATGTTCAATTGGCCAATGGACATAATCATCCTTCATACATATTGTTCGTACATAGAAATCTATAAGCACAAGCTCTCAGTAATTTTATTTATTGTATTGTATAACACATAGTACTCTTGTAAGCTGAAACTTAATACTATTCCTCTGTCATTGCAATACATACTCTCTCATAGGAAGGCGCTCATAGTTGTCCTCCCAATTCTCAAACGGATAACATCCGTCATAGAACCATGAGATAGTATACATGTTCCCGTGGTAAAAATCATCTTCAGGATCTGGAATAAAAGCTTCAGTGTTCAACAGACCACGTTCAAATAAATACATATTTTCAAGATGTTTGAACACGAGGCACTCCAAGTAATTTGCGTGTTGTACCTCATACTCTTCGAATGGATACGGCTCATATGGATGATCACACTCTCCCACGGATTCCGAATCTGACCATGCTTCCCCGTGTAACGCCATGTACATGTAAGAGTCACGACTAAGAGGCCATGTACACACAACACATAAGTAAATATCTTAAAACAAAAGTATATTAGTATGGGATTATTTCTTACAAGATTTTCAATGTGAATACTAAAATCAATTGTCAACATGGCCTTGTTCTTTAATCAAATTCTAAGCCATTAAAACATAATATATTAATTCCTACACTTCAAATTTTTAATCGGATTGAACACCATAATATTTTATTTTTTGAAGGTGATCCTTAAAATCAAAGAATGTAATGGTCAATATTTTCATACTTTCGAACTTCTCAGAAATTCTCAGGGTACTCGACTATAGGGGTTTACCTGCCCTTTACTGAATATTCGTACATTTCAGTAACAACATCTTGTTGTTACCATTCGTCACCTCTACTGTAACCAGGATGTCTAAACAAAAGTCTTCGAAGATGTCTAGAAAATGTATAAGATAATGTCTTAGTAGATGTCTGCATAAATGTCTATGTATATGTTCTGATGTTAAGTTACACAAACTCGTAGTCGACGTGGCTCAAAATTTTTAGGTCACACTCTACCACTGTAGATAGATATTTTTAAATACGTTAGGCCCCCACTTTCTTCTTAGGGTAGTATGAAACCCTAAACTAGTGCACTTCATTACATTGAAACATGGGAGGCACTACACAATTCTTTGATCATGATAGAGGTATAGTTTGTAGAGATTGTGTACCAGAGATAGTGCGAGGAGCCGAGGTTACGCACGCAGCTCTCCACGTTTTCACAAACTTTGTTGATCAAATATCAAGAGTCACTCCTCCTCCACCAACAATGAAGAAGAAAAGTGCAAGTTGCACTACCCAATTGCGACGCAGCTCTAGGTTTTTGCAACACGTGGAGGCACTTCACGAAACTCAAGTACCTTCCCTCACATTCTCGACAACTCCTGCTACTACAGGAAATGCTAAGAAGGTATGCATCTGGATCACTACATTTTGCGTAAACTTCAAATTTTGTCGAATCCGCAGCATTCTGCAAGCGGGCGGTAATGGGGTCCGCCGCACGGGAATGGAGCGTGCGCGCGGGCGAGTATGGGGCGGGAGGCGGGCATGGGGGGGAGCACGCGGCAATGGGGTGGCGAGGGGAGGGCAGCTGGGCGGCGGCTCAGCCGCAGCTCGAAACCCTGAGGGATATGGTGGGCCTTGTATCATGTAGGTCGTGGGCGGCAGCCATGTCAGCTTCACATGCTCAGCTTCACATGACACATGCTCCGAATATGAAGGCACATTACAGGCACAATGTCAGCCTTTTGCAGGGCAGCTAGGGGTGCGGGCGGCCGGCCTTCTGGCAGGCGTTGTCAGCTATTAAGGTGGTATGTGATGGGTGATTAAGCTGGTATGTGATGGGTGCTGGGATGTGATGGGTGCTGGCGGCCGAGAGTCCTGGCATTAATGCAGCCGCAACCCCTGCGGCGCTGTCAGCCCGACAGCCGGGGGCATCAATGGGGCGGGTCGTGCGGCATTGGGCCACGCGGGGTTCGTATTAGGGTCCCACTCCCATTGCAGCTCCTTCGCAGGTCGTGTGGTCGTCCTCCCCCTCCTGAAGCTGCGGTGCTCCCATTGTGAAACTGCGGTGCTCCCCTTGTGAAGCTGCGGTGCTCCCCTTGTGAAGCTGCGGTCCTCCCCCTCGTGAATCTGCTGTCGAAGTGCTGCCGTCCCCCTCGTGCTGCATTTTTGCCGCCTCACCCTTCTGCTGCCTTCTCCCTCCTGCTGCGGTGCTGACGCCTCACCGTCCTGCTGCTGTAATCTTTCCCCTCTTGCTGCCGTGTGTGTTGCAATTTTTGATTTGTAATAATGTGTTGCAATTTTTGTTAGAATTTGTAATAGTGTGTTGCAATTTGTAATATTGTCTTGCAATTTGTAATAGTGTGATGCAATTTGTAATTTGCTTCAAGTTTGTAATTTTTTTCAAGTTATTTGCTTCATTGCTATCAAAATTGTTGCTATCAAAATTGTTGCTCATTACGTAGATGTTTGATTCAAGTACTTTGTTTACTTTCTAGATGTTTGAAAGCATGTCTACTAGTTGGTCTAAAATGACTTAAATGATGTTCAAAATGATGTCTAAGATGTCATCAAAGATGTCTAAAAAATTGTATAATTTTCATTCTTTAGATACATTACGGCTTCTCCGCTGTTTAATGATAACGATTTAGATTAAATGACTTGAATGTAATTCATAGGTAGGTGATGCTTTTAACTGTGTTGCAATTTCTGATACTTTGTTGCAATTTGTAATTTTCTTCAATTTCTTTGCTTGATTGCTAGCTATATTTGTAACTCATTATTTAGATGTTTGATACAAGTACTTTATTTACTTTCTAATTGTTTGAAAGAATGTTTAGAATGTCTAGAAGTCTAGAAGTCTAGAAGTGTACTTTATAATTGTTTGAAATAATGTCTAAAATGACTTAAATGATGTCTAAAAGGGATGTCTAAGATGTCATCAGAGATGTCTAAAAGAATGTCTAATTTTAAGATTTTAGATAAAGTACGGCTGCTGAGCTGGTTAACCCCAAAATTTCCTGAAAATTCAAAACGGGTTTTGGAGGTTCGAGTATAGGAAAAAATCAGCCAACTTTGAACATTATAATATCACAAATGAGGAACAAATAAACGGTTCAAATTTGGTATGTGAGAATAATGTCAAGTGAAGATTGAGATCTTACGTTTGAATCCTTAAATACTGCTTAGATTGAGATTTTTTGAGCTTGGAAGGTCAAAATTTGTGACTTAGACCGTTTTGCAACAACAAAAATTTAAGGGTTACTGATGTAGGTTTTGTTTAATTGAGTCCAATGTACGAATGAGGTACGTTATGCTTTTCATTGTCTTGCAATTTGTAAAAGTGTATTGCACTTTTTAGTTTTCTTCAAGTTTGTAATTTTGTTCAAGTTATTTGCTTAAATGCTATCTATAATTTGTTGCTCGTTATTTAAATGTGTGGTTCAAGTACGTTGTTTACTTTCTATATGTTTGAAAGGATGTGTACAATCATGTCAAAATGACTTAAATGATTTTGAAAAGGATCTTTAAGATGTCATCAGAGATGTCTAAAAATTGTCTAGTGTTCATTTTTAGAGAAAGTACAGCTTCTAAGGTGTTTTCTTGATGTTGGTTTTTTTTAAATGAGTTGAATGTAATTTTGAGGTATGTGATGATTTTCAGTGTGTTGCAATTTGTAATATTGTTAAAGTTATTTGATTGATTGCTATCTATATTTGTAGCTCATTATTTAGATGTTTGATACAAGTTCTTTGTTTACTTTCTAGATGTTTGAAAGCATGTCTACAAGTTTGTCTAAAATGTGTTTTATGATGTCTAATCACGAATATCTAAAACGCTGTCTAAGATGTCATCAGAGATGTCTAAAAGAATATCTAAGATGTCATAACAGATGTCTAAAAACCTTGTCTAAGATGTCATCAAAGATGTCTAAAAGAATGTCTAAAAGAATGTCTTAGATGTCATCACAGCCGTCTGAAAACATTGTTTAAGATGTCATCAGAGATGTCTAAAAGAATGTCTTAGATGTCATCACAGATGTCTAAAAACCTTGTCTAAGATGTCGTCAGAGATGTCTAAAAAAATGTCTTAGATGTCATAACAGATGTCTAAAACAATTGTCTAAGATGTCATCAGAGATGTCTAAAAGAATGTCTAAGATGTCATCACAGACGTCTAAAAACATTGTCTAAGATGTCATCAGAGATGTCTAAAAAAATGTCTTAGATGTCTAAAACAATGTCTTAGATGTCATCACAGATGTCTAAAAACCTTGTCTAAGATGTCATCAAAGATGTCTAAAAGAATGTCTAAGATGTCATCACAGATGTCTAAAAAAATTGTCTAAGATGTCATCAGAGATGTCTAAAAGAATGTCTGAAACGTAATCACAGATGTCTAAAAACCTTGTCTAAGATGTCATCAGAGATATCTAATATGATGTCTACGATGTCATTAGATATGTATAAGTTTATGTCTTAATGAATGTGTGTGGTTTCAGGGTAAGAACTTGGAGGCTTTTGTGGTGTGGCCAGCACGGCGTCTCAGGATGACAAAGAAGAGTGCACCTAAGCGCAAACGGTCGCCCCGCAGGGCTGAGCAGAGCAGCGACGGAGATGATGCATCTCGTTGGCAAATTCAAGAGCGTAGGTCCAAGGATCGCCAAGACTTGAAGGCATCGACATACGCTAAAGGTAAAGCAAAGCTACAAGTTGTGCAACCTACCTCCAGTAAGCGCATCAAGGAGGTGCAAGACTCTCGGTAAGTAAAACATTTAGTCCTCTATAACATTTACTAAGACAATGATTTTTCTTCTAACGATTACTGAGACAATGATTTTTTTGTTCAGCCGCAGAAATGAAACAACGGAAGATGAAGAGGACGATGAGAACAATGACGATGAAGACACAGATGACAGCTCTGACGACGTTAGAGAGATTCAAGTTCCGGTGCAACGTCCCAAATCAGTAGAACGGAAAACTGACCGTTCAAAAGTTCCTGTTACTGCAGCTGTGAAGAAGCCTCTCACTGTAGATGAGAAGGGCCGCCCGTACGGAGTACTTGTAATGGCGTTTGAGCAGGATCTACGGTTGATGACCAGGGCCTTGGATCCCTGCTACAACATGCGTGACCAGCCTTACGAATTGAGGGAACAGTTTTTTACGCGCTTGTTGGAAGGTACATATATTTGTTTCTGAATAAAACTATGAATTCTTAGTACATGATGAAAATGGATAAAACGTTGTTCTACTAAATGTTTTCATGACTCAACTATGATGACATTTGTTTGTAGGATGGGATGTGAGGGGGGCCGGCTCAATGCAGACTGTGGACCGAGCTTGGATAACACCAAGGGCAAACAAGACTCTGACAAACCGGCGATATCTGTATGGCCAACTCATAGACAAAGGAGAACATAAACCTGCCGAATTGACAGATGAAGAGTGGAACAGAC
This sequence comes from Bryum argenteum, assembly GCA_037043015.1. Lineage (NCBI taxonomy): Eukaryota > Viridiplantae > Streptophyta > Bryopsida > Bryales > Bryaceae > Bryum > Bryum argenteum. The sequence goes on along the minus strand of CM073321.1, from coordinate 31,173,168 downwards.
TTGCGAAAAATAGGAGAATTGGAAATTCGAAGGGTATGTCTGAGAGAATGCGGTCCGTGTCGAGGGGGAAGAAACTGAAGGCATCAACAAAACAATCAATCAGGGACGCAGCGTTAATGAAACTAGTAAGTTTTTATGTTTTTGCCAATGTCTTTGTAGATGTTATTTATGCGAATTCAGATGTCTTAACAGACGTCTACGAAGTTGACTATGAAGACGTCTTTAGAAATGTCTTTATGTATGTCTTTCTGTATGTCTTTGCAGACATCTATGGAGATGTCTGAACAGATGTCATGGCTAATGTCTCTACAGGTGTCTTACAAAAAGTATAATTCAATGTCTTTCGAAATGTTTGTACAAATATTTTTGAAAAAGTATGTATCTTCTTAAGTGATGTTGGATTGTAATGTTGTAGTGTATGAAACTTCATCGTGAACCTTTCGAGACTGAGATCAACGAGGAGATACAGGAGCAGTACAAGCGACTGGAAGCGGAGAATGACAGTGATGGCGATGATCTCGGGGATTTAGACACAAGGATGGACGACCTGGAGGCGAAGATGGAGGCATCGAATGAGCGTTTGGAGGAGAAGATCGAAGCATCCAACACACGTCTGGAGTCCAAGATTGATGACTCAAACCAGCGGTTGGAGGCGATGTTTCGACAACTGATAGCTGTGAAGGCCTCACAGACTGACTCGACTGTGCAGCAGGTGATGGATATGTCGGTTCCTACAATACCCGTGTTATTGCAGGTCAATCCAACACCGACAGGTACCACGGAGAACACTAGGCCACCATCTCCAAACCATGGAGCATCTAGCGTGTCCAATCATAGCGATAGAGACAATGTCAACATATGCGCTATGAAGCCTAAGGAAGGAGGCATGCCGGTGCAGCAGACAAAAAGAGGGGGCTCTGGAGAGGGAGATGGAGTGGCACTCATCACAACAGCCGTTGAAGTAATGCAAGAGTTTCAGGATGCCATAACTCCAGTGTCTGCAGCGGGGTCGCCTCATCCCGTGCTCTCTGAGCAGGTAATACTAGAGTAGATATATTGTGAGTATCTATGATAGGTGAACGCGATGTTAAGTATTTAACAATACAAGTATATTTTGTTAGTATAAGATATCTTCTGAGCAGATAATTGACCTTGTTTTATGGTGGAATCATGTTATATATACTGAATGTTTTATATTGTGATGTTGCTTCATTATCAAATTATTTTATGATCAGGACGCTTTTCAAACACCCGCTCCACCCACGGAATATGTGGGCGCCACTTTAAGTCCGAAACAAATCGACAACACCGCCCACAAGTGCCAAAGTCTGCAGGATTGTCCAAACCGGCAAAGGCCGACACATCAAAGGGAACAGGGAACATCTAAACTAAAGAAGGGCGCCGGAATAAGATCGAGTCGTGAAAGAAGAAATGAAGATATTGTCCACAAAGAAAGGTTTGGAGGTCACTACTATGGTGTTTTGCATAGAAGATGTTATTCAATTGCATATTTTTGGTTTTTTTAGGTCACAAACAATTACACTTATGCTATGTAAATTGTGATGTGATCATATGTACTGTTTTTAATATTTCACTAACAGATTTTGGACGTGCAGTTATAAGTGTATATGACATTTGGAATTGTGTGTGATCTGATATACATATGTGTTTGTGAAACCTCTGAAATGGAAGAGGCTATGTGTAAAGTTATAAACACCACGTATAGAAGTTTTCATGGTTTAAAACATCTATCAAAACAAAATGCGAGGACTTGCATGTCTGAAAGGATGTTCCGGCAGACGATTATAAACATCTTTAAACATCACCTCAGACATTTTGGAATACTAATTTTATGTCATTAAAGACAACTTCCAAGATATCTTGGAAGACATAAACGATGTGTTCTAAGAAATCTTGAGAAACATCTGGGATGTTGTGTACAACATCTTATAATACATCTAAAATGTCTTGCGCGACATCTTCAAAGACATACAAGATGTCTTCAAAACAATCTTAGAAGACGTCTACAATGTCTTCTTGAACATCTTAGAAGACATCTATGATGCGTTCCAAAAAAATCTCAAATGTCTTCCAAGACATCTTCTTAGCCATAAAGGATGTCTTCTGAGACATGTAGAAAGTCATATACAATGTCTACTCAAACATCATTTAAGACATATAAGATGTATTGTATGACATCAAAGATGTATTCCGTGATGTCCGAAATCAACTTGACTGAAGCATAAAGCCCTCAAGAAATGCTGACGTGGCATGCCACGTAATTTCTCCCGGGTTCCACGTCGGATTTCTACTAGTCTATCACATTTTGAAAGACCACTTCAAAGACATCTCAAACACCTTGTACGACATCTTATAAGACATAAAACATGTATTCTAAGATATCTTGTAAGACATTGCATACGTCTTGCAAGCCAGCTTGTACGACATCTAAGTTGTCTTCGAAGACATTAAAGTCGTCTTAAGTCATGTCTAATACTATCATGAGATGAGCATGAAACCCCCCGAAATATGCTGACGTGGCATGCCACGTCATTTTCCCTGGTCCACGTCAACTTTTCCCGCGTGCCATGTCGGATTTTCCCGAGTGCCACGTCGGATTTTCCCGCGTGCCACGTGAGATTTTCCCGCGTGCCACTTTGGATTTTCAAAGGGTCCACGTAGGATTCTGGCGCCGCCATGTCATCTTTCGTGGGACCATGTAAAATTCCACATCATGATGAATTTCATCCCCACGTGGCACTGCCCGTTGAATTCAAGCTGATGTGTCATCTACGTGGCACCTACGTGGCACACTTTTTACCATTCCAAAATTACCTTAAGACATCTTCGATCTTAAGACATTTTCGTGTCTTTTTAGACGTCTGCTTAGACATTTGAGCTGTCTAGGATGTCTTATCGTCTATAAGACATCCGAATTAATGTCTACGATGTCTTTTTAGACATCATTTACAACATCGTTAAAAACGCAGGTTTCTTATAGTGGTTAATGGGGGAAGAGGCGGGGTCAAGGCGGGTTTGGGCCGGGTAGAGGCGGGCTGAGAGGCGCCGGCCCGATGGCTGTCTGCCGCTCCAGCGGACCTCATCCCCTCCATCGACCTCGTCCCCTCCAGCGAACGTCCTGCTGGCAGTAGCGCCTGTTACGCCTGTCCATTGTGGAGCTTGTGGAGGCGTCCCTTCGAGGACGTCGTTTGTCATTTCCGCGGGAGGATGGTCGACCAGCAAATTGGTTGGTGATGGTGCCAAAGTCGGATAATAGGACAATCGAGATTAATTGAAACCTAACTTTGGATTCCTGTACGCCGCCGCAGTGATTAGTGCCGAGTTGATAGCGTAGTATTTTTAGAAGAGCTAAGGGATCTGCGTTGACAAAAGCAGATTCGAGATGGCTGACAGTGTTGACTATGGAATGCGGACCTCATTTGTGAAGTTGATGAAATCTATTACACAGCTGTGTTTAGCACCGTGGTTGGATTACTTGTGCATATTTCAAATTCAAGGAAAGAGGTGCTCAGTTCAAAGAAGAAGAAGAAATGGCAGACGAAGTTCAGGAGCAGATGGAGCGGTTGCGCAGAGAAGAGGAGAACGAGCTGCGAGGAGAGGAGGAAGTTGCCATGAGAGAAGAGCAGCTAGTCGTCAAGGATCTTGAGAATGTGAGTTCTCAATCATCGGGGTCGACTCTCTTCTCTTCCATTTACAGGACTCATCCAAATTGAGGCCAAGCGATCAAGAGTCGAGCCAAGTTGGAAAAGGAATGGATTACGGCAAACCCCTGCCTATTTGTATCTTCTGAAACCCCAACATTAAGACAGTCATTTGGAGGTGTTTGTTTATCTCGAGGTGTTTGGGAAGAAAGGCTCACCTCCCCGGCGATGAAGCTCCTCTTGTCCTGCACAACCTGCTCTGCACAGCGTGCTCATGGTTGGGCTGTCAAGTAGAATCAATTTCATTTTTATTTTCATTTTTCACCTTCACGGCCCACTTTCTGTCAATGCCGAGCTCGAGGCTCCCCTTGCACAGCGTGCTCGGGGTTGGGCTTACAGTTGGAACCAAGTCCTCACCACCCTAGGCGATGAAGCTCCTCGCTGAACCCCAATTCCGATCCTCGTTGTTTGCAGAATGTTTTGGCATGTTGTTCTAGATGCTTGATTGTCAAATTGAGGATTTTGAAATTGGAATTGGTCGGATGAGTGCTAGACTTGCGTCAACGCAACTCTGACACTTGTCCGACTAAATTTCATTTTTTTCGGAAATTTTTACCTTCTCGGCCTTGCTTCAATCAATGCCTAGCTCGTAGGCTCCCCCTGCCCAGTGTGCTGTGCACAACGTGGTATGGTTGGGCTAACAGGGTTGTCAATGCCGAGCTCGAGGGCTCCCCTTGCACAGCGTGCTTGCACAGTGTGGTATGGTTGGGCTAGTTGGGTTGTCAATGCCGAGGTCGAGGGCTCCCCTTGCACAGCGTGCTTGCACAGTGTGGTATGGTTGGGCTAGTTGGGTTGTCAATGCCGAGGTCGAGGGCTCCCCTTGCACAGCGTGCTTGCACAGCGTGCTCGAGGTTGGGCTTACGGTTGGAACCAAGTCCTCACCACCTTGGGCCATGAAGCTCCTTTCTGAGCCCGAATTCTGATCTTAGTTGTTGGCGGATTGTTTTGGCATGTTGTTCTTGATACTTGATTGTCAAATTGAGGATTTTGAAATTTGAATTGGTCGCACGAGTTCCAGACTTATGTCGACGCAAGTCAAACACTTGTCGGACTAAATTTCCTTTTTTTTGGCAATTTTCACCTTGTGAACCTAGCTTTTGTCAATGCCGAGCTCGTTGGCTCTCCCTACCCAGTGTGCTTGCACATCGTGGTATGGTTGGGCAAACACGGCGGTCAATGTCAAGCTCTAGGGCTCACTTTGCACAGCGTGCTCGGGGTTGGACTTACTATTGGGACCAAGTCCTCACCACCCTGGGCGATGAAGCTCCTCGCTGAGCCCGGATTCTGATCTTCGTTGTTGGCGGATTGTTTTGGCATGTTGTTCTTGATGCCTGATTGTCAAATTGAGGGTTTTGTAATTGGAATTGGTCGGCCGAGTGCAAGACTTGCGTCAACGCAAGTCTGACACTTGTTCGACTGAGTTTTATTGTTTTTGGAAATTTCCACATTGTCGGCCTAGCTTTTGTCAATGCCGAGGTGTTAGGCTCTCCCTGCCCAGCGTGCTGTGCACAGCGTGGTATGGTTGGGCAAACACGGCTCTCAATTCCGTGCTCGAGGGCTCCCTTTGCACAGCGTGCTCGGGGTTGGGCTTACTATTGGGACCAAAACCTCACCACCCTGGGCGATGAAGCTCCTCGCAGAGCCCGGATTCTGATCTTCGTTGTTGGCGGATTGTTTTGGCATGTTGTTCATGATGCTTGATTGTCAAATTGAGAATTTTACAATTGAAATTGGTCGGACGAGTGCAATACTTGCGACGACGCAAGTCTGACACTTGTCCGACTGAATTTCATTTTTTTGGAAATTTTTCCTTGTAGGCCCAGCTTGTGTCAATTTCAATCTCGTAGGCTCCCCCTGCCTAGCGTGCTGTGCACAACGTGGTATGGTGGGCTAACAGGGTTGTCAATGCCGAGCTCGAGGGCTCCCCTTGCACAGTGTGGTATGGTTGGGCTAACACGGCTGTCAATGGCGAGCTCGAGGGCTCCCCTTGCACAGCGTGCTTGCACAGTGTGGTATGGTTTGGCTAACAGGGCAGTCAATGCCGAGCTCGAGGGCTTCCTTTGCACAGCGTGCTCGGGGTTGGGCTTACAGTTGGAACCAAGTCCTCACCACCCTGGTCGATGAAGCTCCTCGCTTAGCCCCAATTCTGATCCTCGTTGAAATTGGAATTGGTCGGAAGAATTCCAGACTTGCGTCGATGCAAGTCTGACACTTGTCCGACTGAATTTCATTATTTTTGGAAATTTTCACCTTGAGGGCCTAGCTTTTGTCAATGCCGAGCTCGTAGGCTCTCCCTGCCGAGCGTGCTCTCCTCACCGTAGTATGGTTTGGCTAACTGGGCTGTCAATGCCGAGCTCAATGGCTCCCCTTGCACAACGTGCTCTGGGTTGGGCTTACAGTTGGAACCGAGTCCTCACCACCCTGGGCAATGAAGCTCCTCGCTAAGCCCGGATTCTTATCTTCGTTGTTGGCGGATTGTTTTGGCATGCTGTTCTTGATGCTTGATTGTCAAATTGTGGATTTTGAAATTGGAATTGGTAGAAGGAGTGCAAGACTTGCGTCGACGCAAGTCTATTACTTGGCAGACATAATTTCATTTTTTTCGGAAATTTTCACCTTGTCGGCCGAGCTTTTGGCAATGCGGAGCTCGTTGGCTCCTTCTGCCCAGCGTTCTGTGCACAACGTGGTATGGTTGGGCTAACAGGGCTGTCAATTCCGAGCTGCAGGGCTCCCCTTGCACAGCGTACTCCGGGTTGGGCTTAATGTTGGAACCAAGTCTTCACCACCCTGGGCGATGAAGCTTCTCGCTGAGCCAAGATTCTGATCTTCGTTGTTGGCGGATCGTTTTGGCATGTTGGTCTTGATGCTTGATTGTCAAATTGAGGATTTTGAAATTAGAATTGGTCGGACGAGTGCAATACTTGCGTCGACGCAAGTCTGACACTTGTCTGACTGAATTTATATTTGTTTGGAAATTTTCTCCTTGTCGGCCCTGCTTCTATTAATGCCGAGCTCAAAGGCTCCCTCTACCCAGCGTGCCTCTACCCAGCGTGCTCTGCACTGCGTGGTATGGTTGGGCTATGGGCGAAAGCAACTAAGGTGGAACACTTAGTACGTTTCAAATTCACTTGTGCAGGGGTAGCCAATTTCAAGGGCTTGTTTAGGATAGATCCCAATCTTTAAGTACTAATTTTATTTGAGGTGATGATGTCAATACTTATAAATATTACGATTTCATTGTACTCCTCTTCAAAGTTCAATGTGAACACTTAAAAATATTTACTTTTACACCTCTTTGAGAGTACACTCGCGCCTGCCAAAAAATTACAAAAGTACAAAGTTTGCCTTGAATTTAGGAAGATAGTGCAAATTCACACAAAGTTTGCCTTGAATTTAGGAAGATAGTACAAATTCACACATGAATAATGTAAATACATGCATATAGCCTTCAAAAGCACACTAAGCATGTGAGTAGATCTTCTTCGCTCATGGTAATTTTTACGGTCAAAAGGCTAAAATTGGTTTTGAGCGGAATTTAGTGAAAAATGATCCAAACTTGTTTTTTTTTTTTGCACAGCGTCTCTAACTGGAGTACAAAAGGGTGGTAGAGAGGTAATTCTTTAGAAATAATAGTAACTTTGAGCTTTCGAGCACATCTCTCCAATCCCCTAACTAGTAGAATGTAGTACTACGAGTACCATTTGGGACCTTAAAATAATCGCTCGCTGCATTGAATTGACTGACATGCAGAGCTGGTATCGGCTGCAGTCGGCTGCAGTTAACAAGTTAACTCCCGTTGCTTTCCGGCCGCCGTTCTTATACTCTGTCAATTTGGCCCATCTTCCTGAGAATTCGGCGGCGTGTCGTCCCGTTTGTGGCGCGATGATCGAAATCCAAGTTTGCGATGGATTTGTTGCTCCTTGTGTGAGTGCTTCTGTATTGTAGTGATTCCTGACTCCCTGGTACTTTTGATCTGTGTTATTGAGTTATGTTTTGGCTAGTATTTGCTTTGGGGTACTGGATGAGATGGGAAACACTAAATTGAGAGATTGCCGTTTAGGTATTTCTCGTCCTGGACCCCAAGTTAGGGCTATAGCGGCAGCCGGAGCGGCAGCTGTAGCGGAAGAAAAGCGGCTCGCCCGAAACGAGCAAGCCCGTATTTGCTAGAAGAAGAGGCGTGCGAGGGTGTTAGAAGAAGTTGACGTCGTAGAAGAAAGTGATGTTGCTTTAGAAGCGGCTAGGATACCAGAGAGAACAGCCTCTCGAATGTCGAACAAGCTTGCCCGTGCAATCAACGACGAGTTGAGGAGGTGCCACACGCTAGATTGTAAGCGTGCGGTAATGGAGAAGCTCCTCAACCACAATAGCTTGTGGCCTCTATTCCCCGAGTACTACAGCAACCCTCAAGAAGCGAAGTCGACGTTTGTGTTTTTGGAGAGTTCTCGGACTGAGCTCCAGTCAGTGAAGAATGCCAACTCGAGGGTATTCTTGGCTAGAAGGGCCCTGCTTGATGCTGCCGTGTGCGAAGGGTGCGATGGATCAAGGGCTCTAGGGAGGCTGCTCGGAGTTCATCCGAGGAATATTTATGCTGCTGTTAGTAGGAGGATTGGCTTGGACCCGACATATCGGTTTCAATTGTTGGAGAGAGCGAAGAGAGTAGGTGTGTCTCCTTATGTGAAGGAGAAGGTAATGCTCTGGTGGACTCAACATACCAGAGTCTCACTGAACAAGAAGGACGTCACAAGAAAACGTATTCGTGCAAACGAATACGTCGTTCATGCAATGCACTACCTCACACACACTCAGGTAAGAGTTTCTGGTTTAGGGTTTCATAGATAGTGTGATTTGTACTAAAATCTCTCTTTTTATGAGCATTTCCAATTCTACAAAAGTGAACTAGGCTCTTTCGATAAGTAATTTAGTATCACAGGTCGGTGTTTATTGTAGTCGTGGCAGCAGCTCGTGGGCTTCTCTTTTGTACAATATGTATACCTTACTAGTATGCATGACGTACAGTTGTGGAATATGTATTTGTTGTACGCTCACTTGGAGGTACTAACTCTGTTCTAATTCTCTTTTGTTTGTTTTGGGCAGACTGAACTTTTTCTGGGGTCAGAGATGCCCACCCTGAGTGCAGAATCAAGCAAAGGGCTTTTGAGTGTTTACAACCACGGTATGTTAAAACCTTAAAAGACCAGAATACTTGTTGTTGTATCTATCATGTGGAGATGGATATGATGAAACAAGCCTTGTTTGCAATGAGGGACTCAAAGTCTGGTATGCATACTTCTATACAATGTACGTGTGCATGTGATGTATGTGGTATTGATTCCAATGATTGTAAAGCTCATTCACATGTCTATGACAGTCTAACTAGCATGTGGGTGGCATGTGTGTGTCCAAAAGGGAAACTGGATAAGTGGCATCGTTTGGAGTGTTTGATGGGTTCCAGCCGTGCCTGCGGAGTGAGCAAATTCGACTTCTGTCCTCATGAGCTGTCCCTTTCCTGCGACCAGAAGGTAAAATGGATATGTTTTTCTAAAGTAAGTTTTGGAGTTGATGAGGAATCTTGGCAGCAAAAAAAGGATTCAAGAGGTCTTTAAAGAGACCGCGCCAGGTGAGTTAGTGACCTATTTAAGATCAAAGGTACGTGCTTTTGTAACCCATACCTTTGTGGCTAATTGGCAAGATGGGGAGTATAGAAAGATGATGGAGTACCTTCCGGTTGGTGTGTTGATCTCACACATAGATTTTGCTGAGAACTACTCCTTTGCAATTTAGAATGAGGTCCAGTCCATGCATTGGTTTAGCACTAGTATTACTATACTGGTTCATATAACCTTTTATAGGATACCCCTTGTGGTAGATGGTGAGGAAGGTGAAATTGTGAAACACACACATTACTACATATCTGATGACAAAAAGCATGATAGCTTGTTTGTTCAACATTGTCTCCTGTTGCATTGGGATTGGATGCTTGCCTGAGGTGTTAAACCTACAGAACATTGGGTTTATTCCGATGGTTGTGCTGCCCAATTTAAAGGGGCTAAAGCCATGTATTTTGTGGCGCGTTATCTCGGGCTAACCGGATGCTCCATGCGCTGGAACTTCTTTGGCAGCGGGCACGGTAAAGGTGAGTTTCTAAATCGAATGAAGTTGTACCATTTGCATTTTTTCCTGTTTAGTACTTGTTTTATTGCAAGGGATTTTTATTTTGGTGTTGGGGTAAAGGTGATATAAGTCATAGTGTGATGTGGCACAATCTGAGTACAAAGTGTGCTTTCCAAAGTAAAGTAGGTGCCAATGTAATAGTAGCGTGGCAGAGATTTGGTACAAAGTTTGCCACTTAAAGTAAAAAGAGTAGGTGAGTGATCTGTAATGTAGCTTGTGGTGTACTTTCAACGAATCAAAGTAAGAGTGGTACGCTTTGTACAGAAATGTAGGGTATGAGTGCTCATTTGACCATCTAGAGTGAAAATGGTAGTGCTTTGTACTATAATGCACACTGCAGGTACAAAGTATCATGGCCGGAAAAGTATAAGTGCTACGTTAAAATTGCGCTAGCCCACCATGAGTACACAGTGTGGTACCTGAATGAGGAATGGTAAAGGTTTTTGTACTCTTCAGACGAAATGAGTACAACATTTGGTAGAAATTGTGAACTTGTTTACCCTATTTTGTACCTATTTCAGCTAGATGTATCTACTTCAATAGAAAGCATTTAACTGATTTTTGGACGCACCAGATTCAGCACCCTGAGGATGAGCTTTCAAATGCCTAGAATTGTGTTAATTTCTTAAAAACTAAATTATCACACCGTGCCTTCAGTTCATATGAAGGGTCCAAAGTGGTGCCAGTTTCTCGTGAGTTTTGGCATATTGCTAATGGTGATGTAGACAGGTCTATTGATTGGGGTTGCAGAACAACTACTGGCTCATGGCAACTTCACTCCATATTAGGAGCATCTGAGACTGACCCAACCCTTCTACTAGTTCAAGATTTATCGTGCTTTTGTGCACCATGTATAGGGCAGGATTGGAGTAATTGCGAGCAGCAGTCTCATGTACAACAGTGGCGGGCGGTTCGTTTAAGGCCATATGATGCTGGGGATGTTCAACAATAGATAGAAGCTCATGACGACCCGGCAAATTGGTCATATGGAGGGGTTGGTGCTGGACACGGTGATTTAACACAACTTGGGGATAACTTCATGATTCCTGCTGAGGAAGGGAACGAGGAAAATGTAAAATTTTATATCCTTCCAGTGTGTGAAGGCCAAGTTTGAAGTGCAGGAGGATTTTCACTGTCCATGGAGTGGAGATTTCAGAAGGGGTGAATATGTGATTTGTCGTACTTACTACCAAAAGTGGGGTGCGGGGCATAATACGTAAGTGTTGCTAGACAAGTCTAAGCTAGCATATGTGGAACCTCATTTGGTAAGAGCTTGTAAATTTCCTATGGTATTAGCTTCTCATCAGGTTAGTGGTAAAACTGCAGTCTATAAGTTAGGGATTGAGACTGAAAATATGATAAAGGAAGCACTCACCCAATGGTGGGCATGACCACATATATGGGTTCATTTGCTTCCATACTACTCTAGCCCTGTAATAGTAAATGTCATAATCAAAGGCAGTTTTACTCCCATACTCTAAAATTTGTCATCGTAAATGTCATAATGGAAGGCAGTTTTACTCCTGTCGAATGCCATGTATTCACTTTATTTTCCCTTACACGTTTATTGGTGTAAAACCCGTGTTTAGGTGATTCGTGTATTATTCCAGGGATTCTGTGAAGTGACCAACACAAGTAGTGCTAAAACAACCAAACCCCCAAACGTTTCTAGTCCCAACTTATGTTTTAGCCTTGCATGGCAAGGGTATCCCTTTGCAAGAGGGGATGCACAAAGACTCTTTCCCTTATTTTAACCGTGGCCGAAACTTCCACACTTAGTCTCTTCCCACACACACACACACTAATGCACACATTACGTCCTCAAAACTAATCCGTCCTAGCCGTCCGAATTAGCAGGTCACGCAGGCCGTCCCGGTTACCCTATCACACTTACTACAATGACAGACTCCAAGAGCTCCGAATCTGGCTAGAAGACGTCTACACGTATTCCGGTCACGTACTGTGCTTGATCCGTCCTCTGAGACTACAGAGGAACCCAAGTCCGTGGCAGCTGGAGGTCGGATTGGAATCCAGCCTCGCACACTCTACTCGCAGACCCTCCCAGACCGTAAAGTGTTTACCACAGCAGTTTCCCTCTCTCGGACACCTAGACCAGTTCAAGACACAAGGTACTCTAGAATACGCCCAACCCGACCTCAACTCCACAGAAACGATCTAACAAAGAATCCGGATTCCTAACTCCCAACTCATAACCCAAACACAGTAGATCCGACTTTCCAAGCACTCGACTGAAAAGGAGACATGGAAATGATTACACCGAATATGCGCATAAGAAGGTTTGATTAACACTTAAGCAAGGAATGTTTTAGGTGGCAAAACTTTCACCTATAAGTACTTCTAAGTCAACGACTTAGAAACCTAACTGGATTGCGGCGCCGGCCTACAAGTCCTACTCCTCAAAAAGCAACACGCATTCCCAAAAAAGATACTCTACTGTCCTAGGCCGGATTCCAATCCGGCTTCCTAACCCTGGCCGTCCTCTAAGTGCCGTCCTCTGAGTACGTCCTACCTGTTCTTTCGCGAACTAACTCCGTGCTTCGGCCACTTCAGTGGCGAGGCTGCGATCCGTCCTGCCTTGACCCTCTTACCCGTATCCGTTATCATGTACTCGTCCTCGCTGGAGTCCGTGTCCTCCCCGCTCTTCAACTCTTCTTCTTCTGAGTGCTCGAGGCCGATGTCGTGAAGTTTCTGGGCTCCAGGAGACTTCTCGTATTCCTCGGCCGTAACCTTCCTCATCGCGGTACGGGTGTTCTTGGCCGGAGAATCCGCTGGGACGGGTGCGACTCCCTCCGTCTTCACCTTGGATTTGCCCTTCGTGTCGGTCGGACTAGAGGGTCCAGCATCCGTCCTCTCCGTCTTAACCGGATCCATCCTCGGAGTCTTCGTCGGAGTAGAAGTAAAGGCCGGAGTTACTATCTCCTTTATCTGCTCCCAGACGGAGTCGAGCAACACCTTGACTTCGGCATTGCTCTTCTCGATCTTGGTGGCGTACGTCTTCGCTGCCAAGAGAAACTTCCGGAAAGTTTCCGCCTTGAAAACCTCCGACTGCAAGATTCCGGCTTCGTACAAGCTGGCCTTCTAAAGTACGTCGGCCGGAGTCTCGTAGATCTCGACGAGCTTTACGACTTGCTCGTTCGCCGTAATTACGGCCTACCGTCCGACCAGGAGTTCTTCCTCCCTTCTTCTTACCGTCTCTCGAAGACGCCTGTTGTCCAGGGTGAGCTTCGTTATCTGCTTCTCCATCTGCCGGAACTGCTCCTCGGTCGGCTTGGAGTCCCACTTCTGCTTCACCTCCAACAATGTCTGCACTCCAAACTCTCTGCGTAGCTGCGCCAGTAGATCTTGGTAGAAGAAGTACTGGCACCGGGCTTCCGTAAAGTGGTGCCATACTCGCCTCATGGGATCCGGGTGGTTGGCGGACGGACTGAGGGGTGGGGGAAGTCTGGGGTCGTTCGGATTCATGGGGTTCACCCAGTCGGCCGTAACTTCCCCCTAATCCACGGCCTTCGAAGACTGTCCGAGCTCGGTCTGGGTTCCGGCCTCGGTCGGGTTCCTAGGAGGGGACGGGGACGGAAAGATTATTACCTCTGAACCCATCCGCGGTGGGGTTGCCTCGTGAGCCGGTTCCTGTGGTGCGTCCGGTTGGACGTCCCCGTCGTCTGATCCGACCTCGTCCTCTTCATCGTCGGAGTATACGGCCTTGCTGTCCGCGATCTCCTCCGATTTGAACACGCCGTTGTTATGAGATGACAGCGCGATCTTGTAGTTCGACTCCTCCTCTTCCGTCAGTACTTCCTCCTTTTTGTATAGATGGTAAAGGAAGGGAGTGATCGGGCTAGGACGGGTTTTACCTACGTTCTCCACGAGCCACACGACTAAGTCTTGGATGATGATGCCCCAGTCGACCTCCCGCTCTCCTCGCATGGACCCCAGGACGGTGTTGGCGAGCCGGACGGTGATCCGATGCGGCTTCTCCGCGTGGATGATCGGTGCTAAGAATTTGATGATGGCGCGCTCCCTCGGGTCCTTACAGTCTTCCACCAAATAGCCATTATTCTTGTGCGGATTCCCGTGGAACGCCTTCTTCGCCCATTTGTGTTTCCGGCCGCACAACCCTACTCAGCTGTTTACGACCAGGCCGTAAACAGCTCTCTAGTGATCGGCCGTCCAGGAAGCCGGCTTCCCTCTGACCGTCCCCTCGAACTGATTTGGCGCGCCGACCTTGATCTCGCGCACCATCTCCGCGTCGCGCAGTCCCCACAGTGTGTCCAACAGGCCGGAGAGTCCCATCTTATCGAGGTCCTCCGCCAATGACTTCTTCTCTACCTCGTCAACCGGAATGCAAGGGAGTACTAGCTTGATCGATATTTTGAGCTCCTCCTGCGCCTGAGCGGAAGCGGAAGCTGATCCTGTTATGGGAAAGAAGTGCAACAGAAAGTAACAAGTGGCCGGGCTGAGATCGGCCAGTGGACCGGATCGGAACTAAGGGACGGTAAGCGAAAGACGGAAGGCAGGGGCACAAGAAGACAAGAAGGCAGAAAGCGAGGAGGCAGGTGACGACAAGGGCGGACGGGTCGCTTTTTATAGAGGGAGTCGGATTTAAATCCGACCATCATGGCTTGTCCCGCCGCCATCATTGCCTTCTCCGTACGGAGTCGCCTTCTGGATTGTTCGTCATTATTAAATTCCTCTCCACTCCGTCCTTCAGCCGCCGTATTAATTCCCATTCCGGCTTCTGACAGCACGTCCTCGCTGTACGGGTACAGAGTACGGATTCGCCAATCCGTCCTTATTATTACAGACTATATTCTAACTATAACATTTATTTGTAAAAACGTATTTGCCTTATAGTATACGGCCTAGCACATACTTAGGTCGGATTCTAGACTCTATACTTATTCTTAATGCGCATTAAAACATAGTGGCCCAAAATCGAAAAAACAGGGTCCGTCAACTCCCATACTCTAAAATTTGTCATCCCATGAGCTGGGGCTTTGGCTGTTGGATTGAATGTTAATGGTGTAAGGCTTGGGGTAGTCGATTTGAAATTTGTAGTTGAGGCTTGGGAAGTCCGGAGCTTAAGTGTCTCAATCTTACTTCAGCACACATGTTTACCTAACAAAGTAATAACCAAATTTAGTTCCACCCATAATACCTTGCTAAATCAGACCACTTTACTGCTTCAAAGCCTCAAGGGTATTTTATATTGAGATTTGAAAGCCAAAAGTGTCAATACACTCCAAATTTGGAGTACCACTATACATTTGTACATGTCCCAGTGAAAAGAGTCTATGTGCTCTGCTGAGAGCTTACGGAACTGTCTTATACATATTGACTGCGTTGCCCTACTTTCCCACCCAGTTGGTCTCATGTTCTTATCTACAATGGTGTTCAAAGAAGGCTAAGCAAATCAGCATTATACATGAAGTTGTACATATCCTATCAACTATCACCGCAGAGCTGATTAAATATCTATATACTAAGCGCCGCTGTGCCTAGTCTTCATTGAGGCAATTCTCTCGCCAAGTCTCGTTGATGCAACTGTGGTGCGACCGTGACAGTGGGTGCTTCCACATACACACCCAGGGCTCCCGGCTACTTCCCAAAATGCGCTCCCGTAGTCCTGATGGCGGCACTACAAATTCAGGCACTTGGTAGACATACAATGACTTGCAATAAAAATGAGTTGCATCTAAACAAAACTAATAAAAATGATTGAGGCTTAGTTATAATAGCCATGTGAGCTCTTCAAGAGCGAGAATTTTGCGTTTTGCAAAGAACGCCACATGATAGATGTGAGGGTCCGCATTATCGATCCGGACTAGGAAGTCGATGAGGTTGGCGTCTGCACACAAATGGTTCACAAATCTCGCCACATTCCCTTAAGTCTCTCCGTCAATACACAAGGCATCCACGTTAGTTACACTAGCCTCAGTCTTCCAATCAACATTTAGATCAAGCGTGTAACATCCGCATTTGGGTGTTTCTTCCACCTTGGTAAGTAGCTCTGCATTGCTGCAAATTAAACCCACATACTCAAATACGAAAGTCCCCATTGGGATGTCTTGAAATGTCCTAACCCCCCAGCCCCTTTCTCCAACCCAAAATACTCCCACTTTCACCTTCATTCCCCGTTGGACTACCATGTTTCCACATTGAACGTGACAACCGCATGTCAAGTTACATTCTGAAATGAAAACTCGGGGGATAAGCCTAATACACTTGTTATTTTGTCTGGCCCTTTTCCGAGGCCCTGCCCGAGCCGTAAGGTTACAGCCGTGCCCTTGCTTACAAAATACCAAGTCAGGGTCCCCCTACAATGCCAACCACGACGAAACATGAAACACTAATTGCTAAACCGGTGAACCAATCAAATGGAATAAAAAGATCAAAAAGCGGATATGGGAGGAAGTCAACATACTTACTTGCCTCAACATGTGGGGAGCCAATCGTCCATCCTAGCAATACGCAAAGCGGCCACCATTTTTGGCTGCACACTCACAAACTCCTGAACTGACCAAGCAATTTCTTCCCATACAGGTACACCTCGTTTCCAGAGCATTGTTTATTTTTGTCGATGGAGATAAGATGTTCTTGGTTATGTAAGTGAAACTCATCACAGGTGGCGCAAACACGAGGCAAAAGATTGGAATCGGATGAAGTTCCGTTCCTCTAGATATATCATGAACATCTAATGGAAAAACCTGCCCAATATAGAAGAGAGGTTATGAACACATAACCATGAGATCAACGAAACTTCCATATTCATAAATTGAAAAGGACAAGCAGAACCTTGTCTTACATTGCACTCCTTCCAAGAACTGACCCTCCACTAAACCCACATTCTACTACGCAGATTTAGCACCCTATTTCAGATAAATATAAATTACTAACGAGGGCCAAGTCAACGTTTTCCCGCTTTCTTTTTGCCCTTTGTTGCAGGAGCTAGAGATTGCAATTTCTTCACTTTCTTCATGGGCCCTTCGGGTCCAGTGTTCTCCATGTCCATGACGAGGGCCTCCGCTACGTCCTCCCTTGAATCAAGTGATCGCCTAATGCCGCCAGTACGTCTCTCAGGCGCCTCATTGACCTCCATAATCTGTGCTCCAGCTGGAGACATCTCCACCTTTTGCTGCTCCTCATCTGATTTCCGACGCGAAGGTCGGGACTTTGGCATGTGCTTCTGTTGACCTCCGAGGTCGATTGGCAAGTCTGGTTTGCCTACCAAATCATCGTCCACACTACGCAATTCTTCTGTCTGCGTAGGCGAGGCACTTTCCACGCCGGTGTCAGGCTCATTCGGCATGCATGGCGTCCCGTACTCAACATCTGTATCAATTTCAGACTGGTGCTCATCCAAAGTCGCACTGCTTCGACGTAGGCAATATGTAGGGGTGTCTTCCACCACACCTTCCACTGAAAAGAACAACAAACCATACGTTAGTGTGTCTACACTGTTAAGAGAAGGAAAGTATGCACCCACATTTCATTTGTCAAAGGAATTGTATCTTGATTCTCAAGGGGAGTTCTACTTGCCGTGGGGCATACCGCCGTGCCTTGGGAACTTTTCTTGGCACTCCAGCCCGCATTGGTTGTGCTGCAATACACTCTGCTGGTTTTTCTAGGACAAACTCGACATTTTGCTTGACTAGGGGCGGCGTGGGAGTTGATGCAACCTTGGAATTTACATCACCATTGGCCCTGCCACCCGAATTCTCAACTTTGGAATTCCGTATCTCAATGCCCCTAGAGTTGGACTTTGGAAACACAGGTGACCCTGCGCAAACAATGAACTGAATTGAGAGGCAACCCAAGAACTACATGTGTACACCACAACAATATCTCATCTGAATAGTACATGTGAATGATACTTTCTAAACTACTCAAACATAATAACACAATTATTTGTACTCTTATTATACTATCAAGGACGGTTTTGTACACTCTATACAAAAGTCTGTATCAGTAGTACCTTTACAAACCCCCTATTGCATGACAGTACTTACTTTACAGTCAAGGGTACACGAATCAGTTACGTTGTAGCCAAAGAGTACTAAAGCTACCCAGATTTGGACCGTAAAACCAGAAAAGGCTACAAGAGTATCTAAGTTGTACCTTCCTAATATACAGAGTTCTAGGGAGTACAAATGTGCAAGTTCAAAGCACGCCAATATACTCGAACTATTCACCTAATACCTACTGTACACTAACTGTACTACACATACGTTATTAATACAAAAACTTTCACCCATTGTACACACCCTCACCGCTCTCAGTAGAACCTGCCGCCTCAATGTACAAATTTAAAACCTTAACCGTAATTGACACAAATCCACGACTCCAGGTACTACAAAATAGATTGAATACAAATGCTCAAACATGCTAACACGTAGTAAAAATACCAATGAAAAATAAAACTTATACTGAAAGTGTGACTTACCACCTTTGGGAGGAGCTTTGCCTTTTGTATCAATTGTGTCACATCCCTTTCAAAAGGATGCCCGAACACCGTGGTGAGCCAAGAGGACCTCGGGAGTGACGTCCCAGGCTTGGCAAGAGACAAGGTGAGGTCACCAAGGCGAGTCCCGAGCAAACAGCACGCATTAGCGTTGTACTCGGGACGAACTTGGTGAGGCGCCTTACATGGTTGCAAACCTTGTTTAAGCACGCACCCATGGGTTCAAAGAACGCGCGATTTGGAGTTGTGAGTCATGAGATATGGCTCTCCAAAGTTGGAGCGCGATCACGGACACTCCGGGACTCGGGAGTGTTGCCTTTCGGGACTCAATATCTCGACCTTCGTGGAGGGCGGCATGTTGCATATTGCCAGAAAGCTAATGACAAGGGCGTTTTAGAATGCTAAGGCTTATGATGAGCAAAGCAATAGTCTAGGAGATATGGCTCCTCAAAGTGGTCGGGACTTCGGGACGCGAGAATGTTGCCTCCCGGGACACCGAATGTTCAGAGGCGCATATCTCCCTTGGGACAGATCCGATTGAGGCAAGTAGGTAGTCCATCTATATCTACTCAAAGAGTAGATGTCGAAAATGGGCTTGCACGTCCCATTTGGATACCGCAGCTAGGAGCTTGCCCGAGGAGAAGTTACGGCCCGTTTTTGAGACTAATGCAAAAACGGGTGGTCTTCCAAAAAGAAAGTGTGTCACGGAAGGCCCCTCAACTCAAGAGGGGGGCCTACCGAAGACTCCAGAGAGTACTATGAGGAGGGGTGGTCTCCCTCCTCACTTGCACATGGTGCTATGAGGAGCGGAGGTGGCTCCAAGGTGTGAGGCTTGGGATGGGGCCTCACTCCCGCACCTTGTGGAAAAATGGAGAGTGCTTTGGAGCATCTCTAAACATGGGGTTGGGAAGTGTTCCTCTCCAAGTTAGTCCTCGTGATAAGTAGTGCCGGTTCCCGGGAGTAACCGGGAATGGCTCAAAAGGGTGAGATATGGAAAAGAAGCCTCACTCCTACACCTTGGGCATTAGGGATGCTCTTGAGCATCCCGCAACATTGGGTTGGAAAGAGTCCCACCACAATCTAGTCCCCGTGAAAACTAGTGCCGGATTCCGAGAGAATTTCTGGCAAAGTCCCAAATGGAGTGAGAAACAAGAGTGGAAGGGGACTAGTGGGAAGTTGGACAATGGATAAGGGCGGTTAGCACCGGGGGTGATTAGTAGCACCCTTGGGAGCTTGGACATTTGTGAAAGGCCGCCCCGTGCCACCAAGTGGCATGCCCATGTGTTGGTGGGAGTTCCGGGTTGGCATGCCCATGTGTTGGTGGGAGTTCCGGGTAATGAGTATCCGTTAATGAGTTATGGAGTCAAGGTGGGTTGGACACCTTGACTTAGAATGGTGCTAACATTGTGTGTGTGCACATGCAAGTGTTAGCAAAGTCGTGGCCGGTTGCTACCAACTAAGTGAGCCGGGATTCCGCTACCAAGGCTTACTTGAAGAAAAAGAGTTGAGAGTAATTAGGGTCGCGACAAATTGGCTCCTCTACATTCACCGGTTCCTCACACTCAGCTCCCCAGCCAAAACTTTGTTGCCATCTGGTGTTAGCAATTTGATCACACTTGGGCTCGACACATTTGTTGCCTTTGCTAAATACTACCAGAGAACATGAAGGATGGTATAAGTGCCGGCATGAAGCAATGACAACATCAAACTCTGGGAACTCCTTGTAACACAAACTACAATGAGTTATCAGAATATAAGATTTATCTAATAAAGTCCCACTTGGTTTTGGATATATAAGGGGACATAGCAGAATTGAAGATGGCCGACTCCCGCTCTGAAGCTTGGCCTGTTCGTTGTTGAATGCTGCCAGCTGACGTTGTTTGAGGGCGATGCTCACTTGGAGATGCTCAAGCTCTTCTTCGAGGCGTTCAGCATCAACCTTCAAGTTTACCAGCTTCACCTTGTGGTCCTCCTTCAAGCTTTCTAAAATAGAGAGCTTCGTCACCTGCAACACCTCCTCGTTATCCGATGTGGCCTGCAGACTTAGTATCTGGGCTTCTAGGCTCTGTAGGAATAGTTCGATACTTCTGGCCTCCTGTACAGCCTTGTCTCGTCCATTTCGAGTAGGCAACACCTTTAGACGGGCCTCATCAATTTCAGCTCCTAACGCCTTTACCATCTCGTTTAAGTAGGAGACTCGTTCGGAGGTGCGGGAGTCTAGATCCTCTTCTATTCTCGTTGGGATCCTCGAAGCACACACCTCTGAGTACTGCTGCAAATCATTAATCTTGCGCGTTGTGTATCCCATCGCTGCCGTTGCGTATTGTTAGTCTCTTGCCCATAAGCGGCCCAATCCACCTTCCCCCGCCCATTTAGATGCTCGAGGGCGATGCCCTGCGCAAACTTGATTTTTAAGAAACTCGGCATGATTTCTCGGTCGTGCTGGTACACTATTGGGTGAAGGTGCTTAATCCTTGCCAAAACCTCCTTATTCGTGCAGTCTTGCCATTTGTAACCGGCTCTTCCGCCCTTCCCGCAGCGCCTGCCAAAAAGCTCAGTCACTGCCTCCTCAGGAACTTTGCCCTTCTTCAATCGATGCGG
This sequence comes from Bryum argenteum, assembly GCA_037043015.1. Lineage (NCBI taxonomy): Eukaryota > Viridiplantae > Streptophyta > Bryopsida > Bryales > Bryaceae > Bryum > Bryum argenteum. The sequence continues at coordinate 31,152,195 of CM073321.1, read as the reverse complement.
ATTTTGGCCGGTACCCTCCAGCCCATACGTGTTGACGAAGTCCTTGATGTGAAGAACTGGCGGTGGCTCCTTCAATTTCTCCAGAGCTCCGTCCACATCGTACAAGCTGAGTTCCTCTACGGAATCACTCGGCACATTATCATCCTTCAGCTTTCCAGCCGATACTGACTTGTCGCCAGTAAGTTTCAACTTCGTGTTCTTCTCTCGACCCATGCGTGAACCTGCAGCTACCTTCATGCACATCAGTAGTACTGGGCAGTAGGAGAGGACGAAAACAAGAAACCCCGAAGTGATCAAAGTATCGTCGCAAGAAGCAAAGTACAACGAGTAAGTGAGCAAGAAAAGAGAGTGACAAACCGCAAGAACTGAACAACAAAGTGAGCTTTGATTAACCCATTCCAAACACCAAATATGTACTCAACCTCCGACCGAGCTTTAAAAGCTCCCTACAAACCTGTCTATTGAATTGACAATTCCTTAAATGTCACACTCATGCTAAGCAAGCAATACTGAAGACACTCAAGTACAATCCTTGCTGAATCAATTACAATCCTTCCCAAATCAAGTACAAGCTTTTCTAATTTTTTACACAATCCTTTCTAAATTTGCGTTGTACGCTACCCTATTTTGACAGGTGAATAACACTAAGCAATTGAATGTAAGAGTCATGCACATCGACCGAGCAGACTACAATACAGAACCAAAAAGAATTTGCAGCCTCTATGACCTAAGTGGTGGGTTACAGAGGCTGGAAATGCACGTTCCATTTCTTGTACAAGTTACAAACAAGCATTCCCCACATTATTAAAACAATATCCGTGAACGGCTTAAACCCTAAACTTGCTTCTTCATTAAACAAATTACCAATGCGGCAAAGAAGAAGGCGTCAAATAAAGAACCTGCTCTGCTTCCGGTCCTCAGCAAACAACCGACAGTTTAAATAACCTTGATCTCCTCTCCTCGGCAGTCTTTCCTTCACCAGAGCTCCTCGTCTGCTCCTTAACCTACACAACAACACATTTTGGTGGAAAGGCGAACCCTACCAGACCCACCTAATACTCTCGAGTTGTTGCTCTTGCGCAGTTTACAGACAATGTTCAACCCCAAAAACCTACGCTAAACCTTCACTGGCAATCTCTCCGTACCCTCAAGCTCACCTAAAGCTACGGCAAACACCCATCGCTCGCAAAACAGGTCTTACTTGCAAAACGTGACAACACAGCCAGTGCAGCTCTCTAAGACCTAAATGCCCGCTTCTCGTGATTAAATTGACAGAAGCTCACCTATTCAAAAGCTCCGCCTAAACCTGCAAAAACCCCTCGCTCGCACACACCTCACTCGCAAAACATGACAACACAGCGCGGCTCTCTCAGAGCACAACGGCCGCTTCTCCTAAAAGTGAGAAAACCGCCTGCTATACTAAAGCTCCTCCTACACCTACAAACACCCCTCGCGGCCTCGCTCGCAAAACACACACGACTCACTCGTAAAACGCGATGTCCAACACAGCCAGCACTTGCGGCTCTCCCAGAGCACAACGGCCGCTTCTCGTGAAGTAACAAAAGCTCACCTAAACAAACCCTCACCTAACGCTCCGCCTACACCTGCAAACACCCCAGCCTCGCTCGCAAAACACACGAGTCTCGCGGCAACACACAGCCAGTACGAGCACAACGGCCGGTTCATGCAAAACCGCAAAAGTGACCGAACCTAGCCGCCATGTGTGAGACGATGGTGACCGATGATCACCAGTTGCCATGCTGAGGTAACCAGTGATCACCGGTCACCACGAATTGCGCGCAAAAACCGCCTGTCACCGGTGTTCCATCAAGTTGGACTCGTGATAGCCGGTGGCAGATCCGCAAAAATATGCAGCATTCATGATCCGCGTGATGACAGAGGAATCCGCGTTCAAGACCCTGAAAAATTGCTCATCCCATTCTACCGCGCACAACACACAATGTGCCCCCCTCTGAACATTATACTTAAAAAATTCTTCTCTTACCTTAAGTACCCCAGAGAATTTGCTCCTGAAACATGGTTAACTTTTAGTGCTTATTTAGTACAATAGGCTGGCCGCGAGTGCACCCACCTTAGTATGCTTTCACCCCCAACAGGGCTGTCACTGTCGCGCTGGAGGGCTCCTCTTGCACAGCGTGCTTGCATAACGTACTTGTACAGCGTGGTAGAGTTGGGCAACAGCGCTGTCAATGCCGAGCTCGAGGGTTCCCATTGCACAGCGTGCTTGCACAGTGTGCTCGGGGTTGAGCTTACAGTTGGAACCAAGTCCTCACAACCCAGGGCGATGAAGCTCCACGCTGAGCCTCGATTCTGATCTTCGTTGTTGGCGGATTGTTTTGGCATGTTGATCTAGATGCTTGATTGTCAAATTGAGGATTTTGAAATTGGAATTGGTCGGACGAGTGCCACACTTGCGTCGACGCAAGTCTGACACATGTCCAACTAAATTTCAATTTTTTGGAAATTTTGACCTTGTCGGTCCAGCTTTTGTCAATGCCGAGCTCATAGGCTCCCCCTACCAAGCGTGCAGTGCACAACCTGGTATGGTTGGCCTAACAGGGCTGTCAATTCCGAGCTTGAGGGCTCCTCTTGCACAGCGTGGTATAGTTGGGCTAACAGGGCTGTCAATGCCGAGCTCGAGGGCTCCCCTTGCACAACGTGCTTTGGGTTGGGCTTACTGTTGGAACCGAGTCCTCACCACCCTGGGCGATGAAGCTCCTCGCTAAGCCCGGATTCTGATCTTCGTTGATGGCGGATTGTTTTGGCATGTTGTTCGTAATGTTTGATTGTCAAATTGAGGATTTTGAAATTGGAATTGGTTAGACGAGTGCCAGACTTGCGTCGACGCAAGTCCGACACTTGTCCGAGTGAATTTCATTTTTTTTGGAAATTTTCACCTTGTCGGCCCAGCTTCTGTCAATGCCGAGCTCGTAAGCTCCCCCTCCCAGCGTGCTGTGCACAACGTGGTATGGTTGGGCTAACAGGGCTGTCAAGGCCAAGCTAGAGAGCTTCCCTTCCAAAGCGTGCTTGTAGAGCGTGCTTGCATAGCGTGGTATGGTTGGGCTGACAAGGCTGTCAACGCGGAGCTCGAGGGCTCCACTTGCACAGCGTACTTGCACAGCGTGGTATGGTTGGACTAACGGAGTTGTCAATGCCAAGCTCGAGGACTCCCCTTGCATAGCGACCTTGCACAGCGTGCTCGGGGTTGGGCTTATAGTTGGAACCAAGTCCTCACCACCCTAGGCAATGAAGCGCCTGGCAGAGCCTAGATTCTGATCTTTGTTGTTGGCGGATTGTTTTGGCATGTTTTTCTTGATGCTTGATTGTCACATTAATAATTTTGAAATTGGAATTGGTTGGACAAGTGTCAGACTTGCGTCAACGGAAGTCTGACACTTGTCCGACTAAATTTCATTCTTTTTTTGAAATTTTCACCTTGTCGGCCTAGGTTTTGTCAATGCCGAGCTCGTAGGCTCCCCGTGCCCAGCGTGCTCTGCACAGCGTGCTATGGTTGGGCTAATAGGTGGAAGCATAGCTTCACCTTCTTGGGCGATGAAGCTCCTCACCAAGCCCATTTTTTCCAATTCTTTTATTCAATCTTCATCTTGTCTGCCTAGCGTTGTTGACTAAGATTTGATTTAAATTAATTTTAGTTGGTGTTCTTTTTGCAGGATCCTTTAAAGCGAGTTGCAGTTCAACCAGAAGAGAAATCCGATGCAGATAGTGACCTCTCCGCTTTGAGAGACGATGTGTTGGCTTACGTGGAGTCTCATCGATTAGTAATAGCATTGTCTTCGGTTCCCGAAACTCCACCTCCTACATCACTTGTCCGTCACACTTCACGTGTTGACGTTGATCGGGTTGCACGAGCAGTTAACATTCGAATTAAAAAGATTGAGGCCAAAGCTCGTTGTATCCAGGCGAAGGATTTTGCTTGACTTGCACCTAGACGTTCTCCGCGACTTGCCGCAAAGATGCAACGGCCTTAGTTTTATCGGAAAATTGTATGTTATCTTTATCATATTCTAATTTACGAAAAGATTATATTTTCCTTCTTATATAATATTGTTCATTTCACACTATCTTATGCTTATTGGGGTGTGTTGTATTTGATTTCCTAGATTGCCAGATGAACATAGCTCAAGTTCATCACATTCAAGATGAAGAAGCCAACCCGCCTCATCATAATCCTCCACAAACTGTATCTTCCGACGGAGATGAACTCATACTTGATAGTGTGAGAGATGTTGATGACTTGAGAAGTGGAGATCTGCAAGACAGTCTTACAGAAACTGCTCCTCAACATGTGGAAGACGAATGCAATGCAGCGACAAGTGACAATCCTCTCGAAGCTGCAGATAGTCATCTACCAGTTTACGATAAAGTTGGACACCAATCCCACTCTGATGATGAAGAATTCACATTGCCTGAAGGTGTCAACATTGGAATCATTCACATGCCCAAACATCTTCAAAACAAAGACCCCGACTGGAGTGCTAACGAGATGCAAATGCTCCACAAGAGTGATTCGATTGCAATCATCAACAGGTTACGCTACAAACCTGCTAAGAAGTCTCGTATGCTAATTCCACTTTGTCGCCTCGTTTGTTATCCGAAGGTTCGCCCGATCTCAGAACAAGACGTCAGAAAATTCAAGAATGAGTTCAACAAAGAATACCGCGAAGGCGATCGGGTAATGTACGTGTCTCCCTTTGACAGAAAAGACCGAGAAAAAATTGTTGACACTCATCATGAACTTTGGACGAATCCGCTTTGGAAAGCCGCGAATGAAGAGTTCGAGAGTAAGCTGCGGTCTGATCCAGATCTTTGTAACATTTGTGACAAATATTTCTAGGTCTACAAAGGTAATCACCGTGTTACAGCCAGGATGCGCCATATCAAGAGGAACCACAAGAATGATCCCTCGTGGTACATTTCGGTTGATTGCATCGTACTCAATGCCCGTGGAGAGAGCAATCTCCTCCTCCATGCTATGAACGACAGTAACTGGTAAATAAATGTCGCATTCCTTAAAATCATTTTCTTTTATGATTTTGTCATATACAATTTTCTCATTTTTCATACTATGTTGTAGGTCCACTGAACATGATCATGTCAAAGACAGTTTGTGTGCAAAACTCCAACGGATGAGGAAGTTTGGTAAACTGAAACTCGAAGATTTCAAGGACCTCATTTCTCCAGAAGATTACAGGATCTGTAAGAACGCCAAAGCAAGAAAGAAGACGTGGTATCCTGTCACAATAGACGTTTTTGTAAAATTTCTATACGCGGTACGTTCACTACATATGTGCTCAACTCCTTTTCTTCAAATTTATCTAAAACAACTTCTCATTTGTGTTCTGGTTGTTATATAGAGGAGGTTAGCAAAAAAATCCGATGATGCTGAAGTTGCGTACTACGCCGCGGTTCCAAAAGATAAACAAATTGGACCGGGAGTATGGAGTGCCATGGATATCGCAAACAAGGCTGAAATCAAATTAATACGTAGGAAGAATTTCGACAAGATGGTCGCTGTGGCCAATATCAAACTCGGGAAAGTATTTGCGAAAGAGGTATTGGTGGCTGGGTTCTTCGATTTATGACACTTTATTTGTCTATACGTTCTATTGCTCTAATCAAAACTGTGATTTTGATGTGCAGATTAATTCTCATTATAGCCAAAACCTGAAACCCAACATGACGCTTGATCGCTTACACATGGTCGCCATTACCAATGTTCACTTTGATTTCAAGGCAAAGTGGCTGCAATGGTGGAACTCATCAAACGAAGTTCGACGATCATTTCGCTTCTCGGAAGAACACCCAATGAAAGATAAAGCTTTGGTTGCGTTTCTACATCGTGCTTCATTCTGGGCACAGGCAACTTGCATTTTTGTTCCGTGATTACAAAAACTTGAGTTCATATGTTACTTTAAATACTAACACGTTCCATGTATTCTCAGCTTGAGCAATCACTTGAAAGCAAATTGCAGAATCTGGTAGATAACGAGAACCTCAACATTGAGTGGTCTAGTGTTTTCCTAAAGCCATCAGCGTATGTCGAGAAGTGGAGGTTGCTCTTATGGGAGAAGGCATTCGGAAACTATCTTGCTCCAACTGGAAGTCCGAAGTTCATTAAAGGCTCGATTCTTTATAAGATTACTGGAGGCAAAGCTACAATTAAGCGACTTTTATTCCGGTATGTATTCCATTTCCTATAAAATACTATTAAAAGTGGTTCAACGTATACAATTTTCCCAATCTAATTTGTTTACTTTTTTGTAGGTACTTAAAACAAGAGCTCGCTGCCAAGGGAGCATTACCTTCGTTCTCCATTCCCATGGAGTTCGAGGACGTTGCGGTGACAAATGATCCCTGCAGCTTTTACTCCTCAGCTCAACAATAGCGGTTTACTAACTCCCAATTGACGCCCAGTGGATGGTTCCTTGAGTGCGACGACAACTATGTGCACAAGGAGGAGAAGCATCTTCTTCGAAACCTGGCTTCAAACCCAGCTGACTCTGTACCGATGGATATTGACGACGATGACGATGACGACCTATCCATTTTACCAGTCGCACCTGATCCAATCTCTTCTCCTTCTTCACCAGTTGCAGTGCCGAAGTCTCGTGCAATCAGGAAGCGACGCAATGCTGTTACGAAACCTGTTGTAGATCTTGAGCAAGAATCCGAAGAAATTGCTCCCCTTCCAAAAGACATTGCAGGCCCAGAAGATGCTGATCTGACTCAGGCTTCAGCGGGTGCGACCAACAATGCAAATCGACGCAGTGCAAGACTGACTCAACTTTCTACAGGTGGACTTACGAATGCTGGGTCCCCTCCTCAATCATTCACCGTTGACCACAACTCTCAGCAGTCCCCGCGTCGCCTCAGCCAGCCAATATTCGCCAAACGCCCTCTTCCGCAAGCCAATCACATTGGTAGCAGCTCGTCGTCTAAAATTTCAGTCACTCTGCTAATGTATCTCGAGAAGGGGAACATTGGAGATTTGGTTCATCAGTCATCGAAGACTGCAAGATGGGATTCGCAAATCCTCGATATCATAGAGCACATCAAGAAGGTATTATTTCATACATTTGTCATATATAATCTTTGTACTTCTATTTTGTACATATAAATCTATTAGCCATTATCTAATTATTGACTTGTATCTCAGATTGGAAAAGACCAAAACTACCCGTGTACCGCGATGGAGTATGATCCCAAGCATCCAGGGAACTCTTCCTGGATTTTGCAGACGCTCCCGAGAACTTGCCTGTACCGGGTGTGTCTCCAACAAAAGTTCCATCTTGGAACCGGCGTGATAAAAACTACTTTGAGAGCCTCTTCTTCTTTGCCGCGTACCATTTGACAGACGTTGGAGCCATTCTTCTGATGCATCTGAAATGTCATAGAATCGAGCGTACTCTCGATTCTGAGTCGCATACATATAGTTTTGTTTTGTTCGAGACTGGTGGGGATATAATCCCCTCCCTATGGCCTCTACCGTACCCAAACCGAAAGAGGTACTGAACAGATTCTAGTTTCAAATTTCACGATTCATAATTATTGCCTTCTATGCTTCTATGCTAATGTATCTATACTTGTGTTTTGCAGACTCACTGCTTCCATATCAAAGTTTATGTTCGTAAAGATTATCTTTCGAAGTTCCAAACTCGGCAAGAGGCTCACGCATACGCGGGTGTGGCAATCGTACATGATGAAGAAGACCACCTCTGTAACTTTGCAGACAAAGAAACATTGCGTTATCGTCCGGACGGTACGCCATGGCGAGGCTCACGAGAGAAGAACCCCTCCTTCATTCAATGTTTCATGGATTGTCTCACGGACAATGGAGGTATTGTCTTCGACTGGAGCACAAGTATAGGTAATGTTCCCGTAAACACTACATTAGAATTTGTTTATACATTCTGAATTTCTAGGTGCATCTGTGATTGCTTGCGCGCGCTCCAACCGACACCTCATCGCTATGGAACCTGACGAAGAAATCTTTGATGGTGTACTAGCGGATTACAAGAATGGTCCTCCCGGTGGTGAAGAAAGTGGAGAATCAGCCTCTCCCGCAGATTATGACTCTGACGAACTGGTTGTGAAGAAGCTACGAAGGTTTTTTTGGTGCGTAATACCATCTTGTATTCTCTCTCTCAATTTTAAATTACGCACTTATACAAATCGGTAGTATTGACTTTCTTTGCAATTTTAGGATTGCAGGTCTAAAAGAGCGATTGACTCGCAACGCTCATCTCTACAATAGCCCTCCATCAACATTCACCCTACCATCACGACGAGCGTCTTGCTCAAGAGTTTGTTCAAGCTCCATCTCCCATTTTTCCGACACTCCACGTCGACGTTATAGCAATAGTGTGCTTAAGTTTATAGACTTTGAGGCTGATCAGTGTGATCAGCACTTTAATAGTACTGCACCTTCAGCCTAGTGTGTGATTTGTTTTCTAATAGGTACTGGACATGGTAGCGCTATACATTCGTAGTTTACTATGATCTATTACTTATTCACTATCTATATGTGTTTTTCAATATATACGGTTTTATATTTTTATTTATCGTGATTATCGTTTATAGCTTAAGCTACACTAAGTGTTTCAAGTATTACTCTAAGTATCTCAATACAGTGTAATCTAAGCCATGCATGCCTTTAACGGTGCCGTGAGCCCTAATTCTGATGTAACTTCTTCAAGTCCAATTTCCATGCATCGGTGTATATAAATGTTTAAGTTTTAAACTAAATGCAGCCTAATAGTTTCAGAAGGTTTTTTTATTTTCCATTGGAGTGATTGAATCTTGCGAATGTTGGTAGAGGCTATTGTCTAGTATTTGTATAGCTCATGATAGCGGCTTGAAGACGCAATGCAACGCTTGAACGAGGCCGAGGAGAATCGAACTCAGACCACTACAGTGCCACCTGAATGTCTTTCTTTACACCTTACAAGGAGAGACGGAAAGACAACGTGTAGTTATAAATTTCAGATTATATAAACCGAAGCATTTACATATAATTCTGACAAGTGTAATAGGAAATTGATGACGTCAGCCCTAATTAGACTCCAAATTTTATAATCGGTAAAATAAACTTATTGATTTCCTAAAGGGCCATCCCAAATTTTTGTTTAGATTTTGTATATAATTTGAATTGGATTGGTTACACATGATGATGCCAGTCCATAATTTATTTAATCTTTATTTAAACTTGCAAATGTGGATTATTTTTGAAATATTGTATGACCTCAATACCATGAAAATAGATGGATAAATGACCTATGCCCACAGTTTTGGGTACTTTTATGTCTATAAAAAACCATTTCCAAATTTCAGAACCACCCATTCCAGGGTAATAGGGCCATTAACTTTTACATTTTTTTCTTCTTACCGCTCACCGCTTACCGCTCAACGCTCAACGCTCACACCGGTGGTTTCCCCGTGTAGACAAGTTCATGACAGACTCTGTCAAGCCATAGAGGCAATACTTTCCGGGTCTAAGCTTCTAGATTGTAGAATTATTTTCTAGGATGACATGATCTACGACCATAGAATACTGAACTTGATTAGAAACAGGATCAAAAACTTTGCTCTCTAACCAAAGTAAAGATGCATCGTAGCCGAAGCGAATTCCAAGCCACGATGCAATGATCTCTACGACACCTTCAAGACCTGGGGACATGCAAATGGGAGCAAGTGATCCGTTTGATCTAATCTCAATGATGTCCGCAGGAGTGGGTTCAGAGGAGGAGGCAGCCATGATGCGCGAGGGAAACAAAGAAAATGGGTAGTGGAAGTGACGAAAAGGATGTACGCTTCGTATGCAAATGTTTATAAGCTAAGTTTGGTAGAGGAATATTATAATGAAGTTAAAAAGGATAGTGATGTGAGTGAAGCAGACAATTACTGTCTAGTAGATTAAATGTTGTAGAGTAATAGGCAATTTTAGATGGTATAATTAATGTGCATGTAGTTAACAGTCTCCAATTTGGAAAAGTGACGGCGGCTGTCATTGTCAGAGCATTTGGATCTAAATTCAAGAAATAGATTAGCATCTCATGTCAGAGACTGTCACGTTTGGCAGCGTATTAGCCGTCAGAGTTGTTGTGATAATTAATGATCAACTGCGCAAATTAGGTCATGGAGCGGCTTCTAAATTGTGTTTAAATAGGAGTAGGAGGACGATATGGTCCTTTCCATTGTTCGTTTAGTTGGTGTGGGTTAGGTAGTGAGACGGTCCATTTTGTGTCGGTTAGAAAAGAGTCTTGACGTTATGGACGCGTCTGAGAGATTCAATGAGAGTGCCTAAGAAGATGAAGAGGAGAGGTGGTACTCGTTTTAGTAACACAAAAGCGTGCAAACAATTCGCATTGCGGAAGGTGAGTGCGTCTCGGTCGAGTGGAGGTGAGGGAAACCTTGCTGAATTTGACGTGAACGATGATGAAGTAGGGCCACAGTATGGGCGGAATCTTAAAACGTGGTCGATCAATTTTGACACAGTAATCGAGATTGCGGAGAAAGATACAGTTGTAAATGTGAACGAATTCAAGAGATTTATAGAAGAGGAGAAGCGGGGTAGAAGTTCATCAACGTTGAGCAAATCCTTGTGTTATTACGTAGGAGGTGATGAGGCTGCCGAGAATTCCGAGCGTCAGATTCGGCTGTATTCCAGAATTTTTGCTTGTAATTGATCAGAGTTTGAGTTTAATGATTTGTATGTTTAATAATTAGGTTGATGCGGAGGGGGATGTCAAAGACGATGACGTAGAAGATTCAAGTTCTGGCGACGCGAAGAAGGATCTGAAGGACTGTTCCGAAAACGACGAGGGCATGAATCCAATGAAGAAGTTGTTGGACGTCGAAGAAGATGAAAACACCAATGATCGCGTTTTAGAGGAGGAGGTAAATGATATGTCTTTTTTTTTTAGTGTCATGAATGAAACACGGAATATATTAGCATTTACCTCCGTAGATTAGATTGACACTTTATGCTTTCGTATATGCAAATGTAGATATAGATCGAGTGTTGGTGTAGGAAGAAATGTATGACCACTTATTGACTGTATGTTTGATTTGTTGTGGTGCATATAAATCTTATCAATATCGATTGCAATGACTACAGAAGTTGTCACTGGTGCTTGTTAGTACTATAGAGTGTGTGGATATAATCATTACGGAGTGTACAATCTACAGGTAAATAATATAATAGTCTAACAATAAGACTTGAAATTACACAAGCCCGGCCGTTCCTGGTTCTCACCGCCTACAGGGGTCGGTTCTTGCCAGGGCCGGTTCTCGACGCCCAAGATATCAAGGTCGGTCGGACCCGGTTCTTACAACCTACACCGGCCGGTTCTAACCAGGGCCGGTCGTCACCGCCCAATATGGCAGGGCCGGTCAGTGCCGGTTCAGGCCGGTCCTCACATCAGCACGGTATTAGGCCGGTCCGAGCCGGTCAGGGCCAGTCGAGGTGGGTATTGGCTGGTTATGGCCATTTGGGGCCGGTCATGGCCGGTCGGGGCCGGTCATCACTACGCCGGCTGGTTCTGGCAGGGTGAACCGAACGCCGGTCATCACCGCACCGAATAACGGGCTGGCTGGGTTGTCCAAAATATAATTGGGCCGGATTCAGTCGGCCGCGGGACTCCAGCAGCGTCGTAGCAGCACCGCCGAACCCTAAAAATTTCCTCCTCTAATCTGCCGCCGAGTAGTCTAGGTCCGTGGAGTCACAAAACCAGCTGGATGGTATTTTTGCAAAGTGACACAGGGATTGCGGATTTTAGCATGGGGGATACAATGAATGACAATGAATACAATAACAATGGTCTTACACGGCTTAGTTTTGCTTCTGAACTGTGCGTATTTCATCACTGTCTAGTTTGGTTTGAAGGAAGGAGTTGCGTTTCAAGAAATGGCGAGCTTAGGCGAAGAAGATGAGAGGACCGTGCAGCGAGAAGCATATGAGATTACAATGCGGCTAGAAGAAGAGAACGTGGAGATGAATTTGCAGAATGTGAGTACTCAATGGTCAGAATCCCGCTTATTCTCGGAGTTTTACAGATGCCATCGTTATAAACCTGGAGAGGCAATCAAAACTCGTGCAGAGCTGGAACCGTACTACTTCCGCAACTTCAAGGTCAATATCGAATTCCTCAAATGCTCATTGATAAATGAAAGGCAGGGGGGGTGTTGCTCATCTCTCTTCGCCAGTTTGTCTTATTTTTTAATTTTTCCGAGGAGTCTGTTTGGTTGCTGGCTGGTGTCGATGAAGGCTCCTCCACAGCATTCCGTACCGGCCTAAGACTGTGCCTTGCCAATAGAGCGGTTTTCTTGATCTGATCCGACCTCGGAGTAAGAAGGTTGTAATTTTTTTTCTGAATTGCTCGTCTATATGGCAGCATTGCGTTGACGCAAGGCTAGGGGGGTGCTGCTCATTTCCCTTTGCGAGCTTGTTTTTTTTTAAATTTTTTACCGTGGAGTATTTTTTCTGTCAAGATTGCTATTTTGCCATGGTTCCTCCAGGGCTTCGATCGGTGTGAATTGACGTTGGTGAAGGCTTTTGCTGTTGCACCTCGGATTGTCCGAGGCATCAGTCTTGATTGCTAGGCTGGTGTCGATATAGGCTCCTGCACAGCAACCCGTACCGGCCTGGGACTGCTTCGCCAACAGAGTGGTTTTTGTGATCTGATCCAACCTCGGAGTAAGAAGGTTGTAAATTTTTTTTCTGAATTGCTCGACTAGATGGCAGCCTTGCGTCGACGCAAGGCTGCGGGGGTGCTGCTCATTTCCCTTTTCGAGCTTGTTTATATTTTTAAGTTTCCCGTGGAGTCTGTTTTCTGTCAAGATTGCTATTTTGCCCTAGTCCCTTCAGGGCTTCGATTGGTGTGGATTGATGTCGATGAAGGCTCCTACTGTTGCACCTCGGACAGCCCGAGCATCAGTCTAGATTGCTGGCTGGTGTAAATGAAGGCTTTTCTCAAAGCTCAACCTCGGATCAACATGGTAGGGTGATGAAGGCTTGCCCTTGCCCAGAGCGCGAAATTGAACTTCCTGTGCTTCCAGAATTTGCCATGTGCCATGAACTTTGTTTTTATGTGATTATTTTTATGATACAATGGTCTATTGTTATATTTGTATTAATTTTGGTTAAGTCACATGGCGTTGTATAGTATCTGATAATTAGTGTGCTGGTGGTATTGACTTGTATTGCAGGATCCGTTGAAGCTACATGGAGGTGTTCGTGAAGAGGAATCTGATGCTGACAGCGACTTGTCTACTCTGAGAGATCATGTTATGGCTGTAGTAGAGTCGCGTTGTTTAGTTATACCATTGTCCTTGGTGCACAAAACTTTGCCTCGTGCCTCCCCTGTCCGTCAGACTTCACGTGTTGACGTTGATCGGGTTGCACGTGCGGTTAACATGCAAATTTATAAGAATGAGGTCAAAGCTAGACGTATCGAAGCGAAAGCATTAGCTAGGGTTGCACCCAGACGTTCTCCGCGACTTGCCGCAAAGTTGACATCATCTTAGTTGTATCGTCAAATGATATGATGAGTTTATCATATACTTAATCATAAAGCGATTGTGTTTTATTATTTTCATCGCATTGTTTTTTTTTACACATTCGTATTCTTTTTGTGGTGTGTTGTATTTGGTTTCTGGATTGCCAGATGAACTTAGCTCAAGTCCATACTGATGAAGATGACGAAACCACCCCGCCTCTCCTTGTCACCAACTCGATCTTCCGATGGAGAGGAACAATTACGTGATAGTGTCGCAAATGTTGAAAACATTTGCACTGGAGTCTCGGAAGACAGTCCTTCTGAAACTCAGCGTCATCTTCAAGCCATGCACGATCATGATGGACCCGACGCTATTTCAGAGGATGAAGATGTACTAAGTTACCAAATCAAGTAGGACTGAAAACAACCCAATTTACCTCTAAAATCTAGCAAAAAGGTCCACCTTCCGGGTAACGTTCGACGGAGACTCTGTGAAGTGTGAAGACAAGACCAATTCCGGTAGGTCTACCGGTTCTACGCTACAACAACCTACTATAATCCGGTGCACAGAACCGGTGGTTCGTGCAGGTGGATCCGGTCGGACCTCTCAATCCAAAACCCCAGGGTAACCGGGTAGTTCCTGATCCGGTTTCCCCTCTTGAGGTGGTTAGTCTCCTGACCCGGTAGGACTTAGTAATAAATGGTGATTTAGTTTAACCTCCGTAAATCCTCGGAGGGATCCTTCATGTTAGTTTAGAAGAGTGCGGAATGATCACTCTTTACCGGCTAATTAAGGTGACCAAAGTTTCACCGGTCTGCGTCACTGATACTCTCTCTTTCTCTCTCGGAGTTCTTGCCTTACAACTACTGCTACCATCCGGTTTACCTCCCTAATGGTAGGTCACACCAGCAGTTGTCCGGTTCTCTCCCTCTCCCTAGTCCAATGATACTTGTGATCCGGTTTGCAGTGAGCAGCATCCCACCACTCGATCCGCGAGATTTCTACTAACGATACCTGGAGGTTTAACCAGTATCCGGGTTTGAACGCGACCCCTAATGAGGACTTCCCTCAACCAAATATCCCATCCGGAGGGAGTTTGACGATTAGGGCGGCTTTACTCACCAGCCTAACACCTTTGTACAAACCCGGTTGGTACGACAAATTCCTTGACCAGCAAACACAATAGGGACGCTTTGACTCTCCCACTCGGACCTCTTACTGACTATGCCACCCCTCTAGCAATCCCACTCCGGGTACTAGAATTGAAGCCGCCGAATCAACAAGGGACTCCCTGCACATACAACCGGATCCAGACCGTACTTGCATACAGACGACCCAAAATCACACACAAAGCAAAGACACGGGTTTTTAGATGCGAGCTAAACCTTTACTCACGGATGCAGAAATACAGAAAAGACGCGAAGCACTCCGCAGAGGCTCCGCTAAGTACTTGGGATTCCAGGTTTCCCGGAAACCCTATCAGATCCGAAGTTACCGGAATCCGAGATTGCCGGGGTGAGTGTGTCAGTAAGGCATCTACTATTCTTACTAAGTCTACCCTAACTAATACTAAATGCTATCCTCTACCGGCGGTTATTGGGCGGCTCGAGAGAAATGACGGCGATGTCGTCTTCCTGAGGATGCCGATACATGCAAAAAGGGAAAATACTCCGCCTTATCCGGGGTGGCGGCTTGGAAAAGGTGGTCGCGGAAACTACTAAGTCCTCTTGCTCTTCCACCTATTCCGGAGCGCTTGAAGCCTCGACGGAGGAGGGGCTAGGTGGGCCTCATGTTCCTCTTACTGAGCCATCGACTACTCCGGTTTTGCCTACCCATTTCTATCTTCCAACTCCCCCTCTCGGGACTTCGGATGTCGGTCGGATACCACGGTTTGACCGATGGGTTCTGACTCTCACCCCTCTACGTTCGCATTCGGGTCATCACCCGGTTGCTGGGATGGGCCTACCTCCACTTGTGCTGCACCCTCTTCCCTTGCGACTCCTGATGCCTTGACTTCTTCCGTAGCCTCAGTTCTCCGGAGTGGCATTGCCTCTCGTTCCTCCGATATCTCCCCAGTTCCCTGAGCTTCTCGATCCTCCGGAGCACATGCCGGCACCTTTTCAATTTCCATCAGTACCGGTCCCTTGGTAGATGCCCCTGGAGGTGCGGGTGTCCCCCGCTCCGGAGGAGCTGCTTCCCTCGGATCCACGTGCGGTAGGGCTCCTAGCAGCCTACCGGTGAGCGTCTGGAATTCCTTCAGGCATTAATTAATTCCTACTGAATGCCTCCGGAGTAACTCCGGCGATTGGGGTGACTTGCTAATCCCGATCTAGGCGTCGTAGGAGGTTGCCTTTGTCTGGGCCTCCGCATCCGGTTGCAGCACTTTCATGAGGGAGTGCAACATCGTGCGGTCGATACTCTGCAATTTGCGGATGGTGTCTTCTTGATCCTCTACGGTCCTCCTTAGTGCTTCCACCTCCGGATGCGCCTGCGTCGCCGAGGACTCCAACTCACACTGGACTCCTATAGAGGTCTTCCCCTTTGGCTGGGCCCTCAGCACCAACTCCACCTTCTCGGCTCGCAGCTTTCTCACTTCCAGTTGCCATTCTTCTGCGATTTCCGGGAAGTGCTCCACGTTGGGCGTACGGAATACGCGTTTGAGTCGTTCCAACGAGGTAAATACCTGCTGGTTCTCCTGCTCGACCACCTCCATGGCGAGCTGGATGAGGTTGAGGATACCCTTGCTAGGTATCCGGTAATAGAGGCGAGGAAGCACAGGGGTTGTGGCTCATGTCCCGGGTATCACCATCCCCCTCTAGGATGATTCCGAGGCTGCTCCTGTTACTGGGGTTGCAGGGATTGGAGCATCCTTATGCTCTGACAGATAACTCAAGGAGGTGTAGCTCCCTCCGGGATGACGTCCTCCTCTACTGCGAGTAGCCTCCCCTTCACCTCGGGCCTTGGCTGACTCTCCGGTTCTGGTTCCATCACCGGAATGGGCTCCTGCTCCTATATAGGCGTCGGGTCTGGGCTTGGTTCCCTCTCTTCCTCTGTGGCCCTCGTGGCCACCTCCGGACTCACCGACCTCCTTCTCTTCCTCGTCTTGAGCTTGAGGTTTGGCAGCCTTCCTCTTGGGGGTCCTGACTCGATTGGTAATACTACCAGCTCCATTTCGGTAGTGGCAGCAGGCTGGGCTCCCGAGCTGGAGGCTTCCTGGAGTACAGGAGGGAGGCGGATAGGGGAACGCATTCTACCGTATCCGGTGGTATCGTTCCTCCTAACTCCTCGTGATGGTCCTGCACGCCGGGGAGGGGTCTCTTCCTCCTCGTCTTCTGCCTCTTGATCATCCTCCTCCTTGGACTGATCTCGGCCAGTCTCGGCCACCTCTTCAGCTTGTTTCCTCTGGGCTCTCTTCATCCGGACAAGAGTGGTGTGCTTTTCTTCGTCTTCCTCTTCTTGCTCTGCAATGGGCATGAACAGGGAGGGCACCGCCCTGCGTGCCCGGGTAGTAGTCACCAGATGAGCTTCCTCCCTCGGAGCAGCCACCTGAGGTGCGTTGCTGGGCCCGGCTTGGTTTGGTTCCATCGGCCTATTTTGTCCAGGGGCTGGCTCTGGTGATCCTTCCAAATCGGTGGCCCGCACTCCTTCTACCTCGTCCTCGGATTCGGACAAGGAGACCTCCTGGAGGTCTCCAGATTGTAGTTCCTGCTTCTCGTTCCAGTAGAATAACTCTCGGTCAGTGAGGACGCCATACCGCTGGTAGAGGTGGAAGAAGTAGGGAGACAGGGAAACCCCTTCCGGTTGCCAATCTTGGCTACCTCCTGCTGCACCACATTGTGGATGATGTGATGCCATCCAATCTGAATCTTTCCGTCGTAGCTCGCCATGATCGCCTTCATGAGCTTGATCGTGCACGACGTAGGCTTGTCCGAGTTGAGGATGGGCACGAGGAACCGGAGTAGCCGCATCTTCAGGGGGTTCTTGCAGTTCTCAAGCTAGAAGCCGTCCTTCTCTGTGAGCCCCTTCTTGAACCGGTTCTTCAATCCGTCCTTACCCTTCTTCTTGATGTACCCTATCCGAGACTCCGGAAACTGGTAGGTCGCCTTCCAATTGCGCGGCCTCCAATTGTCCGTCTTCCCTCTTAGCGGATGCGTCACGTACAAATCGGAGAAGCGCTTGCTGACTGTCTCCTCGGACATATCTCACGAGACGTCGAACAGTCCGGCGCACCTCATCCGGAGGAGGTCTTCCTTCAATTCCGCCTCGTATTGTGGCGTCTGGGGGAAGTGTGGCTTTACCATCTTGATGGGGATCGGCCTCCCCACCCGCCACGGATCCGTATTGCTCTTCCTCGTCATCGCGCTAGAGTTACTCTCGAGCCCACGTCCGGGGTCGCTCGCTAAATCCTGCTTTTCCGGACTCTCTCCGGTAGAAACCCTATCTCCACCTAATATCCACAATCCGGAACCCTCCTCCCGAGACATCATCACCTCGACCTCGAGAGGTACACCGGCCATTATTCCGGGCTTGAAGAAGCCGCCAGTAGCTCTATCGAGCGCGCGCAAAATTTTTGGCCGTTCGTACGGGTTTACCGGTCGTTCCGGCGACCATCCGGTAGAGTAACCAGGTCATCCGGAATTCGCAGAGAAAAATCGGATTGGAACAGGCTCTTCCGGTAAGCTTTAGAATCCACTAAGGCCATTCGGATGAACCTCAAAACTAAAATGCTATCTACAGATCGATTTTAACTATCCGATCTTTATTTCCAAACGCTAAAACTAACAATTTAACTCAAAACAGGCAATAAAGATGAAAAATATTGGAGAACAGGGTTCGACAGAAGACACTTCTTTGCCTGGAAGTGTCAATATTGGAATCGTTCATATGCTAACTCATCTTCAAAATAAGGATCCAGTTTGGAGTGCAACCAAGATGAGAATGATTCACAAAAGTGATTCAATTGCGATCATAAACAAGTTTCGGTTCAAACCTGTTAAAAAGTCTCGCATGCTTATTCCTTTGTGTCGTCTCGTCTGTTATCCTAACGTTCGACCTATTTCAGAACAAGACATGAGGAAATTGGAGAATGATTTCAACAAAGGCCATCGGGAAGGCGACCAGGTAATGTACGTTTCTCCCTCTGATAGAAAGGGAGAGAAAAAGTGGTTGGTGCTGAAGATGCAGTGTGGACAAATCCTCTGTGGAAAGTTGCTAATGAAGAGTTCAAGACGATGCTGAAGTCTGATCCAAATCTTCAACATCTGAGTGACAAGTACTATTATGTGTACGAAGGTAACCACCGTGTTACGGCATGGATGCGTCATATTGAAAGGTGCCACAAGATGGATCCTTCGTGGTACATCTCCGTAGACTGCATCGTTCTTGATGCTTGTGGAGAGAGCAATCTCCTGCTAGACGCTATGAACGGCATAAATTGGTAAATAATAGTCACATTCATTTGAATCAATTTATTTGTACTATCTTTCACTACAATGTTTCTAATATTTGATTCCGCTCTGTAGGTCTACCAAACATGACCATGTCGAAGACGGTTTGTGTGCAAAATTGCAACGCATGAGAAAGATCAGGAAATTGAAACTCGAGGACTTCAAGGATCTTATCTCCCCGGAGGATTACAGAATTTGCAAGAACGCCAGAGCAAGAAAAGAAACTTGGTATCCGGTTACACTTGACGTTTTCGTTAAATTCTTGTATGCGGTAAGTTGAATTTTATGTGCTTCATCGTAATATTTTGTATTGGTTCTGCACACCTTCTCACTCCTATCGATATTTTGTACAGAGGAGGTTAGCGAAAGCATCAGACGAGGCTGAAGCAACTTACTACGCCATTGTCTCCAAGGATAAACAAACAGTGCCGGGAGTGCCATGGATAACGCCATAAAATCAGACATTAAATCGATTTGTGGCAAGAATTTCGACAAGATGGTCGCTGTCGCTAATAACAAACTTGGGAAAGTATTTCCAAAAAAGGTATACATCCCTTTTTTCTCAGTTTCGATATGAGCCTAATCGTCTTTGTGTCCTACACCACATGAAGATTGTTATTCTCTTTCATGAGCAGATATATTCTCACTATAGCAGTACCCACAAACCGGATATGGCAATTGATCGTTTGCACATGGTAGCCACCACAAACGTTCACTCCGATTTTAAGGGAAAGTGGCTCCAATGGTGGAATTCATCCTCCGAAGTTCGTCGATCTGTTCACTTCTCAGAAGACCGTCCAATGAAACATAAAACTTTGGTTGCTTTTCTCCATCGCGCATCACTTTGGGCACAGGTAACTTGCAGCTTATCAACGTGTTTTCTATATAATTGTCGTTACGATATTTTAAATTCTAATAGATTTCCTTTTTTATCAACTAGAGCAATTCCTTTCAAGTGAATTGCAGAAACTTGTGGAAGATGACAATCTCAACATTCAATGGAATGATTCTGTCTTAAAACCATCCGCGTACGTTGAAAAGTGAAGGTTGTTGTTATGGGAGAAGGCATTTGGGAACTACCTTTCTCTTAATGCAAGCCTGAGGTTCATTAAAGGCTCCGAATTTCAGAAGATTGGTGGTGGCAAAGTTACAATAAAACGTCTCTTATTCCGGTATGAATTTCAGTTGCCTCTTACATGCAATAAATTTTTCATAAAATATTCAATTTTGTCATTCTAATTTGTTCTCTTGAATGTAGGTACTTGAAACAAGAGCTTGTTGCCAAAGGGGCATTAGCTTCTTGGTCCATTCCAGTAGAGTGCGAAGACGTCTCCGTGCCCAACAATCCCTCTACCATCTTCTCCGCTGACCAACAGAGGCGGTTTACTACAACACAATTACTGACTGGTAGTTGGTTCCTTAAGTGCCACGATAACTACGTGCATAAGGAGGAGAAGCATCTTCTTCGAAACGGTACAAGCGCTGCTGGCACCGCACCTAGGGAGATAGACGACGATGACGATGATGACGACCTCTCCATTTTACCAGTCGCACCTGATCCAATCTTTTCTCCTTCTTCACCAGTCTCACAACCCAAGTCTCTAGCAAACAGGAAGCGACGCAACGCGTTTACGGAGCTTGTAGTAGATTTTGAGCAAGAATCCGAAGAAATTGCTCCCCTTCCAAAAGACATTGCAGGCCCAGAAGATGCTGATCTGATCAAGGCTTCAAAGGGAGCCACAAACAATGCAATTTGACGCGGTGAAAGATTGACTCAACTTTCTGCAGGTGGGCTTACGAATGCTGGGTTCCCCCCTCAATCATTCACCGTTGACTACAACTCCCTGCAGTCGCCGCGTCGCCTCAGCCAGCCAATATTTGCCAAACGCCCTCTTCCGAAACCCAATCACATTGGTAGCAGCTCGTCGTCGAAAATCTCAGTCACTCTCCCTATGTATTTCGAGAAAGGCAACATTGGAGATTTAGTTCATCAATTGTTGAAGACTGGAAATTGGGATTCGCAAATCCTCGATATCGTCCATCACATCAAGAAGGTACTATTTCGTACAATTGTCATTTATAATCTCCCTACTCACATTTTGTACTTGTACATCTATTAGCCACTATCTAATTATTGACTTGTATCTCAGACCGAAAGTACCCGTGTTCGGCGATGGAGTATAATCCCAAGCATCCAGGGAACTCTTCCTGGATTTTGCAGACGCTCCCGAGAACTTGCCTGTACCGGGTGTGTCTCCAACAAAAGTTCCATCTTGGAACCGGCGTGATAAAAACTACTTTGAGAGCCTCTTCTTCTTTGCCGCGTACCATTTGACAGACGTTGGAGCCATTCTTCTGATGCATCTGAAATGTCATAGAATCGAGCGTACTCTCGATTCTGAGTCGCATACATATAGTTTTGTTTTGTTCGAGACTGGTGGGGATATAATCCCCTCCCTATGGCCTCTACCGTACCCAAACCGAAAGAGGTACTGAACAGATTCTAGTTTCAAATTTCACGATTCATAATTATTGCCTTCTATGCTTCTATGCTAATGTATCTATACTTGTGTTTTGCAGACTCACTGCTTCCATATCAAAGTTTATGTTCGTAAAGATTATCTTTCGAAGTTCCAAACTCGGCAAGAGGCTCACGCATACGCGGGTGTGGCAATCGTACATGATGAAGAAGACCACCTCTGTAACTTTTTGCAGACAAAGAAACATTGCGTTATCGTCCGGACGGTACGCCATGGCGAGGCTCACGAGAGAAGAACCCCTCCTTCATTCAATGTTTCATGGATTGTCTCACGGACAATGGAGGTATTGTCTTCGACTGGAGCACAAGTATAGGTAATGTTCCCGTAAACACTACATTAGAATTTGTTTATACATTCTGAATTTCTAGGTGCATCTGTGATTGCTTGCGCGCGCTCCAACCGACACCTCATCGCTATGGAACCTGACGAAGAAATCTTTGATGGTGTACTAGCGGATTACAAGAATGGTCCTCCCGGTGGTGAAGAAAGTGGAGAATCAGCCTCTCCCGCAGATTATGACTCTGACGAACTGGTTGTGAAGAAGCTACGAAG
Source organism: Bryum argenteum (assembly GCA_037043015.1). Classification (NCBI taxonomy): domain Eukaryota; kingdom Viridiplantae; phylum Streptophyta; class Bryopsida; order Bryales; family Bryaceae; genus Bryum; species Bryum argenteum. The sequence goes on along the minus strand of CM073321.1, from coordinate 31,130,117 downwards.
GTTTTTTTGGTGCGTAATACCATCTTGTATTCTCTCTCTCAATTTTAAATTACGCACTTATACAAATCGGTAGTATTGACTTTCTTTGCAATTTTAGGATTGCAGGTCTAAAAGAGCGATTGACTCGCAACGCTCATCTCTACAATAGCCCTCCATCAACATTCACCCTACCATCGTACGCTGAGCGTCTTGCTCAAGAGTTTGTTCAAGCTCCATCTCCCATTTTCTCTGACACTCCACGTCGACGTTATAGCAATAGTGTGCTTAAGTTTATAGACTTTGAGGCTGATCAGTGTGATCAGCACTTTAATAGTACTGCACCTTCAGCCTAGTGTGTGATTTGTTTTCTAATAGGTACTGGACATGGTAGCGCTATACATTCGTAGTTTACTATGATCTATTACTTATTCACTATCTATATGTGTTTTTCAATATATACGGTTTTATATTTTTATTTATCGTGATTATCGTTTATAGCTTAAGCTACACTAAGTGCTTCAAGTATAACTCTAAGTATGTCAATACTATGTAATCAAATCCATGCTTGTCTCTTACAATAACGTTAGCCCCAATTTTGACGAAACTTGTTCAACTCCAATTTCAATGCATCAGTGTATCTATTATCGCGATCCCAAATCCGAAAGCAAAGTGTGTAAAAAACTTCACATCTTAATTAGGGGAAAATTTGCTTCAATTTTTATAAGGTGAGAAGCGATGACGTCAGCCCTAATTTATTGACGACAATTAAAAGCTTTTGAATAATTATTATTTGATGAGTTATGGATTGGAGCCAACATTACTTTCGCGCGGAAATACGATCTAACTTCACGGATTCGGGGTACTCATTTCAATCAAACTATCTCCAAATATGTTTCATCACTCTTAACTCAATGGTCATACGGTCACTACCTCAAGTACAATGAGTGGTAATAGGGTCTTTATCTTTCATGAAAAAAAAAAAAAAAAAATCTGCCAATCAACGCTCACCGCTTTCCGCTCACACTCATGCATTCCTTGCCGGTCTCCGAGCCCGACGGCCGTTCGCGGCTATCGACGGCCGGTCGCCTGGAGCGACGGCCGGACCGCAGGACGGTTGCCCGGGCCGATTGCGGGACCAAAGGCCGGTCGCTCTCGCCGACGGCCGGTGGGCCTCTCCAACGGCCGTCCTGCCGACCGGTCACTTGGGCCGACGGCCAGCTCGAGGGCTGGTCGCCGGGGTGGGTCGGCCAATGAACGCACCGCGACGACCATTTACCCTTAGTAAAAAGTCCTAAATCTCTAAGTCACGAACGGTTTCTACACCTCTAACGGACGTCCGGACGGTGTCACATCCTTGGTTCAGAGGGAGGGCAATGTTAACCAAATATTCCTCAAATATTCCTTTTTAAATATCTATACCCGGTAGGTATAGATTTATAGGCAGATATTGAGATAACCAGTTAAGTCATCAACTAGTCAGGAATTGATACCCGACTGGTCGACCGACCTATACTCAGGTCGAATTGACCTAGTATCGGGTCGATCCTATTACCAGGTCAGACCCTAGTATTGGATCGGGTCTCAAAGCCCGTAACTATAAGTAGTCTCCTTTCCTTGGAGAAGATGTTACTCTTTTCCATACATTATATCATATCTCTGCTAGTAACCCAAGACAAGTCGTCTACTTGTCTGCTGCTACTTGTTTTCTTAGTAGAGTCAACTCTATCTTGCTTGTATGATAACTTTGTTGCTCCGCCCAGGTGTTCTCTTTTCTTAGATCGTCTTAGAGAGCGAGTGTATAATGATTTGTTTTAGAAGAGTTAATCGTCTGTGACAGTCGATGGACTTGGTAGTTGCTGCATCCTCGAGGTAATCTCTTGAGGAGTCGACTCCTAAATGTATGTTTATTTATAGACATTGTATACACCAATTGACCCCCTTATATGAATTATGCTCATCCAGATATAAATGTGAGCTCTAGTTACATATAAATGATCTGAATGTACGATGGTAAATATAATATTTTTATACCAATAGAACCATACAGTATCGTGTTGGACGTGGGCTATCCATGAAGAACGACGATGTCTTCTAAATCATATCAAGACTGTTTCCGTATCACAAGTGCGAACGGCTTTGAATTTCTGCTAGAGCCTTCCACACTTTTGAGCCACGACTACAGCTTGTATATGGTCACGACCGAGAACTTGATTTATCCCGTCTTTGAAGGTTCAAAATCCGTTGCTCCCATGCATAACAAACTGGAGGACAAGGAAATCTGGGCTGAAATCCATTATGTCATTGAGTTTGACGGTGACCCTCGTGTAATGGCGGGCGCATAGTACGGAAAGACAAACGCGAAGTATCAACAGCATGGGCAACAGAAGGTTTAGGTGGCCCCATTAATTCTGTAATGCAGTCTCTAAGTTCTGTTGCCGGCTCCAAAAACTTCAATGGACAAGGTGTAGAGAGAGAATGTGTTGTCGCACCACGAGATATTTTCGGCGTCGATGCCTTATGAGGTGAAACACAAAGAGCTGGAGACTCAAAGATGACCGGTATGGGCATGGCTGCTGCAACAGTCGCCTAAGTCCATGAAAAGAGATAGAGAAATGTAATTAAATCAAATTACGATTGAAGTTAACAACCACAGAAAATTTCTTAGATGAGCAGCTTTACTAATTACATACTTGTACCGGAAGTGCATCCTCAACTAACTCAGAATCATCATAAAGCTTTCTTTGTGGAGCGCCACCTTGACTTGATTCGTCTATCATGATACGGTTCTTCAGCAAGGAAGAAGAACATGCAGAGTGTGGTCGTTTATCACTATAAGGAGGACTATCCACAACATCATCATCGGTTGCCATTGTTGAATAGTCCATAGTTGATTGTGCAGTAGCTGCTGAGTTTATAATATGGCCCATTCCACTCTGCGAAATTGTGTATTGACTGTAGTCTAAAATCAAATCAGCAGAAGCTGCGCAACGGAAATTAAAATCATTGTCCGAAACCGAGACGGAATAGGACACCTGTATACAAATTCATTTTAGAGGAATCATGAACAAGGACGATATGCAATATGATATAGCCAAATCAGCTCGACTCGAGTTAAATCAATCCTGAGAGAACTAGCACCATCAACTACTACGATAAGATAAAAGGGCGAACACAAGCACGCTCTGAAATGAAATCAGTCCAAGACGAAACATTATTAATGAAATCATTTATTATAATCTACACAATATACATGACAAATTTGAATCTTATCTGGTGAGACCAATCTTGGTTAACTAGCCTAATCAAGCACTCTCTTCCTAGAAGCCTCTACGGCGCTACTAAGCTCTTCGTATTCTGAAGTTTTGAGTTCTTCAAAGAGCATTCTACGCCCCATGTTGTCTTCCCTATGGAAAGACAACAAGCCCTGACTGCGGCTTCGATGCAGCCGTTGAATCCAAGGGAGGAGCTCGTCCACCAAGAATCTATCAGATATATCATGCTCTGACCACGAGACTGGCAGTACAACATTCTCTGGTTCATTCACGACGTGCTTCTCACGGCTATCGTCGATGATGATCGTGTCATGCTCATTAAACTTTGAGTTCAGACCACCAAAAAGCATATCCACTGGTTTGAGGAAGAGATCCTTATTAGTCCCCTTCACCTAGAAGTTGGACAACTTATTCTGCGGTCCACAAACCTTGACAACCTCACATGAGTTCTGCCCCCAAAGAAGGTACGGGGATGGCACACCCAGAACAAGTAGTCACATATGGACTTCGTGGTCATAAACCATCGAACTCCATACGGAGACGTATGCAACTTCACTCAACTCACGAAGGAAATTAAGGCAGAAGGGCCGAACGAAAACGGCCTTGGGACCAATCGGAGCGGGTAGGACAGAGGAATGTGCACTCGCGACCATGTTGTAAACTTGGTCCTTTGGCATAAATCTCTTCTCCTTGCAGACATAGAGAATACCGTTCAAGTCCATGTTGACATTGAGCCACTTGCATGGCACCCTTGAAGGAATAGAACGAGGGACATCCTCCATGGCTGCAACTACCGGACTGTGCGAATGACTCATTCCATGTTCAGAAGGGGAGCAGACAAATGTTTAGACAATTAGGTACTGCACTGCCACATTTCAAGACTGACCATCGCTATAACACTCAGAAATCCGATATCTAAACAATGCGATCACACTTAACTCATAAGGAAAGGAGTGAATGTAAATGAGATTTTGGTACGAGAGGAGCTTATCGGCGCCTCTGATTGAGTTTCAGCTGTTTGTGAATCTCGTACGGCGGTCGAGGATGGAAGAGGAATGTGAACCTCGAGCAAGATTGAATCTGAACTGTGACCTTCATTGTGATCATCTTGCGCCGTGTTACTTGCCTTTGCATGAAAAGGACTCATTGGAGTAGTGTCTTCAATAGGGGAGACCTCATGAGACGAACATACATTCGGTAAACTTTGCAAATCAATAGAGCTCGCGTAAAATTCAGAGGGAGACAATGTCTAAGAAAATATGATTGTATTCCAAACTTTGCGTTCAAAAATGAGCCTCATTTACAAAAAGTATTTACACGATGAACACTAAGTCAAATCTAACAAAACTGTCCTAGGGAGATATATATACTAGGCTACCAACAACTCTCCAAGGCTTCTGCAGGCAAACCGCCATTAGTCGTGGGAGCAGTTCAACTCGAGTTGAGTTAAATGAAAGACTAGATCATGGAAATCAACCTGATTCGATAACGTTCGTATCGAGAGTCTCATCATGAGTTCCTATCTGCTCTTCATCATCAACCGCCTTCATTTCCACATGCACCTGGGTCCGAGGGTTTGGAGGGATTTGCTTGGCCTTGACCTCTACAATCCACTTGATCGATATTGCCCGCGGGTGCTGGAGCTGCAGTCGACTCGAATGGAATGCTTGAGAGGGACTCTCGACCAGATGCCTGTCAAGCTGCACCGCTGTTGGAAGACTTAGTGGCCCCGTGAGTCAAAAGCAGAGGTTCACTATGGCTTCGTTTGAGCGCGGAGTGGCTTTGCTTCAAGGCTCATGAGCGCTTGGACGACCATCGTGGGTGTTTTCTCGAAGGCTTGCGACATCATTATGGTTCATCGCTTATCATCCCCCAGTCTCTCAATTCTACGTTTTTCGCGCTCTTCAGGGGAAACGTAGAGGCGTGAGCGTTAAGCGGTGAGCGTAGAACGGTGACGAGACAATCTTGACTATTTTATAACATTTTTCTTACAAAGTAAAGTACTCTAGTATCACTTAATTTTGTATTGTACTATTCTGAAATGTCTATTTTTAGGGTTTAGGGTCCCTAATTCCGTGGTTTAGGTTCTTCTTTAAATGTCGGTCCCACCTTGCAAGAATATTTCATTCGCATTGTCTTGAAGATTTTATGTGAATATATTGAAATTAGGGCTGATATCATCATATTGATTAACGTGTTAATTGGAAAAAAGACTATTTAAGATTAAACTGAACATATGTATTAGGTAATCCTAAAAATTGTTTTTGGGTTTAAGGTTTAAGGATAAATTAGGGCTGACGACATCCTGAAAATACAACAAAAATTCAACGAAAGCAAAGAACCCTAGAGATCCATACTACATCCTCGGATGCTACCTCTTATGTAACGCGCTGCTCACATGAGCCCTACAAGGATCAAACCCGCACCTTCGTTGTGCAAACATAGTGTCTTCCCATCTACCTTGTGTGATTACATGCAGTGTTGACTACTAGGATTCGTCACTTTCGCCGCGTGTATTTCACTCTGCAAATTCTTCTTGAGGGCATAGCTCATGATTACGATTCGTGAACAAATCAATTTAAAATTATTGAATACTGCGCATGTTGTGAAACAATAATGATAAAGGAAATAATATAAATGGTAAAAGGTTATATAATTCGATTTTCAGTAGTAAAAAATGTCTCATCGTTTCATCTAATGATGTAGGCAGTTCAGACATAACGATGGCATAGCGGAGGTCCGGATTCGATCCCCATCGGGCTCGTTTGAGCATTGCGTTGCGCACAAGGCAGCTATCCTGAGCTAATAGGGAATAAATAAAAGCCCCTACACACATTGACAAATATAGCATAGCGATGACCTATAAGAACTTGTATATGTTTTAAAATTTGAAATGTCATTTGAAATAATTGGGTGTGACAAGTTAACCCAACATATAGATCGATTACAGAATTGGACATTAAAATTGTTCAATACAGTTGAAGGTTTCAATACTGGCAAATTCACTTGTATGAAAATGTAAATCATATCAAAGTAACAACTGGTAGGGTAAGGCAACTCATGAGAATTGGCCCTATATAGTCAACTTGACCATAGTAAAAAAAAAAACACACACACTACGATGAAGGTGAAGCACCATTGCATTGATGGTCACAATGATCTGCCTCTAAGTCAATGTACCTAAGCACACCAGCTCTAAAGCATCGGCGTGAAGAATTTGGTACAAATGGAGTTAAAACTGCGACGAAGGCCTAAGCAACATGCTCCGCATATGAGGGTAGAACATGTGTGGGAGGTGGGCTATTGAAGAGATGAGCGTTTCGGGTCAAGTGTCTTGAGATGTCTGCATATCTAAAAATTCATAACCTGTCAATACTATGAACCTAATACGGACTTTGAATTCACAAAAAGTCATTGAATTGAATTGACTACACACCAATATAAGTGCGTGGCTTCTTTAGATACGATTCATCCGAGTCGTAATCGTTACCAGAGGCTGATTCCCCAGTTTCTTCTTCCAACGGTTTAGGGTGTTTGAAGGTGGCCAGGAGTCCCTCAAAAATCTCCTCATCTGCCTAAAAATCAAGGAGGTGACCATTGGAGCGTGCACATGCGATGATTGAAGCACCTGCACATTTAGAAATCTACATGACTATTGGAAATATCAATTTGCAAAATATTTATAAATGGGAACTTGAAGGTTTACCAGTACTAGTGCTGAAGTCAAACACGATTCCCCCATCGTCCTTGAGGCAATTCATGAAGCACTGCAAAAACGATGGATCCTTCTCACGTGAGCCCCGCTACGGCTTCCCGTTAGTGCGGTAGGTAATGAAACCCGCGTCATAAAAGTTACTGACCATGTCATCCTCGTCATGTATGATGGCGACTCTTGCATATGCTTGCGCCACTTGTCGTATATTGAACATCTTCACGAAGTCCTTACGAACATAGACGTTGATGGTAAAGTTATGGGTCTGCAATAAGCAATTCAAATTAAGAAACAGTAGTGTTGAAATGAGACAAAGATTAAATCAAGTGCAATATTTGAAGTATACCTCTCTTGTAGTAGCGCCAGGTTTAACCAAAGGAAGGGGTTATAAGCCCACCACTCTCGCACAATCCGGAAATTGTAAGTACTAGCACAATCATGCAGGATGCGGTCAATTTTTGTGTCTTTGGGGTGCATAATAAGGATAGTTCCAAGGTCAGTCAAATGGTATGAGGAGACAAACATAGACTCGAAGTAATACGAAGCACCTTTGTTCTAGACAGGAACTGCGTCTGGCGAGACACCAAGCACGGGCAAGTTCCCGGGAACGTCAGTAAAGATAAGGTCAATCCCGAGGTGTTTGGGCTTGTACTCCAACTTCTTGCAAGAAAAGTCCCTACCCTTTCCAATCTGTGGATTAGAAACAAAGTAATTAAAAACAAATGAACATGATAGAGTAACTTCAGTAAGAAAGCAATCCATAGTTAGAGAGAGATTTACCTTCTTCATGTGTTCAACCATAGCCGGGAAAAGCCTCTACCTAGCATGCACCCTTTGTAGACTGCTCAACCGATGCGGCCGTGTCTCCTTTCTCAAGGAACATAGGGAGTGTAACGGTGATAGGATAAGAGGAAGTACTACCCACATTTTTGGGAATGACTATGAGATGCATGGGTCCTTTAGATTGTGCCGGTCTATGTGACTGAGGGGATTCACGAGGGGCTGACGACGATGGAGGAGTAGATCCCACGTTCGAAACCCCACCCTCAGATGCTTGTGTCAACCCCCGTGCATGCCTTTGTGGCACAACTGCCTTACACCACGCCCACCGTTGTTGACAACCGTCCCGTAGTGCTACCTGTAGTGCCACAGTAGCGGCATCGACCGATTCCGCTATCTGCAGAAGATGCTTCTCTTCCTTGTGAAGATGGTGAGTTTGAGATTCTAGAAACCAACCACCGGTCAACAATAAAGCCATCTTCAACCGCTGCCTCTGAACATGGAAAAAAATCAACACAGTTTCTTCTTCAAGTTCGGGACTTGGAACTCAGAAGGAATGCTCAGTGTAGCGAGACCACCCCTAGCAACGAGCTCTTCTTTGAGATATCTACAAGGAGTAAAATCACTTAGAAAGACTTGAAAATTTTTGTTGTTAACAAGAAAGAAAATACGAAATGGCGTGGTCGAACCTGAACATCAATCGCTTCTTGATTTGAGCACCCCCGCCAATATTAGCGATGTGGGAGCCTTTAATGAACTTAGGGTTGGCTTTGGGCCCTACGTAAGCATCAAAAGCCTTATCTCATAAAACAAGACGCCATTTTTCGACGTACTCTTCGGGCATCAAGATCGCGTCAAGGTTTGGAATGTACGGATTCTCTTGTCGGAAGAACTTGTCCACCTCCTCCTTAAGATACGTTGCTAACTGTGGTCAACAATTGAAGTTAAAGAAGGTCGGTATATATTGTTATGGACATGATGTGTAACGAATGTGATTGAGTGAAGAATAAGTACCTACGACCAGAGTGCTGCACGAGCAAGCCATGCCTCCAACACCTTGTCTTTCATCTCGACCGGATTCGGAAAGCAAACAATACGTTGGAATGCCGGACTGTTGTTCCACCAACGAAGCAACACAGTTTTCATTTCTTTCGAAACGTTGGTGGTGGCGACCTTCTAGAGGCGCTCCTGCGACATCTTGGGATCCTTGTGACGGCTATGATGAAGGCTGATTTACATCCAAATACGAGACAGAGATGGAAAAATTACATAGAGGGGTGTGGACAAACGAGCGAGAGAAAACACTAAGTTTAGTCAACAGAATACATAACTCTTGCTCGAATTCTTTTCCTAACTCTAGATTAGCAATGGCAAGCATTTTGTCAAAATCCTTTTGTCGGATTCGTTTAATCTCAGCCTTGAGAGCCTCGTCCATGGCCGTCTATACTCCTTGCGTTGTCCTCATGTTTACGGGAGTGTCCTTGTAGTACTGGGCTTGGGCTTCGTCAATGACCTTAGCACATTGCGTCTGGACGAACTAGGAACGCATGTTAAACAAAGTAAAAAGAATATTTGAAAGTGAATTCGTACAAAAGATATGAATAATGAGGCACCGCATAGAGGAACTTGATGAAGACATCGTTAGTCACAAAGTACCAAGATTGCCTTAGCGTATCTTTTGCAAAGTAACAGTACTTCCAATCCTCCGGAGAGATCAAGGGTTTCCATATTTGAATTGGCATCTTGCCAAACTTGCGCATGCGTTGCAATCTTGATGGCAGGCTATCTTCGACATGATCATGCTCTATGGACCTGTTCATGAAGCAAGTTCATAAATATATATTGTGTTTACAATACACTACAATCTAAGTATATTATAAGAAATCAAGCTCACCAGTTGATGTTGTTCATAGCTTCGATTACTTTGTATTCTGCACGTCTGTCTAGGACAATGCAGTCGACAAAGAAATACCAATCCAGATCATCTCTACGCATCTGCTCAATGTATCGCATCCAAGATTCCTCTCGTAGACGTAGAAGTATTTGCCACTGAACTGGCAAAGGTCCGGATCCGCTTGCAATGAGTTTACGAATCGATTGTTTGCCGCTTTCTAATGAGGGTTATTTCAAACCGCATCATTGTCCTTCACCAGCCGCCGCTTCCCGTTCTTGCTGAAAGGAGAAACATATAGAACGCGATCACCTCTCGATAACCTTTAACAAACTCGTTTGCCAACTTGCAAACATTTGTTTCTATAATGGGACGGACCTTGGGGTAACACAAGAGGCGACAGAGGGGAATACGAAGACGAGATTTCTCGACAGGTTTTATTATCAATCTAGATATGGTGTTGATAGATTTCGCCTTTTGTTGAGCTCGTAAATTGTCGGCGCTCCACATGCGATCCATCAGAGCCAAATGACTTGGCATTTTAATGGCCCCAATCTCTACAATATCTGAGTTTGAAGGAGGTTCCATGGCAGCTCTAACAACAAGATTTGCTGCCACCAAGGATGTAATCCCTTGGGCAACATCGTCATCATTGCGCAAAGGCTGTATATCCGGAATGATTTCTTGAATATTGTCATCTTCATCTTTGTCAATGGGAGATTGTGAGGTAAGTTGTAGGCGTTGTGCGGTATGAGTCTGAGCAGTAGTCAATAGCGGACCTAACTGTTGTCCACCATGACGTCCTTGAGTTGTTGCCATGTCGTTAGAAGTGCTCTGAGATGATAGCGGAGCGATTGATAGTGGGGTCTGCTTAGAAGTACCAAAGAAATTTAGTAATCAACAATGATAAATAATATAGAAGTGAAGTCAGATAAATTTAAATGAAAATTACATGAACTATGTCATGAGATCTTGTAATTAATCATCTAAAAACAATGTCACCAAGGTGTGAAGTATCATTCTAGCTAGACTTTGCCGCAATACTCTTAGAACAACGTGGAGCAAGTCTGGCTCGTGCTTGAGCTTCTTTGCACAATTGCTTAGTGCGTGCCCTCCAATCCTGCATGTAAGTAGCTTGTGGATCTTCAACAACGGTCACTGACGCCGTCAAGGTTGATTGGATAGAGTCAGTGTTAGTATCTGAAGTAGCAGCTAGAAATGCCCAAACCAATGTTCGTATACTCACTACGTCTAAGACTCTAGCTTGCATGTTAGATAAATTGCTATCGCTCTCTGACTCCGAATAAGAGTCCTCTGGTTCGAAGTCAATGGATTCCTACATCAGCAAACACAACAAAAATTGTCGACGTCAGCAAGATATTCTCAATGATATGAGAGAAGAAATAATTTGTTAGCCACTCTAAGTATGTAAACAAATGGACCCATAAAAGAATAAAGTAGTATTGAGTTGTTTTAAGTCTCCCAATACAATGCAAGTTCAAAAAATATAAACTACTAATTATTTCAAACATTGGATTGAAAAAATAAAATTAAATTGAGAAAGCTAAATGGTTGAATTCACCTACAACCGTTATATACTCAATTGCAATATAAAACAAAAAGCAAATTCACATTTGAGTTCAAAATGTAAATGAATCATTCTCAAAGTCTTCGAGTAGCCATTTCGTCAGCAAATTTGACAAAGACAGAAAAAAATGTCACTCTTCCCTATCAGACTTCATTCGGAAACACAAAAAATAGATAATAGTAATCGCATTAGTGACAAAGTTGTAAAACAAATTATCAACTCTAGACGTAGTGTCAGACCTTAGAAACAAACAGTACAGACCCCTCAACATCCCAATGTAAGCAAATATAGCATAGCAATGGAGTTGCCAACCTGTATAGTCCAATACATGACAAGAAAAAAAATAGTTTTGTCAACGATTCCGAGAATTCAGTAGGGTTCCCCACATTCTGCTAAAAAGAACACGCATTCGCGTCGCGCTACCTAAGAGATTACTCTCCTCGGTACACGGCGATTTTGATGGCTACATCTATGCAGCGAAAGTCTTTCCTCGACATCAACGCCGACAGATCATTGGTCCTCACAGCGATACCATCGGTCATTTCCTTGGCTATAGTGCGTGCTAATGGGACCATCGGTCACCAATAAATAAATGCTTTAGATTAGATTTATATTTATATCTACTAGGTCCATTACTTTTCACTAAATATTAATGCATTTGAGCATAAAAAATTTCCTCCAGGCTATAGAAATAATTTACTTAAAATAAGTACTGAGCATTTCGAATAAACTAATTGACTATGGTGTTGAATACTCAATGAGATTATCATAAAAGTTGTGCACAAGAACAAATCCTCGCATTGGGAAGGAACACCTATTTTCAAGCATTCAGAGCATTTCCTTGTTCCCAATTCAATGAAGATGCTGCTTAAACTATAGCATTTAGCGTAAAATTAATGAATGTGATGATCCCATGTGTCTTTAGAGTTATCCTAGAATTCCCAACTAAATGGTATGGGTGGACACCTAGAAGGACAGATCTACTATTGTTGTTTTTTGCCCAGCCATGATTGCTACTTACTGGATTTGATATCAGACATTCCTTGTAGATACATCCTTTCATTGTGATTGCATTTGAGGACTACTCGAGTGTAGTTTCCTAAACCCTTCATTCACTCACATGCGACATTGACACATCACCATCCTAAAAACAACAAGATAACAAACCAAAATTTAAGAATGCAATGAAATAAAAAAATTAAATTTTCCTTTACACCTTGGACAATCGCGCCGCCACAAACACATCTCCCCAATAACATAAGTCATTTCCGGGCAACCATCTCACATTAACTTGGACATTTCTTATAGTATGTTGCAATTTCTATTTAATAGACCTAGAAAAGAAGGCTTCAAGTCGTCTCTAAATGCGTGGCACGATAACTATCAGCAGCTGCTTTGTTCACGTCCTCACGGTCAGCCCATGGGAACTCATTATTTTCTACCAACCAGCATTGAATGAAGCCATTAGGGTGTTTATAAATAATAAACTGAGGAGGATATTTTGAACCTACGTCCTGCCCAAGGTTTGAGATTAGTACTAGTGAGCGTTCCGGTTCTAATTCCACTTTGTCATTTTCTTGATTGCCATCCATTGCATTCCGTTCTCCCACTTCACGATCTTGAGTTGCTCCATGTCCATCTGCTTCATATCGCTGAGGCTAAACACCAAAGGTCTCATCAACGAATGTCTTCATATCAACCCACTGAACAAACCCATCAAAACATTTAAGACAGTACATCACGTCAAGTATAACACTTAATTCAAACCCAGTCTAGAATTTAAAGAAACTCTTTTGATATCTTTGTCCACGCTCTCACGTTCAAATTCTTCAGATCCACTCCTGCTCACCAATTGCTTTCTAGACTCTTGCTCCTTCTCTCTTTCATTCTAATCATCTTGTTCTCTTGCGTCTTTACCCCCACCATTCTCAGTAATGGCGTCCAAGATCAACGTTTGCATCTTTACAGTCTTTCTAAACCTCCCTAGGAGGAACTCATCAATTGTTTCTTCTATATCTGGTAGATGATCCTCATCACATACATTGGGCGCATCTTTCTTCCGCATCGCACTCCGTCGCAAAGCTTTCGATCCTGAAAACTTTGTGCCACCTCTTCTCTTCTTCTTCCCTCGTCCTCCATCCTTCCCTCTTTCTAGTTGACTACTGTCACCTTCCATTGTGATCAATTACAAACTGCTACCGCTTAAGACACAATATTCTAGAATGCGTGACTGTGAGAATACAATGAGATCATACAACATACACTAAAGAGACTAACGTCTGTAGAAACAAAGAGGATTACCACTTTTGACCCGATTACTTTATACTATTTGCATGCGCCGTTCTTAAAACCCTAACTACTCAAAACACGTATCCAAAAAACACTCATAGCCACTTCAGAATCTCCTAATAGTACAAAATAGGTTACTGTGATTCTGTGTCTGACAATACATTCTAATTTATTTTCAAATTGCCATTCTTGGCCTCAAATTTTCTGACAGAGGCGCCCGCCGTCACAAATTCAAATCTCAATTCCTTAATTAGTGACCCCATCTTCAAATTTGTGCTTCTTAAATGCACTTGTTCAAGATTTGAACAATGCGGTTACATTATACGTTTTACATACGTATACATCTATGACATTATACTTTCAAATTCACGCCAACAATCACCCCGTTTCAATATCTTCAACTAAAATTAGTTGCAGCTCTTTTTTATCTTTACTAATTACATTAGTACATTATTTGAGTATATAAACATCGCCACAGGAACTATTATCTCTTTCGTACCACTCGTATTTCCAATCTCTTGCACTAGTTTCCATCATGGCTTCCTCCTCTGTTCCTCTTTGTCCGGATTTGATCGAGATTAAGTCAGTTGCCGCTAATGTCCCAGTCTGCCTTCCCTCGGGCCCTGATGGTGTGGCTAAAGTCACCCCTTCCTCGCTTGCAATCCGCTTTGACTATGATGTCTCTACATTGTGGTTAGAAACCGAGGTTCTTGATCCATACACTTATCATGTCCAATACTCCACGGTTGTAGAACGTGTTGTTTTAGATAATAACGCTACTGTGTGGAAGCTGAAGTCAAGATGTATCGCCTATATGGTTTGACAAAGTCAGTTATGAACGCCTCCACTCAACTTCTAACACCTCATAGCTCCTCTACGATTTCCACTGTTGGTCCCGTCTTTGCTCGTGTCAAGATTGAACCAGGTAAGCGTGTCAGCATCAATATATCAGATTCATCTGATGACGAACGAAAGTCATCCATTCCACCCCGTTGATCTTCTGCGAAGCTTCCTTCCATCTCCATATTTCTCAAAACTCTTTTTAGTCAACACCCTCTTCCTTACCCTCTCCCTCACCATCTTCTCAAACACTAAAACACAAAAACATTCTCCCATATCTACGCAAACTTGGTAGCATGCCCGGTAGCAAGAATATACTCAAGAAAGTAGACTTCAATTCCATCCGTACTCACATAGTATCTTTTCTGCCTCCATCATGCAACGGAGATGCCCTATATGTCTTCCCATCGACACTTCCTTCCGCTGTACTCAAGAATGCAAGGTCAATGGAAGGGATGGACAAACGGTATGACGGACATGTTTGGACTAGGACGATGACAACTAACATCAGCAACGCATTGGGCTTGTCATTTCGGTATTCAAATTGCGTAGGTCATCTCCAATGCCACAATGACAAGTGTCCTTTCTTGGAACGCCCAGATCGTGCGATGGGAGTCAATGAGGTGGAGTTTCAAGGTATCACCATAGAACCTTTTCAGTAAGCAACCCGCTCCCCTCATCGTCCACCCTGGTCTGTAAGATTTGCAATGAACCTCCAGTCTACGTTGATCTGTGTCCTGCCAAAATCTTCTACGTCTTTGGAGATGGCATTCCAGAGCGTGCTTGTGTGCATATTGGTACCCACGAGCATCTTGTCTAAGTCGGAGACTATAGATGCGCACGTCAAATGATAGATGGGTTAATCAGCATGTTGACCGCAACCTCCAAGCAACAATTTCCAAAATTGTCTTGGAGACGAGCAAGGACGTAGTTGGTAACATTCTTCTACGTGACGAAGATGACCCTATATCCTGCCACCTAATTCTTGAAGAACTTGAGCCAGTCTTTGATCAATGAAAACTCTTGTCCTCTCCTAGCTTGCGGAATTGTATCTACTCTTTCAAGTACATGCGCAAATTTGGCATCCTTGATGGCATCACGAAGCTCAGAGGACTCAGCAACTGGGCGTATGTCCAACGCAACATGTTCCCAGGCCAAGGAGACGATTCTGACAAAGTCTCCATATTTAAGATGTCAGAAGTTGGACCCGGTAGTGGTGTCGACCTCGTCCGCCGGATGCAGCCTAGAGGCGACCTCTCCAATGCGTGGATGATGTTTGACCATGTCAAACGGGTCAAGCCATGGACTACCATGGCGTGCCATGCGTACGATCCCAATTACCAGCGCATTCTAACCATTGCATGCTCAGATTTTCAATCTGAAGATACTCAAGCTCAACTCGTCTTCTGGAGGAATCTCAATCAGGTCATGGCTAGGCACGGAGTACCTGAGCCTAAGTTCCAAGGATTTATGGCTGACAGTGCTCAAGCCAACTTGAACGCAGTGCGCATTTGTTTACGCCTCTGGATATCTTTCAATTCCCATGGATGACCAAGAACGTACTTGTTACTTTCATTGGACACAATGACTAGAGACTCACACCAAAAAGTACATCGTCCACAAATCAGAGGATCAACATAGGGTCCTTTGTAAGCAGTACAAGGATGCTCGTTCGTCCGATGAAGCTGAGACCCGGTATTTGGCAATCAGAGCATGGTGGTCATCCTCAAACGCCACCTCGGAGAATGGTCTCTACCACCTAGGTCTATGGCTTTCGTACTGGCATCACCGCTACAAACAATGAGGTGAATTCATGGAACTGGTAAGTACATGCTTACTACGGTAATTTTCAAGTTATAGTTACTTTAATTTGGATAAAAAGTAAGTTCATTGTTTCTAGTGATGAAAATTAAATTTTAAAAAAAATCTATATTTAGGAGGTAGTTTCGTCAACAAAAGTGCCTCTTACTACACCTTGAGCTTGACATCAATACTTATGTACAATGCAGGAAAAAAAATTATCTCCAGAAGAGCTAGCTGAGATGCCATCCTGCAACCTTGCCCCCTCTCAAGGTTGTCATACCGGGCGGGCACCACGCCCGCTCGTCCGTCCGCCTTGTCCGTCCGATAGAGCTCTCGCTCGCCCGATACGGTCAAACCTCTGTTGACTTTTAATTTAGGTAAAAAAACGAGGACGTGGCAAGGGTTTGGGTAAAATCAAGCCACTTGGCCGCCACGTATGCGCCACGTATGCGCCACGTATGCGCCACGTATGTGCCACATAGGCTTAGGACAGGGCGGATGAAAGGGGTTAGGGGCGGGTGAGGGGGGGTGCAGGGCGGGGGAGGGGGGGGCGGAGTGAGGGGGAGGGTAGGGCGGGTACCGGGGGTAGGGCGGAGATCGTAAGGGGGAATGAGGGGAGTGAGGGTGAGGGGGTGATGGAGGTGAGGGGGTGAGGATGAAGGGGGGTGGGGTGGGGTGAGGGGGGGTGATATGAGGGGGGGTGAGGTTGACGGGGGGGTTGAGGATGAGGGGGCGGGTGAGGGGGGAGGAGAAAAGAAGAAAGGGAGGAGTGTGGAGAGAAGAGGAGAGAAGGGGAGGAAGTGGAAGAGGAGTAGAATGATGGTCAATCCAATCATTGGAAATCCAAACATTCCCTCACTTTATCCGGGATACTCCAAATCCCGGCTTTAATGAGGGAAAGTTTGGATTTGTTTGTCCCCATGATTAATGATGCTTGTTTGCAAAACACAAGATTGGTGAGAGAGATGGCAAATTTTTTTCAAAAAGCTACGTGGGGTGGGTGAGAAGGAAGGGGCGGGTTACGGGGGTAGGGGAGGGGCGGATTACGGGGGGGGGGCGGGTACCATGGGGGGTAGGGCGGGCTGGGGGGGGATAGGGCGGGTACCATGGGAGGTAGGGCGGGTACCATGGGAGGTAGGGCGGGTCTTGGGGGAGTAGGGCGGGTACCGGGAGGGGTAGGGCGGTCTTGGGGGGGATAGGGCGGGGTGCACCGTGGGGGTAGTAGGGCGAGTACCGGGGGGTAGGGCGGGTACCGTGGGGGTAGGGCGGGTACCGGGGGGTAGGACGGGTACCGTGGGGGGTAGGGTGGATATCGGGGGTAGCGCGGGTACCGGAGGGGGTAGGGCGGGTATTGGGGAGGTAGGGCGGGTACTGTGGGGGGTAGGGTGGATACCGGGGGGTAGGAGGGTACTGGGGGGGTAGGACGGAGATGGTAAGGGAGAATGAGGGGAGTGAGTGTGAGGAGGTGAGGGAGGTGAGGGGGGTGAGGATGAGGGGGGGGGTGGGGTGAGGGGGGGTGAAGATGAGGATGGCGGTGAGGTTTAGGGGGCGGGTGAGGAGGGAGGAGAAAAGAAGGAAGGGAGGAGCGGGGAGAGAAAGGGAGGGAAGAGGAGAGAAAGGGAGGAAGTGGAAGAGGAGTAGAATGATGGTCAATCCAATCATTGGAAATCCAAACAATTCCTCACTTTATCCAGGATACTTCAAATCCCGGCTTTGATGAGGAAATGTTTGGATTTGTTTGTCCCATGATTAATGATGCTTGTTTGCAAAACACAAGATTGGTGAGAGAGATGACAAATTTTTTTCAAAAAGCTACGTGGGGTGGGTGAGAGGGAAGATGCGGGTTACGGGGGGTAGGGGAGGGGCGGATTACGGGGGGGGGGCGGGTACCATGGGGGGGTAGGGCGGGTACCGGGAGGGTAGGGCGGGTACCCGGGGAGTAGAGCGGAGATGGTAAGGGAGAATGAGGGGAGTTAGGGTGAGGACGTGAGGGAAGTGAGGGGGGTGAGGATGAGGGTGGGGTGAGGTGAGGGGGGGGTTGGTGTGAGGAGGGGGTAAAGATGAGGGGGGGGTGAAGATGAGGGGGGGGGGGTGAAGATGAGGGGGGGGGGGTGAAAATGAGGGGGGTGAAGATGAAGGGGGGGTGAGGTTGACGGGAGGGTGAGGATGAGGGGGCGGGTGAGGAGGGAGGAGAAAAGAAGGAAGGGAGGAGCGGGGAGAGAAAGGGAGGGAAGAGGAGAGAAAGGGAGGAAGTGGAAGAGGAGTAGAATGATGGTCAATCCAATCATTGGAAATCTAAACATTCCCTCACTTTATCCGGGATAATCCAAATCCCGGCTTTAATGAGGGAATGTTTGGATTTGTTTGTCCCATGATTAATGATGTTTGTTTGCAACACACAAGATTGGTGAGAGAGATGACAATTTTTTTTCAAAAACTACGTGGGGTAGGTGAGAGGGAAGATGCGGGTTACGGGGGGGAGGAGGGGCGGATCACGGGGGGGAGGGGCGGGTACCATGGGGGGTAGGGGGCGGGTGCAGGGAGGGTAGGGCGGGTACCGGGGGTAGAGCGGAGATGGTAAGGGAGAATGAGGGGAGTTAGGGTGAGGACGTGAGGGAAGTGAGGGGGGTGAAGATGAGGGTGGGGTGAGGTGAGGGGGGGGGTTGGTGTGAGGGTGAGGTAAAGATGAGGGGGGGGGGTGAAGATGAGGGGGGGGTGAAAATGAGGGGGGTGAAGATGAGGGGGGGTGAGGATGAGGGGGGGGTGAGGATGAGGGGGGTGAGGGGATAGAAGAGGAGAGAAGGGAAGGCATACTCAATACAATCGTAGAAAAGTCAAACATTCTTCCCTCTATATCCGGGAAAGTCCAAATCCCGGCTTTAGTGAGGAATGTTTGGACTCCATTACCTTAAAAATACCCCGTAGGTGGAAGAAGGAGCCAAGGGGGGATCCAAGGAAAGAGAGAAATGAAGTTTCCGTATTTCCCCCTCTTATTCAAAATTGCCCCACTACAAACCAATTCCCTCCTCTATTTCAAAGTCGAGCTACCACGTCCCAAAAAAAATGATATTCTTAAAATGTGTGCTATTTTTCTCCAATCCCACCTTCTATTATGTTTAATTCATTCTTTTTCCCAATGCTATATTACAAATAAATTTATCATCCTAATGGTTTAATCATATATTTGATTTTACGCTCACAATTTATATTAGGACTAGAGAATGTACTTGTGGGTGGTATTATGTTTATTTCATTCTTTTTCCCAATATTATATTACAAATAAATTTATCATCCTAATGGTTTAATCATATATTTGATTTTACGATCACAATTTATATTAAGACTAAAGAATGTACTTGTGGGTGGTATTATGTTTATTTCATTATTTTTCCCAATATTATATTACAAATAAATTTATCATCCTAATGGTTTAATCATATATTTGATTTTACGATCACAATTTATATTAAGACTAGAAAATATACTAGGTAGTATTATGTTTATTCCAATCTTCTTCAAATAACATTCTATTTAAAAAAATTAAAAAAATTAAAACAACATTTAAAAAACGCAGCACGTGTCCTTACTCCCTCTCCTATCCCACCTCCCATCCCCTTTCCCCCTCCCCTACCCCCCCTTTCCCCCCTCCCCCTACCCCCCCCTTATACCTCCCTCTACCCCCCCCCTCTACTCCCCCTTAACCCCCCTAACCCACCTTATCCCCTTACCCCCCCCTTCCCAACCCCCCTTACCCCCCCCCTTCCCAACCCCTAACCCCCCTGCACTCGCCCCTACCCCCCGTACCCCCTCCCCTACCGCACCCCCCCCCGCCCTATCCTCCTCCCACGCCCCTACCCCCGCCTCCCGCCCCTACCCCCTTCCCCGCCCTACCCCCTTCCCCCCCCCGCCCCTTCCCCGCCCCTTCAACCCCTCACCCGCACCGCACCTCAGTCACCCGCCCCCTCCCCCTCACCCGCCCCGCTACCAATGTAACCCGCCGCCTCAAAAGTTCACCCGCCCCTCAAAAGTTCACCCGCCCCCTCAAAAGTTCACCCGCCCCCTCAAAAGTTCACCCGTCCTAACAAAAGCTCAACCGCCATGGCACGATTTCACCCGCCCCGACGCCACGATGGACTTACATGTCACATCCTACGTGGCTTTTTACTACAAAGTTTCTTACCCATGAAAAAATTACACGCCCCTTTCAAACAAGGTGGGCGGGCACGCCCCGTCCGTCCGGGACAACTCGTACGTCCGTTTTGTCCGCCCGATTGCCTCAACACGCCCGATATGACAACCTTGCCCCCTCTTTGGATAGTTCTGGCAGCGATAGCGGTATCAACTGTTGCCCTTCTATTTCACGCGACGGTGAGGATTTGCGACCCGGTCCTCTCCCAATCCTTGATCGGTCCGACTAGAGGATTAAGTATTGCAACCCACTAAGAAGGATCTTACCTTGTTTGGGAAGGCGATCATTGAAGTCTGTCTTCTAGATGAAGCCTGCAATGAGAACCTTCTCAGCGATAAAGATGTTGGTGAAATGTTCATTTCTGAGCACGATTCTTTGCAGCTCATGATGATGACGTGACCTCTTTCGCAAACTCGTCTCGAAGGCGGTCAACTCGTCTCTGATATTGTGATTCTCTGCTCTGAGGCCGCTCAAAATAGCACTTTCGACAATTCGGGGCTTTAATGGGTTCCTTAGAATCCCTACAAGTCCATTTGTCGTAGACCCCTGTCTAAGGAACAACCAACTGGGTCACGGCTCGGATCAAAGACCTTGTGTCAAGCCCTGTTTTTCGATTGAGTGCTCAATATGTTTAAATGCGCATTAAGAATAAGTATAGTGTCTAGAATCCGACCTAAGTATGTGATAGGCCGTATACTATAAGGCAAATAAGTTTAAATATTTATGCGTTAAATCTTAGAATGAAATTTTGAATAAGAAGGACGGGTTCATGACCCCTTACTCGGCACTCGAACTGCGAGGACGTACTGTCAGAAGCCGGACATGGTTTAAAGACGGCGGATGAAGGCCAGAGTGGGTGGAAGGACAATAATAACGCGGGGTGCCAAAGACGGCTCCTTACGAGGACGGTCATGATGGCGGACGGACAGGTTATTATGGCCGGATACCAATCCGACCCTCCCTATAAAACGCGACCCGTCCGCTCTTGTCGTCACATACCTTCTTGCTTTCCTGCTTTCTTGCCTTCTTGCGATCCTGCTTTCTGCCTTCTCGCTTTTCGTCCTACTGTTCCGATCCGGCCCCCTGGCCGATCTCAGCCCAGCAACTCATTACTTTTTGTCGTTTTTCTTTCCGATGGCAGGATCAGCATCTGCTTCCGCTCCGACGCAGGAGGAGCTCAAGATCTCCATCAAGCTGGTGCTCCCGACCATTCTGGCCGAGGAAGAGGAGAAGAAGGCCTTGATCGAAGACCTCAATCAAACGGGACTTTCCGGCATGCTGGACACCCCGTGGGGATTGCGTGATGCGGGGATGGTGCGCGAGATGAGACCGGCGCGACGAACCAGTTTGAGGGGACGATCTGAAGCAAACCACCGACCTGGACGGCCGATCATTAAAGGGCGGTTTACGGCCTGATTGGAAACAGCGGAGTAGGGTTATGCGGCCAGAAACACAAGTGGGCGAAGACGGCTTTCCACGGGAAGCCGCACAAGAACAACGGATACGCGGTGGAGGACTGCAAGGATCCGAGGAAACGCGCGATATTTATGTTCTTGGGCCCGATCATACATGCGGAAAAGCCGCATTGAATCACCGTCCGGCTTGCCAACACCGTCTTGAGATCGGTACGTGGAGGGTGCGAGGTGAATTGGGGTATTGTAATCCTCGACTTAGTCGCCCGGCTCGCGGAGAACGTGGGTAAGAGCCGGCCGAGCCCCATTTCCCCATTCCTTTACCATTTGTATCATAAAGAAGAAGTTCTGACAGAAGATGAGGAGTCGGCTTACAAGATGTTGTTGGCGGCTCAAAACAACGGCGTCTTCGAATCCGATGAGGACGTAGACAGCAGGGCCGTCTACTCGAACGAGGAAGAGGAGGCCGGATTCGAGGACGAGGAGGTGCAGCCGGAAGCGCCCCAAGAGTCGGTTCGCAAGGCAACCCCGCCACGAGCGACACTAGAGGTAATCATTCTTCCGTCCCCGTCCAATACTGAGCGTCCGGCCTCGGTCGGAGTCCAAACCAACCGCGGCTAGACTTCCACGGCCAGAGAAGATTATGAGGTCACAACGGATTGGACAACTCCGATCCAGCTCAACGACCCCAGACTCCGTCCGGCCATATCCTCCCCAGACCATCCGGACCCGATGATGAGGGCGTGACATCATTTTACGGACGCCCGCGCCACGTATTTTCATTATCAGGAACTGATTGCTATGATGTGTAAGGATTTTGGAGTGCATACTTTGGTAGAGGTGAAGAAGAAGTGGGACTCCAAGCCGACCAAAGAGCAGTATCAGCAAATGGAGAGGCGGATCACGAAGCTTGCAATCAACAATAGACGCTTGAGGGAGACGGTCAAGCAAAGGGAAGAAGAGCTCGTGACAAGCCGGCAAGCGCTTAAATCCGCTCGCGAGCAAGTGGTCAAACTCGTAGAGGTTTGTGAAGTTCCGGCCGAGGTCCCCCAAAAGACGAACTTGTTTGAGGCCGGAATCCTGCAATCGGAAGTCTCCAAGGAAGAGACTTTCCGTAAGTTCCTGCTCGTAGCAAAGACCTACTCGACTAAGATCGAGAAGAGCAACAATGTAGTAAAGGTAGTTCTTGATTCCGTCCGTGAGCGGATTTTAGGGATGACGCCAACTCCGGCCTTTGCAGCTACATTAGCGCAGACACTGGTCAGGAAGGCGGAGCTGGTCAAAGCTCAGAGGACGGATGCGGGACCTTCAAGTTCGGCCAAAGGCAAGGTGAAAATAGAGGAAAGCAAAGCCAGCCCAGCGGATTCTCCGGCAAAGAATACCCGCTCAGTGGCGAGGCGGCTTACGAACGAGAAATGGGAGAAATCCCCAGCCGCTCAGAAGCTCCACGAGATCGGCATCAACGTCTTAGAAGAAGAGGAGTTGAAGAGCGATGGTCATACAGACGAGGACGAGAGCGACGAGGAGTTTGTAACCGACACAGGCAAGAGAGTCAAGGCGGGCCGGATTGCAACAACACCCCTGAAAAGGCCGAAGCATGGAGTGAGCTCGAAGCGAAAGAAGTAGGACGGATTTAGAATTCGTAAGTTAGAATCCGGCCCAAGGTTAGGAAGTCAAATGAGTAGATAGAATCTTTTTTTGGGGAAGCGAGTCGCTTTTTGCGGAGTAAGCCGTGTAGGTCGGCGCCGCATTCAAATTAGGTTTCTAAGTCGTTGACTTAGAAGTACTTATACGTGAATGTTTGATCCCCTTAAACATTCCTTACTTGTTAATTAACAACCTCTTATAGGCAAATTCAGCGTGATCCTTGCTTTGTCTCCCTTTTGAGGTCGAGTACTTAGAAGTCGCATCTATTGTTTCTGAGTTGTAAGTTGGGGGTTAGGAATCCAGATTCCTTGCTAGATTGTATCTGTGGAGTTGAGGTCGAGTTGGGCGTATGAGCAAGTGCCTTGTGTCTTGAACTGGTCTAGGTGTCTGAAAGAGGGAAACTACTGTGGTAACCACCTTACGGTCCGAAAGGGTCTGGGAGTGGAGTGTGTGAGGCCGGATTACGATCCGACCTCCAACTGCTACAGACTTGGGTTCCTCTGTAGTCTCAGGGGACGGATCATGAACAGTACGTGACCGAAATACGTGTAGACGTCGTCTAATCGGATTCGTATCTCTTGGAGTTCGTAAGTGTAGTAAGTGTGATAGGGCAATCAGGACGGCTTGCGTGACCTGCTAATCCGGACGGTCAGGACGGATTAGCTCTGAGGACGTAATGCTTGCCTAAGTGTGGGTGTTTGTGTGAATAGAGTCTAAGTGTGGACGTTTCCGCCACGATAATTATAAGGGAAAGAGTCTTTGTGCATCCCCTCTTGCAAAGGGATACCCTTGCCAAGCAAGATTAAATATAAGATTGGGAATAGTATGGTTGGTGGTTGGTTGTCTTAGCACTATTTGGTCTTGGTCACTTCACAGAATCCCTGGAATGATACACAAGTCACCTAAACACGAGTATTACACTAGTAAACGTGTAAGGAAAGACAACGTAGATACATGGCATCCGACAAGGCTTATAGAACCGGCAATCCATCGGCTCTCAATAAGGCAGTAATAGAGTTCCCGTAGGCTGAAATATTTTGTACTTGCGACGCTTAGTTGGAGGGTGCCAAGATTTTTGGTTTGAAAACAAGTAAGCGTGATGTTCCAATTGGAGCGGAGGAGGAAACCCAGAGGCCTCTCACTATCAATTTCTTGCCTCCTCGAATTGGTAGAAGGGTTACTTAGGGTCGTGGTGAGAGTCTAACAACTATTCACGAGGACGAGGAAGATAAAGAACTCCCAATCGGACCTTCCACATCCGCTGGTGTCTCTATTGATCGTGTGACAGACTGACAGCTGTATAAGAGACAAAAGTGAACGAGAAGTTATGGCATATTGCTCGATTGAAGGAGTCCTCAGCCAAGTCCTGTTGGGCACAACATGCAGTGACCAAGAAGAGATGCGAGTCTTGCATTGTGCAAAACGGGAAGTCTACACCTGCACCAACTTACACCGGAATATGGATGCCTTCTCAAAATGGTCAGCGCAAGAAAGTGAAAAAGTTTTATTTCTGCTCCAACGATATTGTGAGGTGTATAAGGGCACTCGTCGGAAGTGGGTGGAGTCGTTCTCTCAAACTCAAGATCAACCTCCAATTCCAACAATCTGGCCCGTGAAGATAGGGACAAATCTGACACGTTCGAAGAGGGAGGCGTTAGAGAATGCTGGTTTCCGACTCCCTCAGAAGGAGAGACTTCCACTCAACCGCACTTTCAACACTGCATCTGCACCACAAGACCTGTCACATATTCCAGTGCCAGAGAATGCGGATGTCTTCCCGAAATCAAGGAAGTCAAAGAACCTTTGGTGCATCTCTAACGTAACTCCCAAGCACACACGGAATATTTATTCCGCCCGTGCGATGCAGACAAAGATACTAAATGTGACTATGGTCCTGTCGCCAGGGATTGGATGCATTATATCTATGGAGTCAGATTTGCAAGCAATTTATCAACTATCAATAGGTGCATTATCAGATTGCACTTGTCCGGTGTTTACAAGCACGATTGCAAAACTGGGGCGGAGAGGAGAACCGTACAGACCTTGCAAGCACCTATACTATGTCTTTCAGTTGGTATGCAAGTTTGAACCAGATGTAGACCTCTTCATCCATGCACCTAGCCTAAGTTTCAACGAGGTGAAGATGATCATGGAGAGAGGCATTCTTGAGCACGCCATAGTTTAGATGTAATAGTTTACCACACTATATTCCCTATTCGCCCTTAACCCTAGACTGTGTAGTTAACACGTTGTGTGACTATATTTTGCAATATAGCATTACAAAAAAAATTAGTATCTATGTCCACAAAATTGTTTGACTCAAGTCACATCATAAGTGTTCCCATGTCTTTCGAATATTCTCGTGAACATTCCGTATAAATTTAGAATTTTCATATTTTGAGTAAACTTTTTCAAGAAAATGTTCTCACCATCGCTTTCCAATCTGAAAATCTCCGCTCTATACTCTACTCTCTACGCTCTAAGCTCACGCCCAAGTAACGTCCCACTCTCGAGCAAGCATTGCTTCAACTTCGATCCTATGTCGCACATGCACCTCCCCTTGCATTCTAACCAGCTTCTCTATTAGAGTGTCAATGGATGCTGACTCCCTTCGCTTCTTCTGAGGCGAATGGGTGGATGCCGGAAGAGAGCTATTGGAGAAGTGGTGCTTTTGAAGCTGCGGAAGATGAGAAGATGAGCCTAGTCCAGTTTGGGGCGAAATCGGAAGTTGGGATCCATAGGCCTCAACTTCTTCGACAGGGTTGTCATCGTTGTCACTTGACCGAATTTCTATGGTTCTTGCGACATTCACGTCCAGTGGTAACTCGACACTCCTGACCTTCTTCTTTGCCCTTCACTTCTCGACCTTCATATGTGATGGTGGTAGTTCCAGTCTCTCCCTGGATCCGGAATCCTCACCAATAGGGTACCCACTTTCGAAATCTTGAAGATCCAAGTTAAAGACCGCCATCAAAAGTTTGACGACGTTGTCGTGCTCGTCTTGGAGCTCATCGAGTAATTCTTTAGCGAACTCATCTGCGAGTAGACACAGCAAGAGACGAAATTATCAATAACTTATAAGTGTAACTCAATTTGAGTTAAAGCGGAGCTGGCATTTCAGAGTATTACTATACTACTTTGTGTGCGCATTTAACTCGACTCGAGTTGAATACCAAATATGAAAACATATTTTTGTAGCAGACTTAGTATAATCCATTTAACTCGAGTCGAATTGAAAGTTCAAGAGTGAAATGATGTCTGCACAGTGAAGTGCGCATTGAACTCGATTCGAGTTGAATAAAAAGACCTTAGGAAGTAGGAGATTCATTTCAATATATTCAACTCAAATCGAGTTGAAATACAAAGGATGTCCTCACCCAGGCCGCACATTAGAGCTTCGCTTTTCCAAAAACCCTGAGGATCGCTTCCCCTTCCCTGCAGAAGAGATCAAGCAGCTTTAGGTAGAACTCCATCCTCAATTCTATATTATAAATATGGTACTCGAGTTCGTTGTATCTCCAGCAGATGTTGAACTGTGGAGGGTCGGGGGCGTGGAAGAACTTAGGGAGGGTTATCTTCAGCTTCTGCGTATTTCGAAATAAGAAGAGGATCAGGACTTGATCCCTTGCCTTCTTGGTCGAGAGGGTTTGATTTTTGAGTCGCTCATATGGAGCCGGAATATATTCCGCGTACTCAATCTTGTAGGTGTTTGCGAACTCGCAAGTATCGAGGTGATTCTTAATCTTTGCCTCAGCATCCCTAGTTCCGCAGATCCAAACCCAAAAAGGGATTTCGATGACCACCGGGTCCGTGATAGACTTCAGAACCTGGAGGACGTTGTAGAAATACATGCTTGATGTCAAGCTTGATAAAGCTGATACCACATGTGCTCCGGGGAGATTGCGGAACTCCATTATTCTGACCTTGATTTTCTTGGAAGATGATTTGTTCCAAGAGTCACCGTCCCAGTCCACCAGCATGTTGTCTGCCAGGCTGTAGGCTCTGAAGTTTGCCTTGTCGTTCGGAACCTGAAACTTCCCTTTCTTGGCGAGGAAGACTCTGAAGAACTCTGCTGCATACAGCGAGAGTACTTCTGTGAACTTGTTCTTGTTGTTGGGGTATTTGGACTGCGCAAAGAACGTCTTCGCAGGATTTGTGATCAGAACGTTTAGTGTAGTTGGCGTTATCTTGAAATCTCTCTTGAATTTCTTCCAGCACTTCTTCATGAAGTTCCCACTCGTGTTGAACAACATTAAGCCAGGGCGCATGTTGTGAATCACGCGTTTCACAATGGTCTTCCTCTTGCAGCGCTCCAGCCCGTTGTAGGCGCTGTAGCAATCTACAAATACACCCTTCATCTGCTTCAACGTGACTCTGGGGTGTGTGTATGACCGTTTCAGTTTTGGTCTGTTCAACATATGTTCGGCTAACCGTTTGAGCTGGGGGTAGCTTGTGTTGCCGATCCATTTCAAGAACTCCCTGGAGATGTTTCCATGCTCTGCCTTCCACTTCCCCAACTCCTTCATTTTCCTTCCTATGTCGGGGCCGATAAGCTCTCCTTGGGATGCGGCTGAAATGAGCTCAAGCCAGACTTCGTAGACATCATCAGGAGCACAGATGATTTCACTGCTAGAAAATTCAACGTCCAAATCAACGTGAAAACGTTGAAATTTTCAGTTGATTCGGACGCGTTGATCTGGACATTGATCAACACAAAAGTGTTGATATTATCTGTTGATTCGGTCAAGGATTTTTTTTTTTCTTTTAAAATTATATCAAAACTTCTGGTCCAAGAATCCAGGAAGCAAATTTTGCCACAAAAAGGACAACACAGTTTCCGCAGCAACCAGTGGGGCCCACCACACACCTAATGCACGAGTGGGGCCCACCACACACCTAATGCACGAGTGGGGCCCAACTCTAACCCAATTTTTGCTTCAAGAGCTGTTAGGTGAGCTCGAACCCAAGACCTCATGGCTCACACCCCGTGCCCCTCACCACCACACCACTTGAATCCATTCATGCACTTGAATGTTTTATTTTTGTACTTATAGCAAAACTTAATTATTGGCAATTAATTTGCCTTGTAAAAACTCTTTTTTTAAAAAATTATTTTTTGCGCTATTTCATGCAGGTATTTTTGTACATGTAGAAAAAATTTCCAAATTTTTAGAATTGTTTTTTTTTTAGGCTGAGGCGTCTTTTTACTGCCCAGCAGACTTTGCAAATTTTTCAAGATGTAAAAACATTTTTTTTCAAATTTTTTTTTCTGAAATATTTCATGCAGGTATTTTTCTACATGTAGAAAGAATTTTGAAATTTTTTGAACTTTTATTTTTATTATTAGGCTGGGGCGGCTTTTTACTGCCTAGCAGACTTTGAATATTTTTCAGGATGTAAATTTCTTTTTTTTGAAAATTCTTTTTTTGAACTATTTCATGCAAGTATTTTTCTGAATGTAGAAAAAATTTCGAAATTTTTTGATTTTTTTTTTTTGTTGAAGTTAGGGCGTCTTTTTACTGCGCAGCAGACTTTGAATATTTTACACGATGTAAAAAAATCATTTCTTCAAAAAAAAAATTTGCACTCTTTCATGCAGGTATTTTTATACATGCAGGAAAAATGTCAAAACTTTATGAATTTTTCTTTAGAAGAAGTGATGATGCCACAAATCGTTTTTCATTTTCCATATTTTTCAATGTCAGAAAAAGATTCAAAAAATTCCCAAAGATTCAAAAGATTTTGAAAGATTCCAAAAGATTCCAAAATTATTTCATAAGATTCCAAAAAGATTCTAGAAGATTCCAAAAAGATTCCAAAAAGATTCCATATTTGATGAAATTTTAGTTGATTCGGTCATTCCACTACTCAAATCAACAGAATATATTTAGGAAACTGTTGATTTTTACAAAAAGCTCAAAAATCAGTGAATACGGTCAATGCAGTGCCTCAAACAACAAAAATCAGTTGATTTTATGTTGATTCGATCACAGTTTTTTAGTAGTGTTTTTAGCTCATTCTCGATGTGGAGCTTATCTCTGGCTGACTAGCCTGATGTCACTGCTTTTTGGGCGCTCTTAACGTCAATGAGAGCAAATCTAAGCTTTACAGCTTTTATAAACTCCTGTATCAATCAAGTACGATAATGAGTTAGAAATTTAACCCGAGTCAAGTTGAAATAGGTTATAGCTGGAATGGAGTCTAGAGAAGGTGTTCATCAAAATAGTTCATAGTCAGTATTGTATGACACAATTCAACTCCATCCAGTTGAATAGAGTTGCACATACATTGAACGCGTCTTTAGATGGTTTCTTGCCCTTTGGGGTCTTGTGTGTAACGATCCTGCCAACCTCAGTAACCTCCTTTGGAATCTTTGTTCTATCGAAGTTAGTCCACATCTCTCGCGCCCCGATGATGTTTGTCGCCATCATTGGATTTGTATTCATGAAGTGGTTGACCCAGTTGTAGTACACGGAGATCTTTCGAATGATATACTTATCTTCACTCCAGACTAAGAAGCACTCTTAGGTTTTGAAATAGTCTTTGATCTCCTTCTCAACATCTTGCCTCCTTTGCAACTGCTTGGAGGCCTCGACACAATGTTGTCTATTCACCATGTAGAACTCCTCGTTCTCTATCTCCTCCCATGATTCTGGTTTTACGAGCTTATCCTTGGGGAAGACGGAGAGGGTGTTCTTCTTTTCCTTATTGGACATCTGAATCAGGAAATGCATCGTGTGCATCACCTTTGTCTGCTCGAGGTTCCGGATGTTCGGGTCTGCAGGGGGTGTATGGAGTCGCTCGATCGGTATCTCGAACGTTCGCTCTGAGCCGAAGATGTACGAGTCCTAGCATAGAGCCCAGTAGTTCTAGAAGACCTGCATGGACTCCTTGTAATTGACAACTTTTTTTTTGTTTTCTACAGGGATGTGTGTAAATGCCGAGGCTAGGCTCGCGTGATCAATTTCCATCGTCTCGGCCAGGGTCGACTTCTTTGTCGTGATTGTTTTGAGCTTCTTTGGTATCGGCCCCCACTGTGTTTGGGACCGATTCGCCTTGCACCTCTTTGATCCACTTCTTGTCGTCTCAAGAGTCTGATATAGGATCGACTCGTGGCTGCCACTATGCATGCTTACTTCCTGCGTCAGATGAAGGGGCTGCATTTGCATCTTCTTGCGTTGCAGCTTTGCCTTGAAATTATCCATGGTACTGACCAATGATCGGAGACGAGGCACGAGAACATATGGGGGCTGCTGGTTACCAAGCTCAGTTGTGAACCGAAACTCGAGAATGTGTTGCTCGACATTTTTGGCCAAGGGATCGTACCGAGTATTTCTTATACTCTCGAGATGAGCCTATATGTCAAAATCAATTTTTATAGTATTGATCGTGTGTGTGTACCGGTAGTCATGGTCGTCAGTTGTGTCTTCTGCACGGTCGTCCACGATGCACATCACGCAGATCCAGTGCGTGTTGTGGATGACGACATTGTTGATGTTCTCCTCCATATTGAGAGGAAGGTTGCACTCTGTTACCCTGTACTTGGTGACAAGAGCTAGCTTGTCCGTGTGGGGTGTAAGGAGCATACTCCACCATTCAACATCGGAAGGCTCTGTGTGCTCCCCCATGTCGCCAAAAATTTCTTGGTGTGCGACTTCGCTGTCCTCCTCAGGAACATAGGGCTTGAAGAATGCTGAGAGCCTTTCTTTCGGATTGTATTCTGCCAATGGGACGCTGAAGCCAAATCAGTATCCATCTCAGTTTATGGTTACTGCCATGATATTCAACTCAAGTCGAATTGAATTAGAAAGCTATCAGTATTGAGACATTACGTATTTGGAGAGTAAAGGTTACGAAAGTTTAATTCAACTCGATTCGAGTTGAACATATCGTAGAGGTAGTGCTTTGATCTCCTACTACAGTACATGTTTACTTTCAACTCAAGTCGAGTTGAAAGTTTTGCCGAGAGCAATCAACTATCCAGATTTACCTTACTCATTTCAACTCGAATCGAGTTGAATGTACGGACTTCTCAATCTGTCTTGTGTAGTAATAGAAGTTTTGAATGTACAGTGTGTGGCAAAACTGAGTCAACCTTGTTGAAAGAGATTATTTGGCCGTCAATTCCTAACAACTCAATAAATGAAATGACCATTTTTAACATGGAGGACATATAATATGGAGTGTATCAGTTGAGATAGCATTCATGGTGACATATAAAAAAGTTATAAGGAGATACATGTCTTCCAACACATACACTTGGCTTGACTCAGTTTTGCATGGCATGCCATAATAAATGCAATGAAGTGGTAAAAAATGGATGGAAGACTTTTATGACCAGATTGGCATGGGCACAAGGAGTGTCTATCTTTACATACTCCATGTCAACTTAGTGCACATTGTAAGCAGAGTGTGAGGATAGACCATGGTGCACTTAGATGAGCTTTGTGGTAGTGCTCGAAAAGACCTTGATAACTCCATTTTGGTGATGTTGCAAGCTGGTAGGACTACAAGAGATGTAGCACATGAGTTGCAGGTGTCTCAGAGCCATGTTGCAAGACTTAGAAAGAAGAGATTATGTGATTTGTCAGCTAGTAGTGGTGGTAGACCACAAGTGCTAAGTGATGCACAGAAGAGAGCATGTGTTCGTGCTGTCACATCAGGAGGTTTTGAAAATGCTACACAAGTTGCCCAACATGTACGCAAGAAATGCCATGTTACTGTGAGTGTTGATACAGTGCGAAGGACTTTATGTGCAGCAGGCTTGAGATCAAAAGTGAAGCAGAAGAAACCAAAATTGAACCAGAAACACATTAAGGATCGACTTGAATTTGCTAGGCGCCATCAACATTGGACCGTTGGTGACTGGAAGCATGTCATCTTTTCTGATGAGACCAAGGTAAATCGATTTTGCTCAGATGGTCGTAGTTGGTGTTGGATTCGCAATGAACAATCTTGTGATTCAAGACAAGTGCAAGAGACTGTGAAGTTTGGCGGCGGTTCAGTCATGGTATGGGTTTGCATGACATTCCATGGCCCTGGTATGTTATGTAGAATCGAAGGAAGAATGGATCAACATCAATATAAAGAAATCTTGCAAAGAGATTTATTGTATACCATCTGTGCATATGATCTTGATCCTTCAAATTTGATTTTTCAGCATGACAATGATCCCAAACATACAGCAAAAAGTGTTCGGCAATGGTTGAGATCACAAAATTTTGATGTTCTTAAGTGGCCTGCACAATCTCCTGACTTGAATCCAATTGAGCATCTTTGGGCTGGACTGAAACGTCGTCTTAACCAGTATGAAAGGGCTCCAACAGGAATTTTAGAATTGTGGGAGCGTATTGAGGAGTGTTGGGCTTCTTTAGCAATAGAGGAGTGTAGGAGGTTGTATGAAAGCATGCCAAGGCGGATCCAAGTAGTTTTAATCGCTAAAGGCAAGTGGACAAAATATTGAGTTGCTTTTTGATAGTGGATGCAAAAGTGAGTCAAGGAACATAGTTTCCTTTAAATGTAATTTTCTTGTACATTTCAATGTAAGAAGGAACTTCTTCTCCATCAAATTGTAGCCCATTCAAATTGCTATATTGCACAATTTACACATTCTAAAAATCTATTGCCAAGTTTTCCACATTGCTAATCAAATTACGAATTTCAAGAGTTTGACTCGGTTTTGCCACACACTGTATTTGATTCGGGTTTGTGTTCTTATGGCAGTGCTATTTGGACATACCCTAACTGCATATACTGATTTTGATGCTAAGAAAGTTCAACTCGAGTCGGGTGTGAATTTTTTTTCTTCGTAATCCGCTTGAAGAAAGTAGAAAACATATTGTTTCTATTTCAACTTGAGTCGACTTAAATTAGTATTATTTTGGCTCACGAGGGTGTTCATCTCATTCAACTCGTATCGAGTTGAAGATTTACATTGTTGTTCTTTCAAGCTGACTGGACTGACTTGTTTTCGTACCTCAATGGCATAGCGGAATCATTGCACTACTGTTCATATCTCCTATTTTCTCGATTCAACTCGAATCGAGTTGAATTATTTAAGTCTAATGTATATATATTTTATTTTTATTCTGTTTCAGAATCTATGAATTATGTATCGCTTGTTATAATGCTACTTTAACCATTATTTAGAGGATTCTGGATTAGAGGATTTTGGACTAGAGATTCAATTTGGGTCAGGTTGAATTCTCGCTGGTTTGTGAACTCGCAGGCGTTTAGCGTGGAGAAGGTTCTGGCATCTTTGGGATTCGCTCGATGGTTTCGGTTTACTTGAACGTACAGAAACAAAACTGAATGGAGAAATCAAGTCGGCCTAAGTTGAATCTGATTGTATTCTATATTGGCGTTGGTATGTATAGGTAGTAAAATGTGTTTCTAATTCAACTACGGTCAAGTTGAACTGCTGAACTTTATTTCTTATTTGGAACATCAACACAACTCGGTTACGGTTGATACGAATTGAACTGTTTTGTACGTTGAGTATATACAAAACTTGTATTTTGAATAATACACGAATACAGAAATTCAATGTCAAACTATTATGTTACAACATAGACAGATTGAACGAGATTAAAGTAATGTTTACTCACCCATTGTTATGTCTGCTTCCCTGCTAGTCTGTAGATACCGAAAACAATTGAACAAGCCTCAGCTATGCCCTAATCCTGAAGCAAACAATATTGCATTCAAATTTGATTAGTTTCGTGATATCGTTCACTCACTATCGACAGAGTTATTAGAGAAACATGAAAATCACTACACAACTCAGAGGGCTTCTTAGGAAGGAATTACATGCAATTTGTCAGAATAAGATCAAACGCAGTTCTGAAGCCTCAAAAAGACATTACATTGATGCATTTTCGAAATACGTTTACATCTACAGGAAACAAAAGTTGATGCAATCCTCAATCCTTGTTTTAGAACAAGAGAATTGTACATTGAATTATTCATACGGAAATTCTCATAAGTAATGCAGATTCAAGTATGCAGAAAAAAAACCCCATCGTAGTCACATTCAGTTGCAATTGATTGAGAAATCGATGATCCGGAAGTGAATATACGCATCCTAAATACCTAAAATCAGTGAGTACAACTTGATTGACGACTCTCACAAATTGACAATTAAACAGATTTTTGAACTGCTCCAAATCAACCCCAAACAACTCAAAAAAATCCACCCTTTTTGTTTCAACATTCAAATTCCAGAGCTGCTATTCAAATTTAGGGTTTTGAAATTTGATCAACTAGCTTGAGCAAGCCAGTTTCCTCTTTTTTCTAAATTAGACATCTACACTCAAAGTTCTTGCTCATCTTTTCTAAATTAGTCCCTCAAATTCCAAGGATCCCTACAGCTAGTCAAATTCAAGTACCGAAATTTGAAAAATTGACAGAATTGAGCAAAAAAAAGGAACAACCACAAAATGAAAATTCAAAACAAAAGCTACAAACAGTGGCAAATAACTTAGAGTAGAGGTTGTAGAAGTCCAGAAACTTCTGTGAGCGCCGCCCAAGCCGCAAAAGCGCGGTCGAAAGCGTGCGACTCACTTGATGCAGCGAAAAAGTTAAGGAGCAGACAACTTTGAGGCGCAAAAGACAACTTCAGAAGCTCCAGCGTCGAGGCGCAGAGCTAGCATTGTCGAGGAGCAGAGCTAACAATGTCGAGGCGCTATTAGGAAAGAAAAAACAAAAGCAACAAGCGAATAATTCGAGCTTTGTGGCCAGGAGAGAGCGATGCGCAAAGAAGGTTGATAACACATGTTGAAAAAATCAAAATCGCCGACAGAGAATGACGAGAACGAGCAAAAACAACATGCGGCGGCGCAAAAGCGAGCAAGACGAGGAATCGAATGGAAGCCAAACCCTAAGCTCCTTCTCTCTATTCTTGGCTTAAATTTGGGCGGGCTGCCCCTAATCATGCCCGAGCCGCCTTTCACACTGCCCTTGCCTACCCGGGCCGCCTTAGACGCTGCCTCCGCCGAATCTTGCCCCAAGCAGCCTTTTCTTGTCCCTTTCATGTCTGCCCATCTCTGCCCGTCCGTATTTGGGTGTGTGCCTGACCATTTTCAAATAATTTACTTTTCCAACTATAAGAAAATTTTGTTGCATTGGTGTACAAACTTTCATTGCGCATCATAACACTACACTAATCTCCATAATTACAATTGGATATACTAATTTCTAACTAATTTTCTAGTTTATTTTTTTGAAAACAAGATTAGTTCAGTAAATGCCAATTCTAACACTATATTAGTTGTATGGTAAGAATTTAGGCTCCAAAACACTTTACAATAGTACGTGTAGTATTAGATAAAACATGTTAGCGGAAATAGAATAAGCTAATTACTTAAACGTTGTGTGTAGGTATATACTGAAATTAGATACAAACAAGAAAAAACAAACATTATTTAATTGTCAACACCCAAATACTAATTCAACTTTGATAATGCTCATATTCCACTACCCATTAGTAAACGTTCTCTAAACCAATAATCACATCGTTGTCTGGAGAAGGAAGCTAAAAATATATCCCCTCTCTACTAATTTCTTAGATGTTGTCATGCTCATTACTTTTACTTGTGCATGTTTATTTTCTTGTTGCTTTTTATTATTTTTTTTTTCTTTTTGGTTTGTTATTTTTGCTTCTTTAACATTTTTTTTTTATGTAATCCAAAAAGCATAAAAATTAGGTGAGAAGGTAAGTACATTTGTATGTTGGTAGATTGGTAGCTAGATAGGTAGGAAAGTTTGTACGGGATAGGTACGTAGGTTGATAAGAAGGATTGCCTAATCCATCACCGATAACCCACTTCTGTTATACAAGAAATGTCCCTATCGTCTAGACGTAGAAGCTAAAAAACTATCATGTGTCTACAATTTTTTCAAACAATACTATGTTTATTATATTTATGTGTGTATCTGTTTTTTACTCGAGTATACGCAGTTCAAAGACAAGACGAGACTCCAAATTTGGAATTTGGCTCTTGTGAGTCTCAAATTCCGGTGACCCGGTTTTTAAGCCACAAGTTGGCCGTGGGGATGGAGTACCTACCTAACTAGCCTTCCAAGCTATATACATCACTTTCTCATACAAACACGTACTTCAAAACAAGTTCAAATAAAAGGTACATAAACATGCAAGGACTCCAATTTTCATGCAAGCAAGTGATTACAAGATTAACTCAAGGCCCAAAATCCACCTTAGGAGGCTTAAAAAGCTTCCAAGTGACCACCAAGGGCCTAGGGCTCAATTAGGGGGCCAAAAGGGGCCAAAAACAACCACAAAACTTCAAAATCCACTAAGCCTAATGATGTCAGCACACACACATGGGTTGCAAATGATGAAAAGTCAACTATAAACTCTTCTTCCTTCCACAAATGCAAACCAAGGCACCCACATACTCCAGTGCACAATCTAACAAGGCATAATTAATTTAAACTGAAAAATTACTTTCAACCTATTCGTCTATGTTACCAAAAATAGCAAAAGCCTGATTTAGTCGTCTTAGATCTTTAGGGGTTAACGGTTAATTACAAAGGAATTGTACGTAGGTTTGTATATAAGTTAGATACAAACAATAATGAACAAACATTATCTCATTGTCAACAGTCAAGTATTAATTCAACATTGATAATGTTCATATCTCAATACTTATTTCTTAACTATCTCTAAACTAGTAAGGTCCTCGTTGTTCTCTTGACGCTGAAGCTAAAAAAGTATACCCTATCTACTAATTACTTAAAGATTATGAAGCTTATTATTTTTATCTGTGCGTGTTTATTTTCTTGTTGCTTTTTATTTTTCTTATTTATATTTGTTATTTTTGCTTTTTTAACATTATTTTTATACATAATCCAAAATATATAATAGATTGGTGTATTTGTATGTTGGTAGGTTGGTACATAGGTACGTGTGTACCTAAGTAGGTAAAAAGGAAAGCCAGATTAATAACCTATTTTTGTTATATATATATAGATAGAAAATATCGTTGAAGTACATCATGCATACCATGACCGTACAACATACATACCATGACCATATATCACGCATACTAAGGGATCGCCAAAGAATATTATGTTATGGAAGTAGATATAAGTAGATAGAAGTAGATATATATAAAGGGATACGTGTAGACGTGGCCTCTCACTATGGGGAGCATCAATTACATTGATCAATTACCTGATGATGGTAAATCACTCTAATATCACGTCCACCCATGTCTATGATACCACTTGTTTGTTCTATTGATACCAATTTTTTTCTAAACCCTTGGACCTCTATACTATAATTAGAATAACTTTCTGCACAAATTTTATTTGGCCTGTATTGTACTATCACTATAACCACTATATTATTCCTATTACAATAAATCATCATTAAATTATGAGTATTATACTAATAATATTACAACATAAAATTTAATTGATAATATTATTGGCTACATAATAATCATATCATTGAGTAGATACATAAGTGGGTAGGAAGGTTTGAGAGAACCTATTGGACAATATAAATAAGACAGTGGAAGTATATAGATAGAAGATATCATTGAGAAACATCATGTATACTATGGCCATGCATCACACATACCATGGCCATACATCATTCATACCATAGCCGTACATCCTACTAACCGAACGATCGTCCAACAATATTATGTTATAGAAGTAGATTATTGGCTACAATCGCCTTACAAACACTAACACATTATTTTTCTAATAGTCTTCGAGAAGTCACTTTGAATAGAATGAGTGTGAGATTTTTTTCCGGGGATTTCAACTCGAGTCGAGTCCTATCTTTTGATTCATCTTTTCTAAGTCTAAATTATTTTCTTCTATTAGTGTTTCATGGATTGGATTGACGGATATATAAAAAAGGGTTTGTTCAGTCATTATTGTATTCAACTCAACTCGAGTTGAACCGCCACAGATAATTCTGTTCTTGAACTATTATTTGTGATGATTTTGTAGTTTCTACCATGGCTTCTCAAGATGTTCAAATGTTTGATGATTACTCCTCTGATGAGGATGTTGTGGAGCAACCGGAGAAGCCGGATTACATTCCGATCTGTGAAGGTATCCCACGGCGTCTTTGGGCTACTAAGTTCGTTACCCTTTACGGTGACGAGGTTCGCCCTGTAGCAGAGGGCCTATGTCACAGCATGAGTTACGATCTTGTCCTCGGGAGCAATGGTCCACTTGGGCACTCCCGAGTCGCAATTCAAATCTCGAGAGCCCTGATGCCACAGTGGTGCCAGATGAGTAGAGATATTCTGTCAGGGCGTGGCCGTTCGACAAAGTCTTCTACAATGCGCCTAGTCTCAAAGGCCATGAAATAAGACAGGATCATAACTCTCGTGTTGCACTTTTTGCGAGACCTTAGTCATCGCGTGGCGGACGTTACAACAATACAGCTAGGAACCCGCCTCGTGAATCATTTGTCAAATCCAAAGGGTTATTAACTCATGAGTCCATCAATTATGTCTCAAGCAAAGTTTGTTGCACCAGGAACTTCATTTAGCCCTTCCCGAGGGAGAAGATCCGATGTTTCCGAGAGCGGATGTATAGTGGAACAACCTACCAATTCAGGTTTCACATGAAGCTTGACATTCACAGGCAGGTTCATCGGGATGCTGACGGGAAGAGGGTGGTCACAGTTGAGGGAATCGATGTTTGCTTGCCTGCTTGGAGACATATAGCTGGAGTGTCCAAGGCAACCTTCCATTGGAATCAAACGTACGTGGCCGATGGCGTTCGAGCGCATCCCCATGGAGATTTGTCTTTGCTTAAGCTGCGTAAGCACATGTCGCACGCAACTACAACCCTGCGTTGCATTCTAAAGAACTTTGCGGATCACATGCCGCACCGAACAAGGACATTAAAATCTGGAGAGAAGGTTGTATCGATGATTCTTCCCGCTACGTCGAAATGGAAGAGTGCCATTCCGGAGATCAACGCCGCAAATAAAGGCTGCGGTTTGAAGATGGTCTCGCCATCTTCTCTAAGTAGAATTCAAAAGTTACACTTTCCTAATATTGATGAGAAGAAACTTAGGGATAACTTCGGTCGGTACTCCAAATGTGATCGGTTGCACACACTACGTCGTGGCTCTATTTCTAGGTCGCAACAAGCAAAGAAGCTTGATGTACACTTGGCTGTAGCTCGTACTCATCGGGAGTTATATTATGCAAACAGGTATACGTCATAACCTACCCGCATGAGTGTTTGATTATTATGCATGACAAAATGGATCATGCGAAGACCGCTTCCCCTGTCTTTTCTTACAAGAGTAAGGAGCTCGATGGTTTGATGAAGCTACCAGTTTTCGTCACAGGAATGATCCCTCATGGCCACGGAGATGTGCGCTACGCGCATTACGGTCTAGATATTTTCGCACATGATTCAAACTACACAGTGGGCTCTTTTGTTAAGCTGCTCCGAGATATAGAGTTGCCACCAAAGTACTCTTAGAGGGAGCTTTTTGTTGGGTTGAGGTCGGCACCTCTCTTTGATGCTGTTCTCCAAGGTGCGGAGACTTGCATATCATCACTCCGTCCAGCACCAGCTCTTCCACTTCGAGGGATTCCTCTTCCACCAATTCTCCATGTTCAGATGGACAATGCAACATGTGACAATCAGAATAAATATTTATTATGTTTTTGGTCTCTCCTCGTCGCAAAGAAGATCTTCGGGGAGGTATAAGCCAATTTCATGTTCGTTGGGCATACCCATGATGACATCGATGCAATGTTTGGGAGGTGGAGCATGTTGTCGAGGAAAGACAATTTCCCCACTATTCTATCACTCATAAAACTTTCGTGGACGTGGAATCTATTCCAGCCATCCCCCACCTTGTTGAAGAGGTGCCGGATTTTAAAGGATTTATCGATGGGTTTATTAGGAATGCAGGAGAAGCACTTTCTGGTTATACGAAGGCACAACAATTCAAGTTTTTTTGGGATTCTAGAGGTTGTCCCGTGATGAAGTACAAGGTTTTGTGCACAGCAAAAGATTGGTTGCCAAATGATACAACCAAAATTAAGTTGTGGAGAGAGGTCTGGAAGGTCGTTGTTTGTGGCCACGTGGTGATCCAACTCCTACGACGCATTGTAGAATGAGGGGTGTGGAGGACATTGTAAAGGGCATTTCTAAGTACTTGTAGGCAATGTCTGATGAAGATAGAACTAGAGAGTGTAGAAGACGCTATGAACCTCTTGTGTTCTATTGGCGCGCTGTGAAGGCAGCATTAGAGGTTCCCATTGAACCATCGAATGTTCTTCGGGACGGATTTTGGCCATTGTCCAGTATAGATGCGACTTTGGAGGACCAATTTGGTGAAGATGGCGAACTTTCTGAGGAGTTTGGAGCGAATGAGGCCTATGTTGGAGAGATCCGGCATCGCCCTCAACCATCTTTTCGTGTAGCTCGTGATGTTTATGAAGGATACTTTCTTGCTATTCGGCCTGCTGATGGTGACTCCCGACCGGTGTGGATTGCGCGAGCGTTGTCAGATCCAAACACAAACCCCGAGCAACCAAATTGCATCCTTATTCAATTCTTTCGGTCCACATCAAGGGATCGAGATGTGCAAGAGACCTACAATGGATGGGATTCGGTCAAAGGATTGCGTTGGAAGGTTGACGATACTCAACCTCCTTTGTGGGAGAATACAGCTTCATTGATGACTTCATGGAAGTCAAAGGTCAAGAAGGATACAACGGAGTGCACTTTAAAAATTCTAGTGGATCAAATTAAAGTCATTCACAATACTTTAGCTAAAGTTTCAAATGCTTGAAGGTCTTATACGAATTAAATTCGTAATTGTGTGTTGTAACAACTACATAGGCATGGCTTTGTCTTACGACTTATAAATATTAATCTTTCGTTTCAAATTCAAAAGATTATAGGCATTTAAAGTAAAGAAGATATGTTAGACCAAATGATCTGCAAGGATGTGTGGTTTGGGATGTTGGTAGTATTGATGGGGTATGGAATATTTTCATGTTACTTAGCTTGCTTCGAGCAACACTTTTTCGTGGTACTGGTTTTCATTCGAAATCAAGAGTACATTGTACGCATTTATGAAAATATATTCCTATAATATATTAGAGAGTAGATTTGTTCTTTCCATTTAATACTTTTGTCGATTGATTTCTGCTATTAAATGATAACATATATTTAATTTGTTATAAAAGAAGTAGTGGTTAGCACCAGTGATGTTTATGTGCGTCATACATGTCACAATTAAGGGTACGTGGCTGGTTGGTAGGACAAATTTTCTTGCCCGCCAAAGCTCACTTAGCAGTACCAAGTCATGTGTACATCATAGCTGCTCAAACGAGTCTAATCGGAATCGAAGTTGGACCACCTTTGATATACAGAGACTCCTTCTCATCCAACCACTGAGCTCATGACTTGGTGTCCATTTAAAATTACTTTGGCCTTTATATTAATCAGTTGGAATTCCGACTTGGAAAGTCCACAATGCACAAACTTATCCCCCATATTATACTATGAATTGAATGGAAACTTTACGATTCATAAATTTCTAAGTTATTTGTGTACAACAAAACATCAATCTAAAACCTCTCAATTTCATTTTGAGAGGATTATTAACTCTCAAATTGATGAATATTGTATTTTACCTTTTTTGGTGTTGTTCGTGTACTCGTTCTGTTAATTTAAGTTCTTCCTAGTTTCAATTCCGAATATCCTTGTGTCTTTCAGTGTCCTTGACACCCAGCAGTTGGTAGAACAGGCTCAGTTCCAATCTCAACCACACGCCATCATAGAAGAACACAAGGAGGAGCACGAGACGAAGCACCAGGCGCAACATGAGCAGCAACACGACGAGCAACACAAAGAGCATACAACGCCATTGCTAGTAGGAGTAAATTCCCAAGGGGATCAACCTACGAACATACCCATGGACGACACCACCGTGGAAGAGACGTATTAATTCCCGGGGAAGGAGGAGCACGTGGATATACCTGAGACATTCTTGAAGCATGACCACACGCCCCACCGATCTCCATGACAGCAAACACTGGCAATTTCACCACGACAACACCTGCCAGTACTGTCTCCTCCGCGATACGCCACTCTCAAGCGCTTACCAACACAACAAAACGCTGATGGCACATACCTATGGCCCAAGTACATTCAGTCCGCATTCTCACCTCCCGGGCCTTATCCCACATTTCCTCCTTTGCAAGTAGTTTCACCATCAATGTCATACGCCAAACACAAACATGCAATTTTGAAGGTAGCAGAAGAGGAATGCT
Source organism: Bryum argenteum (assembly GCA_037043015.1). Lineage (NCBI taxonomy): Eukaryota > Viridiplantae > Streptophyta > Bryopsida > Bryales > Bryaceae > Bryum > Bryum argenteum. Next base: position 31,087,417 of record CM073321.1, on the reverse strand, counting down.
GGAACATCAAGCTCAGTGAAGAGGTCCACACAGACAAGGAGGCCATAAACTCGATGCACTTCATCCTACAATACTTCCACAAACACATTGATGTGGCGGCCCTCTACAGTAACCTCGATGCAACAAGGCGACAATGTCCTCTGTGCAACAAGACCTTAGGAGGAACAGTGTTGGATGTCTACACCCACGCCAAAATCTTCCACGGAAATCAGATTTATGTTTACAGGGAAGTAGCCAAAGCTTTGCGTCGAATGTACGACAACGAGGAACCTCCATGGAGTTCCCGACAGATACCACGGGAACATACTTGGCCAAACTAGCGACCCGCCACACGCCGCTGATCCAACAATCTAAAGACGGATTGCACTCTGCGAAGGAGGGCCAAATGTTACTAGCTACATCACCACGAAAAGCACGACCGGAGACCACAGCCGCAGATTATATCGGAGGAAGCACTGTAGTGCAGATAGGGTTTATTACGATATAAAATGATGATAGATTACAGGGTTCAACACTTTTCCATGTTAGAGGCACAATAATTTTATTTGATATTAGAGTACTTTGGTTTGCTATCACTCGGCCGTTTTCCTCTGTACTTCACAAGCATAACACATATTGTCATTTTCTCTTGTATTTTTCCTATACTCTGTATCTATCTTTCTCTCTTTCTTCCAAGCCTTAAACGGTTGATCTTGTTTGTTTGTTTGCTCCACGCTAGTATCTGAATACCTTGTGTCTCTGCAAGCACCAACGTGGAAGTGGTATCGTAGCAAGGAAGTGCATTGCGCCTTGTTATGCAACTTTGGTCTTCCTGCCTTCTATACCATGGAGTCAGTCCCTGTTGCCGCGCGCTTGGTTCCAGTTACTTCTTCCTAGGGTTTGCATAGCCAAGGCCGTGGATTCAAGTAGTAGTAGTCTAGTAAAACCCTTGTCTAACGAATACCCGCGGACTTTCCGCCTTGCCTAATAATAAGTAACACGCACAACGCGTAGTTAGTGTATTTCTCCTTGCCTTTTCTACGACCATGTTCCGTACCTTGAACATCACTATACGCTTAACTCGCTAACACACACCTGCAGGTTTCATCTTCTAGGAGCCCAACGCAGCTCCCTGTCGAGGAGAATTCTTCGGCTCAATGTCAACCGTTCGTGGCACCATTGAGCTAAGTACCAATTATTAAAGTACTCTTCTTCCTCTTCTCATTCGAGTTCAGAGCACTGAAAGTGAAGGAGAAGAGAGCCGCACCTTCTTAAGAAGAACCCTGGCCTGAGCTTGCGCGCTCTAGTTTAAGGCAGCAAGGGAGACTCCTCAATAGACGCATCCTGCGGTTGGAGATCCGCCTCACCAGGGGAATCCAAGAGCAGAGGATCCTCCTCAACTAAAGACCCCTACAACAAAAGTACCACCGTCAAACCACAGAGGACCCTTAGTCGCCTCGGACCGAGCATAAAACCTTGGCACCACCCAGGAGAATAAAGAAGAAGCGGGGTTTTCTGGAGTGAGTTGGATACTACCGACGATTCATTGAAGGCTACCCCCGGAAAGCAGCCCACCTTACAAAACTACTGAAGAAGGCGGAAGCCTTCTTGTGGAAATCGGAAAGACATGCTGCATTTGAAGACCTCAAGCAGTAGTTGATCTAGGCATCCATCTTTTCTCCATCGGATTCCACTAGGGAGTTTCATGGCGCCCTTGACGCATCAGGGTGGTGCTTAGGCGCAATCATGTAGCAGTCGGATAATCAGAAGAGGGAGAACTTGATATAATACGCCAGTCTCATTTGGGAGGGAGGAACTACACAATTACCGAGCAAGACACTATAAGAAACCTGCCTTTTTAGTGATGTTGTAAATGATGTCTAAAAAGACAATGTAGACATTAATTCGGATGTCTTATAGACGATAAGACATCCTAGACATGACACTTGTCTAAGCAGACGTCTAAAAAGACAAGAAAATGTCTTATGATCGAAGATGTTTTAAGGTAATTTTGGAAGGGTAAAAAGTGTGCCACGTGGGTGCCACGTAGATGACACATCAGCTAGAAGTGGAGGGGCAGTGCCACATGGGGATGAAATTCATCATGATGTGGAATTTTACATGGTCCCACGAAAGATGACATGGCGGCGCCAGAATCTCACGTGGACCCGAGAAAATCCGACGTGGCACCTGGGAAAATCCGACGTGGCACCCGGGAAAATCTGACATGGCACCCGGGAAAATGCCACGTGGAACGCGGGAAAAGTTGACGTGGACCCGGGAAAATGACATGGCATGCCACGTCAGCCATATTGCGGAGGTTTTATGCTCCTATCATGATAGTTTTAGACATCAGTTAAGACGACTTAAATGTCTTGCAAGACATCTTAGATGTTGTACAAGATGTCTTGCAAGACGTATGCAATGTCTTACAAAATATCTTAAAAGACAATTTTTATGTCTTATAAGATGTTTCCAGTGCGTAGAATGATGTTTGCGTTGATGTCCTTATTAGATTTGTGATGTTTGCTCGGATGTTTGTAGCGACATCCCCTAGGACATCGATGTGAACGTTTTGTGTTAAACATGATGTTTGCAACAGTGTTACTATTGATGTTTTTTGGGCATATGAAAGGACATCTAGGATGACATTTTTAGATGTTTATATAGTCATCAGATCTGTAATCCACAGACGTCTCACATAACATCAACTGTAAACACTGTCACATCAAAAAGTATGAGTCAAACATATATTGCTTAGGTCATTAAAACCTCAGATAACACAAACTAGAGTATTTACTAATACGCCTGTCAACAACTACGATATACTACGCACCCACAATTTGAACTCCGTAAGTCCCTCCACTTCCATCGCTTGCTGTCGATACCCGTATGGTCATGTGAATGTAACGCCGCTACACATATTCAATAAGCCAATATCAACTGCATTTAAAGAAGGGTTTGTAAAGGTAAAAAAATTCTGATATAATTCCATTTAATTGCACTACCTAGATTGAGATGGTTTACTTCCTAACCTCAAGATATCGACACAGTTAGACATTCTTGCAAACATCTGCTTAAACATTTCTTCAGACATCCTTCTAGACATCATTAAAAACAACGTTATAGACATCTATACATACATCTGTTCCACTCACCTACAAGCACGCATGTCGCTTCGCGGCCTCAGATCGTGCTCGCTGCCCCGACCCCTTATGTCCCACCTTCCAAAACAGAATTCCATCTACACATTTAGACATCTTCATAGACATGCTCTAAGACATCTTGCAGACATCATAATAGACATCTTCTACAACAAATCAAATACTACAAGTCCTAGGGTTTCCTTCACAACAAATCAAATTCTACAAGTCCTAGGGTTTCTTGTACAAGATGCTTTTGAAATCCAGTACCTCTTAAGTAGCAAATCTTAGCCACATGAAGAAGGAAACCTACTCTTGAGAGCTATTGGATTTCTACAAATACTATTCTCTTATTGTAGTTAACAATCATTCTGAAACTGAATGGAAACAATTTTGAAATCCTCTACACTTTAAACACAAATTCTTTGGAAAAACTAAGGCAAAAATGAGCTTTGTAATTCCATTTGAAGATCTCATGACCTAACTATGGCGGCGGCAACAAACCCTAGCCACATGAAGAAGCAAACCTTAGCCTCTACACTCCAAATACTAACTCTTTGAAAAAATGAAGGCAAAAATGAGCTTCGTGCGGCCTCTAATTCTACTTAAAGGTCTCATGACCTAACTATGGCGGCGGCAGCAAACCCTAGCCGCCTCTGTTCATCCATTGAAGTCAATGAAAATCATCCCTGTAGATGGTTCTGGATGCTGTCGTAGATGTCATCTTTGACATCTTCATAGACATCATGTTAGACATTTTCATGAACGTCATCTTAGACATCCCTGTAGACATTATCATAAACATCTGATGACATCTTCACGGTTTCAATCACAACATATTAACTATAAAAGATCTTTTGTTTTCTCTCACAACAAATCAAATACCAGATGCTTTAAAGTTCTTTCCACAACAAAGCATATATTGTAAGTCTTAGAGTTTCTTCCACAACAAATCAAATAATCTTCATTGATAGAAAAAGTGTGGAATTACAATCATGAGACTATTTATAGTCTTTCATGGTGATAGACTCTCTTTTAAACTCTTAACTACCTTTTATTTCTACCCTAACTAACTTTCCAACTAACTATCTTAATACTAATTCTATCCTTGAATTGTCTCCTAAACTGTATTAAATAGCTACTTTCATAAATTCATATTTCTTGTAAATTTGCTTTAATTTGTATAATATTGGTTGTTGATGATAGAGTAATGTATAGTCTTGCCATTAGACTATAATAATCTAATCTATAAGTAATCTATAATATTTAATTCCTTCTTGAAGTAAGCCAAAAAACACTGTTTATTGTTTTTATTTTCTTTTTATATTTTCTTTAAATATTTGAGGATTACCCCAATCAGAGACCCGCGCCAATGGAGGACAAGCAGTAAGAGAAAAAGTTGATATTATTCTAAAAATACTCTTAAGTACTGCCGCTTTTTAGTAAATGACGTCTAGGAGGATGTCGTGCAAATCATCTTCATAGACATCCAAGTAGATGTCTATGCGGACATTCATGCCTGACTGTAGTTATGGTAAGTTGGACATCGTGTTAGACATCGGACTAGATGTTGAATGACTTGTCAACTGGTCTGACGTGGAGTTTTTGCTGCCATGTAGATAAAGCGTTGTAAATAACTTTATTAATCTATGTCCACGTGTTTTTTGAGGATTAAATATCCACGAAATTACTTTTACTTTTTTTTTGGCACCATTGTTATCTTATAATATTTTTTAAATATTTAAATATTTTTAAATCATAAAAAATTACAGAATTATAATATTCTAATTTTTTTGAATATAATAAAAATTTACAAAATATATTTTTTATTGAAATATAATTATATATTTTAATATTTTTTTAAAAAAATAGACCAATGAAAAAATAGTGAGAATAGCCTGAAATTAGTATTTTCAGTATTGCCACGTCACATAATGATTTAGCAAAAAAAAAAAAAAAAAAAAAAAAAAAAAAAAAACTAAAGTGTGATGTTTTTTTCTACTTTTGAAAAAACCGCCCATTCACCTACTCTTTTAACATTAGAAATGCTTTTTTCCCTGTCCACCAGTAAATTTTGGTCGTTTTTACCTTGCTGGTCCAAAATCCCTTGCCAACGTGGCAGTTTGATGTCTATCAAGATGCCTTCAAAGACATCCATGTCTTCACCAACATCTTTTTGTTTGGTGATGTCTTCATGCCCCTCAATCCAAAATGTGCCCGTTAGACGTACAGACATCCTCCCGTCTTCGAAGACATCTTTTAAGACAGTAAGACATCACAAAATACATTAGACATTACACAAGACATCACAAAAAACAGGGTTTTCTTATAGTGAGAAGCCATAGCATTTGTATATGTGCGAAAGAAGTTCCGGCACTACCTCCTCAATTACAAGGTGATTTTTCATACAGATCACGGCTCTCGGAGATACCTCATGAACAAGCCGGACTTGTCATGGCATATAACACGCTGGATCTTGCTCCTGCAAGAGTCTACCTACAAGGTAAATGTTAGCCAGACAAAGTGTAGAAGTGCTTGACGAGCCTACTAAAGTTGACCGATGTCTATTGTCTTTAAGGCAGTAAGGAACTTCTAAGAAAAGAGAGGTTTTAGACAAGTAACACTAGTTCTACAAGTGTGCAGACATGGGGGGAACTGACTGGTTGTCGTCGTTGCCGTCGTAATGGCCAACGGAGTGTGGTCAGCCAGTGTAGGCCTAATGTCACCTTGGGCCTTGAGTACACGACAGTTACATACGATGTTGGCGCCTTAGCAAACTTCTTTAGTATTTCAAATATAAATGTGAGAGAGATTGCGAAGAAGTTAAGTAGCCGCAATGAAGAATAGCCCTGCGGCTGATCACTTAAGATATGTCGACGACATGACCGGTTGCCTAACGATGGCGCCACCGGAGATTGACGACGAGAACTTAAGATTTGCACAAGGCAGGGCAACGAAGAGGTAGCATAGAAAAGAATAGAGCAGTAGGAAAAATGAGAACAATGAATACGTAGATTAGGTAGAGAGAAGGACTAGCTTTTAGCCTCTGTTTTAATAATAAAGAATAAGAGTACAATCTAATGTAACCCTCACTATAAGAAAACCATTGAATTTAGATGTCTTAAATAAGACATCTAAAATCGAGTAGACGTCTTAAAAATGACTTTTAGACTAAAAGATGGGTTAGTGTCTAAGAAGACATCAAGAAGACATTTGAAATATATAAAGATATCTTGGAAAATATGACGTATCAAGGTAAACTGAAAAGGGTAAGAAGTGGATCACGTGGAGGATCCATCAACGCCATGTGGACGGGCAGTGCCACATGGCAATGAAATCCATCATGATGTGGAGTTTTATGTGGTCAATTAAATCGTGACGTGGCCGTGCCAAAATCCAACGTGAATCTGGGAAAATTTGACGTGGCACCGGGAAAAATCCGACGTAGCATGTTACGTCAGCATAGCTTCGAATGCTTTTATATTGAAATATTGGTCATAAAAGACATTGAAAAACATCTAAGGATGTCTTACGAGACATATAAGGATGTCTAATGAGACCTTTTACAATATCTTATGAGACATTTTACAATGTCTACAATGATGTATTTAGTTGTCTAAGGGCGTGGTCGGAGTCATCCACTTAGACATCGTAGTGATTACTTTACATATTGCACGATGTCTTAGATGATGCTCTGCAAGATGTCTATGGGATGTATTCTGTGGTCTTACAAAATGTATTATAAGATGTCTTATATGATGTTTTGAAGATGTCTGCGAGGATGTTTTGGACGTGTTTTTCGTGATGTTTCACAAAATGTTTTATAGGATGTTTTCAAAGACGATGTTACTCCACGATGTCCCTCCACTACCATCGCTTGTTGTCGATACCTCTACGGTCCTGTGATGTCCTGCTGCTACATATGTTCGATAAGTCAATATCAACTGCATTTAAACAAGAAGTTTGTTAATGCAGAAAATTGTAATCTAGTTCCATTTAATTGCACTACCTAGGTTGAGATGGTTTTCATCATGACCTCAAGATATCGACACAGTTAGACATTCTTGCGGACATCTGCTTAGACATTCAGGCAGACATCCTTGAATACATCAATGAAGACAACGTCATAGACATCCATGCAGACATCTGTTCGCAGCCTCAGATTGTGTATTACTGCCTCTTTATGAACGTAGCGAGGCTGTAAGCGAAGAGCGGTGAGCGTTGAGGACAGAATTTCTGATTTTAGAGCGGTCAACTTCCTATTTTTGGTAAGAAAATTTTTAAATTTTAAATTTTTAAATTTTCAAAAGAATATTCATGGGAATATTTGAATATTCTTGACTTATTACTGTGGATTTTGGACCCTAAACCCGTGGGAATTGGGAGACAAAATTTTACAATTATGCATGCTTGAGATGCATATGGAGACATTCCTGACCTCAAACGATAAGATCACATGTGCATGATAACTACTTACAAGCATAAAATGTGTTAAATAGAAACATAGATTTTAAAACATTTATAGTATATATATATATTGATTTTCACTAAATTGTGAAATCATAGTCCATAAGATAGTAAAGACACAATATTATAGTATAACTTATAGAGTATGTATAGGGTGTCCTCTAGTCTCTTGCATGGTCTAGGACTTGACGCTCTAAAATCCTTTTCACCTCATTGAAAGTGAATGTAGGCGCGTAGTAAAAAGGTCGCTATTGGCATCAAAATTACAGACCCTAACAAAGATATAGTTAAGGTGCTTACAGGGTCTATATCGACATTATTTCCTACCCAACGTAGCAATTGTGTCCTTCATCACTGGACAAGTTCAATTAGGCAATGCACTTATTGAAACTTTATTAACTGTCCCCAAATCCGACTCCAAATCGACAATGCAACCAAAACCAGGCTGCAATATGATGGTCACCTTGAGTATGCTTGTTTGCAAAGCTCGAGCCGAATCGACTCCCTTCATCGACTTCGGTGTTGCAGAAGTGACTCGACAAAGATTCTTGGATTTCCTTGATTTGGGGACGATGTTCGCATCGTCCGGCACCGAGAATGTGTGACAAGTCCTGTGGAGGGACAATGTTATGAAATGTGCGGTTCATGAGAAGGCGCTTCTTTTGCAGGAGTTGGAAACTTGCATTCTCCAACGCCTCGATTTTGCTATGTGTCAGATTTGTCCCTATTTTCACAGGCCATATCGAAGAGATAGGTGGTCGATCTTGATTCCGTGGAAAACTGCTCAACCCATCTCCGACGATAACCCTTTACACACCTCTCAATATCGTCACCAGAGAAAAAAAATTGTTCTTTAACTTTGCGGCTGTGTTGAGGAGGCTGTCATATTCTTGTGTAAGTAGGAGCCTTCCAGTTCTCGACTATGCATGATTCACATTTCTTCTTAGTCACTGCCATATTTGCCCAACAAGCCTTGAAAGAGGTCTGCTTCAGTCGAGAAATGTGCCACAACCTCTCGTTCACTTTAGTCTCTTGAACCGCGGTCACGCGTTGGATACTTGGTCCCGGAGAAGTAGATGGTTTCAGCGAGCATTCTTGAACTTCGTCTTCCTCGTATTAGTACCCAAACTCACAGCACAAGCTCAGGTAGCCCTTCTCCCGATTTGAGGACGTAAGAAGCTCACGGTGTCAGGTCGATGTGTTTCTTCTTCAGCTCCAATTGGAACATTTTCCTTCTGTTTCTTTGTACCAAAGACCTCGGCTCCCTCCAAGTGGGCGTCACGAGTACAGAATACTTGAGCTTCAGGGAAATTCAGTATCGCCTCGTTGATATCTAATGGATCTCCTGTTCGATGAGCTTTGCGTTGGGCGGTGCGAAGAGCTTTCCGTCGGGCGACGCGAAGTTGAAGTTCCTCTATAGATGGACCAACCACCTTTGTCACCTTTGTTGAATTGATGATAAGCCACTACTTGGAGGAATGCGCGAACATAATCGTCATCAGCCGCGACTTAAAGGTCCCCCCCCCTTATTGCCAGACGCTTGTAACCATTTGTTGTGTACCGTCTCAGCAAGGTTACAGGACGGCATCTCCGCTAAGTCTTCCAGAGAGTATTTATTTTCTTGCATTGTATATCCCCGTCACTATTTAATACATGATTGAACAATTTTGTTTTTCTTGAGTCTACGATGGGTACATGTGCGGTAGAAGACTTCTAACTTATAAATTGTTTCTTTCAAAAACATAATTTTTGAAATCTAAATAAAAGAACAGCAACATTTACCTTTATAGTAAAAAGAATAATACCATATCAGAAATAAGTAATAAAAAGTATAGGTAAGGAAACTCACTAATTCCATAAATCCACCCGATTGTCTGTAGCAAAAATGCCAGTAGGCTAGCCAATGGCCTAGGTGTTGTAGCCCACTTTCGGAAGTGGCGTTCGATGACGACCACCACGCTCTGATGGCCTAGTAGCGAGTCTCAGCCTCTTCCATGGTGCGGGCAACTTTGTAGTGCTTACAAAGAACCTTGTGTTGATCTTGTAGTTCGTGAACGATGTATTGTTTGGTGTGTTCCTCAAGAGACTGCGTCCAATGGAAGTAACACGTTTGTCCACGGCCTTCCATGGGGACTGTAGGGTTCCCCGACCCATAAATGATGCGCACAGCATTCCAATTGGCTTGAGCACTATCAGCCATAAATCCTTGGAACTCTGGCTTTGGTACTCCGTGTCTAGCCATAACATGGTTTAGGTTCTTCCTAAATATGAGTTGAGCTTCTCTATCCCCGGACTGGAAATCTCAACATGCAATAGTTAGAATGCGTAGGTGTCGGAAGATGTACACGTGGCACGCCATCGTGGTCGAGTTTTTGACTCGTTTGACGTGGTCGAACATCATCCAAGCGTGGAAGAGTTTGCCGCCAGGTTGCAGCAAACCCTAGCTTCATGAAGAAGCAAACCCTATCCTCTACACTCTAAACACTAACTCCTTAAAAAATGAAGGCAAAAATGAGCTTTGTGCGGCCTCTACTTCTACTTAAAAGTCTCATGACCTAACTATGGTGGTAGCAGCAAAACCTAGCCGCCTCTATTCATCCATTGAAGTCGAAGAAAATCATTCCAATCACACAATGTCACTGAGTTGGACGTATTAAAGAAATACACCTTCAAGAAATTCATCGTTGCAAGCCTAAAGTTTATCAAGCAGGTTGTAGATAGCAAGAAGGAGGTATTGGCAATCTTTGAGTTCTTAGAGGCCAAACCGAAGCCAGACCAAGTATCATTTTGGTTATAGTAACAGAGGTATATTCTAGTCTAGTGGCTCCACCAGCGAAGACGCTTGTGGATCTAAGGCAATAATTCTAGAGGCCCATACGCCTCCAAAGCAACCGGTAGAAACTCCAACAGGATGAATCCGGTCTACTACTCGACAATTTGCCGCGAAAGGATGGGCAAAGTCGTGCGGGAGCCAGAGGCTCTACAAACATGGAAGCTTCAAAGTGTCTGATACAGACGAGGCTGTCTTCATCGGTCCAATTGAAGACTCAAGATTAGACAAGAAGTACAAAGACAACCTAGTGATCATCGACAAGAGACTAAAGTCCAAAGGTTGTTGGAATGCTCCTAGGACTACGAAGAAGCTCTAGGAGGTAGCCTTTGATAGAGGTCCTTGGACGGATCATGATAAGGGAGTCAAATAAATATTCCAATAATACTGGATCTTGGGAAAGCTTTACATTGAGAGTCAAGTCCTACATGGAGCCAAATAAGGGCAAACATTCTTGCAACGTAATTGGTTCTTTCCTTAAATTACAAGAAGTGGACCATTCTGGTCAACAAGAATTTATCACTTCCGTGGCTTCATATACGGCTTGACTCCCTGTATAATGGGTCCTCTAGATGCAGGTTTTTAGGATCATTCTTAGAATTTGTCTTATCTTTTTCACATAGTATCTTTAGATACTAATTTTATCTAGCAGCGTCCACTAGAGTTTGCGCTCCCTAAATCCTTAGACTTTTTCAAACTATAATATGCTTTTTCCACCAAATATATATTTTGTTTACTTCTTCTTGCGCCACTCTAGTTTCATCTTTGCAAACTTCCAATAAAAGCTATAGGTGAAGCTGTTTAAGTCTTGTCTTCGTTGTTGGTGTTTGAATGAAAGGGTTCATTTATCCAAATACCGCTGAGGAAGGAATCCCTGTCAGAATTCTATGGCTAGGTGTTCTAATTTTTGCCTTGCTAGATTATTTAGCAATCTTAAGAGGGGAGGGAAGATGTATTAGGACTAATTTGTGGGCTAGGTAGTTTGGGTATAGAGTATGACTTATTCCAAATTAATTTCCTGATAAGTATTTCGATACTTGAAGTTTTAATTGTCGTCGTCGGAGAGGATTCAATAGTGATACTTTGAATAGAATGACACTTGTGATCGGACCTAGGAACCGTAGTTTTAAAGTAAGGGTCAAGGTATTCAAGGCCTTTTATGTGACTTATTAGCCGGGTTGTTTGTTTATTTGTAAGGAGGTAATAAATACCTTGTCTATTTGTGCGAGCATGATAGAACTAGGCACTTCAACCATCTAAAATGTACAGAAATGAGTCTATGTTTCTCTGCTGGAAAAAGGATACCTCCTAGAATTGAAACAAGTATTTGTTTTAAAATAGTACCCGATTCAACTAGCTATCAAATTCGGCGTAGGATTGGGTTTTAATGAGGTATAATAAGTGATCCGGTTTTTGTTAGTAAATTTACTTTACATCATCCTAAGAACGGTACTCGAGTCATTTTAAAAGCTTCATTGCATAATAAACGCATTAAAGAGTATAAAAGTCATTCATGTGTTCTCACATGTAGTAGCCATATGTATAATCCATATAACATGCATCAATTTTTATAGATGTTTCTCCATCTTAGGACCTCCAAGGATAAGTTGACAACCGCCAATGTGGTTACGAAATCTCTCGCGGATTTTCCACAAAATTTCAAACATCAAGACAAAAAAACTCTTTTAGTACTTGCAGCCACTTATCACAATAGGTTAACATAGAATGTCCTACAAAGAGTTCATTGCCCAACTAGTAAGTATACACCTCAGTCTGTAAGGGAGTCATCCTAGCCCTTGAACTTTATAGGTAGAGCCCTAGCATGTAAGCCCTGAACCCGCTTGCGCAAATTTAAGATCACAGGTCGAGGTGGAAGTGTAGGTGAGAACATAATCCCTCCAAGCAATGGACTTCCTAACCTACAATTCAACTTATACCTTCCCATACATATTACAAACATTACACATGCACATGCACATTCACTTACATCTACTACATGCACTACGATCATATGTATAGATAACTCCAAATTTTTGTTTGAAAAAAACACTTACAAGTAGAAAATCAACACCTAAAGAGGGTGGTGCGCCCCCTGGCACTAAAACAAATGCCATTTTCTACTAGAGATTCCAAATATAATCAAATCAACTTTCAATAGAAGTCAACTTGAATATCCTCTAGCTTACACAAAAATTATCAAAGAAACTTTGCAAATTGAAAGTTATGAGCCTCTGAAGTTGGTGCTTCCAATTTGTCGCGGTCAGTAACCTCTTCTTGTTTGACTGGCTGCCCTTACTTCGTCGTTGCTTCAACAAGCACAAAATAGATTCCAAGAGGTAGGCTTCACTTCGCTCCAACACGCGCTAGAAAACCCAAAAAAGCCTTACCAGTCAAAAATTACGGGCCTCCAAAGTTGCCGATCTTCAACTATTGCAGCCGCCAACCCTCTCGCACGTGAGTGTCTATAACTTCTGCATACTTACTCCAAATCGAGCATGTGAAAAGTCTTTGGAGTGAAGACAACTTGATTTACGTTGTTACAAAATCACAGCTCCTGAATTGCTGTAAGCCGAGTGCTACCATCCTTCAAAGTTCTGCTTCTCTATTTGACGGCTGCATAATCCTTCCCTCTTTTCACGACATCAACTTCTTGTCCGTTGCTTCAAATCCAGCTTACTCTTGCGGCCATGAAACCTATCGCACTTGAGTATCCGTAACATTTAGGTTGTTATTTCAAATTAAGCCTATGAAGTGTCCTTGGAGAGAGAAAAACCTGATCTATATTGTTACAAAATCTCACCTCAAAAATCGTTGTAGGCAGAGTATTGTTCTTCAAACTTCTGCAAATCTAAAATCTAGATGCAAATAAAATGACTTTCTTTCTTTTATCTACCCACAGTCAGATCTGCTCACCACACACCACACTTTAATGTTTTTCCCCTTATTAGATCACACCACTAAGAACTCTATAGGTGCATTATTGACAACTCTCCCCTCTTACATACTCACATATAAATTGGATTTAAAATGTTGTTACAAAATACGACAAGCAAGAAGAATAAAAAACAACCCCAGAAAGTAAGATCTACATCTCAAATCTCAAAAAACTCTAACTCTAAGAAACTCATCCTTAGATACACACCACCCCCACCTTATTTCTTTGTAACATCAGTCGACATGGCTACCTTCAACCTATGCATTCCTAACTTCATCTGCAATAGACAACTTGTTTCTTAAATGGCATAATAGTCATAATTTCATTCATCCCGTTGCATATAAACTGAAAGCCCGTCTCATTTTAATTCTCATTAGAACTGTCAAACCTTACTTTTTCGCTTTTGCCTCAATTCGGTCCGGATAGTGGTTAGTAGTAGTAGGTGGAGGAAATAAAAGCCCTTATAACGGCCTATCCGGGTAATGACCGGATAAAGGTTAGTTTAACTAAGGACCTGCCTACTCTGGAATAGCGTTAAGCTTAGTAGGCAGGGTAGGGGTAGCAATTTTTTAAATTTTTTTTAGGGTTGCTACCCGTCCGGGTCCAGCCTCTCCGTGCCCAGTCCGGTCGATGCAGACACGGATAGGGCTTGGCCGATCTTGCGTGGGACCGGATACAACCCGGGAAGAGGTTTCCCTGGCCGGATATCCCCCGACTAGATATCGATAGCCGGGTATCGATGTCCGCCCGGGTGTTGCCGGGCCGGGTACGGTCGCCGGGCCGGGTACGGAATGCGGAGCTGGGCAAGGAAACTGCTGGCGGCGGCGCCGACAGTCACGAGCTGACACGCCCGTGATTATGATTCGCCGCCAAAAGCGCAGCCACCTCCCCACTCCATTTTTGTCTTTAGCGGCAAAATTTGGCCGTTACCCCCCCCCCCTTTTTCTCCCTTGCTTTTTGTGCTTTTTGCCGACGCTGCCGCTCTCCGATTGTCGCACGCTTCAGCTCTCCACGCGTTCGTCCGGCACGCCATAGCCAGGAGAGGGAGGATACAGAAGAATGGCCGGGCACAGAGCTTTGCGTACCCAGAGTAAGATCATCTAAGCTGGCATTCCAATGGCGGAAGATGCCCAGGCGCAGTTGGTGCAAGACCTCACTCGGATGGGGTGCGCGGGATTGTACCGGGTGCCCTGGAACGTGGAGGACGCAGGGATCATCGAGGAGGCCGTGTCCAGGCAGGATCCACCGACTTTCGCAGACAACCCTGTCCGAGTCAAGCCGCATTTTTGGCAGGAGGCATGCTGGAGGGCGACGTACGGCTTCCCGGATTCCTCCACCGAATACATACAGGTGCGGAATGATCCCTCCAACGGTGGAATGTTCCACAACCAAGCGCATGAGCACGACAGGTACCGAGTGGAGGATTGCGTGAATGCTCGGGAGCGCCGTTTGCTCAGGTTCCTGGCCCCGATTCTCAGCCCGGAGAAGCCCCAGTTTGTCTCGAACAGGCTCCTGAAGGCGATCATGGAGTCTTACCTGGGCCGGAAGCAAATTGGATGGGGACACATCCTCGAGGAGGTGATCATCTGGGCTTCGATAAAGACCACCAGCGCGAAGGGCTGCCCCCTGGCGCCATTCATGTACCATTTGTACGCGCACTACGAGTGCCTCAACCCATGGGAGATCACGCTCCTCCGGATGCTCATGGACGGAAGGAGGGACATGTTTCCCGGAGAAGAGATCCCCGAGGTGGGAGTCCCCGCTGCTGCCAGGCTGCTCTCCAGGGTGCCTGCCCCCGGAGTAGGGGCACTCCCTCCGCCTCCACCACCAGCACCACCAAGACCGCCGGGCCTCGGAGAGCAGGGACCACGGAGGACAAAACCAGGTGCACCGGGACCAGAAGATGGTGGAACACCAGGACCCGGTGCAGGGGGAGCAACCATTCCAAGGCAGAGGAAAGCCGCTCCACTACCAATGGCGGAGGGAGGCATTCCACCCCAGCCAGCCACCACCCACAGGATGGCAACCCGGAGTGTTGGTGCACCCGGACCCAGCCATCAAAGTCCGACCTTGCCCGGAGTAGGGGATGGCTCTCTGGTAGCCATGGCGATCCTTCTAGCTCCCGTAATCGCCTCCCCACCAACTCTGCAGCCTGTACAGGGGAATGACAGTGACGGAGAGGAGCTCCCTGTCCTACGCCGGAGGAAGTCAGGGCGAGCCCTTCGATTCGGGGAGACCGACTCCTCCTCTTTGCCAGGAGGACAGGAGGTAGAGGCCGCGCTGCAGCCAGGAGATGCCGAGGCCGAGGGAGCTCCGCAACCAGCTGACTCTACCCCGGAAGTGCGGACCGCGACAGGGGAGGTGCAGATTGGGGAATTCCCCATTGAAGTCCTTCTCCTGGCAGATAGTCCGGCCGAGGGCCAAGGACAACCCATAGTTGCGGGAGGAATGGAGTGGGGGGAGCCAAAATACATGAAGAAGAAGAAGGCAGACCTCCCCTCTGAAAGTCCTAGACCCCGAGTCCGGAGAAAGCTCACCAATTCCAGGGAGGACACTTCACCACCCCCTGCGGCTTCTCCTGTTGTCCGGGCCGGATCCCTTGAGCCGGCTGCCAGGACAATTCCGGCGGTACAGCGGAATACATCGTCCGGGGAGAGGGCCACCAGAAGGAAGGGAAAGACTGTTATGGAGGAGACCTCGGAGTCAGAGGACGAGGATGCAACCGGCAACCATTCCCCCGTCCACACTACCGGGGAACAGGGAAACGCGGCCCCATCCACCGCAATCCGGTTGCCAGGGTGGGATGACTTCACCCCGAGGAGGCCGGAGTATGATTCGAGCCTCCCCGTACCTCCATTCCGGATTACGCAGGACGATCCCCTGCACCCCATCGCCCATGCCTTACAGTTGTGTACACAGGAGCACCTTCAAATGCACAAGGCACTGGGGGGGATAGCGGTAGCACTCCGCACCAACCAGATCGAGTGGTGCCCGGACATTATTCGGGAGTTAGTCCGGGATGGTGCAGAGGCCCGGACCAGCGTCAACAAAGGGTCCCTCATCATCCTACGACAGGACAACGAGAAGAAGCAGTTAGAGGAGGAGCTGTCCAAGCAGCAAAGGTACGCACGGCAGCACCTCTTCGGACTCCGGAAGTTCCTGTACGCTCCCGGAGAGGCCCAGCTCAAAGCCCAGCTCTTTGACGCCCAATTCCAGGCATCCGGGTTGGTTTTCCCGACGAGAATGGCGGCTTACATGAAGAAACCCACAGAGCGGATGGAGAGAGCCCTACAGGAGATGAGGACCCTCATTGGGGAGATGTCCAAGAATTTTCCAAGAGAGGCACCCGCACTTGAGGTAGTCGAGACCCCTCCTACCCGCGTCATCCCCGAGACAACCGTAGTTGTCCTGGCAGAGGAGGAGGAATCCACCGACCCCGTAGCAATAGAGGAGCCAGCCCCTCCAGCAGTCCGCAGTCCGGAGAAGGCCTTGACCGGGCCAGATACCCTGACACCCCTCCACAGAGAGGGCTAAGGAAGAACAGACGCGGCCAGGGGAGGAATACCCCCTGAGGAAAGGGCTTCCCGGATAGAGGAAGAGGACAACAGGGTGAGGGCTTCCTCACCAGCCCCACCGGACCGGGTTGTAGACTCCATGGACGAGAGCCCTGCTCCCGTCCCGGAGGCCACGATCCAACCAGGGGAAGATGTGAGGGTCGACACCCGGCAACCCGGACAGGTATCAGGGGTACCCCAGCCACCCCAAGGGCGGGAGGTAATCACCCTGTCAGGATCCCCTGACCACGATGCCTCCCCTGAGGTAACCCACACCTCGGAGACCATCCCTCTTGTTCACAAGGAGCTGGTGGATGTCCCGGAAACCGGGGAGGTATTACCGGATACCTCAGCTCCCGTCCCTTTACGGGACACGGAGATCGTGGACGGCGGAGGTTCTTTTTGACACCTGGCAGGACGGGAGAAGAGGATGAAATCACCTCCCAGCCCGAGCTAAAAGCGCGGGTAGACAGCACTTCCAAAACTTCCGAGGCTGCGCGGTCGATAAAGCGGAAGAGGGACAACCGAGACTGAGGTAGTTATTAGCGGATATCTCTGACCGAGGCTGGTTAGACTTAGTAGTATTAATGCAGGTAGGAGAATAACGGCGCACGACTGACAGGGTTAGATTTAGAAAGATTCCCTAGCGTTGGACTTTGTCCTCTTCTGGGGATGCTTAGGGAGGATCACCTATTTAGCCGAGGGGAGGAAACTCCCTCGGGGTCTTTTTGTGCTTTCACAATACCCTAATTCAGCCGCAAGTACGCTTCTTCCCCTCATTCCTTGTGTGTGTGCGTGTGTGTAATATTCCTTGTTTCCTGTCTTGTATACTGGATCGGGGTTTTTGCGGAGTTCAGAAGGCTCTTGCTGTCCGGGCAAGAGAGAGCGGTTCCGTCCATGAACGGAGAGAAGGAAGGTAGGTAGAGAAGCCGATAGAGGAGGAGTGTGGCCGGCGAACGGCATCTCGCACTTAGGGTACGGTCCGGTCTGTCCTCTCAGCGTCCGGGATTACAGTAACCAGAAAGGGATTCATGTTGTTCAACCGACTCCCAAGAAAAACCTCGGTTGAGTTTGCCTAGACTGCTGAAGTTTGGGTAGGCAGGCGCGTCAGTGGGTGCTAGCGGTGAACTCCGGGTCAGTTGCACCACTACCATTTCGGTAACCCGGGATCTACTAACCCGGATAGCGAGTTGTGATAACCGGGTAATAGGAGAACCGGACACTCCCTTAGTGACATACGTGCGGGTCTAGAGTCTCGGGCGTAGAGGGCGGTGTAAGGGAAGTACCTAAACAGGGTAAGGAGAGGAAGTACCCGGTGACCTTTCCGGTCACAATAATCAACGGAAAGAGTGACCTAATCCCCCCACTTAATTAAGTCCGGGAAAACCCCTCTGAGGTGAATACAGAGGTTAAATTAAACCATAAACCCCCCTCCCCTGTCCGGGTAGCCGCTCCAGGACAGGATACATGACACGTGGGCGAACAGGAATTACCTGGATAGTGCAAATCCGGGTTGGCTGACTGGTGGGATTTGTTGTCCTTGCACTTCACAGGATCTCCGTGGACGAATACTCGGGTATTGTCTAGGAAACCCCTTTTTCCACATAAAAGGGTTATCCGAGCGATAATCGGGAAAGCACGTTACGACAAGAACCTCCCCACAGCGTTGCCAAACTCATACACATAATTTCTTAATACTTATGGCATCTTGGAAATGCTTGGAAATTCAATAGCTCGAAATTTTTCAACTTGTTTTGCGATCTGATTGTGTTCTACAACTCCACAAAAAAACTGGCTTCCAACGTCACTCCATGCACCTTACTCTATTTGGCAATGCCCAAGATCATAAACGTGTCTATAAGAAAACAAAATACTGTACCTAACTTAAATAATAGATCCTAAAACTTATTTTTTTATATTTTCCTAAGTCTTTTTGTATTCAATATGGAGTCATCCAACTTGTTATTTTTACTACTTTGGAGTTCTATGGTTCCTTCAACACTTCCTATTTCCAAATCAAAAGGTAATTAGAGACTATCAATAGAAAATTCCAAAAGAAACCATCACCGTTCAAAACCTTATAAAAAAGAATTGATTAGCACACTTTTTATCGAAATTATCCTATTCATTTTCCCTTTCTTGACGGGTTGCTCATATATTTGTGTCTAATGTCTTTTTACATCCACAAATAGCTTCAAGGGGCTGATTGTTAAATCCGTAATTTTTCTAAATAAAAATATAAAATAGATAAGGCTCTAGACCTCCAACTTTTTGGGATGTTTTGTTCTAAGGCTCCATAATTCTACCTACAATTCAGACTCACGCCCCTTGCTTTTTGAGAGACCTAGATATTTTAAGAGCATAAATACTTTATAGATTCATATCTCATGATGTATATGTTTGATGAGAGATTCGATTGTTGCTACCGATTAAATGAAAATACTCGCTTCCAACTATACCATAGGCGCCTCAATCGAAGTAACAATCTCCAAATCTCTTTGAATAAGAGATATCCGTTGTGATTTATAGAGAGATTTGAAAGTTCTTAGAAAAACAGCTCTATACATGTCAAAAACTATAGTGAGTGCTTTTAGATTTTTTTCTTTCAAGAGTAGCTAAGGTTTGTATGAACATTACAATTATGTCACTATTCTAGCACCTCTTGTATCAAGAGTTAGAAATTTAAGTTCAAGTCAATCGCCTTCCCAAAAACAATGTTTTATATCTTTCTTGTCTCATTGGCTCAGATTATTCTCTCGTGTCGTCTTGTCCCTTCATATTCTTGCGTTCTCTAGTCTAGGTGACCAAATGACGATTAAGGTAAATTAATCTTTTAACACTTGAATAACCTCAACATTGTTGTTTGACATTGTAGATGAAAGGTATAAACTTTAAAGATCCATAATTTCTTCATTTAGAGTCTATTTTAGACAAGTTTACTGAGATAGGGTTCTACGTTAAGTCTCGTTTGTATCTTAAAAGTACCAAATCCATCTAGTGAAGTATGAATTGATGCCTTGGATGTCAAACAAGGCAACTTTGTTTTTGGGTTCTCAAATATTAGGGATGTTTTACCATTGTAAGTCTACCATGTAAAATCAAAACTATCTCTTTATGATATTTTTTGCATACTCATATTTTTATGATGAATTCCAAGAACTTTCTAGTTGGGAATTTTCTCCTTTTGCTATTGGATATGCATAGATGCATCTACAATAATAATACATATAATTGGATGATTTTGAAGAACTACATCTCCTTCATTTACAAACTATGACAATAAACGGTGCAATGATAGTGAGTGGATAGCTCTCTGAAAGAGTTTTGTGATGATATATGATATGATAATAATTGCTCTAGTATTCACAACATTTTGGGACTTCAAAAGGCAAAACTTGATCCACCAAGAATCACCCGTCTCAATTGATAACAAGAAATGCAATGATAACAAGTGGATAGCTCTTACTACGAACTTTGTAGCACTTTGTGATTTGATAACATTCTCTCTAATAAAGTTTGGCCAAACTAATAACACACTCAAGGTTTGGCCAAACTCTTCCAAGCATATTCCTCATCTATATGTTGTTGCTTGCTCTTGACAGTTGAATGCTGTTTCTTCCAATTCAAAACCATCATGCACAAGCATAAAAAGAGAGAAGTGGTGCTGTGAGGTGATTAAAAGCTCAATACAATATAGTGTCATGATTGAAGTCCTCCATAAGACTTTCTGTGAACCGCCGAAACGGTTCACGCTTGTACGAAATACAATCTACAAGCGTTAGTCTAATATTTTTATGTTCAAAATCCCCAATTGGGACATTTAGGCTAATTCCTCCGGTTTCCGGAAATTCCATGATAATTGGAGGGGTCTTGCCTAAATGGCCCGGCGGTTGTTTAGTCTATTCTAAATTAGAAATATTAAATTGCGTTAAAGTTTCATGACATGTTTTTGGTTATGTTTTAAAAGTCAATCATTATTCACAATTACCTAGATTCATCCTAATTAATAATCATAATAAAAGTAATAAGTTAAACTCTATGGATGAACTGCTGGATGAACAAAGTTTCATCCGTTTGAAACGCATGAAGCTCTACCCCATCCAAGTATTCAACTAGGGAGAGAAAGTAGAGTTAGGGTTCTAGGTTTTTCGGGGGAAGTGTGTGTGAGGGTTTGAGATCGAGAATTGGGGAGAGATCTAGGTTGGTTGGTTGTCGTTTTTTGTGTGTGTGGTGTCTTTTGTGGAAGTGTGTGTGACTGTAGGAAAAATGTGGTGAAATTCTGGAGAAGAGAAGAGCGTCAGGAGGCCGACTACCTGCCAAGACTGCGTACCAGCAGTGCCCAGACTTCGACTCCAATAGCGCACCAGCTCCGGAGGGGTTTCTAGAACGGCTCAGCGAGCTGTGGCCGGGAGGGCAGAAGCCTCAAGAGGGTAGCGGAGATAGCACCGAACGGTGCAGGAGCGATCAGCACCGCGATTGACAACGACCACCAAGGGCTGTCCGACCAGCATCACGACGATGTGACAGCGGCAGCATTGGCACCGACCCCGGCAGCACCTCAGCGCCGGCAGTGTTGTGCCGGGGCTGCCCATCAGCAGTTCATCGGCAACGACCCGCCGATCCATTTCTGAAGTAGCACCGAACGGTGCTGGAGCCGCCGATCCATTTCTGACGTAGCACCGAACGGTGCAGGAGCGGTTAGCACCGCGATCGACACCGACGACGAGGGAGCCCCGACCAGTCCAACGCCGACAGAAGCAGATTCAAGGTCGGTAGCTCGTCGAGGAAGCCGGAGCCGGACCGTAGGACAGGGATCGGAGGAAGAGCATCACCGACAACGTCGATGAAGAGCACGACGGCGGCAAAAGGCGAACGACCACCAACGGCTGCCCGACCAACATCACGACGACGTGACGGCGACCGAACCGGCAGCACTTCAGCGCCGGCAGTGTTGTGTCGGGCTGCCTGTCAGCAGTTCATCGGCAACATCACCCTCACTCTTCAAGTATCTCCCGGCGAGTGAGCTTCTCGCGGTGCTTCACCTTCTCTTGGTGTCGCGGGTTCTCCCTGTCTGAGTCAGCCTCTTGCTCACTCTCCGAAGGAACCTCATCGTTTCCTTCTTCTGGGACTTCCTCGGGGTCCCGAGCATCCTGGAGCTGTTCCTGCTCGTCTAGAGCCACCACTTCCTCAGCACAAGGTCTGCCCTTCCTTCGGGTGACGCCCGCCGCCGCCAGCTCCTCCAACGTCGCCATCCTCTCCTGCTGAGTACCTTTATTGTCCAAGGCTTCCTGTCGCGAGGAATCTACTGTCTTGGACCTGGACGCCTTGCCCATTGCTTCTGAATGAAACGCCCACGTCCTTTCTTGAGCAGCAGAACTTGACTCCTAGCAATACCAAGCTTCAAGAGCTCTGATACCACATGTAACGCTTCGCTAACTCTACGCTACGCCCAACCATTCCAAGCTGCTCACTTGCTGCCAATATCCTTAATTAAGTACCTGCACAAGACAAGCACACGGTCAGCACTCTAACCTTAACAAGCATCCACCTGCAAGGCCACTAGTTGGCGCTTAGTCCAACTCGTGGGTCTCACTTAGTCTCACCCTCGGGAGCCCCGCGCCAAGGCAACTATGCCAGGACGCGGGACACGGCTTTCCCACGCTAGTCCTAGCGAGCTCCGAGTCCATCCTGGTCTCACCGCGCGTGGCATCGCGCCGCGCCCCCTTTGTACTCGCTACTCGAGCACGGCCCCCCATACCGACCAACCTAGATACGCCCGCTCTAGGCTGACACTTCCAACCGGGTTTGGCCAGTAGCAAGGGGCGCGAGTGTCTTTCTCGCGCCCAAGTCCCCCTTGCCATCTTCCATACTTGGAGGGTGTTACATCCACCCCCTCTTAAAGAACTTGATGTCCGCATCAAGCATTCCGTATGGAGATCTGTCATCCAACGGGCACCAAGGCAGGAAGTCCGTTAGAGTTAGACCGCTCCCATTTCCTCCTTGTCCTATTTTGTATGGGCCGCTTCTTCCCATACTCAAAGCGTTTGTCTAAGCAATGGGCTCAGTACCTTCGGCCCTGCCTTCTTGGTTTCCCATCCATTTCCATCCTTGAGACCTTGTTATCCCATGAACAAGTATTGGACATTTAGTAAGCCGGCCGGTAGAGTTTGTTTCAGGGTAGCTAACCTTTTTGCTTGATTACCCCCTGGAGGACATGGTTAGCTATTGCCATGCTTGTATCACTCCAAGGCATGCTTTATGAAAGGAGTCCCCTTCACAGCCCAGCATCCAAACCTTGCTTTCGCCTCAAGCAAGCCCGTCACCATCACTTGTTTTGGGTCCCCTTAGCGGCGTCCATCTCTTGAACTTCACTCATGGAATTCCGGACTTACTTTTCTCTCCCGTTCTCTACCAACTTGGTTTAAGGTGCCCATCGTTGGGTTTTGACTAAACTCGAGGGCTTCCTCCCCCTCTTTGAGGCACTCAATGTCCTCATTGACGTGGTAGTCTCTAAAGTCGCTCCACTTCAAAGTTCTGGAAGAATAAGGAAAATTCTTCACCGCCTATGAAAGATGTGGTCCGCTTTTGTCCGTTTACTCCTTTTAAACTTCGTTTTGGGGGCGGTGTAGTCCTGAATAGTGTCCTCCTCGGGAATTTCCTCTAAGTCCTCGAAGTCTTTGTCCAAAGGTGTCAACAAAGAGGCCTTCTTCTTGGATGTGGCCTTAGAGGCATCCATGGCCTCCTCGCTACGGCGAGCCTCAAATGCCTTGACCATCTCCTTAACATGTCCCAAGTTATTTTCATTAATCCATTCAAACTCGAATGGACGGTATCCCTTTAACAAACATTTATACTGTTTGTTTCTCCCAAAGACTTTTCTGGAATCCAGGATTGCAGACACCTTACCCACTTTACCATCCTAAAGTTTATACACTGGCTCTGGTCTTGGGTCTTGTTGCCAGAGACGCAAATTCCTGTCATCCTTGTGTGTCAACTCGCAAAACGGTTCACTCTAGCGGGATTGCATTTCCGCAAGGGTTAGCGCGTAATTGTCGTGTTTCCAAGGTTTAATTAGGCTTTTTAGCTCATTTCGTAGATTCACGGAATAACCGTGGTCTCGAAGGGGGTTTTGGCACAAGCGGCCCGGCCTTGCTCTAATTTATACCAAATTGGTATTTTTGTTGAACGCCAATATATTAAATGGCGAGTTTTTAGTGTGGTTTAGCGATTACGTATTTCTAAGTAGGGGTTGGGGTGCCCCATTTTGCCCTTACCTTCTACAAAACCCCTTGTATGAGGTTTGGTGCCCTTATCTTGCCTAATTGTTTAGGAAAAGCTATGGATGGAAGTCCGTCTAATTGGACGGATGAAATCCGCCCAATTGGACGGATGAAGCTTTTTGCTTCAACCTCCCTGAATCAGCCAGGGAGGGAGTTAGTCAGAAGGGGAGCCGTTAGGCTAGTTTTTTGGTGTTGCTTGGTTTTTTTTTTCATGATTTTGCGTGTGGATCTAGGAATTGGTGCTGAATTGTGTGTGACGATAGATCTGGTTGAGATCTAGAACTGTCTGTGGAGTCACGTTTTTGGTGGGTGTTTTTGTAGAAGTGGATGTGTGGCAGTAGAGGAAGAGTGCGAGGGTTTGGATTGCAGAACCGTGGACTAAGGCAGCAGCTGGTCCGGCACCACCACCAACAACACGGCGATCGGCGCAAGTACCGGCCGGATCGAGCGGCGACTACCGACCTGAGCAGGCAACAACGACGAGGGGGACGAGCTAGCATCGGAGCTACGGTCGGAGTCAACAATTAGGGCAGCAGAACGTCGGCGATGTGGCAGACAGATCGGCAGCAAGGGTCGGAGCGGTGACGGAGCTGCAACCGGCAGAGACCAGCACGAGTGCCGACAATTCAACCGCGCCGCACAGCGACAACGGTCACAGCGATCGCGAGGTACCAGCCGAAGTTCGATGGAGCATCTCCGAAGCACGGAAAGGAAGCGGCAGCGACGGAGCAGATCACGCCGGCCAGGGAGCAAGATCAACGACGACCACCGCCACGGTAATAGCGATAACGATCGGAAGCAGCCGACTTCGGTACCGGAGCAGCGTCCATTTATGGTCATACAGCGCCGATCAGTATCGTTGCCGGCATTGGAACGGCCAGCAGAAGCGACCTCGGAGGCCAGCCAGCATCACCGACGGTGCATCGGCAGTAGCGCCGGCTCACGAGCTAATCGATCAGTAGTTCAACCCAGCCTCAGACAATCAGCTTGGAGTTTGAAGGCAAGCTCGTGGTCGGGAATTCGAGGCAAGATACGACTATGATGCCCTGTTCCCTTCCTCCGTGATAATACGGAGGGAGGAAAATGTGATATCACGGAGAGAGCCCTCTTCCCCCATTCTTCACTCTCCATGCATTATCCTTCTTTGCTAGATGGTGTGGATTGAACAAGGTAGAATCTGAGAACTTTATCTTGAGAAACGACAATTTATTTGCCCAAAAAATTGATTCTTTTGTCCCTTATTTGTGTTGCTTCATAATGACGTGATGTTGTTTTGTTGAATGAATACGCCCTGGTGAATTACTGTTTTGGGTAGTTAATATGCACCACGTGTAAGGGTAGTGCGGAAGCGCTGCCCAAAAATTTCCAACCAACCCTAATTTGTGTTCAACTAAGAGTTGCATGTTTAAGGACTTGTTATCCTTCATATAGTAATGGGTTGTATGGGGATCAAGAAGAAGGGATGTTAATACAAGTTAGATACAGGTTAGAATTTGAAAGATGCGCTGAAATTTCTAAGATAGAAGTCAAAAGGGCATTGCTTGGAAGGCTAATTGTTATTGCACTTCACCCCCACGGGAGGGACACATGAAAGACTGGCTTAAAACGCGGCCACAGGGAATTAGGCTCACATTGTGTTACTTCTTCAAGAGGGACACATGAAAGACTGGGTGCATAGGTTTCCCTGGTCTCGGTGGTAGCTCCAAGATGTACACATCTTTATGGAGAACCTTGAGGGTTTTGTAAGACCCGATCCACGTAGCGGACCACTTAGCTGCCAACTCTGATAGTGGCCACATTGGCAAGGCGTCATGACGTGGGTGTCACCTCATGTGGTACCCACAAGCTGAGATTGGTTTAAAGTTTTGGATGTCAATTCAAGTGAAGGACATTTGAAATGACCATGACTATTGTGAGAGCGTGTAAGCTCTCTTTTGCTTAAGTGTTACTAATAATGGATTTTTATTAATGAATTGTTTGCAAACCATGACATCTTGAGGTAATTTGATGAATTTATGATAATTGAGTTTTGAATGCAATAGGTATATTAAAGATTAGTTGTCGCAAGGCCTTTGGTAGATTATTTAGCATGAATTTTGAGCTTAGTTTAGATTAGGAGTGATTAGTTCGATAAGGAAGGACTAGAGGAGGTAAAAAGCCCCCTAGTGGATCCTTGGTTCGATAAGGAAGGACTAGAGGAGGTAAAAAGCCCCCTAGTGGATCCTTGGTTTGATTAGCGTAAGAATTAGGGACTTGGAGTTGGGTTAGAAATTTACCATGGGCCTTGTACAAGTAGTCTTTGATGTCCTTGTTGTGTTTGAAATTTGGTTGTTGAGAGATTCATTCATCTAACCTTGTGGTAGCATGTGGGAGCTACATCCATTGATGAAGTCGTTGATAGGATGGAGGCTTCAAGGACGGAGCGCATGGAGTGGCGGTCATTCATCCATGCCTTAGTTAGGGCTTCGGCCTTAGTTAGGGTTATGGTGAGCCGCCTCTTTGGCGGCTCCCATTTGGTACTTAATAGCTTGTTTCCAAGCTATCTTCACCTCTTCCATTTCTTCTTAGTTTAGGTTAGAGTAGGAGAAGGGAGGCCTTGGGCCCCCTTCTCCTCCATTTTATTCACCTACCTATTCATCTATGTAGTTAGGAGGAGGAAGGCCATGGGCCTCCTTTTTCTCTTTGTTCACCTTGATCATCTTTCTTGAAGTGTTAGTAGTTAGGAGAAGGAGAGCCCTTCTCAAAATGATTTTGTTGTTGAAGTGTTAGTAGTTAGGAGAAGGAGAGCCCTTCTCAAAATGATTTTGTTGTTGAAGTGTTAGTAGTTAGGAGAAGGAGAGCCCTTCTCAAATTGCTTGTCTTGCCTCACTCATCTTCCTCCTCCTTATTGAGTTCCTTTGTTATTAAGATAAGAGCTTGTTCTTGCCCTATGAAAGCCAGCCAGATTGTTTCCCCCATAACTCACTCGATTTTTCTTCAACTCCTTTGAGATTTCTACACTAGATAGAGCTCCAGTAGAGCTTTCCAATGGTATAAAGCATGCTCAATTCCGAGTTGTAGAGAGGGAGATATGAGCTTCCAAAGTCGGGGTGTTGAAAAAGTTTTCCCCCCGGCAGTGGCAAAAACCGCCACAGTCAAACAGCAATCAGTCTTAGCTCGTTGATCTTCTGCCTTTGAGATTTTAGGGGCGGGTGCACATTGAGCTTAGCTTTCCAAAAAGCTATGGCACGCCCCATTTGGACCTAAGACGAAGGAATGGCAATCAAAAGAGTAGAGACCACTTCCAAGCCATCCGGCCGGTGGTTCTCTTCTTCTTCTTCCCTATTTCATTGTCTTCTTCTTGTCTTCCTTCTTCCTCTCTTCTTTTCTCATCTAATCTTGCTCTTCAAAACCCCTTGTGACCAAATGCCACCTCATGGTGGTTTTTGGGTTCACAGTATCCAACCACACTTTTTCACCAACCACGAAGTGGACTTCCCGGCGCTTCTTATTGACCACACTTGCATAGCAGTCTTCAGCCTTAGCCAGCCTCAGCTTCGCTCCAGCTTAAATTGCTTTTCTTCTTTCCATCCATTCCACAGCTCCTACGGAGTAGTAGCCGGAGAGCCTTTCCTGGTTTCGGTGAAACTCACTTTTGCCAGCGGCCAAGTCTTCTGCTAAGACGGCTTTGAAGGCATGGACTACAACAAACGGTGTCTTTTTGTGGGACACCGTGGGGGTTGTGTTGTAACACAGCTCTGCCATTGCAAGCAACTTTGGCCACTGTAATTGGTCCCCGTCGCAAATGGATCGCATATACATATTGAGGATTGAATTAATCCCTTAGTTTGTCCATCGCCTTCCGGGTGCCAAGCAGTGGTCATGGTGATGTTCACTCCCGTTTTGCGCATCATGTGCTGCCAAAACAAGGACTGAAACACTTGACCTCTGTCACCCGTGGGAAACCCTTATACCTTACCCAACATTCAAAGAACAAGTCTGCAAGTTCTCTAGCATCCACTGACTTAGTGGTGGGCACGAATGTAGCCATTTTGCTAAACCTGCAGACTATGACTAGGATTGCATCCCAGCCATTAGACTTTGGGAATCCAGTCATG
Organism: Bryum argenteum; assembly: GCA_037043015.1. Taxonomy (NCBI): domain Eukaryota; kingdom Viridiplantae; phylum Streptophyta; class Bryopsida; order Bryales; family Bryaceae; genus Bryum; species Bryum argenteum. The sequence goes on along the minus strand of CM073321.1, from coordinate 31,059,132 downwards.
AAATCTATAGACACTGATTGGAATCGTCCCTTGGGTATCGGTAAGGGTTGCAGTTTCCAAATTTTCACTTGGGTGCTGTATTTGTTCATTTGACATTTAACAGGACTTCACGTAGTCCTCAACATCCCGCATCATGAATGGCCAAAAGTACTTATTTGCCAATTGAATCTTTGTCGCCAAGGCTCCTTTATGCCCTGCAAGGGGACTATCATGGAACTCCATGAGAGGCCTTTGTCTTAGCTCCCCTTGCGGCACATACAACCTATGTTGCCTGTAGTAGCGGAGACCATTTTTCCTCTTTAGGTTGCGCACTCTTCTGGCGCTGTCTCCAGTACCCTTCTTGCGTCCCGAGTTGAAGATGGCTTCATTCCGAATGGCATCTTCATCGGTTTTCATGGCTTCCCTCACTTCCTGGAAGAAAGCTGCTGTAACGGGATTTTCCTCCTCAACTTCATTCCGGGCTTCCTCTTCTTGGACCAAGGTCATAATACGAGGAGTCATAAACTCCTCCCGCCTACTCAAAGCATCCGAGACTAAGTTATCACGTCCCGGTTTGTGTATCAATTCAACATCCATTGAAATGATAGTATCATACCATCGTAGTTCCTTGAATGTTGCCGTCGGTTTGGAATCCCAATACTTGAGTGAGATGTTGTCTGTAAAGACCTTAGTCTTCATCCCACCCACGTAATCCCTCTAAGTTTTGAGACACTGTACGACCGCATACAACTCTTTCTCATGAGTTGGCGACCTTAGTTGACATCCTGTCAACTTTCGGCTCTCATAGGCCACGGGGTGTCCATCTTGCATGAGCACCCCGCCAATGGCAAAGTCACTGGCATTGGTGTGCACCTCAAAGGGTTTGTCAAATTCTGGGTACTTTAATACTCTTGCACTGCTCAACAGTGCCTTCAACTCGGCAAAGGCACTATCACACTTCTCATTCCATTGGATCACCTTGCTCTCTTTGACTAAGAGATAAAAGAGTGGTCCAGCTACCTTAGAGAAGTTTTTAATGAACTTTTTGTAGTAGTATGCCAACCCCAAGAAGGACCTAACACCCTTTTGTGTTTTTGGCACTTGCCACTCTTGAATGGCCCTTATTTTCTTGGGGTCAGGCATAATGCCTTCGCCGTTGAGAACGTGACCCAGGAATTCCAATGCCTTTAGTGCAAACTCACTCTTGCTTGCATTAGCAAAGAATTTGTTGTCCCTCAACTTCTGGAGCACATTTCTGACATGCTCTGCATGCGCTTCCAAGGTCTTCGAATAGATCAATATGTCATCAATGTAGACAACCACATATTGATCCATTTCCTTATAGAAGATAGAATTCATGATCGTTGTAAAGGTAGCCGGGGCGTTGCACAATCCAAAGGGCATAACCAAAAACTCATAGGACCCATACCGGGTCCTCATGGTCGTCTTGGCCAAGTCGGGGTCATGGATTCTGATTTGGTAGTACCCAGACTTCAAGTCAATCCGACTGAAGTACTTAGCGTCCCCTAACCGATCCAGTAACGCATCTCCATCACCGGCTTCCTTCTATCTTGCGCCTAAAGTTTACCAATCCATGATATTATTCCTTGGACATTCTTGATTTAAAGTCCGATTCGGACTGCGACCACGAGTGTCATTGCTGCACCGGCTCATTACAGATTGTGCAAATACAACTTGGAATAGTTGCAATGCCTTGTTGAAAGACCGAGCTTGCCAAGAGTTGTTGGAGTTGCTGGAGTTGCTGGAGTTGCCGGTGTGAAGAAGCTTAGATTAAAGAAGCTTGTAGTCTTGGCTCGCAGCCAATCGACATGCAGACAAGGTAAAACCTAGGAATACTGCAATCCGAGAGGACCACCGTACTTGAGGGATTGTGCAACTTCATACTGAAGTTGACCGGGTCTATTAGAATGAATCATGTAACCACTCACAGATTTGAATTGATCTAAGGGGTAGATGAACGGAAGGATATCAATAGCTACATTTGGAATTGTCGTACTTGAAGACGTCAATCACCTTGAAAAGGATAAGGCATGTAGCACGCAGCATCCGGCGCCAATCGTAGAGCGAGAGGAGAAACATTAACGAGGAGAAGTTGGTCAAGCCTGCACACCTCACGGGAACGGCGCTTGGAATAGAGAGTTTTCAGGAGCTTGTAACACCACAGATAATTCATAGGACGATCACAATATTCTCTACCAAAAACAAATGATAGCATGTCCTTAACGTCGAAATGTAGAATGTAACATAGGAGAGCCCTCAAATCATGACATCGTACGCTAGAGACCAACATGGAAGCGCTCCAACAACATGGCAAATAACTTCATTAGACCTGGCCGTTTGATAGCATTACGATGAGCATTCCAACGATCCATCCGAATAATAGGGTTTATGTAGCATAGCAATCCATATACGCATAGAATGATACATTTTTAGGAGGAAGAAGTATCAACAATGTCATAATTCAAACGGCAGTCTCCCTGAACAATACAAGCCGAGTATAAGTCTGACTAAAGGATAGAATAACCATACACAGCAATAGAATGATAAGGGCAAGCATATCGGCCGGCAGCCAACAAGAAGACAGAATCAATATAAACTAAACAGCGTCGCCTGGCACCTCATTGAAGTGAGAACATTAGACATCAAACTAGACAATCCATTGAGTAGAAATGTCAAGGAAACAATGACAAGAAGAAGTCACGGAACAAAGTGCTAAAATGAAAAAAGCAGCGTACACCAAATATAAGAATCGATATCAAGAAGGGAAACAAGATCAAATACTATATTTTGAGAAGAACAGATTATTCATAAATTAAATATCCTCGAAATATACAATTAAGAAAAAGTCCCGACTAGAATCCTACAAATTATACACAACTAGAAAGTAATCTCAGTTATCTGTAATTTCTAGTTGCCTTGATCACGAAATGTGATGATTCCAAAATCTAGACACCCATGCTAAAGACATCTACTTAGTTGGTATTCTCAGTAAGGTAACAAGAGGTGTATCGGCCGGCAGCCAACAACTAGAGCATCTTGAACTTGCTCCAACATCTTGAAAACCTCGTACGCAAAAAAAAGGTCCAGAAGTACTCAATCCATGAATACCCCCTCAAGAAGCTATCTTCCGGTACTCTTTGTATAGTGGATGAGTCAATAGCCTATGGCGACGCCCAAAATTTTGTTGCTCGGAAAAAAACCGAGGAACAGTTTTTCCAAAGTGATAGAGATCGAGTAAAAGAGGCTGCAAAATCCTCTGCAAGTAAGCCTTGCTCGGTAGCTTCTTCTCACAGTTCAAAGTGCAGGTAGAGGGGTGGAACGCATTGAACGGATTGTTCAGAACGTTCTTGTAGAGAAAGTCGTCAATGAGAAGAATGTTAATCTCACTAGCTCCACAATCAACCAACTCAGGATTCATTTCCAAAAGGTGCTGAATTGACTTTAAGAAGAAAGACTTGTCATGATTCTCAAGCTCTCGATAATCACAACGGTAGCAATACGACGGATTGAACAACAAGCAGTCCTTAGGGAGGCGGGGAACAATGGTCGGAATGAAGTCAATCCGAGGTGAGTGGTTTTCCTTCACGTCCAAAGACCAGAAAGAAATATCGAACTTTGCATCAAGGCAAAAGTTCATGAATTCCTGAAGACCAGGCCTTGACTTGGCCTCCTCCTTCTTCATAGGACCCCCATCGGAAACAATCCTACAAGGAACGAAGTGAATGAAAGTGCCATTTACATCGAAGACAAGAAAATATTTCAACGGGGCTACCTACCTTCGAGGTGAGAGATGTGTCAAAATGGAGGTGCCCTACTGCAATCCATGAGAAGCGGAGTCTTTGAAATCCTCATTCTTAGATTCACTTGACTGAGCAAGAGATTAGAGCATTTATACGATAAGGGACAGAGCAGCAACTAGAGTGCAACAACGTTAGGTGAGAGCGAGACAAGAGAGTATATCTAAAGTCCATTGGGCGGAGAGTGTATCAGCTGGCAGTCGACAACAAGAACATCCGTGGACTGTCGATACAATAAAGATCCAACTCTATGGTCAAAGGAAGAACAAAAGTGCAAAGAAATAACATAACGACTTGTCAGCTGGGAGCCGATAAGACAAATGAACACTGTTGAGAGCAATCATTAGAGAAGACAAGGGATATAAACAAAAAAAATAAAACAATAATAGGAAGTCGGCTAGCAACCGATATAGAGTAACGAACTCGCCGAGTACGTTGCAACGAGAAAAACGAAGGTCAAAACCATTCTAGGACCTAAAATGCTGATGCAATGGTAGCAACAGACTATGTATAGAAAATGACGTTGTCTAGGACAAACCTCTAAGTGAGTGTTGTTGCTGTGGGGAACCATGATCCGGGGCAGTTGGAGACGTAACCTTATTCGGGGCGTCAATGTCAAATGCGTTGTCCGGAACGTAAGACTCCACATCAATGGGCTCGTCCCGTGATTCAGCGACGCTGGCGCTGACGATCGAGGTCTCTGAACATCCCTACAAGATGAAGACGGCGGTGTCGGCTGCCAATCGATAGGGGCAGGCACGGATTGAGACGATCTTTGAGGCCAACGAGACGCTAGCACCTTGTTACCAAAGTCAACGCTGCCAACTGGACGATCATGGCCAAGTCGGGAGGATAGGAGCACCGAACGGCACCATGGATTTCGGTCTCCAACGACTACTTAAGGCCGTAGTTAGCACAGATTAGACACTGATTTTTGCAGCTTAGGCATTGTGATTGAAGATAGGGATTGAATGTCATTGTACTTTTATTTCCCAAATTCAATACAAAGGCCATGGCCAGTCTTTTATCTACCTCTGTGTCTGTGTCCTCTTTGTGTAACTACCTCTCCTAATTACTCTACGCTTCTTGGGCGGTTACTCCCAGCCGTTGCAGCACGTTGTCATCGACCTGTCGTGCAGATCGCAAAAGTGCCACTGTGCGGAGAGGCTTTCCCTCTCTCTCCCTCTCGGACGCCTAAGTGCCAGACAACGTAAGGCAGCGCTGATAGTTCAAGCTTCCCTTGGAAGTTCTCGTTCACCCTCTTCCTGCTCTCTCTCTCAACTACACTCGCTGGCCCTCATTGGAATAACCATCTTTGCTCGGAGTGACAGCTTTGGGCTACAACACTGGCACCAGGAGTCCTTCCCCCTTTTCGAAGTTACCTTCAGTCAACAGGTGCCAACGTTGAGTTCTCCCCAAGTCTCCCAGATAGACCACAGAGCAGCCAACGGAGCCTTAGTCGACTTCAGTCGGCATCTCGAAGTGTTTATTAACACTGACTGGATTTTCACTTGCCCATTTACTCCCCCAAAGAACTCCACATTGCCTCAAAAATACGAACAGTGGTCGACTTAGGTAGTCTTGTAAAGCACTTCCACACCTGCCCGGCTAACATTTTGGCGACCATGCTGGGGATGGAGTGTTGGGCTACTCAGAAGTTGAGTAGAAGCCCTACACAAACAAAATGCCGCCTCGACAGCAGAAAGATAAAGAACTAGAAGTGGTTTCCCCTACTGACGACCCTGATGCCACCAGGGAATTCTTACAATGGATGAAGCAACAAATGACAGACCTTGTTGCCAAAAATGACGCCACCAATGCCAAATTGGAAATGCTTAGTCATTAATACCAGCATTTGCAAGGCACGGCCACTTCCGCTACTACACCCAGTCCAGAGATCGCCGCGATGCCCTCATCATCAACATCGGTACCTCTTGTAAACCCAACGGTGGCTACATCGAAGGACGCAGGAGAAAGAGATAGGCTCATTAAGTTACCCAAAATACCCTACCCGGTGTTTGACGACAATGCTGACCCTGATTGGTATATCCGGCGTTTTAAGGTTATCGCCAGAACTAATGGCGTTTCTACCACTGCTGACTTACAGAATATCTTTGGTACTACGTTGCAAGGGAACCATATCAACTGGTATATCGACTTTGAAGCCGAACATGCCAATCCCACTTGGGAAGATATGGAAAGAAGTTTCTTGGAGAAATTTCGCAAACTTAAGACGTCCTCTGAATTCTCCGCGCTTTGGGAAATATTACTCAAGAAAAGGGAGAAACTGTGGACACCTTCTACGATCGATTCAAACAGTTGGCTGATAAGTTGAACCAAAGGCCAACAGATGACTACTTATGCGAGTGGTTCAAAAAGGGGCTGTTGCCATGGATCCAGCAAGGTATTGTCATCAGAGGGGTAAAAACCATACCCGATATCTTAACAGCCGCCAATGACATCAGTAGAGAGCTTGGGCTGCTTAACAAAACCCAAGCTCCCCTGTTGCCTTTACCTAGTCAAGGTCAGCGGAACGATGCCCGCATAACGTTGACACTGTGCACGACATGCGGAAAGGCTCACAATGGACAATGTTGGTTTGCTTCGGGCAACAACCGCAACAAAGACACCAGACGACATCGACCCACCACTGCAGCAATGTACACCGAGGAAGTCCATGTCGACGCGTTCCAACCAGGCAGAAGTGATGGTTGTTGGGAATGTCGATCCCTACATCATCGACGAGGACAATGCCCTGTGCTAAAGCAACGTTGGTCTCAAAGCCGCCCCATGACGGAAACAAACCATAGCACCACGACGCCATTGGACAACCAGAGACCCAGCCCGAATAGGCGAGGGGGAGTAACGTTGACAGAGGTTCATGGAACCGAGACTAATATCTCTACTATTTCTACCGCCGCCGTCACCACGAGGTCTAAAGTCGCCACACCGGAACACGTAGTAGAACATCGCAAACCATTTCCAGAACAACACTGGGAGCATCTGCGCAACATTCGACAGCAAATTCAACGAGACTTGGCTTCGCCATCAGAAGCCAATTTACAGCAAGTACTGGACAATACGACCGTAAGTATCACACTAACTAGTTTGTTAAAAATTAGTCCCGAATTGCAGAAATACTTGCAACAGACAACCTTACCCAACGCATCGACACCACTGGTGACTGTAGACAACAATGCTACTACTATTGATCCCGACGCTGCCGTAATACATCTACGGTTAGGCACACACAAGCTGTCAAACGTTTTAGTAGATGTAGGCTCCGGTGTCAACATTATGAGTGAAGGTCTTCGTCGGCAGCTCGGATTACCATCACCAAAAATGGCCCAGTTCATACTAAGGATGGCCAACGATGCCCCTGTCACACCCCTACGAATTCTAGCCACTGTAGCCATTACCACGCATGGCCTATCAACACCGGCAACCTTCGTCGTCATTGACATGCTAGATACTACCAATTTCTCTATCATACTCGGTAGACCATGGTTACGTGATATGAATGCCATGCATGATTGGGCCCGGAATCAAATAAGATTACACCACCATAGCAGGACAATCGTGATCCCAGCGGACAAATGTGTTACCAAGGCCAAAGCTGACCAAATCCGCAATCGAGCAGGCACCGATTGGGTCAGAGGTCTAACACCAGAACGAAAAGCTTTAGTTTTCCATGCTGACCCCTCGTTGATCCCAGTTGCCGAAATTCATTTGGCCAGCATTGTACCGCAGGAAGAAGCATTAGATATACCCTCGCACTTTACTGAGGAACTTACAGTAGACATCACGGTAAATGCTACCCCGGCAACGAAAGCACTTGAAGACCAAGTTGTCACGGGTTGGACTAACGGTGCCAAGGAGAAAATCAAATTAGTCAACCTGGGCAGCGAAGAAGAACCCAAGTATGTGAAAATTAACGCCGACGCTCCGAATGTCATCAAGCAGGCCACAGTTGCACTATTCAAGGAGTTTTGAGACATATTTGCATGGACACATGAGGATCTCAAGGGCATACCGCGCAACATAGCCGAGCACACCATCGACTTGAAGCCCAATGCACAACCAGTACAACAACGAAGGTACCGTATGAATCCGAACTACGCTGCCAAAGTAAAAACAGAACTAGAGAAACTGCTTAGTGCTAAGTTTATATCACCAGTCAATGCTGGCCCCTGGTTGTCTCCCATGGTCATCATACCAAAGAAAAACGGTGCTTTGCGAATTTGTGTCGACTTTCGAAAATTGAACGCAACCACCAGAAAAGATCACTATCCATTGTCTCATATGGAAGAAATCATCAACGTAGTTGCCGGGCATGAAATGTACTCCTTCCTGGATTGCTTTTCCGCGTACTACCAAGTTGCCATGGCGGAACATGACAAAAATAAAACGGCTTATTCCACGGAATGGGGGCCATATCAATTCGAAAGGATGCCATTTGGAGCCAAGAATGCACCAATGACATTTGAGAGAGTCATGGAATTAATATTTCGACCGTACTTAAAAAGGTTTTTTCGTATTTACCTGGATGATGGGACGGTGTACGGGCGGATGAAAGATCACGTTGACCACTTACGACAGATATTCCAGGCTTGTCGACAGAACGGGGTAAGCCTCAATGCCGACAAGTGTATGTTCTTATTCTCTGCCGGAGTCATCTTGGGCTATATAGTGTGCAAATATAGCAAACTTCCAGATCCGGCCAAAATCCAGGACATCATGGACATGACACCTCCCACTGATTAAAAAGGCGTCCAAAGACTGTTGGGATTGTCACAATTCAACATAATGTATATCGAGAAGGTCCCTCACATTACGGCTCTGATTACCAAGCTGAACCATGTTGGCTACACCTAGCCACGTGACTGGACGCCAGAAGCCCAAGCTGCCTTAGAAAAAATTAAACAAGCCTATTCAAGGGCACCTATACTGTTGGCACCGGATTGAACGAAACAATTCCATGTTCACACTGATGCCTCTCAGATTGCCGTGGGGGTCATGTTAGCTCAAAATGTGGATGGCAAACATGATCAACCCGTAGCCTACGCAAGCAGACTACTCAACCAGGCAGAGAGAAATTATTCCACTACGGAACGGGAAGCACTTGCCATGATATATGTCGTGAAGAAGTTTAGACATTACCTACTTGGAAACAAATTTAGGTTCATGGTAGATCATCATAGTCTGTCTTATCTGGTGAATCAGCCATTGATCACGGGGAGAGTAGCGCGATGGATCATGATTCTCATGGAGTATGATGTTGAGGTAGTCTACATCCCAGGCAAAAGGCACATTATAGCAGATTACTTGTCAAGAGACACCAACACAACTGAAAAGGGCATTGATGATTCATTCAATGAACCATACATATAGACGGCTTCGATACAGGCAACGGAGTCAACGAAGCCTACGCAACAAGCACCGATACAGCCAGCGGAGACATCGGAAGCCCCCGACTGGAGACAGCATATCATGGACTATCTGGTTCATGGCACGCTACCCCCTAACACAACAGGAACGCAGAAGATCAAGTTTGTGCGCACTACGTTGCCATACACAGTCGTCCAAGGCCAACTCTACCGTAAAGGGCTTGACTACGAGGTACGTTTGTGCGTACCAACTCATCAGCAACAAACTATCATTTCTCACTTACACGATGGGCCGGCAGGGGGACATCAAGGACCAGAAACAACCATTAAGAATGTATTGGCAGCAAAATACTAATGGCCAACGTTGCACAAAGACACCTTTGCCTACGTTAAGAACTGTCATGCCTGTCAGACGGCAGCCACCAATTTTCAATACCAAAGAAAGGTGCCTTTGAAGCCTATACCACCGCTGGGACCATTCTAGAGATGGGGACTAGACTTCGTTGGCACCATTCGACCGGTGACTAAACAAGGGTACAAGTACATACTCGTTGCCACGGACTATACAACAAAATGGGTGGAAGCAAAACCATTGCGAAACAACACTGCCATGGTGACCGCGACATTTATCTATGATAATATTATTACACGATTTGGGTGCCCTGTAGAAATCGTCTCTGATCAAGGGACGCATTTTGTCAACGCCGTTATCGAGGAATTAATGGAGAAGCATCTCATCAAGCAAAGAACGAGCATAGTGTATTACCCCCAGGGGAACAGCCAGGCAGAATCCACGAACAAAACAATTATTAACATGTTGTGCAAATTTACTCAAGCCAACTTTGGTGACTGGGATGATTGTTTACCTGCAGCGCTATGGGCGTACCGTGTCGCCACAAAGTCGGCTACTCAGGCAAGCCCCTTTGAGCTAGTCTATGGCACACAACCCCTGTTGCCAACAGAATATCTGGTGCCCACCTTCAAATAACTCCACCCAAAAGACTTTGCACCACATCGTGTATTGGCAGCTCAGATGGAGGATATGCACAAACTAGAAGAACTCCGAAATGATGCCTGCAAAAACATTTTACACAAACACATGCTCATCGCTAAATATTTTCAGGGCTCACAGCCCCATCGTGTGTTTCACAAAGGCGACCAAGTTCTCAGGTGTCCACGAGATCCAAAGTTGCGCAAATCAAAGTTCGAATCGGTAAGGCACGGGCCATACCAAGTGCAATTAGTATTACCAAACAACACGGTGTTGCTCGTCAACGAAGACAACTTTGATGCACAGGCCACAATTGTCAATGCAGCCAAACTTAAACATTACCACAGTCAGAACAACCAGGCAAATCCGGCACTAAGTCTAGGACAACTTCACTATAATTTAGTCACCAAAGCTCAACAGTTGGCAACAGAGGATACATAATTACAAAAGCCGACCACAGACAACAGCGCAAATGACTCAGGCACCGAAGGACAACGCTGGGACACAGAAGGACAAACCAGGAAGCCGACCGAAGGCAACGAAGAAGGGGGAGATGCACCCATGGTGGCCTACATTAACCACATCCATGTTGCTCATGATGCCCCATGTGATAAGGGGTACCACCATCAAAGCCCACATGGATGCCCAAAGGATTGGACCATCATAACAAACCATGACGCCCCCATTAATGCCCCCATGATTGACAACCGGCCGCCAACAGTAGTAGGCATTCAAAGGCCTATTCAAGTCGCCAAACCCACTCCCACACAATCATTTCCATCGGACACCTCTTAGCCGCCAACGACAGCCATCATTTCGGGCACCGGAGGCTACTTAAGGGGAGGCACTAGCAGTCAGTGCCTCACTTTTTGCACAAGGCCGAATTTTTCTCACCCTCGTTGCTATCGGTTTTCACCTCCTCTCTCAGACGGCCCCTACACTCAGTCGACGTTGCTTTCTCTTAGACAGCGCCTCACCATCGCACCGTTGACACTCCGGAGCCCTCTGCCTCCACTTCTTCTCTCAATCCACCTCCATAGCCAGCCAACATTGCTCTTTCTCCTCGTTCTTAGACAGATTTTTTCTCTCGCACTGTTGCCATTCCGGAGTCCTCGCCCCTATGCGGTGACAATGGCACAACGCTGACCTCCACTGTTGCCTCCGTTTCATGTTCCAAAAAACCTAACAAATTGGATTTCGCGCATTGACAACGTGTGGGCAGCAGAGACAGGCATTCACCGCTATTGCGATGATATGTACCATTGGCATCTGGATATCGGACGTTGTAAACAATTCATTGACAACATGGGGAAGCACACAGACTCCAATGCGTTCCCCACAGGCACCGTGGACGGCATCGAGGTGCAGTTCTCACCCTACTATCTGTTTCAGCAGTATGGGTGGGTTGGAACAGGTCTTACATGCTGGACGGAGGACCGTGGCTACGCAAAACCAGACTTGCAGGCAAGGTTTCCGAACGTGCACTTCGATTCCGAAAAGGGATACGATGTGCGGCAGGTCGGTGCCAAACTCCCGGAGCCGTGGTATGTTAGGCTCCGTGGAATTCTGAGTCAGGTGTTTTTTAGGCTCAACTGCAACATGGTGCCAGCGCAGACATTGGAACTCTTGCTACTCACGGAGGCCGGCGCAAAAATCAATTGGGGAATGCTGGTGGACCAGAACTTGCGCCTTGAATCGAAAAATTACCAGAAAAGGCGAGGATACGTCAGTCCCATCGGCCCCTTCCTCTCAGCCTTCATTTTGCGAACGCTGGCCTATCACCGGGAATATCAGTCGGTGCCACCGTTGATGACCTTCGCTGACATCCAGCGAAATGCACCCGCACTGATACAAGTGACTGCACCAACGGCTACAGTGGTGACGTCCAACAAACGCCCCTAAATCCAGTTCGAGGCACAGGCACCCGGAGAGACATCCCAAATGTCACCAAGGAAACAGGTTCAAGCCCAGGCCGATGCCCTAACTTTGTGTGTGTAGGCACTTCTCACACATATTGACGCTGCAGAAGCTGACAGAGGAGCCTTGGACACCCGAGTTAGGGAATTGGAGGTGGACAACGCTCGAAAGCTGCGAGCTGCCAACTCGGAAATACGCAAGAGGGAGGAGAAGCTAGTCCAAGTGCAGCGTGACCTGCAACAGGCCACCGAGGAGAAGCAAATATCGGCCAACAGGGTAAGTGCCTTAGAGCGGGATTTAAACACTGCTAACAATCGAATCCACACGATGCAGCAAGAGCGGGACCATGCCCACGAACATGTCAAGGATTTTGAAGCGGATCAGGCTGCACTTCGTGAGCAATACCAGTACATCTGCGAGGCACATCAACGTTGTCAACAGAATGTTCCCGCAGATGTCATGCAGCAAAGTGAGTTGCAGAACAACATCGAAAATTTTGAGGCCAACAAAAGACTTTGGGTGAACAATGCTGCCAATGCTATTGCATCCAACATGTTCGAAACCATGAGCAAATATCCCGCTGAGCAGCAGTTGCCAGAAGATTTCATCACGCAGTGTGTCGATCGAGTGCTGCGGGATTTGGGGTTGGACGAACCAGATTATGATGGCTCATATGACAATGCCACCAGCCTCAAAGGCGTCGACACGGCTACGACTGGCGACATGGACGAGGAGGCAAGACACCCTGGTGCCAGACCCGGAGGTGCCTGCACCGGAAGTCCCAACTGCTCCTGTCGACACCATTGTACATGAAGAGAGGTTTCAGGTGGTGCCAGTGGAACAGCAGGCAGAGCAAGTGCACATACCTGACCATTTCACCGACACCGATGAAACTCCGCTGCCATCACCAGGACCACAGCCCACCAACGACAGCGTGCCTAGCCATTCTTCCTCGCCAAAACCTACGCCGCCGAATTCCGCACACACACCGGTAAATACGCTACCCAAATCATTTGCTGAACATAGGAAGCATCTGATCGGATTATCAGACGATGCCGCGTAGGGTGTCACAACAGGAGACACCAGTGAAGACGAGGAGGAGATCAGCGACGCACAGGAAGAAGTCTGCAAGTACTTCTTCAAAAACACGGACTTAGCCCGTAAGTTTTCCGACCCCAAAGCCAACGATGTCAACTGCCCCGGGTGTAATAAGATGTTGGGAAAAACTGTCCATGACATCTACACTCACGCTGTCAGTGTTCGTGACCACTACAAGAAAATGGGTGCAAAACCTACTAAAGATTGACACTGAAATGTCCAAATCAACAAAAAGGCCTTCGCACCTTGGATTTCTGTCAATTCACACGGAGTTTTGTCAATTCTCACTCGTTCAAATTTTTTTGTCAATCTTTTGTCAAATTTTTTGGAATTTTTTTGGAATCTTAGGGAATATTGTTGGAATAGTTTGGAATCTTTCGGAATCTTACGGAATCTTTGGGAATCTTTTCATTATTTTTCAGACATTGATAAAAATGCAAATTGAAAAACAAAGATGCTTTGGGGCATCATTATTTCTTCAAAAAGAAACAATTGAAAAATTTTAAAATATTTTCTAGATATAGAAAAATCCCTGCATGCAATATTGAGAAAAAAAATTGAAGTTTTTTTTTTTTTTTTTTTAAATTGTAAAAATTATTCAAAGTCAATCAGGCAAAAAAAAAGGCTCCAACCTCAAAAAAAAAAAAAAATTCAAAAAATTTGAAATTTTTATACATATAGAAAAATACCTGCATGAAGTAGTGGAAAAAATTTTGAAAAAAATGTTTTTTTACACCGTGAAAAATATTCAAAGTATCTTTGGGTAGTAAAAAAACATGACCTCAAAAAAAAAAAAAAAAAATTGAAATTTTTTATACATATAGAAAAATACCTGCATGAAATAGTGGAAAAAAAAATTTGAAAAAAAAATAAATTTTACATGGCAAATTAATCGCCAATGGTTAAGTATTTGAATAAGTTACAAAATTAAACGCACATGTGCATGAACGTTTGTAAGTGTTGTGGCGGTTGAAGATATGGGTTAGGGATGAAGAGGTTGTGGGTTCAAGCCCGGGTGGCGACAGTTTGTAAAGTTCGTGGTGGGCCCCACCGGTGGCGGTTGATAATGCGTTTTTTTTTTTCATGGGTAGTAGAATCGTAGTTACCTCAAGAAGCGTAAAAGTAGAAATGAAAATAAATAATAATTTCAGGTGCAATAAACATTAACATTTACTTCCTTTAAAAAAAACCACAATCTTTGGGAAATGGTGAAATTGTAAAAAAAAGGAGGCTTTTGAGTCCTACGTGGAAGTTTATCACCATAGTGTAATAGTGACATGGCAAGATAAATCCAACATGGCAATTACATTAGCAACCCGTACATCCTACGTGTATTTTTCGCAGAATTGACAGCCGAATTGACAAGGTTCTGTCAACTACATGACCGAATCAGGGTACTAAAATTGACACCACAGTTGACAGTTTTTTGTCATTTTTTTGTCAATTAAGACAACCAGCGCCTTGTAGTGGACAAAAATCTGTTACATCGAGGCATCGCTCCTACCATCAAAGACATCTATGGCGGAAACGAACCCCCGCGCCGCGGACAACAGGTACCCCACGAGGTCACTCGCCCTAATCGTCGCCCTGCCGCACGAACATCACAACGTTGACCAATCCGAGGACGGATTGCGCTCTCACAGGGGAGGCAAAATGTTACCAAAGTCAACGCTGCCAGCAGGACGATCACGGCCAAGTCGGGAGGATAGGAGCACCGAACGGCACCATGGATTTCGGTCTCCAACGACTACTTAAGGCCGTAGTTAGCACAGATTAGACACTGATTTTTGCAGCTTAGGCATTGTGATTGAAGATAGGGATTGAATGTCATTGTACTTTTATTTCCCAAATTCAATACAAAGGCCATGGCCAGTCTTTTATCTACCTCTGTGTCTGTGTCCTCTTTGTGTAACTACCTCTCCTAATTACTCTACGCTTCTTGGGCGGTTACTCCCAGCCGTTGCAGCACGTTGTCATCGACCTGTCGTGCAGATCGCAAAAGTGCCACTGTGCGGAGAGGCTTTCCCTCTCTCTCCCTCTCCGATGCCTAAGTGCCAGACAACGTAAGGCAGCGCTGATAGTTCAAGCTTCCCTTGGAAGTTCTCGTTCACCCTCTTCCTGCTCTCTCTCTCAACTACACTCGCTGGCCCTCATTGGAATAACCCTCTTTGCTCGGAGTGACAGCTTTGGGCTACAACGCTGGCACCAGGCGTCCCTCCCCCTTTTCGAAGTTACCTTCAGTCAACAGGTGCCAACGCTGAGTTCTCCCCAAGTCTCCCAGATAGACCACAGAGCAGCCAACGGAGCCTTAGTCGACTTCAGTCGGCATCTCGAAGTGTTTATTAACACTGACTGGATTTTCACTTGCCCATTTACTCCCCCAAAGAACTCCACGTTGCCTCAAAAATACAAACAGTGGTCGATTTAGGTAGTCTCGTAAAGCACTTCCACACCTGCCGGGCTAACACACGTGCTCCACAACGATCTCCTTGTTCTCCGGGGGGTGATGCAAATTAAGCTGCATCGAGGTCCCCGCAAAGGTAGGTTGTTCTGCTCTAGTATCAGGAGTTGGTGATGACTCGGGATATCTGTGTCGGGCGGCGGCCGATGTAGGCGGAGCCGTGGGAGTGGTAGCAGGTGTGAGGGAGAGTGGAGTGAGATTCAACTCTCTACCAAGTCTTGACTCCTCATGGCGGATGCCAGACATCTTGCAGTCGTGATCGGCTCCTGAGATGATACTGAGGGGCCAACGTCGGTCTCCATGTCCTCAGATGATGACGCCGGAAGGACTACCCTTTCGAGATTAAGTCCCTTGGCACGGTCGAGAGCCAACCTCGCATGGTCTTGAGTCCTGACAAACTTTATTACAGACCTCTTGTTTCTCTGCATGACCGAGAACATGAGTAAGACACTGTTGGCTGGCAGCCGAGACCCATGATAAACCAAACTGTTACTGGATAACGGACAAAGAAGAGTGTAACAACATTTCAAGCTGTCAGCTGGCAGCCAATATAAAAGTGAAGGAGAAGATGCCTTACCAGTCCGATCTAAGTGACATTACTACGACTCCAAACATTGATTAAGGTGACCAACTTTGAAGTGAGAGTAGGCTAGTTCTAAAACTAGTACTAGGTGAACAAAGATATGAATAGGGGGGGATCGATGATGTATGTTGGCTAGCAGCCGATAGAAGTGGAGCAGATCATGTTACCTCAAAGGCCGGTGATGGCTTGCCGCCTCCTTTGTCGGGCTCTTGGCAACCGAGACGCTTCTATACAGCCATCCCCAGTTCCGCGCATAATTGCGAGGATTCCTTCGCGACCTTCTCTGCGATATTCAGGTTGAGGGCGTTTGAAACCCTCACAAGGACGCTAGGGTCTCTGGAGAAGACTAAAATAACTTCAAACTCGAGAAGCTCTTTCTTGGCTTTCGATCCGTTGACGTACTCGTCTGCAAGCTCGCGGCATGCTGTCACTGTATGATGTCCTCCGATGATGTACCACTGAACGCTGCGGTGTTGCCACCACAACACCTGTTTGCCGTCGTCGAGGTTCCAGATTTCCTTTTCTGCTGGCATAAAGTCCACTACTGCCATCATCTCTTTATCCTTGAGAATTGGCTCCTGTTTTAATGGGGTTCCGTGGGTCTTAAGCTTCTTGCGAATCGCGCCGTAGCCCTTGTAAATTGCCTTCACCTGCGCAGATCATGAGATACATTAACAAATCAAGCAAGCAGTTGTATTGGCTGTCGGCCAAGACCTAAAGCATTATTTCATAATAGAGAGTGAGATAAATCAAATACCTGACCTAGACGTTCCTTAGCGGTCCGTCTGTAGTTGAGCTCATCCGGAGCAATGTGCACCTTGTCGCTTGAAATCACCACCCGGAGCCTCCGCTTCTTGTAGGGAAAAGCGTGACCAAGACCAATTTCCAATGCCTTGTAAAGAGCATCGATCTCAGCATCCTTTGTCTTCGATAACATTGAATTGCCCTTATTGAAGGCCTCGTCAAGTATGTACTTCAGCTCTGCATCCTTCGACAATTTTGCCCGTCTCGTGGGCTTGCTGGTCTCAGGAGTCCCCTAGACGTAGTCATCACGTCGTCACCCACATCAACCGTCTCCGCTGTAGGTCGCTTCTTCCTCGACAATGATGGCTTCTTGGACTTGTCTTTTGTCCCTAACGCCAACTAATCTGTTGTTGTTGTGGCATAAATGCTATTGTTGATGGGTATCCTTGCGTAATCCATTGCAAACCACGACGTTATGAACTCATTTAAGGTTGCAGGCAAAGCTCCGTTGAAGGTCATTCCCTGCTTCAGGGCCGCCTCATCGCAAACCGCCTCCATGCATTTTGACCACGACAGTGATACCGCAATGAAGTCAATGGAAGCACACAAATCCTTGAGTGATCGAAGGCTGATCAATATTCTGACATTGTCTTTGTCCTCTGCAATGTCAAGCTGACAACCATGCCCGGGCATCATATTTCCCTTTAGCATGATTGAGCATGCTATCTCCACCCATTGGCAGGGGAGGACCCTCCAATATAAACCTCGCTGCTCGATCGTTGGATTCGCCACCAAGAGAGCACGAGAGACGATGTCTTCATGTTTGACATCAGTGTGGGTCATTTCGTCTCCTAGCAACTTAGCTAGGACTGGTGGTTTCCTGCATGATCAATTCAAGGGAAACATATTAATAATGTATAATATGCATATTCTACGAGATCACAACGATTATTGTGTCGGCTGCCAACTGATATAACATGATCCATCGACTGCCAGCTCATAGCAATCTAGCTACCGGCTGGCAACTGATATTACAAGAGCTAAAGTCTAGACGTTAGAGAATTAATATATATCGGCCGCCAGCCGACACAACACAAGATATCGGGTGGCAGCCAACATCATACCCGTTATTGTTTATTTGATTTTGTATTACATTCATGTGGGTCTTCATTGTTTCAGAGAGCTCAAATACTCTACTAATGTACAATTCAATTAACGATCATCGCATCCTAGAGTCCTGATAACAAGTATAGATAACAAGATGGCGGACGCAGAGCTACTCACGGATGCAGAGCAACTGACGAAGAAATTGAAAGTACGCTCTCGGCTGGCAGCCGATATAAGACTCCTTCTTGGCTTGCAGTTGATAACGCAATCTCCATCGACTGGCAACCGACTGTATACTAGGTACCAGCAATCAACCGATAGCACACAAGCTCTTGGCTGGCAGCCGAAAGCAATCATGTAATCGTCTGGCAACCGAAAACTTGTGTGCTATCGGCTGGCAGCTGATAGCCACTGTAATACCGACTTGAAGAGAAACTGAAAGCAAGCTCTCGGCTGCTAGCCAACAACATGAGTGCTAACGGCTGCCAGCCCATACAATGAACAAAAGAAGTAATAGAAACTTACTTCTAAGCAAAAGCCATCGAGTTGTATCGGTCGGCGGGTGGACGATGTCGGCTGGTGACGAAATCGCCTCCGATCCTGCGAAAAGCTATCGGCTGCTGCGTAAGAAATGTCTGCTGGCGCTGAAAGAGACGATGTCGCCCTAAACATAAATCTAATCAATCAGTTGGCAGCAGATTAAGGAAAGAAAACATAATGGCTAAGACAAGAAAACAAAATGCAAGAGTGAGAGGACGAGAGTGGAGAGGGGAGAGCAATAAGAGAGCAAAAGTGAGCAAGTTGGAAATGAGCTCAAATGAGGAAGGGTGAGGGGTTTACCCCTCTTGAAATTTTGCGATGATGGCTATCGGCTGCCCACCGATTTGAGCCCTTGCCCGACCGCCCAAATTTTCTGAAGCTCGCGCTGCCAAAACGCCATTTCAAATCTTTCCATCCATTTCATCATTGGTTTTCATCCTGTCTACCGGTTAGTCCTCCAAAAATTCAGAATCATTTTAAATTTGAAGTTTTCTTCATTTGAATACCAACTATGCTGTGGAGTTTCAGATGGCTACTCATTTCCAAGTGTTTCCGATGTTTCATTTCATTTCTCCTGCGTTTTTTGACTCTCTATCGTCATTCTGAGCGATATGCTTGCAATTTTGTTCTTCTGCGTGGCTAGAAGTATTCAAGAATTGTCTGATTTTAGTTTATCGTGTTCGTGCGCTTATTTCTATTTAGAAAGCGATGGATCACAGCATTTTATTTCTACAATTACAAGGATCTAATAGTAAGAGGATCATTTGCCTTTCCAGCTAACCTGGAATATATTGAGATTCAATAGAGAGAGAGAGAGAGAATAAAACACACTCAAAGCTTACAAGTAGTAGAGCAAAGAATGCTTGAACGAGATACTCACTCATTCCAAGTACTTACTTATATATCCAAGTGAAGGCACTAGGTGCTACAACAAAGATAAGGTTTGAATGATCAAGATCACTCTACAAAGGATAGACCACTAGAGGACCTTCTCTCTCTACATAAAATAAGGCTCTAGTGGTCCATCCTTCTCTACACACGATAAGGCTCTTGTAGACAAGCTCTCTCCATATACGATAAGACTCTATTCATCCAACACTCTCCCTATATGATAAGACTCTATTCATCCAACCCTCTCCACATACTCTAATCAACTCTAGTTACCCTTAGTAACTACGAGCAATCTAATCTTCAACAGTATATGTCGCCAGCCGACATAGTACATCACACGAGCAGACATAATTCTCCTGGAATTACTCGGATTACTTTATATCGGCTGCCAGCCGATAAAGTTTATGAGCTGTTGGCCGCCAGCTGATACATGCGTTTAACGTGTCTGCTTGAATTCCTCGTAGGCTGTCCGGTCCACCGAGTTTAGCAGTACATACTATCGGCTGCCAGCCGATACCAAAGGGGGTTGTACCGGTTTCAGTTGTGTACGGTCTGTACTTTTATTTTCATCTCACTATATGTCTAGATATTCATTAGTGTCGGCCGCCAGCCGATAAATCCATGAAGAGATCAAGCACCATGATGTTGGATACCGAATCGATTGACAACTTTCTGAAGAACAGCAGTTCCAGGCGCTGGCGTTTAGCCAAGGGCGCCGTTGTCGCTCTGACATATGCTGGATTTTACTATGTTCGTACTGCTTTTATCAACCGGATTGTCTTGCAGAAGCCATTTCAAATAGACGTCCACATTTTTGAGACTCTCCAACTATTGAGATAATCATTTCGTTTCCCACGCCTAACATTAAGTATCTTAGAAAATGTCCGAGTAACAACATTACATGGGAGGAGCTATACGTGAGACCATTCATCAATGTCCTTGATCAACCTTCCAAGCCTATCGGCTAGCAGCCCACACCTGAGCCTGTAGATGAGGAGCCGATTAATCAGTTTCTTACTTTGTCTGTTAACATTGACGGATCCAATCACCACTGTGTTGGAGTGGGTGTCGTCATCGAGTGCTCGCCCAAGGGCACCTAGGAGGGGTTCCGCGTCCCCCATAGCTTCTTTGCAGTTGTCAAGCTCTGCACGGTGCATAAGAACTATGTTGGTCTCGTAGCGTACTGTGAAAATTTTGCTCTCACTTCTCTTGGTAAGTGCCTTGGAAACCAAATCCTTTCGAGCGGTTACAAAATTCGTCCCCTCAATGGTACGCAGCCGAAGGGCAACTCTATCGACTGGCAGCCGACGCTCTCCACGCTGAATAGAGTCAAGCTTGAATCTGACAGCAATGATAGCGGCAAGGACTCACCGTCTACTGACTACTGCGGTATTTCAGAAAACCCGCATCCTAAAACTTGGCTCCCTCACTGTGATTGCAGTGACAATTGTGGGTCCAAGACGAATACGCCAATCCGCGTTCATGTCGTCTCTATTCCAGAGAATGTTTTCACTGGTGATCTTCTTGCTACTCCGAATGACAACGGTATTTTCTTGCCCCCTCTTTGGATAGTTCTGGCAGCGATAGCACTATCAACTGTCGCCCTTCTATTTCACGCGACGGTGAGGATTTGCGACCGGATCCTCTCCCAATCCTTGATCGGTCCGACTAGAGGATTAAGTGTTGCAACCCACTGAACAAGGATCTTACCTTATTTGGGAAGGCGATCATTGAAGTCTGTCTTCTAGATGAAGCCTGCAATAAGAACCTTCTCGGCAATAAAGATGTTGGTGTAATGTTCATTTCTGAACACGATTCTTTGCAGCTCATGATGATGACGTAGCCTCTTTTGCAAACTTGTCTTGAAGGCGGTCAATTCGTCTCTGATATTGTGATTCTCTGCTCTGAGGCCGCTCAAAATAGCACTTTCGACAATTTGGGGCTTTAAGGGGTTCCTTAGAATCCCTACAAGTCCATTTGTCGTAGACTCCTCTCTAAGGAACAACCAACTGGGTCACGGCTCGGATCAAAGACCTCGTGTCAGACCCTGTTTTTTCGATTGAGCTCAATATGTTTAAATGCGCATTAAGAATAAGTATAGTGTCTAGAATGTGACCTAAGTATGTAATAGGCCGTATACTATAAGGCAAATAAGTTTAAATATATATGCGTTAAATCTTAGAATGTAATTTTGAATAAGAAAGACGGGTTCATGACCCCGTACTCGGCACTCGAACGGCGAGGACGTACTGTCAGAAGCCGGACATGGTTTAAAGACGGCGGATGAAGGCCAGAGTGGGTGGAAGGACAATAATAACGCGGGGTGCCAAAGACGGCTCCTTACGAGGACGGTCATGATGGCGGACGGACAGGTTATTATGGCCGGATACCAATCCGACCCTCCCTATAAAACGCGACCCGTCCGCTCTTGTCGTCACATGCCTTCTCGCTTTCCTGCTTTCTTGCCTTCTTGCAATCCTGCTTTCTGCCTTCTCGCTTTTCGTCCTACTGTTCCGATCCGGCCCCCTGGACGATCTCAGCCCAGCCACTCGTTACTTTTTGTTGTTCTCTTTCCGATGGCAGGATCAGCATCTGCTTCCGCTCCGTCGCAGGAGGAGCTCAAGATCTCCATCAAGTTGGTGCTTCCGACCATTCCGGCCGAGGAAGAGGAGAAGAAGGCCTTGATCGAAGACCTCAATCGAATGGGACTTTCCGGCATGCTGGACACCCCGTGGGGATTGCGTGATGCGGGGATGGTGCGCGAGATGAAGACCGACGCGCCGAACCAGTTTGACGGGACGATCTGAGACAAACCACCGACCTGGACAGCCGATTATTGGAGGGCGGTTTTTGGCCTGATTGGAAAACAGCGGGGTAGGATTATGCGGCTAGAAACACAAGTGGGCGAAGACAGCTTTCCACGAGAAGCCGCACAAGAACAACGGCTAAGCGGTGGAGGATTGCAAGGACCCGAGGGAGCGCGCGGTGGTCATGTTTTTGGCTTCGATCATTCACGCAGAAAAGCCGCATTGAATCACCGTCCGACTTGCCAACACCGTCCAGGGGTCGGTACGTAGAGAGCGTGAGGTGGACTAGAAGCTTGTGATCCGCGACTATGTCATCCGGCTCGCGGAAAATGCGGCTAAGAGCCGGCCGAGCCCCATTACCCCATTCCTTTACTACTTGTATCACAAGGAGCAGGTGCAGGCGGAAGCGCCCCAAGAGCCGGTTCGCGAGGCGACTCCGCCACGAGCAGCACCGGAGGTAATTGTACGTCCGTCCCCGTCCCCTACTGAGCGTCCGGCCTCCGACGGAGTTCGAACTGACCGCTGCCGAACTTCCACGGCCGGAGAAGATTACGAGGTCACAACGGATTGGACAACTTCGATCCAGCCTAACGACCCTCGACATCGTCCGGCGGTATCCTCCCCAAACCATCCGGACCCGATGATGAGGGCATGACATCATTTTACGGAGGCCCGCACCACTTATTTCCATTATCACAAACTGATTGCAAGGATGTGTAAGGAGTATGGAGTGTACACTTTGCTGGAGGTGAAGACAAAGTGGGACTCCAAGCCGACCGAGGAGTAGTATCAGCAATTGGAGAGGCAGATCACGAAGCTGACGATCAACAATAGACGCTTGAAAGAGACGATCAAGCAAAGGGAAGAAGAGCTCGTGACCAGCCAGCAAGCACTTCAATCCGTTCACGAGCACGTGATCAAACTCGTGGAGGTGTGTGAGGATCCGGCTGAGGTCCTCCAAAAGGCAAATCTGTTCGAGGCCAAAATTTTGCAGTCGGAAGTCTCCAAGGCAGAGACTTTCCGCAAGTTCCTGCTTGCAGCGAAGACGTACTCGACTAAGATCGAGAAGAACAACAACGAAGTGAAGGTGGTGCTGGATTTCGTCCGCGAGCGGATTGCAGGGATGGCTTCAACTCCGGCCTTCACAGCTACGCCAGCGCAGACTCTGGTCGGGAAGGCCGAGCCGGTCGAAGCTCAGAGGACGGATGCGGGACCTTCGAGTCCGGCCAAGGACAAAGTGAAGATGGAGGAAAGCAAAGCCAACCCAGCTGATTCTGCGGCGAAGAATACCCGCTCAGTGGCAAGGCGGCTTACAAACGAGGAATGGGAGAAATCCCCAGCCGCTGAGAAGCTCCACGAGATTGGCATCAACATCCGAGAAGAAGAGGAGTTGAAGAGCGATGCTGACACGGAAGGGGACGAGAGTGACAAGGGGTTCGTAACCGACATGGGCAAGAGAGTCAAGGCGGGTCGGATTGCAGCAACACCCTTGAAACGGCCGAAGCATGGAGTGAGCTCAAAGCGGAAGAGGTAGGACGGATTCCGAGTCCGTAAGTTAGAATCCGACCCGTGGTTAGGAAATCAGAATGGAACAGTAGGTAGGATCTTTTTTAAACATTACGCTTTTTGCGGAGTAGGCCGTGTAGGTCGGCGCCACAGTCTAATTAGGTTTCTAAGTCGTTGACTTAGAAGTACTTATACGTGAATGTTTGATCCCCTTAAACATTCCTTACTTGTTAATCAACAATCTCTTATACGCATATTGAGTGTGATCCTTGCTCTGTCTCCCTTTTGAGGTCGAGTGCTTAGAAGTCGTATAAACCGTTTCTGAGTTATAAGTTGGAGGTTAGGAATCCGGATTCCTTGCTAGATTGTATCTGTGAAGTTGAGGTCGAGTTGGGCGTATAAGCGAGTGCCTTGTGTCTTGAACTGGTCTAGGTGTCTAAGAGAGGGAAACTATTGTGGTGAACACCTTACGGTCCAAAAGGGTTTCGGGGTAGAGTGTGCGAGGCCGGATTAAAATCCAACCTCCAACTGCTACAGACTGGGGTTGCTCTGTAGTCTCAGGGTACGGATCAAGAACAGTACGTGACCGGAATACGTG
Organism: Bryum argenteum; assembly: GCA_037043015.1. NCBI lineage: Eukaryota > Viridiplantae > Streptophyta > Bryopsida > Bryales > Bryaceae > Bryum > Bryum argenteum. Next base: position 31,034,705 of record CM073321.1, on the reverse strand, counting down.
TAGACGTCCTCTAACCGGATTCGGATCTTTTGGAGTTTGTCATTGTAGTAAGTGCGATAGGGCAACCAGGACGGCCTGCGTGACCTGCTTATCCGGCCTGGTCGGATTAGTTGTGAGGACGTAATGCTTGCCTAAGTGTGGGGGTTTGTGTGAGTAGAGATTAAGTGTGGACGTTTCCGCAACGATAAACATAAGGAAGAGAGTCTTTGTGCATCCCTTCTTGCAAAGGGATACCCTTGCCAAGCAAGGTTAAGCATAAGTTTGGGAATAGTACGGTTGGTGGTTGGTTGTCTTAGCACTATTTGGTCTTAGTCACTTCACAGAATCTCTGGAACGATACACGAGTCACCTAAACACGGGTATTACACTAAGAAATGTGTAAGGGAAGACAACGTAGATACATGGCATCCGACACCTTGGGTGATGAGATTCGAAAGTTGAGTTCTGAGATGTGCTGCAAGAGATGGTGTCGTCAGACAATTCCGTGGGAGTCTAGTCGTATCCTTCGTCGCAAGTTCTATGCTTGCTCTTTTGAAATTAGAAGAGAGACCGCGTATGCGGTTCAAAGTCAACTTCATGTACATGCATCGGGAGGGAGGAAATTTGTCACGCTTGAGAATGTTGAGGTCTGCAACAACGCTTGGTATATCATTCACGGTGTCTCCAGTTCAGTTTACCACGTCTACAAGGCTGCAGCTATGGGTGGATCTGTGAGCGGATCGCATGGCAATTCAGGAGCTGTTCGTCCTTGCCCGCATACAATTTAGGCCAGAGCAACCCTTTAGAAGATTATCGATGAGAATGCCGACCAGATGCCTAACGAGTTCAGGCTTGTTGGAAATAAGCGAGTTGACAATTTGAAGGTTGTTCTGTCTGCTCTGAACTGGGACACCATGCGCGAGCAAGTTAATCAAGTACGTTCCTATTTTTCTGATTCTTTTACATCTTAAATGTCGGCCGCCAGCCGATACACTTACTTGATAGGATCCGCATGTTTGTAAGATAGATCAATTTCCTGTAGGTCCTAATGCTACCGGCAGTCTTTTCGATCGTGGCATATCCAGTCATCTTGAGATAATTGTCGGCTGGCAGCCGATAATTGCGATTCATTCCCACTTATGACACTGCAATCCTGCCCGCTGCTAGCCGGTAGGAGGCGTTGATAAGAATGTCGACTTCCTTCCGTATTTCCGCCCTTCAGGTTAATCTCAAATGCCACCATAAGCCAATCTCTTAGTCCACCATCAGTCAGCTTCAGAAGAACCACTTCAAGAACGTCGAGGTTAAAGCTGTTGGGAGCAGCTTCTCTAAGTGTACAGAGTGCGACTTCCTTGTCGAGTGCATATTCAAATACCCAAGGGGTTGTGATGAGTGGCAAGCATTAGTCAATGACCGGAACCGCCATCTTAATTATTATCGTGTCTGCCGCCATATTTATGGTGGCAGGAGTTCTCAGTCGTACGAGAATCCGTCGGAATTTCTATATTTATTCCACGACAAGATGGATACCACAAAGATTGCCATTCCCGAAATGCAGAGGATTACAAAAGCCACTACTAGCCTTGGATAGATTCCAGTTTCTATTATCGGCATGTTGACTCACGGCCATGGTGATGGTGTGTACACGCACTACTCCACTGCACTCTTGCCGAGTGATTCCAATTTCACAATCTCTTCCTTGTGTCGTGTACTGCGAGCGCTAGAGAAGCCACCGGTACGTGAATCTTGGGAGCAATTTCTCACACCTCCACAAAAAAACTTTTTCCAAACTTTGCTACATGGCAAATCTAGGTGTTTCGCTTTTATCCCCCCCCCCCCGCCACCACGACTCAATTCCGTCCTCCACAACCTGGTCGTCCGTTTGTTCCTCTTCCTTGTAAGCTCTTCTTACAGCTTCATAATTCTGCCAACAAGAACAAATTTGTGATGGCCTTTTGTTCTTTGCTAACCGCACGGCGCATATTTAAGGAAGTCACTGTTGGGTTCCCGATTGTTGGCCACACTCACAAGGATATTGATGCCCATTTCACTTACCTTTTCAAGCTCATCAAGCGGAAAAACATGTACGTTTTAGGCAATCTTATAAAGGCTTTCATGGACTCTCAGAAGATAGTTGCGTTTATTCATGAATTCGTTCAAGAGGTTGCGGATTTCAAATCTTACGTCAAGGACTTCCACCATGACGGTGTCAACAAAATTGTTGGACTTGGAGATATGCATCTTTTCAAGTTCTAGGTTGAAGAGGACAGTGTTGATCGTGGCTGGCCTGTTATAAGGTATAAGAGGAAATCCACTGATTTGTCATGGCTCCCACCCGGTCCCCCCGTCACAATGTGGACTTCTGACGAGCACGGAAGACCTCAAATTCCACATGGCGACTTTCATCATGTTCCTTTTAAGCCATTATGGGGCGTTACGGAGGTTAACCCCAATAAGTTAAACTCTGTGAAGGAGCATGTCCGTGCCTCGGAACACAATGACAAACAGGGTTTCATCAAACACGGTATATCTAAGTTCATTGAGTTCTAGAAGACCGATATGGCGCGCAATAGACGATACTGCGAAGAGATGGCCGGACTAGTTGGCTACTGGGAGCGTATCAATACGGAGATCAATTCACCATTACCCACTTCCCCCGACGCTCTTGTTGAAGGCTTTGGACCTGCTTCAGACTGGACTCGAGATCATGCTTGTGCCACCTACGATTCTGGATCTAATTCGCCTCACTCACAGGACATTACGCCAGAGGATGATGCAGATCCATATCCTTACTATGGTCCAGCTAAAGACTGACCTAGGCTCAACCTTAATCCATTCCGTGATGTGTTTGTTGGTGACTTAGTCTTGTGCCGCCCGAGCGATGACCATTACCTTCCTGTCTGGCAGGGGCGAGTCCTTGAGTGTGTTGATCTATCGTCTGGTCCTACCTATGGCATTTTCAAGATCGAATGGTAGACCACTATGCGAGCAAAGAAGGAAGGGAAAGTGATCATCATTAGGAAGTGCTAGACTTGCCGCTGGCATATAGAGCCGTGTCTTCCTCTGATTGTGAATGTGAACATTGTCCTGTTCTCTCATAGGGTGCCGTCACATGCAAAGAAAGGACCACCAACTACACATAGCATTCCCGAGCAAACTCCTGCAGCTGCAATGTCTAACCTTACAGCCGCTGGTGTTGTTATCTAAGATGTTCTTCATACCGATGTATCGGCTTCCGCCCGCTACGCTTCATGTGAGCCTCTCTCGCCTCCTCCCACTCTATGACGGTTGTTTTGTACACTTGTCGGCTGCCGGTTGATATTGAACTTCACTCAAATGCTTTCGTACCAGCAACTCCAGCCTCCTATCGGCTGCCGGCGGATAGTGAACTTCACTCAAATGCTTTCATACTAGCAACTCCGACCTCCTACCGGCTGCCGGTCGTCACTGCTATTCAGTCTTTGTTCCAATTATAACTCACCTAAATACTACTTTCCAATCTATAGTTACTCCGAACCTGTTATATTTCGCCACAGTTTATTCTACTGAGTCAAAATGCTAGGGTTATTTGTCACTAATGATGTACTCATCCCATTTCTCTAGTCTACATTGTCTCGGTTGGCGGCCGATACTGGACTTAGCTAGCCATGACTATCCGTCGCACGATATTCTTCGTAGTCAAAATGGTAGCGTTCATTGTTACATTTGATGTGCTCCTCCCATTGAAATGCTAGGGTTATTTGTCACTAATGATGTACTCATCCCATTTCTCTAGTCTTCACTTTCTCGGCTGGCGGCTGATACTCGACTTAGCTATCTGTGACTTTCCGTCACAACATATTCTACTTAGTCAAAATTGTAGTGTTCTTTGTATTGTATACTTATAATGTATTCCTTCCATTTCTCTAGTATTAAGTTTCTCGGTTGGCGGCCAATATTTTTTCACTATCCAAGACTTTATAGTATTGTATCCCTCTCAATCCTATTTACTTGATTTTTGTATGGATTAATTCACAATGTATTTTTGAATTTCCTTTTCTGAGCTGAGATCTATTCTGTTCTGATAAGTTACTACTACTTTGAAATTATCTGGGGACAGCTATCGGCGGCCGCCTGACACAACATTTCAACTAGTGTGGTAGGGGTTGGGGATAGGATCTATGGTCTACGGTCTAGGGTTTAGGGGTCAGGGTTCAGGGTTTAGGGTTTAGGGTTTAAGAATTTAAAGGTTTACCGGTTTTTGTTGTATTGGCATTCGGCCAATATAATTTTGATAGTGTATTTTAGGTAATTTAGATAGTTTTTTATTTTATTTGGTCTATGTAATATATCTTCTTTGATTTTTCGGATCGTTTTCTCATAGTTTATTAATGTTTTCCATAGTTTATTGATTTGGCATACATTTTGATACTTATTTTCTAATTGAAAATATCCATTGAGTGTTCTCAAAAACCTTTGACTTAATCGAAGGTGTGTAAGCAACTAATATCTTCCTACATACCCTATTTGGTTTCCCCAAATGCCCGTCTTTAGACGTGAAATATCCGATTCGGTTGGTCTGGAACTAATCCTTATACTTCAACTCCTTGACTAGGATAATGGTTTTTAATAAACTAATACACTTATAAAAATTTTGAATACCAAAAGTTGTTAAAGAAGTAAGTTGCTTAGCTTCTTGCTATAAAGAGTTCTTTAACCCTTTTCACATGGTCTCAATTTGTTCGACTTCTTTCTATAGTTCTGTATTAAAGTTCCCTAATCCTTTGGACTTCCTTAAAGGGTTGTTCATATCTTTGTGATATAAGTTCAATGTCATTTCACAAATTCAATAGCTTTAATTTGATTGGTGCTATTTAAATAAATGAAATTATAAATAACTAAAATAGCTCACTTTCAACAACACCTCCAAGGCCCAATCTAATCAACAATCTCTAAGATTTTCTTGATTTTAAAAAAAAAAACTAAACAAACAAGCATCCACTTTAATATATAGGGGGAAAACAACTATGCCATTGCCACGCCCACACATTGACCAATTTTTTGCAGTCCGAAATTCCTTGGGATCGTAAGTACTTTAAAATTTCATACGGTTTTGAACGGATGGTCGCCAATGAATGTTGCAATATCATGGTTTTGGATGAAGTATACCGATATCCAAGTGGCTAAGAATGCGTACTTATAGCTTAGTTGTACTAAATTTTAGAGATTTATTCCTTTTTATATACAAGTCAAGTGACTTATTTATGTCATTGCATTGTTCGGTTTTAAAGATTGAATAAATTATATAGAAAATCATATGGTTTGACCACCCACTCTTCTCTATTTACTATAGTGATGAGGCTTTCAAAGTTTAAAGGCACAAATTGGGTGCCTTACGATTTTAATGGACGTCTAATCCTCATAGAGGTTAATTTAAGATACAGAATAACTGCATATTGCTTCTTAAAAATGGTATGACTAGATTGTTGATGAAGTAGTATACCAAAGTTGTGTGAAACTTACAAGTAATTAAAGACATAAGGGCAAATTCATGAAATAGAAAGTTAAGATAGTTACACATTAATTTTTTGGCTTCCAACAGGCCAACATCTTGTGGCGATTAGAATTGCATTTGTTGTATTAGACATCACAATTTAACAATTATACATGGAATTTTACTCAAAACCCTCTCAACTTATTCGTTTGGCTCGTGAAAATGGTTGGAGGAGGGAGTTTAAGTGTCATTTTTCTACACACCGTCTAGAAAATGCTCTTGCATTTAGAGTTGGGCTACTTCTTAAATAATTTTTAAGTTTTTTATTACTTTTTAATTCTAATTTTTATTTTGAATTTTACTTCTTACACTAGTACAACTCTACGACGTCGCTCACTCACACAAATAGTTTTTAGTACTTTTGAAGCCATAAATACTTTGAAATTCAATATCTTGGAATTAAGAAGTCCATTTCGCAAACCGATTGTTTTCTACAACCTTACAAAAAAATCAGCTTCGAATGACACCTAATGCGTTCCAAACTGACCGGTGGTGTGTGAGGTTCTGATGTCACAACTAAATCAAAACAAAATGAAACTAAACAAAACTAAACAAACATTCTACCTCAGTAATGCAACACTTTGGATGAAAAAGTCATATGAACTTTCTTAAATCTCTTGAGTAATCAACACTTGAAATACTTGTGGGACTTCATCATATAAGATCTTCTATCTAAGCCTATTTTTAGTTACTATTCATTACCGACAGTTGCATGTTCATCATTGGCAAAATCATAATTTTTGAAGTTTGTGCAAGAGTTTTTTCTGAAATTACTAAGACTTAGAAGCTTGCCCTCGTAAATATTGAATGCTACCCTTAAAACACTTATAAAAGTTTTGACCGGGATCACTTTGAAATATGAGTAAGAACATTTGATTATGAATATATTGCAAAAGAGGATTTTAAAATAAAAAACCTTGAAAAGAAAAAGTTTTTCTTTGTTAGCCTAGAATTTGAAAACTCAAATTTGGATGAAAAATGTTGAAAATTAATATTCTAACTTTACAATATATTTCTACAATCATACATGTAGCATAGAGAACACTCAATGATGATCTTAGTCAATAATTTTATTGTTAACCCAAAAACCTAAACTACTCGATTTTTATGGTTGATTAGGGGTCAACAATTTAATGACATTTTAACATCAAAATTTTTTTCTTGTTCCCCAAAGATTTCATATTGAAGAGGTTAGACTGCACAAGTATAAACTTGTGCGGCTGGTATTTTACATTGTTCAAAATCTGAGTCGTTTGTGGGTAGACAGGCCCTTTGAAACCCTTGCCTGAATCGAAGCGAATCACTTTTAAATCAAATTGAAAGGCTCTTGACCTATGTGCCCCTCGTACAATGTGTCCTGAATGACACACTCGGACCACCGGGCCTTTTTCTCAATCGCGGCGCTTTTGCCATCTTGATATTGAGGACTTTGGGTGCTGTTGGTGCGAAGGCGTTTCCGCGGATGGCAATTTAGATTTGCAAGGAACGGTGCGTGGCGCAGAGTTTCATCCTTCCACGTGTATAGGGGGGCGAAGTGTCGAAGGGATGGAAAAAGGTATTCAGGAAGCGATGTCGAGGGTGAGTGTAGTTAAAGATGTCGCGGGGAGCAACGACGATGACTTCAGAGTCGCAGAGGAGGAGGATGTGTACTCTATTGATGTGACTGACGAATTGGTGAAAAGGAACAGCTTTGCTCATGCGGGGGCAACGACAAGTGCCTTGACTTCGGTTGCTTGCGAGTTTGAGAACAGCGTAATTTCCAATGTGGATTCTCCTTCGACCACTACAATCAACGAGTCCATAAGTGAATCACAGGTCGCCGCTGCGATTTGTCCGGCCGAGATTCAAGCTGCAGACATTGTAACATCTAGAGGGATAGATTGCTTCAAAGAGGATGTTCCTGAGCCGAAGGAGATATCAGAGGTTGAGGTAGGAAACTTAAACCAAGTGATGGTTGTCGATGGAGCAAGCCCCACGGTCGCGAACCGCGAATCTCTACGAGTGGCTCAAGTGTCCCAAGTACCGCAAATAGCACTAGTGAAAGCTGAAGTGGCGAAAGCCGAAGTGGTGGAAGTGGCGCATCCGATGCCAAATCGGATCATGAATGAGCCCTCAGAGACAGTGAAAATGGCGGAAGATGTGCTTTCTAACGTGACGGTATTTCGCATCGTGAACGCGGAAGAAGCGAAGTTACTGCGTGACGTTGAGGCTGAACTGGTGGCTAGTGTCTCATTGGGCAGGACTCACATGTCGAGATGCGAGAACGAGTCTTCCCGTGCTGTCATCCATCGAGAAATTGATGCCGCGGAGGCTGCAAGTGACTTTAAAGAGGTTGGGCGGTCTTTTGGCTGGAACGGGGTGTTGAGTGGAATTGGAAGCCGGTCAAACGCGGCCAGGGACATTGCGCTGAACGTGGAGGAGCTTGTCTTGGAAGGGTGCCCAGCCAAGGAGGAGAGGACGGAATTGGAACGAGAGATGGAAATGTACGAAGCCTGTGAAAGAGAGGAGCAAGCGCGGTTGTTGGGTCATATGGGGAGTGAGCAGCAGCGGGAGGAGTTCTACAAACAGTTGCCAAATGATAAGAAACGAGCCCTGGACATGCCCTCACCAGAACGGCAGAGGAAGCTTAGCAGAAAGGCGCTTTCCGGTGACGAGAGGAAGAAAGAAGAAGAGGACGTTTGTTTCATCTGCTTTGACGGCGGAGATCTAGTGCTTTGTGACCGCAGGTATGGTGCGAGTGCCGTTGGCAGATGATACCGGCGAAAGCTGTCTAGTTCTCGTCGCATGAAGGCAGTTGAGGTTTCATGATTATGAATATCAGTATCTTATTTTCGTTTGGGAATTTATAGCTCCGAAGCTTAGGATCCTGGCGACAATTTCTAAGAGCATATAATTGTGTTTGCAATGGGGTGCAGATCTTGTCCGAAGGCTTATCATTTGAGCTGCATTGGACGCGATGCCGCTTTCTTCAAGAAGAAGGGGGCATGGCTGTGTGGTATGCGTTTACAAGAGCTTACAGATTCTTGACACTTCTAACTTGAGTTATGTTTTGTTGGTTCTTGTTCTCCCTCTCTATGAATAGAATTTCTAGTATCGAATGTTACTTGTTAGTGTTTTAAGTTGTTGGGGTAGTCTCTAAGCGGAGGTGTTGGCGCTTCACAAAAAGCTCGTGGAGGGCTTTGGCCAACCGTGTCGGTATTGCATTGTTGTGATGGTCTGATCTGGAGAGAGGTTTTGGACGAGAGCAATGTGACAGTCTTTCGTTGATTTCAATTGGCGCACCCCGACGTGGACACCAATTAGTAGGAGTGAATAGTTTACCTCTTTGGGGTCGGATTGGCCATGCATACGTGGTAGTTCCGTGTTCGTATAAATCCTTTGGCTGCAATTGATGTGGGCTTGGTTTCACTTTTCCAGGATGGCACTTCTGCTCCGTGTGTACAAAGCCTGGCTCTTTTCAATGTTATACTTGTCCTACGGCCTATTGCGGGGGATGCATAAACAAAGCAGAATTTCGTTTGCTTCGCAAACGTAGAGGTTTATGCGAGGACTGTCTGCCGATTGTGAGCATGATCGAACGGAACGAGACCATCAACGTGGATGGGGTATAACTTCTGTTTAGTATGACGGGAAGTTAGCAAAGTTGGGAATGGGAGCTGTTTTGAGAGCCTCGGGCTGTGTTGAGATAAAGATTTGAGTCTGTTCACAGAGTCTGGTGGCCGCTACAGCTGATTGCTGTTAGTTTACGGTTTTCAAATTGGTGGTTTTGAGGGCCATCAAATTTAGCATGCACCACTTGAGGATGTACTTGATCATGGAGAAATGCTTTGTAGGCCCTGAAATAGGAGAATCGGTGCAGTGTCGTGGTACCTTTTTGGGTTGTCTATGCTCGTAAATTATGTGCTAATGTGCAGACGTTTTTGGGCATTCGCTTTTGTAGGTTGAGGTAGACTTCGAGGACCAGGAAACGTACGAATGCTTGTTCAAGGAATACTGGGAAGATTTAAAAAAGAGGCTTTCTTTGGTCATGTCTGAGTTGGATAAAGATGGACAACCCCTGGGTGGAAACGGTAATATGCTGAATCACGGTGGGTCGGGATCAGATGAGCATACAGATATTGACGAGTCTGACAAAGAAACAGATGAATCTGATTATATTGATCCGCAGTCCTTCGGCGTGGCATGGACGAAGAGAACTGCGGACAAGAATCGTTTGAGCTTCAATGGAATGGACAAGGGTGGGGATAGAGAGGACGGACATGAGGAAGGAGAGCAGGAGCTGCTGCATACGTCTCGGTCTCAGAACTTTGAGAGCTGGGCGTCGAAAGAGCTCCTGGACTTTGTAGAGCACATGAAGGAGGACTCAACGAAACCTTTTTCGAGATTTGCCGTGAACAAGTTACTGTGGAGCTACATCAAGCGTCACAAACTGCAGGATTCATGCAAGAGCAGTCAGATAAATTGTGACGAACGACTGAAGAGCATATTTGGAAAGCAATCGATTGGACAGATCGAGATGTTCAAGCATTTACAAATGCACTTTCCAACAAGGAGTCTTGTAGATGACTATAAGAACAAGGATGCTCAGATTGCTCATAATGGGATGACTAAGGATGATGCAGTTGGCATGGACGGGAACGAGGATAAGTCAGGTGCTGGCGGTGCAAAGGAGAGGCGAAGATGTCGGAAATCCACAGATGAGAAGTTTGTGAGGCCTAACAGCAGTGAGTACGCGGCCATCACTCCCAAGAACATTGACTTGATATACCTAAAGAGAGCGCTCCTAAGAGATCTTCTGGAGGATCCGGAGTTTGATAACAAAGTGGTGGATACGTTTGTGAGAATTCGAGTTCCGGGGATATCGACCAAATCGGAGACAACATACAGACTTGTTTTGGTGACAGGTCAGTCAATGAAGTCAAGTGGCCATGCGTTATTTTTATATCTAAATCTGGAGCCAAATATTGGAGCCGGTTGAGTTCAACCATAGTTTAAGCACAACACGTAGGAAGTAGGTTGATAGCTCGCATTCTCTTATCCAGGAACACGAATTGGAGAGGAGAGTTACAAGGCAGGGACAAAAATGACGAATATGATACTGGAGATATTGAATTTGCAGAAGAAAGAGGACGTGACAGTCGACCTGGTGTCAAATCAAGACTTTACTGAGGTAGTGCTCTCTCCCAGATAAAATTTGGATGTTAACCCTGAAAGGCCTCGAACTGCCCTCGTGCAGTGCAAGATGAATTTTCAGTAACTATGTTACGTAGGACGTAGGACGTAGGATGTCGTATGCAACTCAGGCATGTAATTTGTGAGTTCATAATGTACAATTCTTCTATTGTTTTAATTAATTTTTTTTTTTTTTTTATATATATTTTTTCTTTTATCGTAGAATTTGAAAGTAGGGTTGTGGGGGGTTTTGACTTTTCAAACCGAGAGAAAACCCTCACTTTCCACTTGGGATTCGCTGAGATTTAGTAACAAAGGCCGTTTTTTGACAATCAAAGAGTCAATTGAAACTTATCATATTGACAATCTGATTGGTGAAATTATGCCTGAGGGTCTCATTTTCAATCATTAAAAGCAAAAATTGGAAAAATAGTAATAATTCATTGTTGACAAATTTTGGAAGTTTTTGAGCTTTGATTATCTCTGGGCAGATCTTGAAATTAAATGAGAACATACTGCAATTTTGGGCTTTCAGGCTTTCAGCCTCCGCTTTTGAACTTTGAGAGTGACTAAATCTCGAGGTTTAAGGTATTTTGATGCATGAATGGATATGGATATAGAAAATTCTACTATCTGCAGAAGTTATAGCTGCATAGGGCAATAGATTGAGTAAATGGGGGCCTGACGAAAGAGGAAACGAGCCTTATCTAGCCCTTTTTCCTCCTTAGGGGTTATGGTTAAGCACTTCGCCATTGTCGAATTTGCGATGAGTGCTGTTATGTCCTGGCTTTGTGATTCCCCTGTGCTGAGCACCATTGTTGCCTTGCAGGAAGAATGCCAGCGATTGCGTCAAAGTATAAAATGCGGATTTATTAAGTCTCTGACGGTGGTAAGCACTCTGGCGTGAGTTGTCTCATGCATCCTAGTGTATGTCTCTTTGCCCCGTTTGTGCAATGAGTTGCTGGTTATGGAGCTTCCACCTTATTTATGTTTTGCTTCTTTTGCAGGGTGAAGTGGAGGAGAAGGCGATTGCGTTGCGGGAGGCCAAAGTGAACGATGTAAGTAACCAGTCGTTGGATTTGGAACGCAGTGTGTAGGCCAAGCCAGGGATACGAAAATTGTAGGTTGAGAATCCGAAGTACATAGGATCTTTGACAGGATGGAGATGAGATTTAGCGTGGGTTGCCGAGGTTCTCTGAGAAGTTTCATGTCTGGATGGTTTGGTTTCACATCATTTATTAATAACTCATTGGTCCGGTCTTTATTCAATGCTAACCTTACATGTTGGGGCCTCAGTGGTTTGAGAACGAGAGGCAACGTCTGGTCAACCTTCGTGATCGTGCCAGCGAGAAAGGACGAAAGAAGGAATATCCTTTTTGACCAACTGCATTATTATTCATACAATTGTTCATGCCTAAAAACTTCACGGCAAAGTTAAGGATACTATCAGTGGCTTTCGGACTAAATTTATGAAGTAGCTATAGAGGTTGTTCTATACAGGGAGGAAGTGCAGGTTTGGTAAATACAGACCACTGGATAAGTAACCAAGTAATTGACTAGGCATTTGGGAAGTGAAGCATTTTGGGCTGTTAGTGCAGTCGGACCGAAATTTATGATAAGTTAGTAGCTTAAGATTCATCTTGGCCTAGGTTCGCCTTGACATAAAAGTTTGTCTTACTTTGAGGGAGTATGTGGAGAAACTGCAAGAACTGAGCAGTCCAGCTTTTCGCGCGGCCAAGCTTCAGGCAAGGCCCGAAGTGGCGGCGGACCCACATATGGATCCTCAATATGAGTCGGATGTGAACGAGATCTCACCTTCACAAGGTAAATGTCACCTCGTCAAATGGGCCGGAAGAAAATATGGTATTTAGTCCGTAAGTTGGCGTCCAGTAACCTGAGACCTTCGCATCGACGTGAAGTTGCAATTGACATGCCCGACCTGATAGTAAATTTTGTGTTGCAGGAGGCAGTAGGAAGTTTTGGCCGAAAGTCTCTCCAAAGGGTGGTCCGGAGAAGGTTACTGGAAGTGTTTACTGGGATGGTCACAAACTAGAGGATGCTACTAATTTGAGCAGTAAAGGCGATTATGACAATGAAAAATATATATCACCTTGGGAGGACGCAGATCTGAGCCGGAGTCACGGTCGTGTTGGATATGTTGGAGGGCGAAGCAGGGAGAAGCTCGGATCAAGTCGGGAGTCAAGTTTTGGCATGGATCCGAATTTCAGTAACGACGAAATAGACAAGCCTCGAGTTTGGGACAAGGATCGGGAGAGAGATCAATCCCGAGAGCAGGATCACCCTCGCGGTGACGGTTACAACTGGAATGGTAATGGTGGACGAAGCGACTTGGACCAGCGGACTCCGGAGCTGGGCGATTTGAAATTCGGTTCAGGAGAGGCCAGAGCTGGCACCACTCCAATATATGGGCAGTCGAGGTCCGATTGGGGAAGTCTTAGAAGGGAAGCCGTTCCCCCGACCACTTCGAGCAGCTCCACGTTTGGTTATGGTTTGACAAGCCCAAGTTTGCAGAGCTTGGTTGCGTTAGAGAAGGAGAAGTTGTGGCATTACCAGGATCCGACAGGTATGGTGCAAGGCCCCTTTACTATGGAACAGCTGAGGAAATGGCACACTACGGGATTATTTCCTGTGAACTTGACAATCTGGAAGTCAGGTCAAGTACAAGAGAATTCAATGCTGCTGACTGATGCACTGGCCGGAAGGTTCAAGGAGTTGTGGGCAGCGCCTCGGAGCAAGTCGAGAGACGTCGTCGCCAGTGAGTCTCCAACCCCTTGGGTTGGTCTGAGTTGGGGTGGCGGTAACGCAGGACACAATGCGAGTCGCGTAGAGTTGGGTCAGTCAGCGGTTGGTGCGGATTGGGATTCCCGCAATACGGTGGAACGAGGGCGTAGTTGGGCTAGAAGCCCAAGCAGCTACAGCATTTCTCCTTTAAGTACAAGTCGAACGGATGACTGGAGCGGTTCTCGGTCACGTGCGGAGTCGGATACGTGGGGTTCTCGAAAAGGTGCTGATGGGAGCAGCTGGGGAGGATTTGAGAGCGGGAAGAGCACTTACGGTCGAAGCAGCTCAAGTCGCGAGCACGATATTCCAGCCGCTCGAGATGGGTCTCGAAGTGCGAGAGGACCTCGTGGATTGAAGAAAGACGTGCCGTGCAGGTTCTATGCGAAGGGTTACTGCAAGAGAGGAGATGCGTGTGAGTTTTGGCACGGTTGAGAGAAGCGCCGTGTCTTGGTCTCTTCTGTTTGATCTTGTTGCGCCATATTTATTGCTTGAACGGACTGGAGAAGCTTGTGAGATCACCCGGGGGTGGCTGGAGAGATGAATGGACTGATTCAGCTGGTACGCTGACATGATCCTGGGAAAGTTGTGCAGCGGAAATTGAAGTTGTTGCGAACTCATTTATTCGTCCGAAGTTGCAAAATATTTAGTGTAGGTTGAGTTGTTGCAACTCACATGAAGCTCGTCGTTTTTCAGCAAAGCGGAGTCTCAGTGAATTGTCGAGGCAAACCTCGTTTGGTGACGCGATTGACCTGGGATACTTTGTAGTTTGGAAGAGCCTAGTAAAGATGTAGATGACCTGAGAATCTAGCTCTCATGCCATATCTCACAAAGTCCTTGCAGCATTGCAGCACTGTACAGTAACTTCCAACACGATCATAGAAGAAACACACAATATACCTTCAATATTTAAATGCGCGCCATGTTTTCGAACTTTTTAAATTGCAATTTATCAATATAGATATCGAAGTTCTTTTTAGAGAGGGAGTAAAGAATTCTCTGACAGGCACGAAAACTACACCTGACTAGACCATGGTCTTCTTCAACATACTACGTGACTTATCTCCGGATTCCATTTCGAAGCTGGAATACATCTTCTGTGCCTCTTATATTTGTGCCGTTTCCATTTGCTAAATTAATTTCGTGTCCACCGTGAAGCTTACGTCTAAACTTTTAAAAGTGCCACACCACTTTGAATCAATAATTGGAAGAACTGACGCCTAGTTCATTATTAGCGGATGGATTTAGCACACTAGCTGGTCCATTTATGAAACCACTGGCTATATGAAATTTCATATAAAGTTCTATTCTTAGTGTAAAATAAGGCAATTATTGGAAGAGATCTCTGAAATGCTTTGGGAGCTTGAAACCTCAAAACTTCAGTTTCCTATCTCGATGCACTTCTGCAGGTGTGAACCAATTTTTACTTTCTTCTGACTTTCAGTAGTAAGATCTTGTATTAAGCCTATTCATAGTGACTCTTCCAAAAATTGATCATTGGATGTTTTCCATTTGCAAGATACCGAGGAGATATTTTCTCCATTTTTTACCCCAAAAATTTTGGTCATATTTTTTACTATTTAAACAATGAAGTTAGGCACGCTCATGTAAAAATTTAGGAACTCAGTCCAATGTTTCGACCTTCATGAATATCATTTTCTAGAAAATAGACCAAAAACAATGATATAATAAAATACGCACCATGTCACATATATTTGGTTTCACAAAACGTTGAACGGTGAGTAGAAGCCTTCATAAGTTTGTTAAGTTTGAGAATTTTTTTGGTAAAGTTTCTAAATCTCAAATGACAAATTTTTAAAGAAAAAATTGTGAAATTGTAAAAATCTAGAAGTTGTTAAGATTGTTTTTAAAAGTTTTGGAAGCTGTCCATGTGAAATTGTTAAATCTTAAGACTTTGACCACTTTGGAATTACAATATTGATTTGGTTATGAACATTTTATTTTTAAAGTACAACAAATCATTGAGTATAAATTGTCCTTTTTGGACTTAACATTAGAATTCCTAAATGATGGTTGCAAAGTTGGTATTTGCCTTTACAAAGTTAACCTCATACACTCTGCAGTATTGGGAGCACTACGAAAAATCTTTACTTTTAACCCTTCCATCTATGCTGCTTGGAATCAAAAAACTCATTTTTTGTTTGAAGGATGTTTAGGGGCTAAGTTTTGTAAATGTGAGATATATAAAGGTCATGAGAAAAACATCATTAGAGATGAATAACCTTTTTTTTTCTAGCATCCACTTGCATATGAAAGTAGATGCGGATAAAAGTTGAAAGTAGATGGTAAATTACTTGTATAAAAATTAGATGAACTTAATAAACAAGTCGTGTGGGACCTCAAATGCAAATGGGCTTATTTACTACCTCTTCGGTAATATTAAATATGTTCTCGTTCCAGTAGTGCTCCAGAGGCATCACCAAAGAGAATACATGTCCCTTTGTCGTTCCAGTAGCGCTTCGGAGACGTCACCAAAGAGAATACATGTTCCTCTGTCCGTCCAGGAGATATTCAAGAAAGTAACAACTAAGAGTGAAAACCATTAGTACATGTTATGAGAGCTTAAGTGATGGACAGTTAGTTCTCAAAACCAGAGTTTCTGTTCTTAGATTGGGCACGTACAGTTACATGTTTACAAAAGAAAGACTACAAAAGGATGATTGTGAAGATGCAAAGCCCAGAGACTCAAATTGATGAAATAACCACAACAACTCTAAATGGGATCTGTTCATTTTATATTTAGAATTGCTGTGTCGAGCAATTAGTGTGGCCATTGAACTTGGACAGTCTACCAGACTATATCCGGTGCAATGAAATAAAATTTGTTCAAGTGGGTTTTGGAAAGTGAACCTCATTCCAAGTGGTGGTTTTATAATCTTTTAAGGCAATTTCCCAACAAACTCAGCCTTCACAAACCACGTGTTGTTCACTGTTATAAGTCAATATTTGGTAAATCATTTCGGTTAGAGAGTTGGTTGGATTTGTAGCAGATTCAAATATTAGGTGAGATTTCTCTACTTGAAATTTAGAAGCTTCTGCCTTGGGACTTTGTATTTCAGGCTGTTTTTCACGTTGTACGCTACTGATTGCTGCAAGAAGCTCCGAGGCTCCGTCCGCATGCCCTTCGTTAGCAACCTCAGTCCTTCCAAGTGAGACATTTAGGGAAACACCGGGTCTAGAAGCTCCAAGTGTACTAATGGTTTTCACTCTTAACCGTACTTTCCTGAATAATCTCATGGACAGACAGAGGGACATGTATTCTCTTTGGTGACGCCTCTGGAGCGCTCCGGGAACGAGAACATTACCGAAGAGGTAGTCAATAAGCCCATTTGAATTTGAGGTCCTACACAACTTACATTTGGTACATGTTATGAGAGCTACAGTGATGGACAATCAATTCTCAAAACCAGAATTTTTGTTCTTAGCTTGGGCACGTACAATTACATGTTTGCAAATGAAAGACTACAAAAGGATGATTGTGAAGATGCAAAGCCCAGAGACTCAAACTGATGAAATAACCACAACAACTCTATTTCGAAGTATAAGGAACGTACCTCTACATGACCAGCGTGGAATAGATCAAATGCTCCATCCATGTACACAGTGCGTGCATCTAGGCTTGGTCCTTTCCCGTTGGAAAATTGCACAATGCGGCGAGAAGTGGGTAAAAAATGTGATACTCGAGTACCAACACCAGTGCCTTGACCGCCGCCACGGCCATGACTGAATTGCCGCAGGAGCGAAGCGTAAACGGAGTTTTTATTGAGAGGTCTATCCTCTAACACACAGAAGCATCCTCCCTGTTTTCCGTAGCAAACTCAAAAATCAACAATAAAACTCCTGCTGCAGTTTGACCTAAGACGTTTAGGAAGGTCTTACGTGCCAAGTTCTACACTCACTAAGGTAGAGAGCACCAAAACCAAACAATCGCTTCTTGTGATGTAGTCCGAAAGTGAAATTTTAGAACTCATATCCCAATTTTTATAAGTGATTTTGTGCTTTGAAAGGATTATGGTAGGTAGGTTAGGGTTGTATATAACCTTGTAGGAGATTGCAAGGTCATCATTGATTGGATCATTCATAATGTTAAAGTTCAGAAAGTGCACTATTCATGATGCCTAAGTCCAAAAGATGCAGCGCGGAGGCTCTTGAGATTAAGATTGACTGGGATATCCTTCTAACTATGATAGGGAAATGGTCCGATCACATCCAGGTTGCCATGAAGGTGTTGTATGCAAGTGGAAAACGGCTCTGCGAGCAAGTACTAGGGAAGGTTGCTAGAGGCGCCTACATCGACAAATGCCTGTACAAGGTGGCGAGAATCGTTATGGCTTAGTTTATAAGCTTTGGAGAGGGTATAGCTCGCAGTCATCGAGCCCTTGAAAAGTTGATCAAGCTGCTTGACATGTATGACTGATTGGATGCTAGGAGAAAATAACATGTTTGACAGCAAAAGTTGTCGTGAGCTTCGATCCCAAGTCGGAGAGCTTGAAAAAATGGTGAGGCTTCGACTCTCTCCGTCTGTGCTTGCATGTGAATTTGTTCATTTCTTGCTATCATAGCTCACTTTCCTCCATTTCCTGCTCTCATGCTCAGTGGGAACCATTGTCACAGATAGTATCACAAGCCTGCCGCACGTTTTGGGAGTTCAAGCAATGGGTTGTGGAACAACAAGATGTCGCAATGGCACATGATGGAAGCGTGACTATGCTTAGCAGCTACCTAGTAAATCATCTTAAGTATCTGGTCAGTGACGATTACAGCGCAATCATGGACAAAGTGCTAAAGATCGAGCAGAGTTGGAGAGACCAAGGTCGGGCAGAGGAGAGTGGACTAGCGAATGGGGTCCTTCTGTTCATGTGCCAAGCGCTTGAGCGACAGATTGAAGGACGATCCAAGGAGTATTCTGAGCCTCCACTGCATCACATATTTTTGATGAACAATCTGTGGTATATGACGATGCGTTCGAAGAGGTGTGAGGTGAGACCATTGCTAGGCCAACAATGGTCGACTGGACAGCGTCGAAAGATGTGCGCAATTCTCCTCGGCTTTTGCTGCTAAATTCTCATACCACCATGACCAGTTCGTTAACTCTGAAGCATCTCTGCAGGTAGAAGACCATGCAGTGAAGTACGAGCAGGAGGTCTGGGTCCCGTGTTAAAGTGTCTCAGTGAAGAAGGATTGAATCTACGGAGAGGGAGGAAAGCAACCCGTGAATTTGTCATTAGGCGCCTGCGTGACTTTACTGCTTCTTTTGAGAGTGCTTATCAAAGACATGACAAATGGATCATCGCCGATGAGGATTTGAGACCAGGGACTAGAGACGCTGTCCTGCATACAGTAGTCCCTACTTACAGAAAATTCCTCTCTAGCTACGATCACGTCTTGGATTTGGAAACCAGAATTACTACAAATATACGTCTGGAAACATCGAGCATATGATCACTGAGTTGCTCAATGGGAGGCTGGAATTGACTCGGGCTGGATCCAATCAAGCGCATGGTAGACAAGCCTATGTCTCGTACGCGGAACCACACAGATAAGGTCGTCCTGCTCTTCCTCTCTTTTGCAAGCTTGATATCTTATCGAGAGGAAAGCAAGCAAAGACAAGGTTACATAAGACAGGAGGGAGGTTTTTCCATATGTTGGGATTAAGAGTCTCTCCATTGTCGGCGCACACTTCTTGTCTCAATTGTTGTACGGACTTTGATCTTTTCATTCCGAGTTCTTGACTTGCTTCTATTTTTTGTTGTGTAAGGTTTGCATTGCCTTTACTAAGGTGCTTAGTTTGGTCATTACTAAGCACCATCTCACTAGGTCTTTTTAATAAAGAGCATAGACTTGATATAATATCTCACAAAAAACTTCTCTAGTAATGAACTTTGCTAAATATACATGTGTGCTTTTATATAATTCCTCTCCATGGATTTCTATTATAGGTTCAAATGAACTGTTGATTAAAGCAAAAGATATCATATTTTTGAAATAAAGAAAGTAAAAGTAAAAGATTATCTTATATTCTCTAGTTCATTATACATACTCTGTTTGGAGCAAAAAAGAGTGTCTCATTTTCTTAAAAACCATTCGAGAAAATTTGGAGTGTAAGGAAGGCCAACTTCTTTTTCCAATTAACGTCGATTTTAATTTGGGAAATCAGGCCTCCACCTTGGCACACACAGTGCCAACATCATATCTTGGGCAAGTGGCCACCAATCAGAACGCAATGTGCCAAAAGTATATAATATTCATGTACCGAGTGGAGGTACTGATAGGACGATGATAGTTTACTAAAGCACCGTCCTTGTTGCCCGCACCATCGGTTGCAATCTGTATGCCTCATGATTCCAAATAGAAAGACATGTCGTGGGACGTCCCGCATGCGGTGGAGTTGTGGCGGACGTCAGCCTTCAGTGCTGATTTCAATCTAATGGCGGGAATTATAGGTAGTTTCCGCTTGCACATTTCTTCTTGCAAATCTTTCTTGTCAGTGTTTAGGGTGTAAGTGAGTATGGAGAATCCGCGACCGCAGAGCGAGATCGTTGCCATTACGCTTTTTAACACTCACAATGAGGCCGGAGAGTGGATACCAACGCGTTACGAGAGGTTGTCATGGGTGAGGCTAAATCCAGGGAGAAATAGAACATGGGCAAGGGAGGCTCGCAAGCATGGAGGTGAGAGCATGAGAGGGTCCTACAAAGCCCAAATTGTGGACTTTAAGGCCAAGCATGTTGGCAACAAGGTTGTCATGGAGTTTGTGTTGGATAGGCACGCATACAATAGCATCAAGTGCTCTTGGATCCTGAAATTCCACACGAAAGGGTTCCATGCAATTGTAAGAACTCGTGCATTACAATTGTGATTGACCGTTAAAAAATTTAATTTCTCTAAAGTTCACAACGTGTTTTTTTTATTCTAATTTGTGTGTTGTGTTGTGCGTTGGAAACACTTCTGTTCCAATCATTTTTCGAGGATTGGGTGGACCATGATTCTATACTTGGACCCATTGTGATTCTGCACAGCAACATCGAGGAAGCCACTCACAATGGAGATCTCAGAGCGAGCTTCTCGACAATGGAATTTTTTTTATTCTAATCTTGTGTATGTTCCGCCTACACCAGGCCTGCTCTATGGATCACCGACTTAGAGTGGCCCCTCCTCGACATGCACACTAGTGAAGCGTTACGCTTTAAGTTGCGCCAAGATTTTCAAGCCGTTATAAAGCCCACCACTGGAAGCCGAATGGAGCATCTGCAGTGGTTTTTACCACTGCATGTCTTTGTTGATTTGTTTGCACCTGAGGAGGCAAACATGAGGCGCACAGCCACCTTATATATCATTAAAAATCCATCTGATGAACTATTTTTGAGCCTCATGGATTCAGGTTGGCATCAAAAAATTGTATTTGGTAAGGATATCGTGAGGTGCACGATATTGATATACACTGCTACCTTCACGTACGTAGGTTGCTAATGTCAATGCTTTAATGCCAGTGGATTCTAATTGTCAAGCTTGGAAGGAAGGAGCGACTGTCAAGGAAAACCGTCTTGGAGATTAATTTAAGATCCTATATATTTGTTGTGCAACGCAGGTACCATGTGGGGCGATCGACGTTGTACACAAATATAAAAGATAAGAGAGAGCGTCTAGGGCAAGATGGTGTAAATTGGCAACACATTGA
Organism: Bryum argenteum; assembly: GCA_037043015.1. Taxonomy (NCBI): domain Eukaryota; kingdom Viridiplantae; phylum Streptophyta; class Bryopsida; order Bryales; family Bryaceae; genus Bryum; species Bryum argenteum. Next base: position 31,013,523 of record CM073321.1, on the reverse strand, counting down.
CCAGATTCAAGAGGAGTCTTTGGTGCTTCTTCCTTGTTTGTTTGGAGGTGTGACAATGGCAATGTTTGAAGTGGGGAAAACATGGCCATTGTCACATATTCGTCGAGAGTTCTGCATTGTGTTGGGGGATATTGTTCCAGTGGATATTGTTTCAGGCTCTCGAAACCCAGCGTGTCGGTTGTCAACATGATCAATTGCAGATACAAGAATGTCCATCCCGTAGCAAGAGTCCTACCTCCCTGGAAGTCGCAACCCTAATTACTCCCAACTCTTTTTCTCTTAGTAAGCCTTACTTGGTAGCAAAATCACGGCTCACTTTGTTGGTAGCAACCGGCCACAACTTAGATAACTCTGCACATGCCAAGCATACACAATTTTAGAACCATTTCTAGTCAAGGTGTCCAACCCACCTTGGCTCCCCCAAATCAATACCCAAAACTCGTAAACCGAAACTCCCACAAAACACATGGGCATGCCACTTGGTGGCACAAGGCGGCCTTCCACAAATGTCCAAGCTCCCAAGGGTGGCACTACTCACCCCCAGAGCTAACCGCCCTTGCATGTTGTCCAACTCCCCACTCGTCCTCTTCCATTCATGTCTACACTTTCCATTCGGGATTTTACCGGAAATCGGCACAACTTTTCACGGGGACTAGTTTGGAGCGGGACACTTTCCCAACCCAATGTTTTGGGATGCACACTTCAAGCATCCCATAGTGCCCAAGGTGTGGGAGTGAGGCCCCATCCCAAGCCTCACCCCTTGGAGCCACCCCAAGGGTGATAGTCTGGTTGGGGTACCCAAAAAGGTTGTCCCATGAACAATTGCACTCTATGCTGGTGTGACAAACATATCCATTTTTAAACTGTAATACAATAAGACTTCATTAGATGTGGTTTTAGTTGTCTATACTTATAATGTATCAAGAAAAAAAATTAAGAATTAAAAAAAAAATTTTGAAGTAATTTTATTTGATTTTTTAGTTGAAAAAGTAAGTCATGTCTCAATAATCTAAAATCCATTGAATCAAGCAAATGGAATATCAACCATTTTTATTTTAATATAATTTTTGAATATGACCTACATCTTCCTGTATAGAATACAAAATAATTTATTTAATAATAAAAAAATTAATTTATTGTGCACTATAATGCCTGCAAATCCCCAAATTCAGCACTTTTTCCCTCATCTATGAATGGATCCAAAAAAAATAAAAAATCTAAAAGAAAATCTATAGGCATATATACTTTGATTTCAGTGAGGTGCATGATATTTTATTTTCTATTTTAGGGTCTTTTTACTTGATTAAAATGACTAAATTAGACAAACTTTGGAGGCTTTCAATAAAAATAACCTAATTAGTGTGTCCAAAAAGTGATACCCCAAGCTTACCATTGCCCCCAACTCTCCTTGGCACCATGTGGAAGTGAGGAGGGAGACCACCCCTCCTCATAGTACTCTCTGGAGTCTTTGGTAGGCCCCCCCTCTTGTGTTGAGGGGCCTTCCGTGACACACTTTTCTTTTGGAAGACCACCCGTTTTTGCCTTAGCCTCAAAAACGGGCCGTAACTTCTCCTCAAGCTATCTCCTAGCTCAAGTATCCAAATGGTACGCGCGAGCCCATTTTTGACATCTACTCTTTGAGTAGATATCAATAGACTACCTATTTGCCTCAATCAGAGCTGTCGCAAGGGAGATATGCCCCTCTGAACATTCGGTGTCCCGGGAGGCAACATTCCCGAGTCCCGAAGTCCCGACCACTTTGAGGAGCCATATCTCCTAGACTATTGCTTTGCTCATCATGAGCCTTAGCATTCTAGAACGCCCTTGTCATTAGCTTTCTAGCAATATGAAAAATGCCGTCTTTCACGAAGGTTGACACATTGAGTCTTGGGCACAACACTCCTGAGTCCCTAAGTGTTCCGGAACGCGCTCCAACTTTGGGGAGCCATATCTCATAACTCAGAACTCCAAATTGCGCGTTCTTTGGACCCTTGGGTGCGTGCTTGAACAAGGCTTCCAACCATGTAAGGAACCCTACCAGGTTTGTCCCAAGCACGACGCCATTGTGTGCTGTTTACTCGGGATTCCCCTTGGTCACTTCACCTTGTCTCTTGCCAAGCCCGAGACGTCACTTCCGAGGTTTTCTTGGCTCACCACGGCGTTCGGACATCCTTTTGAAAGGGATGTGACACTAGGCATTCAAAATAGTAGTAGTTACTAGCTAGGAGAAATACTGCTTGCTAGGAAGAGTGACTTATTGGAAAATTAGATCGTATTTGTATTGATCCTGCAAGTGCGTGTGTACGAAGGCGGCCGGACGGACTCATACATATGTGACCAACAGCCATAAATTTGTGATAGGGAGCACCAGAAGGTTGGACTTTTGGTATATATAATACAATGCCTTTTTTGTAGCGCCTGCAAAAATCCGGTTCATAAGGATCAAAAAGATCAATGCAATCTTGCCTAAGCAGTAGGTGGACCACAACCTTTCTTGATGAGGTATAGGAACTCTGATGAAGTTTGCAAACTTTCTGGAGAATCGAGTAGCTCATCTCCCAGTACTTGAGCAGACTTTGATGTCTCGTCAGATGTCTCATGGGTGCTCCTCAAGGATGCTGCTTGAGAGCTGTTGGTCAATCGAAGCACTATTCTCTCCGGTGATTTAGAGTTGTTCTCCCATTTAGGCTCCCTTATAGGCGAACACAGTTCGGATTCAAGGTCGACTATGTCTTCCGGAGGTGGCAAATACCTCAGCGGTTTAGTGTCCAAAATCAATGGTGGGCCAAAAGGATATGATTAAGGTCTGAAAGAGGAATGAGACCTGTTGGAAACATCATAGCTTCTGTGTGCTGCCTCATCCAACAGAACACAACTAGCATCACTAACATATCATCTGTTTAGAGACATAATTGCATTCCAACAAACACATGGACAAGAGCATGCTGCATGTTTAAGCAATTCATTCCTTTTGACATGATCAACTGAACACCGCCTACTCACCTTTAATACTACGCAAATCAAAAGTTAATCGAAATTGAATATGGCTGTTTTACTGTACAAGTATTCATTTCCTTGGCGGACAGCTTTTGTGTGTGCTAGTTGTGCGTTGGGAACCGCCAATACAGTGGTCAATATTTTACATGCCCGTTTCATTGGTGGTGTCCGTTTCTCACGTCTTCCAACAAGAATGGATGAACGCAGTTTAACAGGGAATCTCATTGGTGCAACATGACCAAGGATGTCACGGCATTCAGACATTTGGTGGACGTATGTCGGACATCCGCTAGGGGTTAAGGGAGCATCCGTGACTGAGAGGTTTTGGTGTATTTACCCGAGGTAAATAGCCGTCCGACTGTGCAGGAACCATTGGATTACGCGATCGGCCTCCCATCTGCCTGTCTGCTTGAAGCCAACGGCCTCCGGACCGGCCATCAGCCCTTGCGACCAATATTTGGCCCCCGCGACCAATATTCGGCCCCCGCGACCGATTTTTGGCCCTTGCGACCAATTTTTGGCCCAGGCGACCGCCCTCTAGACCGGCCGTCGGCCCCCACGACCAATTTTTGGCCCCCGCGACCACGCTCCGGACTGGCCGTTAGCCTCCACGACCGATTTTCGGCCCCCGCGACCGCCCTCCGGACCGGCAGTCGACCCCTGCAATAGATCTTCAGCCCCTACGACTGACCTCCGGGCTGGCCATCGGCTCTTGCGACCGTCGACTAGCCAAGGCGACCAACCTCCTAATCGGTTGCCTTTTACCATATCATTTGAACGGCTACGATGCAATCTCCAAGATGATTCAACGGCCTAAAAATTTACTGATGTCGTAGTAACTACGGTTTACCCCCCTGGACGTTCATCCGAACCAACGTCCAGACGTCCATGGACGGACGGCCGGACGTCCGCCCCAAAAACCTCAAAAAACGTCCAAATTGACATCCCTGAACATGACATGTTGGCTTGTTTCCAAGAAGTTCTTTAACTGTCACCCCTCGCTTTGGCGTGGCTGGTTTTCTGGGTGGTTCAGCTTCACCTACTCCATCACCTTCTCTTTGTTGTGATGTTGCCAACAGTTACAAAAACAATGTCAATGTGCGAATAAAGATTTTTCATTCCACACCCAAATGTTTGGCATTGGCAAAATATGGAAGAATCATAAATTCCAACATTGCTTCTAACTTGTCCGGCGCGGCTGTGTCGGATGCCATGTATTCACGTTGTCTTCCCTTACACGTTTATTAGTGTAATACCCGTATTTAGGTGACTCGTGTATTGTTCCAGGGATTCTGTGAAGTGACCAAGACAAAGTAGTGCTAAAACAAGCAACCACCAATCGTTTCTAGTCCCAACTTATGTTTTAGCCTTGCATGGCAAGGACATCCCTTTGCAAGAGGGGATGCACAAAGACTCTTTCCCTTATGTTTAACGGGGCGGAAACGTCCGCATTTCGACTCTATTACACAAACACCCCACTTAGACAAGCATTACGTCCTCACAACTAATCCGTCCTGGCCGTCCGGATTAGCAGGTCACGCAGGCTGTCCTGGCTGCCCTATCACACTTACTACAATGGCAAACTCCAAGAGATCCGAATCCGGCTAGAGGACGTCTACGCGTATTCCGGTCACGTACTGTGCTTGATCCGTCCTCTGAGACTACAGAAGAATCCAAATCTGTAGCAGTTGGAGGTCGGATTGGTATCCGGACTCGCACACTCTACTTCCAGACCCTCCCAGACCGTAAAGTGTTTACCATAGCAGTTTCCCTCTCTCAAACACCTAGACCAGCTCAAGACACAAGGCACTCAAGAATACGCCCAACCCAACCTCAACTCTACAGAAACGATCTAGCAAGGAATCCAGATTCCTAACTCCCAACTCACCACCAAGACACAGTAGATACGACTTCTAAGCACTCAACCTCAAGGGGAGACAGAGTAAGGATCACACTGAATATGCGCATAAGAGGTTTGTTGATCAACAAGTAAGGAATGTTTTAGGTGATCAAACATTCACCTATAAGTACTTCTAAGTCAACGACTTAGAAACCTAACTAGATTTTGGCGCCGACCCACACGGCCTACTCCGCAAAAAGCGATCCGCTTTCAAAAAAAAAATCCTATCTACTGATCCAACTTCCTAACCTTGGGTCGGATTCTAACTTACGGATTCTGAATCGGTCCTACCTCTTCTTCCTTGAGCTTACCCCATGCTTTGGCCGTTTCAGTGGTGAGGCTGCAATCCGACTTGTCTTGACTCTCTTGCCCGCGTCCGTGATCATATACTCGTCGTTGCTCGCATCCTCATTCGTCTCATCACCGCTCTTCAATTCCTCTTCCTCTGAGTTCTCGAGGCCGATCTTGTGAAGCTTCTGGGCGCCTGGGGATTTCTCGTACTCTTCCGTCGAAAGCTTTCTCTTCACTGAGCGGGTATTCTTGGCCGGAGAATCAACCAGGCCGGCCACACCTTCCTCCGTCTTCACCTTACTCTTGCCCTTAGTATCGGCCGGACTCGAGGGTCCAGCATCCGTCCTCTGAACGTCGACCAGATTTGGCCTCGGGGTCGGAGTCTGTGCTGGAGTAGCCGCAAAGGTTGGAGTTGATGCCATCTCCGCAATCCGCTCAGGGACGGAGTCCAACACCAGCATTACTTTGGCGTTGCTCTTCTCGATCTTTGTGGAATACGTCTTCGTTGCAAGGAGGAACTTACTGAAGGTCTCCGCCTTGAAGATTTTTGACTGCAAGATTCCGGCCTTGTACAGATTAGCCTTTTGAAGTACCTCGGCCGGAGTCTCGTAGATCTCTAGTTCTCTACGAGCTTCACCACTTGCTCGTAAGCGGTTATGACGGATTGCCGACCGATCACGAGCTCCTCCTTCCTTCGCTTGACTGTATCTATCAACCGCCTATTATCGAGTGTGAGTTTTGTCACCTGCCTCTCTAGCTCATGGTACTGCTCATCGGTCGGCTTGGAATCCCACTTCTGCTTCACCTTGAGCAAGGTCTGCACTCCCAACATCTTACACATTTGCAAGATTAGCCCTTGATAAAAAAAAATACGTAGCACAAGCCTCCGTGAAGTGATACCATGCCCTCCTCATCAGATCCGGATGGTTTGCGGACGGACTGCCAGGTGGAGGAAGTCGGGAATCGTTGGGCTGCATCCCAGTCGGCCGTGACCTCGTAATCGTCCGCGGCCGTGACCTCGTAATCTCCTAGTCGGTCGTGACCTCGTAATCGTCCGCGGCCGTAGAAGCTTGGTCGCGCTCGGTCTGAACTCCAAGTGAGGCCGGCTTCTCAGGAGGGGACGGGGACGAAAGTATTATTACCTCTGGTTCCGTTCGTGGTGGGGTTGCCTCACGAGACGGCTCTTGCGGCCCATCCGGCTACGTTTCTTCCTCTTTGGATCCGGCCTCGTCCTCCTCGTCCAAGTAGACGGCCTTGCAGTCTACGTCCTCCTCAGACTCGAAGACTCCATTGTTCTGGGCCGCCAACATCATCTCGTAGGCCGTCTCTTCGTCCTCCATCAGAACCTCCTCCTTGTGATACAAATGGTAGAGAAAAGGGGTGATAGGGCTTGGCCGGCTCTTACCCGCGTTCTCCGCGAGCCGGGCGACATAGTCGCGGATCACAAGCTTCTAGTCGACCTCACGCTCTCTACGTACCGACCCCATGATGGTGTTGGCAAGTCGGACGGTGATTCAATGCGGCTTTTCCGCGTGAATGATCGGCGCTAGGAACATGATCACCACCCGCTCACTCGGCTCCTTGCAGTCCTCCACTGCGTAGCCATTGTTCTTGTGCGGCTTCCCGTGGAAGGCCGTCTTTGCCCACTTGTGTTTCCGGCCGCATAACCCTACGCCACTGTTTCCAATCAGGCCGTAAACTCCCTCCAATGATCGGCCGTCCAGGACGTCGGCTTCCCTCTAACCGTTCCTTTAAACTGGTTTGGCGCGCCGGTCTTTATCTCGCGCACTATTCCCGCATCGCGTAATCCCCACGGGGTGTCTAGCATGCCGGATAGGCCCATCCAATCGAGTTCCTCCATCAACATCTTCTCTTCTTCCTCGGCCGGAATGGTCGGAAGCACCAACTTGATCGAGATCTTGTGCTCCTCCTGCGCCAGAGCGGAAGCAGACGCCGATCTTGCCATCGGAAAGAAGAAAGACAAAAAGTAACGAGTGGCCGGGCTGAGATCGGCCAGGGGGCCGGATCGGAACGGAAGGACGAAAAGCAAGAAGGCAAAAAGCAAGAGCGCGAGAGGGCGAAAAAGCAGGAAAGTGAGAAGGCAGGTAACAACAAGAGCGGACAGGTCGCGTTTTATAGGGAGGGTCAGATTGGTATCCGGCCATCATAACCTGTCCGTGTGCCATCATGACCTCGTACGGAGCCGTCTTTGGCACTCCGCGTCATAATTGTCCTTCCACCCACTCCGGCCTTCAACCCCCCTGTCCGGCTTCTGACAGTACGTCCTCGCCTTTTCGAGTGCAGAGTACGGGTTCATGGACCCCTCCTTCTTATTCAAAACTACATTCTAAGGTTAACGTATAAATGTTTAAACTTATTTGCCTTATAGTATACGGCCTATCACATACTTAGGTCGGATTCTAGACACTATACTTATTCTTAATGCGCTTTTTAAACATATTGAGCACTCAATCGAAAAAAAAGGGCCCGACAGACTGAACGGCACATTGAATATACTTAACTTGTCAGGAATCAACGCTTGAGCACACTTGTTCAATCACGGAATTCACCTTTTCTAACGACCCACTGTCACATGATGGTGAGCCAACTAGGGAAGGAGTGTCAGATGTACGTTCTACCTTCTTCTTGTCCGTCAAATTGGTCGTCTTGGTGTCATCTTCATGCCCCTTCATACGCTCTCTCTTCTTCTTGTTCTCCACTGCTTTAGCTTCTGTTTCCAACATACTACATCCTCCACAAGGATTAGTTTGCGTTAACGTACACAGTACGGAACATGTCCTTAACACATGTGCACTACCATGGGCAAGCAGATGACATGGCTTAATTAAACGAATGTAAGTTTTCTTACCAGCCATAGGCAATACAGTGCTATGTTGCTTGAGCACTTTAGCAGGTGGTTCACCCTCAGCTACCGTAGCAGCTGGCATCTTCCTTATTCTAAACTGCTTGTCTTTCAAAGGACCGACGTTGTCATTACTACTAGATTGGACAGCTTGGACGCCTTGCGCCCCCTTTGACGATGTTAGCTGTGACTTTGCCTTTCGTGAGCCGGTCTTGGTGTCATCTTTAGGCCCCTTGGTTTGCTCTCCCTTCTTCTTGTCCTCCACTGATTTAGCTTCTAATTCCAACGTCGCACATCCAACACGACCGTTACAGCATCGCACATCAAGCACCACTCGCTCTACACGTACATGTGCACAGGTATGGGTCAACAATGAAAACATGTGGTTGAATTTGCTTTACCGGCCTTAGGGAACGGAGTCCTATTTTGCGTCTTCTTCTGCTTTGACTTTTTAGAGGTTGCTTCACTCTTTTTAGAAGCCTGTTTAATAAGAGCTGCTTTCATGCGCTCCATGACCGGCTCTCCTACCTGGGCCGCGGCCTTCTCATCGGGTTTAGGATAATCGTCGGGCATTTCTAACAAACCAAACCTCCCAAGAATCTAACTAGAAAGCATCGACAACTTCTAAACACAACGGACAATCACAAACTCCTGAAATGAGTTCTGGCTACAAACACGAGGGGTGAAATAAACAACCACACGATAATAGAACTATGTTGTCGGAAACAATCAATAGATTGCAGAGCCCGCATGGTGTGGTTGTTTTAAGGTTTGGCGCCCGTCCTTCACTTGCTATCGTGTTTCCAACAAGATTTTTCGGCTTGATAGAGTACTGAGCTGCTTTCTCGGCTGCGCATTTCTTTTGCAGCTAACTTAGCGCCTCTTTGAGAGAAAGCAACTTCTCTTCTTCATGGGCTATGGTCTTTTGTGTCCCCTCAATAGTGTCCTCACATTCCTCCAATTTCTCGTTGTTGGCTGCAATTATCGCTTTGACCAATCGTTGCTCCTTGTCTACACGCGCTTTCTCCTCCACGTTTCCAGCTTTCAGAAAGTCTATAGAAGCTTTGCGCAATTTGTCCGTCTTGGAGTTTCAATTCTCATCTTCGGCTTCAATCTCCACCTTCTCGGCCTCCAACTTTAATAGTGCATCCTTCTTCAGAGCCACTTCATCTGCGCACTTTTGATATTGCCTTCTGCAACTCTCAGTCAATATTGCCTTCTGCAACTCCTTCAACTTCTGCTTGCCCTTCTCTTTACCACAACCGGCCTTGTTTCCAACATCCCCACTTTCGCCTTCTCCTTCGAAGTAGTCAGCAGAGTCTTCAATGATGCCTGCAAGCTGCAGCTTGAATGCGGTGGGGCCCAACTTCAGGGGATTGTTCTTCGCATGGGCATCTTGTTCGGTGATCACCTTTGCAGCTTGTCCGGCCCAATTCACCGGATTCTTGCCACCTTTTCCGTCAAAGTTGAAGTCGTACATGTACGCACGTAAGAAGGTCTGGTTGAAGGCTTTGTTGTCAAGAGGCTCGTTGTAAACACAATGTTACATCTTCACATACGCGATCTTGTGCATCTCCTTTGTACACTTCTCCAAGAAGTACCTTGACTTGTTGACATCCGTTCCTCTCTCCGACCAGCGGGACGTAGCTATGCTGTGGGTGGAGAGCGGTGAGCAGTGAGCATTGAGCCACCAAATTTCAGCAATTTGAGCCTTGAATAGGTATTTTTATTTTAAAAAATCTTAAAATAATATTTTTTAAATTTTTTTGAATATTCTCAAGAATATTCAAATATTAGTGACTTATTACCGTGGTTTAGTCTTCCTAAACCCGTGAAGATGACGCTAAAATTTTTGAAATCGGGTGGACTTAAACCATGTGCGGCAAACATTAAAAGACATTTTTGAATTTTGCAGAGGAGACTAGTATCTTATAACTATGAAATCAAAGTTGAAGTTGTATAGACGTTCATTAGTTGTTGTAAATGAGAATACATTTAATGACTTCCGTAAAGCTGTGAAATCATGATAAATAACGTGTGAAACACATGATTACAGGAAGAACATATAGAACGGGTAGATGTGGATGTTGGTTTGAGTAATATGACCATTCCGTAGTCTACTCTGAAACTTGGTCTAGGATTCCCCTCTCTAGAATCATTTTTACCTCGTTGAAACTGAGGGTGGGTGCGTGGATGACGAGGTCTCTATCGATATTAAATTTGCATACCAATACTAACACAAAGTATAGGTGCTTGCAATGTCTGTACGGTTTGTCTTTTTGTCCTAACTTAGTTATGGTTTTTTTGAACACCGGGCAATAACACTCACGGTTCTTACATAGACATAGTTTATAGATAGACTCTGAATCCGACTCCAAAGCGACGATACATTTAAAACCAGGTTGTGGTATCATGGTCACCTCGAGTATTTTTGCCTCCATGGCACGAGCTTACTCAATGTTCTTCATGTGCTTCGGAGTCACAGCCTTGATGCGTCAAAGAACTTTAGACTTTCCTGATTTGGGGTACACATCAGCCTTGTCCGGCACTAGAATATGTAACAAGTCTCTCGGTTGAGCAACAGTATTGAATGTGCGGTTCAATGGAAGCCGTTCCTTTTGTAGGAGCCGAAAACCCGCATTCTCCAACGCCTCTATTTCGTCACGTGCCAGATTAGTCCCAATCTTCACGGGCCAAACAGAGGGAATAGGCGGTTGACCTTGTTTCCAAGAGAACGGCTCAATCCATTTACGACGACAGTCCTTCATTCAACGCTCAATGTCGTCTGGACAAGAGAAAAGCTGATCAGTTTTTTTTGGACCTTCTTGAGGACGCTGGCATACTCCGGTGTAAGTAGGAGCTGCGGTCGCCTTCCCGTTTTGGACAATGCGGGATTCGCATTTCTTCCTGGTCTTAGCCATAATACCCCAACAAGCCTTGGATGAAGATTCCTTCAACCGGACAATGTGCCATAGACGCTCATTCCCTCTCGTCTCTTGGACAGCAATGACGCGTTGAATACTAGGTCGAGGAGAAGATGACGGTTCCAGCGGTTGCTCCTAAACTTCATCTTCTTTGTAGATAGTACTAAAATTCTCAACACCAGCTCGTGTGACTGTTCTCCCTATTCGAGGACGTAAGTAGCTCGCGGTGTCAGGTCGATGAGTTTCATCTTCAGCACCAATGGGAACATCTGCCTTACGTTTCCTGGAACCAAAAACCTCTGCCCCCTCCAAGTAGGCATCACGCGTACAAAAAGCCTCTGCTTTAGGGAAGTCCATAATCGCCTTATTGAGGCAAGATGGATTGCCGGATTGATTAGCTCGACGTTGGGCGGTGTAAAGACGCTCACGAAGTTCTTCTACAGATGGTCCAGAACCACTTGCTCCGCCTTTGTTGAATTGATGGTAGCTGACCACTTGGAGGAAGGCTCGAATTTAATCGTCAACGGCTGCAACGTAAAGATTTCTACCCTTATTGCCAGACGCTTGCAACCATTTGTTACGGATCGACTCTACAAAGTTACAGGAAGGCATCTCTTTTAGTTCTTCTGCCGAATATTTTTTTTCCTCCAATGTAGAAACTTATTATAAGTTTTTTTAGATTTTTGATTTGTACTTAATATAAATTCAGACTATAAACATCCACATTAAAAACCTATCGTAGACTTGCATGTAATTTGCAAAGATATCGCAAAATAGTTGTATACTTACTAGTTCCATAAATCCACCCCATTGTCTATACCTGAAGTGCCAGTACGCAAGCCAATGACCTAAGTGTTCTAAACCAACTTCGGAGGTGGCCTTCGAGGATGCCCACCACGCTCTGATTGCCCAATACCGCGTCTCACCTTCTTCCATGGTGCGTGCATCCTTGTACTGCTTATAGAGAATGCGGTGCTGGTCTTGCAATTCGTGCACGATATATTGTTTCGTATGTTTCTCAAGGGATTGCGTCCAATGGAAGTAACATGTTTGTTCGCGGCCTTCTATGGGGACAGCAGGGTTTCCAGAGCCGTAGATGATGCGCACAGCGTTCCAGATGGCTTGAGCACTATCAGCCATAAATCCTTGAAACTGCGGCTTCGGTACGCCGTTCCTTGCCATGACGTGGTTGAGGTTCTTCCAGAAGACGAGTTGAGTTTCTTTGTCCTCTGACTGGAAATCACAGCATACAATGGTTAGAATGCGTTGGTAACGTAAGTCGTACACGTGGCAGGCCATGGTGGTCCAATCTGTAACGCGTTTGACAAGGTCAAACATCATCTATGCGTGGGAGAGGTTTCCTCCAGGTTGTATACGGCAAACAAGGTCAACACCGCTGCCGGGGCCGACCTTGGACATCTTGAAGATGAAGACTTTCTCCGATTCATCGCCTTTGCTAGGGAACATGTTGCGTTGCACATACGCCCAGTTGCTCAGACCTCTTAGCTTTGTGATCCCATCGAGGATGCCATACCTACGCAGGTATTTGAAAGTGTAGATACGATTCCGCATGCTCGGAGAGTTCAACTCCTTACATTTTTCAAAGACTCGTTTTAGTTGCTGGAGAGAAAGATTGTTGGTTTCGAGGTCACCTTCGTCACGGAGAAGTAAGTTACCTAACAAGTCTTTGCTTGTTTCTATAACTATTTTCGAAACGGTTGCTTGAGCGTTACGGTCAACATACTCTTCTAATAACTCATCTATCTTTTTTTGTACACAATGCATTATTTAAGTATATATAGACTTTGACGTGATTTATAGACTGAGAATGGTGTGTGGGGATTGGGAGATAGCTCCATCATCAACACAAAAGATGAGAAAAGAACTAATTGCACACGTAACGAACATGAAAAATACAAAATACACTAAGAAAAACGGAATGTCATGGTCTACTTATTGATTTGTTTACCGCATCCTCCAATGATAATTTTGTAATAGTAGTTTACAATCTAAAGCATTGATGATTGAATGAGATGAGCAAAGCTTGTGAAACAATAGACAATCCAAGGGAATTCAACAAGAGAGATAACCTCATTAGACCCGGGCGAGTAATTATCAATTGGAGTTTTAAACGACTGTGTGAATTCAACCCAGCGTGTAATTGAAGGGCAATGATTTATACATGTTCAGAACATTCTCAAATACATCCATGTAATGAAAGAAGTATCAATGGGGAGATCCATCGATTCAACCCTCGACGGCAATGTGGTTGTCAAAGGATTACGAAGATCTTCAATTCTATTTATACTTGTACTCTACAATTGCTGTCTAAGCTCGCAGAAGCCGGCGACAATACTTTCCATCCATATCAGACCTGGCGAGAAACTGGCTAACACTTTGATAAGAACAAAGAGGCAAAATGAAGGGCAACAACGCCGTGGAGATATTAGGGATGATGTTTCGAGAATTAGGAAAGTCCATCTCCCCCTTCCAAGACTTCGGGAAGTAACAGCACAAATCACCATTCCGCCTATTCCTCTATTGGCAGTCATCAACCATTAGTATACAATTGCGACGGCAAACTCTCCAAGTCGGGTGATCTTTCGTTAAGCGGAGCATAAGTTTTTGGCAATAGGAGTACTAGTCCGGATTGTGGCACTTATTCCGTCCATAGAGGAATAATAGCTTTGTTCGAATGTCGTGAGGAAGTAAATAGTCAATAACAAGACGTAGTCGACCTATAGGCTTAGAAGACTAGATGCCAACGTGAAAGTGCTTAAGGAGAATCCGAAAGAAATAATGCAGCCCGGGCCGTCGACGGATTGTCTTTGAGTCGAAGTGAGTTGGGTTACTTCCTCCGTAATCCTCAAAGCAAAAGACACCATTGACTCAGAACACAATCACATTCTGCATAAATACGACACATACAGAAAGTGTTAGCAAAAGAGATAAGGGATACAAACAGGAGAGGAATATCATGGGATTCCCTCATGCTTTAAGAACAAACACTCCCTTATAATCGATGGCAGTTAAAATGAACGCATAAGAACGAAAGAAAGACAATATAAGAGAATGGATAAGAAAAGGGTGGAGTCGAACAAAGTGAAACCTTTTGTATGATGTTTGTAGGTGCTAAGTAAACATACATCGATATGGATAACGAAGTGGCATACGATTCGAATAACCAAGTGTAATTACAGAAAACTATTCTTAATGCCACTTTCAAGCATTAGTGTCAAATAATATGGTCCAAGCTACTCATAGGGGGATCGCCCCATATAAAAATGTGGCTACTACTCATAGGGGGATCGCCCTAAATAAAATTTCAGCTGCTAGTTTGAAGTGAGGATCAGCTTACTTAGGAACAATAATGAAAGCAATAAAAGGTATGGGGCGGTCGCCCCATAGTTGTCCCAATATTGGTCACTTAGAACTACAAAAGCACAAAATAGAATCTGTACAAGAGACATTTGCGAAGCTCGAAACATAAAGAGTTATTTTTTACGTAACATACTGAGGACTTTTCAAGCATCCTCCTCAGACGCTGGCGGTAGACCACCCTCAAGTAGGTTGTTCACAACAAAATCATAAACTAATAGACCCGAATGAAAAAGTCTTTGTAGCCAGGGCTTCAGGACGGAAAGTAAGAAGGTGTCTTGACTTCCTGTCCAAGAAGGAGGGTGTATCGCCGAGTGATTGTGATTCAAAATGCACTTCAGCGGAGTGTCGTCAATTAAGAGAATACGATTAGTGGAACTTAAAGAAAGACGACTCTGGACAACACGGAAATCCTTAAGCAAGAGGGGCTTATTAGATGACACCAAGAAGGTCAAAGGCGTATAGTCCTCTTGAGACAGCAGCAAAATCGCATCTGGTCGGAACGAGCACCCTTTTGTGACTTTTTTGACCATGTCTTTTACATTCTTCATGGTGGCGGAACTCCAAATGACCATAGATGCATTCGTATAAACAAAATTCGGAAGCTCTGTACAGCCCGGTCTTGGAAATACAGGCCTCCCTCCCTTTTTAGAAAATTCACCCCTCCAACAGAGCAACCCATTCAGGTCAAACACAACTACGTATCGCGGTGGTAGTACCTTGGCTTTTTCTTCGAATGTCTTGGGCTTTTCGAGCGCCGTTGAAAGACTCTCTGCAATGAATCATCTAATAAGTTAGAGGAATCAATGTAGTTTGGCTTATTAATGAATTTAACGAGGGAAGGACAGAATATAAATTAGAGCATGTTCAGAGAATAAAAAGTTATCTAACTTGAATAAAGGTAAGCAAAAATAACTTACGTACCCTTATTATCATGACACACTTTAATTCGCTCCACATCACTAACCACACTTGGTCTAGCGCATAATACCGGGCGATCAAGCGATGGCACATTTACATTTGGACCTTGCTCGACCTGGTAACTTGTATTAGTTAATTGCAGAAGCAGACTTTCAAAAGCCTTAGGAAATACAATACATTTGGAGACATCATGTTCTGAATAGAAAGACAATGAGGGACGCTTCAAAAGCGCGTGCAACTTAATTGGCTCTTGACATCAATTGCCTCTTGAATAGCCTGTCTTGTAGACTTCCGCATCATATTTGACGCCACCAATTCTGTAGACAGGTTCTCCGAAGGACATCTCAGCTTCTTACTAGCTTTACCTTCCATATCCAGTTCAGTCGTCGTTCTTCTCGTTAAGTAAAAACTCCATTGTTTGGTAGAACAGGCGACCATCGACAGAATCTCTAACGAATCCTTATCATGCCCGTAGTATGGTTTCGGGGCAGGTGGCACAACTGTGACGGAGGCATCAGGCTCCGGTACACCAAGATCTGCACCCGAGGATTCGACAAGTACCGAGGACTCAATATCGGTATCCGCTTGAAGCACAACAGGGGAAACTTGTGTTTTAGGTCGAGATTCTATACATTGAACCCCCTCCAAAGGATTCATCGGGCGACCCCCCGATGATAAATCTAAACTCCCGAGTCGACAGCGTCCGCGTTTCCAGAATCATTGATGCAACCCACCTCGACAACACGGTCCGCCGCGGTCGACTCATCACGGCCCACGTATTTATGAAGTCTACCTCCACGAACTCCAATACAGTTGCAGTGTTCCTCTGAGCAAGATGAAGAGCGAGACATCGGTCGATCGCCCCATAGTATGACAAACAGAGGCAAGAAAGAAATAACAGAAGTACGAAATCAATGTAGCGAGGAATGAAATTTACATTCTTACCAATGCAATATTTGTAATGTTGGGACCACCATGCACGTTGATAAAGAGAGCGCCCTGCCTAATGAAAGGGCCGAGAATCTTCGCAGCAGTACTGAAATTCAAAGACGGCTCTCCAGGAAGTCGCCACTCTCGGTTCACAGCATCCTTCTTCCAGAGTCTCGCTCGATATACTGGGTCCAAATTAGACCCTGTAGTACGTTTCTTCGTCATCATCCAGTGGTCGAAGCTGTTGCGTCTCGGCATTTCGGGGTTCTTAGCAAAGAGAAATACAAGGTATACACAATAATTTTGTCCGATGGTGCTTGGGGGGAAATCATCATCTAGTTGAGGAATGTAGTGAACTACGCGGTAGTCCCAAGGCTGCGAATTAAGTCTTGCTGACCGCGATTGAACCTCCTTCACGACTTCCACCATCCCGTCAAGGTCCGTCACAATGATTGCCGCTCCTACACAACTGATGCGCCTATTCTCGTCCAGCTCTTCGCAGGCTTCAAAAATGCCAATAAGCCTTTTACCCTCCATCAGTCTAGCCTTAGTCTTGCCTTCAACTTTGGCGAAGCAGAAACAGAAAACCATAAGCTTGAGATCTCTGTCATCTATCCAGGATCTAGTTACTTGTAATTGGATAGAGGAATTGAGATCTCCTCTGAACCAATCAAAACCTGGCACTTGTATATTTGGATGAAGAGTTCTTCTGGACTCTGTTCTATAGGGGCCGCTTTTATCGCAGCATAAGACAGAATGAAGGTCTTGATGTTCGTAGGTAGGTCACTGTCTTTGGGATTCTTCACCAAGTTATTGGTGCGAAGTTTAAGAAACTCCTCTCTCGCTGCTGAAAATTTCACTTAACACTAAATTTCACTCAACCCTTAATTCCTTGCTTTTGGTGAAGCCTAAAATGAGTTTTTGCAAGTTCTGGTAGCCTAAATGAAGGAGTTTAAAATGATTTTCATGCCCAAGATTTTCATTGGATGCTCCTTATAGTGGTAAAATCAAGATAGTCAAATTCCAATTTTTGTGTCTTCCAAGAGAATCCTGGCAACCTCTAAAAACTTCAGAAACAATCTTCACTATGCACAAAAAACTTAGAAGACAAACTTTGGATGTTTTGATTTCACAAATTGTAAACATTCAACAATCAATTTTAAAAATCATAACCAAATGTAGTCTTCGAGACAAGATCTTACAGTTGGATGTTCAAAAAAAGAAAAAAACAAAACTAGTTCACATCTCAGGGAGTGCATAGAGGTAGAAATTCGTAGTTTTGAGGTAAAGCTTCTAAAAAACATTAAAGATATTTAGGGGTTAAAAATCCAAGAAAGGTTAAATGGATATTTGCTACATTCCACAACCTAACTTAAGAACCTAAATGAAAACTTTCACCTCAATTATTGCCTTTTATTACTAGGTGTAAAGTCAATCTCCAAAATTTAAATCATTTAGCAAAATTTTAGCTTTCAAGCCCAAGTCGAGGTGACAATTTTTTTTTTTTTTTTTTTTTCAATACTTTCAAGTTTTATTTAAAAAATTCGTTCCCACCAAATTCTTGAGCAAATTTTCAACGACCCTACTTAGAAATTTCATGAGTTGCACAAAGACAATTTTCAAATTTTCAAAAGTAAGCACTAAAGTTTTTTGTAATTTGAAGATTTTTTTTCTTTTAAAAAATATTCAAATTCAAGATATTTAGATGTTTTAGATGTGATTTCCTTGAAAACTTAAATATCTGTAGAAGTTCCTACTCAATGTTATTTTCTCCCTTAACCAAATGCAATAAACGTCGTACATGTGTTACTAAATTGCTATTTTAAAACCTTATTCTAGGAAGTAGTTGCCTGAAGATTTTAAAAAGTTGATGGAGTCTCTAAATTATGCAAGGGCATATTCATAGTCAATTATCTACATAGAAGAAAACATGAGCAAAATGATTGGAGTATCAATCAGCAAGTCTCGCTTGCACAAAGTAGATTATGCCTTTCAAAGAATGCCTATGGTGAAACCACCTATAAGCGGGCACCTACCTAAAGGCGTGCACCCAAGATTCTTTCTTTCATGAAGATCTAGCCTCCCTTGCATGTACCTCATGCAAACAGAATTAGGGTGCCCGCCTTTAGGCTACTGCTTCTAAAAATTGTATTTAATTATGTGTGTTTTTTTAAAAACCACAAAAATAGGGAAAGTAAGACTTTACCTATTCCTCATCCCTGAAAAATAGTAACCCACTCATTTCTCTTTCCAAGTATATAGATTCCCTCAATTTTCCTTAAGTGCATGACAATAGGTGGTTTCACCATAATGCTTTTTTTTGCATCGACTTATGTGCCACGGCAACAGGCGCTTAAACCTCAAACCTACGCACCGCAGTCAACAGGACCCCATGGCCGTTTCCACAGCTGCCTTCGACTGAACGGCTCCAGGCCGCAATCGGGGACCGAAACTCATCCTTTTCACGCGTACACCAAAGAGTTCTCGCAAGGAGTGTGTCTATGCTTGTTTGTTGTGTTAGCTGCTGCTACACAACTTTCGTTTATCGGGGGTGAAGCTCCTCCCGAGCTCGTCCTTCGCTTCCAACCCCTATTCCAGCGCAAGCAAAGTCGCCAGTAGCAAGTAAGAGGGCTTTTGCTCGCACTAAGCACGATGTTTTTATTCGACTGGTTCTACAGTGTCTTAGCCACGCTAGGGTTATGGCAGAAGGAGGCCAAAATCCTCTTCCTCGGCTTGGACAACGCCGGCAAGACCACGCTTCTGCACATGCTCAAAGACGAGGTAAACACCCGCCGTCCTTTTACCGCAATTTCCCCGCTTTGGAACATCGAAAAGCATCCGTGATCTGGTTGCGCTTATTGCAGAGGTTGGCTCAGCATCAACCGACGCAGTACCCGACGTCAGAGGAGTTGAGCATTGGCAAAATCAAGTTTAAAGCGTTCGATCTTGGAGGTCACCAGATCGCGAGACGAGTGTGGAAGGATTACTACGCCAAGGTAAGTGAACGGATTTTACAAATGTTTGGTTAGGGTTACGGTTATGATTAGGGTTTATAATGGCGACGTGGTGTTCTAGGTGGATGGGATCGTCTACTTAGTGGACGCAGCTGACAAAGAGCGATTCGTGGAGTCGAAGAAGGAGCTGGATGCGTTGTTGTCGGACGACTCGTTGGCGGAGGTGCCGTTCTTGGTGTTGGGAAACAAGATCGACATTCCATATGCAGCGTCGGAGGACGAGCTGCGATACTCTCTGGGACTGAGCAGCTACACTACAGGCAAGGGGAAGGTGAATCTGGTAGAGACTAACATGCGGCCCATCGAGGTGTTCATGTGCAGTATTGTGCGAAAGATGGGATATGGTGAGGGCATCAAGTGGATGTCGCAGTACATCAAGTAGAGCTTAATGAAGGAGGACTGTTGTAGAGATTGCTGTAATTTGGAGTCGGATCGCAGATGACAGAGGTGCCGAGTGTGGTTTTTGGGCCTTTTGTGTGCATGTTGTGGTGGTCATGAAGCTCTTTTCTGCTTTGTGGGGGGTGGTGTAGAGTGAGACTTTTCTGTATAACCTATTGTTTCTTCCCGTTTATTTTCAGTGATGAACATCTTTCTTGGCTGATGAACAGCCATTGTCAACGCAGAAATAACGAAAATTGTGTTTCTTTTTCGCGTCAGTGCAGAAACAACGATTTCGTTTGAGAAATGTATTTTGCTTTTTCGCAATGCTAGTATGAGAAAGTCTGGACTAGGTTCTTACTTGTTTTCAATGTGTAACATCCCTCGTTTACACGGAAGTTTTTGTCTAAATACATTTAGAATGATCGAGCACACTATGTTTTGACATTATTAAATAATGAAAATTAAGAGCTTCTCACGAAAAATGTACTATTAACCTCAAGAGCTGAGCACACTATGTTTTGACATTATTAAATAATGGAAATTAAGAGCTCTTCATGAGAAATGTACTATTAACCTCTAGAGGAGCACTAACCTCTGGAGGAGAAATGTACTATTAACCTCAAGAGCCGAGCACACTATGTTTTTACCTAGCTCAGTTGGTAGAGCACGTGGGCGGCGGAGCATAGTAGAGTGAAACACTCTTTTCTGCTACATTTCTTTACTTTGGGGAGCGCATTTTCGTACTTAGTTACGTTTCCGAGTTCGTGTTACGTTTTGACTACTTCTCATCATTTTAGCTTTCGTGCAGTGTGGGGGGAGAGTAACTTTTTCTGTGAGCGGATATGGAAGGCAACTCGGTAGATGTAGTCATGGGGGATGTTACTCGACACACGTGTATCAATGGTAGGGAAGACAATGTCAACACGCTCGTGCACACTTCTGAACAGGCACCAGTGCCAATTCAATCTTTTGATCGTCAAGAGGGAGAAGGGGCAGCACTGCCGACTAGCAAAGAAGCGATTTTGAAGTATTTCTTTTCTAGAGATGAATGCTTAATACTTCTGAACCGTCACGATACCGCCGCCGCCAAAATGGTATCTGGCCATCTTCCAATTCCGAATCCAGGGTTCAAAACTTTGGATGACTGGGCTCGCTCACACTTGTACGTCTCTTTCGAGTCACTCATGCTAATTGGTAACAACTTTTTTGAAGTGACGATTTCTTCGCGAGATGGAGTGCAAGAAACATCAATGAGCTCCTTCATTTTTGGGAAGGAGGTTTCCTTTCCTTTTTTTCAAGGAGGAACTCGGACTTTTCTTCAGAGAAAGAAGAGACATACGCATGCATTCATTACCCAATGTGGGCGCAATTTCTAGGGATCCCTGGCTCGTTGAGAGACAAGCAGTTCCTTACTATTCTTGGTTCTGGCCTTGGCAAAGTACTCTCAATCGATAATTCACCGACGTTCCGAGGCAAGACGGCGAGGCCGCGCATTCGTTTACTCGTTAGCACCACGGACAAGCTGCCTTCTGTTATTCAGTTCCCTGGTTATACTCCAGGTTCGATGGGGGAGCACAAAGTGGTATATTCTGGCCGCCCAGATCAGTGCTTACGATGCAAAGCTATAGGGCACTCGATTCTCAACTGCAATAGTGGGAGAAAGAAGAAAGGACCACAAGCGAAGCAAGTTGATCAGCGCGGAAAAAACGCAAGAACTGGAGAGGAAGGAGAGAATCGATGGGGTCGTGGCAAATCACATCATCAGCGGCCAGACAGCCGATTGCCGCCGTTCGAAGGCCATAGGCGGGACAGATCGTCCAGGCCAGGCTACCATAGCCGTTCCAGGAATCGTTTCCAGGACCAGCCGAATCGTAGAGCTGCAGATCAGGAGTGGACTACAGTCACCCACAAGACGAGGGCGGGTAATTTCACACAATTGCTTCACAATAGGAACCGATCTCCTCCACTTAGGTTACCTAGTCCGCCCCTTGGAGAGAAATCTAAACAAAAGGATATTTCGTCATTGAAGAAGGACTCCGCAAAGGCGATGGTGTACAAGATTAAAATTAAAGTTGTCAAGGCGGCGCCAACTTCTTCCGAGAATTCTTCTTCTCATACTACAGGTCATGATCTTGCTCAAGAGCATGTGGGCAACCCTAAGGGTGTCTAGGCTCCACCCATTCTGGTCAAGTTAGCTGGTTCATCTCACCAGATCATCATCAGGTTTGAGGCGGTTCCTCTCTACCAACAAGAGGATTGTGGTACCACTAAAGCCACCGCTGAAGTCCCGGTTCGAGCACCTAAGGCGACCTCGGTTCTGACTTCTCATACACCGGCTTTGGTCCCGACAGCTACAGTAACAGCCTCCGTTCCTGAGGCGGATGCAAGCAATCGTTGAGGCGGCAGTTCATTCAATAGGATCACGAATCGATGGCCCTTGACTTTGGCATTAAGGTATCCTCAAGGTTGTTACTGATGATCACGCTGCTGCTACACCATCCTCGACCCAGGTAATTCCAGAAACACCGTTGGCGAATCTTGAAGATGCCAAGTTCAAATTTATTTGGAGGACGGAGGGCCGTTTCACATGGAAACTCCATGCCCGTACTCAAGAGGAGATTACAGGTTATCCTCTAGAGAACGTGACTTCACGTAAGGGTTACCTTACTTCGGATCCCCCTAAATCTTTTCTAAGCAGCGCTAATATTCTTGGCAAAGCTTCCTTTCCTCGGAATAAATGCAGGGTCTTCCCAATTTTGACCACATCTCGGGCGAAGGAGAAGAATAAGCAAGAACCCAATTACTGGATTCTACATCGCAAGGGTTCTAGAGGGGACAAAGGCAGCTCGTCTGCAAACAAATACAAGTTCTTGAGGGGCGCCAGGACTGGAGCGCTCAAGCTGCCCAGGTTCACATCACGAATGAGGCAGCAATGATCTTGACATAGATTATTGTGAATACAAGTAATAAGATTAATCCTCTTAAGCATTGGAACCACGCAATATGGTTTTATCAATCGATTCCTACTTCAATGGACACAACACACTCTATTCTTATGGCTTTCATTCCTATCACATCAAAGGAAGTGCCTTTGGCCAAGCCAGATCAATTCAAGTGGATTAAGCTAAAAGGTTCCATGGTTCAAAAATTAACAAACAATCCAAATTTAGGGAGGTTGGTTGCAATAACGAACCTAACGGAGTCGACATTACGTGATGTGGTTGGAGATTTGGTATACTCTAAGGATACATCACCGGCTCCTCCTTTACTTAAGCGAACCAAGGCTCAAGGTCAGTTCCATAAGGAATTGCATCAAAAATCTATTTGATGACAGTTCCACAAATTGTCATTGCGTTGCAGAATATCCGGAGCCTAGGGCACGAAGCATATGGTGTACAGAAAAGAAAGGAGTTTAGAGATTTTCTCGCAAAGGCAATTCCTCAGCCTTCTATTGTGCTAATTCAGGAACATCATTTCGGGCTTGAGGATTGTCTTAACAACACGCATACTTTGGACTTTAGAGGCTGAACTTCTTTATGGAACAATGCGCTTTCCTCAGCGAAGGGGGCAAGATATTCGGTAGGGATGGGGATTCTTATCGGAAGACAATTGATTCCTTACCTGATTGGTTCTGGAGTTATTGAAGAAGGACGTGCTCAATACGTATTACTCCAAATGGGGGCTAGGAGAGTAGACATCCTTAACATTTATGCCCACAACAAGGCAGCTGCTCGCACCGAATTTTGGACGAAGCTTTTTAAATTTGATTTACCTGAAGCAAATTGGATTGTAGCGGGAGATTTTAATATGACTGAATCCGGGGACAACACGTGTCCAGATTATCTGGAGAAGGCCATGGGTAATAGGGAGCATGCTACTTGAAATAAATTCGCACTTTCCTTGGGAATTAGCGACACTTTCTCTCTCGACAAGTTCAGGAGGCTTACTAACAAGAAATATACGTGGATATGACGAGATCCGGAGCAGAAGTGGTCACGATTGGACCGTTTTTATGTCAATGCTTCTTTACGGGAGTGTGGAGGCACCCAAGGCATATGGCAGCAGCTAGCACATTTATCCAACCATTCGGCCATTTTCATTGAGATTCGATTTTCGAAGACAAAATTTGGACCTAGGCCACATCACTTCAACTTATCTCTTCTTAAACGGGAGTCTTTTAAGGAGACTCTGATTAAGGCTTAGGAGGAGGCTTTAATAGAGCATTCAAAGGAATAAAAAGGAACACAAGTCGCGAGGGCCATACAGGCCCTTTTCAACGAGAGTGCTCGAATTACGAGACAAGAAAAGAAGGTTGGCTGTGAGCTCTACCAAGCCCAATTTTCTGGAGTATGAGAGGCGGAACATCGTTTGGCCTTAGATTGGTTTCGGATGGGAGAGACTTAATCGGGCCCAGGAAAAACTTGAGGAAGTCCGCATGGAGAAGATTGAACGAAAGAAGAATCGAGCGAGGGCTCTTTGGGCTAAGTTTGGAGACAAATGCTCTAAGGAATTTTTCGACTTCCATAAAGTTTTTACGCCTAAAACGAGCATTGAGGAGCTTAAAGATGGAGCACGGGTTCTTAAGACCCATGAGGAGTTCTCCATTCACGTATATGCTTTTTATAAAGAGCGATACAGGTTTGATGCTCTTACAAAGATCAATCAGCGCGCTAGGGATGCTTGTCTCAAGAACATCCCGACTTTGGTCACCCCCGCTCAGAACAAAGAGTTACTACGACCGCTCTGGCTCCAAGAGCTTGAGGAAGCGCTTAAGAAGGTGCCTTCAGGCAAGGCTGCGGGTAAAGATGGTATTCCCAGAGGCCCTGAAACTCCTGTGGCCCGAGATTGGGTCAGACATTCTCTTACTTATGGAGGAGGTTTTATCTTCTAAAAAGATCCATCCTCAAATTAATGATGGTCTCCAAAACTCTTATCTCTAAAGGCGGTTGTAGAGCCTTATTAGAGAACTATCGACCTATTTCTGTTCTTACGGCTCCCTACAAGCTTATGGCGAAAGTCATGGCCAGTAGAATGCAGAAAGACCTCCCATCATGGATGAGGGTTTCTCAAACAGGCTTTGTGAAAAATAGGAATATATTGGATAATGTTTTTCTCGCCTATGAGTCTATGGAGTGGGCCAAAGAATCCAATCAAGATTTGGTTCTTTTGATGATAGACTTTGAGAACGTCCAATTCACCCTATTAATTGACCAAAAGCATAGCTATTTGGTGTTCCCACAGCCCAAGAGAATGGACTTTTGGAGAAGATAGGGGATTAAAGTAGCTGGAACCAGGCAAGACTACCATTAATTTTGGTTTTCCGATTGGCTTTAATATGTGCCAACAGGAGAAAAATGCAAAAGTGTTAACTCAATTCGTAACAAGCTTTCGCAATGGAGCCCTCGCAAGTTATCTATGGCTGCTTGAATTTTTGGTGTGTAATCAAGTTATACTTGCATCCATTTGGTGTATAGCTAGTGGTGCTGACCTAGCCAAGAGCGTACTTTTAAAGGCACGTACTTTAGTACGTAATTTCATATGGGGAGGAGACGTGAAAAAGCACTCTTGGGCTAGGGTGCGTTGGGATTCGGCCATCCTTCCGGTGGCCCAAGGCGGTCTTAAAATCATTGATCCGTATGCTCAAACTTATGCCCTATTAGCTAAGATGATTACTAGGAGACTTGAAAATGGGCCTGAACCTTGGAAGATTCCATTTCAATATCGAGTTGAAAGTATTCGCAACAAGAATAAGGGCGACTGGACTTCCGACGAGGAATGGTTTCTTACAGGTAGACGCATTTGTGATCAGGGCAGCGCGCTCTGGTGGGGGATGTGGTCCTCTCGGCTCGAAGTTCGTCCAGGTCTTGAGAAGACTGTCCCGACCAACGAAGAGGAGGCGCACAGGCAGGCAATCCACTGCAATCCGTTTCTTACTAGTTCAGACATCACCATGTGGGGGGCTGATGATGACCTCAGGGCAGGGATTTTTAGACGGTGGGCAGATAAAGGGCTTATAAAACTTAAGCACTTATGGGATCCAACCAGTAACACATGGATTGACACTCAAGCTTTATATAGGCTCACGAGATCTAGAGTGCTTCCAACGATTAGAAAAGAGCTGATTGATTCGGTACCTTGGAGCATGACTCAGGAGTATCCTCCTCAGGTAGGAGAATGGTACAAACTGGATCATCGGGGGGCTGAATTTACCCGAGGAATTTTACCAAATCAGAAAGATATTGGAGGATGGCAGGCTAGCGGTCCACGTCTACAGGCAAAAAGACGGAACGGATCAATTGGAGAGAGTCTCGGGAAAGTCTCCTGTTCAGCTTCCTACTTGGAATATTACAAGAGCAAGAACAATTTTTCGTTCTTCTCATGGATTTGTTATGTTCAATCCTAAAGAAGATCTTGGAGATCTTGGGAGTATCTTCACACTTCAACATGGCAAGATTTTAGATATGGATCTTGACTTAAAAGAATGGATTTGGCCTCATATAGGTCATATCAAGGCAGGTTACTTTTTTAGTTACACGACCAAGCATGGCTACAAGGTTATCCTGTCTAGTGAAGGAAAGACTCCTCCGTTCACCACAACCATGATAAATAGAGGTTACACACATGAACAATGCAAGCAATAATACAAAGAATTGTGGCATCCTTGGTTCCCTAGGATAATTTCTACCATGATACGACTCACCAACCAAGGAGGGTTACCGCTAGCAGCCTGAAGAACAATGATGGGACACTCACGCGTTTGCAATCTCTGTTCTTTGGGAGAGCAAGAGACTCCTCAGCATTCTTTTTACTCATGTATATTGGTTGCAAGAGTATGGGATAAGGCCATAAGGATGCGTGAATTGGTCGGTTTACCCCCTCAAATTTCAGGATGGTGGGAGGCTCTCTGGGGCATTTATGATTTGCCTGGGAAGCCTGGACAATCGAAGTTATTAAAGGATGCTTCTGTTTTACACATCCCTGGTGTTAAGGCTCCACAGGCTACCATAGACAAAACACCGTGGGAGATATTGCGAGGCAGCCTCATATGGTTCCTGTGGTGCGAGAAAGTGGCTTTTGATTTGCGTGATGGTGAATTCCACATTGGAGTCGCCCTTTTCCGGTCTTAGCAGACTACTGTCGAAGCAGGCATGGTGGCGTGGCTCAATATGACCAAGTATTCTACGTCCCAAGAATCAGACAAGCAACGGCTACGAGAAGATATCTTCTTGGATACCTAGACGAGGGGCAATATTTTCTGTTCTAAGGTTAACGGCATTCACTAGAACTTAGTCCCCCATTTAGAGTTCCTTCCCAGCGACCTTGCCAATAGATATAAGAGCTTTTGAGAGGGGCTTACACAGCCGAGGCTTCCGCCCACTTCCTCATCACGGACGACACATCTCACTAGTACTTCTAAAGAGCAGTTACACAGTACTCATTTCTTGCATCCTGAAGACCACTCAAAGTCTCTTTCGCATCATGAAACAAAGATAGAATGTAATGCAGAGGAGATTCTCGCTAGAATATTGCAAGACTTGGCGAACGAAGTGGAGCAGGAGGACGATCAAGGAAGCAGTCCAGTACATGACAGACCGGGACTCGCCCCTTTCTCTCATTACTCTCCTTATCGCAACGAGGTTGAGACTGATCACTTACCTTTTGAGTTGCAAGATGACAAGGAGTTGAATTTACAGGCCAACTTTTGGAGCAATGGGGTCTCGGCTCTCGCTGTACACAGCCTTCTGCATCACAACAGTAACAGCGGTGATGATCTTCATACCCACACTAATAGCCAACACCAATTGTTCTCGCCTCAAGCGGTGATGAACAATAGCATGGACGAGACCCCGGTCTAGGCGATCAGCATCAGGGCTCTCCGAAGGAATCTCATTCGAGCCTCCAAGCGGATCTCCACCAACCTACGGGTCAAGAGGCTATCCCGAAGGCGCCAGTCCCGCCGTCGGATCTTCAACAGCTACCGACTCCAGCACATGCTTCGAGTCCTACAGAAGGCCTTCGTCAGAAGGTTTTTCTTTAGCCATGCATGCAACGCAAGGTGTTCAATGCAAAGGTATCGGCTAAGTTGAAGTACCGGAGAAGTGGAGCGGATGGGAGCAAGGTGGCCTCTCGACTTGCGGCAGTCTGCGAGGAGCTCACGTTTTTGTGCGGTCGTAGCTCCACCCAGTCGGTCTGCTTCTCGTTCTGGCTTATTTGCTTGTTTTGCCATAGCTAGTTCGCAAGTTTTGCCATGACTCATGTCGCACGGGGCTCTTTGCCCATTCTCTAAGAATAGCTACTATGCATGTTAGAAAGTAAGCCCTTATGGGTAGACAGGACTTTGTTTAAGTCAGGGTCGTCAGACGTTTTGAAATCCCCCTTTCTTTAGTCTTTCAGACTTTTCTTTCTCAAGTTCAAGGTCAGCTTAGTGCTTCCGTAAGCCGGGAGGCTATGTAAAATTGCGATTTTTTGCCTCGTTCTAATTACTCCGGATTACGCGTCGTCAGTACACTATGTTTTGACATTATTAAATAATGGTAATTAAGAGCTCTTCACGAGAAATGTACTATTAACCTCTAGATGAGCACTAACCTCTGGAGGAGAAGCTGTACAGTGACCTACAGACGGCCATACCTTGGAAAATACTAACAAAGTTGTTTTGAATTCGAACAGATGGCCATATCTTGAAAACAAAGTTGTTTCAAATTTGAACAAATGGCCATATATTGAAATCTACAAACAAAGTATTTTTGAATTCAAACAAATGGCCATATCTTGAAATTGGTTTTTGGAGAATTGGTTTTTGGAGAATTCAATTGGAGGATCAACAATAGGATTTGGTTTAAACATGCCCAATTAGTCTACTGGCCGGACTTTTATCAAATTTGACTGTACGGATCTTAAGTTATATGTAGCTATATTCAGTCAAAGTTTCAGATTCTCAATTGAGATGATATACATTTTAGAGGTTGAAAACATAAAAAATGAATCACTTTAGTAATAGAAGAGTAGGTCGTCTTCAGAAGTAGATATGTGAAGTATTCACCACTACAGGAAACCAAAAACAGTTAAACACTAAGAAGTGGATTGATGGAAGTCATATTAGCTATTAACACCATGTCAATGAATGTAAGTAACCAAAGTAAGTGGTATCACAATAGAGAAATTTTTACTTGTGGGATTGTGAAAGTGGTATTTTTCCTACCGCTTCAATTACCTTATCTACTGACCTCCAGACTGGTCCCCGAACTGGTCCCACAAACTGGTCTGGACCCCAAACTGAACCCCAAACTGGTCTCCCAAACTGGTCTGGACCCCAAACTGGACCCTGAATTGGTTCCCAAACTGGTCCTTGGTGAAACTGGAAATTGTCCTAGACTCAACAGTGATCCTACCTAAGACTACAAACTGGTTCTGGCCTGAACCTCAAACTGGTCCTGGTCCAGACTTGGAACTGGACTAGACTCAAAGCTGGTCCTCCCTTGGATCACAAACTTGTCATGGCCTAGTCCTAAAACTGTCTTAGATTCAAAACTGGTCTTGCCCTAGATTCCAGACTTATCTTGAACTGAACCAGAAATTGGCCTGGACCTTGACTAACCCTGCCTTGGACTTCAAACTGGTCCTGAACTGACCTTGAAGTTGGCCTTGAACCAACTTTGAAACTGGCTTGGACAGTACCCGTACAAGCCTTAGACACTACCACAATGGTACTACAATTCTAACAATACTACTGATCAACCCCACCTTCTAATCCTATTCCTCCAATACTCCAGAATGGAAAACTTAGAATCACGCTCCAACACATTTACACACAAATCCAAACATACTTCATTAAAAACTCATGATAGTACAGAGAACTTCTGCCCGTGGCAGTCCACTCCTGGTCCCTCCAGATATATCTTTAAAGCAGTAGTTATCTCCTCTATTCAACACACTCACAAACACACTCACACACACACCCTAGCTCCAGCTCTAACTTCCTGAGAGAGAGAGAGAGTGCCCTTGCTCCCCAAACCCCTCCCAAACCCTAACCGCCACACTGGTCTCCAAACCCTAACTGATTTCATCCATTCACATGATTCATCCATCTATCAGATTTCATCCAAAATCAGACTTAGGAAAAACCCAGAAAGGCTAGACTACTGGTCCAGTAACTACAAGATTACTGGCTAGGTAACTACTCGGTTAACAGGGATATCTGCCATTATATCAAGTGGAATAGTTGTTGTCACATCTAGTGTAATATCCATAGTCATAAAGACACCACAAGCCTTGGCTTGGTGGTTAGGGCTTAGGCCCCCAATGAGGAGGCCGTGGGTTCTATTCCCCATGTCGCCGTGGTGCTCACCACTATAGTCCACCCAACTATAGTGGGGGGTCCTTGGACCTTGTTGTATGGGTACCTCAAAGTCCTTTGGGGGGATACTATGTCAAGTATCTTTAAGGCACTAGTGATTAGGCTAGAAACTAGCGTGGCCATCGGGATATTAGCATTACAATCGGACACTTCATTCACGCCGTCCCCTTAGAAAGGACCAGAGTTTCTATCTTATCCATAGTCATGATTATTGGAATAAGCACATTAACCCCTAAAGTTTCAAAACACTATTTGCATGTTCTATCGTCAAAATTACCCTTTTTCAATGCAAGGTAAGAAAATACTTTGGAATATGTAACTATAAGATCTAGTACCTAACTTGCATGTGTATATATATCAATCTTTGATTAAGTTTCCTTACCAATTATGAGATCATTATGGTGAAAGTTAAAAAAACTATTCTTCGCTTGTTGAAAAAAAAAGGTAAGTACTGTTTTGAGGGCCCAAAACATCCAATTTGGTAGAAAATTTGAGATGAGGCTCTTCCAGTTCTTGTTCCAAGCTGAGTTAGGAATATGTATGTGCAATTTTTTCTCTCATGTGTCCTACAAAACCTAAAGAATTGCTTGGTTTTCCACTTGGAGGTATGCTCAAACTCAAATACAAAGGCCAATATTCAATAATGAAGAGGCAGATGAAAATAACTAAATTCAAGATCTGTAACGGTGAGATTATGCTTTCATACTTCTTCTACTTGTCCAAAGTACACAATTTGAAGAATAAGATCTCAATTTTTGGTAAATTTTTGAAGTTAGTGCAACCTACATTGACGGAGAATTGGGGTCTCAACATGCCTAGTACTTTTGGCTTGAAAATTAACCCCTAAACGTCCTAGCCTATTTTTAGCCAAAAATCACATTTTCAAAAAAAGTGTCATAGAAGAAAATGAATATAAGATATTTAGATCTCAACTGTACAAACTTGTAATAGACTTCTTGTAGGTCATGTGGACCAAAATTTGAGTTATGAGGCCTTACAGATTACAAGACCATAACATATTAGTGCGCAAAACGAGCTACAAAATTTCATCATTTTCACTTTAGAGTGGAAAATCTACCAACTAAGCTACTCCAATGAAATAATCTCCAACTAGAAAGTTGTTCATCTTCATCCCAATAGTACCCCTTTGCAAATAAAAAAATCATCAAAATAATTACTTGGCTCAAAAAATACCCTTGCAATGGTAAAAAGTACCCAAAAACTTACAAAGGAAAAATAGTCCAAAACCAGTCCCTAGGCACTCAAATCTACGCCTTATCTATGAAACATCTTCGATTTGGTCAAGATTTGTACAACTGAGAGTAGACTCTAATTGGAATCCATCCAAAAAATAGAGTTGAAATCTAACGGTGGATGAAAAAGATATAGCTGTTCAAAAATCATCCATTTTTTCACTTTTTTCATTGTGGAAACATTATTGAATGTGTACTACTAAAAGTATTTGGATCAGAAATCTTCCAAGTAGAAAATTGTTAGATTTTATTTAAAGAACATGTTCATGTAAAAAAATTCATCAAAAACTATTTTTGGTTTCACATAATTGGCTTGTAATGATAAAGCATGCCTAATATTTGAAACCCAAAACCAAAAGCTGCCTTCACTAAAATGCATGCCATTAATTCATAATTGATTGTATGGCTCTGAAAGTTGTACCATACACACTAGACTTGATTTGGGACCCAACCCAAGTTATCTCATCCAAAACAGAGTTTGGAAGAAGGCGTTATGGCTCTTCAAAGTTTCTGCCCTCCATCCAAAATGTAGAAAAACGACAATGGGGACGTTTAGGGGTTAATCAAAACTTGGTTTTTACAAAATAGTTGTGAACCCAAAAACCACCATGAGGTGGCATTTGGTCACAAGGGGTTTTGAAGAGCAAGATTAGATGAGAAAAGAAGAGGGGAAAAAGGAAGACAAGAAGAAGACAAGGAAATAGGGAAGAAGAAGAAGAGAACCACCGGCCGGATGGCTTGGAAGTGGTCTCTACTCTTTTGATTGCCATTCCTTCGTCTTAGGTCCAAATGGGGCGTGCCATAGCTTTTTGGAAAGCTAAGCTCAATGTGCACCCGCCCCTAAAATCTCAAAGGCAGAAGATCAACGAGCTAAGACTGATTGCTGTTTGACTGTGGCGGTTTTTGCCACTGCCGGGGGGAAAATTTTTTCAACACCCTGACTTTGGAAGCTCATATCTCCCTCTCTACAACTCGGAATTGAGCATGCTTTATACCATTGGAAAGCTCTACTGGAGCTCTATCTAGTGTAGAAATCTCAAAGGAGTTGAAGAAAAATCGAGTGAGTTATGGGGGAAACAATCTGGCTGGCTTTCATAGGGCAAGAACAAGCTCTTTATCTCAATAACAAAGGAACTCAATAAGGAGGAGGAAGATGAGTGAGGCAAGACAAGCATTTTGAGAAGGGCTCTCCTTCTCCTAACTACTAACACTTCAACAACAAGATCATTTTGAGAAGGGCTCTCCTTCTCCTAACTACTAACACTTCAAAAGCAAGATCATTTTGAGAAGGGCTCTCCTTCTCCTAACTACTAACAATTCAAGAAAGATGATCAAGGTGAACAAAGAGGAAAAGGAGGCCCATGGCCTTCCTCCTCCTAACTACATAGATGGATAGGTAGGTGAACAAAATGGAGGAGAAGGGGGCCCAAGGCCTCCCTTCTCCTACTCTAACCTAAACTAAGAGGAAATGGAAGAGGTGAAGATAGCTTGGAAACAAGCTATTAAGTACCAAATGGGAGCCGCCAAAGAGGCGGCTCACCATAACCCTAACTAAGGCCTAATCCCTAACTAAGGCATGGATGAATGACCGCCACTCCACGCGCTCCGTCCTTGAAGCCTCCATCCTATCAACGACTTCATCAATGGATGTAGCTCCCACATGCTACCACAAGGTTAGATGAATGAATCTCTCAACAACCAAATTTCAAACACAACAAGGACATCAAAGACTACTTGTACAAGGCCCATGGTAAATTTCTAACCCAACTCCAAGTCCCTAATTCTTACGCTAATCAAACCAAGGATCCACTAGGGGGCTTTTTACCTCCTCTAGTCCTTCCTTATCGAACCAAGGATCCACTAGGGGGCTTTTTACCTCCTCTAGTCCTTCCTTATCGAACCAATCACTCCTAATCTAAACTAAGCTCAAAATTCATGCTAAATAATCTACCAAAGGCCTTGCGACAACTAATCTTTAATATACCTATTGCATTCAAAACTCAATTATCATAAATTCATCAAATTACCTCAAGATGTCATGGTTTGCAAACAATTCATTAATAAAAATCCATTATTAGTAACACTTAAGCAAAAGAGAGCTTACACGCTCTCACAATAGTCATGGTCATTTCAAATGTCCTTCACTTGAATTGACATCCAAAACTTTAAACCAATCTCAGCTTGTGGGTACCACATGAGGTGACACCCACGTCATGACGCCTTGCCAATGTGGCCACTAACTTGAATAAAGCGGGTACGGAAATCACACTCAACTATAAAAAAAATTGAGAGTTGCAATGTACACCAGTGTACGCGCTAGTGAGTCCTTGATTGGGTACACCACTTCCAGTCTATTATTTATTTTTTAATGTTTAGGGGGGTCAATTTTCATGATGCTTGAATTTTGAAATGTTTTCTCATGTGGTGGGAACTCCTTCATTAAAAAATGACAACACCTAAGGTGTTTTGTATGCATCGCCAAATGTAATTTTTCAAGGATTTCATGTGTATTTGTTACTTGGGCACTCCAA
This sequence comes from Bryum argenteum, assembly GCA_037043015.1. Lineage (NCBI taxonomy): Eukaryota > Viridiplantae > Streptophyta > Bryopsida > Bryales > Bryaceae > Bryum > Bryum argenteum. Next base: position 30,979,783 of record CM073321.1, on the reverse strand, counting down.
GACCCCAATTGTCCTTTGTTGATTGATTCTTACGAGATTTTGAGAATGATTGAGCATATATCATAATTTTGGGCAAATCTTTGCATGCTCTATTATTGTTTTCAAACTTTGAACATGAATATCCCTTAATGTATGACGAATTTTGAAGCACAAAAAGTCTTCTCAGAATAATATGAAAAAACTCTACACCTCGCAAGAGGTTTGAACTTCATTCTGCAAAATTAAAATCATGTAGCTCTGACCAGAGTCAAATTGGCCTGTTTTTCGCCTCTCAATACATCAGTGGTTAATATCTAGTTGAATGACGGCAATCATGTCAGGAGAAAAAATTCAAGTCATATATAGTGAATAACGATGGTCATGGACATTTGCAGACATGTCAATTGGGATGATAAGGATGGTCAAACTAAGGGAGAAATCTCATACATATCTCGAGAATGCGGTCATGTCAACTTGGATAACAACGTTCAAATCGAATGAGAAAGCTCAAGTAAACTTGGAGAACTGCTGTCGTGTTAACTTGAATGACAATGGTCAAATTAAGTGAGAAAGCTCACATATACTTGATTAGGCCAACGTTACTCGAGGTGATATAGGGTAGATGTACCTATTATTGCGTATTTAAGGATTTGGGCACGCCTATCAACCACAATTTAGGGATATTCTTGGAACTTATTACATGAAAATTAGAAAGGTATGAGTTGATTTTGTTAGTGTCTTTTCAAAATTTAATTTTGTAAATGTATGACACTTTCATGTAAGAATTCAACGATGTAGGTTTGAAGTTACTTTTGAAAGGTCAAATCACCTATGTTTGCGCACAATGTCCCTATGATTGCGCACAATGTCCCTATCATTGCGCACCATATGCTTAACACTTGAGGGATGCTCCTTGACACCCATAATTCCACCTTTCTATCAAAATGCTTGCCTCTCAATGCTTCTATCAAGTTTGTAGATGTGTTTGTGAAAGGTTTAGTCTTGAGTGCAGATTGCTAAATGCACTACACAATATACAAAGACGCACACACTATGATCTGAATCGCAAATAAATTATGTTACCTAACTCGATCAAAAAGGGCTTCCAAAAATACATGACGATTCAAATTATATGGGACTCAAGCATAAAAAAGATCACAAGTCACACATGAATATTCATGATCAACACTAAACATAGACATCATACATTGAATGTCATGTCCAAGATTTAAGCGATTGTTGAAAATCTCTAAAACAAGAGATCATGTAATTTTCATGAGGCCACACCTTCTCACTCTTTGATCACCTTGTCCAGTCGTCAATTCTGGACAATGAATTTGATAAGCCTTGAGAGGCGAAAGGTGTGACGAAGGTTCTCTGTCTTTTAGAGAGTACATTCGGAGATTCATTCTTTGTGGACATTGAACCTTTGGTGCTCTTCATACACCTCTTCTTCACACCATAATCAAACTCCTTCGCAGTTGTTGACTTGTCTTTCATCTTTTTAACCTGTGCTACCTTCTCTTTCTCTTTTTTGATGAGGGCCTTTGATAATTTCTGTTCTTTTGAAATCAGTTGTTTCTCTAGTTTAGCTTCCCTTTTAAGCTTCAATTGTTCTTCGTGATCTCTAAACTCAAGAGATGTGACTAATTTCCGGGTTGCAATTTCCCGAGTGATGCTCATCTTTGGCTCCACAATCTTGTAATGAGGTACATCCAAAATTTTGGATAGCGATCCTATAAACATAACCACAAGTTAGTAATGTTTACAACAACAAACAATGAAAATGAGCTTTTAAGTAAACCTCTTAAGAGTGTTCAAGAAAAGGTACCATTTGCAAAACTGTTGTCAAATTCCTTCTGTGATCCAAACTCTGGATGCAAACTGTTATTACATTCACTTTTTGCTTCAATTTGCTCCATCATGATTCTTTGGATTTTCTCCCTTAAAACTGAAGCTTCAATTGGTGGAAACCAATTACTATTGAACAGGTCATCTAAGTTACGGTAAATCAATTTTTGAGGTGCGACTTCCAAGAACTTCTCAATATAATCTGACAAAAAGAGCCCACAATCAGTGCCATTATCCCGCAAAGGAACTCGTTGAATGAGTTAGACCCGAGCTCGGAACATGAAATAATTCCAGACTATCTGTTTCAACACCTAAGTAGAGTATTGAAAGCTTATTTATGTACTTACTGATACTCTTTTGTGCAAGATTTGCTTTGTAATCGATGTATGGTCTTCTTTCTGACCAACTCCAACAATAGAGTGCCATTCCCGGATAAGGTATCTACAAACAAAAATATAAATTAAGGAGTTACCATATCGTAATCAGTAAAGTAAAGTTTACAAAATTAGAACATAAAAGTAACATTTGAAATGATAGCCTTCAATTGCTATTGTAGCTAACTTATATCGCGATGATTTCTAAAAAGATATGACTTTGCAACATACCTTTTGAGAACATCAAAGATCAAATCATTTGTCATGGCCTTGATTCATTGAATCCAAGTGCACAATGATCCGTTCTGAAAGACCCACTTGGCCAGGTTGTATGATTGCTAAACTCCAATGGAGACTAGCAAAAACAACATAGAAGAAAAAGTTAATTATATACAAAAATCCCATACAAACTATACATTCAATGAAACTTTACAAAAGAATATGAGTAAATGTTTCTCACTTGTCATGGATTGGAACAAAGAGATAGTCTTTTGAGAGTATTTGAATTCCCTTGGTCCACTTCTTGAGGTCTTGAAAATTCAAACAACGTTTTGCTTTTGTGTAAAAAAAGCAATTGAAAAAATATAGCTTCTTGCTCCATTCCTGATCCAAAATTTGTTGAGTGTGTATGCACCTATATCACAACGCAATATAATTAGGAGAAGGATCACTAACATACAAGAAACCAAATTAACATGGGTTAAAAGATTTGAATACCTGATGTAGAAGTCTATGACTGTGTCATTTAAGAACTCATGTGGATCCAAAGCATGGACATCTGCCCATATTATTTCAATCGGTCCAACAAAATCCCTGTTCCACCCAACCGAAAGTATTTTAGTTCAAAACAACAATCCGTAAACTAAGCACTTACAAACACTAATTCATCAATAAAATGCAGTAAATTTTACCTCTCTGTTTCCATGGCATTGCTGTTGCCAACAACTTTAGGAGTAAACACTGTAGAAGGTCCGAATTCATCATCCATAGCATGCGCATTCAGTGGATATATGCCAGTTTTTCTAAAACCAGCTTGAATGATCGACACTGTAAGGGCCTCTCTTAAGGCATTACTTGCCAATTCTGCAAGGTAAGTCTTGTCGAAACTACCATTTGCGCATGCAGCATTAGCATTTATGAACCTTTCTTTTATGCTCATGAAATTGCATTTGAAAGATTTGAAAATGGAGACATCCAACGGTTGCATCTTATGAGTAGTATGGGAAGGTAGTAATCCAATATCAATCCCATAAGCTGCTGCTTTCGTTACCACATTATAGCTTATGTGGCTCGCATGTCCATCAACTAACAGGAGATGCTTTCGCTCGAGAGATACACCTCCAGGCACAGAGTCTTTGAAATGGTCTAGCCATTCACAAAAAATTTCTTCATTTATCCAACCCTTCTCCTGAAATGCCATCTTTGCATTCGGTTCGCATCGCTCAATGTAGTCCTTTCGCTTCCTACCCTTTGACTTGAAAATATAGAGATTTGGAATGTTGAACCCCATGGCATTCACACACACGAGAATTGTCATCCACTCGATCACCGCTATTGGTAGTCATAACATTTCTCGACCCTCTGATTCCAATGACCTTTATGCTGCTATTTGTTTGACCAAAGACTCAAACCGCTCTCATCCGCATTCCGGATCCTACACGGAGGGTATTTCCCTTCTTCATATACGCTAGTCAAAAATCAGAAACTTGCCACATGCCTCTTTGGATAGGCCTTGAGCTCTTGCAAGATCTAAATTCTCCGGTCTTTGAAGTATCAACAAGTGGATGCCTCTTTTTGAAACCAATGCCACCAACTTCTACCCGGTGTACCTTCACGAAAAGGTGTTAGTCTGTTGCTGCAAATTTCCTTCACTTTACCCTTCAGAAGAGTTAAGGAGGCACAATGAGCTACATTTTGTCTAATCTCACACCATTCAACCACTTGTTTCTCTTCTTCTGATGTGAGAATAGTCTCGGGTCCGCTTTTCTTTGATTTTATCTTTCCACTTTGCCACGCACGAATACTCGACTCAGGAATACTGTAATGGCGTGAGGCCTCTCTAAGTTTCATCCTTCCGCTTTCGATGTCCAACAACGCTCCTCTCATTGATTCTTCTGTCCACAATCCCCGGCTCTTCACATATTTGGCACGTTTTATCGATGGCTTCAGTGGTGGTTTAGATGGCTTGGTTTCCATATGCTCTTGTGATGTCTTGCATGGACCGCTCCGTCTCCTTGTGCTACCCCAATGCAACATTCTGCAAAATTTCCAATATTAAACATAAGAGACGAGCTACAACAAAAAGAATGCACATACAAGAAGCCTACTAAAAAAATATAACTTGAGGTGGAACTCAAGAACATGCTCCGTAAACGCTAAGAAGGTGACTACTCCCCACCACTAAGACGGCCTTTGCAGCATGGACAAGTGCATGCCCAACCCTCCCACCGAGTCCTCTCATAATTCCTTGCAGAGCAACCACTTCATGCTCTTGCTCTTGATGGTCCTGCTTGGCTATCAATGGTCCTTGAGAGCTTATATCATCTTCAGATAGAGAAAGACTTTTAGCAACTCGACCTCTCGGTAGTAAGATTGCACGAATAAGGTGATTGGGGGACTGGTTTTCATCATTCAAATCTGGCATTGGTAAAGAGAAATGAGCTCGCATATTTCTTCCACATACTCACTTGCAAATGCTAAGGCTTCCTTAACAACTCCCCTGTCACGCCCACGATGATTCCTCAATTTCAGTAGCAGTCGGTGTCGACTTTCTTCGAGCTCTAATACTACTGCATTTTTTTAGCCCTCTGATGATTCTGCATTGATTGCAGCAAGGACCAGCAAGCACCAGGTGAAGCGTTAAAAAATTCCTCTGAAGAATTTATTAAGCACTACAGTAGCAGTGAATAAAAAAATTTCATTGAAGGACAGGCGAGCAGTCAACAGAAAAAAACACAGAAACAAAGTGACGACTAGGGGAAGATTGAATAAGACAACCTGCAAAGTATTAAGCTGCTCTTGAAGTGTTTCCAACGCATTGCAAATCAAACCTAATGTCGTGACTGATTGCGCACTTCTCCAAAGAACCGAAACGATGACTCTAAAGAGAGTGATCGATCTCATTTTGATAAATAGTGAGGACACGGGCGAGGAAGAAAAAAGGCCGGAGTATCGACTAAGAGAAGGTCGGATATCTAACCTACAATGCCTCGAGCTGTTCTTCAAGAGTTTCTAACGCATTGCGAATCAAAACTAATCTCCTGGCCTCCATATTGTTGTCTCCGCTACTGTCGAAGCCATTGATGTTTTCCGCTCACTGAAGAGAACTCAAACAACTCTGCAATTGTGAAGCTCAGAAGAGTACTCACAAACTGAGCGATTCTGAAGCTCGTCGTCTGCCTCTTCATCGCGGGCCATCGTCTTCGACATTGCCGCACCAATACTCCCTCTTCCTCATCGTAGAGAGGAATGCAATACAATCGGAGTTTCTCTCATTCTCCTCACGTCACTTTTGCAGATCGACAGGTGGCTAAAAGTGCAAAATCGACGGTAATCCAAGAACTCTGAGATTGACGGTGGTGATTACAACAACGCGCAGACATAGGTACTTCATGCGCAATGATAGGGTTCAACACAATGATAGGTGCATCTACCATAACTGGAGTTCTCGAAGTATACACGAGCTTTCCCACTTGGTTTAACCATAGTCACCCCAAGTGACCTGATTACAGTTCCCGACGTAGGAAAGCTCATGTATAATTGAAGAATTGCATTCTTGTCCATTGAAATAATGACGTTCAAATCAAGTGAAGGCTTAAGTATACTTGGGAACTATAGTCATGTGATATGGGTAACGCCAGACAAATTGAGTGAGAAAGCTGAAGTTAGGTCGTGTAAGATAACAGTCAAGCCATACTATCGATTGAATACTAGCAATTTAAGGAAAAGAAATCCCAATTTGAGTGAATATTGAGGAAATTATTTTTGAGTAAATAATTGTATCAAAATTATACTGGAATGAAAATTTGTTGATGTTTGTGGTACATGCAGTATATGTTACAAACTTCAAGTACCATTTCCTTTATTGAATTTTGTCACTAAATATTTCCAAAAAATTCAAATTTTCAAATGGTTCAAAAGAAAATCTTCGAAAATTTCATGTGACATGAAATGGAATATTAGTTATGAATTCATAGCATTTTCCAAAACGTAATGAAAACAAATGGATTATCAAAATGTAACACAATTAATGGTCCAAAAATTTAGAACTAAACCCTTGAAACACACCTGGCTATTTTTAGACGTCATAACAAATCTCAAACGACGAATAGGTTGTTTGGTTATAGCAACCGTTCAGAGTCTAAGGCAAGGCCAAAATAAACTTTGTGCGTTATTCATGACAAAATGGATCATTCCAAGACGGCCTCTCTAAAATTCTCCCACTAGAGCAAATCAACTGATTTCTTTATAAAATTGCCGGTTTCCATCACATGCATGATTGCGCATAGACACGGTGATGTGCGATGTGCACATCTATTCAACAGATTCCAGTCATACTATTAGTTTATTTTCTCAACTACTTTGAGATTTGGAATCTCTTCCGAAGTACTCTTCGAGAAAAGTGTTTACAGGTGGAAGAAGTAGCTCTCTTTCTGAGGGTGTTTTGGATAGTGTAGAGATGTGCTTAAATTCGCTCGGTTTTCTCTCCAAAGCACCAATCTCGGCTAAGACTCTTCCTCTGGTGCTGCACAAGGAGATTGATAATGCTTGTGGGGATAATAAGAATCGGTTTCCTTTCCATTCTTTTCAGTGCTCGTTTACAAGGGCGTTTTCAGATAAATTTACTTGAGCTTTCTTATTGTAGGTGACACTCGTAAAGATGATGATGCTCTATTCGGGCGATGGAGTAGTAAGCTCAAGAGCAACAACTACCCTACCGTACCCCTTCGCATGAAATCTTTCATAGACACTCTGAATTAGCCGGTTATTTCTCACTTGATTGAGGAAGTTTTGGATTTCAAGATGCTCATAAAAGGTTTCTTGTGTGATGGTGATGAGGCGTCATTGGGGCATACTAGTGCTCAACAATTCAGGTTCTTTAAAGATGCATTGGGATGGCCTTTGATGCAATACAAAATTCTGTGTACGTAAGGCGAGTAGCTTCCTGAAGATAGTGCGGGGATTAGGTTGTGGAAAGTATTGCCTAGTGGTGAACCTCAAGTTCCTCTTGGAGATGCAACGTTACTAGTTCCAAATGAAAGGAGAAATATTGATGCGAAAGGGTAATAGTGGTTTTGTAAGCTTGTGAGAGTCTTTTGGCGGATGCTGATTTGACAAGTGACTATCGTAGACATCATGAACAATTCATTTACTATTGGAAAGCAATTTGTGACGCTTTAGACCTACCCATTCCCTACTCCATCTGCATTAAGATATGAATTTTGGCCTACTTCTAGGTACTCAAGGTTGTCATACCAGGCGGGCCCGCCGCCCGCCTGTCCGTCCGCCTCGTTCGTCCGATTGAGCTCTCGCTCGCCCGATATAGTCAAACCTCTGTTGACTTTTAGTTTAGGTAAAAAAACGAGGACATGGCAAGGGTTTGGGTAAAAACCAAGCCACTTGGCCGCCACGTATGCGCCACGTAGGACTGAAGACAGGGCGGGTGAATGGGGTTAGGGGCGGGTGAGAGGGGGACGGGGCGAGTGAGAGGGGGACGGGGCGAGTGAGAGGGGACGGGCGGGTGAGAGGGATCGGGGCGGGTAAGGGGGCGGGTTACCGCAAGGGGGGGCGGGTACGGGGGGGCATAGGCGAGTACGGGGGGGGTAGGGCGGGTATGGGGGGTCAAGGCGGGGCAGGAGAGGCCAGGGCGGGAGAGGCAGGGGGGCCAAGGCGGGAGAGGGAGGGCAGGCGGGGAGGAGGGTCGGGGGGGGGAGGGGGAGGAGCCAGGGAGGGGAGGAGCCAGGGAGGGGAGGGGAGGAGCCAGAGCGGGAGAGGAGGGGGTCAGGGAGGGGAGGGGGGGCCACTCTATGCATGTGTTTATAATCATATGATCATGTAAATGCTAATTATGATGGAGTCATTGTATGGTTAGCTTGAAAAATAGTTAAGTAGGAGAAAAATAATTTTAAATCTTGTTACAACTAATAAATATCTTATGAACAGGATAGGACAATAAAAAAATAAACATACGGGTAGGGGATGTCAATCCAAAGTGAGGGGGGAGAGTGTGGAAGTGAGGGTGAGGGGGGGTGAGGGTGAGGGGGGGGCCGGTGAGGGGGGGAGGTGGAGAGGGGAAGAGAAGAAAAGAAAGGGAGGAGTGGGGAGAGAAGGGGAGGGAAGAAGAGAGAAGGGGAGGAAAGAGAAGAGGAGTGGAGGGATGGTTAGTCCAATCATTGCAAATCCAAACATTCCCCCACTATATTTGGGATACTCCAAATCCCCGCTTTAGTGAGGGAATGTTTGGATTTGCTTATTCTATTACTGATGCTTCTTTGCAAAACATAAGATTGGTGAGTGGGTGAGAGGAGAGAGGCGGGCACGGGGAGAGGGGCGGGTTAGGGGGGAGAGGCGGGGGAGTTAGGAGGGGGATAGGGGCGGAGTTAGGGGGAGGGGCGGGTTATGGGGGTAGGGGTGGGTATCGGGGTAAAAGGCGGGTGCGGGGGGTAGTGGGCGGTGCAGGGGGGGAGGGGGCGATGACCAGGAGGGTAGAGGCGAGATACCACGGGGGGGTAGGCGGGGTACTGGGGGGGTAGGGTGGGTACCGGGGGGGGCAGGGTGGAGGAGTAAGGAGGAGTGAGGGGAGAGTGAGGTGAGTGAGGGTGAGGGGGTGAGGGGGTGAGGGGGGTGAGGGGGGTGGGGCGGGGATGAGGGTGAGGGGGGAGGGGGGGGATGAGGTGTGGGTGAGGAGGCCGGTGACGGTGGGGGGAGGGTGAGGGTGAAGGGGTGGTGGAGAGGGGAAGAGAAGAAAAGAAAGAGAGGAGTGGGGAGAGAAGAGGAGGGAAGGGAAGGCATAGTCAATCCAATCATGTAAAAGTCAAACATTCCCCCACTATATCCGGGAAAGTCCAAATCCCGGCTTTAGTGAGAACTGTTTGGACTTCATTACGTTAAAAATACCCGGTGTTTGGAAGAAGGGGCCAAGAGGGGATCCAAGGAAAGAGAGAATTTAGGTTTCCGTACTTCCCCCTCTTATTCAAATTTGCCCCACCACACACCAATTCCCCCCTCTATTTCAAATTCGAACTATCACATCCCAAATGAATGATCTTCTTAAAATGTGTGTTATTTCTCTCCAATCCCACCTTGTATTATGTTTATTTGATTCTTCTTCCCAATGGTATATTACAAATAAATTTATCATCTTATTGGTTTAACCATATATTTGATTTTACAATCAAAATTTATATTAAGACTAAAGAATATACAGGTGGGTGGTATTATGTTTATTTGATTCTTCTTCTCAATGCTATATTACAAAATAAATTATCATCCTAATGGTTTAATGTACCATGCAGAGAAAAGGCTCAACCAATGTCACCCACCCCTCAAAAGTTCATTCGTCCCTTCAAAAGTTCACACGCTTTAACAAAAGTTCACCCGCCCTGGCACAATTTCACCCGCCCCGACGCCACGATGGACTTACACGACACAACCTACGTGGCTTTTTTTAGCAAAGTTTGTTTTCCATGAAAAAATTACACACCCCCCCCTACAATCAAGGTGGGCGGGCACGCCCGTCCGTCCAGGACAACTCGTAAGTCCGTTTTGTCCGCCCGATTACCTCAACACGCCCGATATGACAACCTTGTAGGTACTCTTTGTTGCCTCTCACATTCTTATGTTAACGAGATTGGAGTCTCATTTTAATAATAGTCTTATTTTATTTGACACAATTTACTATTTCTATACACTACTTTAAATTGAGATTGCAGATTGTTTCAAAATAATGAATTTCCCCTTCTAGATAACTAAATTGAGAACGCCCATGGAGAACAAAGACTTATAACGCTTTCGAAGCATCATGCAATTATTTTTGAGATTAATGTATAAAAACAATTATTGAATTAAACATACATTACATTTAAATTAGGGTTTAGGGTTTAGAGTTTAAAGATTGTGTTATTGTGATTTTTGGGAAAAAATTAAGAAATAATTTCAAAATCTTGAATTTTGTAAAATTTTGGAAGAGAAACATTGTAATCTAAATCTTGCAAATTTTATTTGTACTTATATTATATTGGTATCCAGAAAGGATAATGTTTTGTTCTTTCTTCTTATTTTTTATCTATCTCTAATAACTCACTAAGTTGTTAATTCTATTATTTGAACGTTGTTTTTGCAATAATTGTAATAACTTCTCAGATCCTCTCAAAATGTACTTCTTAGTATTTATTCTTAAAGTAATTTTAAAAGCTTGTACTTAGAAGATGAGGCAATTTATTTACTACAAAGGTAAAGACTTTGAGATTCTTTGATTGATTCCCAATCATAACAACAACTATATGCTTTTACATGTCACGTAATAAAAATAAAATCAAGTTAGCTAAGGAATTAGGATTGAGGATGTAGGGTTTAAGATTTAGGCTTTAGGGTTTGGGACTATTCCATTCGTTCATTGATTGTGCATATACTTCATATATTTGTATGACTATTTTAGCTCTTAAGTGCTGAATGTTTTAATTAATGTGTTATTTTGAGATGGTAAATCTAATTTGCTTGCTATTACAGATTTTTTGAGTATAAATATGTCTTTTCTATTTATGGAATTTACGGATTTTTCGGCACTTAATAGTAGGACTTAATTTCTTACGGATTGGCAACAAAAGTATGGCCATATACTTATTGAAGTAGTATTGTATATTTAAATGCCGAGATGTACTATGTAAGGAGGTTGGCTTGTCTAGGTAGCACATCTTTGGCGTGTTCCACAAAAGCTTCTTATGACATGTTGATTCTGCCATGACGTTCCTAGTCACCTCCTTCGATTCGACAAGTGCATCGAACTACAGAAGATCACTATGAAAGATCGTCATCTGAAATCTCTCAAGCGAGACCAACGAAATTGCTTTATCTTAAAGAGAAGGACTGCTGGTTGTTGGTGCATTTTATGGCGACTTTTTTTTTGCCTTGATGCCTTATTGTGGAGCCATTTTTGAGATTTATAGTGCACGAATATCGATGCACTTCTTGATCAGGAATAGATGTTCTTTAGGCTAGAGTTGAGCTAATCTCTCAAATCACATAATTTTCTTATCTCATGATATGCTAATTCTAAGAAGGTCATTTAGCTCGAGTTGAGCTAATCACCCACATCACATCATCTAGTAATATCATGATACGTTGATTCTAGAAAGTGCATTTAGCTCGAGTTGAGTTAAATGGTCATCTAGATAATCACTTTATCATTATTAAATCGATTTGCCCACTTAACAAAGTAGATTGATCTTTTGTTAAGATAGAATGATCAATAAAGTCTAAGCCCTATTGCTTATGTTATACTTTCTAGCAAATAGAACGTGTCTACTCAAGCTCAAGTTTTTGTTAGAATTGTAGCTCTCTTATATTCAAGTATAACAAGGGTTTCGTTAAAAGTGCCAATTGAAATGTGCACTATTTTTTGGGATTATTTTTAATATTTTAATCACAAATTTTGGAGTATAAAAGTACTAATATCAAATTTCGTTGGGGTCTTTTGAAATATTATTGATTGAAAATAAAATCAAATGAAGCTATGTATATATATATATATATATATATATATATATATATATATATATATATATATATATATGTCATATTTATGATGTGCTTTGAGTTCATAATTAAGAATTTTTGGATAATAAATCAAATATCTTGCATAATATCATTAAATTTGTGCATTTTAAATAATTGTTTGGAAATTTCATAGAAAATGGAACACTTTTACCTTATTGGATCGAAAAATATCTTATTGAGGCAATTTTAAACAAAAGAAGATAAAGGAAAATAAATCATATTTACGTAATATATTCTTCAAATAAATTATGAGAAAAATACACCATGATAGTATGATAGTAAAACACAAGAATGTATAATATACTCAAGTAATAAGTTACACGGTAACACATGCTCTTACTCTTTATTATATCACTATGCTATAATATTAATATCAACCAAAGAAATATAGCCATACTAAGAGTCTAAACACATATTTATTTATTCTCTATTATATCACTATACTGTAGTACTAATATAATTAAAATAAATGTAACCATCCAAAGAGTCTAGACTCAAGCCTAGAGAAAATATATCTTCGCGCACATCTGGATGTATCAATGCATTTTCTCCAAAATCGGTAGCTCCTTCTACAGTAGCATTTACTTCAAGTTCTTATTCATGATTGAGTCCAAGACTTTGCTCAATGTATTTGTATCTGACAGGTTCTTTTGGATTTAGAGAAGAGATTGCCTCACGTTTGAAAAATTTCATGTTTCCATCAGCCCACAATTCAGCGCCCTCGTTCCAAAAATATCCATCTTCATTTGCTTGAGCAGCTTCTGTTGCATCACTAGACCTATGTTTCTTTTTTGAAGGACCACCCTCAAGAGTAGAAGCATGTACTTTCTGTTTTTTTGATAAATTGAGATTTTTCCTTACTTCGTCTTCTTTACCACCATCACTGTCGTCATCGGAATCATCTTCATCATCTTCGGCATCATCTTCATCACTCTCATCCGAATCTTCTATAGATTTCTCTTTATCCAACCAAAGTGGATTTTTATCGGGTAGAGCTTGTCTAACTTTGTCAACGTAACGCTCTTACCATTTCTCAAGCCATACTTCCATGTCCAAATTTGATTTCATAAGAATGAGCTGCTTCACTATACCACATACATTTTCAATCAAATGCGAGAATCCCGCCATCACCAGCATCCAATTTGAAGAAAAGAAATGGCTGATCAACTCTTCGACAACTGCCGAACAACGAGCAGTTTGATTCTTTGAGCACATACTCCAACTGTTGGACGGTTCAATATAATAGAACTGAATGGTTTGTGGGGCCGTCTTGTTTTTCGAAAAAATTTCTTTTAAACATGTATTAAGTGGATGTCGGAGAACCACAATATACTGCCCAATAGGAGAAAATTTGGCAATGCATTTTGATCCATCTTTAACTACTAAACCAGTAGTCTCCGATTGATAACCAAAAATATATGTTCCGATGTGTACGAAATATTCGGGAACATTGTGCAAACCAATGACATTTTTAATTTGCTCCACATTCTCTCCAACAAGAAGCATAAAAATCACATTCCAACGTTGAACGTCTCCCATCCATGATTCAATTTTCTTCATGATTGATGTGTACTCTACCTCTGTCAATAAGCATTTGTAGGTCCATAGCGACAATCAAAAACCCACAATGCACTTCTTCCAAAAATACCACCATCACTTGTAAATATCGAATCGCCAATTTTGACTTGATGAGAAAATCCCGATGATTAATTTGCCCCTTGATAATCAAAAACATTTTCCAATTTCCCTCATCACTTCTAGGAATGACTTTTCCATTGCAGAATAGTCCTAAACCGCCTTCAACAATAAGTTGATGATGATCAATCACGTTGCGCGGTATAAAATCAACATGCTTATGTTGTTTAACATGAATGTGTGGGGATTCATATGACACCATCGCTTCAAAAACTCAACTCCTTTAGGAATGTCTTTAGCAAAATAATCCAATGCATCTTTTCCACCAAATTTCTCCACATCGGTTTCTAACCAATTTTTTCTCACCCTTCGGATCAATACGTACCTATTCCAACCACTCGAATGTATTTTGAATGTCAACTCAACGCTTTGCAACTTCGCACCAATGGGCCAATTTGGGTTCACTCTTATTCCCGTCAAACCAAAGTGCTTGTTCTTTGTCCACCGAGTCCCTTTGTTAATTTTTACAAAGCAATATATGTTCATTGGTTGTAAGACCCGTAAAGGACGTAGCCAACCAACAAACATACGCGGACGCTCTACAATCGAATCTTTCACCTTCTTCTCCTTCTTTGATGCGGTCAATCCAAGCTCGCATTTTTATGTTTTTTTGACTTGAATATAAAACCATTGTCATATGCATCGCACATCTCTTTCAACGCTTGCCAACTATCATCTGGAAGTGTCGCCATAACCGTATAATCACGAAATTTTTCTCTCATTTGTATAATTGAGATTTTGCCATCTCCCAACTTTGTGCTTGTAATACTCGGCATGGAACGTAAAAACTTCTTCCGGTTCTCATCTTTGGCATTTGGTCGGCCAAGACTCTTCCATAGTATTCTAGCTTTCTCAAGCATTTCTCCCGTTGTACTATGATATTTTCTCTCCGTTGTAATGTCATTTAACCTTGTTGATGAGAAAAGATACGTAATCTCGTTATCATACAACACAATAGTTGCCGGCCGTCGTGCAAATATTCTATTATAATCTTCTTGAGAAATCTTTCCAGCCAAAAGATCATTTTTGGCCAACACATTACAAGCATGTTGTACGTGTTGTCCATCAACAAGTCTTGGACTCAATCATGAATAAGAACTTGAAGTAAATGCTACTGTAGAAGGAGCTACCGATTTTGGAGAAAATGCATTGATACATCCAGATGTGCGCGAAGATATATTTTCTCTAGGCTTGAGTCTAGACTCTTTGGATGGTTACATTTATTTTAATTATATTAGTACTACAGTATAGTGATATAATAGAGAATAAATAAATATGTGTTTAGACTCTTAGTATGGCTATATTTCTTTGGTTGATATTAATATTATAGCATAGTGATATAATAAAGAGTAAGAGCATGTGTTACCGTGTAACTTATTACTTGAGTATATTATACATTACTGTGTTTTACTATCATACTATCATGGTGTATTTTTACATTAATTTATTTGAAGAATATATTACGTAAATATGATTTATTTTCCTTTATCTTCTTTTGTTTAAAATTGCCTCAATAAGATATTTTTTCGATCCAATAAGGTAAAAGTGTTCCATTTTCTATGAAATTTCCAAACAATTATTTAAAATGCACAAATTTAATGATATTATGCGGTATATTTGATTTATTATCCAAAAAATTCTTAATTATGAACTCGAAGCACATCATAAATAAATATATATATATATATATATATATATATATATATATATATATATATATATATATATATATATATATAATACATAGCTTCATTTGATTTTATTTTCAATCAATAATATTTCAAAAGACCCCAACGAAATTTGATATTAGTACTTTTATACTCCAAAATTTGTGATTAAAATATTAAAAAATAATCCCAAAAAATAGTGCACATTTCAATTGGCACTTTTAACGAAACCCTTGTTATACTTGAATATAAGAGAGCTACAATTCTAACAAAAAACTTGAGCTTGAGTAGACACGTTCTATTTGCTAGAAAGTATAACATAAGCAATAGGGCTTAGACTTTATTGATCATTCTATCTTAACAAAAAGATCAATCTACTTTGTTAAGTGGGCAAATCAGTTTAATAATGATAAAGTGATTATCTAGATGACCATTTAACTCAACTCGAGCTAAATGCACTTTCTAGAATCAACGTATCATGATATTACTAGATGATGTGATGTGGGTGATTAGCTCAACTCGAGCTAAATGACCTTCTTAGAATTAGCATATCATGAGATAAGAAAATTATGTGATTTGAGAGATTAGCTCAACTCTAGCCTAAAGAACATCTATTCCTGATCAAGAAGTGCATCGATATTCGTGCACTATAAATCTCAAAAATGGCTCCACAATAAGGCATCAAGGCAAAAAAAAAGTCGCCATAAAATGCACCAACAACCAGCAGTCCTTCTCTTTAAGATAAAGCAATTTCGTTGGTCTCGCTTGAGAGATTTCAGATGACGATCTTTCATAGTGATCTTCTGTAGTTCGATGCACTTGTCGAATCGAAGGAGGTGACTAGGAACGTCATGGCAGAATCAACATGTCATAAGAAGCTTTTGTGGAACACGCCAAAGATGTGCTACCTAGACAAGCCAACCTCCTTACATAGTACATCTCGGCATTTAAATATACAATACTACGTGTCTACTAGCAAATAGAACGTGTCTACTCAAGCTCAAGTTTTTTGTTAGAATTGTAGCTCTCTTATATTCAAGTATAACAAGGGTTTCGTTAAAAGTGCCAATTGAAATGTGCACTATTTTTTGGGATTATTTTTTAATATTTTAATCACAAATTTTGGAGTATAAAAGTACTAATATCAAATTTCGTTGGGGTCTTTTGAAATATTATTGATTGAAAATAAAATCAAATGAAGCTATGTATATATATATATATATATATATATATATATATATATATATATATATATATATATATATATATATATATATGTCATATTTATGATGTGCTTCGAGTTCATAATTAAGAATTTTTTGGATAATAAATCAAATATACTGCATAATATCATTAAATTTGTGCATTTTAAATAATTGTTTGGAAATTTCATAGAAAATGGAACACTTTTACCTTATTGGATCGAAAAAATATCTTATTGAGGCAATTTTAAACAAAAGAAGATAAAGGAAAATAAATCATATTTACGTAATATATTCTTCAAATAAATTAACAGAAAAATACACCATGATAGTATGATAGTAAAACACAGTAATGTATAATATACTCAAGTAATAAGTTACACGGTAACACATGCTCTTACTCTTTATTATATCACTATGCTATAATATTAATATCAACCAAAGAAATATAGCCATACTAAGAGTCTAAACACATATTTATTTATTCTCTATTATATCACTATACTGTAGTACTAATATAATTAAAATAAATGTAACCATCCAAAGAGTCTAGACTCAAGCCTAGAGAAAATATATCTTCGCGCACATCTGGATGTATCAATGCATTTTCTCCAAAATCGGTAGCTCCTTCTACAGTAGCATTTACTTCAAGTTCTTATTCATGATTGAGTCCAAGACTTTGCTCAATGTATTTGTATCTGACAGGTTCTTTTGGATTTACAGAAGAGATTGCCTCACGTTTGAAAAATTTCATGTTTCCATCAGTCCACAATTCAGCGCCCTCGTTCCAAAAATATCCATCTTCATTTGCTTGAGCTGCTGCATCACTAGACCTATGTTTCTTTTTTGAAGGACCACCCTCAAGAGTAGAAGCATGTACTTTCTGTTTTTTTGATAAATTGAGATTTTTCCTTACTTCGTCTTCTTTACCACCATCACTGTCGTCATCGGAATCATCTTCATCATCTTCGGCATCATCTTCATCACTCTCATCCGAATCTTCTATAGATTTCTCTTTATCCAACCAAAGTGGATTTTTATCGGGTAGAGCTTGTCTAACTTTGTCAACGTAACGCTCTTACCATTTCTCAAGCCATACTTCCATGTCCAAATTTGATTTCATAAGAATGAGCTGCTTCACTATACCACATACATTTTCAATCAAATGCGAGAATCCCGCCATCACCAGCATCCAATTTGAAGAAAAGAAATGGTCGATCAACTCTTCGACAATCGCCGAACAAACGAGCAGTTTGATTCTTTGAGCACATACTCCAACTGTTGGACGGTTCAATATAATAGAACTGAATGGTTTGTGGGGCCGTCTTGTTTTTCGAAAAAATTTCTTTTAAACATGTATTAAGTGGATGTCGGAGAACCACAATATACTGCCCAATAGGAGAAAATTTGGCAATGCATTTTGATCCATCTTTAACTACTAAACCAGTAGTCTCCGATTGATAACCAAAAATATATGTTCCGATGTGTACGAAATATTCGGGAACATTGTGCAAACCAATGACATTTTTAATTTGCTCCACATTCTCTCCAACAAGAAGCATAAAAATCACATTCCAACGTTGAACGTCTCCCATCCATGATTCAATTTTCTTCATGATTGATGTGTACTCTACCTCTGTCCAATAAGCATTTGTAGGTCCATAGCGACAATCAAAAACCCACAATGCACTTCTTCCAAAAATACCACCATCACTTGTAAATATCGAATCGCCAATTTTGACTTCAGTAGAAAATCCCGATGATTAATTTGCCCCTTGATAATCAAAAAACATTTTCCAATTTCCCTCATCACTTCTAGGAATGACTTTTCCATTGCAGAATAGTCCTAAACCGCCTTCAACAATAAGTTGATGATGATCAATCACGTTGCGCGGTATAAAATCAACATGCTTATGTTGTTTAACATGAGCTGTGTGGGGATTCATATGACACCATCGCTTCAAAAACTCAACTCCTTTAGGAATGTCTTTAGCAAAATAATCCAATGCATCTTTTCCACCAAATTTCTCCACATCGGTTTCTAACCAATTTTTTTTCTCACCCTTCGGATCAATACGTACCTATTCCAACCACTCGAATGTATTTTGAATGTCAACTCAACGCTTTGCAACTTCGCACCAATGGGCCAATTTGGGTTCACTCTTATTCCCGTCAAACCAAAGTGCTTGTTCTTTGTCCACCGAGTCCACTGTTAATTTTTTACAAAGCAATATATGTTCATTGGCTGTAAGACCCTGTAAAGGACGTAGCCAACCAACAAACATACGCGGACGCTCTACAACTGAATCTTTCACCTTCTTCTCCTTCTTTGATGCAGTCAATCCAAGCTCTGCATTTTTATGTTTTTTTGACTTGAATATAAAACCATTGTCATATGCATCGCACATCTCTTTCAACGCTTGCCAACTATCATCTGGAAGTGTCGCCATAACCGTATAATCACGAAATTTTTCTCTCATTTGTATAATTGAGATTTTGCCATCTCCCAACTTTGTGCTTGTAATACTCGGCATGGAACGTAAAAACTTCTTCCGGTTCTCATCTTTGGCATTTGGTCGGCCAAGACTCTTCCATAGTATTCTAGCTTTCTCAAGCATTTCTCCCGTTGTACTATGATATTTTCTCTCCGTTGTAATGTCATTTAACCTTGTTGATGAGAAAAGATACGTAATCTCGTTATCATACAACACAATAGTTGCCGGCCGTCGTGCAAATATTCTATTATAATCTTCTTGAGAAATCTTTCCAGCCAAAAGATCATTTTTGGCCAACACATTACAAGCATGTTGTACGTGTTGTCCATCAACAAGCTCGTATGTTATACGGTTGAAAAAACATTGTCTTTTCTCTTCCATAGAAGCTCCCGGCATGCTTTCCAAACACTCAACAAATAACTTCTTAGCTCCTGCACCTTTGAATAGCTTAACATCATTGGGATTTCCTATTGGATCCTTGTAAAACATTGGTCGTAATGTAATCCATGAAGAGTCCACATTATGCCTCTCTCTCAAAGCTTTATAATTTTCTTTTGCGTTTTCAACATTTAGAATACGTTGGTTTGTAAAACCATCGGTAGGAGCTCGAACATGTTTCATATCAACAGTAAATGAGAAATCTTTCCCATAAATATACCCTCCATCAATTTCCTCTTGAGTTGGAGGATTGAAAGACTCTTCCATAGAAGAATTAGCTTGAGAGGTAACTAATCTTTTTCTTTTACCTTTTGATTGTTGAGCAATTGGAGCCTGAGTAGGAGTTTGTAAATCCTTTGCAGTCAATTCAAATTTGGTGTCTCTTTGAAAATGCGATGGTACTTGAGAACACAATAGAATTCGAAGTTGAGAATCAACAATTGCTTCACGTTCATAAGGAAACGATAACGCTCCACGCCATTCTGAATCTTTAGAAGGCTCTTCAGGTTCTTCTACAACGCTCTCATTTGACAAAGTGTCAGAAGCTCTTGAATGAAAGCGTTCATAAGAGTTCATATATTCAACCATATGATCTTCTTGAACCCGATTAAGACCTTGCGATACTTGAAGCATAAATGAACGAAGAGATTTTTGAGTCTCGTGAAGGTCATTCCACCATTTTCGAGCTTTAGAAATTCCGGTTACTTTCATTCCTTCCACATCAGAAACATCCCCAATAATATTTGCACACTTTAAAACATAAGAAGTAACATGGGAGGATTTTGAGTTGATAAAACTCTCACATGAATCACCATCCAAAGTATATGGAGGAGATACAATTTTCTGGAAGGTTTCTCCTTTCGACCAAGCTTTAGAACACCATACTCTTTTTTCAAGCCACGGAAAGGTAGAAATCTTCAAAATCACCCGATTTTCATCACGTGTCAGAAACCATCCATAGTCTTTGAAAGCTATGGAAGGCCTCATAACCTTCTTTGGAGGGGCCTTTGAAGGCCCACCCCCTTTGTTAGGCATGAAAAAACCTTCCAAAATCCACCTGTAAATGCACGGTAACAAAACAAAAACAAAAAGTTAATAAGCATGAAAATCACTAAAACAAAATAGATTATATTCTTACCAAAAGAATACAATAAAATCAATCTCTGGGAAAAAAAATCAGAATCAAATGCAAATAAAGAAAGACTATGCCTAACCGTTACTAACCTTGAGAACATTAACCTATAGTTATTAATAAAACTAAAACAACATTAAACACTCAAGGGTGAGGCATGTGCCTCACCTTCAAAATTCTCAATGAAGAAATAAGATAACTAGATTTACAATTACATGCAAAGATGGTGAGACACATGCCTCACCCTTACAAACTTTGAGAGCAAAAACTAAATGTTATCAATAAAAAGAAATAAAAATTATGAAATACTTAAAGGTGAGGCATGTACTTCGCCCTCAAAATCTTCCATGTGAGAATTAGAGACCTTGGATTACAATAACATGCAAAGAAGGTCAGACACATGTCTCACCCTTCCAAATCTTAAGAGCAAAAACCAAATGTGATCACTAAAAAGAAATAAAAATTATTATGCATTCAAGGGTGAGGCATGTGTCTTACCCTCAAAGTCTTCCATGTGGGAATTAGAGAGCTAGGATTAAATTAACATGCAAAGAAGGTGAGGCACGTGCCTCACCCTTACAAACGTTGAGAGCAAGAATTAAATGTTATCAACTAATAAAAAAAAATAAAATGAAGCACTCATGAGTGAGGCACATGCCTCACCCTTCTAAACCTTGATGTTATGAACAATAAAGATTAAAATTTTAGACGCTCAAACTCTCAAAGGTGAGGCACATGCCTCACCCTCATAAACCTTGATGTTATGAACAATAAAATTTAGAATTTTAGACACCCAAAGGTGAGGCATGTACCTCACCCTGAAAGTCTTCTATGTGGAAGTAGACACCTAAATTACAATTACATGCAAAGAAGGTGAGGCACATGCCTCACCCTTTCAAACCTTGAGAACAAAACTAAAGCTTATCAAGAAAAAATAAACACAAACATTAAACATTCAAAGGTGAAGCATGTGCCTCATGGTCAAAATCTTCCATGTGAGAATTAGATGCCTAAGATTACAATTACATGAATCAAAGGTGACGCACATGCCTCACCCTTACAGACCTTGAGAGCAAGAAGCAAATGTTATCAACTAATTGAAAAAAATAAAATGAAGCACTCATGGGTGAGGCACATGCCTCACCTCATAAACCTTGATGTTATGAACAATAAAAATAAAAGTTTTAGACACTAAAGGGTGAGGCACATGCCTCACCCTTATAAACCTTGTTGTTAGGAACAATAACATTTAGAATTTTAGACACTCAAAGGTGAGGCACATGCCTCACCCTTATAAACCTTGATTTTATGAACAATAAAATTAAAATTTGAGACACTAAAAGGTGAGGCACATGCCTCACCCTTATAAACCTTGATTTTATGAACAATAAAATTAAAAATTTTAGACATTCCAAGGTGAGACACATGCCTCACCCTCATAAACCTTGATGTTATGAACAATAAAGTTTAGAATTTTAGACACTCAAAGGTGAGGCACATGCTTCACCCTCATAAACCTTGATGTTATAAACAATAAAATTTTAGATTTTAAACACTCAAAGGTCGGGCATGTGCTTCACCCTGAAAGTCTTCTATGTGGAAGTAGACATCTAGATAACAATTTCATGGAAAGATGGTGAGGCACATGCCTCACCTTTTCAAGTCTTGAGAGCCTTTAATTTGTAGTTGGTAATGATAATAAAGTTTAATCAAGTTTAAAATTAAATTTTTTCTGAGAATGACAGAATTTGAAATAAAATTTGTAGCAAGTATGTGAAGTAAGATTTGCAACTTATATTTGATATATTTTTATAATAAATTGTTATGAGAAGTTTGTGATATTATGAAGATTCATAATCAGATTGGAAGTCAAGTAGTGAGGCATGTGCCTCACTCAAAAAAATGTGCAAAAACATAAAAAAGCAGATTCTAAGAGTGAGAGTAAGTAGAACATAAACATCAGAATTTACAAATAAGGTGTGAATTTAGTTACACACATTTCAGAATGTAGATGTATAATTTGTGTCAACATAGAAGTAATGTAACACATTAATCATGAATCCAAAAAATCTCTAATCAAGAAACAGAGTTTCATACATACAAACACGTGTAGTTTGAATTTAGATTTGAAATTGTGATGTGCACATGATAACAATTAGATGATTTTCTAGCTGAATATTAAACGCATCTGAAAACCCTAAAAATTCGGATATAGATCTAAATGAAATCTGAAAAGCTTGAAGCTTACCCTAATCTGAGTGCTGAAACGATAAGTACAGCAGTGAGTGTGTTGAAAACTTGTGGTGAGAAGTACTACAAATAAGGTTGCTAGTAGGCTTAAATTTGTATTTGATGAAGCTTGAAGTGCTGAGATCTGTAGGAAGAAGATCAAAGGTTTAGTATTCGCAAACGAGATGATCTACATGTGTAATTGACGGAGTTCAGTTTGTAAGTTGTACCTAGGCGAAGGCGAAGGCGTCGACGTTGTGAATCAACACAATACAAGATCCTCTACTTTGCACGCAAAGGAATGTGATGTTCGGAGGAACGAAGCGCAGCAGGAGCAAGGAGGCGGCAGAAAACTATGGAGGCGGCAGAAAACTTAGGAGGCGGCGGCAAAAACCTAAGACGGCAGCGCAGCGGAGAAAAGAAGCGACGAAGAGGAGAGAAAGGTAGGACGAAGCAAAAACAACCTAAACCCTAGGCGGTCGTTTTAAGTTTTTAAAATTTTCATCAATTCATTTTCTTATAGATCTGAAAGGCTGTATAGCTCTAACTTATTCAGATTGAAGAATTTTAACTTGTAATTTTTTGGGAGTGCATATATATATAGCATTTTCGGTTTTTTGGAAATAAAATAGAATTTCTATAAATATGACATTTAATATGGAAAATAAAATTATGGAGACATCCTCATGATATAATTTACTCTTGTATGTGTTGTGAAATTAAAATTTACAGTATTATGCATGTTTCTCCATACATGGTTTAAAATTTTGAATTTTTGAGGTCATCCGACATCACACAACATTGAAAAATTTTACTTCAAGAAAGTGAGGTATATGCTACATTATAACAATGATAATTTGTTTTACTAAATGGTTGGGCATGTGCAACATCTATTCCTCTACTCAGTTCTTCATAATTATGCATGAAGAATTTCCTTGTGCTTAAACAAGGTGCCGCAAATGATACACCTTTAGTGAAGGGTAAGGCACATGCCACTTTACGAGAAGAATTACCTCTGTTAAAATTAATTTCACTTGTATTTATAAGGGGTTAAGATACGTGCTACACCATGTTCTACCTCCTACTCATGATATGAATTTGAATGCTATGCTTAGGAGTAAAACACATGCTACACCTCATATGACATTTATTAACTTCGTTAAAATTCAAGAGGTGAGGCACATGCCACACTCCTCCTCACAATATTTTCTTTGTTAGAATCTTAAGAGGTGAGGCACATGCCACACCCCTCTGGAGAATATTTTCTCTTGCTAGAATTTCAAAGGGTGAGGCACATGCCACACTACTCCCGACAATATTTGTGCGTGGTAGAATCTCAAGATGTGAGGCACATGCCACATCCCTCCCGAAAATATTTGTGCGTGGTAGAATCTCAAGAGGTGAGTCACATGCGACATCCCTCCCGACAATAGTTTTCCTAGCTAGAATTTCCAGGGTGGGGCACGTGTCACACCCCTCCCGAGAATATTTTTCTATGCTACAATCTCAAAGGGTGAGGCACATGCCACACTCCTCCCGACAATATTTGTGCGTGGTAGAATCTCAAAGGGTGAGGCACATGCCACACCCCTCCCGACAATATTTGTGCTTCCTAGAATTTCAGGAGGTGAGGCACATGCCACACCCACCAGTCTTATGATGTTTTTTGTTTTTTGTTATGACTAGGGATTCAAGTTATGGAAGGTGGACTTCAAAATGGATCACCCCTCATTTGTTCGACATTGCAGATATAGAAATTCCGAGATCCAATTCAATAACCTGCTCCATTCTCAAAACCCAAGGTATGTTTTTATTCATGACATTGATGAACAACAAGTTGGAAGTTGACTGCTACAAGATATGGTTGTTGGTGATACACTACATGGTAAACCACTATCACCTGACGATGCAGTGATTTTCGTACAACAAATTATAATTCCTGAAACACGAGTTCACGAGTTGAATTTGGTATATATGAGTGATTGTCTTCACAAGTTTATTCGATGGCCTAGATCCCAAATCCAAGAATTTCAAGTATCAACAACTCCTGATTTCAATTTGGGGCCTACTAGTGTGGACTTTACTCCATCACCGCTTATGAGCCAAATGTCAAATTCCTCTACTGATGAGCGTTCATCTTTTAGACATACTATGGAAGGATTACCTGAATCTCATCCTCGCCGTCCATATATTCATAGAACTCGACCAAATAGAAGTCCTATGGGCCCCCGCATTTTTGGTGTTTCTAGAGCTCATAAAGTTACATTAGCTGCAATACGTGAAGCAAAAGTGAAAAAGCCATGTTCTAAAGAATGTCTTCAAAATATAGACGAACATGATCTTTTATCTTTGCGGTATCAAGCGTTGGGTATGACAAAGTATAAAGATAGAGCTTGTTGGATTCTCACAACTCTTTGAGGATTTAGAATTTCATCTCCAAGTGCACCAATGCAAATGAAATTTGAAGCAAGAATAGTTGGACAAAAAGTATGTATTGCATGTTTTGCAAATGCAGTAGGATACTCACGGCGGAGGTTGAATTCTATTTTATCACAAATACGAGAAGAAGATGTAGTAGATGCTATTCATGGAAATTGCGGAAGGAGGAAAGAAGGTACTCATATTAGTATTTCTCGAGCACATTTTGAGTCATACATCAAGTTTTTTGGAGAGCCTCAACCCCATCGCCAAGTACGCCGAAAATCTGATGGACAAAATGTTGAAGTGATTTGCTTACCTATGAATGTCCGTCAATATGAAGTATGGACTGCGGTAAATAATGCATTGGATCGCATGGGTGAGGCTAACATTGGATTGTCAACTTTCAAAAAAATGTGGAAACATGAATTTACCAATGTACATATTCCAAGTGAATCAAGATTTTCAAAGTGCAAAACATGTTGGGAGTACAAAGGGATTATTAAAGCAATGCCTAATGAACGGATGAAACAAGCCATCCAACAATCATATGATCTTCATATTGATTTGACTATGGAAGAACGAAATCTCTTCAAAAAATCCAAGAGTAATAGTAGGTCATACCCATGAAGACATTGATCAACGTTTCAGCTATATATCTTCAGCTTTAAAGCGGCAAGATATTGATTCCTTGGAGGAAATGTTGCAAATTATTCGTGAACGTCCTACTTTTACTGAACCGTTCATTCATGCAGAGCATCTTGAACATATTAGAGATTGGAAGAGATTTTTTTAACCCTATTTGCGAGAAGATGCATTTGTCGGCATTAGTAAACCCCATTATTTTAGATTTTATATGCAAAATAGCAAGCCACATGTACAGTACAAGAATTATGCAAGGTCTTCATCGTGGATTCCTGAAAATGGACATTTATGTCTTCAAGAAGTTCCGGATGTTCGCCTGCAAATTCCATTAGCATCTATTGTTGAGCCCAACGATAGGGAATTACGAGCTTTGAATGAATTTATTCTACTCAAAGAACGTCATATTGCAAGGTTTATGGACGTTGAGAAAAATCTTTGTGTTATTGATGCAACCAACATATTTATTTCTTATATGAAAGATTTTCCTTTGAGGGATTACTCTGAAGCTCTTTCTTTGCCATTCTGGCCTCTCTTGGAGAATATGTCAACTATACATTGTGAGGTACCACAAGAAGTACAACCATTGGATGCTCAAGTTATGAATGTTTTACAATCTCTTCCTCCTGTGATGGATACATCTTATTTTGGACCTCGTTCGGAAATGCCAAGGGGACATCGCATTCGAGGTTCTTCAAATAATACACGAGGGCGAGGGCAAGGTAGAGGAAGAGAAGAAAGTGTAAGGCAAGTCCATGAACCAATACATATGGAGCTAACACTTCAACAAGAAGGAAATCAAGGTCGTGAACGAGGAGGAAGAATCCGAGGGGGACACAGAAGAGGACGAAGTCATCGCCAAGGCCATTCAACTACATCCAATGATGTGGCATATGATCGGTTTTTGGCATTTGATCCACATCAAGATGTGAAGGTGGGAATGGTCATAGCAATGAAAACCGATGATGACAATCAATACCTAGGTATTCCTTTTTTTCTAGCGAAAGTGCTCTCTTTAAGTCAACAAGCTTGTGAAGATGGTATTGCAAACGTTCTATGGTATCAACCAAGAATGCCAAGAGGATTACAAGATGAAGTAGGGATGTTTCACAATCGATATACGAACTGCATACACCGTGCTTGGGAACCCTCTCAAGAACCACATGGTTGTCTTCCAATTGATTCTATTTTAATTGCTTGGGAGAATACCGTCGGCACCCAAAATTTGAATATTTTTTTGGGCATTAGAACTGAAAAAGAGTTAAAGATTCCATGTGGTGAAAAGTTTCATTTCGAATATCACCTTAGCCTCTTAGAATAGTTTTTCTATATTTGTTGTATATTTACCTTATATTTGAGAATTTATAAAATGCAATATTGATATATCATTTTGTTAAGTTCTCATGTGAATGGATCTTTTTTCATGACTAACAATTATTGTCATTATGTGTGTATCTAAATTCAAAACTTCAACAATTTTGTGCATAATTGAACTTGCATGTACATACCTCATTTTTTTCTTCTTGTAAGTGAAATACATATATTTCAATTACTATATATAATTATATATTTATATTTATGATCATAGATGGATTCTTGGTAAAAGGAGCAATAAAGAGTTATAAGAAAATCCTAGCAATGTTTATATTATTTTTATCAACTCAAAATTTTCATCAATTGCAATTGTAATTTCATCAATAACAAAGCATAATAAACTTAAGATGTATCCTTATTTTTAATTTTAATTTTTCTAACTAGTAGGATAGTTATAAGTGGTGAATTTTTTGTTGAAATTGATATGTTTCCAAAAAAACCTTATGTGCACTTTTACACATTGAATTGCACTTTTAACAAAACCCTTGTTGTATTACAAATGTTGTTTGAAATCTATCACATATAAATAGAGAACCTTACAAGTGTTACCACTCGGTTGAAGGTTAAGTTAGAGGGTAACTTAAGTACTGATTATTGAGTAATAGTATACATGAATCTAGATCTTAGTACATGGATCATTCAATTGTTAACGACTTCAATATGTTGAAATAGAGATTAACTCAAATAATGAGATTTATGTTAAAATGAAACATAGTGAACTCTCATTTTAATCTCTTCTAAAAATGAACCGTAAAATATTTTCATTAAAATAAGACATTTCAATAAAATGGAACTTTTAAGTGTTTTGTATATTTGAAATTTGGAATTGAATAAAGTAAAGTGTTTAAATCAAACATCCCATAACAAACATTGCAAAGTTGACTTTTTGTTAAACCAATTTGAGACATTCTACTAAATTGAGATTCTAACTATAACTTTTTTGAAGTAACTTTTAAGTTGAAATGATATGTTATTTATTTCCAAACCAAATATAACAAGAAAATGCAAAGTCGACTTTGCACAACCCACGAGCTAGACTACTACAAAGGGAAATATTGGATCTGGAGTTGATTCACGTGCTCGTGGCTTCCATGCTCTCATGATACACGATGTGCTGAACCTTGTCGTATCTATTGTTCGATCTTCACACCACAAGTTTCTTTTTGTCGTGTCCCATCACACATACGTCTCTATCTTGATATGTTATCAAGCTACAAAAGTCCAATATTGAATTTAAATCATATGCAGATAACAAGAAATCAGACTTTGGGTTTGTTATCGCTCTAGCAAGCTATAATGACCTTGGATGCACTGCAATGAAATATCCTACAAACGCATCTCGATTTACAAGAAATGAAGCACGTGGACAATCACACATATGTACAATAAAGGGTGCATCCTCCGCATACTCTTCTTGTAAAGTACCACCTCTACGCATGCAATCGGACTCGTCGTGGACAATTTTAGAAGCGGGCCAAAATCCATACTAAACTTTTACGTAGGTTGATTCTTGCATCGGGAGCAGCTGTAACACCTTCCCAATAATCTATTGAAAGTATATCTTGACGTCTAAATTCTCCTGAGAGATCCTCATCAGCCATTCATGTCCAATGTGCAATATACCCATCTAGCCCTTTCTTGAAATCATTAAGTGAACGCATCTATTCCGGAAAGACAGGTTTCGGTGAACCAGATGGAACAGGTCCTCCACCTTCAGTCTCACCCCACAAGCAAATCCCGTTGCCATGTTGTGGTAGCCAATCCTAGTCTGTACACAATAATCTTGTACTCCATTAGAGGCCACCCATTGGAATCCATGCAGAACTTAAACTGCTTCGCCTTGGAATGACCCGATACCGCTTGCCCCCTAATAACCATCGCAGAATTTCTTGAAATCGGGAACCTCTTCAATTAGGTGGGGAATAACAGGTTGTGTTTCACAATCCATGAAGGATTTCATAAGTCCTGGAATTGACGGATAGTCATTTATATTTAGCTTCGAGCTCCATCGGCCGAACAAGCCATCTATATCTTCATGCGTGTGTCCAACTACGAGGAAGTTGATGTATACCTCACGAAAGATCCGCTTGTATACAAGGAGTGAACAAAAGGCCAGGATCCATCTATTCTTATTGTCATGTAAAGCTTATCTAGATGGAAGACTAGAATAGAGTCAAGGATGTCAAAATGGACATTTTTTCAGTTATTTTTGGGCAAAAGTCCAGACGTTTGTCTATGAATGTTGAGACGTCTGTCTATGGATGTCCAGAGAGTAAACGGACGGACATTTGGGGGATAAATTGCAATTACAACAACAATAGTAGAATTTCTAACCATTGGATCGTTTTTGAGCTCGCATCTTACCCATTTAAATCTGATTTATTTAAGAGCGACCGGGAAAAATTGAGTCGTCCGGGCCACGGACGAGCCGACCAAAGTGTCTTGGTGACCATTAGATTGGATAGGGCGGCCCACGACCGTCAGATTGCTCACGGTCGACTGACCGATCGATCCTTCAATCAATTGCAGGCCGTCCGATCGAGTGCGGTCAATCGATCGGCCACATACCGTCTGATGGAGTGCGGTCGATCGATCGGCCACAGATCGTCTGATCGAGTGCGGTCGATCGATCGGCCGCAAGCCGTCCGACTGGTTGCGACTGGTCGATTGGCCGCAAGCCGTGCGACTGGTTGCGACTGGTCGATCGGCCGCAAGCCGTCCGATCGGTTAGGGCGAACCGATCGGCGTCGTCCGTCTAATCGGTTGGGGCCGACCGATAGGCGTCGAGCGTCGGATGTTAACTCAATATCCTTCGAATATTTCCTTGGGCTAAATTTGGCTAGTCGACAGCTAGTCGATAGTGGATCTGGTTGACATCCGGTTGATATCCGGTAGAGAGTCTGATAGATAGGCAAGTCTATGCATACCCGACCTAGGCAGCCGACCAGTCAGCCAACACTGCAGGTCGACTAACTAGGTCGACCTGACCAAATCGGGCAGACCATGTCTAACACAGTGTCAGACTTAGGACTATATGTACTCCCCTTCTTGAGTAGGAGGAATGCACGGGTGTGAGCGGAGAGCGGTGATTGGCAGAATTTTTTTTCTTTTCATGAAAAATTAAGATCCTATTACGACTCATTGTACTTGAGATAGTGACCCTATGACCATTGAGTTATAGCAAATGAAATATATTTGGGAATAGTTTGATCGGAATGAGTACCCCAAATTCCTGAAGTTAGATCCTATTTCCGCGCGAAAGTAATGTTGGCTCCATTAACACGTAATTCTTTATAATGGGATTATTCAAATTATCATTAAATAACATATTTCATTAAAGTGAGAATATTTCTATTATCATGGACCTAAATCCGGCAAAAAAGACTTCATCTAGAGCAAAAGTGCAAACCAAGAAAGTCAAAACTCTGAATATAAGCAAATCATTCCACTAAAACAAGAAACTCAACTATATTGAGAACAAATATTTGGAACGGTCAAAACACATTCAATATCCAATCTAAAAGGAACAACACATTAAAACGGTAACCACATTAAAATGAGAAACTATCACAATGTCAAAACTAAATATAGTTTTAAACATAGAATTCTATTTAAAGTAATAGTTACAATACGGTGCTAATTTAAAAAAAACTACATCCATCTACTATTCAGCGTATAACGAGAAAAATTGTAAACAACCTGAATATAAATTAAGCTCCAAACGAGCTAAAATCCGATGCAAGAAAAGATTTGGAAGAGCTCTTGTCCACTTTGTCCTCCATAATAGCTAAAGCCGCGATAGACTATTTAGCTCGACGTGAGCTAAAAAACAATGTCTTGAATGATCTCAAATTTTATTCCTCCTCGGTCTCAAAACGCATAATACTTTGTTTGATTATAGTAACTTGTTGCTCACATATTGAGATTGTTGGACGTTGAGAACTAGCTTTGGCACTAGATTTCCATGACGTAAAAATAGCACTTGCATAAAGCCAAACCGGGTCCTGGCTGTCATCAAACACCCATTTGAAATTCTTCTGTGCGTTCCAACCAACATAGGTATCTTGAACAAGAGCGCGCTTGTTAATAGGTTTAAAAACTTGGATTTGAATACATCCCGGATTGTTGCAATCAACATCAAAATTGGTCAAAGCCCTCGCAAAAGGGTCGAGCATCTCCATCTGCACGACGTAAAGCCAAAAAGTAGCCAGCAAAAACATCTCAACCAACGCAAAATGACTCTCTTGGTTTATCACACAAGCGGCCAATAAAATGGGGATCTTGCCCATATTCCTCGCGTAATTCACCCGTGTTAAGAAATTCTCGAGTCAAAGGTACCCGAGTCAAAGGCCAACATCCATTCTTCAAAGAAGAAGAAACCTCCATGGGCGCCACCAATTAAACATTGACTGCACGCCAATAACCTAAAACAAAATCGTGACGTTGACGATATTCTCCAAACAGGTCTTGGGCACATGAGGTTTCCCACAACTTAATGAAACCTGATATACCTTTCACAATTTCATCCAGATTCTTCATAGGAATTGACGCTAAAGGCTTCATTTCTCTCGTAGGCATTTTGGATATACCAGTAATTGCCTTTTCTTTCCACAATTTTATTCCTTCAGTGGTCGATGGAAGCCACTCATTGTCAGAACATAACATCTTCTACTCCATCATAGGCCACCCATTGTCATGCTTGAAAAACTTAAATGCCCTTCCGAATGACCGACAAAAATTTTGTCTTTAGAAGCAATTAAATCCATGATATAGCCCTTAAAATCAGGATTTTCCTCCATCAAATGAGGAATAACTGGAAGTGCCTTAGCGTCCATGAATGACTACATCAAAAGAGGAATCGTCAAATAGTCATTCTCTTTTAACATCATACTTTAATGTCCATAACGTACGTCAATATCTTCATGAGTATGTCCAACTAAAAGAAAATTGACATAAATTTCACAGAAAACGCCCATATGTACCAGAAGGGACCAAAAGCAAAACATGAACCGGTTTTTGTTATCAGAGGCGGCGTTCTCAAGTTGAACATGTAAAATCGGAGGTAAGGATTCCAAAGCTCCTGTTGACTTACTCTGAGGAAAAAGAGAGTTCAAACAAGCATCTTTTCCAATAAGCAATGCCTCAAACAAAAGATGCGTTAAAGATCCAGCAAACAATGACTTCGAATGCGATATCCGAACTTGCTCCAGATCTCGCAGAAGCTTCAAAATAGAACCAACAGTGTGATTGCAATCACTAGGATAAATGTTAAGCCCGTAATGAGCATAACAAACATCGCAATGCCCATGAGAAATCATTCCAGTCACAGCAATGGAAAGTTTCATCAGAGCATCATTATGAGAAAACAAATGACAAACGGTCTTCACATGATCTATTTTGTCGTGGGTTATGCAAAGAACATCTTTGGGCCTTTGAATAGATAAAGAGCGGTTTGTATAATAATACTCACGATGTGTTTGCTGATGGTCTAAGTGGAGTTTAAGCTTATTGATCCAGATATTCTCTTGAGTTGAATCTGGCACCATAGACTTGATCATAGTCTCAAGTTTATCACACGTTGCGCATGGCGCAAAATTATCTCCGGGTGCTTTCTTGGAATACACAGAGAATATAGTTCGCCTGATCTTGCTGAGAGTGCTTTGGGCGATGAATTTGAGCCCTAACCTCTCGTTGATGGGATTGAAATCTGGGATTGTATCTTTCCATTTGAAAGACGAAGGCAATGACCGTGAAACTACTATGAACCCATTACTGAGCATCTTCGCTTTGTGCGGCATATGATCAACTGCGTTGTCGATTAACACTTTAAGCGTTGCAGCAGCTTGCTTCACATGAAGTCTTGGTTTCTTGGATCCGACATTCCCGTGATGTCGAGCACGTAAACCAGCAGCCGCTTCCGCTTTCTTCCTATAGAACGTAGCACGAGGAACTCCAGTAATATTCTGCCAAGCTCGAGCACAAATATCAATACCTTCTGTTGTAACCATCATACTCCCGTTTGCAATTTGATGAAATCGATGATGTACATCGATCTTAAGGTGCGCCTTGAACTTAAAATCCGAAGACTCGTACATCTGCTTTCGCAAGGCCAGAATCTTTTGGGGGGGAATGGCTAACAGCAATTCTTATTGCAACACTTCATGCTTGCAACCATATTGACAGACTCCATCGTTAACAATCAATCTTCCCTCCTAGTTCTCAAGATCCGAGGATGTCTTTGTCCCAAAGTATACGGACGAACTCCTTTCCTCTTTGGTTGATTACGAGCATAAACCGCAAGTATAATTCATTGCTCGCAATGCAAATGATCAAGTAAAGACCAACCGTCATGAATGGCGTGGCTGAGATCCCATTTCAATGACTGGAATATAGTATCAGAAGGCACAAACTCAAAATCTAAGCACTTAACGATCTGAACAACTACTTGATCATCTCCCAAAAGCTCGTCATCGGAGTCCAGTACACAATCATTCCCCACACTTTGACAAAAACCCTCTGCAACAATGGCCCCTCGAGGATTCAATAGTGTCACAAATTTGGTTATCCATTTGCATCTCGGAAGTCCAGGACAATCCTTCAAACGATCCGGCAGAACGAGCTCAACAACTTCCAATTCCTAATGACCAGAAAAGAATTATGTTAAAGACGGAACCACCATAAACTTTGAAAGAAACAAAGTTGTTAAAATTATAATACCTCTGAAGAAATACTTCGACTGTCCCAGTCGTCATCGGATTCACTAGTCACCATGTAGAATGGTCACACGACGAGTACAGCCGGTAATAAGCTCTGTAAATATCCTACACATCAAAAGAAAAGAATTGGACATCTATGATCGGAAAAAAAATTTAGAATAAATTATAAATCCAAATCAACTGGTATAAAATAACAATGTTGATGCTATCACACAGGGACATTTAGCTCGACTCGAGCTAAACTAACGTTCAAAATCATCTTGAAAGCATATGACTGAACGGATGTTACTGTCCTCGACTATTTAGCTCGACTAGAGCTAAATAAACGTTCAAAATCATCTCGCATTACTATAAGTATGTGGATTATACTATGAGGATGTTACTATAATTTATCTTGCAACGAGCTAAGTTAGGCTAGACCGAGTACTTTATTTACCTTGACTTGATTTAGTTGCGTCAACAAGTTCTGAAACATCAAAAGCTAATAGCAAAGGAACTGCGCAAATTCAGTAGAATATTTAGCTCGACTTGTGCTAAACACCCAGTGTAGAATAGTGAACAAGTTGTGGACTTAGGTCGAGTCAAGCTAAATCTTTGCGTATAGTCATGAATCAACGGTGCAATTAGCTTGAGTCGAGCTTAGTATCTACGCACATTATGACACAGCTGGGGATTTAGCTCGAGTCGAGCTAAATGCCCCATTGAGTTCTGGAATATTCAAAGAAAATAGCATAGGGCTTGCACATATTCAATACTATATTTAGTTAATTTTGCGTAGTAGAATAATGAACTAATTGTGGTTGACTCGAGCTAAATCCCTGCGTATGGTCGTGAAGCAGCCGTGCACTTAGCTCGACTCGAGCTAAATACCTATGCAGATTATGTCACAGCTGGGGACTTAGCTCGAGTCGAGCTAATTGCTCCATAGAGTTCTGGAACATTTAGAGAAAAGAACAGAGGAATTTGCGCAGATTCAGTACTATATATATGTAATCCACCATAGTAGAATAATGAACTAAATGTAGGTTTAGCTCGCCTCGAGCTAAATTCCTGTGTATAGTCGTGAAACTGCCGTGCACTTAGCTCGACTCGAGCTAATTCCCTACGCAGATTATGTCACATCTGAGGATTTAGCTTGACTCGAGCTAAATGCCCAAGCGTACTGCTGAACTATAAGCTAGTTTAGCCCGCATCAAGCTAAAATCTGTGCGTTTAGCTCGTAAAACTGAGGAAACCTGTTTTTGCGACCTAAATGCATACTGTATGCGAGCTAAATGCACACTGTAAACCTACTTTCGAAAAATATAGTGCGCGAAGGAGGTCGCAAAATTCAAGTTGAATTGCGAATGAAATGGCGTACCTGATGCATATGTGGATCACAATAAAACCCTACGCCGCAATCGAGCAACACAAGCTGAAAACCTTGCCAAAAACCCGAATCACAACGAGCTGAAATTCCAAATGTAATAGCAAACGTGGGAGCAAATGGCGGAGCTTCCTCATGAACAAACGCAAGGCAAATGCAGGAACGAGAAGGAGCGCGATTTTCTGCGAGGAACAACAGCGAGGGAGGCGGGGACGCAGGAGCGGAGGAGCGCGGGAGGCGAGAGACAATTGCGGAGGAGGAGGCGGGACGGAGGAGGAGGCGCGAGGCGGGAGCCTCCAACGGGAACCTGCCGGCGCTGCAGGCCCTGCTGTTAGGGCGGAGTGGCAGGGTGACGCATGGCAGCCGCCCCGGCTACCCCTGGGTGCCCGCTGCCCCGGATACAGGGGGCGGGGTGCCCGCCGCCCTCGTAAAAAAAATTCCTCCCCATCTTACTATTAACCCTCTATTTTTTAGAGTTTTGATCACCTTCACTATTCTTAACTATCTTGAGAAATATAGCTCAGATTTTTTAAAAATTCTTTTGATGGTTCCAAAATTCATTCAGGGTCCTAATTGGCTTATCCAAATGCTAAAACCACCTTTGTCTATGCTCTATCTTATATATCTGCACGCACGCCCAATTTGAACATGTCTAATTTAATTTAGGTAATTCGGGGAAATACTTCCGTTCTTTCCGTGGCCCTAAGAATCTTACCATATTTTTTATACTATATAAATCACCTAGCTCAATTAACAATCGTAAATTAAGTGCATTTCGCAAGCAAGGATTAGGAGATGGCAAGCATGGATGGCTCAAATCTTGTAGTTTCTTCACTAACATGCTCTAGTCGCATAACTCAAACGACTCTAGTCACTTTTTTGAAGATTTTTATGCCGTTGCATATCCAAACGCACATGTATCTACCTGTATTTCTGCGATAGAGCATGATGGGCCTGTACCTTCGTTGACTACGTTTGAAATGGCATTTTTATAAACACTTCCATCACATTCATTCATAGGGTCCTTATTATCTAATTTAAGTGTTATTATCACCTCCTTTACCCCCTTTCATTTTATTTCCTTATTATTCGAAGTTTCTGGTGGGTGCACCTAAATTATGACATATGGATGCGATTTCCCTATGGTTTTTTTTATGATTCCATCATTTTCATAGGGTCATAATTAGCAAGTCCAAGTATTAAAATCATATTATTCCCCCCTTTTTTGTTTTTTATCTATTTTTTAAAGTTCTGATGGTTCCAAATACTTGCAACCAAAATCCATCATATGGATACGTTACTCCTTTGATTTTTTTTATTGCTCCATCATGTTCTTAGGGTACTTATTAGCTAATCCAAGATTTAAAATTATTTTTCCTCCTCTCTCTTACTATTTTCCCTCTATTTTTCAAAGTTCTGATCACCTCCACTATTCTAAACTTATTCGGGAAAAATAGATCCGATTTTTTAATAATCCTTTTGATGGTTCCAACATTTTTTTAGGCTCCTAATTAGCTTATCCAAATTCTAAAACCACCTTTGTCTATGCTTTATCTCATATATCTGCACACACACACACACTGCCCCAATTTGAACATGTCTAATTAAATTTAAGTAATTCGGGAAAAATACTTCCGTTCCTCCCGTGGCTCCAAGATTTTCACCATATTTTTTATACTATGTGAGTCACCTAGGAAAATTATCAAGGCCCATTTCTCTCCCTTTTTGCTTATATATTTGCATTCACCCATATTTAATAAGGTCATAACTAGCTAGAGAAAAATTTTAAACCACCTTCTCCCCCCTTTAATATAACTTCTAGTATTACTCAGCATCCTACAAAGTCAAAGTAAATCATGACATGTAGATACTTTTCTCTTACAATAAATTTTATGCTTCCATTATTTTTATAAGGTCATGTTTAGTCAACACAAGCTTGAAAATCATTCTCCCTCTCCTCATATCTATTTTTACTTTATTATTCAACGTTTTGCTAATTCAAGATACTTGCAAGTAAATGATGACTTATAGATGCATTATTCCCACAATTTTTTAAATATCACCATCATTTTTATAGGGTCATTATTAGCTAGTCTAAGTGTTAAAATTGTCCCCTCACCCCTTTTATCTATTTTTTTCTTATTTTTCAAAGTTCTGGTGATTCTAAATACTTGCTACCAAAATCCACCATATAGATCCGTTACTCCTACAATTTTTTTATTTCTCCATCATGTTCATAAGGTACTTGTTAGCTAGCCAAAGATTTAAAATTAATTCTTCCCTCCTTTTAAATATTTTTCGTCTAGTATTTAACGTTTTGGTCACTTCGAACATTCTAGATTAATTTAGGAAAAATAGTTACGGTTTTCCTATAATATGTTTTATGGTTCCATAATTTTTATATGGTCCATATTAGCTAGTCCAAACGTTAAAATTACCTTCTCCACTTCGTTGTCATATGCATCTGCGCACACCCCCTATTCTCACAAGACTATTTAGTTTTGAGGAATTCGGGAAAAACACTTCTCTCCCTCCCGTGGCCCTAAGATTTTTACCATATTTTTTATGCTATATGAATCACCTAGGAAAAACATTGAGACCCCTTCCACTCCCTTTTTGCTTATATATTTGCATACGCCCCCTTACTGCAAACCCTGCAGATTCAAATATTCCCATATAAGCTCAAGCACATAGTTCCCATTCTCCTATGATTTCACCTCTTTTATACTCTATTCCCTTATTATTTAAAGTTATGGTGGGTGCACCTAAATTATGACATGTAGATGAGATTCCCCTTTGATTTTTATTATGATTCCGTCATTTTAATAGGGTCATTATTAGTTAGTCCAAGTGTTAAAATCATATTATCCTTACATCTATCTATTTTATTTCTATTTTTCAAATTTGTGGTGGTTCCAAATACTTGAACCAAAATCCACCATATGAATCCGTCACTCGTATGAGTTTTTTTTATTGTTGCATCATGATTATAAGGTACTTATTAGGTAGTCGAAGATTTAAAATTATTTCATTCCCCTCTTTACTATTTTCCCTCTATTTTTCAAAGTTCACTTCACTTCAACCATTGTATAGTAATTCGGGAAAAATAGCTCCGATTTTTCATAATTTTTTTTGATGGATCTGACACTTTTATATGGTTCTTATTAGCTTATCTAAACACTAAAACCAATTTACTCTCTTTTCAATCTTATACATCTGTACACAGTCACCACCAATTTGAAGAGGTCCAATTAAATTTAGGTAATTCGGGAAAAATACTTCCGTTCTTCTTGTGGCCTTAAGATTTTTACCATATTTTTTAAATGATATGAATTACTTAGGAAAATTGTCAAGACGCCTTTTACTCCCTACCTGTATATATATTTGCATACGCTTCCTCACTTCAAGCCCTACCAATTTAAATATTCTCATGTAAGCTCATGCACATAGTTCCCATTCTCTATGATTTCCTTAACACTTTCATCACATTCATAGGTGTCT
This sequence comes from Bryum argenteum, assembly GCA_037043015.1. Classification (NCBI taxonomy): domain Eukaryota; kingdom Viridiplantae; phylum Streptophyta; class Bryopsida; order Bryales; family Bryaceae; genus Bryum; species Bryum argenteum. The sequence goes on along the minus strand of CM073321.1, from coordinate 30,940,930 downwards.
ATTAGCTAATTCAAGTGTTATTATCACCTCTTTCACCCTTTCATTCTTTATCTCGTTATTATTTAAAATTCTGGTGGTTGCACCTACATTATGACATATAGATGCGATTCTCCTATGATTTTTTTTTTATTCCATCATTTTCATAGGTTTAAAATTAGCTATTCCTAGTATTGAAATCATATTATCCTGCATATAGATGCGTTACTCGTATGATTTTTTTTTATTGCTCCATCATGTTTATAAGGTAATGTTTAGCTGATCTAAGATCAAAAATTGTTTCTCCTCCCTCTTTTACTATTTTCCTTCTATTTCTCAAAGTTCTGTTCACTTCGACTATTCTAAACTAATTCAAGAAAATTAGCTCCGATTTCTTTAAAATTTTTGTGATGGTTCCAACATTTGTATGTGGTCCTTATTAGCTTATCTACACACTATAACCAATTTTCTAAATTCTAATCTTAGATTACTGCACTTCAATTAACTCAATTATTATCTTGGAATATTTTGCTTAAAATATCTCAATCTTAATTTTAAAATACTAACTAATTATTGAAATCTGAAATATTATACTTGGAATATTAAATTTAATTTTCAAAACACTTATGTTAGAGTATTTTGCTTAAAATAACTCAATTATTATCTTAGATTATTTTGTTTCATTATCTTAAGCCTAATTTTAGAACACCAATTAGTTTTAAAATTCATGAATACTATACTTAGAATATTGGACTTATTTTACTTTCAATACCATTTTATTGCTTACTCATTCTTCTTGCTCACATTAGAATTTACCAAAATTTCGCAAAATTTAAAAACAAAACATTAGAATACGTGGGCTTGCCGAGCACATTGGACAAAGCTATCGTACGCAACGGGCACCCTCGGTTCTTCGGGCACCCTCGGGAGCATAATTTCACCTTGGGGCACCTTGGAACACCTTGGGGCAACTTGGGGCGCTGTTTTTTCATCGCCGAGCAGCCGGGCAGCCAGGCAGCGTGAGGCACCTCCCCCGCGATTAAGCTGCCGCTGTTGTTTTGCATCTGCTGTCCGCAGCTCCTGTTCCGCCTGCTCCGCCGTTGTTCCGCTCCGCACATGCTGCCTCGCCGCTGTCCCGCTTCGCACCTACTGTTGTGCCGCTGTCTCGTTCCCTCCCTTCGCTGAATTTTGTCTATTGCATTTGCGCGCTTTTCGCACAAGCTCTGGCTTTTTGTATTTCAGCTCGCTCTCTTGATTGGGCTTTTCGGCTGTTGACCGATTGCGGCGTAGGGTTTCGTTTTGAGATCACTTACAAACACACGCTTCACGTATGCAATTGTGAAAGCATTTGCATTTGGAATTGAATTTGAATTGTGCGACCTCCTTCGCGCGATAATAGGTTTACAGTGTGCATTATCTGTAACTAAGTTTACAGTGTGCATTTAGGTCGCAAAAACAACTCATTTCATTTTGACGAGCTAAACGCACAGTATTTAGGTGGCTGCCTCCTAAACGCAGAGTATTTATGTGGCTGCCTGCTAGAAGCACAGTATTGAGGTTCTTGCATGCTATTTGTACTGTATTTAGGTGGCAGCTTGTTAAACGCATAGTATTTAGGTGGCTTCCTGCTAAACGCATAGTATTGAGGTCCCTGCATTTAAGACGCACAATATTGAGGTCTCTGCATGCTAGACGCACAATATTGAGGATTTAGGTGGCTGCCTGCTAACGCACAGTATTTTGAAGCTTGTAGTCAAGCAGTACGCTTGGGCAATTAGCTCGATTCGAGCTAAGTCTAGTGGAGTGTCAAAACCTGCGTTGGGATTTAGCTCGACTCGAGCTAAATGCACGGCTGCTTCGTGACAATACGAGCTAAGTAGCGGATTTGCATTCTTAAGGCACCTTAGGCACTTACAGTTTTTGCACTGAATTGGAGACATGGCTTGCACTAAGAGGACTGCTAGAATCGTTCCCGCTAACTCAGGGGGAGACCTCGGATCCGCGAGTCAGGATGAACCTCGTGATCATGAGGTATGTTAACTTTGTGAAAACTCCAGTAGTTTGTTTTTAATTCTTAAATTGTATCCGATACATGCTTGTCTAAGAATTTAGCTCGGTTCGAGGTAATTCTCATCTCATCTGATTACCTCAGGTGCCGTTCGACACAAGTACCATTGAAGGATACCTCGAGCCCTTAGGAGTGGAGCCCTCGCACGGCCTCGCTTCTACTGCCGGGGACGTCAAGCAATACGGAATGTTGTGGGCTCCAAAGCGGCATTTGATTTTATCGTAGTCCTTGTATCCGAAAGAGAGGAATTTTCCAGCTTTTCCAACAGTCTGGAAACTAATCCCGCGCATCTCTCCATCTGCAACGACACATTCATAAACTCTGTCAACTATGAGGACTCGCACCTCTTGATTACGCTTCAGGTGACCTACGTCCCTGGGTTCGTGTTCACTATCGTCTTTCCTGCGAATGAAGTGCGATACTCGCACGACACTATCAGGGCTTACATGGTCAGGAAGACAGAGGCGGGGCTCGTAGACCACATTGTCACAGGGCTGCTGACATTCAGCTCTCCCAAGAAATTTGTTCAGAGCTCCCAAGAAATTTGTTCAGACCTATCAGCAGTATTGCATGAATATCTGGAGTGCCTTGAATGATCACAAGTTAAACAAGGCCAAAGGTAAAGCACCCGCACGGACGGCACTTGTGGCTGCGTTTGAAGAGGGTAGCAGGTCAGGAACAACTCGATCGAGTATGGCCTCCATTGAGGCAACTCCTGCGTCTTCAAGGAAATGCCGCAACTCGAACCCATCTCCAGTTAAGAAGGGTAAGAGATCCAAGAGTAATTTAGAAGGCAGTACTCTTACTTAAATCCTTCTATCAAGCACGCCACAACCGAGAAGGATATCGATTACGAAGCAGCAAGTAAGACCTCAAAAGATTTGTGGGAGAAGTGCGAGCCTTGTTACGTTTTTGGGAAGGACTCTCCTCCAGTCAATGTGTCAATCGATCTCCTCGTGAATGCTGATGCGCGGTATATTGTCTGGAAGCTTGAGCCCGCTGGAGTTGTGCATTATAAGAATATTTTGACGAATGCACTCAATTTGAACTCAAGGCAGACCATCATCATGCCAGTGATGGATGAGGCCCAGAGACATGGGACTGGGATGACCTACTCGCCTCAAAGTGCAACTTTCGTGTCATCGATGGGCAACATCATGTTCAAGCCGCGAAGAAGCTGATCGAGGAGGCTAGAATCGCAGCTGATAAGATTACTGCCTTGAAGACTTGGCAAACACAGATTGTTTGGCATTCTGACGCGAAGATGATCATGAACGTGTCCATCATGGCTAACAAGACCAACAACACCGGAACGTTCACAGTTACATGGGCCACGAATATCTTGGGCACGAAGAGTGTTAGGTTGGAATACGGGTCGCCCGCGAAGTGCGGTCCGAAGCCCAAGTCCAGTCTTGAAACGCTCGAACAAACTATCGCCCGATGGAAATATGAGGTATGTCTTGCAACATTATTTTTTTTTATCTGCAACAAAGCGTTCTCAGTAGCAGTGCACCTTTTAGCTTGCCTCGAACTAAATGTTCGCAGCGAACCATTCAAACTTCCGAATCTATGGCGTTTAGCTCAACTCGAGCTAAAATTAAAGCGTTTAGCTCGAATCAAGCTAAATTCGCGTAGAATTTACCTCAAGTCGTGCTAAACGATTACTATCATCACTTCATGTTTCTTAATGAAATCGCTCTTTCTTCTTTAGGAATTTGAGGAGGCCATGGTGAAACGCTTCATGAGCATCAACACCAAATCACTCGACAAGCTCTTAAGGCCATCGGACCTCCTCAACGAATTGGAACTCATCACTACTTCCGAGGAGGTATACCAACTGTGGTCCGACGTTATCATTGCAAACGAGCTAGGAGTGCGTTTCGATAAAGATGTGGATGGAGAAGCGCAAGAGGAAAAAATGTGTTGTCAGAGAGTTCCACAACATCAAGCCAGCACTAGGGTTATTCAATAGTGCCGACAACTTTGTCGTTGAAAAGTGGAATCAGTTTAAGTACGATTACAACGTCAACCGGCAAACTATGTCCATGCTTCTTTCCGTTCCGGGGGACACTTTCTTTAGCGACTACCGCCAGAAGAGGACGAAGAACAAGAGTTCAGAGGAGATCTCCGAGTACGCTACAGAGTTCTTCAAAAAATTCTTGGATGTGAAAGGGAATTTTTCGCTGCCAACCTCGGCTCTTCGCACACAAATGTTTGATGCTGAGACATTTCAATTCGACGGCTGAGATAATGGGTTCAGTTGGGACGATGGTAGGTACGCGTTGGGCATCATCGACATTAGGTGCGTTCCGGGCCACAGTAGTAGAGTGGGCAATACGTCCAATGTCTACTTCAATGACTTCTTGAATGCTTTAAGGGATTCGGTGTTTGATTCCTCCATAAAAAATTGTGACATCTAGCTTATTACACGGAGACCTCCGATTGGAATTGCCAAGCCGTTGTGTATTTTAACGCGTTCAAGGATGAGTACAAGTCTAAGACAGTGCAGTACCGTCCTGCGAGCAATGAGCGTTTCAACGGTATCCAGGAGGAGAAAGTCGTCGACAAACACCTAATTCCGCTATTGTTTCTCGTGAAGAAGACCCACCAGGTAGCCGATCTAATGCAATCTATTGCGGAGACGTTCTATGCCCCGAATTTGCCCCTTTAACAAAAACCAGGAGCGTATATGGAGTTTGATTTCAGCATCAACGAGAACAAGTTGCGCTTAGAGTTTTACATTCGCATACTGCGAATGTTTACCCTTCCAGGCAACAGATTTCTGTCGATAATTGCAGGCACAAAGCCCATGCTTGTTGGAATAGTAAGTTTGACATTTAGGTGGGCGTTTAGCTCGATCCCACCTAAATTTTTGTTTTTTTATCGCTTTCCCATCTGCCTTTTATGTTCTACTTGTCAATTTAGCTCGGCTCGTGCTAAAGTACAATAGCTTTACTTGACGTTCTTCTTACTTTACTTACTCAGTGTTTTCATTTGTCAAATGCTTAATCTTTAGACTCATATTGTCTTCGAGGACAAAAATGAGTTGGAGAAATATATAGCCGTCCAGGCATATAGTTTTAATCTCTATCCCAACGACTTCTGTGTAGATGCCGATGTGAATCCAACTTGGCTTCATAGTCCGAAGCCTGGGTGTTCGCCTGAGGCTGGGTTTTCCCGATCTGCTCGTCGGTGTGGGTGTGATGAGGCATCGTCGTCTGGTGGTTGTGTTCGTCCTGGTGAGGCATCGTCTACTGCTGTGACTCGTGGTGGCAAACCATCATCTGCTGGTGGTGGCGATCTATCGTCTGGTGGCCGTGCTCGTGGTCGTCATACATCGTCTGGTGGTCGTGCTCGTGATGGTCATCCATCGTCTACTGGTCGTGCTTGTAGTAATCATCCATCGTCAGGTGGTCGTGGAGGCGCTCCTTCATCTGCTGTTCCCGGTCGTGGAGGCGCTCCTTCATCTGCTGTTCCCGGTCGTGGAGGCGCTCCTTCATCCGGTGGTCGTGGTCGTGGTCGGCGCGCTCGTGCTCAACCATCCAAGGCAATTTCTGGTGGGCGAGCTTTAAGTGTTGAGCCCATTCAGAATATCGATCACGTTTAGAGGATTTTGATGGTAAATCTGTTCGCCGTTGACGACGATAATGATGTTGTTCCACTGGTTGACCGTCGACGCTCTTTGACTCGCGGTGATGATTTAGCTCGAGTTGAGCTTAATCCCCCTACGCTCCTCGAGGAGACACACGCTTCTACCGGCCTCCCCGACACTCTTAGTGAAGACGATGATAATGAAGATGATAATTCTGACTATCGTCGAGAGATCCTCACGAAGGCGGTAAACGTTGTTTTTGGGTCTCAGTCGGATGAGGAGGTCGTTCTCGGACAAGAGAGGATATCCAAGGATGCGGCTACCTTGGATAGTTCTGACAAGGAGAACGCCGAGGAGGGTTGTGAAGGTTCTGACGACGATGACACTCTTGATCCCTTGCCCATGAATTTGTGTGATGATGTCGTCTCCTCTCCGGCTCCTATGTTGGCCCCATCGCCGGCAGCAGCAGTAGCAAGGGTATCATCGCCGCCTCCCGCAGTTACGAGGGAGTCATCGCCGCCTCTGCCAGTTGCAATGGTGTCATCACCGCCTCCGCCGCCTGTGGTGCATCCCTTACCTGCTCATGCCTTTGTAAGCGGACCAAACCTTCAATTGTTGAAGAAGAGTGTTTGGAATACTCGCGCGGTCGATCCCGATGGGAAGGTGGAGACTAAAATTTTTGATTTTTCAGGTGAGCTAGATTCCCCCACGCATGCGGAGGGTGCTACTGATTCCCTCATAAGTCTGAGTCTGGGTCCGCAGGAGGAGGGGGAACCTTCACAACCGCGAGTGAAAATTGAGACGAACATTCCCCTTCCACTCTCAAAGGATGCCAAGCGAGCACAACGTGAGAAGGATAGGAGGAGAGAAGGGCCGCCAACAAGCTGAAGAGGAAGTTCTAAATGCAAGAGGTGAGGCGCAAAGGCTTGCAGATCTTGCTAGGTTGGAGGAGCAACGGCGGACATATCAACCTGCCGTCCAATCCAAGTTATCGAGTTTGGAGAGTTCACAATCCAGAGTTCTTGGCGATTTCAGCGAGATGAGGACGTTGATGTCACAGATCGCTCAGATGGCTATTCTAAAGTTGCCTCCTACAACCCTGGGAATCAGCCTCCCTTTGGCTATCTGTGGGCCTTCGACTTCCACTTTCCAAACTCCACATAAAGGCTCAGCATCTCTGATTCCTTCAGTTCCTGCCGCCATTCTTCCTGCGCAGTCTCGCGCACTATCGGACATCATTATTGAGGAGATTTGCGGTGAAACATCTCTTCCGGAAGACGCTATCGACGACAACGTTCATCCGCTTGAGGCGCCGGACCACCGAAATGACAATGTTGACTACAAAGTTAGCGATCACGGGCCAAGGGATGAAGATGTTTGTGATGTCGCATCCTCGCTCTTGGTGACCTCCGTCTCGATTGGTGCGGCCTCTGCGCATGACGCTTCTGAGGGTGTTCAGGAGTTGCAAGAAGATGCAAAGAGAGCGGTTCATGGTGTCCCAATCTCCCTTGCCTCTGCCAACAACGAACCTGACTCAATACTTGCGACTAATCCCACGGTGAGGTTCTTACTCAACCGAAGAAAAGTTCGTTCAGCTGGGGTCGAGCTAAATTTCTGTGCATGTTTGCGTCTTTAACTGGTTGATGAGCATTTGCTCATACTATTGCTTGGCTTGTATGCTGTTTGATCTTTGTAGGAATCTTAAAGTCGGCGCTTCTTGTTTTACAGGAGTCCGGCATTGAAGGCGGCGAGTAGGTCCTACGAGTTAGTCTTCGAATTATTGGATGGTGTGCCACGTTTTGTTGATAGTACCATGTAGTCACATCATTCAATAAAATGAAGACTTTTTATTATATCACTTGCGTCTGGATTGCGTTCGCATCATTCTCCTCACCACTTGGCGCTAAACATCGTCATTTCTCTATCAGGCCGCTTCTATGAGTACCTTATTCCGTCCGCTTGCCACCAGAACCCCCACCAACAACCTTGTGTTGTGCGTCGGTGTGGTGGTCCGGTCCTCAATCACTCCAAGCAGTCATTTGCATGCTTCAACATTTCACAAGGTAACACTCTTGTTTTAATATTGTCCGCAATTGTCGCTTGTCGTGCTGCAGGCTAGATTGTCCAAATCTTCAAGGAGGACTTTCCCTACACCCCTCGGTCAACCCCTACCGCCTGTGCCATTACTCAATGCACACCGGTCCATGCCCAAGTGGTTGAATGTCGTGTTGGAGTTGCATGGGGTCCTCTGTTCCACTACCCCTATTTCTCAGGCGCCATCTCAGTACATTATCTTTCCCGATCCCATACACCCTCTTGTTCTTTCCTCCACTATCCCCATCGTAGTTGCTGACACGGTAGTATACTGTCGTCCTGGACTTACCCCCTTCCTTAATGTGTTAGACCGTTTTTGCCACATCCATGTTTGAAGTACCCTTCATCTTGAGGTTGCCCACCGTCTCTGCACCTTTCTTTTCTCTAGAACTTTTGCCGTCCCGCAAATTATATTAGCCCCAAACTCATGCGATGGACTCTTGCTGAAGCATTACTTGAAGGCCATGTATCCTGGCACGACTAATTCCATCCTACTTAAATATCCACGTCGACGTCTCTTCACTAGAAGGGATGCTAATTTCAATGCCCAGAACTTTATTATGGTCGACAACAATCCGGCCGCTTGTATGGGTGTTCCTCCATTGAACACTCTCTTTCCCGATCCTTGGGTCCATTCACATCAGGGTCCACCCATAGACTCTTATCCACTGATATTAATCCACGAGTTTTGTTTTGCCGAACATTTGAGAGGTCCTCAGAACTTCCGTCAAGTTATGAGTGGTAGACCCTCTCACAATGACGTGTTTAAGGACTCCAAGTTATACGGCATGATGTCCTAGAATCTGCCCTATGTTTGGAACCAGCTCCTTGTGAATGAGAAAACAAGGTCGTGATTCCTTTCATTTACGATATTAGTTTAAATTTTTTGTTTCTCAGTTTGCTTCACTATAGCTTAATTGCAATGCTTTTAGTCTCATGCCTTGTCAGATCATCACTATTTGCTAGTCGTGAATTTGCAAATTGCCAGTTGTTCCAATTGCCAGTTGTACAATAAGAATGAGTTTTACAGACTGAGTGTTTGTTTATATGATATTTAGGTTTTCAGCGATCGACAACAAAGTGCTTCCCTGGATGATATTATGCCAATTGGTCCCTCTACGATGTCAGATCCTTTTTTCAATAGTGAGGGGTCTAGGACTCTGTCGGAGTTGCAGCAAGGGCGGTACATATATCCTGCTCGAGACGACGCATCAGCTGTGGACTACACCAAAGAGGTCATGGCTAATGTTGATGATGATGTCGTTGATAGTTATGTCGATGTACGAAATCGAATTGAGGCGGCTTCTTGTGATCACATCCTGTTGAGGACGACAGGTACCGTGGCACGGATTATTGACACCCCAATTCATTCCACGGACCTAGACGTACCTTGCGATTCAGCTCCTATTAAGCTAAATGATCCTTTGTAAACTACAACCGCTCGTGTGGGACTCTCCTCTGCAGGAGACTATCCCCGAGCTGCTGGGAAGCGGGACAGAAATGATGCTATTGGTGATGCACGTCCTCGTAATACAATTTGGATTTTACTGGGCTTTACTTCAAGAGGTCTACAATTACACCAATGAACTTTTCTCCTTTAGTAGATTTGTTTTATTAAGTGTTTGTATTTGGAATTAATTCCACTTTTTATTTCAGTATAGTTTAGTATATTCATTACATGGATGTCAATATGGACATCTTTTGAGTTTTTTTGGTCGGACGGACGTCCGTCCAGGACCGTCCCGACGTCCGTTCGGGGGGGTAAATTGGAATTACTACGACAATATTAAAATTTTCAACCATTAGATCTTTTTGGAGCTCGCATCTAAGCCGTTCAAATGTGATCTTTTTTAAAGCGACCGCGAAAATTCACTCCGACCGGCCCCCGGTCGAGGAGACCGACGGTCGTGGTGACCATGAGATTTGATTCGGAGATCCACAACCGTCACATCAATAACGGCCGACCGACCGGTCAAACGCAGTCTGAGCGGTCACCGGTCGACCGATCGGACGGCCCGACCGGAATTTAAGGGAAAAAAAAAAGAAAAAAAAAATCCAAATTTGGAATCCGGTCGCTCCATCCGATCGGTCGAGCCGACCGATCAGTCGGCCCGACCGATCGGACGCAGCGACCGGATTCCAAATCTAGAATTTTTTATTTTTTATTTTTTATTTTTATTTTTTTTTATTTTTTTATTTTTTAGTTTTTCCCCCGGACGGCGTGGGCGTCCGAAGCCGCCTTGGTGGGGAGCTAAGGATGGCGGCCACTCCTCTTAACCCTAACCCTATTCTAATTTATTCCAACAACCATTTTGAATTTCTTAACAACTCCCTCCCTTACTAAAGTTTTTCAAGATCCAGATTACACTATTTGGGGTTCCCGCCCAAATAAGATTCTCCTTGCTTTGAGCATTACGATCTCACTAATGGAAAAGAATCAACGGTTTATATTTTACAAGTGACTAAAAACTCAAGTGTACTTTAAGATCCTACGGTTGGATCTTCTAAACATTGTTTCAAATGAGGCTTTATAAGCATGGAGAATTTAAGCAATTTTGCATGAAGGATATCTAGGGATTAAGATCTCTTTATTTTATCTATAAATTATAACCATACTTAAGTTACTTTTGCGAATTGATTGATGATTCATTTAATCTTATTATCATGGTCCGGAAGATGTTACTTACTTTGTACTACTTATGGCATGTTGATGTTTAACAACTAAAAAGAGAAAATATGATGATGTTCATGTGTTTTCTAGTTTTAATTACGTATTTTTCTTCAATGCCCAAATTGCAAACTTTAGGAACAAGCCTAATGTCTTAATTCACTGTGAAGGGCACTTGGTATTTTGGGGATGTAAGTTCTTAGTGTCATTTGCCAAAAATACATAGCATCATAAGGGTCAAATAAGATTAAATAAAAAATCTTTACTTGAGGATAAGACAATATAAAAACCTTAATTCCCTTTCTTCCCAAAGACAATATAAAAACCTTAATTCTTAGACTAAATTGTTGTAGTTGAAATCCTCATAATAGTTAATAATTCTCTTGTAATAGATTAAAGACACCAAAACTTTGAATAGCAAAATAAAATTCTCATTTCTATTCTTAGTACTTATTTATTTGTATGGTTTCCTTAAATTTTATCTTATATGATAAAGGCCAATACTTATCTATGAAGAATACTATTAGTTTTCTTTTATAATAAGTTATTCAATATTATGCAAACCTTGTCATGTTTGTGATTGAAGGGTTAAGGTGAACAATACATTATACCAAACTAAGTTTTGTAATGAAAATGAGGTTCCCAACCCATCTTACATCTCGGAGGTAAAAAATAAGTCCAACAAGAATCCTTTTTAAATCGGATACATCTTGTCAAAATTCGGAATAGAGCACAAAATGGTTGATTGGGCCTTTAGTGGTTGAGCGTTAGAGTGAATATCTAATCATGTACTATATTGAAAGGCTATTAGCATCATATAAATATATAAATATGTGAAGGAAAAAGAAATATAAGATAAAACATACAATACAAGTTCATGCAACCCAAATTGAGAAGTACATGGGTACAAAGTAGTATGTGCTAATATTTGTCTTTCAAGTGTATGTGCGAGTATGAAGATTATATTTCTATAAGATGTTCCCCATCATTTAACAAGTTACGTAGTGGTAATGTGTAAATATAGATTTTTCATTTATTTGTTCTTGGTAAATGTTCATAACTCCAAAATGAAGATGAGTCATTTCCACGTTTATGGTGTATATTATTTTTGGTTTTTGTAGAAAGTGATGTATCTTCAATATCTTATTTTAGCACTTCATAATACTACATGATCAAATATACAATGATATATGATTTTAAGATGCAATTTGATGATATTAATTTATATGGCAATAAAATTTGTATTGAATAAAAGTAATCTTTGTGGAAGCGTCTTCTTATCCTCAAGTAAAGATTTTTTATTTAATCTTATTTGACCCTTATGATGCTATGTATTTTTGGCAAATGACACTAAGAACTTACATCCCCAAAATACCAAGTGCCCTTCACAGTGAATTAAGACATTAGGCTTGTTCCTAAAGTTTGCAATTTGGGCATTGAAGAAAAATACGTAATTAAAACTAGAAAACACATGAACATCATCATATTTTCTCTTTTTAGTTGTTAAACATCAACATGCCATAAGTAGTACAAAGTAAGTAACATCTTCCGGACCATGATAATAAGATTAAATGAATCATCAATCAATTCGCAAAAGTAACTTAAGTATGGTTATAATTTATAGATAAAATAAAGAGATCTTAATCCCTAGATATCCTTCATGCAAAATTGCTTAAATTCTCCATGCTTATAAAGCCTCATTTGAAACAATGTTTAGAAGATCCAACCGTAGGATCTTAAAGTACACTTGAGTTTTTAGTCACTTGTAAAATATAAACCGTTGATTCTTTTCCATTAGTGAGATCGTAATGCTCAAAGCAAGGAGAATCTTATTTGGGCAGGAACCCCAAATAGTGTAATCTGGATCTTGAAAAACTTTAGTAAGGGAGGGAGTTGTTAAGAAATTCAAAATGGTTGTTGGAATAAATTAGAATAGGGTTAGGGTTAAGAGGAGTGGCCGCCATCCTTAGCTCCCCACCAAGGCGGCTTCGGACGCCCACGCCGTCTGGGGGAAAAAAAAAAAAAAAAAAAAAAAATCTAAATTTGGAATCTGATCGCTCCGTCTGATCAGTCGGCCCGACCAATCAGACGGAGAGATCGGATTCCAATTTTAGATTTTTTTTTTTTTTTTTTTTTTTTTTTTTCCCCTTAAATTCCGGTCGGGCCGTCCGACCGATCGGTCGGCCGCGATAAGTCCAATGGTAGGAAGCTGCGGCAATTGATCGGACGGCTATTGAGCTACCGGTCGGCATGCCGGTCCACCCGGGTCGGGCCGGTCGGCAGGCCGGTCGCCCGGGCTGACGGCCATCCTAGAGGCTGGTCGCTCCATTTACCTTAAGTAAAAAGTCCAAAATCTCTAAGTCACGGACGCTCCCTTAACCCCCTGCGGACGTCCGGACGTCCGGACGCCGTGACAACCCTGATCATTACAGCGCCTTTTTATTTTGAAAAAAGTCTGTTATATTGATAAAAAGTGCTTTTTTTTTAGAATACTTCTCTCTATATTGATAAACTTTGGTTATTTGGTAATGTATTTGGCTTGGTGGAGTCTAAAGGCGGGCGTATTACTCTAAGTTGTATTTACCATTTTGTGTATATATTCCCATTATAATGAATTACGTGTTCATTCCATAACTCCTCAAATAATAATTATTCAAAAGTTTTTACATTGTCGTGAATAATGTAGGGCTGACGTCATCGCTTCTCACCTTATAAAACTTGAAGCCAATTTTCCCCTGATTAAGATGTAAAGTTTTTTACACATTTCGCTTCCGGTTATGGAATCGCGAGAATAGATACACCGATGCATTGAAATTGGAGTTGAACGAGTTATATCAAAATTAGGACTGACGTCATTGTAAGAGGCAAGCATGGCTTTAATTACATAGTATTGACATACTTAGAGTGATACTTGAAGCACTTAGTGTAGGTTAAGCTATAAACAATAATCATGATAAGTAAAAGTATATTGAAAAACACATGTAGATAGTATATAAGTAATAGATCAAGGAATACTACGAATATATGGCGCTATCATGTCCAGTACCTATTAGAAAAAAAATCACAAACTACTTTGAAGGTGTAGCACCATTAAAGTGTTGGTCACACTCATCAGCCTCAAAGTCTATAAACTTAAGTACACTATCGCTGAAGCGTGGACGTGTACTGTCAGACAGATTGGGAGATGGAGCTCGAACAAACTCTTATGCAAGACGCTCGACATAGAAAGGTTGGGTGAATGTTGAAGGAGGGCTATTGTAGAGATGAGCGTTGCGAGTCAATCGCTCTTTCAGACCTGAGATCCTAAAAGTACAAAGAAAGTCAATACTACAGATTTGTAAGTGCGTAATTTAAAATCGAGAAAGATAATAGAAGATGGTATTCTGCACCAATGAACTTTCGTGGCTTCTTCATGACCGGTTCGTCAGAGTCGTAATCTGCGGGAGGGGCTGATTCTCTACTTTCTTCACCAGCGGGAGGACCATTCTTGTAATCTGCTAGTACACCATCAAAGATTTCTTCATCAGGTTCCATAGCGATCAAGTGTCCGTTTGATCGCGCGCAAGCAATTACAGATGCACCTAGAAATTCAGAAGCCCACGTTAGAAATGCAAAATGTATAAACAAATTCTAATGTAGTATTTACGGGAACATTACATGTACTTGCGCTCTAGTCGTAGACAATTATTCCATCGTCTGTGAGGCAATCCACGAAGCATTGAATGAAAGAGGTGTCCTTCTCTCGTGAGCCTCGTCATGGCGTACCATCCGGACGATAACGCAATGTTTCTTTGTCTGCAAAGTTACAGAGGTGGTCTTCTTCATCAAGTATGATTGCCACACCTGCGTATGTGTGTGCCACTTGCCGAGTTTGGAACCTCGGAAAAAACTCTTTACGAACATAAACTTTAATATGGAAGCAATGAGTCTGCAAAACACAAGTATAGATACATTAACATAGAAGCATAGAAGGCAATAATCATGAATTGTGAAATTGGAAACTAGAATTTGCTCCGTACCTCTTTCGGTTTAGGTACGGTAGAGGCCATAGGGTGGGGATTATATCTACACCCGTCTCGAACAACACAAAAATTATATGTATGCGACTCAAAATCAAGAGTACGCTTGATTCTACGACATTTTGGATGCATTAGAAGAATGGCTCCAATGTTCGTCAAATGATATGCGGCAAAGAAGAAGAGGCTCTCAAAGTAGTTTTTGTCACTCCGGTTCCAGGATGGAATTTTTGTTGGAGACACACCCGGTACAGGCAAGTTCTCGGGAGCGTCTGCAAAAATGAGATCAATCCCAGGATGCTTGGAATTATACTCCATCTCTGTACACGGGTACTTTCGGTCTTTTCCAATTTGAGATACAAGCCAATAATTAGATAGAGGCTAATAGATTTACAAGTACGAAACGTAAGTAGGGAGATCATAAATAACAAATGTACAAAATAGTACCTTCTTGATGTGTTGGACGATATCGAGAATTTGCGAATCCCAGTTTCCAGTCTTCAACGAGTGATGTCTTCTTCTGGACCCGGAATGTCTTGTGCGAGGAGAGCACTTTCTTCGGATTCTTCTTCAAGATCTACTACAGGCTACGGAACAGCGTTGCGTCGCTTCTTGTTGGCCCGAGGTTTGGGCTGTGCAGCTTCTGAAGGAGGTGAAGAGAGTGGGGCAGGTGCGCCAGGCAAAATCGAGAAATCTCCGTCGTCGATCGTCGTCTATCTCCATCGGTCCGATGCCAGTAGCGCTTGTACCGAGGTTTTGGAGAAGATGCTTCTCTTCCTTATGCACGTAGTTTTTGTGGCACTCAAGGAACCAACCTCCGGTCAACAACTGTGAGGTACTAAACGGCCTCTGCTGGGTTTCTAAGAAAATGTTGCTAGGATCGTTTGTGATAGAAACGTCTTCAAACTCTATTGGAATGGACCAAGAAGCTAATGCTCCTTTGGCAACCAATTCCTGTTTCAAGTACGTATAGTCAAGCGAACATAATAAAATCACTTAATTCATGAGTTCGTACAAAGTTTGATAGAAGTGATTAGTAAATTGAATGCGTACCGGAATATCAGTCGTTTTATGGTAGCTTTTCCACCACTAATCTTCTGAATATTTGAGCTCTTGATAAACCTTGGGCTCGCATTAGGAGAGAGGTAGTTGCCGAAAGCCTTCTCCCATAAGAGCAACCTCCATTTCTCGACAAAGGCAGGTGACTTAAGAACAACACTTGACCACTCAATGTTGAGATTGCCATCTTCCACAAGTTGTTGCAATTTGCTTGTAAGAGATTGTTCCAGTTGAAAAAGAAGAGATTTGGTTAGAAATTTAAACAATTGTGACGACAAAAATATTATAGACACTTTGATAATCTGCAAGTTACTTGTGCCCAAAGAGAGGCCTGATGCAGAAACGCAACCAGAGTTGTATCTTTCATTGGACGATCTTCTGGAAAGTGGACAAATCGACGAACTACGTTTGTTGCGTTCCACCATTGCATCCACTTTTCTTTGAAATCGAGATTAACATTGGTAGTGGCAATCATGTGTAGGCGATCGATTGTGATATCCGATTTGTGGTTTTCGCTACAGTGAGAATATATCTGCGCATGAAACAGATAGACAAATTCCATATGAGTTATAGAACTAAATGACGAATAGGCTCATAACGAAAGTCAGTAGTCAGTGTTGTATACCTCTTTCGCAAAAACTTTCCCAAGTTTGTGATTGGCGACAGCAACTATCTTGTCGAAATTCTTGCTACGAATGGACCTGAGTTCTGCTTTGATTGCGTTATCTATGGCACTCCATACTCCGGGTCCAGTTTGTTTATCCTTCGGGACACTGGCGTAGTAAGTCGTTTTAGCGTCATCGGATGCCTTCGCTAATCTCCTCTATACACATTTTAAAATGTAAGAAGATATGAAGAACCATATAGAAAAAATCACAGTGAAGCACATACCACAGAACTTACCGCATATAAGAATTTAAAGAAGACGTCAATTGTAAGAGGATACTAAGTTTCCTTTTTTGCTTTGGCGTTCTTGCATATTCTGTAATCCTCCAGAGATCCTTAAAATCCTCAAATTTCAGTTTACCGAACTTCCTCATGTGCTGTAATTTTGCACAGAAACCGTCTTCGACATGATCATGTACAGTAACCTGCACAGCGGGATCAAACACGAGAAACATTGTAGTTTAAAAGAATACAATTGAAATTGATTCGGAAAAGTTTCACAATTACTCACCAATTTCTGTTGTTCATATGTGAACCGCCGGAACGGTTCACGCTTCTAAGAAACACAATTTATAAGCGTTAGTCTGATATTTTCTCGTTCAAATTCCCTAAGTGGGACACTTAGGCTAATTCTTCCGGTTTCCGGAAAATCCACGATAATTGGAAGGGTCTTGCCTAAATGGCCCGGCATTTGTTTAGCTTATTCTAAATTAGTAATATTAAATTGCGTCAAATTTTCATGACAAGTTTTGGCTTATGTTTTATGACTTCATCATTATTCATAATTGCTCAAGATTCCTCCTATTTAATAAACTAGGGAATTAGTAAACCCTGCGGATGAACTGCCGGATGAACAAAGTTTCATCCATTTGGAACGGATGAAACTCTACCTCATCCAAGGGTCCAACTTGGGAGTGAGAGTGGAAGTTAGGGTTTTAGTTTTTTGGCGAGTGTGTGCGTGCTAGGGGAGATCTAGCATGAGTTTTGAGTCATGTTGCGTGTGGTGTTTTTTGTGGTGGAAGTGTGTGTATGATTGTAGTGGGGAGAGTGTGTACTAGGGGAAATCTAGGTGGTGGTTGTGTGGTATTGTTGATAGGTGTGTGGGATGACTGTGTGAGTGTTAGGAGAGAAGGAGGGCGATCCGGCAACGTCGCAGGCCGGAAGGAGAGCAGGCGGCAGCATCAAGCCGCTGCAGAGCAGCAGCCAGGCCAGCATCGACACAGTATGGTAGTCGGAGGTCACCGCAGTTCAGCGGAGGGATTAGAGTGGTGGCCAGCAGCGGAACGCCGAAGGCCACCTCCGACGTAGGTCAGCTGTCAACGACGGAAACGACGGCGACCACGAGTACCAGCACCAGAGGAATCGGAGCCGGAAAGGACAGCGGCACGAGCAGATCACCAGCGATCCAGCAGCCGGAAGCACCGACAGCCACATCACGAGGCGACAAAGGCGATCACGCAGGTGAGGGACAACGCCGATCGGCAACATTGCCGGTACCGCCATGGCCAGCAGAATCGACTTCAAAGTTCGAAAGCCAGCACTGACGACACGTCCGACAATTCGGTGGTGCGGAAGGAGATCAGACAACAGCACGTGGCGAGGCGACGACGCCGAAGGTGAACGCCGGAGGAGCTGATCGACCGAGACTACGCCGACAGCCGGCAGCTTCGGCAAGCCGGGGAAGCCGCGAAGGACGGCGTAACACCGGCGGTTGAAGGCTGGAAGCCAGCACGTGGTCGGTACGGGAGGAGACGTCGTCACGGGCGATCAGAAGACCGGCAGCCGGAGCTCGTGGTTGCGTCACCATCGACATCGGCCGCAATGCATTATTGACCCGACAGCAGTCAGCACAAGCATGGCGACACCAAGGCGATCTAGTGTCGGAGCACGGTGGTGAAGCCGCCAGCCGCAACAGCGTTCGTCCGGATCCTGAACGGTTGAAATCCGTAGCCGAAGCAAGCAGGCCGGTGGCATTGACGAGGTCGGCGCCGGACAGCACTGGTGATCGCAGTGGCAGCAGCAGCGGCGGCCAAAATCGGGGTCGACATCGACGAAATCACCAGGGGCGCCCACCATTGCAGCAGCAATATCGTCGGCTACAATCGGGTCGACATCGACAATATCAGCGGGGCCATACCATTGAAACGGAAGCTGGGAGAACGACGGCCACAGCTTCACTGAAGCTATGTCACCTCCGTAATAATACGGAGGGTTGACATGGGATATTAGAGAGGGAGCTCCTCTCTCCCCCTTCCTCCTACTGAAAATGTATTCATACTTGCTTATTAGATTGTTTGTGTGAGTTTGTGAACTTCTATCTTAAAAATGGCAAGAGTAATTGCCCAAAAACATGTTGTTTGATTTAGTTCGTGTTGTGTACACTTGGTTTTTTATGGTTGTTTGTTGGGTTGATTCATGGTTGTGTCTTGCTGAATTGTTGTATTGAGGAGTTGGGTGTTAGTGTGTGCCACTTGTAAGGGTAGTGCGGAAGCGCTGCCCAATTTTAGGCTGAACTTATGAGTTTAGGTTAAAAGTTAGGAAATTGAGATCGGGCGTGTTACCCGCCACCACGGGTATCATCACCGAAGACTAGCAGCCACGGAGAGACCAGGGAATTAACAGCCACCACGGAGCTCGAGGCAGATGATACAATGACCAGAGGACCACGGGGATCGAGACCGCGGACGCAGGCAGTTAAGGCCGAAGAACAGCGCAGCTGCTTAGGTTTTATTATAAATAGAGATAGAGTTACAGAATAATTAGTTCCCTGTAGTGCACGAATGTAGTGATAGCCACGAGCGCATTGCCGCGATCTTTGTAACTCTTTTGGCACTCACGATTCAATGCAAACAGGACTTAGTCCAATTCTTCTCTAAACCCCGACTCTATTTGCACTCTTCCCCCCCTTCCGCCTCTATTCTAACTCCTAGTTCCTGCAACCAACCGCGGCACCGTGAGAGTCGTTGTGTCGAAGCAGTTGTGTCTCTGTGTGCAGTACATGGTCGGGAAACCACCCTCGCCAATCCGCCACTCGGAAGTCTGCGCCACCCCGAGTAATCACCGTGGCCGTGAAGTCACACCATAGACGAACGCCGCAGCGGGCTGTAACCCTGGAGCTGGTTCCGACGGAGCAATACCACGGCCTCGTTGGACAGACCCCCCGGCTGGGCTAATCACTTAGTGATTACGGCCGCGGGTCAACGGCTGCCACGACCTACCCGGACCCGCACTTAACCACGGTTGAAGCCCGCGAACCCGGTTCTTACCCTAATTATTGGTCTTCCCCTGCCTTCCCCGCACCTCGGGCACCTCCATACTTGTACTCCGGCTAACAGGGCGCGGAAGCGCTGCCCAAAGAGTCCCAATCAACCCTAAATTGTGTCTAAACTAAGGATTGCATGTTTAATCACTCATTGTCCTTCATGTGGTAAGAGGGTTACGTGCAAACTAAGAAGGAAGGGTTTTAACATAAGTTGGACCTAGATAAGAACTTAAATGATGTGCTAAAATTGTAAGGATAATTCAAAAGGGTATTGCTTGGAAGGCCAAATTGTGTTGCACTTCACCCCCACGGCCCGAACTTGTGGCTTAAAAAACCGGTCACTGGGATTTAGGCTCACATAATTGGTGCGTCTGCCGAGAGGGTTGGATGCTTTTGCTCTAAATTTTGTTTGTTTTTTGTCTACTCTTTAGGTATTCGATTTGAAGAAAAAAGACCAGATGACCATAAATAGTAAGCTGTGATTTCTTGCACAAATCCAAGTTTGATTGTCTTAGTCCTTGCTTAGTGGTTTGTGAGGTTTGGGTCTTCATTTCCTCATTGGTTGGTTGCTTGGACTTAACGGTGTTTAATTTGATTGAGTAATTAGTTTGAAGAAGCTTGCTTTGAAGTTTTGATTCATCTTTGGACTTGGTCCATTTGAGTGAATGCAAATTCCATCAATTTGAATCTAAACATATTGAATTGATTTTAATTAATTGGAAGCAAACTAGATTGAAGTGAATTGAATCACATTGAAGTGAATGGAATTGCATTGTAGTGATTTTGTGGTAGGTAGGCGCTTGTGGTTCTAACCTTCTTGTTAAGCCTTGTGTGGTGTGAAAGAAGAGGACTTGGAGCTTGAGGAGTCAAACAAAGAGAAATTGCTTGATAAATGTTTAATTTATGTTTGAATTTTGATTTGATTTGATTTTTGCTTCATTGTCTTGTGCTCACTTGGAGCATTGAAGTTCATTGCCTTGTGAATTAATTGATTTGGTGCATTGTGTAGGTGCACTCTTAGAGAGGGGAGGAGCAGATTATTATAGATAGCTATATTACTGTAGCCTTGGGTACTTCAAGGACAAAACAACGGTTTTCTTTAAAACCAAGTCCCATTTGCCTTGCTTATTGCATGTATGTGTGTGAATTATATGCAAGTTGACCGTGGTTTGGTTATGTAGCCAAGACCGGACGTGGTTTTTGTAACTCTATGTTGTTGAATTTTGTTGGAGGTGGGTAACTTAGTGAGCCGGCTGATCCAGACACGAAGTGGAGGTGTTGGCCATTTGGCCTAACCCACTTGTGTTGTAAATTGTGGGTGTTTCTGAAATTTTTTGTACCAAGGGAATTTTTTGGGTTGGCTTGTGTTACCGCTCAAATATTGAGCGTTAAGGGGGGTCTCCCCCTTGCCTATTGTAGTCTTGGAAGATAATAGGCAAATAACTATTTATAGCAATTTGCCCTCTCTCACAAGACGACCGGTGAGTGTTTTTAGCACTTCGTGCCCAACCCTAGTAGGAAGGGACACCGGCGTAGCCCCCTCGGGGGCGAAAGTGAATTGTTCTCACCATTTGGCTGAGGATTCACTTGTGATTAGGTTGCCAATTTTCCAACCGAAAGTAGAAGATCATCGTTGTTGGGTGACTTCTATTCGTGTGTAGTAGCTAATTCTTTTCTATAGGCTTTTGTATGTGGTGAGGTCGGGTTAATCACCGGCATGGCCATTTTTATCGTGTGAGATCGAGACCGTTGGCAGTGATGCCCTAATGGTCTTGAGAGGTTGTGTTTGCAGGTTGAACACACAGGTTGCCTATAATCGCGTCCATCGAGACTTTTGTGGTCCACCCTTTACTTTCCACTTAATCATTTGGTTAAATCATTTGTAAACCTCTCGTGGGCCCGGAAGCCCAATTGGGAAATTGGGAAGTGGGTCGGGTAAAGCCGCCCATTCAAGAACCGGCACGGGGTTCTTGAGTGGTTACCACTCCCAAGACGTGCACCATCACGGTAAGGGGCGGAGGGCCATTTGTATTCACTTGTGGTAAAAACCTTGTGTTAAAAGTTAATTCACCAAGCCTAACTGAGGGTTCTCCTATGCTGTTCAGTTTTTCATTGGTCATTTAAAAGTCCTTAGAGGTCCCGGTTGCTTGATTTAAGTTCAAATCTAGCTTAATAACGTCTTGGTGTTTTTTAGGCTTCGTAATTCATATTGGTTTAATCAAAGGGCAAAGGAATTTAGGGGCTTAGTAAATGTCTAACTGGTAAAAGTACTTGTGACCTTGTATGGTAAAAACCACATTGATCCGGGACCAATACTTCTCGCCCATGGGGGAAATATTTGTAGGGGATATGATAGTGTTGAGGCGTACTTGATATTGGGAGCACAACCCGGTATCTTGATCATTATATCCCTTCGTGCTTATCAACCACTAAGGCACCGTGGGCTAAAGGCTCCGACCCTCCCCCGCTAAATGCAGTACGTGCACGGTGATTAGGGGGAATACGGTAAAAGGCCGAGTAGGGGTACAAGGCTACTGTTTCCCCCCCTTAGTCTTTGGGTACTCTTGGAAGAGGGTTTTTGCGGGCCCCGCTGATGATTGAGGTTTTTACCATGCAAATTACTAGTTTAACTTCACCGTGTGATTATATTTGCTCAAGCGGGATGGAAGTTCACACTTAGAGGTTGTCTTCGCGGTCCATTAGTGGGACCTATCGATTAGCTTAGTCCAAAAAGGCCGTGTTTTCCACCTACTAGTTAGTAGTGTGGTTCGTTTCCCCAAGCTTACAAACTACCTTGGTTAAATTCTCATTGATTGGGTGACATTGGCATTAAATTCTCCTGCAGTCAAAATTCAATGACGACCGAAGGAGTAATTACCAATGGTAACCCTCCAATCGGGAAGATCGTACCGTAATTCACCACCGCATAGGGGTGCTCAAGGTAGATTTAGTCAATTAGAAGAAGTCCAACCCAAGGATTTGGAGGGTGGGACTTTAGAGCTAGAAAACTCCTCGGTTCCGATGGTCCCGATTGTTCCTATTCCCATGGCGCAACCGTTCAACCCAGGCGTCCCGGTACCCCCAGTTGTCCCGGTTGCTCCTATACCCGTAGCACAACCGCCTGACCGATGATGGGCCCAAGAGGGCTTCCAAAAGTGATGCCCGTGGACTTAGCGCCACGGGGTATGCCCATGCACCTTCCGAAGTTCTTCGGGATGGCTCTCGAGGACCCCTCCAATCATATTGAGAGTTAAATTGAAACCCTCGTGACCAATGTCATTCCCGAAGAAGACTATTGGTTGGAGTGGTTTTCCACCACATTAGAGGGGGCGGCATATGAGAGGTACTGCTCACACACCCCCGGAACGTTTGTGGATTGGCCAACCATACAAACGGCCTTTTTGAGGCAATTTAGGCCCGAGACCGGGCAACAAAATGCCTTGGTAGCTCTCACGGAGATAAGGCAAGGGCCCACCGGGAGAATCACGGAGTACATACGCCGGTTTAATACGGTGGTAATAAGGTTCGTGGGAAACCACTTGACCGATGACACCATCCGGTATTACTTCATCCAAGGATTCAACAAACAATCCACAATTCGGGATGTGTTGAACTCCATGCCCCGAACGGTGGGTGATGCCCAAACCGTTGCCCACCGAGTCGAGAGCATAGAGAAGGAGAATAACCGAATGTGGGCCCGATCGGTGGCCCCGGTTCCTTCATTTATCCTCACTCACAACAAACCCCCTCATAGGGAGGGTCAAACTCCGGGGGAGTCATCTAGGCCTATGGCACCATATACCTCCGGGTATGTTCAATCCACCCCCCTTGATTCAAGGCCACCGGCTCCTCAACTTCAATGGCACCCTCTACCGGAACCTGCTAAGGTGGACCGGTTGGCGTAATTGGAGGAACGGTTTAAAAAGGCCAATTATGATCTTAAGGTGGATATGATCAACACCATCAAGTCTCTAGGGGACCAATTGACCATGGCCATTAATGCTAAAAGTATGAATGCACCACCACTTGTAAGTGAAACCGGGGTACACCTGTCTAACCTTTGGTGCACAAATTGCCGGCAATTTGGTCATACCCCCCGATTTTGCCCAAGTCCACCTAATCCAAGCCCTTATGTCCCACCACATAGCCGGCCTACACCGCCCAAACCACCCGGGGGTAATCCACCATTATTAAAGGGGACACCGTGTCCTACATGTGGGCGATTACACCCCATAGGTCCGAGAAAGTGTTGGGAGGGAGACCAGTGAGGTGTGTGACAATTGTGGGGACAACCACCCCACCGAGAGGTGTTTCCGCCAAAAAAAGGCAAGGCCGGAAATCGTTCCGAGGGGTTCAAATACCCCAACCCCCGCCCAAGGCTTTTTCTATGACAAGCCAGCGCAAGGGTACTTTGTACAAACATACCCGACTCCATGGTATCCAATGGCCCCTACTAGTTATGCTCCACCACCGCCGGACCAAAACCAAGGTGTGCAGCCAAGTAACCCCCAAGCCCAATATTACATGGGGATGCAACCGGTCCCCCCTAGTGCTCAACCGCTGGCGGTATATGTCGGATGCCATGTATTCACTTTATCTTCCCTTACACGTTTATTAGTGTAAAACCCGTGTTTAGGTGACTCGTGTATCGTTCCAGGGATTCGGTGAAGTGATCAAGACAAGTAGTGCCAAAACACCCAACCACCAGACGTTTCTAGTCCCAACTTATGTTTTAGCCTTGCATGGCAAGGGTATCCCTTTGCAGGAGGGGATGCACAAAAACTCTTTCCCTTATGTTTACCGTGGCGGAAACTTCCACACTTAGACTCTTTTCTTACAAACGCCCAATTAGGCACACATTACGTCCTCACAACTAATCCGTCCTAGCCGTCCGAATTAGCAGGTCACGCAGGCCGTCCTGGTTACCCTATTACACTTACTACAATGACAGACTCCAAGAGCTCCGAATCTGGCTAGAAGACGTCTACACGTATTCCGGTCACGTACTGTGCTTGATCCGTCCTCTGAGACTACAGAGGAACCCAAGTCCGTGGCAGCTGGAGGTCGGATTGGAATCCGGCCTCGCACACTCTACTCGCAGACCCTCCCAGACCGTAAAGTGTTTACCACAGCAGTCTCCCTCTCTCAGACACCTAGGCCAGTTCAAGACACAAGGCACTCAAGAATACGCCCAACCCGACCTCAACTCCACAGAAACGATCTAACAAAGAATCCGGATTCCTAACTCCCAACTCACAACCCAGATACGGTAGATACGACTTTCTAAGCACTCAACCAAAAAGGAGACAGAGAAATGATCACACCGAATATGCGCATAAGAAGGTTGGATTAACACTTAAGCAAGGAATGTTTTAGGTGACAAAGCTTCCACCTATAAGTACTTCTAAGTCAACGACTTAGTAACCTAACTGGATTGCGGCGCTGGCCTACAAGGCCTACTCCTCAAAAAGTGGCACGTCCCCAAAAAGATATTCTAACTGTCTTTGGCCGGATTCCAGTCCGGCTTCCTAACCCTGGCCGACCTCTAACTGCCGACCTACATCTTCTTCCGCGAACTAACTCCGTGCTTCGGCCGCTTTAGTGGCGAGGCTGCGATCCGTCCTGCCTTGACCCTCTTGCCTGTATCTGTTATCATGTACTCGTCCTCGCTTGCGTCCTCGTCCGTGTCGTCCCCGCTCTTCAATTCTTCTTCCTTTGAATGCTGGAGGCTGAAGTCGTGAAGTTTCTGGGCTCCCGGATGTCGGACCCCGTTTTTTCGATTTTTGGCCATTAAGTTCTAATGCGCATTAAGAATAAGTATAGTGTCTAGAATCCGACCTATGTATTTGCTAAGCCGTATACTATAAGGCAATTACGTTTTTACAAATAAACGAATTAGTTAAAACCTAGTTTGTGTTAAGAAGGACGGATTTGCCAATCCGTACTCTGTCCCCGTACGGCTAGGACGTGCTGTCAGAGGACGGATTAGAAGTTATGATGGTAGGTGAAGGACGGAGTGGCAAAGAATTTAATAATGGCGAGAAATCTAGAAGGCGACTCCGTACGGAGAGGACAATGATGGCGGCGGACCATGTCATGATGGTCGGACTTAACTCCGGCCCCCTCGATAAAAGGCCACCCGTCCGCCCTTGTCGTCACCTGCCTCCTCGCTTTCTGCGCCCTTTGTCGTCTTGCGCTCCTGCCCTCCGTCTTCCGCTTTCCGTCCTTAGCTCCGATCCGGCCCACTGGCCGATCTCAGCCCGGCGACTTTGTATTTCCTCTCGCACTTCTTTCCCATGGCAGGAACGGCGTCCACTTCCGCTCAGGAGCAAGAGGAGCTAAAGATCTCCATCAAGCTCGTGTCGCCATGTATTCCGATCGAGGAGGATGAGAAGAAGTCCTTGACGGAAGACCTCGAGATGATGGGCTTAGCAGGCCTGCTGGATACGCCCTGGGGTTTGCGCGACGCGGAGATGGTGCGCGAGATCAAGGTCGGCGCGCCAAACCAGTTCGAGGGGACGGTTAGAGGGAAGCCGGCTTCCTGGACGGCCGACCACTGGAGAGCTGTTTACGGCTTGACCGTAAACAACGGAGTAGGGTTGTGCGGCCGGAAACACAAATGGGCGAAGAAGGCGTTCCACGGGGATCCGCACAAGAACAACGGCTACTCGATAGAAGATTGCAAGAATCCGAGGGAGCGCGCCATCATCAAATTCTTGGCGCCGATCATCCACGGAGAAAAGCCGCACCGCATCACCGTAAGGCTGGCCAACACCGTCCTGGGGTCCTTGCGCGGCGAACGGGAGGTAGACTGGGGGATGATCATCCGCGACTTGGTCGCCCGGCTCGCGGCGAACGTAGGTAAAACCCGTCCTAGCCCTATTACTCCTTTTCTTTACCACCTGTACAAGAAGGAGGAGGTGCTGACGGAGGAGGAGGAGTCGAACTATGAAATCGCGCTGTCGTCGCAAAACAACGGCGTGTTCGAGTCGGAGGAGAGCGCGGATAGCAAGGCCGTGTACTCGGACGAGGAGGAGGACGAGGTCGGATCAGATCATGGGGACGTCCCACGGGACGCGCCAGAAGAGCCAGCTCCGGAGGCAACCCCACCGCGGACGGGTCCAGAGGTAATTATCCTTCCGTCCCCGTCCCCTCCCACGAACCCGACCGAGGCCGGAACGCAGATCGAGGAGGACGGCCTTCGAGGCGGTGGATGAAGGGGAATTTACGGCCGATTGGGAGAACCCCATGAATCGAACGACCCCGACTTCCCCACCTCTCGGTCCGTCCGCCAATCACCCGGATCCCATGAGGCGAGCATGGCACCACTTCACGGAAGCCGGTGCGTATTTTTTTACCAAGGACTGCTTGGCAAAACTATGCCAAGAATTTGGAGTGAAGACGTTCTTTGGAGGTCAAAAGAAGTGGGAATCAAGCCGGACGCGGAGCGATTTCGGCGAGATGGAGAAGCAAGTGACCAAGCCGATCCTGGAGAATAGACGTCTTCGCGAGACGGTCGGAAGAAGGGAGGAGGAACTCCTGGTCGGAAGGCAGGCCGTAATCACGGCAAACGAGCAGTCGTAAAGCTCGTCGAAATCTGCGAGGTTCCGGCCGATGTATCGCTGGAAGCGCGAACCTGTTCGAGGCCGGAATCCTGGAGTCGGAAGTATTCAAGGCGGAGACCTTCAAGAAGTTCCTCTTGGCGGCGAAGACGTACGCCACGAAGGTTGAGAAGAGCAACGCCGAGGTCAAGGTCTTTGCCGACGCCGTCCGGGAGAAGAGATGAAGGAGGTAGTCATGCCGGCCTTCGCTTCTACTCCGGCCAAGACCCCGCGGCCGGATCCAGCAACACTACAAGGAGAATAGTATCCTAATTGACGAAATTTTGACAGAAACCTGCCAATTGTTCCGTCAATTAGGAGACCCCGATCGGTGACTCAATTGTGAATTCTATCATTCATTTGTCAATTTGGACGAAGTTCCACAATGCAAAAAAATTAAAAATTCGGAAATTTTGAGGAAACATTTCTCTGCCCGGGCACGCCGGGCAGCAGCGTTGGCACAACAAAAAATAGCGCGGGCCCCATCAAGGGGGTAGCGAGGGCCCTACCGCGGGAAATGCGAGCCCTACCGGTGGAGGCTCACAAGTGGTATGTTAGGGGATTCGATCCCTTGACCTCATGGGTATAGTCCAAGTGACTAGCCAACTCACCTACTATCCAATTTCATGTCCGAAGATATGTTTTTTTTTTATATATATATGCTTTAAGTACAAGTACAGTAGACTTTGAATATTTTTCACGGTGTAAAAGAAAAAAAATTTCAAAATTTTTTTTTGAAATATTCTATGCAGGTATTTTTTATATGTATAAAAATTTCAATTTTTTTGAAATTTTTTTTTTTTTTATGCTAGGGCCTTTTTTACTACCGAGTAGACTTTGAATATTTTTCACGATGTAAAAAACTTTTTTTTTCAAAATTTTTTTGCACTATTTCATGCAGGTATTTTTCTATATGAAAACCAACCCAAGTGATTTTGTCCAAAACGGAGTCCGGATGAAGAAGTTATAGTTCTTCAAAGTTTTTGCCCTTCATGCAAAATGTCGTATTTTGGCATTTTGCATCAACTTTGAACGTTATGATCTCACAAATGGAGAAGATCCAACGGTTGAAAATTTCAGCGGTAGCTCAAAAACAAGTAAATTACAAGATCCTACGGTTAAAGTCTACAAAAAGTTTTAGCAATTCCATGCTTGTCGTAAATAAAAAAAATTGACAAGAAGTTGACTAGAATTTGACAAGAAGTTGACAAAAACATTAATAATGTCCAAAGTGACAGAGTTGGGCTGCGAGATGCTGACTTCGTCATTTCGGACATTTTTTTGTCAACTATTTGTCATCTCGGGCCCCATTTCCTTGTAGTGCAAGGACGGATGCTGGGCCCTCCAGTCCGACCGACACGAAGGGCAAGGCGAAGGTGAAGACGGAGACGGATGCACCAGCCTCAGCAGACTCTCCGGCTAAAAACACTCGCACCGCGAAGAGGAAGCTCACGGCCGAGGAATACGAGAAGTCTCCCAGGGCCCAGAAGCTTCACGACATCGGCCTCGAGCACTCCGAAGAGGAAGAATTGAAGAGCGGGGACGAGACCAACTCCAGCGAGGACGAGTACGTGATAACGGATACGGGCAAGAGAGTGAAGGCAGGACGTATCGCAGCGACGCCACTAAAGCGGCCGAAGCACGGTGTTAGTTCGCGAAGAAAGAGGTAGGACGTCTTAGAGACCGGCAGTCAGAGGACGGCCAGGGTTAGGAGGTCGGATTGGTATCCGTCCTAGGCCAGTATAGTGCTTTCTTTTTGGGAATGCGTGCCGCTTTTTGAGGAGTAGGCCTGGTAGGCCGGCACCGCAATCCAGTTAGGTATCTAAGTCGTTGACTTAGAAGTACTTATAGGTGGGAGTTTTGGCCACCTAAACATTCCTTGCCTGAGTGTTAATCGAACCTTCTTATGCGCATATTCGGTTTGATCATTTCCCTGTCTCCTTTTCAGTTGAGTGCTTGGAAAGCCGGATCTACCTTGTGTGTTGTGAGTTGGGAGTTAGGAATCCGGATTCTTTGTTAGATCGTTTCTGTGGAGTTGAAGTCGGGTTGGGCGTATTCTTGAGTGCCTTGTGTCTTGAACTGGTCTAGGCGTCTGAGAGAGGGAAACTGCTGTGGTAGACACTTACGGTCTGGGAGGTTCTGGGAGTAGAGTGTGTGAGGCCGGATTTCAATCCGACCTCCAGCTGCCACGGACTTGGGTTCCTCTGTAGTCTCAGAGGACGGATCAAGCGCAGTACGTGACCAGAATACGTGTAGACGTCTTCTAGCCGGATTCGGAGCTCTTGGAGTCTGTCATTGTAGTAAGGGTGATAGGGTAACCAGGACGGCCTGCGTGACCTGCTAGTTCGGACGGATAGGACGGATTAGTTGTGAGGACGTAATGTGTGCCTTAGTGTGTGTGTGTGTGAGTAAAGTCTAAGTGTGGAAGTTTCCGCCACGATAAAAATAAGGGAAAGAGTCTTTGTGCATCCCCTCTTGCAAAGGGATACCCTTGCCCTACAAGGCTAAAACATAAGTTGGGACTAGAAAATGTTTGTGGGTTTGGTTGTTTTAGCACTACTTGTCTTGATCACTTCACCGAATCCCTGGAATGATACACGAGTCACCTGAACACGGGCTTTACACCAATAAAAGTGTAAGGGAAGATAAAGTGAATACATGGCATCCGACACCGGAGACTTCTCGTATTCGTCGGACGTGAGCTTCCTCTTCGCGGTACGGGTGTTCTTGGCCGGAGAATCCGCTGGGACGGATGCACCTTCCTCCGTGTTCACTTTGGTCTTGCCCTTCGTGTCGGTCGGACTTGAGGGTCCAGCATCTGTCCTCTCCACGTTGACCGGATCCAGCCTCGGAGTCTTCACAGGCGTAGACGTGAAGGCCGGAGTTACCATCTCCTTCATCCGCTCTCGGACGGAGTCTAGCAATACCTTGACCTCGGCATTGCTCTTCTCAATCTTGGTGGCGTACGTCTTCGCTGCCAAAAGGAAGTTCCGGAAAGTCTCCGCCTTGAAGACTTCCGACTGCAGGATTCCGGCCTCGTACAGGTTGGCCTTTAGAAGCACCTCGGCCGGAGTCTCGCAAATCTCCACGAGTTTTACAACCTGCTCGTTAGCCGTCATCACGGCTTGCCGGCCGATCAGGAGTTCTTCCTCCCTTCTTCTTACCGTCTCCTGTAGACGCCTGTTGTCAAGTGTGAGCTTTGTCACTTGCTTCTCCATCTGCCGGAACTGCTCCTCTGTCGGCTTGGAGTCCCACTTCTGCTTCACCTCCAACAATGTCTGCACCCCAAACTCTTTGCACATCTGCGCAATTAGACTTTGGTAAAAGAAATACTGACACCGGACTTCCGTAAAGTGGTGCCATGCTCGTCTCATCGGGTCCGGATGGTTGGCGGACGGACTGAGGGGTGGAGGAAGTCGGGGGTCGTTCGGATTCATGGGGTTTACCCAGTCGGCCGTAACCTCTTCATCTTCCAAGGCCCTTCAAGCCTGTCCGCGCTCGGTCTGGGTTCCGGCCTCGGTCGGATTCCCAGGAGGGGACGGGGACGGAAGAATGATTACCTCCGGTCCCGTCCGCGGTGGGGTTTCCCCGCTGGCCGGCTCCTGTGGCCCATCCGGTTGGACGTCCCCATCGTCTGATCCGACCTCTTCTTCTTCGTCCTCGGAGTAGATGTCCATGCTGTCCGCGTCCTCCTCCGATTCGAACACGCCGTTGTTTTGGGATGACAGCGCTATCTCGTAGTTGGCCTCCTCTTCCTCCGTCAAGACTTCCTCCTTTTTGTATAAATGGTAAAGGAAGGAAGTGATCAGGCTAGGCCGGGTCTTACCCACGTTCTCCACGAGCCGGGCGACTAGGTCTCGGATGATGATGCCCCAGTCGACTTCCCGCTCTCCTCGTACGGACCCCAGGACGGTGTTGGCGAGCCGAACGGTGATCTGATGCGGCTTGTCCGCGCAGATGATCGGCGCTAGGAATTTGATCACCGCGCGCTCCCTTGGCTCCTAACAGTCGTCCACCAAATAGCCGTTATTCTTGTGCAGATTCCCGTGGAAAGTCGTCTTCGCCCACTTGTGTTTCCGGCCGCACAACCCTACTCCGCTGTTTACGACCAGGCCATAAACTGCCCTCTAGTGATCGGCCGTCCAGGAAGTCGGCTTCCCTCTGACCGTCCCCTCGAACTGGTTCAGCGCGCCGACCTTGATTTCGTGCACCATCTCCGCTTTGCGAAGTCCCCAGGGTGTGTCGAGCAGGCCGGAGAGACCCATCTTGTCGAGGTCCTCGGCTAAAAACTTCTTCTCCTCTTCATCGGCCGGAATGAACGGGAGTACCAGCTTGATCGATATCTTCAGCTCCTCCTGCGCCTGGGCGGAAGCGGAAGCTGATTCTGCCATCAGAAAGAAATGTGACAAAAAGTAACAAGTAGTAGGGCTGAGATCGGCCAGTGGGCCGGATCGGAAACTAAGGGACGGAAAAGAAATAGACGGAAGGCAGGGGCGCAAGAAGACGAGAGGGCAGGAAAGCGAGAAGGCAGGTGACAACAAGGGCGGACGGGTTGCTTTTTATAGAGAGAGTCGGATTTAAATCCGACCATCATGACCTGTCCCGCTGCCATCATTGCCCTCTCCGTACGGAGCCGCCTTCTGGATTGTTCGTCATTATTATATTTCCCGCCACTCTGTCCTCCAGCCGCCGTATTTACTCCCATTCCGGCTTCTGACAGCACGTCCTCGACGTTCGAGTGCGGAGTACGGGTTCGCGAACCCGTCCTTATTACTACAACTACATTCTAACTTTAATATTTATTTGTAAAAGCATATTTGCCTTATAGTATACGGCCTAGTACATACTTAGATCGGATTCTTAACACTATACTTATTCTTAATGCGCATTAAAACATATTGGTACAAAATTGAAAAAACAGGGTCCGACAGTATACGCCAACCCAATGGTCACCCAAGACGCCAGGATTAGCGTTGCACCTTCCGGTGGTCCTCCGACCACGGGGGTCATTCAACCCACGGCCCACCCTCCTATTCATCAAAGTATGCATTTAATCATACATGAGGGGGCGGACACCGTGGTTGCTAGGGTAATTGGGGAACCGGTTGAACACCATGTGGCGGTCTTGACACGGCAACAACGGGCCAATAATCCACCTCTTGATACAATATCCAGAGAGGGTAGTGACACGGAAGAGGAACCGGATATCCCGGCCGTGAAGGAGTTTTTGAGGGGTCAATGAATTAAATGAGTTCCCCCCGGACCCACTGCTGGACCAACCCTCAACGGAGGGCATCCAATTAGAACCTCTTGATGATGAGGTAGAGGACCTTTATCGGTTTGTAGAAACGGCGGAGTCCGGACACCGGATTCCCCTAGGGCCAGCGGCTCGGGGTACTCGGGTGTGTTCAACACGGCGGCGGATTATGACCTTTGGACGGATCTTTGCACCATTAGGGCTCATATATCCATAGCCCAACTTATCCGAGTAGCCCCCTCCTTAAGGAAGGAGTTCAAGGAACGGGCAACGATGCCCCGGAGACCTCGGAAGGTGGTGATGAGCGCTAAAATGTACACTAGCCCGTTGGTAGATGACGGTGCCTTCGAGATTGATGTCTCTATTTTGGATAGAATCATCCCGGGCGCCGTTGTTGACAACGGTAGTGGCATCAACGTCATGTCCTCCATCACGGTGGCTAAGCTAGGCTTGGATATTACCGGTCCTTCCCCTTACATTGTTAAGGTGGCGGACCAACGACCAATTACTCCACTTGGCAAAATCGCCAATTGCCACATGGAAGCCGGGGGGGAAGTCTACCCATTGACCTTCCATGTATTGAAGCTTGAGACTAGTAAGGCCGCTTATCCCGTCCTTTTAGGGAGAGATTGGTTGAGAAGGGCCAACGCCGACGAGCGTTGGTCCATCAACCAATCAACTTTGCAATTTGGTCCATCGGAACATCGATCGATGGTGACCATCGGGTGTCGGGTACCCACCTCCTTAGGAACACTTGGAGTAGTGCCTAAGACAATGCCATCCACCGATGGTGAACACGTGGACCTTATACACCTTACGTTGGTCCCGGGAATCAATTCCATTGATTTAGGGCCGATTAGAAACCTTGGGCCGGGACTTTATGATTGGGAGGATGATGGTGAGTTTGCCACATCGCTCCGGGATCATCCTGAGGACCTTGAACCAGGGTTGTCTTGCTAGACACAGACGGACGTCAGACAGACACGACATGTCAGACAGACATTGAGCCTCAGAATCTTTTTTTTACCCTGGATTTACCCTGTCCACGTTGCATCCTACGTGGCTGCCATATAGTGTGTACAGCTCAGCAATACGGTTTGCGACTGCGCCACGTAGGACTAAACCGGCCGTCGCGTCATCTAGACCGGCGGTCGCCTTGGCCGGACCGGCCGTCGCCTTCTCTGGACCGGCGGTCGCCTTAGCGACCGACGATCGCCTTAGCGATCGACGATCGCCCAAGTCGACCGACGATCGCCCAGGGTCGACCGACGATCGCCCATAAGCGACCGACGATCGCCCATTAGCGACCGACGTTCGCCCCTAGGCGACCGCCGATACAGTCGATGGGCGAACGTCGCTCAGTAGGGCGACCGCCGATCCAGGTGATGGGCGAACGTAGCTCATAGGGCGACCGGCGGTCTACCCTCCTCGAACGAAGCACATGAACTTTGAAGAGCCATAACTTTTTCATTCGGACTCTGTTTTTGACGAAATCACTTGGGTTGGGTCCCAAACTAAGTCTAGTTTATGTCGTAAAAATTGCAGACCCAAACAATTAAGTAAAAAAAATGGCATGCATTTTAGTGAAGGGAGTATTTGTTATTTGGGTTTTTAAACATTTGGCATGTTTTACCATTGCAAGCCTATTATGTGACATCAAAAAGGTTTTTGCATGATGTGTTTTAGACAAGTGTGATCTTTAGATGCATCCCACAATCTTTGTAGTTGGAAGTATTTTGATCCAGATAGTTTTAGTATTGGCTTTGCAATGATATTTCTAAGATGAAAAAAGTGAAAAAGTGGATGATTTTTGAAGAGATAGATCTCCTTCAACCATCGTTAGATTTTGAATTTTTATTTTAGAATGGGTTCCAATTAGAGTGTTGTATTGGTGATAGAAACCTCGATTCATTCGAAGGTATATTGAAGATAACGTATAATTTGAGTGCTAGGGATCTAGGTTTGGACTATATTAATTACTTTGTAAAATATTTGGCGGTTTTTATCATTATTGAATCATCTCTTCCCTCCTTTTATACACACACCCCATTTCAACAAATTTAATTAATACTAGGTATTTAAAAGAAACTACTTACCTTCATCTTATAGGCCAAAACTTTTAATCATGTTTCATATAAAATACATAGGAAAAAGTATAAATACTACTCTCCCTCTCTATTTCCCTATACACCTTACACTTCCCTATGGCTCGAATAGTAGTCTTGCAATGATAAAAAGCGCCAAATAGTTTACAAAACAATTAATATAGTCCATTATAGACCCCTTACACTCAAATTATACCTTATCTTCAATATATCTTGAATGGATCGAGGTTCCTATCACCAATACAAAGATTGTAATTGGAAACCATTCTAAAAATAAATTCAAAATCTAACAATGGTTGAAGGAGATCTATCTCTTCAAAAATCATCCACTTTTTCACTTTTTTCATCTTAGAAATATCATTGCAAAGCCAATACTAAAACTATCTGGATCAAAATACTTCCAACTACAAAGATTGTGGGATGCATCTAAAGATCACACTTGTCTAAAACACATCATGCAAAAACCTTTTTGATGTCACATAATAGGCTTGCAATGGTAAAACATGCCAAATGTTTAAAAACCCAAGAAACAAATACTCCCTTCACTAAAATGCATGCCATTTTTTCATACTTAATTGTATGAGTCTGCAATTTTTACCACATAAACTAGACTTAATTTGCGACCCAACCCAAGTCATTTCGTTAAAAACGGAGTCCGAATGAAAAAGTTATGGCTCTTCAAAGTTCATGTCCTTCGTTCGAAGAGGGTAGACCGCCGGTCGCCCTATGAGCTACGTTCGCCCATCACCTGGATCGGCGGTCGCCCTAGCGACCGACGTTCGCCCATCCGCTCTATCGGCGGTAGCCCCGTCAGGAGGGGTGCGCGGAGGCTCGCGGACACTTTCTCCTTCGGTGCTTGCCCATCACGTAGACCGCCGGTCGCCCTGTCAGCGTCATTCGCCCATCGACTGGATCGGCGGTCGCCCTAGCCACCGACGTTCGCCCAAGCGACCGACGTTCGCCCATCGACTGGATCGGCGGTCGCCCCATCAGGAGGGGGTGCGCGGAGGCTCGCGGACACTTTCTCCTTGAGTGCTTGCCCATCACGTAGACCGCCGGTCGCCCTGTCAGCGTCGTTCGCCCATCAACTGGATCGGCGGTCGCCCTAGCGACCGACGTTCGTGCATCCGCTGTATTGGCGGTCGCGCGATTTGGAGGTTTTGAATGAAGTTAACACCAAGTATCCTATACCATGCCAGGGTTGAATCAAATTAACACCAAGTATTTCCTTCCATGTAAATCCAAGTTCCATGTGGCTTCTTTCATGATTTAATATATTTAATACGGTTAGAGAAAATAATAAAACCACCTCCTCCCCCCTTTAGTATAACTTCCTCTATTACTTAGCATCCTACAAAGTCAAAGTAAATCATAACATGTAGATACGTTTCTCTTACGGGAAATTTTGTTCTTTCATAATTTTTATAAGGTATTTTTTAGTCAACACAAGTTTTAAAATCGTTATCCCTTTCCACAAATCTATTTTCCGTATATCATTCAATATTCTACTCATTCAAATGACTTACAAGTAAATGATGACCTATAGCTGACATATCCCCACGATTTTCTAAATAACACCATCATTTCCATAGGGTCATCATTAGGTAGTCTAAGGGTTTAAATTGTCCCCTTACCCCCTTTATGGATTTTTTCTTATTTTTAGTACAGGTTGTCCTATAATATTTTTGATGGTTCCATCATTTTTATATGATCCATATTACCTACACTAAATAGGTAGATTAGTGTTAGATACACTAATTTACATAAATAGGCTATAAGTTTTTACTATTAGTCAATATTTGTACCCTCTACAATGGTGAAGATGGGGATCCTTACATAGTATTGGAATCGATACTCTTGGTAAAAAATTTATCCCAAAAGTAAAAACTTGTAGCAGTTTCAAATCTTATAAAAATCTAACACTAATGTACCTATTTAGTGTAGTCCAAATGTTCAAATTACATTCCCCACTTTGTTTTCGTATGCATGTGCCCACACCGTCTACTTTCACATGACTATTTAATTTTTAGAAATTCGGGAAAAATACTTTCGTTCGTCCTGTGACCCTAAGATTTATACCATATTTTTTACACAATATGAATCACCTAGGAAAGTTATCAACACCCCTTCCACTCCCTTTTTGCTTATATATTTACATATGCCCCCGTGCTTCAAACCCCGCAATTCAAATATCCCCATATAAATTCAACCACATAGGCGATCGTCGGTTGCTCAGCGATCACGGTCCAAGCAAAGTATAAATACTACTCTCCCTCTCTATTTCCCTATACATCTTGGACTTCCCTATGGCTCAAATAGTAGCCTTGCAATAATAAGAACTGCCAAATATTCTATAAAGGTAATTAATACAGTCCAAACCTAGATCCCTAGCACTCAAATTATACGTTATCTTCAATATACCTTCGAATGAATCGAGGTTTCTATCACCAATAAAACACTCTAATTGGAACCCATTCTAAAATAAAAATTCAAAATCTAACGATGGTTGAAGGAGATCTATCTCTTCAAAAATCATCCACTTTTTCACTTTTTTCATCTTAGAAATATCATTGCAAAGCCAATACTAAAACTATCTGGATCAAAATACTTCCAACTACAAAGATTGTGGGATGCATCTAAAGATCACACTTGTCTAAAACACATCATGCAAAAACCTTTTTGATGTCACATAATAGGCTTGCAATGGTAAAACATGCCAAATGTTTAAAAACCCAAGAAACAAATACTCCCTTCACTAAAATGCATGCCATTTTTTTTTACTTAATTGTATGGGTCTGCAATTTTTACGACATAAACTAGACCTAGTTTGGGACCCAACCCAAGTGATTTCGTCAAAAACAGAGTCCGAATGAAAAAGTTATGGCTCTTCAAAGTTCATGTGCTTCGTTCGAAGAGGGTAGACCGCCGGTCGCCCTATAACATGCAATTAAGCAATTATGCACTTGGCCATTTAAAAGTGCACTTGAGGTACTACGACGGTCATTGTGTGCAAAAATGATTTTTAAAATTTTTCAACTTAAATTTTTTTATAAAGAAGTTGTTATGTAAAAATATTGCGTAATGTCAAAAGTGGTAATATAAGAAGTCTTTTAATGGCATTGCCAACGTATTTTTGTTATAAATTCCTATAAATAATATGATTATCTTTGTCCAAGGATATTTGAAATGTATATTATATGCTGCAAAAGTTTTGTGTAGATTGTAGTTTATATAATTCCTCGTTAGCAGAATGACGTAAGCACCAAATTGTTTACAAAACTAGGCATCAATGGACATTTGATAAAAATATATTCCATATTATACAATCTGACCATACAATGAAACTGAATCCATATGTCCATCGCAACAACTTGTCTACAAATCATCTTTGCGATCTTGTACTATCTAGTACATATATACATCTAGAAACACCTAGCATACACAAAACACTCGGATTACATACTAGTATTTGATGCTACCTACAACCGGTCATCGTCAATAGCTTCGGTTTGCATTACAATATATTCTAATATGTGAGCCTTCGGAGATTGGATAATGCAAATGTTGCTTGGAACCTGTATTCCAAATACATTGTGATTTCTCCTCCAACTAGGGCCAGTCATGACTCTTTCTGGTTCACAACATACAACAAAAACTCAAATATTAGTGAAACAGTAACCTCTAGATTAAAAAGTCTTCTATTAAAATCATTCAAATGTTTTGAATGTTTAATATTAGAAATTTTTCAAAAAAAACTTAAGATACAACAAAATTGTTTTCATGCAGCAATACAAACACCTTTGATCAGACATTCCTCAACTAAACACTTTATTTTGAATTCATTTTTTTGTTACATTTGGAGGATTCCTTGGAGGTAGCAAAAAAATATTTAAGAATAAAAAATATTTAAAAGGTTTTAAAAAATATTTAAAAGGTTTCAAATACAAGGTTGGTTGATTTCCTTCAAGGGGTGTGCATATGTACACCCCTGAAATATTCCTTGGAGGCAGCAAACAAACCAAAAAAATTAAAAAATATATATATAATTATAAAAAAAGTTTTTTAAAAAACGATTAATTTTTTAAAAAGTTGTTAGATTTTTTTCAAAAACGGATGGCTAATTTCCTCCAAGTGGCGTGCATACACACCTCAAGCATTCCCGGAGGCGAAGAAGAAAAAAAAAAAAAAAAAAAAGAAAAAAAAAAAAAAAAAAAGAAAGAAAGAAGAAGAGGATGGCTGATTTCCTCCAGGGGGGGGTGCGTACGCACACCCCTGGAGCATTCCCTGGAGAAGAAGGAAAAAAAAAAAAAAAAAAAAAAAAAAAAAAAAAAACTTTTTTTAGGGGTTTGTGGCGACGGAGGCGGCGACATCAGAGGTGCAGCTATGGGAGGGGAGAAGGAGGGTCGAGGGAGAGAGAAGGGAAAAGTGGTGCAGATGTCGGAGAGCATCCTCGCAGCAGTCTCCTTCCTCTCCCTCTCCCACATCCTCCACACCTACCGCCGCGCAAGACGCTCGCTTGACAAAATCGTTCGAGAGTCTCCCGAGGTGCAAACAGATTCCAAACGAAGCTCAAGTGCGTTTCATATCCTGGCATGGATGTTGCTCCCGACCTTTACAGTGGAAATCGCCACCGAGCATGGTGGTACCACGCACGTCGCGATCATTGTAAATGTACCTCACATCAACGTCATTCTCTCAGATCACCGCGGTCTTCTCGTGGCCGTACAAAACTTCGGTGTTCTCTTCATGTGTGTGCTCTTCCGGCTCATGTGCTCATTGCAAGTGCTTCGTCTCCGAGGATACTACAAGCTTCGGAAGAGCGGAGATGTTGCCACAATCTAGAAGGAGCACATGAAGATCCCGAACCGGTGACATGTTGCCCGACTTGCATCGTTGTTTTGATTCATTGCAAGGGGGTACCTACGCAGGGGTCGCACACCCCAGGAGCATTCCCTGCAGAAATCGGGCATCCTCCTTTTTTTCTTCTTTCTTCTTTTTTTTTTTTTTTTTTTTTTTTTTTTTTTTTTTTTTGTGTGTGCCTCCAGGGAATGCTCCAGGGGTGTGCGTACGCACCCCCCCTGGAGGAAATCAGCCATTTTTTAAAAATTTTTAATTTTTTAATTTTTTTAAAATTTTTTTAATTTTTTTCTCCTTCTCCACCAAGGAATGTGTGCACGCACACCCCTTGAAGGAAATCAACTACCCCTAGCTTAAAAAATTAAAAAATCAATAAATTTAAAAAGTAAAAAATCAAGAAATTAAAAAGAATTGTATTATTTTGCGAGACATAACAAGTATAAATTCAGTTTGAAGATTGTGCAACTATTGTTGATTTTTTAAAATGACTTAAAGTTAAAAATTGTTCTAGACTTTAGCAAGATATAATAAATATATTAGTTTAGAGATTTTGCAATTAACATGATTCACATGAAGTCATTTTAGGAAGTTTTAAATAAAATTTGAACATACCACAAAAGTAATAGAATTTACCGAGACATAGACCATTGTATTCGTGATTTTTTAACTAATGAACATCTTTCACATGAGGTTATTTTTAAATTTGAACAAGTAAAAATTACTATGTTAGACTATATTAATATTGACCATGATGATATTGTGTTTCAATGATATTGAGTTGTTACGGCTTGCACCACCACAACAAATTCTACAATTGACAAGGATTGGGAGAAGCACGGATGGTTTAATGATAGGATTGTTATGTTTGATTGATATATTTGAATTAGGTATCAAAAGTTTGGATATGATATTATACATGTTTGATTATAGTATTATCATTAATAGTTTGATTATGGTCTTTACTGTTATTACTTATTAGTTTCTTAAGTATGGTTATGAATTGTTTGTATAGATTTGCATATAATATAGAGCGAGATGCTCCATATTTTCTCGTTGAATAGTACATGTTGGCTTTATATCTCTTATAAAGTATATTAGTTTTATGAATGCCAAAAATAGTATATATAGAGCCATATGTATATGTACAACATGGAAGTTTACATGTGGTGCACAAAGTACTAAAACAAATGTTGGCAATCTTTGAACATGATAATTTGGCAATGTTCTCAAAGCAATAAAACATGATTTGGCAAAAGATTTATCATTAATCAATAGTATTTTTCATTAGTTCAAGTTTAGTGCATGCACATTATGCACAATCTTACGGAATTAGTGAAAATTATTCACTTATGTACACATTGAGAAACCAATATTCCATGATATTGTCACAAAAATATAGCAAAGAAAAAATTGGGATTTTTGGGATTTTTTTCCTTCCAAAAAACATTTCCGTTCAAAATCTTGTTGTTATTGAGTGCCAATTAGCGCACTTGGCCAAGTGCATAATTGCTTAATTGCATGTTCTATAAGCTACGTTCGCCCATCACCTGGATCGGCGGTCGCCCTACTGAGCGGCGTTCGCCTTTCAGCTGTATCGGCGGTCGCCCAGGGGCGAACGTCGGTCGCTCATGGGCGATCGTCGGTCGCTCATGGGCGATCGTCGGTCGCTAAGGCGACCGCCGGTCCAGGCAAAGTATAAATACTACTCTCCCTCTCTATTTCCCTATACATCTTGGACTTCTCTATGGCTCAAATAGTAGCCTTGCAATAATAAGAACTGCCAAATATTCTATAAAGTAATTAATATAGTCCAAACCTAGATCCCTAGCACTCAAATTATACGTTATCTTCAATATATCTTCGAATGAATCGAGGTTTCTATCACCAATACAACACTCTAATTGGAATCCATTCTAAAATGAAAATTCAAAATCTAACGATGGTTGAAGGAGATCTATCTCTTCAAAAATCATCCACTTTTTCACTTTTTTCATCGTAGAAATATAATTGCAAAGCCAATACTAAAACTATCTGGATCAAAATACTTCCAACTACAAAGATTGTGGGATGCATCTAAAGATCACACTTGTCTAAAACACATCATGCAAAAACCTTTTTGATGTCACATAATAGGCTTGCAATGGTAAAACATGCCAAATGTTTAAAAACCCAAGAAACAAATACTCCCTTCACTAAAATGCATGCCATTTTTTTTACTTAATTGTATGGGTCTGCAATTTTTACGACATAAACTAGACCTAATTTGGGACCCAACCCAAGTGATTTCGTCAAAATCAGAGTCCGAATGAAAAAGTTATGGCTCTTCAAAGTTCATGTCCTTCGTTTCTAGAGGGTAGA
Source organism: Bryum argenteum (assembly GCA_037043015.1). NCBI lineage: Eukaryota > Viridiplantae > Streptophyta > Bryopsida > Bryales > Bryaceae > Bryum > Bryum argenteum. Next base: position 30,899,351 of record CM073321.1, on the reverse strand, counting down.
CCGCCGGTCGCCCTATGAGCTACGTTCGCCCATCACCTGGATCGGCGGTCGCCCCAACAGGAGGGGTCCAGATTGGCTCGCGGACACTTTGTACTTGCCCCTAAGGTTGCCTAAAAGCGGTTGCCAGGGCGACCGCCGGTCTCCATACTGGACCGCCGGTCGCCTTCTCGCGGTTGCCAGGGCGATCGGCGATCGCAGTAGGCGACCGACGTTCGCCCCGGTGCGACCGTCAGTCGCCTAGCGAGGTCGCCCACCCGGGGTCGCCCACTGTGACGTGTATTTTGATTTTCCACGTCATTATCAACCCTACGCCACGTAGGAAAATAGCTTTTTACCTCAAGGTAAATCTCAGCAAGTTTTTTACTATGTAATTTTTGGTACGGTCGACATTTTCGTCGACTCGACGTCTAACAGACATGTCCAATACGACAAATCAGACAGACATTCCGAAAATTGTGTCTAATAAGACAACCCTGCCTTGAACCCCCGAGGGTACAATCGGTGAATGTCATCACTACCGTGAGAATTTAGGAAGAACCGGTAGGCCTATACCCCGGGGTAACAACCTTAGTTGATGAGGTTGACTATGAGGTGGTTTACAACCTCGAGATAGATGGGACCCAAAGCCTCGCTTTTGAAGGGCTAATGGAAGAGGAGGAAATACTCCCTCCTGCCCAGTGTTGTCTAATTAGACACTGTCGGACGTCAGACAGACACGACATGTCAGATAGAATCTACAGAATCTTTTTTTACATTGAGCCTCAGAATGTCTAATAGAATCTACAGAATCTTTTTTTTACAGAAAAGTAACCCTTGATTTACCCTGTCTACGTTGCATCCTATGTGGCTGCCACGTGGCCTATTCAACTCAGCAATACGCTGCGCGACTGCCCCACGTAGGATCGGACCGGCGGTCGTCTCGTCTGGACCGGCGGTCGCCTCGTCTGGACCGGCGGTCGCTTGAGCTACCGACGATCGCCCATGAGCGACCAACGATCGCCCATGAGCGACCGACGTTCGCCCCTGGGCGACTGGCGGTCTTGCTGGACCGGCGGTCGCCTATTTTCGCCCCTGGATCGGTGGTCGCCTAGGGTCGCCTTACACTGGAGGCTTCCCCCGAGTAGAATAAGTCAATTTGCTATCCAACAATATCCAAAATTCTTCCGTTCACGTCATCCAAACATAGATGAAGTTTTAAGAATTTAAGATGAAACAAATTACAGCAATCCACGAAGCCTTGAAGAAAAGGCTAACATCAACCATGAGGTTTGAAACTCATGTAACAAAAAATGTGGTGACATACATATGTGACTAGTGTAAAAGGGGAACATAATTATAAGAGTTGCAAAAATCTATTAAAACTGGAACAATATGTCAAAAAGTAGATTGTATATATTGCAAGTATAATTTGTGAATTACATGGCTAAATGAGCACTCAATGACGTGAGATGGTCATCCATAGGAGTCTATGAATTGCAAGAAGAAATAGTGATATTATAAACTAATTACTGTCCTCTCTAAATACAGACTCCGGTGGAAGCATATGATATGGTTTTCCCATCAAGCGGTTCACCCTCCCCACAGGTCATTCTCTTCTCCGATTCATGCCTGGTCAGTGATAACACTTTCGATAGGAATGATTCTCGCACCGTCAAATTCGGGAATAATTCTTCGTCGAATTCGTTTTGCACATCAATCAACTGGATGAGCTTGCCAACCGCATATGAATCTGATGCTATTGTGGTTGAATGTCGAAGTTCCTGGACGTTCAAATTTGTATCAGAACATTCTAGTCCATAAGTATAGAACATCTTGGGCGCCACCCACCATCGACATGCCATATCTTCATCCTTTTTCTTCTCCGTCTGGTATTCGTAACGTGAAGGCTGTTGTTCTACTATACGAGATGCCATCCCCCAGTGACACACTCCAATACAAATCTTGTCTTCTCCGACAGTTGGGAAATGCAATAGTATGTTTGAGGGGGATAGGTTGTTTTGAAGTACTCCTGTCTTATGCACCAGATTCATCATGTACACTAAACCCCAAGCTAACTCCATCCTATGACGACGGAAAAGGCTAATTCGGACAGCCTCTTGTGTAGTCGGACTCGAAATGTCCTTTAATTTTGACCAGTGAAGATGTTTGTCGCCGACCTTCCCATCCAACTTCAGCATTTTGTGTAGTGATCCTCCATTCCACCAATATGTGTAAGCCTCGAATGTTCTTGTATGCAACCCCCAAAACTTGATTATACCTGGATGATTCAAAGGACATATAAGAGCTTCTGCTGCAGTCTCTATCCTCCTCTTCTGAATATTCATATTCTTCGAAAGCTTTGCTACAAAATTGATTTGATCTGGAACGTGGTCTACTCCAACAATCCGCACCTTCCGCACCAGTCCATGGCCTCCCTCCATGTCGCGGGCTGATAGAGCTTTTATCCTAGCGTCTTGAGGAATCCACACCACTCTCAACCCTGTGTCTCGTTAAAATGTGGCTAGCAAAGCGGTTTTTTCCCATGCCATCCCTCCGCTTTTATTTTTGCTAAGCTTTTCGATTGAGTGTTGCGACCAATCCATCTTGCGTTTAAACTGGTCCTCCTCTTATGTTACCGCCTCTGTCCAAATTGCTTCTTCCACAACTCTTTTACATTGAAGATGCATTGTTCAATTGTATTCTCCATCCACAACTGGTACTGCGAATGATAATCCACATCTTGGAATTCTTCCGATTCCGCCATGACCTTCATAATTACCGCCTCCAATTTTTCCTTCAGTCTCTCTTTACCCGTGTTAACATTCTTCAAGTAGTTGTGCTCTAGGAATTGAGCCTCCATTTCCTCATACCAATCCAAGCATGCTTTTTCCGCAAACCTAGTACAATCTGATGTTGGGAATCCGGGAGCAACTTCTTTTTGGTGTCTCCTCTTCCTCCTATGGCCTCCGCTTCCACTAGGTTGTTGCATTCCAAGGTCAGGTGCAAATGCTTCGGGGGCATCAAGATCCCATGTTCGCTCTCCCTCCTGGTGCTTTTTGGATTTACTCATCGTTGAACTTCTTGAAAAAACCGGCAAAAAATCTCCCCCCTGCTATCAATGTGCACCAAACCCCAAAAACTCCTCAGACGACCCGGCAGTGCGCATTAACACGAGCGAGGACACAGGGCGGAGGAGAGTTCGGTAGCGGTTTGGGAAAAGTAATATCAAACCCGCGCGTTGGGGTTTATATATCCCTGGAGACCTGCGGTCGCCCTACAGTCGCCCACCGCCGGTCGCCCCACGTCCCGCTGTCGCGACAATTGGACCGGCGGTCGCCCCACCTCCCGCTGTCGCGATAGCTGCATCGGCGGTCGCCCCACCTCTTGCTGTCGCGACAGCTGTACCTACGGTCGTGCCCTCACTGAACCGCCGGTCGCCACGCAACGTTGTAGCACTATCTGGACCGACGGTCGCCTTGATTTTGTGATCGCCCCGGCGCGAGGTTGCCCTATATATTCCCCCATTGTATCTGAACTTCTTATTTGGGTTTACGGGCCTTGGGCGTTCTCTTACATACATTAAATTGGCTGCATGCTCGTTCCGGATAGGTAATAACTATTCGCCATTTTGGCTATTTCATCCATGGCTACTCCCGGGCAACTTAGGAAGGCAGAGAACGACAAGAAGAGGAAGAGGAGGGGCAACCCACAACGGAAAAGATTACACGTGCTTCAAAATCCGAATAAGCTTGCCTTTAGAGGTTGGGAAGATGAACTACATATGTGGATGATGGCCACTTGCGAATCGTTCGTTGAATGGTGTCACATTGACAAGAAATTCCCTCTGTCACGTCACCATTTTCATCGGCGCACCAACAAAGCAAATCTTAAGTTTTGCGATTGCCCAAACTTCAAACAACGATGCATTGAGGTTTACCAAGTCTTGTATGGCACACCATGTGTGGAGCGCAACGAGGTTCCCTTGTTTCTTGTTCGTGGAGTATACGCCGAGGTTGCTCTTGGTAAACGAGTGGATTGGACAACTGTCAAAGAGGGGAAGCATGTAACACGATCTTCAACGAGTGACATTCCGACAGGCATTCTAAGGTTCCCTGACGCTCCTAATGGTGGCGTGGGAGTGACAAGGTCTATTACCAAGGCTTTGGAAGAGGCTTCCTATCATAGCGCTACATTGGAAGGAAATGATGACTCAGATAGTTCACGGCCTCGTAAGGCGGTGCGTCAAGTACAGTGTGCTATTCCTCCGTCCAGCGTTGTGATTGATGCGGATCATCGTCGTGATTTACCTGGCCGCGTTCCTCATATAGGTGGCTCTCGCCCAACAATAGCAAGTAATCATACACCCGTAGTAGAGCCCCATGGTACTAGCATCTTACCATTGGAAGAACTTGACACATCTTCTGATTTCAAAGCTCTTTCGAAGAGAAAAGACGATGTCATAGCAAGATTGCAAGCAGATCTTGAAAAAACACGAGCAATGTATAAGGAGAAGGTGAAAGAAGGGGACCAGCTTTCCGTGGAATATGCACGCATGCGCGAGAAGATGCAAGAACTATCTCACCCATGTAACATTCCTGGAGATAAAGAGAAATTGGACATGGCGGATGTTGATAGAGTTGTCTTCAACCTTACAAAAGACTTGGCATTTGGAGAAATGTCACCGAAACGCCCTATATTGCGCCGTCCTGTGAAAGCTCAGCCATGTGTTGTTAATATGTCGAGCCTTGAACGAGAAGAAGATGTACGATGTGATTCTCAAGATTCTTTATCTTTACCGTTGTTCCCCCCTATTCGCAATCCCCCTTTCATGTCGTCTGATGGATACAACTCCTTACTAAAGGAAAAGCAACAACTGCAAGCTCGTTTGGAGCAGTTGTCAGCCACTTACTACCATTGGAAGGTGGCATGTATACTTTCGGTAGACAGAGGGAGACAAGTTGCAGCGGAGCTCGAGAAGATCGATACGAATTTTACTAGTGGAGCTGGTCGACGAACATTCATTATGACCTCGTGGCCGAGTGTGGATACATTGTTTGATAATCTTCCTATGATGGACATCAAGATGCAAGATGACACTTCTACAGAGGTTGTAGATTGGAGCAAGGCCGGGTGGAATTTCAAACACCACATGTCGGCACATGTTGATGTAGCATCCAGGACATTATTGTGGCCCAGCCCTCCGCAGTTTGTATTGGATCACTCTATGTATCCCATATGCCTAAATCCATTTGGACCTGAGGGTGGATGGGCTTTAGGCTCCTGTGTACATATGTATCATCCGCAGTATCTTTTAGTTCATTGTTTGACTCAAAGTCGCTGTGCTATATGCAAAGCGCCGATAATTACAATATTGTCAATCCATACACTCTAGCATAGCGTATGGTTTTAGCTATATAGGACTATATTTGATTATAGTATTATTGTATGATAGCTTTTCCAACAATGTATCTCATTTCCTATTGTACTACTTTTTGCACCGATTAAATCAATGGTATATATTTGGTTGACTCCTTTGCTTGTGGTCTATCGATTGTACTTTGTCAGCTTTTATTGTATCCTTCATCTTCATAGTCCATATAACCCACCCAACCCCTTGTACCAATACACATACACATACTCACGCATGATGAAAGGTAAAAACAAACTTCCATATATGAAGTGTATGCGAAAAAGTACATAGAAGAAATTACGTACACTTTCCCTACACCTAATTAACGTAAATTAAATTATCGTTTGATGAATGTTAGGGGTGTAAGTCCATCGTCTCTACGTTAAAAATCTTCAACTTTGTCCTTGCCCTTTGAAAAATGTGATTGTTGCGGTTCCAAATCAACGTCGATTGCGTTTATGTTGATGTCAACTTTTGCGTTATTTTTACGATGAGCCTACTGTGCCCATGCGTCCTCGAATCGAGCATTCTCCTCTGCTACACGTAGTTGCTTCGCGAGTTTTACATTCTAGTCTTCACTCCATTTCAACAGCCTCTTTAATTTGTCAACTTCCTCTGGAGTCTTGCCATACTTACTCGCAAATTCCAAATTACAAATGCGTAGCATCTCTTTATCTACCTCTAGAGCAATAGATTCTTCAAGATCCGTCAACCGATCCCTCTCCTCAACTAGGACCTCTTCCAGGTAAGTATGTTTCGCTGTCCCGAACTCTTCGAAGTCTTCTATGGAGAGGTTGTTTGAATGTTTCTTCTCCAGAAACTTCTCACGAGCCTCTTTTCGTAGCACAAATGTGGTCTCCCTGGGACGTTGCTAGTATGCGAGCATAGAGCGTTGAGCGGAGAGCAGTGAGCGGAGATTTTTTATTATTAATAAAACAAATATTAAAAATAAAAATAAAAATAATAAAATGAGAATATTCTTGAGAATATTCGTATATTCCTGACCCATGACTATGGAACTTGGTACCCATTACCGTGGAACTTAGGATAGTATAATTCAAGATTGATGGCGATATTCGTTACATTGACGGCAATTTGAAGACTCATATTTTATCCATGGATAAAGAAAAATTGTTCTACATGTTCAATACTGAATCTTTTTGATAATTTGAGGCTTTTACATATCAATATATATGAATACCATTGTTTCCCAAAGGTTGCATTCAAGTATTATCTTCGACTTGGTAATAAATCCAATAGACCTAAAATATCCTTATAGTCTCAAAGTGCTCCCATTGTCTCAACGTAACAAATGTTGCCATATTGGGTGGTGAAAACACATATACTACAATAATATATATATATATATATATATATTATTGTAGTATATGATACTCACAAAGTGGTAGATATTTTGTATTACATAACGTATGTAGTGTACGTCAATACATCTATATATCTATATATAGTAATCATGTAAGTGTGGTGATCTAAGATGTAACATGGTCTAGAAGTCCGCTCTCAATGATCTTCTTCACCTCGTTGAAACTGAGGGTAGGAGCATGCATAAAGAGGTCCACGTCAACATCTAGATTGCACATCGACATCATGATTTAGTACATGTGCTTACAATTTTTATACGGATGTCCTTTTCTCCCTAAGGTGACTAGAGTATCCTTGAACGCTGGGCATGTGCATGCTGGGTTTGAACTAATTGTGATATGGTAAACTGACTCGGTCGGCGCCGGTTTAGACCGCAACGTAACAGTGCATCCAAGAGCGGGTTGAGGTATCATGGTCACCTTCAGAATGGTTGCTTCCATAGCCTGGGCAGAATAAACGTTCTTCATATACTTTGAGCTAGCACTATGGATGAGACGACGAAGGGTCTTAGAGTTTCGCCTCTTAGGAAAAACATCAGCATCGTCTGGCACTGGAATGTGAGACAAATCCTTTGGCAATGCAGTATTAGAAAACGTGCGGTTGATAGGAAGCTGTTCCTTTTGAGGGAGTTGAAATCCCGCATTCCTCAAAGCAGCTATCTCAGTACGTGTGAGCTTTGTCCCTATCTTGACAGGCCAAATTGAAGGAATAGGCGGTTTATCTTGGTTACGGGAGAACTGCTCAACCCACCTTCGACGCTGGCCCTTCACACACCGCTCAATATCGTCAGCACAGAAAAAGAAATGTTCTTCCACTTTGTTTTTTCTAGGAGGATGCCATATCCCGGTGTAGGTTGGAGCTGGGGTAGCCTTCCCATGCTGGACAATGCGGGACTTGCAATTTTTCTTGCTCCCGGCCATAATTGTCCAACAAGCCTTGGATGAAGACTCCTTGAGACGAGCAATGTGCCATAGCTTCTCGTTGACTTTAGTCTCAAGAACAGCGGTCACACGTGTGATATCGGTTCCAACGGATGCTAGTGGTTCAACTAGGCGTTCCTCAACTTCATCCTCCTCGTTGATTGTAATCAGAGTTTGAGCACGAGCTCGAGTAACCCTCCTCCCTATTTTAGGATGTGAGAAGTTCACAGTGTCCGGCCGATGAGTTTCCTCCTCAGCTCCAATTGGTACATCTGGCATCCGTGGTTTGGAACCAAATACCTCAGCTCCCTCTAGATGTGCATCCCGAGTACAATATTTTTCAGCTTCAGAAAACTCTATTATGGTAGCATTGAGGGCCGATGGATCACCAGTACGATGTGCTTTTCGTTGGGCTGAGCGTAGTTTAAGTTCTTCTACTGAAGGTCCACCAGCACCATTACCACCATTGTTGAAATGATGGTAAGCTACCACTTGCAGAAATGCTCGAACATAGTCGTCTACCGCCGCAACGTACAAGTCTGTACCTTTGTTTCCCGAAGCTTGAAGCCATTTGTTGTGTACAGTCTCTGCAAGATTACAAGATGGCATTTCCGCAATTTCCTCTGGAGTGTATTTTTTCTCCTGTTTAGGGAAATTAGGGAGAAATCAAAGTCAATAAAAATGGTGATTGGAGAAACCTCTCGTACAAGAGAGGTTACAAAAAAAATAAAAAAATAAAAAAAAAAATTAGTAGATTTAAGGTGGAATTTTTTTAGAATATTGTACTGACACCTACAGTGGCTGCAGTTGTGCAGTAAACAGTAGAATAAATAATCCACCACAGCGGTAAGAGTATTCTTAACAGTTCCATGAATCCCCCCATTGGCGATATCGGTAATGCCAGAATGCTAGCCAGAATCCCAATCGTGTTGCGCCTTCTTCAGATGCTGCCCCTGATGATGTCCACTACGCTTTGATAGCCAAAAACCGGGTCTCAGCCTCCTCCATTGACGAGGCATTCTTATATTGAAAGCATAGATGCTTATGCTGATCCTGCAATTCATGAATGATGTATTGTTTGGTGTGCTTCTCCAGAGATTGGGCCCAGTGGAAGAAGCATGTTCTCTCACGACCTTCGAGGGGATCAGAGGGATTGCCCGAACCGTACACAATTCTAACAGCATTCCAATTGGCCTGAGCACTATCAGCCATGAATCCTTTAAAGTATGGCTTAGAGATACCGTGGCGGGACATGACATGATTAAGGTTTTTCCAAAACACAATCTGAGCTTCTCTGTCCTCAGACTGAAAATCACAACAAGCAATGGTGAGTACTCGTTGGAAATCTGAGTCATCCACGTGGCACGCCATGGTTGTCCAACCTGCCACTCGTTTGACATGATCAAACATCATCCACGCATTGTTTAGGGGAGCACCGGGCTGCATTCGTCCGACTAGATTGACCCCGCTACATGGCCCAACCTCTGACATCTTGAAGATGAAGACTTTGTCACCATCATCTCCTTGCCCTGGAAACTGGTTGCGCTGAACAAAGGCCCAATTACTAAGCCCTCTCAATTTTGTAATGCCGTCCATGATGCCAAATCGGCGTAAGTACTTGAACCCGTATATCCTATTTTTCACGCTTGGAGAATTGAGCTCCTTGCAACTGTCAAAGAGAGGTTCTAATTGTTTCAATGAAAGATGTGTATTGGCCTCACCCTCTTTGTGAAGGAGGAAGTTACCTAATAGGTCGTTGCTAGTCTCCATAACAATCTTAGAAACTGTGGCTTGGGGGTTACGTTCGACGTGATCTTCTAAAAGCTCGTCTATCGTTCTACGGGTGCCCCTATACTCACCAACCTTGACTGGGTGATGATGAGTCCCAATGTGAACGCATGCTCTCTCTTGGTCTTTACTTCCAAAGATATAGAAAATCTTAGCGCTACATGCTGCAACACAAGCAGGAGGCTCCTTACAGATCTTGCAGACGATGGTGGATGTAGGAGGAGGTGGGCCACCAACAGGGAAGCTTTCCTTCGAGATCCCTTCGTACTCGACTTCGTTCACGCCAGCTGATCGTTCTGATCGTTGTAGAAACGCACAACTTTGATTGTGACACTGAACATGACCAACATAGTTAGAAGATCTGAAAGTCAATCCCATGGTGTTGGAAATGTTAGTGGTCATGATTCTAGTCCAGATATGTCCGTCGAATCGTTTGTCCATGCCCTCCATAGATTTTGCTTGTTTATGAGCTGCAAATGGAAGAGCCGGTGGTAGAATGAAGAGTATGTCCCCATTGAATGATGGGGGCAGAGTATCAACATTCAGAGTTTGGATATTACCCTAATCTAGTTTCTTGAGCACGGTTTTGCTACCAGGCATACTACCTAACTTGAGGATGGAAGGAAGAATTTTTTTGGGTTTTGAATATTGTATAGAGTCGAAGGAATAGGGCGCAGATTGTAAGGAGCTATCAAAAGCAGGTGATGGAGATGATAGTATTGTAGAAGGTCTGCTGGATTGATAGGAAGGCCTTCGCTCATTGTCGTCAGAATCTGACAAATCGATAGTTTCACGTAGTCATGATTCGACCTTGACACGAGAAAGTAGGGGAGCAACAGTGGAGAGAGTAGACGAACTACGCGGAGTGAGAAGTTGAGTGGATGCGTTCATAATAGACACGCTCATGCCATATACGCAATACTTTCCGACTGGTAGTTTCCATATGCTAGAGTTGTTCTCTAAGAGGATTGGCTTCACAACCAAGGAATACTGAACGTTGTGAGTGACAGAGTCAACAACATCGGTTTCTAACCAAACCGAAGCGGTGTCAAAACCGAATCGAATGCCAAGCCAGTGTGGTGTGATTTCTGCCACACCGTCAGGACCTGGAGGAATGCATGTAGGGGCTGCAAAGTTACCAGACCTAAATTCTATAACATTCAGAACAGATGGCTGGGAAGAGGAGGAAGCCATGAAGCAAGCTAGCCAGAGGGGTCGCTATAATGGACTTAGAGAAAGAGGGTTGAACACGAGAGACAGATCTTTATATTCTTATGAAGTGTGTAGAAACGGGATAAACTACAGTAGGCCGGCATGGATATTTTTCATGATATTTACCGCGGTTATTGTAAATTTTGCATAATTCTAAGTTATAAAGCTACTGGATCTTACCGAATTGTGGCCACGCCAATTGCTGCTGTAATTTAGGGTGAAGTATTTGATTTGCATGCATAGGTTAGACCTGAATTTGGAAACTGCATACACGATGAGCGGTCAATTATCTGGAAAGGTGCCAGCGGCCGTCAATGTCAGATTAGTTCCATATAAGTGTATGATTTTGAAAAATAGATTAGCAATGGATGTCATATTTATTCTACACTTAATAAAACGACGGCTGTCAGAATTGATTTAGAATTGTTCAGAGAGTAATGTTGGGACGGCTCCCAATCAGATGCCCTGTGTGGATGAGATCCATAATGTAACCCAATGTGGATGACATTAGACATAAGTTCGTTTGCAAAATTAAGTCATGTACTGGCAATTGGAAAAGGTATGAAAGGGGAGAGATTTGAAGAGATCGTCTTGTACAGTCTGGACTGTGTTATTGATATTATTAAAGTAAGAACATGTTGGGTCAGAGGTAATTTTAGATGGTATCATTGATTGGCATGTAGTTGACAGACTTATATATCGAAGCTGTAAAGTAATTTAGTATTTGATAACTTCGGAAAAGAGATGGTGGCCGTCTTTGTCAGATTAGTTCTATATAAGTATGAAAAATACATTAGCATCTAAAGATGACTGTTACACACATTCAACAAAAACTAAACTTAGATTGTCTTTGTCTAGAAAGTTCTTAGACAAGTCTGAGTAAGTATAAATAAAAGCAACTAGAGAGAGCCGCCACTACCTTATGTTGAGACTAAAAGGTTGTACTGTGCACGCTGCTGTATAGGTTCTTAAGCACACATGAAGGAGGGAGGTGAAAGCGGAGACAATGTGGTAGGGGCGAGACCTAAGAGGAGACGAGGGGGAACAAAGTTTAGTACTTCTAAGGAGAGGCGACGAAGCGCGTTACGCAGGAGAGGTGTGAGTGCACTTGAAGATGTTGCTACACCTAGTGTTATACCTGAGGAGAAATTAGTGAGTGAGGCGGTCTACTAAAGAAGGAAGTTTCCATTCTAAGAACGAAACAAAAGTGGACCATCTTGGCGTTCAAAGTGTAAAGTTCGAATACTTGATCTTTGCTCGATTGAAGAACGCGAACAAGAATCGTGTAGAATCAAGAACATGGCGAGTTTGTCAAACAATTTTCGCGCATCGAACAAAGAGGATCATCAAGTAGATGTAAGTACAGAATATGATTGTGTAAAATTATATAGCTATAAGAAAGAGTGTTTATCTTGGGCAAATCACAAAACCCATTGTGTTTTCAGATTCGGAGAAGTGGTTCACGACGACATAAAAGAACGATAGTAAGCGATTCAGAGAGCGAGGAATTAACACAAAGACACGCATCTCCAAGGCTTACACAAAATCCTCGCATGATGGCGAGAGAAGACAATCGTGCGCTTGGCTTTGAGGACGATCAGGAGGATGATATACTCTATCAAGTAAGCACCTTATTTAATATGTTAAATTACGAGATGTAAAAAATATAAGCAACAAATAATATTGTTGTTACAGAAGCAATTCACATATTTATAATTTATGTTTTATATATCTTATGTACGCAAAACTTGTAGTACGGTTTGAATCTCTGAAAGTGAATTTTTCTCGAACTATAACTTATTCATTTATTGTATAGTTTTATTGAAAATAATATTATTCATATAGTATATTGATGAATGAAGGATTTTGTTCAATATACCATTTTATTTTCAAATTATGATACAAAATCCTTCATGTATTTAAGCGTGTGCCAAGTAGCTCGATACTTTGGTTCATGATTGTATTTCTCTCAATTAATCAATACATAAAATTTAATGCAAAGTGTTCAACTTGACCTTTCAAATTTGGGGTCAGATTAATGTATATGAAACCAGCTTACAATGTGACTTAGATATTTTCATATTAATAAAAAAAGGAAGTGCCCTTTCAATATTTTAGAATGAATACATTAAAATATTTTTAAATAATTTCAAGCTTCTCCCTACTATAAGCACTATTTGCATGTGATCACCCTATTAGAAGCTCTATATCACTATTTTCGAGGAAGTTTCAAATCTCTGCTTAGTCAAGGAGTATTGCACGTGTTGTTCTCTAATAGATCTCCTCTCGAGAGCTTATTTTCCGAAATACTGCTTTGGTGGAAATTTAACTTCCAATGGCGCATATGCAGGGAAGTGAAGAATTTGGGGACCAATCTCAGCACAAAGAGGGTGCAGAGATTGAACAAGAAGGAAGTGAACCAAGCGAGCGTCAAGAAGGCGAGCCAGTTGCAGATGGGCTTGCCGAAACTAAGCAAAACAAAGAGATGACAAGCGAGGGCGAACTGACAAACACACATCAGGTAATCTTACATCTCTCTTCCTCAATTCTGATATTAGGTTCGGCTGGAGAATGGTGCCTTCGTTGGCGAGGATGGCGTTTTAAAAGCGTGGGAGAGCGAAGTTGACGAGCAGAAGGAGCAATTCGCATCGGGGACAGGTCGCCGCCGTTAAGGTACACTCTCCGACAATATTAGGGTTTCGTATCGGATGCTTCGAGTTTTCCTATGTGATAGAGATTCATCTGAAAGCGGTCGGCGCATCGTTGTTTTGGAAGTGCCGTGGGCGCTTGAAGTTATGAGTGAGCTCTTGTATTGCGGTTCCGTATTAGGACTTCAGGTTTTTTGGACAGGATTGGGCAATTGTTTTTAGGTTAACCGATTTCGAATGTGGTAGAGTCAAGTTCCAAATGAAAGAGATGATTCCTCATTGAAAATACTTTCTGTCTGTTCAGGTCTCAGAACTCCGACCCCTGGGCATTCTTGATTTTGAGTCTGTTAGCTATTTGACTTTTGAGAGTGGTTCCACTGGCAACAAGCGCCGCCCGTGAAGTAGGCGTAAATCCTTTGGCATGAGTTGTTCCAGTCGGCTTGTTTGATGAGTCTCCTCGTCTCGTATGTTGTTTGTGGTTACCGCGGCTGATTGTGGACGTCCTCTGCTTGATACCTGCAGCAGTGAAGGAGTATGGCTGGTTCTGCACCCGAGGGATCTCACTTCAATGCTTGCCAATATGACGCGCCAAGATGGAGAACATGTGCGTTGTTTGGCATTCTGATTCTTCCCAGTGAAGGAGTATGGCTGGAGCCTGGTGCCTTCGTTGGCGAGGATGGCGTTTCGAAAGCGTGGGAGAGCGAAGTTGACAAGAAGAAGGAGCAATGCGCATCGGGGACAGGTCGCCGCCGTTAAGGTACACTCTCCGACAATATTAGGGTTTCTTACACTTCGGCAGATTCGGTATAAGTTGACGCCGCATAAAAATAATTACAGTATCCAATCAATACTTGTTCATAATGTGGACTTCAATTATCTTCATCGTGCATGCGTGGTCAAAATGTGTATATTATTCACCTCCTCTCAGCTCCTTATGGACGTTTGTTACAATTTCCAAGTTTGTCCATGTGCAGCTCCAGTTTGGCCGTTCCATTTAGACAGCAGTTGTCATCTTATGTCCTTGAGAGTTCAAGAACTAATCTGTTTGAATGTAATACAGGTGGATATTCGAGCCTATGATATGCAGAACGTGACCAATGTGGAAAGTAAGCCACTCAATCTTAGGACTTCACGTGCCAGGCCTGGCAGAAAGGCGACCCGCTGTTATTTATCGCGACAAGATCTACGTGAGGCCTTCTGGTTCAGCAACGAGGGAATTTCAGGTAGCTAAGCTTTTGGATTTGTGATGATTTTCAACTGTCACGAGTCAATTCAATTTTGAGAAGTCAAAGTGCTTCATTGATCTGTCAATTCAATTTTGATACCTGAAATAACTGTAGCTGACTATTGATTTAATCACTTCTTTCGATATAACAGGGATACGTGCACATAGTACAAGCCTGTGAAGTGCACTTACGGTTCAGTGACGCATTTCACAAAAGCTTCATCTACAACTCTGCTACGACATTCGTTTCTCGTTTGGTCGAGTCAACCTTAGACGTGCCCATCAAGGAATTCAAGCAGCTGAGGCCTTATTGGATTTGTTTTTGTTTCCAAGTGCACCGCTTCCCACCATGCCAGACAATAGCAGAAAAATCATTTCATTCAGCCCATTCAACAGGACAATCAATGCAGAGCAAAAGAGTGCTATCTCTGAGATTTTGACGAGGAAAGGCGCTCCTCCTTATCTGATCTAAGGCCCACCTGTAACAGGAGAAACTGTGACTGTTGTTGAAGCCATTCTTTAAGTGAGAAAAGCCCACCCGAACTCTCGAATCCTGGCATGTGCACCTTCGAACTCTGCGTCCGATTTATTGCTGGAGCGCTTGATGGAGTCCATTGAAAAGCGTGACATGCTGAGGTTGATCAAGCGTCGCTCATGAAGTACCATTTCGTGGTAACCACTTACTGGAGTGCCGCCATGTTAGATGCTGAAGAGATTCAGCCGGGTCAAGTGCTTCACACATATATTGGTGTCATATCTCCGTATAACCAGCAGGTCAGCAAACTTAAGAAGGCTCTCGCAGCCCAGAGTTTGGGTGACGTGAAGGTCAGGAGTGTGGAATCCTTCCAAAGTCAAGAGAAACGAGACATTATCATTTCGACCGTGCGCTCCAGCAAGGAGCACGTGGAGTTCGACAAGAAGCACAGTCTCGGGTTCCTTACCAATCCAAAGCGGTTCAATGTCGCAATTACGCGTGCCAAAGCTCTACTGGTCAGCGGTTGCAACCCCCACGTCCTCTCTCAGGTATTCTCTCGACCACACTCAGTATCCCGGATACTTCGTAGTCTTTGTACTCACGAATTCAAAGAATGTATGACAGACACTCAAAAAGTCATGCCTCAAATTCCAATCTGCTCCTTCCACGTTGAAAGCGTATTTGTTTTGAAGATCAAAAACCCATGCAGAAGCCCTTGATCATTCGTGAGAGCGTGCTTTCATTTGGAGACTGGTATAGAGCTCAAGGTCTAGATCAGATTTGTGTCACTGATGTAGACCGAGAATAAGGGACAAACTTATTGGGACCCTGCTTGAATAGAATTGACCGCATCGCTGATGGGCCTCTGCAGGATCGGTGCTGGAATGAGCTGTTACGATACTGCTGGGAGAATAACAGCTACATCGGCTGCACACCGCCGTCGGAGGAAATGCTTGAAGAGAGTAAGCAGTTGCACTCTGCCATCATTGATAACTGGTTTGATGCTGAAGGTACCAAGTGCAAATGGCATGTCCCTTGTTTATAACAACAGCTTGGTGACGAAGTTGGTGCGGAACTATCGTTCGCACTCTGCCATTTTCGACCTCCCTTCACGTCTCTTCTACGACGGAGAGCTTGTGGCATGCGCGGACAAAAGCCGAAACTCTCTGGTGGAGTGGGATGAGCTTCTGAACAAACGGTTCCCAGTTCTTTTCATTGGAATTGAGGGACGGGATGAGCGAGAAGGTACAAGTCCTTCGTGGTTCAATGCACAGGAGGCCAACCTCACTAAAGCAGTTCACTCGTCTGATCTTCACACACTTGATCAGGTTTGCTTGCTTTGATTATAAACACCATTAAGACTCCTGCAGAGTACTAATCATATGCAAATCTGTACCCAGATTGTGTTCGTTAATTGGGTGATGTGATGTGACCCCACAGGTGGTCGAGAGGATGTTGGCTCCCTTGCAGAGCTGACTTTTTGGTAGATGCTGGAAGACTCGAACGACTGAGTGGTCCCGTGTGGCAGGTACTCGAGGCAGCATCCTCAGCAACGAGGGTGGTTGTCAATAGTCCCGTATGGCAGGCACTTGAGAGAGGCAGCATCCTCGGCAACGAGGGTGGTCGTTAATAGTCCCGTGTGGCAGGTACTTGAGGGAGGCAGCATCCTCGGCAACGAGGGTGGTCGTCAATCCTGAGCAATGAGCTCCCGAGGTGGCACCCTCAGCAATGAAGGCGGTCTTTAATTAGCACCTTTCCTTTTAGATGAGCTCCCCAAGCGGCACCTAGGGCAATGAGCTCTTTGGGCGGCATTCTCGGAAACTAGGTTGGTCTTCAATACTGACAATACAGTACGATGAGCTCCCAGGGAGCATCCTCGGCAACGAGGGTGGTCTTCAACACAAGGCTATAACACCCCTAGAGAGCATCCTCGGCAACGAGGGTGGTCTTCAACCCGGGGCAATGACATCCCCACATGGCACCCTCGGCAACGAGGGTGGTCTTCAACACAGGGCAATGACATCCCCACATGGCACCCTCGGCAACGAGGGCGGTCTCGTCGTCGTCGTTGCGGGGAAACTGCAACATCGCAACATTCATGTGAGGAGGGCTCCCATTCCGTCATTTTGAGGGAGCTTTCATACATTACATTTCCTTGCTCGCCCCCTGCTGCAATGCCGATCAAGTAATACCCGTCTCATTGAAATCATCCAATTTAAAATGGATTCTATGTTATCATGTGGAACTTCTATCGGTAAATCTTGTTGATTGTTATCCATGTGTTCTTCATTGAGGTTTTAGCATTTCATCATCCACGAAGCTTGAGTTCTGTTCGCCTGTTCGTATGATGCCAGGATGATCTCTCAGGGTGCTTTGAGTACTACGCAGACCTGGCCGAGAAGCTGGACGAGAGGCAGTACGCTCCTCTAGAGCTTCCGATGGAGCAGTTCAAATGTAACGTATTGCGAGAGGCCATGGGAGTTGTCGCTCTTATTACGCCATGGTAACGGAACCTACATGATGTTTGCTATGTTCTCTCCTAATGGTCTAAACTGCGGGGTTCTCTGAACCTTATGGCGTTTCGTTTTGCAGGAACTATCCGATGCTAATGGCTACTTGAAAAGTAGCTGCTGCGCTTGCAGCTGGGTGCACTGCCAATTTGAAACCATCTGAAATTGCATTTGTGTAAGTGTATCACTCTCTTCTTTTATGATTGTTCACACTAGTGATGAAGTGAACATTGTGAGGCTGATTGTTGATTTGTGAGGGTTTGCATTGTCCACAATTAGCATATGGTCTTCGTCTTGTGACTCTCTTGTTCAAATTTCGGTTCCCTGTGAGCTGATGACTTGTATGATTTGATCTTTTAGCACGTGCTTGGAGTTGGCAAGTATTGCCAATGACGTCGGACTTCCGCGAGGAGTCTTGAATGTGATCACTGGATATGGACAGGAGGCCGGTGCACCTTTAGCCTCTCATGCAGGTGTAGACAAGGTGTGTATGAAGTCTTTTTGCAATATCATAGTCAGCGAAGCTGAGCATAAGTGGGCTGCTTTTACGAATTAAAAATATTTCTTCTTCATGTTATGTTTAAGTCGGCGCTCACATGCCTCGTGGCCTTGTGAGTACAAGTAGCGTTCACCGGAAGCACAAATAGTGGTAGATCCATCATGTCCGCGGCAGCCAAGCTCATCAAGGTCGCCATTTCAACTCTTGCTTGAAAACAAAATCTGCCTTTCATGATACTAACGGAGATTTCTATGACGATGACAATGACTACATACAGAAGTTGAAGCTTATTTAGGCTTGTCTTTGCTTATTGTGCAGCCAGTGACATTGGAACTGGGTGGAAAGAGCCCACTCATAGTCTTATCAATGTTGTGTCTGCGCGCACTTATTACTACTCGAAAGACGAGAAGCTCATCATCTCTGATTTCATGCCCATGGGCAACCTCGCTGCAGCTCTACATGGTAAGCCTGGCTCCCGAACCTAATTTTTTGTGTTGTTAACCTTGACGACTGTGAATTGAAAGTAGAACATGTCAATTTCATCTTCTACCTTATCGTACATGAATTTCGATACTAGAAATTGGACCCCCAGGTTTTAATGTGTCAAACTAACGCAGCTACACTGTAACACTAGATCATTGATGGATTTTCGACCGAAGAGGGTACGATCTTAGAATAGATACTCTTGTTCAGCGAGTGTTACTGCGTGAACTTGGAGTGATGATAAGCTGCGGGTGACGCCCCGCGGAGGATGATAAGCTGTGGGTGCTCGTCTCGCACTAAGGACCTTAGAACTCGAACTTGATTGTTGACAAGCTGCAATGCCGATCGGTAATGCCCGTCTCATTTCTACGCTACTAGTCTGTTGTTTGATTCCTACTCAGGTTAAGTCCTCGAAAATCACGTCGCACATTGGAGAGTAAACGTAACGCGCTGGTTGTGCCCAATTTGAGATAAATTGGATATTACTGACTTGTGATTCGGGAGTCGGGACCTTATGCTAGACATGTAGAAGATGCGCTTTATAGGTGATGGCAACGACGATGAAGGTGATCGCTTAGAGTTACTGGCATGGGTATTAAGCCAGGGAAATAAGCTCCTTGGGCGGCACCCTCGGCAACGAGGGTGCCTTTGAATCCCTCCGTAGGTTTCGCAAAGGGAGCCACCGACAAATGCTCTGCCACGAACCTGACCGAGCAGCCTTTGTGCACAGCAGTGCAATAGCCTAGTCCAGTACCAATGCGAGTATTACCGTAAGATCGACACTTCTGCACCAGGTGGACGGTACAGTGTCCATGTACGCAGTGCGTTGTGAATGCATATTGCGCTGGGCTTAATCTTTGTAAGTGCTTCATTGCTTGAATAGCTTTCTTCATGCTCAATTGAATATTCAAATTGCATTCTTAGGATTACATCAATAAATTGCTTTTGCCAATACAGATTAGTAGATCCAAGAAGCACTTGCCTAAAACTTTTGCTCTTCCTGCCTAAAAGTTGTGCTTTTGTATATGCCAAGTAGGGGTGAACTATGTAATACCTTTACTACATTATTGTGTATTTTTAGGCAGAGTGTTCATGTACTTTTTGATGTTTAACAATAAATTGCACCTTTCTGAAGTAAATCTTTTCTCTTGCATGTGTAGGGACAACTGTTTGGAGAAAGTGTGAATGCACACTAGTTGTGACGTTTGAGGTGTTGAAGGGGTGATTCATCAAACTCATTGATTTCTCTGGAGAGACAAAGCTAACTGGACGATATAATCTTGTCAAGAAAAGATGAAAGGAAGGAGATGATGAATGGAAGGGGATTACGAAGTGGTTTGCTGGAAGAGGATATCATATCGCTCATGTGGCTTGATGTTCAAAAATCAAGCTTGATGTTGATCATTTATTTGGCTCGTGCCTATGGAGGAGATAAACAAGCATGCTAGTTTAGTTGTAGTATGCACTATGGAGGACTTGAGATTACTTAGATGCACAACAATGACAATCACTTCCTAGACCGTATATATAAATAATTTTCATTCGATACATTTTATGCATTTAATTCATGGTTCTAAATTATTTGTATGTATGTGTTGTGAATTGTGTTCAAACAGAAGATGATGATGTTGATGTTGCTCACGCAAGTGCAAGCAATGCTTTGGCACTTATTCCTCTTCCACCCCACCCACCTGAGCTCAAGGACCCATTGGAATCTGAGAACCAGCTACGTATGACACTGAAGGGTGATTCTACAGCCATAATATCAAGTCTTCGATTAGCACCGTCCGAGAAAGCACGTATGGTCATTCCGCTCTGTCGATTGAGGAGTTTGCCATTGGTTTGTCCTCTCAACGCCATCGATGTGACTCGCCTTAAGCGCGAGTTTGCATCAGGCTATCATGAAGGTGATCGTGCACTTTATGTTTCACCATGGAATAAAGACAATGAAAAACTTGTTGTTACGGATGGCATAAAATCTAACTGGAACAAGCATTGGATACCTGCCAATAACAAGTTCGAAGAATTCTTGGCGAAAGACGAGCATTTGAAACGTCTTTCTGGGAAGATGTTTTGGGTGTATGAAGGTAACCATCGGTTGATAGCGTGGATGAGTCACATCGAGGAACTACACTCCAAGAAACCTGAGTGGCACATATCCGTTGATTGCATCATTGTGGATGCAAGAAATGGCATGCAGAGCATTCTATTGAATGCAATGAACGATGTTAACTGGTAAGATTATATTTTCAATATTGTTACAAGTTGTGTTTGACAAAAGTTACTATTCTAATTGTTGTTGTTTTTAACATGCAGGTCTACTGAGCATGACCATGTTAAAAGCAGTTTGCCTGCGACGTTAACGCGAATGCGCACATTTGGAGAGATGAAGCTTGAAGAGTTCAAACAATTAATTACCAAGGAAGAGATGGCAGCATGTGTTAAAGAGCGTGATAGAAATCCAGACAAGTGGTATACATTGACTGTTGATGTTTTCATTGCCTTTCTCTATCGTGTAAGTTTGTTCTTTCCTCACCTATATTTTTATCTATATATTTGCCTTTATATTTTCAAATAAATTCTAACATTTGACATTACTTGTATAGCGTGAAATTGCTGCTACTGCGGATGCATCCCTTACTGTGTACAACGAAACCACTCCCGCAGACTTACGTACTGGAACCGGGGTTTGGAAACACATGGAAAAAGCCGCAGCTACTAAGATCAAGCAGCTTAAGGGGAGAGGTTTTGAGAAGTTGCTTGCAGTTGCAGATCCACGGCTGGGCCAATCGTTTGCCCATGAGGTTATATATTAGTTTTCATGTATATGCATTACTTGTAAGTCCATTGTATTTTTATTTAATTTTTGAACCATCATGTGCAGATTAATACTCATTACCAAATACGAACGCCTCCAGAAATGAGTATTGAAAAGCTTCAAAAAATTGCTTCTACGGCAGTCGAGAAAGAATTCAAAGTCACATGGCTTCAGTGGTGGAATTCATCATTATCCGTAAGGAAGGATAATCACTTTCCTATTGAGAAACCTTTTTGTGATGCGTCACTCGATGCTTGGCTGATCAAAGCATCCTTTTGGGCCCAAGTAATTCATTAATCTTTATATTTTAGATTGCGTACGTTTTTACATGTTTGTGTTTCTGATACTGTTTTCTATGCAGCTTGAAGTCGCTGTTGACAAACTGTGTACAAAGATCATTCAAATGAATGATGTTCAGGTCACTCGTGAAGTCGACGGAGGACTTATGCTACCAAGAGCGTACATTGAGAAGTGGAGAAGAATGGTCTGGCACAAATCATTTAATGTGTTTTTCCTTCGTGGATCGCCTATTAAATTTGCAAAAGGATCAATTCTTGGTTCTCTTGAGGAGGGTAGTAAAGTGATTCGACGTGCGACTTTTAGGTATCTACTTTTTAAGTGCTACTAATAATTATACTTTTTATTCTGATTCATCATGTGTATCGCTCACCTCCTTTGTTGTTTTTTTGTAGGTATGTCGCATACGAGCTTCATAAAAAAGGCGCAATTGATCATCCTTACTACCTCAACAATTGGTTTGATTCAACTAATGCAGACTACATGTTTACTGATGCTCATCGTGCTCGCTTTACAGCAGAGCACCTTGGATCTGCTGGATGGTATCTAGATTGCGTCGAAAATTTTGTGCCTTCGGATGAGCGAGATGTGTATGTCTCTCTTGAAGGAGCATTTGTAGTCGAACAAACTCCAATTACTTTTGATGATGATGATGATACTCAAATCACAGAGGTTCCTGCCAAGACTTCCAACTCCAAGCGATCAAAGAAGCACAAGCATGCCCAAGAGGAGGCACTACCAACCCCATCCTTTGCTACTCGTTCATTTACGAGAACAGCAAATGCTAGTCAAAGAACTTCTCAGGTGCCAATATCTCCTGATGAGCACACTCAGTCCTCTGATCCTGACCTTCTTCATACTGCCTATAATGTTGCACAGATTTCAGCTCGACGCAATCAAACACCATCTCAGGTTGCCCCTTCTACCACACATGTTAGTATTGCTTCAGATTTGCCTCGAGATCCTCTCTTCCGTGAGCCGCAAATCCCCACAAGAACCTCAAGTGCTTCTCGATCACTTCCTGTGTCACTTCTGCTTCTAAATTGCAATATGGAGGAAATCATTACTCGCAAGTGTAATGATCTTCAAAAAGAATGGAAAGCTCTCTATCTACGTATTCAAACTTTCCTTCAACAGGTTAAATTTTTCTTCCTCACCTCATTACTAAATTTTAGCATCTTTTGTTTTAAGCTATATCTCACAAGTCTAATCTAAATCTTGTGTAATTAACAGATTGAACATACTCGTACGCGGCGCACATCCCACTTGAATGGGCGTCATGGTGGCGTTGACCTTCTCATTGCCGATGTTCCCGAGAACCTACCTGTGCCTATCGTTTCTCCCCACTCAATTCCTTCATGGAATTCTCGAAGTGAAGAGTACTTTGGCAGGTTGTTCACATTTGCACACATGAATCTTCACGATGATGCTGTCATCCTTTTCTTCCTTCCTAATGAGCCAGACGTTCTTGAAGAGTTGGAAGACTCTGCAGAGGCTGCACGTTTTCAATGCGTGCGCAATTGGTATGGAATCAATGGCCTCTTCGTTTCTTCCACAACTACAAAGAATAAGCGGGTATTACTCTTTCCTTCTCAAATTAGTTTTATCTGATTTGCTTTTCAATTTATTATGTATCGTATTAATTAGGATTAGGATTGTCATTATTTCATGCAAATGTAAGGCATGCCTGATAGGCATGAGTGTATAGGAATTGTGAAGAAATCTTTTATGTTTATTGCGCGAATCTGATTTAAGATTGATTATTATAATTAAACAAGTTTGTAAAATTTACTCATTTGGCTACAATGGTTTAAATGAATCTTTCATATTGTATGGACATTCGTTCAATTTTAATTGATCAAATTGTATGAATGTTTGGTATGAAATTTTGTTTATTTTCTCAGAACATTTTGTTTTGTAATTTTAATTCTTTAATATATGGGTTGTAATATATGAAAAAATGTTATTCTGCTTACTACTTTGTATATTTATTTCTTTTCTCATGTAACTTATATCTAATTCACCTTTTATGATTTGATTCGTGCATTCCAATAGTCTAATGCATATATGTCTTTTTCTGCAGACTATGACGTTTAGTGTTAAGGTCTACACTCGTCTCGGCTCACGTTGGGACACAAAGGATGTTACTGATTGGTTCGAAGTTGGGGTACGACTTGATGACAATGGTTTTTCCACCAATTACATTAACGAAGAGAATCAACAAATGAGCGGAGAGATCCCTTGGCGCGGCGCTCGTGAAAAACATCCGTCATATATACAATGCTTCGTAGATTGCCTTACTGAACCAGGAGACATTGTCATAGATTATGCAGCATCCACGGGTATGTAATGTTTTATTGTAATTTTTGAACATATATTGTAGTTATTGTTGTTTGTTGTTCTTGACAATATAATAATTTCAATTTCAGGTGCATCTATAATTGCTTGCAAGGAGAGCAATCGCCACTTGATAGCCCTCGAGAATGACAAGGAGATTTTTGATGTTCTTTTGAAGCCTATGGAGATTGTTGTACCAACAGTTTCAGTGACAAACTCTGCCGCAGTTCGTCCATCTCGTCGAGCACCACGAAAGAAATCTACCTTCATGGAAATCAATAGTGCGTAAGTTGTAAAGTGACTAGTTAATCGTACTCTTTTTGGTTGAAGTGTTTGTATTAACTTTTTATGTTCTGTGCTTTGTGTTGACAGACTAGAAGATTTGAAGTGCAAAAATGAAAGGACTCCAAGCTTTCTACTTACTCCTCCTCAATCTTATGGTTTACCTTGCTATGCAGAGCAACTTGCAAACCAACTTGTAGTCGCGTCGTCGCCAATTGCAAAGCGTAGTAATAAGCACCAGTATAATTCTCGTGTACTTAGATTTATAGACGATGAGGCCGAGGTTGATGAGAATGGATTCATCGATAGTTACTAATGCCAACGCCCTAGTATTTTGAGTTTGATATACTTAGGTTGAGACACTTAGTTTCTAAACTATTTGTCTAACTATATTATTATGTGGATTTGGATTGATTATATTATATATTTCATTGCTTTTAGTATTTTGGAATAAAATTTTCAAAGCTTTTATATTCATATTTTGATTACGTAGGTCATAGTGAATAAAACTTTACAGTAGACTATCCCCAAAACTGCCAAAAATTCTCAAAATTAGCAAATAATACCTTCTTTTGATGTTTTTTTTTAAACTTCGAGTGTGGAATTAGATACTAGTGATTGCTTACATGGTGTTGATGATGTCAGCCCTAATTGGATAGAGGTTTGAAGAATTTATGAAAATTTGGTTTATGTTTGTGTTTATTTAATTGATGACGTCAGCCCTAATTTAGTAACTATGTTATAGATACTAAGATTTTTTAAAAATTTTCCACGGAATTAAGAGCCGTTATTTTAAGACAATATTTTAAAAAACATATTATTTTTAGAATTTTTTTTGGTAATAGGGTACATTTGTTTCAAAATCTCCCAAAAAATTCCTTGTAAATTTCTTTAATTTCTCACCGCTCTACGCTCTACACTCTCCGCTCTCTGCTCGCATACGTGTATTCCCCGGTCTCCATGTAAGCTATGCAGTCTCCAATTTTTTCCAAAGTCTCCCGACAATCTTCTTGTAAATCGTATGGTTCAGCAGCAGAAAGGGCTCTTTCTTTGAGGGCTTCCAATTCCTTTCTATGGTGCAATACTTCCTCCAATTGCGTGCATGTTCCTATACTGAAATTGTACAACATGAGATAAGTATCCATGAATTCAGATAATCTTCCACCCACTGTTCGGAGTGGATTTGCTTCATAGGAAATCCCCTCCGTCCAATTTCTTGGAGGACCAGTTCGTTCACTCAGTTCACTGAGCTCGTATTCGTGTGTGTGTTCATCCTCCGAGGATTCGGAAGAAGACCCTGCTGTGTAAAATTCCGCGTTGGCCTTAGGGCTCATAGGTATAGCTCCAATTCCATCTCCTTCAATAGTCTTTGATGTCTCTCCAACCTCTATTGGTTCACTCTTCTCTTGTATAGGCAAACGTGGACGCGTCGACCAATCCACCTGCTTCTCGAGAATCATTTCCGCATATGCCATTGTTGCCAAAAAGTAGGGAACCTCATATTTAATCATATGGTTGTTACCGTATATCAAATGCCAAGCATATATGCATCTTTCTTTAAATAGGTCATGGTGGCACTCTCGGAGGTTTGCTTCATTCTTGTGCCAATGAATATTGTGCCGATGTAGAGGAAAGAGCTTGTTGATGTGGCACCACTCCACATATCTCTCACATATGGCAGAAGACCACGGCTCCGTTTCTTCCTCTCATCCTCTAAACGCTAATATCTTCGGATTCTTCAAGATGTCTATGCCCTTCTTCTCAATCCAACCTCGGTCATGTGGCACCATGGATGTACCCGCTACAACGGGTAGTGCCTCCATAAAAAAAATCCGTAGAAACGCAAAGTCCCTCTACGAGCAAGCAAGCAGCAACACTGAAGTTGATACTAGTCAATGCGCGAAAAGGAGGGACTCGCAAAGTGTGAAAATGGACTGCCGGTCGCGTTCTTAAGCACAGTAATAAGGCGACCGGCGGTCTACAAAATCTGCACCGCCGGTCGCCCGCCGGTCCAGCTATCGCCCTATCTGTACCGCCGATCGCCGAGCGACCGACGTTCGCCCATGAGCTACCGACGTTTGCCCATGAGTTATACCGGCGGTCGCCCTGTGACCGACGTTCGCTCATCGACTGGACCGCCGATCGCCCCAGCGACCGACGTTCGCCCATCGGCTGAATCGACGGTTGCCCTATTTGCTATCGAGAATTCCTATCTTTATGTTGAATGCGAGGGCATGAGGTTTCGTAGCAGCTCCTACGAGGATGAGAATCATGAGATGAGGATGAATATTGGATGGGGGAGGGGTAAAAGAGCCCTATAGTTTATAATGTATCAGTTTAAAAATTAAGAAGGTACGCATAGGGTAGTAATTTCGGATCGTGGGTCCCATAATTCCCATTTTATGATCATTCAATTCATAAGAAATGGACAAGAGAGGTCCAAATGGATAATAATGAATGGGAGGAAGGATGGGGTGAGAATTCCTCGTCTTCTTTGTAGGCATCAATGGTATAAATTATTTTGTATGATGTATATTTTAACAAGTCATATTGTGCCTAACCATTAATAATAAGCAATAAAATGTGAATTCAATTATAGAGCATCAGCCGCTTCAATGCATGAAACACTTTAATGCACCTAACGATTCAATACCTACAATATAAGAATGTAATCCAAGGTAGTCAATTTCTAGCATCTAGATAAGATACCATTTTTGCACCAAAACTGCACCTCATATTCTAACATCACATTCAAGAACAATTTCTAGTTTCTTTTTATATCAGTGGAGCCTTTAATAAATTATAAGATCTCCGTATACAATATCCGATTGATAGATTATCCTAGCAATGAGTTTATTGCCTCATAACATTATAGAATTGGTTAAATTGAGAGGGGGGAGGATTTTGAAAATTTTGGCAAGTCAAATAATAAGGCCTTGAAATACAATTAAGTGAATGGGATTAGTGCATATAGCCTACTAAGCACTGAGAGAAATAGCTGCTAACCAAATTAAAAGGTGATATATCATGACATATTATATGTTTGGAGAAAAAATGAGTGACCACTATATGAAGGTAAATATTTCAAGTCAAGAAGACTAATGATTTGCGGACATTCTAATCAACCCATTACTGAGGGTACTTTTGGAACCAATATTTGATGAGTATTTTATGTTGAGATTTTTGAGAATGTTGAAAATTATATTCTAAAATTGTGATTAAACTTGTATCGATCTAAATCCATATTACACCACAAGAGTATCCAATCAGCATAAAATTACATTTTTCATGTATCATGGTCACGGCTCTTGGCAAAATGCCCATGACCATGAGAATCATTGTCATTTGGGAATGAGAAATAGGAAGAACCAAGTGGGAATGAGAGGGAATGAGGGGGGATGAGGGGGGATGAGGAGGATTGAAGGGGGGAATGGGGGAGATGCTTGAAGCCGTTAGTTCAAAACTTGAATATTGCATAAAGAGGATCTAAGAACAAGAGCGGGAGCCCTTGCAATGTTGCCCCTGCACAGTGCCGGTCGCCCCGAACCGCTCCGCTCAGGCTGGAGCGAAACTCTTCTGAAGCTGAACCGCCGGTCGCCCTGGAGGTCTGCTGCAGCTGGACCGGCGGTCACCCTAGAGTGAGTCTTACAAGAAACACTGGACCGGCGGTCGCTCTAACGATGTCGCCGTGACACCGCTGGTCGCCCTGCCACAGGAGGTTAAATACAATCGTTATTGGCCGTAGTCGTCACTTTTCAGTCCACGTGCCATGGTGTTGCGCATTGTCTGGTGTCGACTCAAAGTTGCCACTTGCTTGCTTGATTGGACGGCCAACGTGGACTGCACTATTTTTGGTGTTTTGTATCTAACATTACATCATAGCCGCATTTCCGTGGTCGGAGGTAACAATGACTACAATTGCAGAACGTAAAATAGTACTCTATGAACGAATCAAGAAGAGAGGAAAAACACAGAAGAGGAATCACCGTATTCTCCAAGATGCCATTCAACACGCTTTTCCGGGGTGGGAGACCGAAAAGGGTGTGTGAAGTCAGTCAATAGTGAAGAATTACATCGCCTGGTGCCACATTAGCAAGTTGTTTCCACACTTTTGACATGAGACGCACTTGAAATTAAATGCTGCAAATCTGCACTATTGTAAGCATGACGAATTTGTACAACGATGTATTGAAGTGTGGAGGTTCCTTTATAAAGGCAAGAATGTCACCAAGAACAAGGTTTCGTATCATATTGCTCAAATGGTGTATGCAGAGGTAATATTGGAGAAAGTGGTGGATTGGAGCTCATTGAAAAAATCGCCTCAAATCTTCCTTCCAACCAAGCAAGACATTCCAAGAGCTCCATTGTCAGAAAACCCACGAGAAGGTCTTACGGCCGCAAGGCATCGAAAAGATGGGGATGCCGATGATGTGTATATTTGGGAAAATTCTAATTCTGATGAAGAAGAGGTTAACGAGAGGAGCATCATACTCCTCTTTTAGAAGGTTCTACTGGTGACGTAGAACACTTTCATGTGGGTGAAACAAGCGTGCGAGATTTGGATGTGATTGATGCATAGATTAGTATGTAGGTTGGTAATTATTTAAGTTGGTAGGTTTGTATGTTGGTAGGTTGGTGGATACTTTGGACAGTGCTATTTTAAAAAAGTATGTTGTCTATACCATTCCATATATATATTTATATATAATGATATTGAATTTTGGAAAGCTTTGATTATATTTAATCCACGATTAGATAATAATAAATAATTTGTAAAATTTGGAATCGTAACTAAGTTGCTGAAGTTACCTATAAATATATGGTGGGATTTACTTGCAAGTATTTAGAGTCGATGAATATTTTGACAAACCTCTCAAAACATCTAAAGGTAATGATTCAGTATAATCGTACATGATTTCAAATATGCAGGAAAAAGATTTGAAGCAAAAGGGGGGGAAGCAAATATTCGCGCCCATCACGTAGACCGCCGATCACCCTGTCAGCGTCGTTTGCTTATCGGCTGGATCGGCGGTCGCCCTAGCGACCGACGTTCGCCCATCCGCTGTATTGGTGGTCGCGCGATCTGGAGGGTCTGAATAAAATTAACACCAAGTATCCTATACCGTGCCAGGGTTGAATCAAATTAACACCAAGTATTTCCTTCCATGTAAATCCAAGTTCCATGGCGCTTCTTTCATGATTCAATATATTTAATACAGTTAGAGAAAATAATAAAACCACCTACTCCCCCCTTTAGTATAACTTCCTCTATTACTCAGCATCCTACAAAGTCAAAGTAAATCATGACATGTAGATACGTTTCTCTTAAATGAAATTTTATTCTTCCATAATTTTTATAAGGTCTTTTTTAGTCAACACAAGTTTTAAAATCGTTATCCCTTTCTACAAATCTATTTTTCCTATATTATTCAATATTCTCCTAATTCAAAAGACTTGCAAGGAAATGATGACCTATAGATACGTTATCCCCACGATTTTTCAAATAACACCATCATTTCCATAGAATCATAATTAGCTAGTCTAAGTGTTTAAATTGTCCCCTTACCCCCTTTATCTATTTTTTCTTATTTTTTGAAGTTTCGGTGTTTCTAAGTGCTTGCAACCAAAATCCACCCTATAGATCCTTTACTCCTACGATTTTTTTTATAGCTCCATCATGTTCATAAGATACTTATTAACTAGTCCATGACTTAAAATTATTTTTTCTCTGCATTTAACTATTTTTTGTCTATTATTTAAAGCTATAGTTACTTCGAACATTCTAGATTAATTTGGGAAAAATAGATCAGGTTTTCCTATAATCTTTTTGATGGTTCCATCATTTTTATATGATCCATATTAGCTAGTCCAAATGTTCAAATTACATTCCCCACTTTGTTTTCGTATGCATGTGCGCACACCATTTACTTTCACATGATTATTTAATTTTTAGAAATTTGGGAAAAATACTTTTGTTCCTCCCGTGGCCCTAAGATTTTTACTATATTTTTTAAACTATATGAATCACCTAGGAAAATTATCAACACCCCTTCCACTCCCTTTTTGCTTATATATTTACATATGCCCTCTTGCTTCAAACCCTGCCGATTCAAATATCCCCATATAAATTCAACCACATAGTTCGCATTCTCCTATGGTTTTATGAACACTTCCATTACATTCATAAGGCCCGTATTACCTAATTCAAGTGTTAGTATCACTCCTCTACCCTTTTATTCTCTTTTCCCTTATCATTCGAAGTTGTGGTGGGTGCACCTAAATTATGACATATGGATGCAATTTCCCTATGGTTTTTAAAATGATTCCATCATTTTCATAGGGTCATTATTAGGAAGTCCAAGTATTAAAATCACATTATTGCCCCATTTATCTATTTTATCTCTTTTTTTTTATAGTTTTGATGGTTTCAAATACTTGCCACCAAAAGCCATTATATAAATTCGTTACTGCTTTGATTATTTTGACAAATACGCTAAGAGGAAGGTTAGTCCTTGCCCATGAGCTGGACCGGCGGTCGCCCACTGACCTACGTTCGCCCACGAGCTGGATCGGCGGTCACCCCAGCGACCGACGTTCGCCCGTCCGATCTAGAGGTCGCGCCTCCAGACATACGTCGTGCCCTCTCATTTGGAGGTCGCGCCCTCTGACCGAAGGTCGCCCATTAGGTGGATCGTCGGTCGCCCATCCGCTGAATCGGCGGTCGCCCTAGCACCAGAGTTACAAATACGCGCGCGGACACCGGTAGTTGCCATTTTTCACCTCCACGTGTCGGGCCTTGCGCATTGTCTGGTGTCGACCTCTGGTTGCCGCCTGCTTGTTCGAGCGCTAGAGCGTACGGTGATTGGCACTCCCGTGCCACACGTTTACTTTTTACACATGCATGCTCCCCAATTTTCGAGTTATTTCAAATTCTGTGTTTGTCCACGGAATAGATATAACTTTGTTTTGAGTTATTTTAAAACTTTCTTCGTTGGTTAGCATTTGGGTGACGATGACGCCTAGCGAGGAGCGAAAGATAGCGAGAGACAAGGACCGCAAGAGGAAAGGAAAGAAGCAAAGAAGATTTCACAAGATTTTCATAGATCCCACGCAACATGCTTTTCAGGGGTGGGCCACAGTAGAGGGACCGTGGACCCTTAAGACTTGCAAGTGGTACATTGCTTGGTGCCACATCGGCCATTTGTTTCCACACTATCGTCACGAGTTTCATTGCCGCTTGAATAGCGCGAATTTGCACTATTGCAATCACGATGAATTTGTGCAACGATGCACTGAAGTGTGGAAGTTTTTCTACGCCGGTGTGCATGTGGTGAGCAACGAGGTTTCGTACAACATAGCACAAATGGTGTACGCGGAGATAATTTTGGAGAGGGAGGTGGATTGGAGGACGTTAAAAAAATCCCCTCAAACAATTAAGCCTACAGAATCCCATATTCCGCGAGCTCCTTATCCAGCGGCCAACCCACGAGAAGGTCTTACAACGCCTAGGGGTTACAGAGGAGGAATCCCTGATGAGGACATAGTTTGGTCAGATTCAAAAGAAAACAACCGAAAGGCGCGAAGTGGATGAAGGGGAGCCGAACCAAACGATGGAGGAAGATGAAGCACATTTGGATGAAGGGGGGCCAAGCCAACTTTATAATGAAGGGGGCCCAAGCGAAGAATGACCGGTAGTATGTTAATCACGTTTAGATGCAGTTGTTGAAAAGTAGTGTACTCAATATCCAACACTAAGTGCAATTGTCATTTTGTATGCAGAAACGTTGAATGTGAATATGAAGTTTTTGATTTTCTTCAATTTAAATATTCTTGGTGAATGAAATCTCACTATTGCATTTGGTATAAGCATAAGGGAAAAACCTTCAATGTCCAAGGTACCTTCATTGATATATGACATTTTATATTATTCTTAATTATTTAGGGAATGTGGATTGAGCAATATTGATCCCTTTATTTTTTGGATTTGGAGCAAGAGAAGTTAAAACTCTATTTTCTAATATGAGTCCTTATTGTTCTCTCTCTTGCCTTCCCATGTTCCTTTTTTTTGTTTTTAAAAAACAAATTAAAAAATAAAAAGACAATTGCCAATCAAACATTTTTGAGCCGCATGGTCTCCGGGACGGTAGTTCAGGGTCGTTGTACTGCATGGACCATGGATATTGACCATGGCCCCCTACAAATTTGTGGTTGAGGAGTAAAGTGCTCTTCGTCGAAAAAATCTGTCATTTCTAGGGCGACCGGCGGTCCAACAAGGTCAGGGCTAGGGCCACCGGCGGTCCAGCTAGCGCGATGAAGTGAAGGCCATGGCGACCGCCGGTTCATATGGCGCGACAGCGTTGTTGTTAGGGCGACCGCCGATTTGGCTGTGGCGACCTAGCCGAACCGCCGGTCGCCTTCTATGCGCATTCGCCCCCGACTTACACCAGTCTGGAGTATATAAGGAGTCGTTCACGGGCTTGAAGCCACTTTCCTTTGTGCTTTGCCCATTGTCTAAGGTCTCCCCATGAGAAGCCCCCTGCTTGGTCTATATGTGCAAAGAGTAACTTGAGTCCTTGTAGTGTGCGTTGTCGTCACCAATTTCATTGCACCGGCGGAGGTGCGATTCCAGAACATGGAGCATTCTTCCCAATCCAACGGGATAGCAGATAATAGAAGAGAAACTCGCAAATGGGACAACTGGCTACAAGTATCCAAGGAACGGAACGACAAGCCAAATACTCGCGTGTGCTTATTTTGTGGGAAAAGCACAGTCTTTGTAGGGCAACGAGCATTTGCTCATTTCAAATATCCTAAGAATTCCCCATTACCCCGGTGTACGAGGTTACCCCGTGGAGTTCTCGAGCTATTCCGTGACTGTGGAGGGATCGTTCCAAAGAACAACATTCCTCATGCGGATGTTGTTCCTGAGTCAGGAGTGGATGCAGGCATGCCGTATGTGGCAAGGGAAACTATAGAGAACACAAATTCCCCTCGCATCAGGTCAGTACAAGTGCCATCCCCTAACCTAAGGTCTATTCAGGTGCCATCCTCTAATAAGGGGAGTCATGCCAACAATGGACAAAGGATCTCTACACTCTTTAGCGGACGGCGACATGGGCAAAGGAGTATGGAGGATAGTTTTGATCTTTCCACTAGGCAAAATTTGGATGCAAAGTGGGCTTCATTTTTCCATGAGGCGAACATTGCATTCAATGTTGTACGACATCCAGCATTCATAAGTGTCGTTCAAGAGTCAACAAAGGCCGGTACTGGTGGATATCAACCACCCACGTATCATGCTATTAGGACTATGATGCTCGATGCGAAGAAGGCAGTTGTACAAAGGTCAGTTGAAGATCAAACAAAACTTTCTATCGAGAAATACGGAGGAACAATATGCTTGGATTGGTAGTCAGATGTCACAAGTAGACCACTCATTAACATGATGCTCGTTTGCCCAGTGGGGGAGGTGTTTCTGGGATCAGTGGATACTACACGGAAGAAAAAGGACATTGCTTATGTGGCAAATGAAATGGCGAAGTATATAGAGGAGGTTGGACCAGAAAACATTGTTTAGATATGCACAGACAATGCAAGCTCTATGTTAGGTGCTGTGAAGAAGTTGCAGATAGACTATCCTCACTTATATGGACAAGGTTGTGCGGCACATATTCTAGACCTCCTTCTAGAAGATTGGGGGAAAGAGGCATGGGTTAAGCATTTGGTGGAGCAAGCCAAGAGAGTGTGCACATTTATTAAAAGGTCGCACGTCCCACTTGCTCTATTCAGGAAGTACTCGCCGAAGCTGCAGCTCAAGGTACCACCTCAGACTCGATTTGCAACAAACTACTTGATGATAGAGCGGTTGTTATAGCTACAACAACCTCTGAACAACATGGTGATCGATGCGGAGTGGCATGTGTTTGTCCAAACATTGTTCAACAGGCAAAACAGTCACCAGTTACAGACAAAGGCAAGGAATGTGCGGAATAGCATTAGGAGCGATGAGTTCTGGGAGGATTGTACGAAGTTTGTGAAAGTAGTTGAACCAGTACTCATAGCTCTTCGGGAGTTTGACGGGGAAGTACCAGCCATGCCTAGGGCATATGTGATCATGTCGGACCTTAAAGAACACGTGTTCTCTTTGAGTGAACCTCCATTCGAACTATCCCCCGACATTGCTACAAAATACGAGGATGCATTTCAAAAACGATAGGAAATGATGCTCACAGACCTCCACTATGCAGCAGCTTTGTTGAACCCTTATTTGACAAATATGGGAGCAATTCAAAACAATGGAGAAGCAAAAAGAGCTTTAAACCGGGTCATAAGGAAGCTTAGCGCCCCAATGGGAGTATTCTATGAGGAAGTGGTGCGGGAACTCATACAATATGAGGAGAGGACGGGTCCATTTAACACCAATTCAGAGGCCCCTGATCCAGCTCAATGTGACTTGTTACCACATCAATGGTGGCATCAAGTCGGGGGGAATGCCTTGCCAAAAATTTCGAAGAGGATTTTGTCATTGACATGTTCAACTTCATCATGTGAGAGGAATCGGAGCATGTACTCTCTCGTGCACAGAAAAGTGAGGAATCGGTTGTCAACTTCCAAAGCAGAGGACCTTGTGTACATCTATGCAAACGCCAAACTTGAGCGCCAGAAACGTACAAAATTGCCAAGAATGTGGTATGAAAATTATTTAGAAGAAGAGAACTTTGACGAAGAAGAGTATTTACCGGACAATGAATGGGATGATGGTGTATTCATGGATAACCCGGAGGCGGATGACGACAATTATCTCAATGACGGTAGCGAACACGACGACCTAGAGAATTGGAACGACAACGAAGGACACATGACTATTCATGTCAAGGACCGGTTTGAGTTCGATGACGACTAGGATATTCCACAATAACCTTGTCAGTTTGCGGTATTCGTCAATGACACAGTAGGAGAAGGAGTGGCAAACTTACAGCTCCAAGAGAGTACCTGCCTAGCGAAACAAGGCTTGGTAAACCGGATGGATGAAGAGAACATTGGTCCAGTTAAAGGCAGCCCACACTCTAACAACAACGATAAACTTGAGAGTGTGAAGTGCACGGTTACCACGGCAGGAGTTGAAATGGGCCAAATTAAAGTGGAACCTGACAATGTATCCAATTTAGGTTGCATGGAAGTAGGGTCACCTAGAGTTTCAACCATTCGATCAAGGAGTGCAACTCATAACGAAGATGACTCCGATGTACCTCTACAACAGTTGTTCCCAAGGGTTACCCAACCTAAAGGGCCCCATACAACTCGTATGGTATTGCCGAAGACGGAGGTCAAGATAGAACCAACAAGTCCATTATGCACCCAGGCAGTGTCACGAGACGTCGGGCCATCTTCACAACCTTGCAATCGTATTACACGAGGCCAGAAGCGTTTGAGGAAGGTACACGACCGACGATGTCGGAAAGGAGCACGCGTACATGAAGAAGTTCATGCGGGGATTGCTTCATCCAATAATCCGAATACACGTACAATGCGCCATCTACCACTGTACGCAATCGGGATCACTAATGCTTACGGCCCTTGAAGCGCCTCGTTACAGTGAACAAGAAAACAACTACGGACACGGAATTGCGCAATTTGGCGAGTGAGGTTGAGTGTGAAGTACGCAATAAGACAGAGGATGAAGACGAGGATGGCGACCAAAGCACTGATGACTCTCTAGGTGAAACCGATCCAAATGCAGATGAAGTATCAAGCGACTATACGTATACATTGAAGGATACCTAAAGACGTGTTATTAGAATTTTGTTATTTTGGATTGGAAGCACGAAGTTCGTTGTTAGTACTCAGTACAATACTACAATGTACTGCAAGTAGGGCAACTATTAGCTTACAATATTTTGGTATCCTAGTATATTTAGGAGTATAATATATATAGTTCGGTATATGTAGTAGTTACATCATATGTATGAATACTATGAGTATAGACATTGATGGACAAATTTGTACTATGAAATGCACCATTGATCTTGTTTCGGAGGTATTCATAAACATGCATTGGTGCTCATTTTGTACCAATATGAAATTATCTTGCTTGTTTCGTATTCAACCATGGTGTTGGTCGCCACACACGCGACGGCCCAAGGCGACCACCGATCGCCACATGAGCGCTACCTCCAGGGCGACCGCCAATCGCTATAAGCGACCGAAGATCGCCCTGGGCGATCGTCGGTCGCTCACTACTGGACCGGCGGTTGCCTAGAAGCGATTGCCAGGGCGACTGCCGGTCTCCCTACTGGACCGCCGGTCGCCTACGTGCGGCAGCCAAGGCGATCGGCGATCGCAGCAGGCGACCGACGTTCGCCCCTGTGCTACCGTTGGCCGCCTAGCGAGGTCGCCCACCCCCGGTCGCCCACTGTGACGTATATTTTTATTTTCCACGTCATTATCGACCCTACGCCACGTAGGAAAATAGCTTTTAACCTCAATGTCAATCTCAACAAGTTTTTTACTATGCAATTTTTGGTACGGTCGACATTTTCGTCGATCGGACGTCTAACAGACATGTCCAATACGACAAATCAGACACACATTCCGAAAAGTGTGTCTAATAAGACAACCATGCTCCTCCCCTTATTTTCCGCAAAACCTCTACTAACTTGGAGGCGGGTTCCAATTTACCTATTTACCCCGCGGTGCCAAGTGATTGGTATCACGGCCCGACCAACCTGGTCAAGGTCCCAATCAACGATTGTGTAGATGTAGACGTGTCTCTAAAGGGCGAAGAGCCCCGCCCCATCAAAATGGGGGCTCAATTATCCCCGGAAGAAATTGAGAGCTTCAAAGGTCTTGTCCTCGAATTCTGGGACATTTTCGCTTGGTCCTATAAAGACCTCAAGGGCATTCCACCGGAGATTGCCCAACTCACAATCCCCCTACTTCCGAGGTCCATACCGGTCCGGGAAAAGGAACGCCGGATGAACCCCCGCCTCCAACTTGTGGTCAAAGCCGAGTTGGAAAAGCTCTTAGAGGCGGGTTTCATTAAACCGGTGGAAATCACGGATTGGGTGTCCCCTATGGTGCTTGTGAAGAAGAAAAATGGGAAGTTAAGGGTGTGCATCGACATTCGTCGTTTAAACAAAGCCACCCAAAAGGATCACTTTCCCCTTCCATTTGTGAACCAAATCTTGGATGAGGTGGGGGGTCATGAGCTCTACACTTTCCTAGATGGATACTCGGGATATAACCAAGTATCCATCCATCGTGATGATTATCACAAAACCGCTTTCACAACCCCTTAGGGGACATTCATCTATGTGGTCATGCCCTTCGGGTTGTGCAACGCACCCTCGGCGTTCCAACGAGTCATGACTTCTATATTTTTTGACCTCCTCCATAAGTCTATGTCGGTTTTCATTGACAATTTTAGCACCCAAACAAGTGCATTAGAACACTACGCAATGTTGCGTGAGTGTTTTGTGAGGTGCCGTCGAAACCGACTCTCCTTAAATCCCGCCAAGGTGTACCTAGGGGTGCAAAAAGGGGTATTATTGGGCTACGTGGTTTCCAAGGCCGGCAAGGAACCGGACCCCGAAAAGGTTGAAGTGATTCTCAACCTTGAACCCCCAACTTTGGTCAAGGGCGTACAACGTGCTCTTGGCCATTTTGGGTAGTATCAAGACATCATGGCCAATTATGCCACGGCCGCCATTCCCTTGACCAACCTCCCAAGAAAGGAGGTCAAATTTGTGTGGACACCTGAGTGTCAAGAGGGTTTTGATGCCCTCAAAACCAAGTTGACCTCCTATCCATGCCTTGTGCCCCCCAATTGGGACATCCCTTTTCATGTGTATTGTGGTGCATCGGCGGTAGCCGTGGGGTCTACCTTGTGTCAACCACATGGACCTAAGGGCAAGGACCGCCCCGTGGCATTTGCAAGCCGCCAATTAACCGCCGCGGAAAGGAATTATTCCACCACGGAGAGGGAATGTTTGGCCATGGTGTTTAGTGCCAAGAAAGTTAGGCATTACTTACTCATGAATCCCGTGGTTTTTTTTGTCGACCATTTAGCGTTACGCTACATAATTAACAAACCCGACCTTAGCGGCCGTGTGGCCCGATGGGTTTTGCTCCTAGAGGAGCTAGCTTATACCGTGGAGTACAAACCCGGCCGCTTGCATCTTCAAGCGGACCACCTCTCACGGTTGTCCGAATCAATGGGCATGGTTGACATCGAGGATGAGCTTCCCGGTGCCAACCTTTTCTCCATCACCGTGACCCCCACGTGGGACACCTATATCTTGGAGTGTTTGAGCATGCAAAAACTTCCCGATCACCTAGACGCCAATGAGCGGCGCAAAATCCGGGTCAATAGCCGCCACTATGCTATTATAGCAAACCGGTTGTACCGGCGTGGCATTGTCGCCTACGCCGGTGTGTTAGTGAGCTTGAGGCATCACGTATAATTATAACATGCCTCGATGACATTTGCGGCGGACATTTTTCGGGTCGTCTCACGGCCCAAAAAATCCTTAGAGCCGGGTACTTTTGGCCCACCGTGTTCGCCGACGCCCACCGGCACGCCACCAAGTGTGACGCATGCCAACGGTTTGCTCGGAATGACCTCCACATGGCGTTCCCTTTGATACCCTCGCTACCCTTGCTTCCTTTTGAGAAGTGGGGAATAGACTATGTGGGCCGCGTGCACCCCACTTCATCGCACCAATTGGCGTACATCATTCTTGCGGTGGATTATTTGACCAAATGGGTAGAGGCCAAGGCGGTCGAAGTGGCAAATAAGATAACCACGGCACTCTATTTGTTTGAGAGTGTTTTCTCTCGTTTCGGGGTCCCACAAGTTTTGGTTAGCGACCGGGGCACCCATTTCCTCAATGACCTCATTGAGGAACTTACCTCGACTTACGGAATTGATCACCGTAAAACCACCCCTTACCATCCTCAAACCAACGGCTTAGCCGAACAATGTAATCAAACCATCGTGAGGATTTTGAGGAAGACTATCCATGACAACAAACGAGATTGGGACACCAAACTCAATGCCGCTTTGTGGGCATATAGGACCACGTTCCTGGCAATTATACACTAAACCGGGTACAAAATGGGCAAGTATATACAGTATATACAACAAAGTTTTATCTGGGTTGTCCTCAACTTTGATATGGATTTTTAAGTGATGTGGGTACCCCTATGACCATGGACCGCCATCCAATCTTGACATTTTAATCCGAGATTTCAGCATGAAGTTGGATACGTGTAGCTCTCCCAAGCTACCTGCACAACTAAGTATATGGATGTAGTTCATATACGATATATACTTAAAACCTGTTCTCATCACCATTTTGAGATTTGAGGCGTTCTATGCAAAAATGATAAAACTATTCTTTAGAATTAGTGGCCGACCTAGATGTTGTAGACTTTAAATAGTACGTAGAGAAATTTCAACCAAAAAAACTTATTCACTTGCTTTTTTTTCGTGTTGAGTAAAATAAGGCATTTCTTTCTATAAATGACAATTTATACTCTAGGTTGAAAATTGGTTGATGTATCGTAATTAGAGAATATGCATGCATTATATAATTGATGAGTTGAGCTTAGATTGTACAATATTTCTTGCCCAAAAAAGTATATTTTTGTCAAATTTAGATCTGTGACAAGTATATGCTAGTATATAAATATACCCTTTATGTTCATTTCTAGCACATTCTAAAAATAAAAACATCAAAGATAGGTGATAAATTGTGTCTTCAACCATATTATTGTATCCTAAACCCCTAGAGTTTTCTATAATTTATTTGACATAAAATTTTGTGCAACTCACTCCCGAAATCTGCCCGGAAGTTGCTACCGTGTGAGTGTTGAGCGGTGAGCGGTGAGCGGTGAGCGGTGAGCGGTAAGATTTAGAATTTTTAGGGCTGAGTTTGTATTTTTAGTAAAAATATTTCTAAAAATAGTTTTTAAAAAAATTTTGGGAATAATTTCCGAATATTTTTGGGAATATTCGAATATTCTAGACTTATCACCGTGGATTTGGTGAACCAAACTCGTGGAAATAAAGCTTAAATTCCCTGAATTTTGTGAGGCTTGAGCTACAAAACTCGACAGTAAATCACAAGTTTTTAAATGTCAAGAGGTTTCTAAGGTAATATTTCTAAGTGAATAGTACTCCGAGTTAGACAAATTGGCAAGGTTTGCTGTACATGTAGGTACTGGTATAATTATTTTTAATAAGTTGTGAAAAAATATCGCATACAGTGTAGAGCACCCAATCATAAGACTATCATATAGCGTACGTAGATGAGGAGATATAAGGCATTCTAATCTGTAGCATGGTCTAGGATTCCTCCCTCCAGAATCTTCTTCACCTTGTTGAAACTAAGAGTGGCCGCGTGGATGAAGAGGTCAGCATCCGGATCAAATTTGCAAACCAATACCGTGATGAAGTATAGGTGCTTGCACGGTCGATATGAATCTCTCCATCCTAACGTAGAAATTGTTTTCTTGAACACTGGGCATGAGCAATCCGGGAATTTACTAATTGAAAGTCTATAAACTGCATCCGAATCCGACTCCAAGTCTACAATAGACCCAAAACGAGGTTGCGGGATTATGGTCACCCTTAGAATTCTGGCCTGCATTGACGTGGCAGACTCAGTATTCTTCATGTGCTTTGAAGTCATAGCTGGAATGCGTTTCATGTTCTTCGATCTTCTTGACCTAGGGAACACGTCCGGCTTCTCGGGGACTGGAATATGGGACAAGTCTCTTGGTGGGGCAGCATTATTGAAAGTGCGGTTCGTAGGAAGCTGTTCTTTTTGTGGTAGTCGAAAGCCCGCATTGTCTAAAGCCTCCATTTCATCACATGTAAGGTTAGTCCCTATCTTAACTGGCCATACTGAAGGAATAGGGGGTCTATCCTGGCTTAGAGAGAATGGCTCAATCCACTTACGACGATGACCCTTCACACACCTGTCAATATCATCCGCACAAAAAAAGAACTGATCAATTTTTCTTGGCCCCTCTTGAGGGCGCTGCCATACTCCGGTGTAAGTTGGAGCTGCAGTCGCCTTCCCCTTCTGAATAATTCGTGAGTCACATCTTTTTTTACTCTTTCGCATGATCCCCCAACAAGCCTTGGCAGAATTCTCCCTCAAACGAGCAATGTGCCACAGCCTCTCGTCTACTTTAGTCTCCTGAACAGCGGTCACACGTTCAATACTAGGTCCAGCAAAAGTAAATGGTAATGTCGGTGGCTCCTCAACTTCATCCTCTTCATGGATAGTACTCAGATTTTCAGCACAAGCTCGGGTAACCCTTCTCCCAATTCGGGGACGTGAGTAGCTCGCGATGTCAGGTCTGTGCGTTTCATCATCAGCTCCAATTGGAACATCAGCCTTACGTTTCTTGGATCCGAACACCTCAAGGTGGGCGTCGCGGGTACAAATATTTTCAGCTCCTGGATAGTCAAAAACTGCCTTTGTGAGGCCTGATGGATTGCCGGTTCGTTGAGCTTTATGGGCAACATGAAGTAACAGTTCTTCGAATGTTGGTCCACTACCACCCTTGCCACCTCTGTTGAAGTCGTGGTAATCTACTACTTGAAGGAAAGCACGAACATAATCATCAACAGTTGCAACGTACAAGTCCCCACCCTTGTTGCCGGACGCTTGCAACCATTTGTTATGGATAGATTCCGCAAGGTTACATGAAGGCATCTCCGCCAACTCCTCTGCTGAATATTTATCTTCCTGCAAGGTGCAAAGACTTTTGACTTAGTAACAAAAAAAGTTGATCACAATATCCAGAGCGGGTTAGACTTATGTCACAGCAAGTCTGATCTAAAAATAGAACAATTTTAATTTTTTTATGAAAATAATTGTTACTGAAAAAGATAAAAAAAGCAGAATATTCAATACTAAAAAGTAAATATATTTTAAAGATTTACTAGACATCAGTTCACGTGTACATAATTGCTACAGTGACTGTGGACTCACCAATTCCATGAAACCACCCCACTGCCTATATCGGAAATGCCAGAATGTAAGCCAGTGTTCGAGGTGACCTAATCCAACTTCGGAGGTGGCCTGCGCCGACGCCCACCACGCTCGGATCGCCCAGTATCTTGTCTCCGCCTCAGCCATGGTGCGTGCATCTTTGTATTGCTTACAAAGATGTCGATGTTGATCCTGCAGTTCCTGCAAGATGTATTGTTTGGTGTGTTTCTCGAGGGATTGCGTCCAATGGAAGTAGCAAGTCCGCTCGCGGCCTTCCATGGGCACTTTAGGGTCTCCGGAGCCATAAATGATCCGCACAGCGTTCCAGTTGGCTTGCGCACTGTCGGCCATGAACCCTTTAAACTGCGGCGCTTCCACTCCGTTCCTGCCCATGACGTGGTTTAGGTTCTTCCAGAAGACGATTTGAGCTTCTCCGTCTTCAGACTGGAAATCACAGCATGCAATAGTTAGAATGCGGCAGATTTTCGAGTCATAAACGTGGCACGCCATGGTGGTCCAGTTCTTGACACGCTTGACGTGGTCGAACATCAGCCACGCATGTGACAAGTCGCCTCCGAGCTGCATACGACGAACAAGGTCAACACCGCTTCCGGGGCCAACCTCGGACATCTTGAAAATGGACACTTTGTCACTTTCATCTCCTTGCCCTGGGAACTGGTTACGTTGGATGTAAGCCCAGTTGCTGAGGCCTCGAAGCTTGGTGATCCCATCAAGAACACCGTATCTACGCAAGTGCTTAAAAGTGGTAATACGATTCCTGACGCTCGGTGAGTTAAGCTCTTTACACTGATCAAAGATAGGTTCTAGCTCCTGGAGGGTGAGCGTGGAGGTTACAGGGTCACCTTCTTCACGGAGAAGTAAGTTTCCGAGTAAAGCCTTGCTAGCCTCCATGACTATTTTGGATGTGGTAGCTTGTGGGTTACGTTCTACGTGCTCCTCTATTAACTCATCAATTATTTTACGTGGACATCTGTAGTCTCCGACTTTGACAGGATGTTCGTGGGTACCGATATGCACACACGCCTGCTCTTGACTCTCCTCTCCGAATACGTAAAAGATTTTAGAAGGGCATAGAGCAACACAAACGGGAGGTTCTTTGCAGATCTTACAGACCAGTGTTGAAGAAGGAGGAGGCGCGTGGCCGACACAGAAGGGGTCCTTGGTAAAGCCCTCAAACTCCACCTCATTCACTTGTGCCCTGCGGTCAGGTCGTAGTAAGAAGCAACACTTGTCATTGTGGCATTGAAGATGCCCTACACAATTAGAGTAGCGGAAAGACAAACCAAGGTTGTTACTGATGTTAGTTGTCATTGTCCTAGTCCACACATGACCATCGTATCTTTTGTCCATCCCTTCCATAGATTTGGCTACCTTGAGGGCAGTAGTCGGTAGAACGGG
Source organism: Bryum argenteum (assembly GCA_037043015.1). NCBI lineage: Eukaryota > Viridiplantae > Streptophyta > Bryopsida > Bryales > Bryaceae > Bryum > Bryum argenteum. The sequence continues at coordinate 30,855,658 of CM073321.1, read as the reverse complement.
AGGGAGAATGTACGAGACATCACCGTTGAAAGTGGGAGGCAGGAAAGAGACGCTGTGAGTACGAGTGGACTGGAAATCTATTTTTTGAAGTATAGTTTTGTTGCGAGACATGCTACCTAGTCTACGGAGCGAGGAAATAATGTTTTTATGTTTTTCGACTTTAGACGCGGGAAGAGAAACGGGGGTGGTTCTGAGACTGTGTTCAGAACCAGACGAGGGGTGTGGCAGATTTGATGATAGTCGGCGGGACTAGATGGACTAGACGCTTTTTTTTCATCGTGAGATGAATCAGAAATATCGGTACGGACCTCAAGTCCAGGTTCAACCTTGACACGAGCAAGAACTGGAACAACAGTGGAGATGGTAGAAGAACTACGAGGAGTGAGGAGGACGGTGGAGGCGTTCATGACGGACGCTGTCAAGCCGAATAGTCGATACTGTCCGGGCCGTAGCTTATACATTCTACAATTACTCTCTATGTCGACTAGTTCGACAAGGACTGAATACTCGACAAGATTAGTGTTTGGATCCAAGACTTGATTCTCTAACCAGAGAGAGGACTCATCAAATCCGAAACGAATTGCTAGCCAAGATGGAGTGACTTTCGCCAATCCATTCACCCCCGGAGGAATGCAGATTGGAGGACTTAAGTCTTCGGATCTAATCGCAATGACGTCTGCAGCGGGAGGCAGGGGAGCGGAAGATGCCATGATATACGCAAGCGAGGAAGACAGCATCAACAAGCGCTCGGAGAAAGAGAGTCTCAGGTGCGTTACGAAGGTTCAAATATGAGAAATTGTTGTGAGGTATTTGCATACGTAATTCCATATAATACAACATACAGATACTCGATACTCTTAATCGTGAGCATGATAATTTGAAAGCACATTATTTGTAATACTTAAAATACATAGACTAACATAATTGCATTAAGTAATTAGAATTTTAAATATTAGATCCGTCGATAAAATAAGAAGGTGTAGCAGGTAAAGTGACGGCGGCAGTCATTGACAGAGATTTAGTTGGATAATAGATGCGTTCAAAAGTTAGCTTATTTTGGATTGTCAGACACGGTCATAGCGGGATGTTAGAGAATACGTGGTGGCTGATTAGGGAATCTTAGCCGCATGAGAGAACTTATAGAATGGAGTAGGAACTCATAGTTCGACCTCTTCATTTGCAGTGAGAACACTAGGACTCGTTAGGTGGAACGTGTGAAAATTTCTCTCATTGCAAGCAGCATGGACGAAACCGCGGGCGGTAGTGAGAGAGGAAAGGAAATAGGTCAAAGGAAGAAGAAGCGGAGAGGTGGCCCGAAGTTCACTAATTCCAAAGCATAGAGGCGTAGTGCTTTGCGGAAGCGCGATGGGAGAAGCTCTAGCGGCGATGATCGGGAGCCAGACGGATACGATATCTTGATCGACGATGATGTGCTACCGCCATTCAGGCGGACTATCAAAATGCGATCGCTCAACCTCGACAGTGTTTTAGAGAGTGTCGGGACGGCCGAAGGTGAAGAAGAGGAAGAGGAAGGGCGTAGAATGGAGTTCAAGACGTCTAGCGATGTTGTTTGCGTGGATGGGGATGACGATGGAGGTGTAGTCTCTACATATGAGGTAATGAATTTCTTTATGTTCTAAACCTGTAAATATTTATAAAGGTTAAACAATTTCCAATTACGTATAGGGATTAATATGAACATGTGATGTCTTCAGGGCCGCAGAGATTCCGAAGAGGAAGACTAACGTTCAGAAGATGAAATAGGCATGTTTGAGGAGAAAAGAGTTACTGATACGGGCGAGAGAACAAGCTTGTCTTCATCAGGAAACATATGATGATACAACGGATGGATTTGAGACAAGTGTTGAAGATTTAAAGGAGGTACATGAGAAACCCTACTTCCTGGTTTACTGGGAGGACCTAGGGTTGGTTAAGTATACAATCAACGAGAGTACATTCTTCAATATGTAGTTTTGAGTTTTGACATGATATACTTTCATAATATGTATCGACCCAGTACTGAATAAATTATTTTATATTGATATGGATTGCACAGACTTAGTGAGGTTATGAAAATACAGTACATAGTATATGTGAATTTATCGCGATGAAAACAAAAAAATATATAGGAAGAAAATGGCAACTTAATTTAAATTCATGCACGGGGTACGGGGCGATCCGGTTAGGGGCAGGGCGGGCCGGGTAAGAACAGATCGAGCCGGGTAGGGGCAGTGCGAGCTAGGTAGGGTCTGACACTTGTCCGATTGAATTCACATTTTTTTTTTGTCAAAAACATTCGAATGTGCTTCTGCTTTGTCCTTCAGCTCGCGGGCTCGAATGGGGGCAAGCCATTACCTGCACATGGCTCGTATCGGCCTCGTGGGTTTGGCCAGCGTTACCTGCACACAGCTTGTATTGGCCTTGTGGGAATGTGAAGCACTGGGAAAGCAGCTCTGCTAGCCGGGCGATGAAGCTTTGCGTTTAGCCCGGAAACCAGCCTACGGGACTTTGACTTGTGTAGTCATGGGTTTGTGGAGGCTACTCGTGATAATAACTCCGCTATAGTTCTGGGTTTGTGGAAGCTACTTGTGATATCATTCACGATCCGGAGATAGCTCGCTATCCATCTTTGTGTGTTTTTTTCTAATGTTTTTGATCTTGCTGTAATTGGAAATGGAAGTGTTGGTCTTAAATATATTTGACATTCTCTGTGAAACAAATGTGCATCAATATAGTTGATTCTGTTCCAACATTAAGTTTATTGTTGTTTGGAATTTCATTATTGGGTTGGTGGTGTTTTTGCAGGATCCTTTAAAGCGACCCGCAGTTCATCCCGAAGAGGAATCTGATGCTGATAGTGACCTCTCCGTTTTGAGAGATCATGTGTTGGCTATAGTGGAGTCTCCTTGATTAGTTATAGCACTGTCTTCGGTTCCAGAAACTCCACCTCCTACCTCACCTGTCCGTCACACGTCACGTGTTGACGTTGATCGGCTTGTTGTTAACACAAAAATTAAAAAGAATGATACCAAAGCTCGTCGTATCCAAGCGAAAGAATTTGCTAGACTTGCACCCAGACGTTCTCCACGACTTGCTGCAAAGATGCATCAGTCTTAGTTTATCGGAACATTGTATGATTTCTTTATCATATTCTAATTAATGAAAAGATTATGTATTCCTTTTTATATAATATTGTTCATTTCACACTATCTTATGCTTATTGTTGTGTGTTGGATTTGGTTTACTGGTTTGCCAGATGCACATAGATCAAGTCCAGTTCAATCAAGATGACGGAAACAACCTGCCCCATCTTAATCCTCTACAAACTTTATCTTCCAACGGGGATGAACTCATACTTGACGACTTGGGAACTGGAGTTCCGCAAAACAGTTCGTTGGGAACTGATCGCCAACCTGTGAAAGGCGAATGCAATGCAGTTTCAAGTGACAATAATCTCGAGGCTGCAGATCTTCATCTAACAACTCAAGATCCTCTTGAACAGCAATCACTTTTGGATCATGAAGAATCTACGTTGCCTGAGGGTGTCAACGTTTGAATCATTCACATGCCTACACATCTTCAAAACAAGGATTCCGACTGGAGTGCAAACGAGATGCGCATGCTCCACAAGAGTGGTTCGATTGCAGTCATCAACAGGTTACGCTACAAACCTGCTAAGAAGTCTCGTATGCTAATTCCACTTTGTCGCCTCGTTTGTTATCCGAAGGTTCGGCCGATCTCAGAACAAGATGTCAGAAAACTCGAGAATCAGTTCAACAAAGGATACCGCGAAGGCGATCGGGTAATGTATGTGTCTCCCTTCGACAGGAAAGGCTGAGAGAAAATGGTTGACACTCAAGATGAACTTTGGAAGAACCCGCTTTGGGAAGCCGCGAATGAAGAGTTCGAGAGTACGCTGCGGTCTGATCCAGATCTTCGTAACCTTAGTGACAAATATTTCTATGTCTACGAAGGTAACCACCGTGTTAGAGCCAGAATGCGCCATATCGAGAGGTATCACAAGAATGATCCCTCCTGGTACATTTCGGTTGATTGCATCGTTCTCGATGCCCATGGAGAGAGCAATCTCCTCCTCGATGCTATGAACGACATTAACTGGTAAGTGAATGTCGCATTTCTCAAAAAAAAAATTGTTTTATAATTTTATCATATACAATTTTTCTCATCTTTCATTCTATGTTGTAGGTCCACTGAACATGATCACGTCGAAGACAGTTTGTGTGCAAAACTCCAACGCATGAGGAAGTTTGGTAAGTTGAAACTCGAAGATTTCAAGGACCTCATTTCTCCAGAAGATTACAGGATCTGTAAGAACGCCAAAGCAAAAAAGGAGACGTGGTATCCTGTCACAATAGACGTTTTTGTAAAATTTCTATACGCGGTACGTTCACTTCATATGTGCTCAACTCCTTTTCTTTAAATTCATGTAAAACAACTTCTCATTTGTGTTTTGGTTGTTATATAGAAGAGGTTAGCAAAAAAATCCGACGATGCTGAAGCTACATACTACGCCACGGTTCCAAAAGATAAACAAACTAGACCGGGAGTATGGAGTGCCATGGATAACGCAATCAAGGCTGAAATTAAATTAATACGTGGCAAGAATTTCGACAAAATGGTCGCGGTGGCCAATATCAAACTCGGGAAAGTCTTTGCGAGAGAGGTATTGCTGGCTGGGTTCTTCAATTACTACCGCTCTAATCAAAACTGTGATTCTGATGTGCAGATTAATTCTCATTACAGCCAGAACCTGAAACCCGATATGACAATCGATCGCTTACAAATGGTGGCCACTACCAATGTTGACTTCGATTACAAGGGAAAGTGGCTCCAATGGTGGAACTCATCAGACGAAGTTCGACGATCATTTCGCTTCCCTGAAGATCGCCCTATGAAAGATAAAGCTTTGGTTGCATTTCTACATCGTGCTTCTCTTTGGGCACAGGTAACTTGCATTTTTGTCCCGTGATTACAAAATTTGCGTTTATATGTTACTTTAAATACTAACATGTTCCATGTTTTCTCAGCTTGAGCAATCACTACAAGGTGAATTGCAGAACCTAGTAGACAACGAGAACCTCAACATTGAGTGGTCTAGTGTTGTCCTAAAGCCATCTGCATATGTCAAGAAGTGGAGGTTACTCTTATGGGAGAAGGCATTCGGAAACTATCTTGCTTCAAATGCAAGTCCGAAGTTCATTAAAGGCTCGGATCTTCGTAAAATCACTGGAGGTAAAGCTACAATTAAGCGGCTTTTATTCCGGTATGTATTCCTCTTCCTATAAAGTATTATAGAAAGTGGTTTAGCGTATTCTATTTTCCCTATCTAACTTGTTTACTTTATTGTAGGTACTTAAAACAAGAGCTCGTTGCTAAGGGAGCATTACCTTCGTTCTCGTTTCCCATGGAGTTCGAGGACGTTGCAGTGACGAATGATCCCCGCAGCTTTTTCTCCTCAGCCCAACAAGAGCGGTTTACTGACTCCCAATTGACGACCGGTGGATGGTTTCTTGAGTGTGACGACAACTACGTGCACAAGGAAGAGAAGCATCTTCTTCGAAACCAGGCTACAAACCCAGCTGACTCTGCACCAATGGAGATTGACGACGATGACGATGACGACTTGTCCATTTTACCAGATGCACCTGATCCAATCTCTTCTCCTTCTTCACCAGTTGCAGTGCCCAAGTATCGTGCAACCAGGAAGCGACGCAATGCTGTTGCGGAACCTGTTGTAGATCTCGAGCAAGAATCGAAAGAAACTGCTCCCCTTCCTGAAGACATTGCAGGGCCAGAAGATGCTGATCTGCCTCAGGCTTCAGAGGGAGCGACAAACATTGCAAATCGACGCAATGCAAGACTAATCAGCTTTCTACAGGTGGACTTACAAATGCAGGGTCCCCTCCTCAATCGTTCACCGTGGACCACAACTCGCAGCAGTCCCCGCGTCGCCTCAGCCAGCCAATGTTTCCTAGACGCCCTCTTCCGAAACCCAATCACATTGTTAGCAGCTCGTCGTCGAAAATTTCAGTGACTCTACCAATGTATCTCGAGAAGGGCAACATTCGAGATTTGGTTCATCAGTCGTCGAAGACTGCAAAATGAGATTTGCAAATCCTCGATATCGTCGAGCACATCAAGAAGGTATTAATTTATACATTTGTCATTTATATTCTCCCTAAGTACATTGAGTACTTGTGAATCTAGTAGCCACGATCTAACTTTCACTTGTATCTCAGATTGGTAAAGACCGTAAGTACCCGTGTTCGGCGATGGAGTATGAACCCAAGCATCCAGGAATTGATCTCATTTTTGCAGATGCTCCCGAGAACTTGCCTGTACCGGGTGTGTCTCCAACAGAAATTCCATCCTACAACCGGCGTAACAAAACCTACTTTGAGAGCCTCTTCGTGTTTGCCGCGTATCATTTGACAGACGTTGGAGCCATTGTTCTGATGCATCCCAAATGTTGTTGAATCGAGCGTACTCTCGATTCTGAGTCGCATACGTATAGTTTTTGTCTTGTTCGAGATTGGTGGGGATATAACCCCCTCCCTATGGCCTCTACCGTTCCCAAACCGAAAGAGGTACGGAACAGATTCTAGTTTCAAATTTCACGATTCATGATTATTTCCGTCTATGCTTCTATGTTAACGTATTTTTACTTGTGTTTTGTAGACTCACTGCTTCCATATCAAGGTCTATGTTCGTAAAGGGTATGTTTCGAAGTTCCAAACTCGGCAAGTGTCACACGCATACGCGGGTGTGGCAATCATACCTGACGAGGAAGACCACCTCTCTAACTTTGCAGACAAAGAGACATTGCGTACTCGTCCAAACGGTACGCCATGGCGAGGCTCACGAGAGAAGGACCCCTCCTTCATTCAATGTTTCGTGGATTGTCTCACAGACGACGGGGGTACAGTCTTCGACTGGAGCGCAAGTATAAGTAATGTTTCTGTAAACGCTAATTCAGAATTCGTTTCTACATTTCGCATTTCTCACGTGGGCTTTTGCTTTCTTAGGTGCGTCAATAATTGCTTGCGTGCGCTCAAACCGACACCTCATTGCCATGGAACCTGATGAAGAAATCTATGATGGTGTACTAGCGGGTGTAGCAATCGTACCTGATGTGGAAGACCACCTCTGTAACTTTGCAGACAAAGAAACATTGCGTTATTGTCCGGATGGTACGCCATGGCGAGGCTCACGAGAGAAGGACCCCTCCTTCATTCAATGTTTCGTCGATTGTCTCACGGACGAGGGGGGTATAGTCTTCGACTGGAGCGCAAGTACATGTAATGTTTCCGTTAACACTACATTCGAATTCGTTTGTACATTTCCCATTTCTAACGTGGGCTTCCAATTTTTTAGGTGCATCTGTGATTGCTTGCGCGCGCTCCAACCGACACCTCATCGCCATGGAACCTGACGAAGAAATCTTTAATGGTGTGCTAGCGGATTACAAGAATGGTCCTCCCGGTGATGAAGAAATTGGAGAATCGGCCCCTCCCGCAGATTATGACTCTGACGAACCGGTCGTGAAGAAGCCACGGAAGTTCATTGGTGTGTAATACCATCTTGTATTCTCTTTCTCGATTTTAAATTGCGCGCTTACATATCTGTAGTATTGACTTTCCTTGTGATTTTAGGATCGCAGGTCTGAAAAGAGCGATTGACTCGCAACGCTCATCTCTACAACAGCCCTCCATCAAAATTCACCCTACCATCGTACGCTGAGCGTCTTGCTCAAGAGTTTGTTCAAGCTCCATCCCCCATTTTGTCTTACACTCCACGTCGACGTTATAGCAATAGTGTGCTTAAGTTTATAGACTTTGAGGCTGATCAGTGTGATCAGCACTTTAATGGTACTACACCTTCAGCCTAGTGTGTGATTTGCTTTCTGATAGGTACTGGACATGGTAGCGCCATACATTCGTAGTTTACCATGATCTATTACTTATATACTATCTATATGTGTTATTCAATATATACGGTTTTATATTTTTATTTATTGTGATTATCGTTGATAGCTTAACCTACGCTAAGTGCACAAGTATTACTCTAAGAATCTCAATACAATGTAATCTATAGCCATGCTTGCCTTTAATGGTGACGTCAGCCCTAATTTGATATAACTTCTTAAACTCTAATTTCAATGCACCAGTGTATGTAAATGTTTAAGTTTTAAACTCAATGCAGACTAAAAGTTTTAATAGGTTTTTTTGTTTTCCATTGGAGTGATTGAATTTTGCCAATGTTGGTAGGGGCTACAGTCCAGTATTTGTATAGCTCAGGATAGCGGCTTTAAGACGCAGTACAACGCTCAAACGAGGCCGAGGAGAATCAAACTCGGACCACTACAACGCCACGTGAATGTCTTTCTCTACACCTTACAAGGAGAGACGGAAAGACGACCTCTAGTTATAAAATTCAGATTATATAAACCAAAGCTTTTACATATAATTCTGACAAGTGTAATAGGAAATTGATGATGTCAGCCCTTATTAGTCTCCAAATATTAAAATCGATAAAATAACCTTATTGATTACCTAAAGGGCCATCCAAAAGTGGAGGTTTAGATTCTCTATATGATTTGAATTGGAGTGCTTATACATGATGATGCCAACCCATAATGTAATTAACGTTTATTTAAACTTGCAAATGCGGATTATTTATGATATATTGTATGACCTTGATACCATGGAAATGGATGGTTAAAGGACCAATGTCCACGGTTTTGGGTACTTTTATGCCTAAAAATAACCATTTCAAAATTTCAGAACCACCCATTCCATGGTAATAGGACCATTAACTTTTAAATTTTTTTCTTCTTACCGCTCAAACTTTACCGCTCACCGCTTACCGCTCACCGCTCAACGCTCGCACCCGTGGTTTCTCCAAATCTGCCCTGCGACTACAATTTTGTATTGGTTTAGTGTACATGTGCCCTTCTAGGTCACCACATAGCAAACCCCATTTGCCCTAGTTTATGGGATAGAGGCGGTTTTACCCATCGAAATCGAGATCCCCTCCTTGCGCATAGCAATCGATGCTAGACTTCCAATTTCGGACTCTATCCACAATCGAGTCCTCATGCTTGAAGGGTTGAGTGAGACCCGGCGCCTTAGCGCTCAACATATTCAGACAATGGCCCGGCGCCGCAAGTTGGCCTTTGACAAGCTTCATAAGAAGCGGGTTTTAGCCCTAGGAGACTTAGTGATGCTCCAAGATGCCACACGAATGGAATTTCCGGGCAAATTCGATGCCATATGGCTAGGCCCATTTGAAGTATGGGATGTCCGTCCAAACAACACCGTTCAACTCGTGACATTAGATGGTGCACCCTTCCCCGCTCGCGCAAATGCCGAGCGGTGTAAGTTGTACCACATGTTACCGTGCGAGCGCAATGGGGCATTTGCCTACGAGCTTCGAGACCCTGAGTCCGTTGCATTTTTGGGCAAGAATGCCCCGCAGATGGTCAACACCTGTGAACCGCTGAAACGGTTTACGCTTGTAAGAAACACAATCTATAAGCGTTAGTCTAATTCCCTAAGTGGGACACTTAGGCTAATTCTTCCGGTTTCCGGAAAATCCACGATAATTGGAAGGGTCTTGCCTAAATGGCCCGGCATTTATTTAGCTTATTCTAAATTAGTAATATTAAATTGCGTCAAATTTTCATGACAAGTTTTGGCTTATGTTTTATGACTTCATCATTATTCATAATTGCTCAAGATTCCTCCTATTTAATAAACTAGGGAATTAGTAAACCCTGCGGATGAACTGCCGGATGAACAAAGTTTCATCCATTTGGAACGGATGAAACTCTACCTCATCCAAGGGTCCAACTTGGGAGTGAGAGTGGAAGTTAGGGTTTTAGTTTTTTGGCGAGTGTGTGCGTGCTAGGGGAGATCTAGCATGAGTTTTGAGTCATGTTGCGTGTGGTGTTTTTTGTGGTGGAAGTGTGTGTATGATTGTAGTGGGGAGAGTGTGTACTAGGGGAAATCTAGGTGGTGGTTGTGTGGTATTGTTGATAGGTGTGTGGGATGACTGTGTGAGTGTTAGGAGAGAAGGAGGGCGATCCGGCAACGTCGCAGGCCGGAAGGAGAGCAGGCGGCAGCATCAAGCCGCTGCAGAGCAGCAGCCAGGCCAGCATCGACACAGTATGGTAGTCGGAGGTCACCGCAGTTCAGCGGAGGGATTAGAGTGGTGGCCAGCAGCGGAACGCCGAAGGCCACCTCCGACGTAGGTCAGCTGTCAACGACGGAAACGACGGCGACCACGAGTACCAGCACCAGAGGAATCGGAGCCAGAAAGGACAGCGGCACGAGCAGATCACCAGCGATCCAGCAGCCGGAAGCACCGACAGCCGCATCACGAGGCGACAAAGACGATCACGCAGGCGAGGGACAACGTCGATCGGCAACATTGCCGGTACCGCCATGGCCAGCAGAATCGACTTCGAAGTTCGAAAGCCAGCACTGACGACACGTCCGACAATTCGGTGGTGCGGAAGTAGATCGGGCAACAGCACGTGACAAGGCGACGACGCCGAAGGTGAACGCCGGAGGAGCTGATCGACCGAGACTACATTGACAGCCGGCAGCTTCGGCAAGCCGGGAAAGCCGCGAAGGACGGTGCAACACCGGCGGTTGAAGGCTGGAAGCCAGCACGTGGTCGGTACGGGAGGAGACGTCGTCACGGGCGATCAGAAGACCGGCAGACGGAGCTCATGGTAGCGTCACCATCGACATCGGCCGCAACGCAGCATCGACCCGACAGCAGTTCAGCACAAGCACGGCGACACCAAGGCGATCTAGTGCCGGAGCAGGGTGGTGAAACCGCCAGCAGAATGGCGTTTAAGACGGCGATACCAAGGTGATCCAGCGCCAGAGCAGGGTGGTGAAGCAGCCAGCCGCAACGGCGTTCGTCCGGATCCTGAACGGCTGAAATCCGTAGCCGAAGCGAGCAGGCCGGTGGCATTGACGAGGTCGGCGCCGGACAGCACTAGTGATCGCAGTGGCAGCAGCAGCGTCGGCCAAAATGGGGGTCGACACCGACGAAATCAGCAGAGGCGCCTACCATTGCAGCAGCAGCAGCGTCGGCCAGAATCGGATCGACATCGACGAAATCAGCAAGGGCGCCTACCATCAAAACGGAAGCTAGCAGAACGACGGCTACAGCTTCAGTGAAGCTCTGTCACCTCCGTGATAATACGGAGGGTTGACAGGGGATTATAGAGAGGCAGCTCCTCTCTCCCCCTTCCTCCTAGTAAAAACGTATTCATACTTGCTTATTAGATTGTTTGTGTGAGTTTGTGAACTTCTATCTTAAAAATGGCAAGAGTAATTGCCCAAAAACATGTTGTTTGATTTAGTTCGTGTTGTGTACACTTGGTTTTTTATGGTTGTTTGTTGGGTTGATTCATGGTTGTGTCTTGCTGAATTGTTGTATTGAGGAGTTGGGTGTTAGTGTGTGCCACTTGTAAGGGTAGTGCGGAAGCGCTGCCCAATTTTGGGCTGAACTTATGAGTTTAGGTTAAATGTTAGGAAATTGAGACCGGGCGCGGAAGCGCTGCCCAAAGAGTCCCAATCAACCCTAAATTGTGTCTAAACTAAGGATTGCATGTTTAATCACTCATTGTCCTTCATGTGGTAAGAGGGTTACGTGCAAACTAAGAAGGAAGGGTTTTAACATAAGTTGGACCTAGATAAGAACTTGAATGATGTGCTAAAATTGTAAGGATAATTCAAAAGGGTATTGCTTGGAAGGCCAAATTGTGTTGCACTTCACCCCGACGGCCCAAACTTGTGGCTTAAAAAACCGGTCACGGGGATTTAGGCTCACATCATACCATCAAGGAGGAGGTTGCTCTCTCCTTGAGCATCAAGTACAATACAGTCCACGGAGATGTACCACGAAGGTTCCATCATATGGTACCTTTCAATATGACGCATCCACGCCGTAACACGATGGTTACCTTCGTAGACGTAAAAGTACTTGTCACTGAGGTGTTGAAGATCCGGATTAGACTGCAACGTCCTCTCAAACTCTTCATTAGCAGCTTTCCATAGAGGATTCGTCCACACCGCATTTTCGACGTTAACCATTTTCTCTCTTCCTTTTTGATCAAAAGGAGAGACATACATGACCCGGTCGCCTTCGTGATAGCCTTTGTTAACTTAATTCTCCAATTTTCTGACGTCTTGTTCCGAGATAGGTCTAACCTTAAAATAACAAAAAAGACGACACAATGGAATAAGCATGCGAGACTTTTTAACAGGTTTGTACCGGAACCTATTTATGATCGCAATTGAATCGCTTTTGTGGATCATTCTTATTTTGTTTGCACTCCAATCCAGATCTTTGTTCTGCAGATGAGTAGGCATGTGCAGTATCCCAACGTTGACACTCCCAGGCAAAGGAGTGTCTTCATCTTGAGAATGAGAGTTGTGTCCATCTTGATCTTGCATGGGTTCGGGATGACGGTCAGCTTCCAATGGACTCTCCTCCGGAACTCCATTGCACATGTCTCCAACATCTCTGACATTACCAAGTAGGAGTTCACCCCCATTGGAAGATCGGGTTGGTGGAGGATGAAGATGAGGCGAGGTGGCATCTTCATCCTGAACGAATTGAACTTGGGATATGCTGATCTGACAGTCCAAAAAACCAAGTACAACACACCACAAAATGAATAAGAATAATCAAAAGTACAATGAGATATGATTAATACTACGTAATCCTTTTATAATGAAGTATATGATAAACATATCATATAATGTGATGATACAACTAAGATAAATTCGACTTAGCGGCAAGTCGCGGAGAACGTCTTGGTGCAACTCTAGCTGATTCTTTTGCTTCGATACGTCGAGCTTTTGCCTCATCATTATACTTTCTCATGTAAATTGCTCTTGCAACCCAATCAACTTCATCACGTGAAGTGTGACGGACAGGTGAGGCAGGAGGCGGAGTTTGGGGAACCGAGGACAACCCTACTACTAAACGTCGGGACTCTACTACAGCCATGACATGATCTCTCAAAGCAGACAAGCCGCTGTCAGCATCATATTCCTCTTCACGAACAACTCCATGTAGCTTAAGTGGATCCTGCAATACAAGTCAAAACCACCAGCATGCGAATTATCAGATACTATACAACGCCAAAGAACTCCAAAAACATAATATAACTAAACAAACAACGATAACTTCAAATTAAACAAAAAGACCTTAACTTCAAATTAAAACCCAACACACAATAATATCAAACCAAATATATGTCCCGGCTTCAATAGCCTAAAAAAAAACCTAAAACCTAGTTAACACGGCACTTCAATATCATCCCAATACTCATTTTGGTATCCCACCCGCAAACTTGCGTCGACGCAAGTCTGCAAGGTAGATGTTTTTTTTCAAAAAAACCACGATTTAGGACCCGACAATCACCGAGGCTCCAAAAGCCAGCCCAAGAAGGAGCTGCTCTGCCATCACGAGCTCCGATTGCAAGCCACAACAGGACCATCATCGGCATCCACGACCCAACAGGAGAGGCCTTCGTCTGAGCCTACTTCACCCTCCGAACCTAGAAACTCAAAAAACTCACACACAGTTGAGAAAAAATGATGAATGATGCACACGAAAAAGGGGGAAAGATCATCTTACCCGCAGACCTGCGTCAACGCAAGTCTGCAAGGTTGATGCTTTTATTTTCAAAAAAACCACGATTCAGGACCGGACAATCACCGAGGCTCCACATGCCAGCCCAAGCAGGAGCTGATCTACCGTCACGAGCTCTGATTACAAGCCACAACAGGTCCATCATCGGCATCCACGACCCAACACACGAGGCCTCATGTCGTTCAGTATGATCTTCCCTCACCCTCGCAACCTAGAAACACAAGAAACTCACACACAGAGTCAAGGAAAAATGGCAAAAATCCACTAGAAAAATTCAGATTAATCATCCTACCCGCAGACTTGCGTGAACGCAAGTTTGCAAGGTAGATGCTTTTTTTTTCAAAAAGTACCACGATTCAGGAAATGACAATCACCAAGGCTCTACATGCCAGCCCAAGCAGGAGCTGATCTGCCGTCACGAGCTCCGATTGCAAGCCACAACATGACCATCTTCGGCATCTTCGACTCAACAGGTGACCAAGCTATGAATTCCAGATGCGAGAGGAAGAAAGAGATTTTGTAGGAGTAAACCACCTCGTGAAAGATTCTCGAGAAGCTTGAACCTCATTGGCAATCCTAGAATGTTATGGACCAAGCAGGACAGTGAGCGGCATTAACCTACAATCGATTTGAAAGAATTTCCCAACACGTATTACAATATTTCAATAATCTAGCAAGGTTTATGAAATTATTTGCAAATCTTGAAATCCTTTGAGTAGAATGCCTCCAATTCCGCACGTGTCTTGATTGCCTCTCATGGTTGATACTGATGGCATCTGTAAAATTCCGCGAAGAAGCTGGAATCGGATGATTCTGTACTCACGTTTTGCAAATCCGTCTCAACATTCTCTCCTTTGCGCCGCATTGTCACTTCCTCTTCTTCGCCCAAGTTCGCCATGGCAACCGCAGCTCCTTCTTTAAAACGCAATTGGACATGGACGAGTTATGGAGAGTTCATAAGTAAAGCGAGGCCATTCAAGACCATGGTCATCATCATCTTTGTTGATGTTCAATCTATTATGTGAGCTAAAATCTAATCTGCATCTCTTTTTGTCAGCCATCTCTTCTGACAAGTTATAAAAATACATGACTGCGGAGCTAATTACTTGGCGGAGCAAAATTGGGCGGCGGCTATTCAATTCTGGTTAGGGTTTCAAGATAGCAAAAACGGTGCTGTTCGGAGGTCCACAGGCTGCGATGATTTCCGGCGCTGAAGTGAGCGGAGCCTCGGACAGAGGTTATAGCACCAGCCGGCCCTACGCCAGCGACAGAAGCCGGCCCTGTGCCAGGGTTGTCTTATTAGACACAATATTCGGAATGTCTGTCTGATTTGTCGTATTGGACATGTCTGTTAGACGTCGAGTCGACGAAAATGTCGACCGTACCAAAAATTACATAGTAAAAAACTTGCTGAGATTTACCTTGAGGTAAAAAGCTATTTTCCTACGTGGCGTAGGGTTGATAATGACGTGGAAAATCAAAATACACGTCACAGTGGGCAACCGCGGGTGGGCGACCTCGCTAGGCGACTGACGGTCGCACCGGGGCGAACGTCGGTCGCCTACTGCGATCGCCGATCGCCCTGGCAACCGCGAGAAGGCGACCGGCGGTCCAGTATGGAGACCGGCGGTCGCCCTGACAACCGCTTTTAGGCGACCTTAGGGGCAAGGACAAAGTGTCCGCGAGCCAATCTGGACCCCTCCTGTTGGGGCGACCACCGATCCAGGTGATGGGCGAACGTAGCTCATAGGGCGACCGGCGGTCTACCCTCTAGAAACGAAGCACATGAACTTTGAAGAGCCATAACTTTTTCATTCGGACTCTGATTTTGACGAAATCACTTGGGTTGGGTCCCAAATTAAGTCTAGTTTATGATGTAAAAATTGTAGACCCATACAATTAAGTAAAAAAAAATGGCATGCATTTTAGTGAAGGGAGTATTTGTTTCTTGGGTTTTTAAACATTTGGCATGTTTTACCATTGCAAGCCTATTATGTGACATCAAAAAGGTTTTTGCATGATGTGTTTTAGACAAGTGTGATCTTTAGATGCATCCCACAATCTTTGTAGTTGGGAGTATTTTGATCCAGATAGTTTTAGTATTGGCTTTGCAATGATATTTCTAAGATGAAAAAAGTGAAAAAGTGGATGATTTTTGAAGAGATAGATCTCCTTCAACCATTGTTAGATTTTGAATTTATTTTTTAGAATGGTTTCCAATTACAGTGCTGTATTGGTGATAGGAACCTCGATCCATTCGAAGATATATTGAAGATAAGGTATAATTTGAGTGTAAGGGGTCTATAACTGGACTATATTAATTGTTTTGTAAACTATTTGGCAGTTTTTATCATTGCAAGACTACTATTCGAGCCATAGGGAAGTGTAAGGTGTATAGGGAAATAGAGAGGGAGAGTAGTATTTATACTTTTCCTATGTATTTTATATGAAACATGATTAAAAGTTTTGGCCTATAAGATGAAGGTAAGTAGTTTCTTTTAAATACCTAGTATTAATTAAATTTGTTGAAATGGGGTGTGTGTATAAAAGGAGGGAAGAGATGATTCAATAATGATAAAAACCGCCAAATATTTTACAAAGTAATTAATATAGTCCAAACCTAGATCCCTAGCACTCAAATTATACGTTATCTTCAATATACCTTCGAATGAATCGAGGTTTCTATCACCAATACAACACTCTAATTGGAACCCATTCTAAAATAAAAATTCAAAATCTAACGATGGTTGAAGGAGATCTATCTCTTCAAAAATCATCCACTTTTTCACTTTTTTCATCTTAGAAATATCATTGCAAAGCCAATACTAAAACTATCTGGATCAAAATACTTCCAACTACAAAGATTGTGGGATGCATCTAAAGATCACACTTGTCTAAAACACATCATGCAAAAACCTTTTTGATGTCACATAATAGGCTTGCAATGGTAAAACATGCCAAATGTTTAAAAACCCAAATAACAAATACTCCCTTCACTAAAATGCATGCCATTTTTTCATACTTAATTGTATGAGTCTGCAATTTTTACCACATAAACTAGACTTAATTTGCGACCCAACCCAAGTAATTTCTCTAAAAATGGAGTCCGAATGAAAAAGTTATGGCTCTTCAAAGTTCATGTGCTTCGTTCGAAGAGGGTAGACCGCCGGTCGCCCTATGAGCTACGTTCGCCCATCACCTGGATCGGCGGTCGCCCTAGCGACCGACGATCGCCCATCCGCTGTATCGGCGGTCGCCTAGGGGCGAACGTCGGTCGCTCATGGGCGATCGTCGAGGGAGGCATTGGCGGGAGGCATTTGAAAATTTTGGCGGGTTAAGTATTAAAGCCTTCTAATACAATTAAGAGAAAGGGGTTCGTGCATATATCCTAGTAACAAGTGAGGGAAAAAGTTGCTTGTCAAATTAAAGGGTGATATATAACATATTATAGATTTGACAAAAAATTGAGTGACCACCATATGAAGGTAAATATTATAAGTCGACAACAATAACCATTTACAAACATTCTAATGAACCAATTACTCATAGTAATATTTAACCCATTATTTGTGAATGACGTGCAAGTATTTGATATCACTTGCCCATATTATGATGAATAAATCAAACTTAAATATCATGATGATCAAGATATTTTCAACACTTGTATTTACTACTAAGACATTATAGGAACTTGAAATAAGCGTACCTTTACTCTACTTGTCTTAGGCTCACTTTACATTGTGGACCCTCAAGATTGACCATTTGGCTTTACAATACCTTGATGAAAGGAGAATGATCACTAACTTCAAAGTCCCCAAAGTATGCTAATTTATCCATAATGGATAATGATTTTATGGTCTCCTTGATTGTAGTTGAGTGGAAGTAAATGCCTCAACTCAACTACTATCAAGGAGACCATGAGGCTCAAAAATCATTGATTGGCTAGAGTACAATTATTTAAAAAGAAAATGAAGAAAAAGGGGAGGGTAAAAAAGAGAATGATGAGAATTTTATTTTAAAATTGAGATTAAACTTGTACATATCTAAATCCATCTTGCACCAGAAGAGTGTCCAAGGCACTCAAAAATTCATTTTTCATTTATCATGCTCCCAAGTCTTGGCCAAAAGCCATGACCATGACAATCATTTTCATTTCATTATGGAAAATGTGAAGAAGCGGAGAATATGAAATTTGTAGAAGATGGAGAATGAAAAATGAAGGGAGATTTAAGGGAAATGAGGGGGAACGGAGAAGATGCTTGAAGCGGTGAATTTGAAATTTAAATATGAGAGATTGAGGGATTGCGTAAAAGAGGATCCAAGAGCAAGAGCGGGAGCTCTTTTGCACTCGCCCCTCCAGACTGCCAGTCGCCCCAAATTGCAGTTGCAGCGGATAGGCGGTCGCCCATGCGGGACCCGCGGTCGCCCATGCGGGACCCGCGGTCGCCCATGCGGGACCCGCGGTCGCGCATGCGGAACCCGCGATCGCCCATGAACGTTCTGTAATTGGAATCCATTCTAAAATGAAAATTCAAAATCTAACAATAGTTGAAGGAGATCTATCTCTTCAAAAATCATCCACTTTTTCACTTTTTTCATCGTAGAAATATCATTGCAAAGCCAATACTAAAACTATCTGGATCAAAATACTTCCAACTACAAAGATTGTGGGATGCATCTAAAGATCACACTTTTCTAAAACACATCATGCAAAAACCTTTTTGATGTCACATACTAGGCTTGCAATGGTAAAACATGCCAAATGTTTAAAAACCCAAGAAACAAATACTCCCTTCACTAAAATGCATGCCATTTTTTTTTACTTAATTGTTTGGGTCTGCAATTTTTACGACATAAACTAGACCTAATTTGGGACCCAACCCAAGTGATTTCGTCAAAATCAGAGTCCGAATGAAAAAGTTATGGCTCTTCAAAGTTCATGTCCTTCGTTTCTAGAGGGTAGACCGCCGGTCGCCCTATGAGCTACGTTCGCCCATCATCTGGATCGGCGGTCGCCCTACTGAACGGCGTTCGCCTTTCAGCTGTATCGGCGGTCGCCTAGGGGCGAACGTCGGTCGCTCATGGGCGAACTTCGGTCGCTCATGGGCGATCGTCGGTCGCCGCCAGCGACATCACGGTCCAGGCAAAGTATAAATACTACTCTCCCTCTCTATTTCCCTATACATCTTGGACTTCCCTATGGCTCAAATAGTAGCCTTGCAATAATAAGAACTGCCAAATATTCTATAAAGGTAATTAATACAGTCCAAACCTAGATCCCTAGCACTCAAATTATACGTTATCTTCAATATACCTTCGAATGAATCGAGGTTTCTATCACCAATACAACACTCTAATTTGAATCCATTCTAAAATGAAAATTCAAAATCTAACGATCGTTGAAGGAGATCTATCTCTTCAAAAATCATCCACTTTTCACTTTTTTCATCGTAGAAATATAATTGCAAAGCCAATACTAAAACTATCTGGATCAAAATACTTCCAACTACAAAGATTGTGGGATGCATCTAAAGATCACACTTGTCTAAAACACATCATGCAAAAACCTTTTTGATGTCACATAATAGGCTTGCAATGGTAAAACATGCCAAATGTTTAAAAACCCAAGAAACAAATACTCCCTTCACTAAAATGCATGCCATTTTTTTTACTTAATTGTTTGGGTCTGCAATTTTTACGACATAAACTAGACTTAATTTGGGACCCAACCCAAGTGATTTCGTCAAAAACAGAGTCCGAATGAAAAAGTTATGGCTCTTCAAAGTTCATGTGCTTCGTTCGAAGAGGGTAGACCGCCGGTCGCCCTATGAGCTACGTTCGCCCATCACCTGGATCGGCGGTCGCCCTACTGAGCGACGTTCGCCCATCGGCTGTATCGGCGGTCGCCTAGGGGCGAACGTCGGTCGCTTATGGGCGATCGTCGGTCGACCCTGGGCGATCGTCGGTCGACTTGGGCGATCGTCGGTCGCTAAGGCGACCGCCGGTCCAGAGAAGGCGACCGCCGGTCCGGCCAAGGCGACCGCCGGTCTAGATGACGCGACCGCCGGTCCAGTCCTACGTGGCGCAGTCGCAAACCGTATTGCTGAGCTGTACACACTATGTGGCAGCCACGTAGGATGCAACGTGGACAGGATAAATCCAGGGTAAAAAAAAGATTCTGTAGATTCTATTAGACATTCTGAGGCTCAATGTCTGTCTGACATGTCGTGTCTGTCTGACGTCCGTCTGTGTCTAGCAAGACAACCCTGCCCTGTGCGGACACTGCTGACCACCGGACCACCCGGCCCAGCCAGCACCAAAACCTGGCCCGGCCCTGCGCTAGCGTCACGAGCCGGCTTGCGCGGATACTGCTGACCTCCGGATCGGCCCAGCCGGCACCAATACCCGGCCCGGCCCTGGGCGGATACTGCTGACCACCGAACTGGACCGGCTCAGCCGGCACTGATACCCGGCCCTGCGTGGATACTGTATGAGGCGGACCGGAGCGGCACAGCCGGCACCAATACCCGGCCTTCACCGGACCGGACTGGCTCTGAACCGATACCCAGGCCTGCATCGGCGGACAGTGCCTACACCTATATTGCATTTCTTAGAGATTGTACAAGTACTTTTGACTACCGAATAGTTGTCTGGTATCTTGTACACTCCATGAGAATTTTACCCATTCATTGTATTGTATTTACGAGCATCAGTATCATGTTACTTAGTCACTGCAATGGATATTCATAAGAATTATTCGTATCACCAAAAATCAAACATACACTGAATAGTTTGTCGTATCTTTGTTCCTCCACCACTACTAGATCTAAATCTATATTCCCATACCGTGAGAACATAATCGCATATCTAATCTACCAAGGTGAATGCTAAAATATGCCCAGTCTCATTCATGACTCTTAAGAAAAACGACATATCATTTACCACCTCCTCTAATATTCGATCAGTGTTATATTCATCTTCTTCAACATTTATCAACTTCTTCATTGGATCCATGCGCTCCTCATTTTCTACTCTATAAAATTCTTTAAATGTCTCTTAACATTCGCAGAACGTGGTTTAAGTCCACCCAATTTCAGAACTTTTAGCCTCATCTCTACGGGTTTAGGAACACTAAACCACGGTATAAAGTCAAGAATATTCGAATATTCTTGAGAATATTTGAGAAAAAAATAGTAAAAATACCAATTCACCGCTCAAATTGCTGAAATTTGATGGCTCAATGCTCACGGCTCTCCGCTCACACTGTAGCTACGTCCCTAGAGTAGAGGGGCGTTGCTTTTCATTTCATATTATGTTCTTTTCATTCCCTCAAGCAGTCGATTCTTCTTATATGCTTATGTTTGTAGTCGACTTTGTCTTGTATGTTGTGAGTCTGGTCGATTTCAGCTATTGCAGTAATAAGAAGTTAGGACCGGACAAGACACTCAACAGTAGTAGAACTCAACATGTCTCCTCTGCTAAAAGTCAACTAGGTTTGTGCTTTCTATGTAATTCTAGGTTCTTGGAGATACGGATCTTGTTTCAATAATTCAATTAAACCGTCAGTCGACTTGACCTATCGCTACTGTCTAGACGAGTCTCCTAGAGAAACCAGTTAAAAGTTGTTAGTAGAAACGACCTTTAACATTTGGCGACCATGCTAAAGTCCTACATCAGTTTCTTTGTCTCACGATCTACCTTGTAATCGGGTACCTAACTTAGAGGTGCTCGCACAAGCTACATTCAGCAACAGTCTTGCACGCGGTCGATCTACACGCCTCACACCGAGCGGTAGCATGGCTACTCGCTAGGCACACGCGGTCCTAGCCGACCGTCATCGCCAATCGATGTTCACAAACATCGTATGTTAAACTGGGTTAGCACGGATGGAATGCTTTACGATTTCATCCAGAGTAGGGAGAGGCGGTTCTGTATGATAGCGGGGATGGAAATAGACTGAGTGAGCCTCAGTTCTCAAAGAGAACAGAGGTGGAATACTATGGAGCCGTTGGAGTCGAGAAGGGGAAGTCTCGTTTTTCTTTCTATGGAGACTTGAGGTGAACACGGATATTGAAGAAGTACAGTCGGGACCGATCGTACTGTATGAAGGCAATAGAGAAAGAAGTCTTTGGCAATTCGAGACAGTCTGAGGTTGCCGAGGCAAGGTATAGAGGTCCTGAGTATCTAGCTGTGGTTAGTCTGATATTGCGGAGACCCTGCAAGGGCAAAGACACAATAGAGATATCGGGGAAGAAGAGTTAGAACACAATATTCATTAATTTGAGAGTTGATAATCCTCTCAAAATGAAATTGAGAGGTTTTAGATTGATGTTTTGTTGTACACAAATCTCTATGGAAGTTATGAATCTTAAAGTTTCCATTCAATTCATAGTATAATATGGGGGATAAGTTTGTGCATTGTGGACTTTCTAAGTCGGAATTCCAACTGATTAATATAAAGACCGGAGTAATTTTAAAATGGACACCAAGTCATGAGCTCAGTGGGTGGATGAGAAGGAGTCTCTGTATAACAAAGGTGGTCCGAGTTCGATTCTGATTAGACTCGTTTGAGCAGCTATGATGTACACATGACTTGGTACTGCTAAGTGAGCTTCGGCGGGCAGGAAAATTTGTCCTACCAACCACCCACGTACCCTTAATAGTGACATGTATGACGCACATAAACATCAGTGGTGCTAACCACTACTACCTTTTAGAACAAGTTAAATACATGTTATCATTTTTAATAACAGAATTCAATCGACAAAAGTATTAAATGGAAAGAACAAACCTACACTATAATATATTACAGAAATATATTTTCATGAATGCGTAGAATGTACTTTTGATTTTGAATGAAACCCAATACCACGAAAAAGTGTTGCTCGAAGCAAGCTAAGTAACTTGAAAAACTCCATACCCTATCAATACTACCAACATCCCAAACCACACATCCTTGTAGATCATTTCGTCTAATATATCTTCTAAATTCTTAAATGCCTATAATCTTTTGAATTTGAAACAAAAGATTAATATTTCTAAGTCGTAAAACAAAGCCATGACTATGTTGTCGTTACAACACACAATTACAAATTTAATACATATAAGACCTTCAAGCATTTGAAAATTCAACTATAGTATCGAGAATGACTTTAATTTGATCCACCGTAATTTTTAAAGTGCACTCGGTTGTATCCTTCTTGACCTTTGACTTCCATGAAGTCATCAATGAAGCTGTATTCTCCCACAAAGGAGGTTGAGTATTGTCGACCTTCCAACGCAATCCTTTGTCCGAATCCCATCCATTGTAAGTCTCTTGCACATCTTGAACCCTGGATGTAGGCCAAAAGAATTGAATAAGGATGCAATTTGGCTGCTCGGGGTTTATGTTCGAATCTGACAACGCTCGCGCAATCCACACCGGTCACAAGTCACCGTCAGCAGGCCGAATAGCAACAAAGTATCCTTCATAAACATCACGAGCTACACGAAAAGATGGTTGAGGGCGATGCCGGATCTCTCCAACATAGGCCTCATCCTCTCCAAACTCCTCACAAAGTTTGCCATCTTCACCAAATTGGTCCTCCAAAGTCGCATCTATTCTGCACAATGGCCAAAATCCGTCCCGAAGAACATTCGATGGTTCAATGGGAACCTCTAATGCTGCCTTCACAGCACGCCAATAGAGCACAAGATGTTCATAGCGTTTTCTATACTCTCCAGTTCTATCTTCATCAGACATTGCCTCCTAGTACTTAGAAATGCCCTTCACAATGTCCTCCACACCCCTCATTGCACGATGCGTCGTAGGAGTTGGATCACCACGTGGCCACAAACAACGACCTTACAAGTCCTCTCTCTACAACTTAATTGTGGTTGTATCATTTGGCAACCAATCTTCTGCTGTGCACGAAACCTTGTACTTCATCACGAGAGAACCTGTAGAATCCAAAAAAAACATAAATTGTTGTGCCTTCGTATGACCAGAAAGTGCTTCCCCTCCATCCCTAATAAACCCATCGATAAATCCTTTAAAATCCCGCACCTCTTCAACGAGGTGGGGGATGGCTGGAATAGATTCCACGTCCATGAAAGATTTCATGAGAAATGGAACAGTGGGGAAATTGTCTTTCCTCAACAACATGCTCCACCTCCCAAACATTGCATCGATGTCATCATGGGTATGCCCAACCAACATGAAATTGACATATACCTCCCGGAAGATCTTCTTTGCGACAAGGAGTGTAAGAGTCTAGCTGTCAAAACAAGCAAAAACTACAAAAGAAATATATTGATCCAAGACTTAGGTTTACAATGAATAAGAGTCCCTTATATACTAAACTCTTGGCTCAACTGCCGAGGCTATACTTTAGCTCTACTGCCGAGGCTATACTTTAGCTCTACTGCCGAAGTTCTATTTATAAAATTAATAGCGAGTGAATATCCGAGCTTATCAACGAGGCCTTGGCCCATGACAAATGCCTCCTCCTCCTCCTCCTGTGCTGATGAATTAACAAGTGTCATACAAGAGAATGTGCCCAAGGAATATCAGTACCAGACGCGGGCAACAAGCGCTCGTAATCGTCTAAGGCCATGACATTTTGTAATTGGCAAACAGGTTCCCAAGTAGGCTCCGGCCATCCTGTCCACTTTACAAGTAGTTGCCAACCGCGCCCACGACGTCGATGTTGCAACACTCGTTCAACAGCATACTCGTCCTTGCTAGTGGATGCCTCGAAAGCGGGATTGCTCAAACCAACACCGGGCTCATTATCATGAGGTAGTTGGGAAGGCAACGGATCCTCAGCTGCCTTCTTCACTAAACTCACATGAAAAACAGGATGAATACCTGACGGTGTATTCAAACGAACCGCATGTGTACCTACGCACTCCAATACACGATAAGGAAGAGCAATCCAATCAAGCTTCTTGATTGGCCGGGACGTGTTGATGTTCTTCAACTTCAACCACACACGATCACCCGGACGAAAATCCTCGGCCACCGAGCGTCGTGTATTTGACTGACGTTCTTGAGTCTCTTGCGCAATGGCCATTGCCGTTGTTGCCAGTTCACTTGAATTACGCCAGTGCTCAACAAGCTTGCGTCCTTTTTCCGCCGGTGACAACGAAGAACCTGCCTCCTCGGGTATAGTAATATTCATGACCGAATGATGATAACCGTGAGTCATAAAAAATGCAGACATACCTATAGACTGCGACACACGATTATTCAACGCCATCATCGCGATCGGCAACTGAAAAGCCCAATCTTCTTGCTCAAATGTCGTGAAAATACGAAGATATGTTTCAAGCTCTTGATTCGCCCTCTCTGTTGCACCATCTGTCTCCGGATGGAAAGCTGTCGACAACCGACGCGTAATCTTCATCAATCTGCATATACATGGCCCAAAGCGGACTAACAAATTGACTACCACGATCCATCCACAATTGCTGCGGGCAATCCGTGATGCTGAAAAACTTGCTCTAAAAGTTTGTGAGCCACATCAAGTGCACGAATTGTCTTCATAGGCACAGCAATGATAGATTTGGACAAACGGTCTATCACAACGATGATATTTGTCGATCATTTTGCTTGGTGCCAATCCGGTAATAAAATAAATGGAGAGCTCGGTCAAATCCGTGCGAATTGGCAAAGGTTTTAGCAACCGCTTCTCGCTCCCGCCAAATCTTCGATTTTCCACACACGTTGCGATTCCGCACAAATCTCCGAACATCTTGTGTCAACCAGGCCACGTATATTCACGCGTGCAATCAAGTCACGCGTACCCTCACGACTGGATGTCCACGCTAGTGGTGAATCATGAGTAGATTGGATCAAACGCGTCCGAAGAGGTTCGAGCGCGGAATCCATATTCGTCCACGCCAACGCAATCGATGACCTGAATCTACAGAACACTCACTAATCGTGATAGGTAAGCCCCATTCTTTAGGTAGTCGGCGCTCACCATCCATAACCGCCTTTCGCATCTTCCAATAACGATGATTTGTTTGCGGGGCAACATCCCATAATGCAATCATCTGCGTCAATAAATGGACATATGGGACGGGGTCATTATCGACTCAGAGCAGGAGCCTCTTTCTCTCGAATCGCATCACCATCGCATGATCCATGCGGATTTAGCGACAACCTTCAAAGCGCCATCATCTCCGTCCAAAAGTCGATGATATCGATTCATGATTCGATCATCATCTGCGTGTTGGGAAGATCCATCCCGACGAGAAAGTGCATCCGATTGAACTTGATCCTTGCCAGGCTTGTGCACGATCTCAAAGTCAAAATCATTCAACTCGTAGGCCCAACGCATTTGCCTCTCGCTCAAATGTTGCTTCTTCTGAAAATAAGCCAAATTGCGATGATCTGAACTCACTTCAAAATGTTGGCCAACAAGTAATGTACGCCACTCGCGGATGCAATGTACAACTGCTAGCATTTCCTTGTCATGAATCGGATAATTGGACTCACGTATTTTGTGTTTCTTGAGAAATAAGCAACCGCATGCCAAAGTCCGTCCACTTTTTGCATTAAGGTGCCACCAACAAAGATAACCGGAGGAATCACATTCAATGGTTGTTTCCAAACCTGGAGTCCATTTAACGAGCACCGGCGCATGAATTAATGCCTCCTTCAATCGATCAAAGGCATGTTGACATTTCGATGTCCAATGGAAAGGTTGATCTTTTCGCATTAGTCGAGTAAGAGGTTCTGCAATGTTAGAATATCCATCTATGAATTGTCGATAATAATTGCGTAAACCTAAAAATCCACGAACTCCTTTCACTTTTGTTGGCGGCTCCCATTGACGAATTGCCTCAAGTTTTTTGGATCACCGCAAACCCCAACCAGTCTTCACCAAATATCCAAGATACTTAATAGTGCCTGCTTCAAACTCGCTCTTATCAAAATCAAGTTGAAGCCTGCGTTTAGCAAGCTTACGGATGATCCCGAGAAGCGCATCACGATGTTCTTTTTGAGTATCACTATAGATCACCACGTCATCAATATATGCGGAGCAAAGATATATCCAATTCGTCGCGAAGTATCCAATTGATATATCATTGAAAAAGTTGCAGTGCGCCCGTCACCCAAACGGTGTGACCAACCACTCATATATAAGCCAAAGCGTGTTTTGAACGCCGTCTTCCACTCGTCACCTTCTTTCACACGTATCCGATGAAACGCAGAGATTACATCAACCTTGGAGATATATTTGGTCGCAAGCAATGGATCTTAACGTCTCATCAATGCGCGGAATCGGATAGCTGTCCTTCCGACTCATCTCGTTCAATCGCCGATAGTCAACACAAAATCGCAATCCTCCGCCAGGTTTCTTCACAAATATGACCGAGGCTGCTGCAGTGAATTACTTACGCGAATAAATCCATTATCCAACAACTCCGTAAGGGTCTTGCGCAAAACTAATAATTGATCCTTGGACATCTGATACAGCGGCATGGCAGGGATGTCATCATTAGTCTTCCCTTCAATAAGATTGATCTCGTGATCAACCCCTTTCCTATGCGGGGGCAACGACTTTGCATCTTGTCGATTAAAAGCGTCAATAACTGGCATGAGCCAGTCAGGAGCATGTTGTGTCGGGTCCCTATACACCTTCTGTTGTAGTGCCTTCTGGATGTCAACCAAGCTGGCACTAAAAACCTCTATTGTTTCACCGCTTCTCTGCAAAGTTTGAATCACTGATGCACGTATCTCTTGCATTGGCTCCAACGTAATCGGTCGAGTCTTCACAATCATCTTGAAAGGTTTTCGAATGCAAACCTCTTCTTTAGCAGGTCG
This sequence comes from Bryum argenteum, assembly GCA_037043015.1. NCBI lineage: Eukaryota > Viridiplantae > Streptophyta > Bryopsida > Bryales > Bryaceae > Bryum > Bryum argenteum. The sequence goes on along the minus strand of CM073321.1, from coordinate 30,828,138 downwards.
AACACTTGCATCATGTCGCTCCATCCAACCTTTTCCCAAGATTATATCATCTATCTGTCCTGGAATAACATAGGCAACAATCTTCTCCTCCATACCATCAATATCGGCCATAAAATTTGCAATTTGGCAAATCATAGGCCGCTTCTTCATTGTCGTAACTTGCTCCAAAGATCTAGGTTGAATAGATGACGCATCCAACCCTCTCCGTCAAACAAATTGCTCAGACACAGTTGCAAAGCATTGGCATCCAGAATCACACAAAGCACGAGTAGATATAATTGAGTTTATTAAAACATCAACATACATACCACCTGTGTCTAAGTTGTCTCCTAGATTCTTCAACTTTGACAACCTGCCTCCACGCCTCCGACTGAGTCTTATGCCGGAAGCTGCTCGTTTTCCGACTCTACATCAGAATCTCAACTCTCCATCTCTTTGACCTCCTCTGTCTTGACATTGCTCTTCTTTCTCACTGCGCGCACTATCGAAGTTTTTTCCGCGCTCTCTTTCTTCTTCTTCTCATTGCCTTCACCTTGCTTGGATGAACAGTCATTTGCACGGTGGCCTCGCTTCAAACATAAAAACCAGCGTCCCTCTTGGCGACACCGTTGTTGTTCCTCCAAAGTCAGACGTCTCCGAAGCTTGCTTATTTGGACTGTAGGCATCCAATCCATCTCATCTCCATCTGGTCATACGCGATTTGATGTCGCGATCGGAGCTGCACGACCCTTCTAATATTGCAAGCAATCAAGTTGAGAGCCGACCGCCAACAAAGCTTGGACAAACATACCATAATCGATGTACGTCACGGGTCCAATCATCATCGCGTTGCATCTCGAGTTGAGAGCACCGCGAAGATATCCTATCTTCACCATATCCGGAACCATGGTAAGTTGACTCTCACCAAGCTCCTTCTCAAACTTGGGCAAGAATGTTGCGAATGACTCCCTACCCCCGCTTCATTGCTTGAAGCCGATTCAATGCCAGCATTTCTTTGCATTCGGGTCGATGTAAATTTGTCAAGATGTTGAATAAAAGTCGCCGCATTGCAACCACGTTGATTTTGGTAAAAGATACTACCATCATCTGCGCCTTGGCGTCCATCCTCGAAAACAAGTATGCGGCTTGATCTTGAGGTGTACCAAGCGACTCCATCAATTGAAGCTTGTTATACGCTTCGACCTTCCATATCGGGTAGCCCTTGCGACTCCGTCAAACTTTGAAATATCGGCAATCGCTTGCGCAATGCGACGGCAGTTCCTCCATATTGTTCTTTGCATCGATTGCGGCATCATCTCGCGATGAAGACGGACCTCCTAAACTCGTGAATTGTCCGGCCCGCGGGAGCCACTGCGATTGTTGTTGTGCAACCAACTGCTCGATAGCCAACTTCTCGACTACCACGAGAAGCTTGAAGTTGTGTGCGCAACCTCACGATCTCTTGTTGATAGTCCTCCGCCGTAATTTCTCCTTGCGCCTGCTGCTGCTGCTGGAAGATCTCATCATCGATCATCTGGGCGTTCTCCATCTCAAAAAGCAACACCTCTCAATCAACTCTTCAGGCTTCGCAAAGCCTTCAAATGCGTCCCGGTTCTGAGGCTATCTTCAATCACTACCACGAGGGTGGATAAGTTCCTCAATCTAATCAATGTTCTACTTTTGTCGTTTGAAAAAACAAGGGAGGATGAAGCCCTTCAGAAAATCAAGCGAAGTCTTGGATTATGTAAGAGTCTAGCTGTCAAAACAAGCAAAAACTACAAAAGAAATATATTGATCCAAGACTTAGGTTTACAATGAATAAGAGTCCCTTGTATACTAAACTCTTGGCTCAACTGCCGAGGCTATACTTTAGCTCTACTGCCGAGGCTATACTTTAGCTCTACTGCCGAAGTTCTATTTATAAAATTAATAGCGAGTGAATATCCGAGCTTATCAACGAGGCCTTGGCCCATGACAAGGAGAGACCAAAAAGAGAATACATATTTATTCTTGTGGTTACCTGCGACATTGTCCATCTGAGCATTGAGAATTGGCGGAAGAAGAATCCCTCAAAGTGGAAGAGCTAGTGCTGGACGGAGTCATGATATGCAAGTCTCCGCACCTGAGAGAACAGCATCAAAGATAGGTGTCGACCTCAACCCAACAAAAAGCTCCCTCGAAGAGTACTTTGGTGGCAACTCTATATCTCGGCGCAGCTTAGCAAAAGAGTCCACAGTATAATTTGAATCGTGTGCGAAAATATCTAGACCGTAATGCGCGTAGCGTACATCTCCATGGCCATGAGCGATCATTCCCGTGACGGATACTGGTACCTTCATTAAACCATCGAGCTCCTTACTCTTGTGAGTAAAGACATGGGAAGCGCAACCGTTCAACCCAGGCGCCCCGGTACCCCCGGTGGCCCCTGACCCGGCGGATGCAATGATGGCCCCACGAGGGCTTCCAATAGTGATGCCCGTGGGTTTAGCACCACGGGGTATGCCCATGCACCTTCAAAGTTCTCCGGGATGGCTCACAAGGACCCCTCCAATCATATTGAGAGGTATATTGAAACCCTCGTGACGAATGTCATTCCCGAAGAAGACTATTGGTTGGTTAGGTTTTCCACCACTTTAGAGGGGGCGGCATATGAGTGGTATCGCTCACACGCCTCCGGAACGTTTGTGGATTGGCCAACCATACAAACGGCCTTTTTGAGGCAATTTAGGCCCGAGACCGGGCAACAAAATGACTTGGTAGCTCTCACGGAGATAAGGCAAGGGCCCACCGGGGGAATCACGGAGTACATACGCCGGTTTAATACGGTGGTAACAAGGTTCGTGGGAAACTACTTGACCGATGACACCATCCGGTATTACTTCATCCAAGGATTCAACAAACAATCCACAATTCGGGATGTGTTGAACCCTATGCCCCGAACGGTGGGTGATGCCCAAACCGTTGCCCGCCGAGTTGAGAGCATAGAGAAGGAGAATAACCGAATGTGGGCCCGATCAGTGGCCCCGGTTCCTTCATTTGTCCCCACTCACTACGAACCCCCTCATAGGGAGGGCCAAACCCCAGGGGAGCCATCTAGGCCTATGGCACCATATGCCTCCGGTTACGTTCAGCCCAACCCCCTTGATTCAAGGCCACCGGCTTCTCAACTTCAATGGCACCCTCAACCGGAACTTGCTAAGGTGGATCGGTTGGCGGAATTGGAGGAACAGTTTAAAAAGGCCAATTATGATCTTAAGGTGGATATGATGAACACCATCAAGTCTCTAGGGGACCAATTGACCATGGCCATTAATGCTAAAAGTATGAATGCACCACCACTTGTAAGTAAAACCGGGGTACACCCGTCTAACCTTTGGTGCACAAATTGCCGCCAATTTGGTCATACTCCCCGATTTTGCCCAAGTCCACCTAATCCAAGCCCGTATGTCCCACCACATAGCCGGCCTACACCGCCCAAACCAACCGGGGGTAACCCACCATTACCAAAGGGGACACCGTGCCCTACATGTGGGCGATTTCACCCCATTGGTCCGGGAAAGTGTTGGATGGAGACCAGCGTGGTGTGTGACAATTGTGGGGACAACCACCCCACCGAGCGGTGTTTCCGCCAAAAAAAAGGCAAAGCCGGAAACCGTTCCGGGGGTTCCAAGTACCTCAACCCCCACCCAAGGCTTCTTCTATGTTAAGCCGGCACAAGTGTATCTTTTACAAACATACCCGACTCCATGGTATCCAATGGCTCCTACTAGTCATGTTCCACGACCGTCGGATCAAAGCCAAGGTGCGGGACCAAGTAACCCCCCAGTCCAATATTACATGGGGATGCAACCGGTCCCCCCTAGTGCTCAACCGCCGGCGGTTTACGCCAACCCAATGGTCTCCCAAGACGTCCGGAATAGCGTTGTACCTTCCGGCGGTCCTCCGACCACAGGGGTCATTCCAACCACGGCCCACCCTCCTATACATCAAAGTATGTATTTAATCATACATGAGGAGGAGGACACCCTGGTTGCTATGGTAATGGAAGAACCGGTCGAACACCATGTGGCGATCATGACACGGCAACAACGGGCCAATAACCCACCTCTTGATGCAATATCCCGAGAGAGTAGTGACTCGGAAGAGGAACCGGATATCCCGGCCGTGAAGGAGTTTTTGAAGGGTCAATTGAATAAGTTTCCCCCGGACCCACTATTGGACCAACCCTAAATGGAGGGCATCCAATTAGAACCTCTTGATGATGAGGTAGAGGACCTCTATCGGTTTGTAGACACTGCGGAGTCCGGACACCGGGATCCCCTAGGGCCAGCGGCTCGGGGTACTCAGGTGTTCAACCCGGCGGCGGATTATGACCTTTGGACGGATCTTTGCACCATTAGGGCTAATATATCCATAGCCCAACTTATCCGAGTAGCCCCCTCCTTGAGGAGGGAGTTCAAAGAAGGGGCGACAATGCCCAGGAGACCTCGGAAGGTGGTAATGGCCGCTAAAATGTACACTAGCCCGTTGGTAGATGACGGTGCCTTCGAAATTGATGTCTCTATTTTGGATAGAATCATCCCGGGCGCCGTTGTTGACAACGGTAGTGGCATCAACGTCATGTCCTCCATCACGATGGCTAAGCTACGCTTGGATATTACCGGCCCTTTCCCTTACATTGTCAAGGTGGTGGACCAACGTCCAATTACTCCACTTGGCGAAATTGCCAATTGCCACTTGGAAGCGGCGGAGGAGGTCTACCCATTTGACTTTCCATGTATTGAAGCTTGAGACTAGTAAGGCCGCTTATCTCGTCCTTTTAGGGAGAGATTGGTTGAGAAGGGCCAACACCGACGAGGGTTGGTCCATCAATCAATCAACGTTGCAATTTGGTCCGCCGAAAAATCGATCGATGGTGACCATCGGGTGTCGGGTACCCACCTCCTTAGGAACACTTGGAGAAGTGCCTAAGATAACGCCATCCACCAATGGTGCACACGTGGACCTTATACACCCTACGTTGGTCCCGGGAATCAATCCCATTGATTTAGGCCCGATTAGAAACCTTGGGCCGGGACTTTATGATTGGGAGGATGACGATGAATTTGCCGCATGGCTTCGGGATCATCCCGAGGACCTTGAGCCCCCTAGGTGATAATCGGTGAATGTCATTACTACTATGAGAGTTTTGGAAGAACCGGTAGGCCCATACCTCGGGGTAACAACCTTGGTTGATGAGGTTGACTATGAGGTGGTTTACAACCTCGAGATAGACGGAACCCAAAGCCTCGGTTTTGAAAGGCTAATGGAAGAGGAGGAAATACTCCCTCCTCCCCTTCAGTTGCGCAAAACCTCCACTAACTTGGAGGTGGGTTCCAATTTACCTATTTACCCGGCGGTGCCAAGTGATTGGTATCACGGCTCCACCAACCCGGTCACGGTCCCAATCAACGATTGCGTAGATGTGGATGTGTCTCTAAAGGGCGAAGAGCCCCGCCCCATCAAAATGGGGCTCAATTTTCCCCGGAAGAAATTGAGAGGTTTAAAGGTCTTGTCCTCGAATTCTGGGACATTTTCGCTTGGTCCTATAAAGACCTCAAGGGCATTCCACCGGAGATTGCCCAACTCACAATCCCCCTACTTCCGAGGTCCATACCGGTCCGGGAAAAGGAACGCCGGATGAACCCCCGCCTCCAACTTGTGGTCAAAGCCGAGTTGGAAAAGCTCTTAGAGGCGGGTTTCATTAAACCGGTGGAAATCACGGATTGGGTGTCCCCTATGGTGCTTGTGAAGAAGAAAAATGGGAAGTTAAGGGTGTGCATCGACATTCGTCGTTTAAACAAAGCCACCCAAAAGGATCACTTTCCCCTTCCATTTGTGAACCAAATCTTGGATGAGGTGGGGGGTCATGAGCTCTACACTTTCCTAGATGGATACTCGGGATATAACCAAGTATCCATCCATCGTGATGATTATCACAAAACCGCTTTCACAACCCCTTAGGGGACATTCATCTATGTGGTCATGCCCTTCGGGTTGTGCAACGCACCCTCGGCGTTCCAACGAGTCATGACTTCTATATTTTTTGATCTCCTCCATAAGTCTATGTCGGTTTTCATGGACGATTTTAGCACCCAAACAAGTGCATTAGAACACTATGCAATGTTGTGTAAGTGTTTTGTGCGGTGCCGTCGAAACCGACTCTCCTTAAATCCCGCCAAGGTGTACCTAGGGGTACAAATAGGGGTATTGTTGGGCTACGTGGTTTCCAAGGCCGGCAAGGAACCGGACCCCGAAAAGGTTGAAGTGATTCTCAACCTTGAACCTCCAACTTTGGTCAAGGGCGTACAACGTGCTCTTGGCCATTTTGGGTGGTATCGGGACATCATGGCCGATTATGCCACGACCGCCATACCCTTGACCAACCTCACAAGGAAGGAGGTCAAATTTGAGTGGACCCGTGAGTGTCAAGAGGGTTTTGATGCCCTCAAGACCAAGTTGACCTCCTATCCATGCCTTGTGCCCCCCAATTGGGACATCCATGTTCATGTGTATTGTGATGCATCGGTGGTAGCCGTGGGCTCTACCTTGTGTCAACTACACTGACCTGACTACAAGTACCGCCCCGTGGCATTCGCTAGCCGCCAATTAACCGCAGCGGAAAGGAATTCTTCCACCACGGAGAGGGAATGTTTGGCCATGGTGTTTAGTGCCAAGAAAGTTAGGCATTACTTACTCATGAATCCCGTGGTTTTTTTTGTCGACCATTTAGCGTTACGCTACATGGTTAACAAACCCGACCTTAGCGGTCGAGTGGCCCGATGGGTTTTGCTCCTAGAGGAGCTAGCTTATGCCGTGGAGTACAAACCCGGCCGCTTGCATCTTCAAGCGGACCACCTCTCACGGTTGTCCAAATCAATGGGCATGGTTGACATCGAGGATGAGCTTCCTAGTGCCAACCTTTTCTCCATCACCGTGACCCCCACGTGGGACACCTATATCTTGGAGTTTTTGAGTACGCAAAAACTTCTAGATCAACTAGATGCCAAGGAGCGGCGCAAAATCCGTGTCAATAGCCGCCACTATGCTATTATAGCAAACCGGTTGTACCGGCGGGGCATTGACGGGGTCCTACGCCGGTGTGTTAGTGAGCGCGAGGCATCACGCATAATTGTAGCATGCCACGATGACATTTGCGGCGGGCATTTTTCGGGCCAAATAATCCTTGGAGCCGGGTACTTTTGGCCCACCATGTTCGCGAACGCCCACCGGCACGCCACCAAGTGTGACGCATGCCAACGGTTTGCTCGGAATGACCTCCACATGGCGTTCCCTTTGATACCCTCGCTACCCTTGCTTCCTTTTGAGAAGTGGGGAATAGACTATGTGGGCCGCGTGCACCCCACTTCATCGCGCCAAATGGCGTACATCATTCTCGCGGTCGACTATTCGACGATATGGGTAGAGGCCAAGGCGGTCAAAGTTGCAAATAAAAAAACCACGGCACTCTTCTTGTTTGAGAATGTTTTTTCTTGTTTCGGGGTCCCACGGGTTTTGGTTAGCGACCGGGGCACCCATTTCCTCAATGACCTCATTGAGGAACTTACCACGACTTACGGGATAGATCACCGTAAAACCACCACTTACCATCCTCAAACCAACGGCCTAGCCGAGCGATGTAATCAAACCATCGTGAGGATTTTGAGGAAGACTATTCATGACAACAAACGGAATTGGGATACCAAACTCAATGCCGCTTGATGGGCATATAGGACCACGTTCAAGGTCACCACAAAGCAAACCCCTTTTGCCCTAGTTTATGCGATAGAGGCGGTTTTACCCATCGAAATCGAGATCCCCTCCTTGCGCATAGCAATCGAGGCTAGACTCCCCATTTCGGACTCTATCCACGATCGAGTCCTCATAAACTTGTAAACTTGTCAAAACTTTGATTTTAGTTTGCAATATGATAGGATTGTGTATATTGATCTTGTTTAAGTTTATTACATGAATTGTGGGATTCAATGCATGGAATTGGAATGTGAGCATGTTCCATGGTATTGAATTTTGCATTGACCCCAAGGAAGAGCTTGGTGAGAATTAGAACTGGTAAAAGTCCATTGCTTGGAAGGTTGTTTGCTTGCACCTCCCCCACGGCCCAACTTGTGAGTTAGAACCGGAACACCGGGATTTAACCTCACAACGTGCCGTGGTGTTGCGCATTGTCTGGTGTCGACTCAAAGTTGCCACTTGCTTGCTCGATTGGTCGGCCAACGTGGACTGCACTATTTTTGGTGTTTTGTATCTAACATCACATCATAGCCGCATTTTCGTGGTCGGAGGTAACAATGACTACAATTGCGGAATGTAAAATAGTACTCGACGAACGACGCAATAGGAGAGGAAATAAACACAAGAGGAATCACCGTATTCTCCAAGATGCCACTCAACGCGCTTTTCCGGGGTAGGAGACCAAAGAGGGTGTTTGGAATCAGAAAACAGTGAAGAATTACATCGCCTGGTGCCACATCGGCAAGTTGTTTCCACACTTTTGACATGAGACGCACATGAAAGTAAATGCTGCAAATCTGCACTATCGTAAGCATGACGAATTTGTACAATGATGTATTGAAGTGTGGAGGTTCCTTTATAAAAGCAAGAATGTCACCAAGAACGAGGTTTCGTATTATTTTGCTCCAATAGTGTATGGAGAGGTAATATTGGAGAAAGTGGTGGATTGGAGCTCATTGAATAAAACGCCTCAAATCTTCCTTCCAACCAAGGACGACATTCCAAGAGCTCCATTGTCAGAAAACCCACGAGAAGGTCTTACGGGAGCAAGGCATCGGAAAGATGGGGATGCCGATGATGTGTATGTTTGGGAAAATCCTAATATTGATGAAGAAGAGGTTCAAGAGAGGGAGCATCATACTCCTCTTTTAGAAGGTTCTATTGGTGACGTAGAACACTTTCATGTGGGTGTAACAAGCGTGCGGGATTCGGATGTGATTAATGCACCTCTGAAGCACGTCGAGGACCTACGAACAAAAAGAGAAGCCGATGTCATTGAACACATGGAGGTTGAAGGAATGTTTGGTGCTTGTACTTTGGGTCCACCCGAAGTTATAGTTCAGCCTACTATGAGCGCCTCTCCTCAGACAAATGTTAGCGTAGAGGACGGGACTCTAGAATATCCAATGGAAACGACTGAACAGCCAGAAGGAGAAGGAAATGAAGAAGTAGAGCTGGAGAAGGAAGTTCAAGTAGTCTTCAAAGAGAAACGCTCGAAGGAAGTGGAAGATTCGTGGATGGAGGAGATGGAGAGGGCTTATAACGGTTATGAATATTTGTTTTATGCTTTGTCATTCGAATGGACAAAGTGTGTTGAACTCCAACATGACATTCAGGAAATCAAGGATGCAAAATGTAAGATCCAAGAGGTGCCGACGAATGTTTTTCGAGCTCTGGATGTCTCGGACCAGGTTGATTATGAGAAAGAGCTTATGAAGCAGGAAAAACATTTCGAAGAGGTGCGAAGGAGATATAATCACGTCGACGAATGGTTTGTGGTCAATGATTGGGGTTGCAAGAAGGATATTATGGTTGAAGGAGCCAAGGACCAAAGTCATTGTGAAAAGAAGCTAAAGGAATTCATTCCGGCATGCGATGCCTTGAGAGCTGAGATCGAAAGGGTGAACCTAGCATCAAGAAGATTGAAGGAGAATAAGGAAAAGCTAGTACTCAATACAATAAATTTCGTGGAAATTGCAGAAGAGGGTCAAAGTTCACAGCGCAATGAAACAACTGAGGAGTTGGTCAAGAAGCTACTTGTGTCCGCAGAAGAGGAGAGGTTCTTAAAAGCAAGGATCGAAGATCTATTTATTGCAAATAAGACAAAGTAGAAATTTCGGAGCTGGTACCATTGAGAAAAAAATGGAAGTACAATGGAAGAAGATTAGAGTAAGCGGAATCAAATTTTAGAAAGACGTTCGTGTGTTGGTTATATCCATTTATTTTATTTTATTTCTGAATTGAAAGTTGGGAGATATGTGTAAGGCTGGATGTTATACATTGTACCTTTTTTATTATATGATATGTTTGTACTAGTAAGATACCCCTTGAACGGTGTTATGTTTATTATTTGTATATATGCCCACGGTGTTAGTTTTATCATCGTGTTTATTCTATTTATTTTTTTATTTTTTATTTTAAATGCATGATCTAGAAATATGTAAAAAAAGGTTCGTGGAATGGTAGGTAGGTTGGTAATTATGTAAGTTGGTAGGTTTGTATGTTGGTAGGTTGGTGGATACTTTGGATGGTGGTATTTTAAAAAAGTATGTCGTCTATACCATTCCATATTTATATATAATGATATTGAATTTTGGAAAGCTTTGATTAGCCTTGATCCACGATTAAGTAATGATAAATAATTTGTAAAAATTTGGAATCGTAACTAAGTTGTAGAAGTTACTTATCAATATATGGTGGAATTTACTTGCAAGTAATTAGAATCAATAAATACTTTGACAAACCCCCCAAAACATATAAAGGTCATGATTCAGTATAATTGTACATGAATTCAAATGTGAAGAAAAAGATTTGTAGGAAAAGGAAGGGAAGCAGATATTCGCGCCCATCACGTAGACCGTCGGTCACCCTCTCAGCGACGCTCGCTCATCAATTGAATCGCCGGTCGCCCCACTTACCGACGATCGCACATCGGTTGTATCGACGGTCGCCCAAACAGGAGGACACGAAGAAGCTCGAGGACACTTTCTCCTTGCCCATCATCTGGATCGGCGGTCGCCCCAGTGACCGACATTCCCCTGTCCGCTGTATCGGCGGTCGCGCGATCTGGAGGGTTGAATCAAATTAACACCATGTATCTTATACCGTGCCAGGGTTGAATGAGATTAACACCAAGTATTTCCTTCCATGTAAATCCAAGTTCCATGTGGCTTCTTTCATGATTTGATATATTTAATACAGTTAGAGAAAATAATAAAACCAGTCAAAGTAAATCATGACATGTAGATACGTTTCTCTTACATGAAATTTTATTCTTCCATAATTTTTATAAGGTCTTTTTTAGTCAACACAAGTTTTAAAATCGTTATCCCTTTCTACAAATCTACTTTTCCTATATTATTCAATATTCTGCTAATTCAAAAGACTTGCAAGGAAATGATGACCTATAGATGCGTTATCCCCACGATTTTTCAAATAACACCATCATTTCCATAGAATCATAATTAGCTAGTCTAAGTGTTTAAATTGTCCCCTTACCCCCTTTATCTATTTTTTCTTATTTTTTGAAGTTCTGGTGTTTCTAAGTGCTTGCAACCAAAATCCACCCTATAGATCCTTTACTCCTACGATTTTTTTTATAGCTCCATCATGTTCATAAGATACTTATTAACTAGTCCATGACTTAAAATTATTTTTTCTCTGCATTTAACTATTTTTTGTCTATTATTTAAAGCTATAGTTACTTCGAACATTCTAGATTAATTTGGGAAAACTAGATCAGGTTTTCCTATAATCTTTTTGATGGTTCCATCATTTTTATATGATCCATATTAGCTAGTCCAAATGTTCAAATTACATTCCCCACTTTGTTTTCGTATGCATGTGCGCACACCATTTACTTTCACATGATTATTTAATTTTTAGAAATTTGGGAAAAATACTTTTGTTCCTCCCGTGGCCCTAAGATTTTTACTATATTTTTTAAACTATATGAATCACCTAGGAAAATTATCAACACCCCTTCCACTCCCTTTTTGCTTATATATTTACATATGCCCTCTTGCTTCAAACCCTGCCGATTCAAATATCCCCATATAAATTCAACCACATAGTTCGCATTCTCCTATGGTTTTATGAACACTTCCATTACATTCATAAGGCCCGTATTACCTAATTCAAGTGTTAGTATCACCTCCTCTACCCTTTTATTCTCTTTTCCCTTATCATTTGAAGTTGTGGTGGGTGCATCTAAATTATGACATATGGATGCGATTTCCCTATGGTTTTTAAAATGATTCCATCATTTTCATAGGGTCATTATTAGGAAGTCCAAGTATTAAAATCACATTTTTGCTTCATTTATCTATTTTATCTCTTTTTTTTATATTTTTGATGGTTCCAATTACTTGCAACCAAAATCCATCATATGAATTCGTTACTCTTTTGATAATTTTTATTGCTCCATCATGTTTGTAAGGTACTTATTAGCTGATCCAAGATTTAAAAATATTTTTCCTCCCCTCTTTACTATTTTCCCTCTATTTTTCAAAGTTCTGGTCACCTCGTCCAACCTAAACTAATTCAGGACTAATAGCTCCGTTTTTTTTTAAATTTTTTTTTTATGGTTCCAAATTTTTTGAGCCAGTGACCGACGTTTGCCCGTCCATTGTATCGGCGGTCGCGCGATCTGGAGGCGTACAAATACGCTGGGAGGAAGCTTAGTCCTTGCCCATCATCTATACCACCGGTCGTCATCTGACCTACGTTCGCCCACCAGCTGGATCGGCGGTCGCCCAGTGACCGACGTTCGCCCATCCGTTGTATCGGCGGTCCTGCAATCTGGGGGTCGCGCCCCCAGACTTACGTCGCGCCCTCTGATCTGGAGGTCTCGCCCTCTGACCGACGTTCGCCCACTAAGTGGATCGGCGGTCGCCCATCGGCTGGATCGGTGGTCGCCCCAATGATCGACGTTTGCCCATCCGCTGCATCGGCGGTCGCCCCAGCACGAGGGGTACAAATAGGCACGCGGACACCGGCAGTTGCCATTTGTCACCTCCACGTGTCGGGCCCTGCACATTGTCTGGTGTCGACCTCTAGTTGCCGCCTGCTTGTTTGAGTGCTAGAGCGTGCGGTGATTGGCACACATGTGCCACACGTTTACACTTTACACATATGTGCCGCCCGTTTTTCGAGTTTTTCAAATTCTCTGTTAGTTCACGGAATAGATATAACTTTGTTTTGAGTTTTTTTTATAGTTTCATTGTTGATTAGCATTTGGGTCGCGATGACGCCTAGCCAGGAGCGGAAGATAGCGAGAGACAAGAACTGCAAGAGGAAAGGAAAGAAGCAAAGAAGATTTCACGAGATTCTCGTAGATCCTCCGCAACATACTTTTCCGGGGTGGGCGACAGTAGAGGGACCGTGGACCCTTAAGACTTGCAAGTGGTACATTGCTTGGTGCCACATCGGCCATTTGTTTCCACACTATCGTCACGAGTTTCATTGCCGCTTGAATAGCGCGAATTTGCACTATTGCAATCACGATGAATTTGTGCAACGATGCACTGAAGTGTGGAAGTTTTTCTACGCCGGTGTGCATGTGGTGAGCAACGAGGTTTCGTACAACATAGCACAAATGGTGTACGCGGAGATAATTTTGGAGAGGGAGGTGGTTTGGAGGACGTTAAAAAAATCCCCTCAAACAATTAAGCCTACAGAATCCCATATTCCGCGAGCTCCTTATCCAGCGGCCAACCCACGAGAAGGTCTTACAACGCCTAGGGGTTACAGAGGAGGAATCCCTGATGAGGACATAGTTTGGTCAGATTCAAAAGAAAACAACCGAAAGGCGCGAAGTGGATGAAGGGGAGCCGAACCAAACGATGGAGGAAGATGAAGCACATTTGGATGAAGGGGGGCCAAGCCAAGTTTGTAATGAAGAGGGGCCAAGCCAACTTTATAATGAAGGGGGCCCAAGCGAAGAATGACCGGTAGTATGTTAATCACGTTTAGATGCAGTTGTTGAAAAGTAGTGTACTCAATATCCAACACTAAGTGCAATTGTCATTTTGTATGCAGAAACGTTGAATGTGAATATGAAGTTTTTGATTTTCTTCAATTTAAATATTCTTGGTGAATGAAATCTCACTATTGCATTTGGTATAAGCATAAGGGAAAAACCTTCAATGTCCAAGGTACCTTCATTGATATATGACATTTTATATTATTCTTAATTATTTAGGGAATGTGGATTGAGCAATATTGATCCCTTTATTTTTTGGATTTGGAGCAAGAGAAGTTAAAACTCTATTTTCTAATATGAGTCCTTATTGTTCTCTCTCTTGCCTTCCCATGTTCCTTTTTTTTGTTTTTAAAAAAATAAAATAAAATAAAAAGACAATTGCCAATCAAACATTTTTGAGCCGCATGGTCTCCGGGACGGTAGTTCAGGGTCGTTGTACTGCATGGACCATGGATATTGACCATGGCCCCCTACAAATTTGTGGTTGGGGAGTAAAGTGCTCTTCGTCGAAAAAATCTGTCATCTCTAGGGCAACCGGCGGTCCAACAACACTATAAGAAACCTGCGTTTTTAATGATGTTGTAAATGATGTCTAAAAAGACATCATAGACATTAATTTGGATGTCTTATAGACGATAAGACATCCTAGACATGACAGATGTCTAAGCAGACGTCTAAAAAGACAGGAAAATGTCTTAAGATCGAAGATGTCTTAAGGTAATTTTGGAAGGGTAAAAAGTGTGCCACGTAGGTGCCACGTAGATGACACATCAGCTTGAATTCAATGGGCAGTGCCACGTGGGGATGAAATTCATCATGATGTGGAATTTTACGTGGTCCCACGAAAGATGACATGGCGGCGCCAGAATCCTACGTGGACCCTTTGAAAATCCAAAGTGGCACGCGGGAAAATCTGACGTGGCATGCGGGAAAAGTTGACGTGGACCCGGGAAAATGACGTAGCATGCCACGTCAGCATATTTCGGGGGGTTTCATGCTCCTCTCATGATAGTATTAGACATGACGTAAGACGACTTAAATGTCTTGCAAGACATCTTAAATGTTATACAAGATGTCTTGCAAGACGTATGCAATGTCTTTCAAAATATATTAGAAAACAATTTTTATGTCTTATAAGATGTTTCTAGTGCGTAGAATGATGTTTAGGTTGATGTCCTTATCAAATTTGTGATGTTTGCTCGGATGTTTGTAGCGACATCCCCTAGGACATCGATGTGAACGTTTTGTGTTAAACATGATGTTTGCAACAATGTTACTATTGATGTTTTTTGGGCACATGAAAGGACATCTAGGATGACATTTTTAGATGTTTATATAGTCATCAGATCTGTAATACACAGACGTCTCACATAACATCAACTGTAAACACTGTCACATCAAAAAGTATGAGTCAAACATATACTGCTTAGGTCATTAAAACCTCAGATAACACAAAACTAGAGTATTTACTTATACGCCTGTCAACAACTACGACATACTACGCACCCACAATCTGAACTTTGTAAGTCCCTCCACTACCATCGCTTGGTGTCGATACCCGTATGGTCATGTGCATGTCCCGCCGCTACACATATTCAATAAGCCAAAATTAACTGCATTTAAAGAAGGGTTTGTAAAGGTAAAAGAGTTCTGATTTAATTCCATTTAATTGCACTACCTAGGTTGAGATGGTTTACTTCCTAACCACAAAATATCGACACAGTTAGACATTCTTGCAAACATTTGCTTAGACATTTCTTCAAAAATCCTTCTAGACATCATTAAAAACAACGTTATAGACATCTATGCAAAGATCTGTTCCACTCACCTACAAGCATGCATGTCGCTTCGCGGCTTCAGATCATGTTCGGTGCCCCGACCCCTTATGTCTCACCTTCCAAAACAGATTTCCATCAACACATTTAGACATCTTCATAGACATGCTCTAAGACATCTTGCAGACATCATCATAGACATCTTCTACAACAAATCAAATACTACAAGTACTAGGGTTTCCTTCACAACAAATCAAATACTTCAAGTCTTAGGGTTTCTTGTACAAGATGCTTTTGAAATCCAGTACCTCTTAAGTAGCAAAACTTAGCCACATGAAGAAGGAAACCTACTCTTGAGAGCTACTGGATTTCTACAAATACTATTCTCTTATTGTAGTTAACAATCATTCTGAAACTGAATGGAAACAATTTCGAAATCCTTTATACTTTAAACACAAACTCTTTGTAAAAACTAAGGCAAAAATGAGCTTTGTAATTCCATTTGAAGATCTCATGACCTAACTATGGCGGCGGCAACAAACCCTAGCCACATGATGAAGCAAACCTTAGCCTCTACACTCCAAACACTAACTCTCTGAAAAAATGAAGGCAAAAATGAGCTTCATGCGGCCTCTTATTCTATTTATAGGTCTCATGACCTAACTATGGCGGCGACAGCAAACCCTAGCCGCCTCTGTTCATCCATTGAAGTCAATGAAAATCATCCCTGTAGATGGTTCTGGATGCTGTCATAGATGTCATCTTTGACATCTTCATAGACATCATGTTAGACATTTTCATGAACGTCATCTTAGACATCCCTGTAGACATTATCATAAACATCTGATGACATCTTCACGGTTTCAATCACAACATATTAACTATAAAAGATTTTTTGTTTTCTCTCACAACAAATCAAATACCAGATGCTTTAAAGTTCTTTCCACAACAAAGCATATATTGTAAGTCTTAGAGTTTCTTCCACAACAAATCAAATAATCTTCATTGATAGAAAAAGTGTGGAATTAAAATCATGAGACTATTTATAGTCTTCCATGGTGATAGACTCTCTTTTAAACTCTTAACTACCTTTTATTTCTACCCTAACTAACTTTCCAACTAACTTTCTAAATACTAATTCTATTCTAGAATTGTCTCCTAAACTGTATTAAATAGCTACTTTCATAAATTCATATTTCTTGTAAATTTTCTTTAATTTGTATAATATTGGTTGTTGATGATAGAGTAATGTATAGTCTTGCCATTAGACTATAATAATCTAATCTATAAGTAATAAATAATATTTAATTCCTTCTTGAA
Organism: Bryum argenteum; assembly: GCA_037043015.1. Classification (NCBI taxonomy): domain Eukaryota; kingdom Viridiplantae; phylum Streptophyta; class Bryopsida; order Bryales; family Bryaceae; genus Bryum; species Bryum argenteum. The sequence continues at coordinate 30,811,290 of CM073321.1, read as the reverse complement.
GTAAGCCAAAAAACATTGTTTATTGTTTTTATTTTCTTTTTATATTTTCTTTTTGAGGATTACCCTCAATGAGAGACCTGCGCCAATGGAGGGCAAGCAGTAAGAGAAAAAGTTGATATTATTCTAAAGAGACCCTTAAGTACTGCCGCTTCTTAGTAAATGACATCTAGGAGGATGTCGTGCAAAACATCTTCATAGACATCCGAGTAGATGTCTACGCGGACATTCATGCCTGACTGTAGTTATGGTAAGTTGGACATCGTGTTAGACATCCGACTAAATGTTGAATGACTTGTCAACTGGTCCGACGTGGAGTTTTTGTTGCCATGCAGATAAAGCGCTATAGATAACTTTTTTAATCTATGTCCATGTGTTTTTTGAGGATTAAATATCCACGAAATTACTTTTACTTTTTTTTCGGCACCATTGTTATCTTATAGATATTATATCTTATATATAATATTTTTTAAATATTTAAATATTTTTAAATCATAAAAATTACATAATTATAATATTCTAATTTTTTGAATATAGTAAAAATTTACATAATATATTTTTTATTGAAATATAATTGTATATTTTAATATTTTTTTTAAAAATAGACCAATGAAAAAATAGTGAGAATAGCCTGAAATTAGTATTTTCAGTATTGCCACGTCACATAATGATTTAGCATTTAAAAAAAAAAAAAAAAAAAAAAAAAAAAACCTAAAGTGTGATGTTTTTTTCTACTTTTGAAAAAACCGCCCATTCACCTACTCTTTTAACATTACAAATGCTTTTTACCCTGTCCACCAGTAAATTTTGGTCGTTTTTACCATGCTGGTCCAAAATCCCTTGCCAACGTGGCAGTTTGATGTCTATCAAGATGTCTTCAAAGACATCCATGTCTTCACCAACATCTTTTTGTTTGGTGATGTCTACATGCCCCTCCAACCCAAAATGTGCCCGTTAGACGTACAGACATCCTCCCGTCTTCGAAGACATCTTTTAAGACAGTAAGACATCACAAAATACATTAGACATTACACAAGACATCACAAAAAACAGGGTTTTCTTATAGTGACAAGGTCAGGGCTAGGGCCACCGGCGGTCCAGCTAGCGCGATGAAGTGAAGGCCATGGCGATCGGCGGTTCATATGGCGTGACAGCGTTGTTGTTAGGGCCACCGCCGATCTAGCTGTGGTGACCTAGCCGAACCGCCGGTCGCCTTCTATGCGCATTCGCCCCCGACTTACACCAGTCTGGAGTATATAAGGAGTCGTTCACGGGCTTGAAGCCACTTTCCTTTGTGCTTTGCCCATTGTCTAAGGTCTCCCCATGAGAAGCCCCCTGCTTGGTCTATATGTGCAAAGAGTAACTTGAGTCCTTGTAGTGTGCGTTGTCGTCACCAATTTCATTGCACCGGCGGAGGTGCGATTCCAGAACATGGAGCATTCTTCCCAATCCAACGGGATAGCAGATAATAGAAGAGAAACTCGCAAATGGGACAACTGGCTACAAGTATCCAAGGAACGGAACGACAAGCCAAATACTCGCGTGTGCTTATTTTGTGGGAAAAGCACAGTCTTTGTAGGGCAACGAGCATTTGCTCATTTCAAATATCCTAAGAATTCCCCATTACCCCGGTGTACGAGGTTACCCCGTGGAGTTCTCGAGCTATTCCGTGACTGTGGAGGGATCGTTCCAAAGAACAACATTCCTCATGCGGATGTTGTTCCTGAGTCAGGAGTGGATGCAGGCATGCCGTATGTGGCAAGGGAAACTATAGAGAACACAAATTCCCCTCGCATCAGGTCAGTACAAGTGCCATCCCCTAACCTAAGGTCTATTCAGGTGCCATCCTCTAATAAGGGGAGTCATGCCAACAATGGACAAAGGATCTCTACACTCTTTAGCGGACGGCGACATGGGCAAAGGAGTATGGAGGATAGTTTTGATCTTTCCACTAGGCAAAATTTGGATGCAAAGTGGGCTTCATTTTTCCATGAGGCGAACATTGCATTCAATGTTGTACGACATCCAAGATTCATAAGTGTCGTTCAAGAGTCAACAAAGGCCGGTACTGGTGGATATCAACCACCCACGTATCATGCTATTAGGACTATGATGCTCGATGCGAAGAAGGCAGTTGTACAAAGGTCAGTTGAAGATCAAACAAAACTTTCTATCGAGAAATACGGAGGAACAATATGCTTGGATTGGTAGTCAGATGTCACAAGTAGACCACTCATTAACATGATGCTCGTTTGCCCAGTGGGGGAGGTGTTTCTGGGATCAGTGGATACTACACGGAAGAAAAAGGACATTGCTTATGTGGCAAATGAAATGGCGAAGTATATAGAGGAGGTTGGACCAGAAAACATTGTTTAGATATGCACAGACAATGCAAGCTCTATGTTAGGTGCTGTGAAGAAGTTGCAGATAGACTATCCTCACTTATATGGACAAGGTTGTGCGGCACATATTCTAGACCTCCTTCTAGAAGATTGGGGGAAAGAGGCATGGGTTAAGCATTTGGTGGAGCAAGCCAAGAGAGTGTGCACATTTATTAAAAGGTCGCACGTCCCACTTGCTCTATTCAGGAAGTACTCGCCGAAGCTGCAGCTCAAGGTACCACCTCAGACTCGATTTGCAACAAACTACTTGATGATAGAGCGGTTGTTAAAGCTACAACAACCTCTGAACAACATGGTGATCGATGCGGAGTGGCATGTGTTTGTCCAAACATTGTTTAACAGGCAAAACAGTCACCTGTTACAGACAAAGGCAAGGAATGTGAGGAATAGCATTAGGAGCGATGAGTTCTGGGAGGATTGTACGAAGTTTGTGAAAGTAGTTGAACCAGTACTCATAGCTCTTCGGGAGTTTGACGGGGAAGTACCAGCCATGCCTAGGGCATATGTGATCATGTCGGACCTTAAAGAACACGTGTTCTCTTTGCATGAACCTCCATTCGAACTATCCCCCGACATTGCTACAAAATACGAGGATGCATTTCAAAAACGATAGGAAATGATGCTCACAGACCTCCACTATGCAGCAGCTTTGTTGAACCCTTATTTGACAAATATGGGAGCAATTCAAAACAATGGAGAAGCAAAAAGAGCTTTAAACCGGGTCATAAAGAAGCTTAGCGCCCTAATGGGAGTAGTCTATGAGGAAGTGGTGCGGGAACTCATACAATATGAGGAGAGGACGGGTCCATTTAACACCAATTCAGAGGCCCCTGATCCAGCTCAGTGTGACTTGTTACCACATCAATGGTGGCATCAAGTCGGGGGGAATGCCTTGCCAAAAATTTCGAAGAGGATTTTGTCATTGACATGTTCAACTTCATCATGTGAGAGGAATTGGAGCATGTACTCTCTCGTGCACAGAAAAGTGAGGAATCGGTTGTCAACTTCCAAAGCAGAGGACCTTGTGTACATCTATGCAAACGCCAAAAGGTTGGACTCCCTCTAATTTACGAGAAATCTAGCGCACCCGAACCTCGGAAGGCCAAAACTAAGGAGGATTGGAAGGAAGAAGAGCGGATCAGAAACCTCATGTTTGATACATTGAAGGAAATTGAGCTTAAGGAGAAAGAGGAAAGAGTTGCAGAACAAGCGAGAGAGTTCTTTCAGCCTCACGCCAATGAGGTCGTTTCAGAAAAGATACTCGAAAATGAATGGGTAGGTTTTCCAGATTCAAATGCTCTACATTATACAATGAAGACTACGGGGTCAGCTCCAAGTATACTCCCGGAAAACAGTATTAGACAAGAGAAGGAGGAGCATTTTGCGACAGTGGTAGGCAAACAAATATTAGCCAGTCTAATCACATTGTCTTTAGGTCAAATGCTGCAGATGGCACCAAACATAACTGAGTTTGTCAAAGACCATGTGTTTTCTCAACTAGGCGAGCAGGAGGATTCTGGTTTTGCTCGAACACCAGCAATCAAGCCGATCACTCGTGAAAGAGGTAATAAAGATCTAATATCTAGTCTTGCTATTGATGTAGACATGGAATTGCCGGTGCTAGCAGTGCAGATTGGCAACAATGTTTCGAAGAATGTACTTCTAGACAGAGGATCTGGCGTCAATCTGTTAACTGACAAAGAGCGGAAGCGCCTGGGATTGAAGGACCCGCAACCCGCCCCGTTCAGACTGAAAATGGCAGACCAGACTGTGGTCGACCCAAAGGGCTTGATAAGCAATGTGAAAATTCACATTCATGGTATTCCTTACCTTATTACTTTGACTGTGATTAAAAATAAGGAAGTTAATGCAGCCTATAGTATGTTGTTAGGTCGTCCTTGGTTAATTGATGCTAAAGTTAATCATGATTGGGGCAACAATATGGTCACTATTTGGGGCAACGGGACGATCAAAACAGTATCGGTAAGTCAAAGGAAGGGGCCAAGACCAAATTTACCGGAAGTGTTGGTATGTTTCAACTTTGTAGAAGGTTTTATAGACGAAGAGGAGTTACGGTGGCTTGCTACCAAGCAAGATGTACTGGTCATTGGAACAGTAACACTACCTCAAATAAACAAAAACAAAACTCAGCACCAGCCCAAAGAAACAGACCAGGCCGGAGGTGAAGAGCAGCTCAGAGACCTAGACCAGGCCAGTAGCAAACACCACACGAGAGAAAAGAGCTTGCTGGATGCACCAGTACGAGCGTACCCAGAACATTACTATACGTTTGAGGAGGGCGAGATTGAAGTGGATGAAACACCTGCCAGAGAGAAGGTGAAGAATTTGAAGATTGCTGCTTTGACTCTCCCGGAGACCGCGCAGTTACGAAAAGTGAACTTGGGCTCAGACAAAGATCCCCAGTTTCTACAAATAAATGCAGACATGAGTTTGGAGCAGGCCAACGAGGCGGAGATACTTTTCCGAGAGTACAAAGATGTGTTGCCTGGACCTACAAGGACTTGAAGGGGATACCTCCTTCCATTGCGCAACACCGAATCGAGCTGGAGGAGGATATGCCACCATCACATCAGGCCCGATACCGAATGAATTCGAATTACGCCAGAATAGTCAAACAAGACTTGGACGAATTGCTCCAAGCAGGATTCATTGCACTATTGGAGGATGCCACCTGACTTTCACCCATTGTTATTGTGCCAAAAAACAATGAAAAATTAAGAATTTGTATTGATTTTAGGAAGTTAAATGCTGCCACTAAAAAGGATCCCTATCCGTTACCATTCACTGAGGAAGTGTTGGATTTTGTGGCAGGACATGAAATGTATTCATTTTTGGACGGGTACTCAGGGTATTATCAGATCCATATAGCACCAGAAGACAGGTATAAGACGGCTTTTGTAACCGATTGGGGAGCGTTCGTATGGGTGGTCATGCCAGCTGGATTGAAAAATGCTAAACCAACATACCGAAGGGCAGTTAATTGAGCCTTTCGCGGTTATATTGGAGATTTCATGAAATTTTTTCTGGATGATTTTAGTGTTCACAGTGACATAACCAGTCATTTGGTCAAATTGAGGCTATATTTTGAAAAATGTCGAGAATATGGCATAAGCTTGAACCCCAAAAAATGCTTTTTACTAGTGTATTCAGGAATCATTCTAGGTCATGTCGTATCAAAGGAAGGTAAATTCCCAGACCCTAAAAAGCTTGAGATTATAGGAAACATGTTTAGACCAAAGAAGCCACACGATGTGCACGTCTTTAACAGTTTTGCCTTGTTTAACAGGTGCTACATCAAGTCGTATGCACATATCATGGAACCTATTACAAAACTCATGAGGAAGTCCGAGGAGTTTACCTCGACAGACGAGTGTGAGTAGGCGTAGAAGCAAATTTTGGAGAAGTATCAGAATGCGCCAATCCTGATTGCACCAAAATGGGACTTGGAGTTCCATGTGCATACCGATGGGTCCAATATAGCAGTTGGAGTAATGTTGGCCCAAAACCCAACAAGAAAGTGTGACCAACCAATTTCTTATGCTTCCAGACTTTTAAATTCTGGTGAAAAGAACTATAGCACGACGGAACGTGAAGCTCTTGCAATGGTTTATGCGTTGAACAAGTATAGGCACTATTTGTTGGGCAACAAGTTTGTATAATTTGTTGATCACATGGCCCTGGTGTACATTGTGAAGAAACCCCAGGTATTGGGCAGAATTGCGAGATGGTTGTTGTTGTTCTAGGAATATGAGTTTAGTGTGGTTTACAAACCAGGGAAGTCTCATGGTGTGGCGGATGCGCTATCAAGATTGCCAAATGGGGAACCAACAACAGGCGTGGAGGACCAAACCAAGGACGCTGGGTTGTTCTATTTCAGACCAGAATGGCTGGAGGATATCACAAATTATCTTCGAACTGGAGATACGTCACAAACATTATCAAAAGAAGAGCAGCGGAAGCTAATTTTGAAGGCACTACCGTATACACTCAACAACGGCATGCTTTACAAGAAGGGCCACAATCTGGTACTAAGGAGGGTACTGGACCCAACTCAAGCGGAGATAGTGATGAAGGGGATGCATAATGGAGTGGTGGGTGGTCATTTTTCGCAAGAAATGACCACTGGGAAGATATTGGATGCAGGATACTGATGGCCAGCAGTACATAAAGACGTGGCTGCATATTGCAAGGCGTGCAATAGATGTCAGAGGGTAGGCGGTATAGCAAATACTGGCTTGGCGCAACTCGTGACCAGTATGACAGCGGAACCATTCATGAAATGGGGGTGGATTACATCGGACCTATTAAGCCTATGGCAGCAAAAACCGGTAACCGATACATCCTGGTCGCAACGGACTATGCAACCAAGTGGCTGGAGGCCAGGGCTTTGAGGACAAATACTGCAGCGGTAACTGCTAAGTTTTTGTATGAGCAGGTACTTACATGTTACGGGTGTCCATTGACATTGATTAGTGACCAAGGCTCTTATTTCGTAAATGAGGCAATCGAGTACCAGGTTCAACATTTTCTGCTGCAGCATTGCACTTCGACCACATATTACCCCCAGGGTAATGGAGAGGTCGAATCAACAAACAAGGTCATTCTCCGGATGCTTACAAAACTGGTCAATGACAAGAGGAAAGACTGGTATGAACACTTACGTACAGTATAATTCCCATACAGGATTGCCTTCAAGGTCACCACATGGTATACTCCTTTTCAGCTAGTCTATGGGCTACATCCCTCGATGCCCACGGAATTTTTAATTCCAACTAAGCAAACAAATTTGGATATTGAATATACCCCAACTCGGGTATTGACAACACAATAGCCGATCTAGAGCAGATGGATACATTCAGACACGATGCGCAGATGGTGACAAGGACTAAACAGTCGAACCGGTCATTATGGAGTCAACAACACTATCGTCAAAAAGATTTCTAGCTTGGCGATTATGTTCTTTGGTATCCAAAGGGACAGAAGGACCATGTTGGCAAATTCAAGAGCAGGTGGTTTGGCCCGTATAGGATTCAGTACCGACTGCCAAACAACATTGCCTTGTTGGTTACAATGGAGCACTACGAGCCCAATCCAGTCATCGTCAACATCAACAAATTAAAACCATACAACTTCTATGACAAGTATCAATTGGTTACAGTCACTCCAAACCATCCAACAAAGAGTTTAGTCGAGCAGCAAAAGGGGGATAATAGTTCCCCAGGCCAGAAAGGTAGCAGTGAAGGCCAGAGCGAAGAACCTGAAGACGTAATTAATAGATCTGATGTGGTAAAGAAGTACTCGGACTACCGGAGTAAGAAATCTGAGGAGCCGACGGGCAAGCCAGGAGGCCAGGAGAAACACTTGGAAGACTAGAAGAGACACTTGGAGGACGAGGGTAACCACCTTGTAAGCCAGGAGAAGTACCTTGTAGGCCAGGGGAAACACTTTGACGGCCAGAGTACACACCCAGTAAGCCAAGAGAAGCACCGAGGAGGCCAGGAAAAGTACCCGGGAGGCCAGAAGAACCACCCACGAGGCCGGGAGGAAGAGCTTGGAGACCAGGGTGAATATCCAGGACGCTACAAGAAGTACCTAGGAGGCCATGCAGAACAAGTGCAAGGCCAGATGGACGACCTGGAAGGCCAGGAGGAACACCAGGAGGGTATGCACAAAGATACAGGAGGCCAGGACAAGCACAAGTGTCTATTTTCAAAGGTGCACAAGGAAAAAAAATATTAGATAAAGTTTTAGTAAAACAAATATCAGACAAAAAAGTAGATGAAAAAAGTAGATGAAATTAGATAAGAAAGTAGGTGAGAAAGTAGATAAAAAGTTGATGAAAAAGTAGAGAGAAGTAGATGAAAAAGTAGATGAAAAAGTAGAAGGACAAGTAGAGGAAAAAAGTAGATGAGAAAGTAGGTGAGATAGTAGATGAAAACAAAAAAATTGGATGAAGTTTTTTTTGGATGAAACGCTTAAAAAAAAAATAAAAAATAAAAAATAAAATAAAATAAAAAAAAATAAAAAAAAATAAAAACAAGTGCTACAGCAACTGCAGTCGAACTGGAGCTAGAAGTTGTACTGGTGCTAGAAGTCAAACTGGCGGTGACGGTGTGAGATTCACCAGTGATCTAGCTGTGAAAACAACACATGCAATGTAACCGCGGGCGAGAAGAAGCTCGGAAAGGTGACTTAGTTCAACAGCAGCAAGGGCTTTGAGTTCATCACCGCTGACGAAGGCGGCGAGGATTTGTTTGTGCACCAGACGTCTATCCACGCCGAGAGCTGTCGGTGGTTGCACGAGGGCGAGGCCGTGGAGTTCCTTGTGGAGCCTAGCGCCACAACGGGTACAGCGGAGGAGGCCGCTGCGGTGGCGGTGAGCTCGGAGCCGGGCGCGGAAGTAATGGAGAAGGTGTTGGCGACAGTAGCATGCACAGGACTGGCCGAGGAGGAGCAGTCAAGCAATTGGGCTTGACTTCGCCGGAAGCAGGACGTGCTACGGGACTTGGTGCCGACATGGGCGCTGAAGGTGAAGAAGCTGGCGGAGTTCGCGCCGAGGCCAGGGAGTGAAGATCATGACGGACGAAGCGCTCGCGGTTAAGACGGCGGCGGTGGAGGCTGCGGTACTAGCCGGTGTTGTTTCTCGACGAGCTGCTGGAGTAGCCGGCGACAAGGCTAACCAAGCGGGAAACGTAGCTGGAGAGAAATGGGAGCAGACGAAGCACGCCTCCTCCGATGCTTCCCAGGCGGCTTCGAACAAAGCTCTACAAGCTAAGGATGGTGTTGGTAGTGTGTTGCAACAAGTTGGTGATGCTGCAGCCAACGCTTTTCAGATGGTGAAGGACACCGTCACGGCCAAACAATAGATTTTGAGAGCAGCGTTACTGTAGCGTTACTGATGTAAAGCTTCTAGAGGGTCTCTTATTGGCACTCATACCGGCAGATTGAGGGAGTCAGAAAAACGTAGCTTTGGCGGCTGTGGTGGGGTCGCGGTGAAAGGCGAGAGGGTGCCGTTTTGTTCACCTTGTAGAACTGCTGCAGTCTTAGCTTTGTCTAAGTTCGTACTGTGGCTCCAACGCCGAGGTTGAAACCTGCAGGGACGGGCGGATGGTGAACCCCAGCTTTGTCTTCTTCACGGTCTCGTCCTGCGCCCTATCCACAATGACAAGCTCCTGTGCGTCTGTTCCGTCCGGAATCACCGTGCGACCCGTGGGCTTCAGCTGTTTCCCGAGCGCCTCTGGAAGCTCTGCTGCTGCTGCGCCAACGTCAATTGCGTCATAGGGTCCACATTCCTCCCAACCAAGCTTTCCATCGGCCACGTGGACTTCGAGGTGGCTGTTCTCCATGAAGGAAGCGGCGGGAGTCATTTTTATGGCATCGATGGACCGCTCCACGAGCTTACAGATGTGTTCCACTTCCACGGTATGACCAATCTTGCCGACCACGAGACCAAGGACGGCGGTGAAATAACCAGAGTCAGAGCCTACATTGAGGATTGAGGCGAAAGCTTGAAAGAGCTTCGAGGTAGTGAGAATGGTGCAGCGCTGCGGACGGTGGATTGAGGAGTTAGATATCGAGCTTGAGGCACCGGCTCTTCACTGGTAGAGGAGGAGAAGGACGAACCTACAGCAGAAGAAGTTGGCTACTGAGGCTTCCTAAGTAGTGGAGGAGGCATCGGCTGTGCAGGTTGAGGAGGAGCCTGCCCCAGCCGTGGAGAAGGAGCCGGCCAATAGAGAAGGTGACTGCACCTTTGGAAGAGGCCCACGAGGTTGCCATTAGAACACGTAATTCATTATAATGGGAATATTCAAATCATCATCAAATAACATATTTCGTTAAAGTGAGAATATTTCTATTATCATCGACCTAAATCTGGCAAAAAGGACTTCATCTAGATCTAAAGTGCAAAACAAGAAACTCAAAACTCTGTACTATAAGCAAAACATCCCATTAAAACAAGAAACTCAACTATATTGAGAACATATATTTGGAATGGTCAAAACACATTCAATATCTAATCTAAAAAGAATAGCACATTAAAACGGAAACCACATTAAAATGAGAAAATATCACAATGTCAAATATTAAATATAGTTTTAAAGATATGATTCTATTAAAAATATCAGTTACAATACAGAGCTACTTCAAAAAGAATTACACCAATCTACTTATCTAATTCTGCCTAAAACGAGAAAATACTAAACAGCTTCAATATTATTGAGCTTAAATCCAATCCGAGAAAAAATTATGGACGAGCTTTTGTCCACTTTGTCCTCCATAATAGCTAAAGCCGCGATTGACTATTTAGGTCCATGTGAGCTAAATACCAATGTCTTGAGTGATCACAAATTTTATTTCTCCTCGGCCTCAAAACGCAGAATACTTTGTTGCTCTTGTCCACTTTGTTATCCATAATAGCTAAAGTCGCGATTGATTATTTAGGTCCACGTGAGCTAAATACCAATGTCTTGAGCGATCACAAATCTTATTCCTCCTCGGCCTCAAAATGTAGAATACTTTGTTTGATAATTAGAACATGTTGCTCAAATATTGAGATTGTTGGACGTTGAGAACCAGCTTTGGCACTCGATTTCCAGGACGTAAAAATAGCACCTGCATAAAGCCAGACCGGGTCCTAGCTGTCATCAAAAACCCATTTAAAATTCTTCTGCGTGTCCTAGCCGACATAGGTATCTTGAACAAGAGCGCGCCTGCTAAAAGGTTTAAAAAATTGAATTTGAATACATCCCGGATTGTTGCAATCTACATCGAAATCAGTCAAAGCCCGCGCAATCCATAAGGGTCGAGCAATCGAGCATCTCCATCTACAGGACATAAAGCCAAAAAGTAGCCAGCAAATACATCTCGACCAACGTGAAATGACTCTCTTGGTTTATCACACAATCGGCCAATAAAATGGGGGTCTTGCCCATATTCCTCGCTTAATTCGCCAGTGTTAAGATATTCTCGAGTCAAAGGTACTCGAGTCAAAGGCCAACATCCATTCTTGAAAGAAGAACAAACTTCCATGGGCGCCAACAATGAAACATTGACTGCACGCCAATAACGTAAAACGGAATCGTGTCGTCGACGATACTCTCCTGACAAGTCTTGGGCACATGAAGTTTCTCACAACTCGATTAAACCTAATATACCTTTCACAATTTCATCAAGATTCTTCATAGGAATTGATGCTAGAGGCTTCATTTCTCCCGTAGGCAATAGAGGCATACCGGTAATTGAATTCTCTTTCCACAATTTTATTCCTTCACTGGTCGATGGAAGCCACTCATTGTCAGAACATAACATCTTGTATTTCATCATGGGCCACCCGTTGTCATGTTTGAAAAATTTGAATTGTTGCCCTTCCGAATGCCCAACAAGAACTTCGTCTTTAGAAGCAATGAAATCCTTGATATATCCTTTAAATTTAGAAATCTCCTCAATCAAATGCGGAATAACCGGAAGTGCCTCACCGTCCATGAAAGATTTCATCAAAAGAGGAATCGTCAAATAGTCATTTTCTTTTAACATCATACTCCAACGCCCAAACAGAGTGTCAATATCTTCATGAGTATGTCCAACTAAAAGAAAATTGACGTAAATTTCACGGAAAACGCCCATATGTACCAGAAGGGACCAAAAGCAAAACATAAACCGATTTTTGTTATCCGATGCGGCATTGTCAAGTTGCACATGTAAAACCGGAGGAAGGGATTCCGTAGCTCCTGATGACTCACTCTGAGGTAAAAGAGAGTTCAAACAAGAATCTTTTCCGATAAGCAATGCCTCAAACAAGGGATGCGTTCCAGATCCAGCAAACATTGACTTAGAATATGATATCGGAACCCCTTCCAAATCTCGCAAAAGCTTCAAAATAGAACCAACAGTGTGACTGCAATCACTCGGATAAATGTTAAGTCCGTGATGAGCATAACGAACATCGCAATGCCCGTGAGCAATCATTCCCGTCACAGCAATAGGAAGTTTCATAAGTGCATCATTTGTTTTTGTTTTGTGAGAGAACAGAGAGTAAGCCGTTTTCGCATGATCCATTTTGTCGTGGATAATGCAAAGAACATCTTTGGGCCTTTGAATAGATAAAGAGCGGTTCGTATAATAATACTCACGATGTGTTCGCTGATGATCCAAGTGCAGTTTAAGTTTTTCGATCCACATGTTCTCTTCGCTTGAATCTGGCACCATGGACTTGATCATGGTCTCAAGTTTATCACACGTTGCACATCGAGCAAAATAGTCTCCGGGTGCTTTCTTCGAATACTCGGAGAATATTGTTCGCCTAATCGTGCTGAGAGTACTTTGGGCGATGAATTTCAGCCCCAACCTCTCGTTGATGAGATTGATAGCTAGGATCATATCTTTCCATTTGAAGGACGAAGGCAATGACCGTGAAACTACTTTGAGTCCATTACTCAGCATCTTCGCTTTCTGCGGCATATGATCAGCTGCGTTGTCGATTAACACTTTAAGCGTTGCAGCAGCTTGCTTCACATGAATTCGTGGTTTCTTGGAGCCAACATTCCCGTGATATCGAGCCCGTAAACCAGCAGCCGCCTCTGCTTTCTTCCTGTAAAATGTTGCAGGAGGAACTCCAGTAATATTCTGCCAAGCTCGAGCACAAATATCAATACCTTCCGTTGTAACCATCATACTTCCGTCAGCAGTTTTATGAAATCGATGATGTACATCAATCTTAAAGTGCGCCTTGAAGTTAAAATCTGAAGACTCGTACATCTGCTTTCTCAAGGTCAGAATCTTTTGGCGAGGGAATGGCTAACAACAATTTAACTGCAACACTTCATAATTGCAACCAAATTGACAGACTCTACGGTCAATAGTTGCTCTTCCCTCCGAGTTCTGTGGATCTTAGGATGTCTTTCTCCCAAAGTATATGGACGAACTCCTTTCCTCTTCGGTTGATCTCGAGCATAAACCGCAATATTGTATTGCTCCCGATGCAAATGATCAAGTAAAGACCAACCGTCATGAATGGCGTGGCTGAGATCCCATTTCAATGACTGAAATATTGTATCAGAAGGCAGAAACTCTAAATCCAAGCACTTAACGATCTGAACAGCTACTTGATCAAATTGCAAAGGCTCGTCATCAGAGCCCAGAACACAATCAGACTCCACACTTTGACAAATATCCTCTGCAACAATGGCCCCTCCAAGATTCAATAGTGTCACAAATTTGGTTATCCATTTGCATCTCGGGAGTCCAAGACAATCCTTGAAACGATCCGGCAGAACGAGCTCAACATCTTCCAAATCCTAAGAACCAAAAAACAATTATGTTAAACAGGGAACCACCATAGACGTCGAAAGAAACAAAGCCGTGAAGATTATAATACCTCTGAAGAAAGACTTCGATTATTTCAGTCGTCATCGGACGCACTAGTCGCCATGTAGAGCGGTCACACCCTGATTATAGCTCCGTGAATATGCTATACAAATAACCATTAGTGGAAATGAAGACGCAAACATGAAATCTGAGAACATGCTCAAAATAACCTAAACACTATGGAAGTATTTTTTTAGCTCGACTGGACTTAATTCCCTACCTAATATACTAGTTTATAATTAATCATTTGACATTAATATAACTTCATGGATGTTACAGGAACGATCTAAATCTTCAGTCAATATTACTAAACTAACTATGGACATAGCTCGAAACAAAAACTTAAACAAATACCGTGCGTTTAGGAGGCATCGACTCAAACAGATCGCATTTAGTAGGCAGCGATATAAAGACTCTGCATTTAGCAAAAGCGACCTAACCACTGCATCTATTTGGGATCGACCTGAACACTGTCCGTTTAGCGGGCGGCGACCTAAATACTGTGCGTTTAGCAAACAACGACTTAACACTGCGTTCAGTTGGGAGAGTCTTTACCACTGTGCGTTTAGCAGGCAGCGACCTAAACACTTCGCTTTAAACAGGCAGCGACCTACACACTGTGTGCTTAGCAGGCAGGGACCTAAACACTGATTATATAGCAGGCTGTGACCTGAACACTGAAATTTTAAAGGCAGCGACCTAACCACTGCGTTAAGTTGGCAGCGACCTACAATCTGTGCCTTTAGCAGGCAGCGACCTAAACACTCTGCGTTTAGCAGGCAGCGACCTAATATCTGTGCGTTTAGCATGCAGCGACCTAAACACTGTGCGTATAGGAGACATCGACCTAAACAATGTGCGTTTAGCAGGCAGCGACCTAACACTGCGTTCAGTTGGGAGAGTCCTAACCACTGTGCGTTTAGCAAGAAGCGACCTAAACACTCTGCGTTGAACAAGCATCGAGATATATACTGTGCGTTTAGCAAGCAGCAACCTAAAATCTGTCCGTTTAGCAGGCAGCTACCTAAAGGATGTGCATTTAGCAGGCAGCTACCTAAAGCTCTGCGTTTAGCAGGCAGCTACCTAAAAGCTGTGCATTTAGCTCGTGAAATTGGAAAGACCTGATTCTGCGACCTAAAAGCTGTGCGTTTAGCTCGTGAAATTGGAAATACCTGTTTTTACGACCTAAATGCACAGGCATCAACCTAAATGCACACTGTGATTCTAGTATTTCTAGTGATGTAAAATGAATCGCGCGGAGAGGTCGGAAAGAGCAACATGAAATAACAATGCAATTGCGCATGGAATTGCAATTGCGTATGGAAATGGCGTACCTGATAGAGAGCACGAACAAACCCTAGCGTACTGACGAACACCCTCAAACACACACCAAATGCAAGTGCGACCTAGGCAAATGCAAGCGCGAGCTGTGCGAAGTGGTGGGAGCAGCGACGACGATCAGCAGCATGAGAGGGCGCGCGACGACGACGACAAGGGCGCGCACAACGAGCGATGATGAGCAGCAGGAACGCTTGCTCGAGTGCGGAGCGCTGGCTGAACGCTAGCGAAGCGCTGGCTTGATGCTGGCGGAGCGAGCTGGCTCGGGGCTTGCTCGCGGAGCGAGCCGGCTGGGGCTCCTGGCTGGCAATGCGAGCTGGCGGGGAGCCGGCTGGAAGCCGGCTGAGAGAGGCCATTCAAAAATGGGCGGGAAGCTGGCGCCAACGGGCGGCGGGCTGCCGTGCGCCTTGATGGCGGCGTGGGGCCGCTGCCCGGCCTGCCCTGGCGACGTGGCGGCGTCGAGCCGCTACCCGGGCGGCCCCGGGGGTGCCCGCTGCCCGAGATGTATGCGGCTCCACAATCTAGGGTGCCCCATTGGTTCATTGAGAATATTTAAGTGTGATTATTAATTTTCCTATTCTTTTATTCTTTATTTGTTTATTTTTAAAACTTATAATCACTGCGTGTAAAACATGATTGACGTATTAATGAATTTTTCCTAGAATTATTTTTGTGTTTCAACAAACTCCATGGACTAATAATTACTTATCTCGGGAATTTAAATTAATCATATTATCCTTGAGTCTATCTATATTTCTACTATTTTTCAATTTTATAATAAATTTGAAAACTATAAATTCAATGATTAAAACAAATTACATTTGAAATATATTTTAATTAAAAAATTACGAAATAATTCCGCAATGCAACTAACTTATTTGTTTCAAAATCATTTAATAAGATTTTAATTATACATAGGCTAATAAATAATTTATTACTCTTTTGAGGATGCGCGGGGCCTTCGTTAAACTATTGCAGCTGTCGGGCACGGCGTGAGGGTGAGTTCGATCAATAACCTCAATTTCAATGTCTAACAAGAATTTGTTGTTGATTGGTTATATGCTGGCTTCATCGTGGTGCATTCCTGATGGCAAAGTGGATTTCGTCGGATTTGCTGTGCACGAAATCGAGACAAATATACTATTTTACTTGTGCACAATTTCCAAGAATCATTCGCATAAATTCGTAAGCACAAATATCGAGGCAATTTCTTATCTCAAATGCACGTAATATGGACAAGCTCATATAGCTCAAGTCGAGCTAATTGGGCATCGACATCCAAATGCTTCGAGTTCACGAGTTCGTGTACTTGAATGATTTATCGTAAGACCATTTAGCTCAACTCGAGCTAAATGGTCATCTACCTAAGAATTATTTGAGTTTTCTTCGGAGATGATTGTAGGAGGATCATTTAGCTCGACTTGAGCTAAATGGTCTTTTTTTTACACATGCTTCGCGATGAGCGTGACACACTGTTTTCTTGATGCCCATTTAGCTCGACTCGAGCTAAATGGTTATCAAGCTGTTCATCACGCTCACCTCGAAGCATATGTTAAAGGGAGACCATTTAGCTCGAGTCGAGCTAAATGGTCATCCATATACACTTGCTTCGGGGCTTGTTGGTGAACAGTTATTTCGATGCCGATTTAGCTCGAGTCGAGCTAAATAGTCATCGAAATAACTGTTCACCAACAAACCCGCAGCATTTCTCAAAAGAAGACCACTTAGCTCAAGTCGAGCTAAATGGTCATCCAGATACAACTCCTTCGAGGTGAGTGTAATGAACAAATACCTTGATGACCATTTAGCTCGACTCGAGCTAAATGGGCTTCAAGATATCTGTTCATCGACAAACCCCGAGGGATTTGTAGTGGATGACCATCTAGCTCGACTCGAGCTTAATGGTCTTCCCTTTAGAAATGCTTCGAGGTTAGCGTGATAAACAAAAATCTTGATGACCATTCAGCTCGAGTCGAGCTAAATGGGCATCAAAATATTTTTTCATCAGCAAACCCCGAGGCATTTGTAGCTGGATGACCATTTAGCTCGACTCAAGCTAAATAGTCATCGACATGCAACTGCTTCGAGGCTAGCTTGATGAAAAAATATCTTGCTGCCCATTTAGCTCGACTCGAGCTAGATGGTCCTACAATTTCTTTAATGGTCATACATCTTTCTGATTGCAGGAAAATAAATTACCAGTGATTTCTCATGATTGTGTGTTTATTGCTGGCATTCAGGTAATCATGGAATTGAGTGAATCTGATGGCGACGGAGATTTTCAGCATCTTTTTTCTGAGGTAGTGGATTTACTGATTTTGCCCAATATATTTTTGTCTTAAGTTTATCCATTTGTACTATTTCGTCTTTGTTTGTAATTTCATAGGACTAGGATGTTCCTTTCGGGCTTGCTCTTCCGGACCATTTAAAAGATTGCCCCGGACTGCCCAGATGCAAATGGGTTACGACATTTGTGACACTTCTCAACGATAGAGGGGACGTTGTAGGTGAAAGCATTTGTCAGACTCTAGATGATCATAGAATGTTACAGGGTAATGACGAGCCCGTATGTGAAGATCAAGTACTTGTGCAGATCGTAAAGTGCTTGAATTTTGACTTTGTACCTGTTGATACCATATTTGCAACTAGGAGTTGGAAGCTTAGCCATGCTATCGATGAGGGTTGGTCACTACTTGATCATTTACGAGTTGATCAATTCAACGTCACTGTTTATGCCTGCGATCATCCAAAGAGAAAGGGGGTGCGACCGTATGAGTTGGCAACAAAACTCACGATTCTTAAGGACCAAGAGAGAAGAGGAGCTCCTGACGTTAGATTCAGTCAACTTGGTTGCAAGCAAGATTTGCTGCAGTAAGAACTGTTGCCAATACTTCCCTCGAGACAAAATTATGGCTCTCTGAAAGCAGATGTACGAGGCGTCGGGTTTTAAATTTAAGTCACATTTCAAGATTGATGTTCATAATCGTTTTCATCAGGGACCAGATGGCACAATGATGGTAACCACCGAAGGCATCGACGTTTGCGCGCGTGCATGGCAACATACAAGTGGAGTTTGGATTTCAACATTCTACAGGAGGAAGGCAGAAGCTACAGCTGGACTACGTGCTTGCCACCATGGCAATGTTGGTCAGAAGAAACCACAATTGCATGTTAAGCAAGCTCTAGCTACTCTGAAGACATTCATTGACAATGCTGCTAATCATATGCCTCACATGACGAAGATGTTGACATCTGGTGAGGAGGTTGTCCATCGGTCCTTGCCATCGTCCAGATGGAAGGATGCCATACCCGGGATTAATTACATCAATGAGACGTTGGGCTCAGAGCACACTTAGCAGGATTAGGAGGTCAAAATTTTCTGAGTATTCAAAGAAGGCGCCGGGGGACAACTTTGCTCGTTGCTCAACCTGTGACATGATGGAGACAATGATCAAGTCAATGGTACCTGATTCATGTGAAGAGAATATGTGGATCAAGAAGCTAAAAGAGCATTTGCATCATCAAGAAACGCATCGTGAGTAGTATTACTCAAATCGTTCTCTTTCTATTCAGAGGCCGAGGGATGTATTGTGTATAATACATGACAAAATGGATCATGCAAAGACTGCGTGCCCACTATTTTCACATAAAACAAAGGCAAATGATGCATTTATGAAGCTTCCAATTGCTGTGACTGGCATGATTGCGCACGGGCATAGCGATGTCCGGTATGCTCATTATGGGCTTGATATTTATCCAAGTGATTGCAATCACATTGTTGGATCATTATTAAAGCTTTCACAAGATCTAGAAGGTGTTCTGATCTCGTATTCGAAATCATTATTTGCAACTTTAGGATCGCTGCCTCTATTTGAAGCTGTATTGTTTGGAAAAGAAGGGTGTTTAAACTCTCTTCTTCCTGAAAGTGAAGTTTCTGGGGTGGCGGAGCGTCTACCTCCTGTCCTGCATGTGCAACTGGACAACGCAGCTTTTGACATCAAAAATAGATTTATGTTTTGCTTTTGGTCTCTTTTGGTACACATGGGTGTGTTCCGTGAAGTATATATTGATTTCTTGTTAGTTGGACATACCTACGAAGATATTGACGCCCTCTTTGGACGTTGGAGCATGAATCTCAAAGAGAATGACTTTCTCACACTTCCTCAGTTGATGAAGTCATTTATGGACGCGGAGTCTCTGCCGGTCATTCCTCATTTGATAGAGGAAATACCTGACTTCAAGGGTTATATCAAAGACTACATTGGTTCCAGAGATGAAATTCTAGTTGGGCATTCGGAGGGTTAGCAGTTCAAGTTTTACAAGCATGACAATGGATGGCCCATAATGCAGTATACGATGTTATGCACAGACAATGAGTGGTTTCCTTCTACTAATGGAGGTATAAAATTGTGGAAAGAGGACCAGAATTGTGGAAAAAGTACAAGAAAGCCATTGTTACCTACAGGTGAGATGAAACCTCTGGCGCCCATTCCCATGAAGAACCGTGATGACTTCGTAAAAGGCATTCGAGGGTTTATTAGGATGTGGGAGACTTCATATGCGGAGGACATATCTGGAGAATTTGGTCGGCGTCATGAATTTTTTATTCGCTATTGGCGAGCTGTGAAGCTTGCATAGGTTGAGCCTATAGAAGTGTCTTCATTTTTGAAGAACGGGTGTTGGCCTTTAACTCGAGTACCTGCGACATGATTGTTCCTAAATACTGGCAAATTGCGAGAGGAATATGGGCGTGATGTGCACTTTATCGGACGTTTGTGTGATAGACCAAGGGAGTCGTTTTGTGTTGGTCGAGATGTTTTTGCTGGATATTTTGTAGCTCTACGTCCAACTGATGGGATGCTCGTCCTTTCTAGATTGCTAGGGCTTTCAATGTTGATCACAACTATCCAGGCTGTATTCAAATGCAATATTTTCAACCTGCATCAAAAAATAGTGTTGTTCAGGAAACCTATGCTGGTTGGGATACGAAGAAGAATCATCTTAGAAATGCACGTGGAAGTGCTATCTCTTATCTTTGCTAGCGGTTGATATCCGTAGTTAAGTATTGGTACGGTCGTTGTGACTTAAAGGTCAACGATTCAAGTGTTTGTATTTTTTCGCCGTTAATTGTCGATTCCCAGTTTAATTGAGTTTATCGTTTTATTGTGCTCTTTTTGCAAATTGCTGTCGGAATGCATTTTGCGTTTGCTACTTTCATCATCTTTAGCTCTACAACACGCGCGTTTAGCTCGATACATATGATGGAATTTAGGTCGATTGGTTTTTGAGGGTTTGAATATTACCATTATAACGAATTACGTGTTGTTTGGATTTTTTGCTCTTCTGCCGAGCATGCACTTCAATTGTAGCAATTAAGGCTACTCCTCAACTTGCGCTGGCACGTGCAGCTATACGTTGCCTATTTTTCTTGGGGGCGGCAGCGCGCGCAACAATTGCATCATTCATGAGCGTCTTAGCAGGCACTTGAGGAGGAGCCGGCACAGCAACGCTTGATAGCGGAGCTGATGCTTCAGACTACAAGGCTTGTGCAGAGGCAAAGGGTGCCTTCTTCTTCTTCGCTGCTTTTCTCTCTGATCCTTCATGCGATTGTGTGAGTCTAGACAACATCGTTGTAAGTTTACGAACTGTATCTTCTTGGTTGATGTTCTCCCAGCTGCTAATGTTGTCCTCTCAGTATTTGAGAAATCCATGTTGAGTCTTGCGGAGTTCTAGAAGAAAAGCATGCGGATTGAACTGTGCTCCGCAGTCTGCTTCCACCTCTATTACTATACAAAAGTGGTAAGGCTTCCTACGCTCGTCCAGCAGCACAAGCACACACGGCAGCAACATGTACTTCAGTCAGTGTGCCTCAAATGCTGTTACTCTTACAGTCTGATGTAAGGGAAGATAGGGGTTCGTTTAGCCCATCTTGGTCATGACGAGGACTTGATTCTTGACGATTTTCAGTGTCTACCTGACGACCACTTCTTTGAAGATCTAGAGATCAAGGCTTTCGTCACCGTTATCACGAATGAACGAGTTGATCCTGAAAGGGTGTTCGACCTTGTCCACAGACATGTCGAGGGGATTGGTAGCGCTGAGTGCCATTGCATTGTCTGCATTTGTAACTGTCACTGTTAGAATTAAAAAATTCTGCAACATTCTAAAAAGTAGATCAACAGGAACATGAAATTATTCCCGAACCGGGGATAAATATACCAAGGATCTGTGTTGACTAAGGGGCGGTGGTTAGAGATTATGGTGACACATGATCTACGTATAGAGATGTCTGATAATTCATTGAATGAGCCATAGTATCCCCCGATAGGGAATAATTTCACTCGTGAGGATTAGGCTGTATTGACAGCCAATCCTATTTGTTTCCTCTCGATTACTTAAGTATGAGTTACAAACTCTTTGATTTATATTGTATGCTTTCAATGTCGGTGACAAACCTCCGTTGTCATATGACTTATTTCTAATAGTGTTGACCCTCTTGATGGACACGGATCATAACATTCTTGTATAGTAATCACGATTAGTGTAGCGTGTTTCTCCTTTACGGTTGTAGCAAGTTATGCTTCCCAAAATTATCCCCGCGCCAGAGAAAATTCTCATCCAAGAAGAGAGATTCAATTTAGTAGATAAGATCAGGGATGTCAAAATGGACGTCTTTTGAGTTTTTCTGGCCGGACGTCCGGACGTCCGTCCGGGGGGTAAATCGGAATTACTACGACAACAGTAAAATTTCTAACCGTTAGTATCGTATTCGAGGTCGCATCTTAGCCTTTGAAATTGTTGTAGTGAGTTCTCATAGTTACCATTAGATTGGATTGGGCGGCCCACAACCGTCCGATCAGTTGCGGTCGGCGTCGGTCTTCAGATCCGTTGCGTTCGGCGTCAACTGTCAGATCAGTCGCGGTTAAAGTCGGCCGTTTGATCGGTCGCGGTCGTCATCAGATATAGGTGACCGCGGCCTACATAAGGCCGACCGGTCGTCCTTCTCCTCACTTCTTTTAATCCTTTTCAGGGTGCGGAGTCGCTGTAAGGTGGAAATTCTGTGAATTTTCCATCCACCGGCTCCTAATCTTGGGGAGGAAAGAAGTCTTTCTGTTTGTAAGGGGGAGATTTTGCTATTATTTCTCAAAACGATGCTAAAGCATGCAGATGAGGGGAGTCGGGGCCGGAGGCCTGGGGAGTTTTTCCAACAACTACGTACTCAGCACCCATTGAATAAGTGCAAGAACTTTCTTTGGAAGAATGTATTTGTAAAATTTTATGAGGCCGACAGTCTTGTAGGTTTGTTCAGCAAATACGTGAAATACAAAGAGAAAGCCCTTGCCAAATTCAAAGAGGACATGACGGACCTCATGATGGAAGCGCTCCAAGATCCGACGTGGAGACCGGAGACTGATAAGCGTAGATTTACGGAGTGGTTGGATGTTAGATCAATTGATGCTCTATGAAACGCAGCCGATATATTAAAGAAGTACTAGAAAACGAATCGAGCGGATGATGTGGAGTTTATAGATGTCGTATTGAGGGCGGAGTATTTTCAACAGGCGATAAGGCCGTATTTCATTAATCAAAACCGGCGCGGCTCCAAAGGATGGTGGAACAATGAGGAAGGAAAGTTACTAGGGAACGGTCGCATGAATAATTTGATAGTAATTCCTAACATGGCCCGTATTATCCAAATTGAGAAGAAGAGACTAAAAGTTGGTCACAGCACAATTTCTAAAGTTTACATAAGAGGGGTTCCAGCTATTGAAGAGTACTGGGAATTTGCAGCAAAGACTCCCAACCATGCAAAGACACAACGAGACTTGGCCAAAGTGAAGCATCAGAATGAGTCGCTCGCCGTGAGGATACAGCATCCATGTTATTCGTTTTATCGCCATTCATTCAAATAAGAACCAAGGCTTTACGTATTGGTGGAATGGGGGGACTATTCGAGCAATGGTGGCCCTTGATACAGAGTATGGAGCTGATGTTCATGAATATATTGCACTCACACCTCATTCTGATGATGAGTTTATTGGAGTTTGGCAGTTGGTTCGGCTTCGCAAAAGACGAACTAAGCTTGCTTGGGCTCTAGTGCATATCATGAGTGAAGTCCACCGGATGCTACCTCTACAACGATGTGTCACCAGACAACATACTTTCTCACTTCCCTCAAGATGAATCACGAGTGTATCTTGGTGTATGCGATTGGAGGTTAACCATGAGCATGGATGATAAAATGAGGTCCTTGTGAGGTTAAATCTCGGTGTTCCGGTTCTAACTCACAAGTTGGGCCGTGGGGGGAGGTGCAAGCAAACAACCTTCCAAGCATTGGACTTTTACCAGTTCTAATTCTCACCAAGCTCTTCCTTGGGGTCAATGCAAAATTCAATACCATGCAACATGCTCACATTCCAATTCCATGCATTGAATCCCGCAATTCATGTAATAAACTTAAACAAGATCAATATACACAATCCTATCATATTGCAAACTCAAATCAAAGTTTTGACAAGTTTACAAGGGGTTCCTAGGGAAAAATTCAGCAGCGCTTCCGCGTCCCGCTGAAAACCCTAAATTCCTAACCAAACATGCAAATTAAACAACCATAATGGCCGGGCAATTTGGGCAGCGCTTCCGCGCTTAGTCCTTGCCCCGTGCCAACAAGAGACTCCAATCACCAGTCATACTAACATTCAACTATTCACACACTTTCAACCAATTCATGCACCATAGAATTTTACGGCAATTAACCTTGTCTTTCTTTCACACAACAAACACGCTTCAGCAATTCAATCCTTCGAAGCTAACTCACAAAATTGACAAGGATGAGGGAAAAAACTCCCTAGCGGTAGTACGGAGTCTAGATCGATTAGCCCTTCCATGATCCCACGCTGCCGCATCAATCCTCCTCCTTCCAACAGCTCTGGCTCCTAGCTCATTGCTCCAAATCGAACGTGTGAGGTGTCGTTGGAAAGAAGAAGACTTGATCTAGGTTGTCCCCAAAGCTCAGCTCCTGAATCGCTCTAGATCGTGCGCTATCGCCCTTGAAATTTCTGCTGCTCCGATTCGACGGCTACCAAACTCCTCTTTCTTCCAACGGCTGTAAATCCTAGCTCGTTGCTTCGAATTGGGCGTGCAAGGTGTCCTCGAAGAGACGACCTGATCTAGGTTGTCCCTAAAGCTTAGCTCCTCAATTGCTGTAGATCGTGCGCTATTGCGCTTGAAAGTTCTGCTGCTCCGATTCGGCGGCTACGAAACTCCTCTCCCTTCGTCCCTTCCACCTACACGCATCCCCACACACACACTAACGGCCTCTCCTTAAAAACACACCCAAATACTTAGATCTCAAAAAACTTGCCAAAACTACCTAAGGTTTTTTTCCGAAAAACACACACACACACTTCTTTTTTCCCCAAAAACTCTAGAACTCCTCCTAGCACGCACACAATCCACTCCTCACACAATCCACTCCTCCAAAAAAACTAGAATCCTAATTTCTCTCTCTCTCCCTAGTTGGATACTTGGATGTGGTAGAGTTTCATCCGGTTTTACCGGATGAAACTTTGTTCATCCAGCATTTCATCCGCAGCCTTTAACTAATTACTTTGATTATGCTTATTCATTAGGATGATTCTAGGTAATTATGAATAATGATAAAATTCATAAAACATAATAAAAAACATGTCATACTACTTTGACACAATTTTAATATTGCTAATTTAGTATAAACTAAACATTACCGGGCCATTTAGGCAAGATCCCTCCAATTATCATAGAATTACCGGAAACCAAACGAATTAGCCTAAATGTCTCTATTGGGGATTTTGAACATAAAAATATTAGACTAATGCTTGTAGATAAAGTTTCGTACAAACGTGAACCGTTCCGACGGTTCACAGTCCTTGTATACGTTCACGAAACTCGAAGATAGAATCGATACCCTACAAGCACAATATTGGGAGGATGCTTAGGTGGCGTACTTGTATAAAGAGAGTAATGACATTGACATTATTCCCCTCTATGATAGACCTTCGGAGGAGTTTGCTACAGTAGGGATAGCACAACAAATCCTCAAGAAGACAATGTCCACGGCCTACGAGAATATGCAACATACAACAATGTCCGGTGGTCAAATCAAGACTTTGCAAATGCTTTTGACCAATACTTAGAGATGGTGGCGGATGCAAAGTTTACATTGTCCCACGTTGTCAACCGCTTCATGGAATCATTCCATTGGCCGGTGCCGAATGACCATTTTTGCACCAAGTACAAATAGTAAATTAGTACTGCACATCTGTTGTAGTTCTTGCGGCTTTATTAGCTTTTTAGATTCTTTATCGAAGTTCTAATGTAGATGTAGGCAATTTTTTGGAGTCAAATGTATTACATGCCATCTATATTTAGGTACTTCAAGTACATTCTTGTTTTTTTATATCTTGCAATGAATGGCTTTTTTTCAATTGTCTGATATTTTTCGTATATAGATCAATATATGGTTTCATTAGTTAGAAGTATCTAGTAACTTCTCTTCAGTATTTTTCTGTAAAACAAATGCAAAACACATGTATGGTTTTCTATAGTATTGCATAAAATCATTTCTAACAATTTCCACAAGTACGTTGTTAATTTGTCATTATTGTTCAAGCTATAAAAGTCTATAATTTACATCTCATCACTACATCATGTACCCAATTCCAAAGATGTACCCAACTTAATACCTTCAATAAAAATACCTTCAAACCTTGACAACCAACATCTGAGGATATATAATGAACTATGAAACTTCTTCATTATATCAACCTTGCGTAAATGCGATAATTATTGGTTTGTCCAAAGTCAAATCAAGTCAAGTCAATTCTTACCTATGCCATTTTTTGTGTAAATTAATGAACTTTGCATATGTTAGGTGGGACTGTAAAAAGAGGCTTAAAGCCAAACAAAGAAAATTATCACCGCCAAGTGCACTCATAGTAAAAATACAAGAAACCTTGACAAAAGCCCTTGAAATTATCAAATTGCATAATATATCAATATATGATATCATATATATGGTCATACATTCGGATAATCCATTCAAAACAAAATATGGATTTGTAGAGCTTCGAAATTGGCCCCCAGCAAGGCGATAATGATGTAGGCATCATCCGTTGCAAAAAACTACATAACCTTTATTATGATGGCACTATGTATGATGATACAATCATTCTTCATCTGAGTCTACATCAGCTTATTTACGTCTTGGTGCAGCACCATGTGTACATGGTCCTCGAGAAGATTCTCCAAACAAGTTTGTGTGCCTAAAGTTTCTTTTACTTTCAAGCTGTTCAATGTATTTTTGCTGACTTAGTAGTATAGCTTGTTGCAGATCTCGTTGGAACCGCACCTCATCGTCATCACTAGATAGGAAAGTTGCTGAAGGTATGTCGTTACTCCCGAATGCATTCTGAACATATCCATAATTCGTATAGCCAACAATGTTTGATCTTCTATCATATTGGCCTCCACACTTGTATGTATCCTTTGGGTGTGATGACCCACTGTATTCGGGACTTTCGAATGGTATACCGTACGATCGATCAGCCAATCGCGTCCGCCCGATGGCGCGGTCGATCGGTCAATCTGGGCCGCTGGTGCCCGGCCGACTGATCCGAGCGACCTACGACCGGTCTCTTGACGGACCCGGCTACCGGCGACCGGCCTCGCGACCGACCAGGTCTCTCGAGTGACCGGTCGATCAGTCGGCCCAGGAACTTCCTTCCCCCTCCTCTTCTTGCCTCTCCCCAAAACTTCCCCTTTGCACAACTTCTATTACTTCTCTCCATTGCATATTTGCATTTCGAAAGTACTATATTTAGCCTCTCGGGTCCACGTGGCGTCTAAATTAGGGCAGGGAATGTTCTGACAAGGGAATGTTGAGAAGATCTCTTTGTCAAAAACGAGAATGTTTTATGACAAAGATACTCTGGCCTTTAAATAAATTTATATTAAGGGACTCTTTACAAGGGGAGTGAAGGCCACCAAATCTCCATGCCAATTCACTCACCTTTTGAGTTGTTATGCCCAATTGGCTTGAATTGGAGAAGACATTCAACAATCAATAAAGTGGGGCCAATTCCTCCATCTGTGAAGCCCTTGGGAGTTGGTGCCCATTTCTAGAAGGAAAACGAAGGCCATGGGGCCAATTCTTATTATTAGCTAGAGTCCATGTTTTTTCTTTGTTCACATTAATTTTGTTTTTGAAATATTCTTTCTTAATTTGAATAAAAAAAACGCTTCCAGGCATGAATTGACATTCATTTCTTCTATCTCCCAACTTTTGACAAAATGATCCATTCTCTCAACAAGATTTTGCCATGTTCTGGCCTCATTGTGAGAATGCCTGGATCAACTTTCTCACAACGAGATGTTGTCATGTATTTTCCCCATTAATGGCTTGGCCCCTATTGTGTACATTGAGGTGGCCCTAAATCCGCTCATATCACGTTCCAGGAATTTAAGGTATTCTTTGATGAGAGTATAGTTATGTCTAACATTGGAGAGATCTAAGTATATATAAAATGTAGGTGAGCATGGGTGAGCATTTAGTTTTCATAACTTTGGAATTACTGTATTAGTCAATATCTAAACTTCCTATTTAGGCCTTAACTTGTCCACATTTTATGGTCTATATTATTTGATGTGCAATTGGAAATTACTCCATTGTTGTGTATCTATTTTAGTAGTACTTAGTATTAAAAAACATTGTGCTTAAACAACTAATTCTATTATTGGCTATACTTGTTTGACACCCTTGAACTAAGCTATGAGTACATTTATATTGTAGTACAGATAATTGTACTTAATTTGCACATATTATTTTTGAATAATTATTTGTAGCATTTGTCTTATTGTATTTATTTGAATAGTTATTTATTTACCTCTTACAAAGGTAATTGACATACGTTTCTATTGTTTTCTATTTCGCAATCATAAATAAAGAGAAGTTGAAAGAGAGACAAATAAATTTATGAAAATATCCCGTTCTATATGTTTTTAACATATGGCAATAATATCATCAACTTATCAAGTTTTAATCATATTTGATCTTGTACACGTATAGTACTGAGATTTTATGTTAAATAAAATTGATTATTCTCATATTAGAAACTTCGATTGATTGATTTGGGAATATAATATTTTGAAGAGCCATCACTTCTTCATTTGGAGTATCTCTTGGATAAAATCTCTTGTGAATAGGATTGTGGTTTATGGTTTATGGTTTAGGATTTATGAATTACGGTCCAGGGTTTAGGATTTAGGGTTTAGGGTCTTGGGGATTTGGAATAGATTTCATTTAAATTCTAGTTTTGGTGTTGGAAAGATTTGCAAACACAATTGTGTGTGGAAGGAAAATAATGGATTCGTGTATGTATGGTGTAGTTCTCAATTATATTTTTAATGGATAACAATAACACTTTTCTCCATCACATAGTTATTATGTGCAAAATAATCTATTTTGTATCTATCATTTTTGGTTGAAGATGTTATTGACATGGAAAAAATCAGGAGTTTATTGCAAAGAATATATTGGTAGTATTTTTAACATTCAACATAGGATCTAAGATTCTAGACTCTTCAAGCTCAAAGCCTATTTTTAACCAAATGACGCATTTCCAAAATAAAAGCCCTATATTAAAATGAGAATACTCCGTTTACATTTTCAACCATGCAATCTTGTAATAGAGTTACAGTTGTAGGCCATAAGGCCCAAAGTTTGATTCATAAAGCCTCATAGGTTACGAGATCATACTTTATTAGTAGACAAGAGAATTTAAGAAATTTCATCATTTTTAGATTGAAGCGAAAATCCATATAACAAAGCTAATGCAAGTATGAAATCTCCAACTACAAAGCCCTTCAAATTTATCTCAATATTACCGTTGTACCAAAAAGTATGTTCAATGAAACTTAATGGTAGAGAGCATTGCCTTGAATGATGAAAATTGCCAATTTTTTACAAAAGGAAAATAGAGAAGAAGGTAACTGTTTGGACCCAAATGTATGCCTTATGTACGAAACATCTTTGAATTTGTGAAGATTTTTACTTTTTAGAGTAAACTCGAAATGGTTTTGATCTCAAAATTTAAAGTGAAGATGTATCCGTGAATAAAGAATATATAGCATTTTAGAAATCAACATAGGATTCCTTTTTTCATTGTGCAATAATCACTGAGAATCTAATAACAGAAATCTTTGAGGGATCAAAAAGGATTCAATGAAATTTTTTAAGATTTGAGTAATACATCTGAAAAGAAAATTTAAAAAAAAAAACCCGAGCGGCCGCCTAGATCGGTCAGCCGTCATTGGTCGGCCGTCAATTAGTCGCTCGGGTCGACCGGCCAGAATCCGTCGGCCGGACCGGCCGAACAGCATCGGTCGCGGTCGTCATCGGCCAAGCGACCGGTTCGTGCAGCCAGTCGTTAGGGTTGGTAAATTAAGGGGATAAATTGCCCTTGGCCCTCATTTCCCCTCACTTCTTCTTGAATCTATCCAATTCAAATGGGCTGCAACCGTAGGTATTAGCTTCTCGTGTGCTGCATTTGTGTTGGCGGGGAGAAGACAGCGTTTTACACAATACTTGCGGCTGCTTCATCGAGTTTTTGCATACTTGGGATATCTTCGGAGTATTTTAAATACTCTCTGTTCTTCATGGCGACGGTGACCGATAACACAAAGGTGGAGGTTGATTCTGATGAGACCTTGAAAGGGGATATTCGTTATTTTGAGACAAAATGGACATATTGAGATGTTGAAAAACACACACGCAAGGGGGATAAGGAAAAAGTTGATGAAGTATTTCAAAGATATGAAATTTAAATTCACATGCCAAACTTAAAGAAAGAGTTGAACGGTCCAATCTCAAAGCAATAGGTTAGAAAATGAGACCTTACTATAAATAGAAGAAAGTAGACATCGATTTGGCAATTTAATATTTTTAAAAATAGACATTGAACAAAACATAGTGAAGAATCACATAGGAACCATGTTCACATTAATCCCCATGAGAAGTCACAATTGATTCAAGTCAGATCATAGTTGCAAGACATGGTAAAGGCTGTACTGGAATATGAAGAATACGTACAATTGTACAAGTGTACACTATATTTTGACATTGGTATATCGTGAAAAAATGAAATAAGAGAATGAATGTAGAGGCATTAAATGTTGTGCCTTTAATAATACTAAAGATAGAGTAATTAGAAGAAGGTATGTAGAATATACGAGGAATATACGAGGAATATACTAATCACATAAGAGCTATAAATGCATAGTCAAGAAAGGGGATAATCCTCAACTAAGCACAACTAGCTAAGCGGTGATATCTTAGATTTACTAGGTTCCACTAAAATGCAAAACACTATATGTTGAATATATCCTGCCGATGAAGGATATCATAACCGAGTAGGAAGACCACGAAGGAGAAACATTAAGGCTTTGTCTCTTTAGAATTAGAGCCATTCAGATTGATTGAATTCTCCAACAACTAGGCTTCGGCCTCGTGCTGCTTCAAAAGCGCGCGAATAAGATCATTGCGACGAGAGTTTGGCAAGCAATTAGTACCCAAAGTCTCACTCCGACAGGCAAACCAGGTGTTCAATCATTCCCCATCACGCCTACAAAGGGAGTCAAGAGAACACAAAGGACGAGAAGATGAAGGAGCTGCCAATTCTCCATGCGCAGGATACAGACGGGGTGTGCAAGAAGCTCGCTTTGGTGGTGGAGGACGCAATGCTAGTGGCTTTGCAAGAGGCAAGAAATCCCCCTTTGAACGAAGTTGTCGCGGGGGCACTGCCGACGGATCTTGTTGTCTTGCTACTGTTATAATTGTTGACTTGGAACGTGGGTTGTGATGTTTTGGACGTCCCACCCACATTAATGGTGGAAGGACATGCAATTGAATCTCGCAAAGGAACGTCTATAGCACCCACACCAAAATAGAGCTGCCTATGAGGTGTTTTTAAGTTTAGAGCATCAGGCGACATGGAGCGCCGCCGCGATGGTGATGTACGAAGCCGCTTCAGGGGAGATGGAGAGCAAATAGGACCACGACTCGCTGGGCTATCGACAACATTGTCATCAACACTATCTCTTGTAAAATCCATCTTTGCGGATGCTGCGTCCATAGCTGTGAACATATCAAAATGCCTCGACGCGAGAGAGGCGGCAACACTTGCTAAGAGTCAAACAGAACATTCGGGGACGGAGGTTAAGTTGGAGACATCATCCTCATCACCGGACTCGTCGAGGGTGGAAGGCGACTTGTAGAACAAAACGAGAAAGCCAAGGCGTGGGTCAAGAAAAGATGGACGTAGGAACATGTAAGAGTTATCCACGAAGCGGGGACAACTCAAGCGGGAAAGAACTGCCGTTAGGTTCACAAGCACATATCATAGAAGAACTTAAGAAGGAGACAACCAAATTGAAATCAAATTCGACATAAAGAGAACAGAAGACTGAAATCATACAAGCTGATACTTCGAAAGATTATCTCCGGGTTGGGTAAAAATGACGTCTTAATCAACAACAAATAAAGAATCATACAACAGAAACAATCATCAACATCATTCCTAAGTGAACATGCATCTACAAATGACGAATGAAAATTGAGCACATCGCGATGCGGTACATATAGGATGATACAATAATCGGCTTCTTTATTTAAACCAACCTTATTCATACAGTAGCAACCTATTTACATATTTATCTACTGCGTCCTCAAAAAGGAATAACGAGCGCCCTAACCGTCATCAAGACAATGACTTAGGAAAGGAAGGAGTGTCGTAGGTATGCCCTAAGTTCCTATGCGACCGGGCCATACCGTCTAAAATAAACCTCCCTAAATTGCTATACTTATTGAGAGGCGGAATACCAATCCTATGATTCTCGACATAGGACCAAAGATTCTCAGGCTTGCAATTGGCGAGAAGAGCAAGTAGCCACGGACTAACCCCGGCAGACAGAGTATTGTTGTCTGAGCTAGATTTCGCCCAAGGCTTGAGGAAAATGGCGTTTCCGGTGTGGTTGCAAATACTCTTCTCAGGACTGTCGTCAATGAGGAGAGTGTTATCCAACCCAAACACAACAGCTCCGTCACTAAGCGGGAACACCGCAGAGGACAACGTTTTCAAAAATATCCTCTTTTGCGCATTGGTTGGGTACGACAAATAGACACTGCTGCTAACCTCAACCAAGCCACAAGACTCTTGTCCGAGGATCACAAAAGGCTTAGGAAGTCCACTGAAGAGGTAGTCAATGACGGCCTCAACAGTGGACTTCTTCATCGAACTCCATATCACAACCCTCGTTACATGGGCGGACATGGTCTCCAAGAAGTCCCTCACTTCCGGGCAGCAGACGACCGCCTTTGGAGGCACCTTCGCTGGAATGTCCACCACGTAGAGCCGGTCCCCAGGAGAGCACATGGGAGAATTCTTTCCCGGCTATGGCAGATGCACACATTGACAAAGGATCCCGTTGATGTCGAGGACGACATTCAACTATCGAGGCGGCACCGTCTGCCCGAGTGGAGACCTCGGCCGCCAGATACACTCAAATCGGGAAATCAATTCTACCTGGCAATCAAAGGAAACAATAATCTTGAGGATACCTGATTGAAAGGAGAGACACTGCGATCTGAGCAAATCCACAATGACGACATGCATTGCAACCGTTGCATTGGGGCGATATCAATCGGATTCTGATGCAATTTCACGGCCCTTGGGCGCCGAATGAATCCCACAAAGGTGAACTGAGAAAGACATTGAGGAAAATCAAATGACACTCCAATTTGAAGGCAAAAATATTGATATCAAAAATAAATTTATTTACATCAATCATGTACAAGGGATGTGTTTGTCAACTTTGACCAAGCTGAGAACTAACAATACCAAAAATTCTATAATACATGACGCGCCACTGCAAACGTTGACAACTCCAGAAATATCATAACGAGTAAGGGTCGTCCATCTACTGCAGGAGAAACTAGACGAATAAGCAAAGTTCAGGCAAGCAAATCGGGAGCGTTCAGTCCAAGACAAACAATATCATGATGGTTTTGACGACGACAAGTTGTGCAGTCGTGGGGAGAGGGTGAAAGTACTTACGTTATCAAGTGACTCTTGCGCTTGATTTGCGTCCGTCGGGTTGGACGAATAGTCCACCAACTCTTAGACATAGGCATCGACCTGAGTCCTCGCCAGAGTGCTTGCTCATTGGACGCCGGAGCTGCAGCGGGATCATGAATGACCTCCGCACTCCCCTCTTTAATACCTCAAGCTCCCACGGTGTCCTCCACTTCGACTCCTTGCTCCGCATTATCTCCGGCCCGGGCATAACTAACCAACTAGTCGTACTAAGAGAGTTCTAGACCAGAATCGGGTGAATGAGCAGACTCAACCACTGGAGCAGCGCTTGACAGAATCAAATAATCGAGACCCACGGCAGGTTGGTTGGCGGTAGGGGGCACCGTAGAGGAAGAGTCTGGAATAATTTGGGGCCGGGGATAATCTCTAGCCGTATTGAGCTGATCGGCAACAACCTCTCCAGATCCATCAGTAACACCAAGGATATCGTCGATATGCTCAGGTTCCCTCTCGGCGGTAATTGGCTGAGCCTGGGAGTCGGAGCCAATTGCTGCAAGATTATCCCCGGCCCGGGGATAATCTGGAGAAGCTGTGCCCAACGGTAGCGGCAAGGGCTCCACCTCGCTCCTAGGTAGAGCGGCGGTGGTTGTGGCAGTATTATCCCAGGCCCGAGGATAATCTACAGCACGCTCGGAACTCGGGCGTCCGAAGTCGAAGGAAGAGTCGCCTCCTCGCTTGCAACAATTGCAGCAATGTAGGCTGGCAGCGGCTCGCGTCCTAAACCGGTCTTCATCCACTCGATCATGGCGTCACGTTCTACGAGCTTCTTTGCGTCCTGTGCTTCCTTCTCGGCCTTCTCTACTGCCAGTCTGGCCTCCTCGGCAAACTTCCTCCTGTATTCCCCGTAGTGTTCTTCAACCTTCACACCCGGAGCACCTGGAGGAGGCGCAACTCCTGCTGCATTCGCCATGGGGTCAGTAGAGAGGTTGCACACCACAACAACCTTCTCTTTCTTCACCGACATATCAGCATCAAGAGCTAACAACTCGGTATCGTCAACTGCCCGGTTACGACGACGGGAGCTCGAAGGTGTCGACGACGGGAGCTTGAAGGTGTTGACGACGGGAGCTCTATGGTTTTGCCTTCGAGAGTTGGGACGTCGATGACATAGAATTCATCCCTTGGATCTCCACCGTCATCGTCAATCAAATCGATGTAAACGTGGGTAGGCGCCACGATTGCATAGAGTGGTTTCCCCCGTTTGTTTAAGACTTTACTCTGAGGGGTTGTATCCAGTGGAGGTGCAACAGTAGATGAGGGCATGGCGCAAGATGCCCCATCCAATGGTTGACTCGGAGTTGTGGTCTGAGCTGCATGATCAAGCCGACGTTTCAATGGCCTCCGCGACTCAGCAAGCGCCTCGAGGTTGCCCAGTGATCCGACCACAACATCCGCAGATGATTGAACAGGCATTGTCATCGTCGTGACAAGCCTCGACGGGATCACTAGCATAGGCTCCTTACCAGTGCGTCGGGTCTCGGTATCAGGCCCTTGCGCCCGGTGCTCCTCACTCATTGGAGTGGACCTAGGAGGAGATGTCTCCATAGCAACCGCTGATGGTGCTATTGGCGATGCCTTCGCTGTTGGTGCTGTTGGCGCTGCTTGCGCTGATTGTGCTGTGGGCGAAGCTTGCGGTGATTGCATGACCGGGTTGCCCGTCGCTTGGGCAACCGAACGATAGTCCGAGTCGTCGGAATCGTCACCATCGGAGTCACTGGAAGAGTCATCGCTATTCTTCTCCTCCGAGGAGTCTGAAGAAGTATCTGGAGCCAGAGTTTGAGGCGACCACGTACTCTCAGCTCCCAGGTCGATCACCGGCTCAACTGCAGAAGATAATGGTTGGCTTCCCTCGAATGAAGCCCTCGTTACGAGGCTGAGGTCAGCCATTTCGTCAGACGATCAATTCTTCTTGGTGTCTTAGGGATACTCATCGTGGATGAAGTCCCTATAGTCAACCCTCGCCCTCTTACCCGCACAGAGCAGGTAACCCCTGTAGTAGCACTTGTCAACCAGGCCATAAAAGGCATGTTTCAGGATCTGCATGGGAAGAGAAGTAACGATCAGTCACGGTGGACTGGGTAAAGTTATCCCAGCCCGGGGATAACTGATAGAACTTGACACCGGGAGATAAACAAGATAATCAACAACACGAATAGATTTGAACAAGAAAATCTATCTAGATGACATGGCCGAATATCAACACTAGAATACGGCGAAAGTTATAAAAGCATAGGAGCTATTTATCCCGGGGCGGGGATATTGGTACTATTTCAATCCATGAGAGGATGGTGGATGTCGAGCTTACCAGGGAGGCAACCATGAATTTGGAGTAGGAGAAGATCCCGAGAGTTGATTGACCTTTCTTGCAGTACTAGCGGATGAGTCTAATGTAAAACTCCATCCGCAGCTCCGAGTACTTAGCACACCACTTGGATTTGTTGTAATGCCTACTATCTGTGTAATATGGCACAAGTGGGGCTTTGAACTCCGAGGGGTTGGTGGCGATGAAGGCTTGCCCTTTTGGTGTCTTCTTGAACAAGAAGACGATGAACACGTCGTTCGCAGATTTCTCTAGGGCTGGCGCGTTGAAGATCTTCTCAGCTTTCGACACCACGTACTTGGACGTGCTCATTGTGTAGTTGGGGTGGCTGAGCTGAATCATCGCCTTCAGCTTATCAAGCTTCTTTGCAATGCCGCCATTTACAATCCAGACCCATACAGTAGGGTCTGTGTACGCTAGACTTGATATCACTGCAAACTCTGCTACTAAGGCTTTGAAGAACTCCTTCGCAGAATTGGAGTCCTTGCACAAAGAGAAGGCAGTGTCTCGCAAATCGAACAGCCCTAGCGAAACTATTCCAGCAGGCGCCTCTGTCGACCATTGGCCAGTGAGAGTCATGGCCTTCGAGTCGAAGGTTTGAAGATCGAATCCCTTGCTGGACTCCCGATACTTGGACTTCTCCGGCAGGAAGTTCTTGAAGAAGTCCTCGATGTTGGAGAACATGAGCATCATCTCCCCAGTCGTCTTGCACTTCCCCTGATTGTGCAGTCGGGTCGAGTAGAATTTAGCCTCGACGTGGCTCAGCTGCATGTTCCACGACGTGGTCGAGAAGCCTTTCCTCGACCTCCATTTCTCTGGGCATACTGCTCCGCCGTTGGGAACAAAAAATGGAAGAGATGGTCTGACTGCCTTCAACTCTTCGTAGACAATTGCCTTGCACTTCTGACAAATTATCCAATCACCACACGCGTGGCTCAAGCGATGAAAGTATTTGGTTTTGTGGAAGGACAACCTTAGATACTGCATTGCTCCATTGGCGGTTTCCACATGGACGAGAAAAGTGATGGCCCTGTCGTTGTCATCATTAGAAAGATTTCCAAACTTTCTAAAGAACTTCCGGCTCAAATGATGTGTTTATCGTGTGTGAAGTAAGATGGGTTCATGCAATAAGCCACTCCTATGTTGGGGTTGATCAAATTTCCAAGCGAATGGAGCTTGAGGAACTCCTCGAACGTATCGTACATGGTGTCTACAAATGTGATGATCAGGATCTCGTGCTTGAGGTCCAATGTAGTCAGAATCGTCTTCCCTGCCTTGTTAGGATCGATGTTGCGAAACCGGATGTTCAGCAGATCCGTAAATTTCTGAGAGGACATTGAAAGAAAGTGTTAGAAGCAAAGAGTGTAAGTACTAAGAGCCTATAGGGAGTTTATTGTTGCTCGTTTCTGAGTACTAGAGCGTAGTTATACCCGGGTCGGGGATAACTGTTCCAGTCTTCCTCGTAATGGCATGTAGTTCTAGAGGAGACTTACATCAACCATGAAACTGAACAAGTGCCCAAAAAATGTAGCGACGTAATCCAGAGTGAGAGACTAAATCTAAGGTTGTGGGACCAATACTGAAACAGACGGTGGGTTATCCCTGGCCCAGGGATAATCTATGAGAAATGTGTATTGTCTTACCTTGAAAATGGTGGGATTGTGGACCGAGTCGTTATTCCGAGTCACGTTCTCGTTCACGCTTGCGAACGGACGCCCATAGTCGATCCAAATAGACCTCTGAGGTTTTATCTGGTTGCCCCACGTCGGCTGGGCGTGCTTAAGAGGGTTCGTGGTGTTGTAGAATGCCGAAATCGCCGGAAGGCGCTTCAGGTCGGTCGAAGGAAAGAATGTACGCATACCACGATAGAAGTTCTTTCTTCCTGTCCTCTGTCACTGGCTCGTTCTGAAGCTCCCTCAAGGCTTCCACGGAGTGCTGGCCATCAATGATGGCAAATCTTCCATCCTTGATTGCCTCCCATGATGTCGGCTGCCTAGGGAGCAAATTTCCATTGGCGTCAAGATGGGTAATGATAAGTGTCTGCCTCTGAGTAATATCTCCCATCCTTGAGAGGTATTGCTTAGTGTTCGATATGATGTCCCTTTCAAGACTTTGCACTACCCACGTGAGCTTTCCCCTCTCAAGCTACAAAATGGGCACCAGCTTCTGTTCTTTCTTAAACAAGAACGAGTCTTTGAAGCTGGCGTTGAAGACTGTGTGCTCAAAAGCAAACGTCACATAGTGTGCCACTTCAGCCAAAGGTTTGGATGTATCCTTCGTCTGTCGAGCGGGCACTTTGACTGTAGAAGTTAAGGCAAACCCTTGACTTGCGGTTGCAGGGGGAGCGGTACGATGTCTCTTCTTTTTGGGGCGGCTCCGTCCGCTACAATTGCATCATTCATCAACCTCTTCGCAGGCACTGGCGGAGGAGTCGGCAGAACACCACTAGATAGCGGAGCTGAAGCTTCAGGATGCAGGACAAGTGCAGACGCGGCGTGTGCCCTCTTCTTCTTTGCCGCTTTACTGCTTGATCCTTCATGCGTCTGTGATAGTCTTGACGGCATTGTCGTAAGCTTCCGATTTGTATCTTCCTAGTTGATGTTCTCCAAGATGTTGATGTTGTCCTACCAGAACTTGAGAAAGCCATGCCGATTCTTGCGTAGTTCCTCAAGAAAGCCGTGCGGGTCGAGCTGTGCTCCGTAGTCTACTCCCACCTCTACCACAATTCCGAAGTGGTAAGGTTCCCTACCCTCGTCCTACTGTAGAAGGACACACCTGAGCAACATAACACGTAATTCATTATAATGGGAATATTCAAATTATCATCAAATAACATATTTCGTTAAAGTGAGAATATTTCTATTATCATCGATCTAAATCCCACAAAAAGGACTTCAGCTCAACCTAAAGTGCAAAATAAGAAACTCAAAACTCTCTAATATAAGCAAAACATCCCATTAAAACAAGAAACTCAACTATATTGAGAACATATATTTGGAATGGTCAAAACACATTCCATATCTAATTTAGAAAGAATAGCAAATCAGAACGGAAAACACCTTAAAATGAGTAATCATCACAATGTCAAATATTACATATAGTTCTAAAGATACGATTCTATTTAAAATATCAGTTACAATACAGTGCTACTACAAAAAAATTACACCAATCTACTTATCTGATTCTGCCTAGAACGAGAAAGCTCTAAACAACTTCAACGTTATTGAGCTTAAATCCAATTCGAGAAAAAATTATGGACGAGCCCTTGCCCACTTTGTCCTCCATAATAGCTAAAGCCGCGATTGACTATTTAGGTCCACGTGAGCTAAATACCAATGTCTTCAGTGATCAAAATGTTTATTCCTCCTCCGCCTCAAAACCCAGAATACTTTGTTGCTCTTATCCACTTTGTCCTCCATAATAGCTAAAGCCGCGATTGACTATTTAGGTCGACGTGACCTAAATACCAATGTCTTGAGTGATCAAAAATTTTATTCATCCTCGACCTCAAAACGCAGAATACTTTGTTTGATGATAGTTACTTGTTGCTCAGATATTGAGATTGTTGGACGTTGAGAACCAGCTTTGGCACTCCATTTCCATGCTGTAAAAATAGCACCAGCATAAAGCCAGACCGGGTCATGGCTGTCATCAAAAACCCATTTAAAATTCTTTTGTGTGTCCCAGCCGACATAGGTATCTTGAACAAGAGCGCGCTTGCTAAAAGGTTTAAAAAATTGAATTTGAATACATCCCGGATTGTTGCGATCTACATCGAAATCAGTCAAAGCCCGCGCAATCCAAAAGGGTCGAGCATCTCCATCTGCAGGACGTAAAGCCAAAAAGTAGCCGACAAATACATCTCGACCAACGCGAAATGACTCTCTTGGTTTAGCACACAATCGGCCAATAAAATGGGGGTCTTGCCCATATTCCTTGCATAATTCGCCAGTGTTCAGATATTCTCGAATCAACGGTACTCGAGACAAAGGCTAACATCCGTTTTTCAAAGTAGAAGAAACTTCCATGGGCACCAACAAAAAATCATTGACTGCATGCCAATATCGTAAAACGGAATCATGTCGTCGACGAAACTCTCCTGACAAGTCTTGGGCACATGAAGTTTCCCACATCTTAATGAAACCTGATATACCTTTTACAATTTCATCGATATTCTTCATAGGAATTGACGCTAGAGGCTTCATTTCTCCCGTAGGCAATAGAGGCATACCAGTAATAGAATTCTCTTTCCACAATTTGATTCCTTCACTAGTCGATGGAAGCCACTCATTGTCAGAACATAACATCTTGTACTTCATCATGGGCCACCCGTTGTCATGTTTGAAAAATTTAAATTGTTGCCCTTCCGAATGACCAACAAGAACTTCGTCTTTAGAAGCAATGAAATCCTTGATATATCCTTTAAAATCGGGAATCTCCTCAATCAAATGCGGAATAACTAGGAGTGCCACAGCTTCCATGAACAATTTCATCAGAAGAGGAATCGTCAAATAGTCATTCTCCTTTAAAATCATACTCCAACGTCCAAACAGAGCGTCAATATCTTCATGAGTATGTCCAACTAAAAGAAAATTGACGTAAATTTCACGGAAAATGCCCACATGTACCAGAAGGGACCAAAAGCAAAACATGAATCGATTTTTGTTATCGGAGGCGGTGTTGTCAAGTTGCACATGTAAAACTGGAGGAAGGGATTCCATAGCTCCTTATGACTCACTCTCAGGCAAAAGAGAGTTCAAACAAGCATCTTTTCCGACAAGCAATGCCTCAAACAAATGATGCGTTCCAGATCCAACAAACAATGACTTGGAATGTGATATTGGAACTCCTACTGAATCTCGGAGAAGCTTCAAAAAGATCCAACAGTGTGATTGCAATCACTGGGATAAATGTCAAGTCCATAGTCAGCATAACGAACATCGCAATGCCCGTGAGCAATCATTCCCGTCACAGCAATAGGAAATTTCATAAGTGCATCATTTGTTTTTGTTTTGTGAGAGAACAAAGGACAAGCCGTTTTCGCATGATTCATTTTGTCGTGGATAATGCAAAGAACATCTTTGGGCCTTTGAATAGATAAAGAGCGGTTCGTATAATAATACTCACGATGTGTTTGCTGATGGTCCAAGTGCAGTTTAAGCTTTTTGATCCACATGTTCTCTTCACTTGAATCTAGCACCATGGACTTGATCATGGTCTCAAGTTTATCACACGTTGCACATCGAGCAAAATAGTCTCCGGGTGCTTTCTTCGAATACTCGGAGAATATTGTTCGCCTAATCGTGCTGAGAGTACTTTGGGCGATGAATTTCAGCCCCAACCTCTCGTTGATGAGATTGATAGCTAGGATCATATCTTTCCATTTGAAGGACGAAGGCAATGACCGTGAAACTACGTTGAGTCCATTACTCAGCATCTTCGCTTTCTGCGGCATATGATCAGCTGCGTTGTCGATTAACACTTTAAGCGTTGCAGCAGCTTGCTTCACATGAATTCGTGGTTTCTTGGAGCCAACATTCCCGTGATATCGAGCCGTAAAACGGCCGCCCGCCCCGCTTTCTTCCGTAAAATGTTGGGGAGGAACTCCAGTAATATTCTGCCAAGCTCGAGCACAAATATCAATACCTTCCGTTGTAACCATCATACTTCCGTCAGCAGTTTTATGAAATCGATGATGTACATCAATCTTAAAGTGCGCCTTGAAGTTAAAATCTGAAGACTCGTACATCTGCTTTCTCAAGGTCAGAATCTTTTGGCGAGGGAATGGCTAACAACAATTTAACTGCAACACTTCATAATTGCAACCAAATTGACAGACTCTACGGTCAATAGTTGCTCTTCCCTCCGAGTTCTGTGGATCTTAGGATGTCTTTCTCCCAAAGTATATGGACGAACTCCTTTCCTCTTCGGTTGATCTCGAGCATAAACCGCAATATTGTATTGCTCCCGATGCAAATGATCAAGTAAAGACCAACCGTCATGAATGGCGTGGCTGAGATCCCATTTCAATGACTGAAATATTGTATCAGAAGGCAGAAACTCTAAATCCAAGCACTTTACGATCTGAACAACTACTTCATCATCTCGCAAAGGCTCGTCATCAGAGCCCAATACACAATCAGACCCCACACTTTGACAAATACCCTCTGCAACAATGGCCCCTCCAGGATTCAATAGTGTCACAAATTTGGTTATCTATTTGCATCTCGGGAGTTCAGGACAATTCTTCAAACGATCCGGCAGAACGAGCTCAACATCTTCCAAATCCTAATAACCAAAAAACAATTATGTTAAACAAGGAACCACCATAGACGTCGATGGAAACAAAGCCCTAGAGATTATAATACCTCTGAAGAAAGACCTCGATTGTCCCAGTCGTCGTCGGACGCACTACTCGCCATGTAGAGCGGT
Source organism: Bryum argenteum (assembly GCA_037043015.1). NCBI lineage: Eukaryota > Viridiplantae > Streptophyta > Bryopsida > Bryales > Bryaceae > Bryum > Bryum argenteum. Next base: position 30,769,228 of record CM073321.1, on the reverse strand, counting down.
CACACCCTGATTATAGCTCCGTAAATATGCTATACAACATCACAAAAGATTCAAATAACCATTTGAGAAATGAACACGCAAACATGAAATCTCAGAACATGCTGAGAAAAACCTAAGGAAGTAGTATTTAGCTCGACTAGACTTAATTTCCTACCTAACATACTAGTTCATAAATAATCATTTGACATCCAGTACGAACGATCTAAACCATTAGACTGTTGACATAGCTCGGAACAATAACTTAAACAAATACCGTGCGTTTAGGATGCATCGACCTAAACAGATCGGGTTTACCAGGCAGCGATCTAAACACTCTGCATCTATATGGGATCGACCTAAACACTGCGTTTAGCAGACAGCGACCTAACCACTGCCTCTAGTCGGGATCGACCTGAAAACTGCCTGTTTAGCAGGCAGCGACCTAAACACTGCGTTTAGGAAACAGCGACCTAACACTGCGATCAGTTGCGAGAGTTCTTACCACTGTGCTTTTAGAAGGCAACGACCTAAACACTGCGTTACACAGGCAGAGACCTACACACCGAGCGCTTAGCAAGCAGGGACCTAATCACTGAATGTATAGTAGGCAGTGACATGTACACTAATCGTTTTAAGGAAGCGACCTGAACATTGCGTTCGGTTGGAGGCGACCTGAATAGTGCGTTTAGCAGGCAGCGACCTAAATACTCTAAATTAAGATGGCATCGACCTACACACCGTGTGCTTACCAGGCAGCGACCTTATATCTATGCATTTAGCAGGTTGCGACCTAAACTTTGTGCGTTTAGCAGACATTGACCTATACAATGTGCGTTTAGCAGACAACGACCTAACACTGCGTTTAGATGGGAGAGTACTCAACACTGTGCGTTTAGTATGCAGCGACCAAACACTGCGTTGAGTTGGGAGAGTCCTAACCACTGTGCGTTTATCAAGTAGCGATCTAAACACTGCGTTCAATAGGCATCAACCTACACACCGTGCATTTAGCGGGTAGCGACCTAAAATCTGTGCGATTAGCAGGCAGCTACCTAAAGCAGTGCGTTTAGCAGGCTCCGACCTAAAAGGTGTGCGTTTAGCAGGCTGCGACCTTAAAGCTGTGCGTTTAGCTCGTAAAATAGGAAATACCTGATTTTGCGACCTAAATGCACACCCATCGACCTAAATGCACAATGAAAAATGTAGAGTGCGGAGAGTCGAAAAATGCAAGATCAGATTGGAATTGAAATGCAAATGCGTAAGAAATCGGAATCGCGTATGCAAATTGCGTACCTGCTAAGAGTGGAGAGAGGAAAAGCAAGCGCGCTTGAAATGCTGAGACCCTAGCCGCAAATCAGGGATCAAAACAAGCACGACCTAATCGCAGCAAAACCCCAGCTCAATCGCAGCAGTAGAAACCCCAGCTCAATCGCAGCAGAAACCCCAGCTCAACCGCAGCAGTAGAAACCCCAGCTCAATCGCAGCTCAATCGTAGCTCAATCGCTGCAGTAGAATCCCCAGCTCAATCGCTAGCATGCTTGAGCTGGCATGCTTAAGCGTTGCTTGAAGGCTGGCGGAGTGCTGGCTGGGGCTGGCTGGCGGAGCGAGCCGGCTGGGGCCCCTAGGTGGCAATGCGAGGCGGGAAGTTCATTCGAAATCGGGCGGGAAGCTCGCGCCAACGGGGGGCGGGCTGCCCTGCGCCTTGATGGCGCCCGCTGCCCGGCCTGCTTTGCGCGACGTGGCGGCGTAGGGCTGCTGCCGGGGGGTGCCCGGGGGTGCCTGCTGCCCCAGATAAATCCAATGATCAAAATAAATTAAGTCTGAAATATATTTTAATTAAAAAATTAAGACATAATTCCGTAATGCAACTAACTTATTTGTTTCAAAATCATTGATTAAGATTTTGATTATACATAGGCTAATAAATAATTTATTACTCTTTCTATCACACTTTCTAACGTTGTGCTGAAGTACTCACTTTAGATCAATCTCAAAATAAATGAATAAAAATAATTCAAATCGAATCATACAATAACACATTCAAAATAACTAAATTATTCCAGACCTAGAATAGTACATATACTTTAGGAGTTACTAAACTTTGAGTATTGATCATCAAATAGCTCAATTAAAATCTTAGAATATTTCCCTTACAATATCTAGATTCGAATCTTAATAAACCAACTTTTAATGAAATTCTAATATATTATAGCTATCATATCAAACTTCATTTACGTAATATTTATTTTAGTATACCACATCAAATCTAGTAAATAAATAAATTAACAAGACACAACATATTGTACGTAGGTAATAAACTTTGAATATTGCACTTACAACAATTTTAATCCTAGAATACCTCTATTAGAAATTATTAGTACTAATATATGTAGGTTACCGAACGTTATTTTCCAAATACTTAGATTAGAATATCTCAACACTTAAAATAAACACAAAAATTAGAATACTACTTATAAAATGTTTGAATCCTAATTATTCTTATATTACATCACCAAATTTAGTAAGAATTATGTTAATATAAGTTCATACTTATTTACTAAATACTAATTTTAGTATACTTTACTCTAAATTTAATCAAACTATTATCTATACTCGAAAAGCAAATAATTAAATATTATTTTCATACCAAAAATGATGTAACAAATATCATATCTAAAGTTATTAGCATATAACGATTATTAAGGCTTTAAATAAAGTATAACAATTTATTTTTATAACTTTTTGAAAACTAAATCATACATATAAATTTTTAGAAAAAATTAATATTTTCAGAAAATAAATCCATCTAATATTGTTAACTTTAATATAGTCTTTAGCTTATTACATATCAATTGATATAAATTTTTTATAGATGTAACATATTACATGTTATATTTATCAAAAACTTGTTTATTCACGAAGATAATACTTATAATTCAATGTATATTTCAAATACATAAACTAGTTGTAAATCATCAAACTGAGCATAAATTTTTCTATAAAATCATTAAAATCAAACGAAAAAACAGAAGTAATAAAATAAAACAATCAAGGTATTTTAATTTAAATAAATTTAAGAACAAATTATAATATATTTTAACGGAGTAAAATTATTCTTAAATTTTATATAATTATTCTTAAATTTTATAATATTAAAATATAAACGATAAATCAAATTTCCATAAATAAATAACAAACAAAATACGTAAACACAATTTTCAACATAAATATTTATTTTATATTAAGTTAGATATACATGTCATTCGTATTATATGATCGGGTTATTTTACGGGCTAATATTATGTTAATATATACTTATCTACCTGCGTCGGTTCTACCGTAGCAGTAATGGTAACTTTTTTACGGCAACTTTAATATCCATACGAATACATCTTGATTAAAATTTGTCACAAAATCAAACATACACTTGATTTTCTAAGTTATATTGAAACTCGGATCTGTTGTTTGAATGAAATTTCCGCTAAACAACTTCTATATAAATTTGGTATAATTCCGTTCGACTTATACTCTCGTTATTTCAAATGTTAGCTATTGTAAAAGCGCGACATATGCAAACCTCATTTTGCAATGCATCAGTCTTTCATCCACAACGTTTGAATAAGTAGAATAAAGCAGTTTCATGCTTACAAATGAAAACATACATTTTCGAAAAGTAAAAATATTATCGAAGATCTCTAAGTTGTATTGTAACTGAAAGTAAAGGTACATTAACACAAACTGAATACAAATTCATAATTATACAAGAGACAGAAATTAATCTACTGTGACAATTTTTAATTAGATAACCATTTTATTCTTATCTTTAGTATTACTTATTCTACAACGTTATATTAGATTTTAACTTTCATTCCTGAGGATTAAATAACTAAATAAACACTTGAATATTTAAGAAACTCTATGTGTGAGAAATTGAAACTATTCTATGCTTATGTCTTAGATTATTTGACCTTGTGTAATCATTGGATGAAGATTTATGAAAAGTAATTAAAGAAATGAAGTTTTTTAGTACTGAATCTTCTTAAGCTTAAACGCAAGCATAAAACACGTAATTTGTTATAATGGGAATATTCAGATTATGAAATTGATGAAAATTGAGCTTCAGTTGAGCCAAATGTATTGTGTGGGTACATCTAGTTCGACTCAAGTTGAACCCACATTTATGCATCATTTAACTAAATATGGACTTTCGACTTATTTATGGACTTTAAAACATGGGGAGATCCCTCCATCTATGATCTTAAAATCTAGATATTAAAAGACTATCTTCATGGAACCTAGATTTTAGAAATCAATTTGCAAATATTGTTCTTAATTGTAGAACGCGCATTGTTCATATTTAGTCAAATATGTAATATTTCTCAAAATCAGTGAATGATAACATTATATTGAATTACAACACTTCTCACTGTGAATAATAACATTATATTGAATTACAACACTATTCCTTGTTGGCTTTGGAGAAGGTGTATCCAGCGGTCGTTCTTGACGTTCTTCCGAACAATCCACTCAAGTTCGGACCTGCAACATCCACGCGCTATCTACCTCATCAGCTATCCAAGCCAGGATCTTTCACCATGTTGTCCGGACGAAGTGACAAACTCTTCAGAAAATCATCCCAATAAACCCCCAAGCAGCAACAATGTACATACATCCAGAGAATCCAAATTGATTATTAAAATCGAAACGAATGAAACTATTCGATCATAAATGATTTTCTTACTGTTTCATCAATATGGATAATTTTATCTTCTGGCGTGCACTTTATTACTTCCTTACATTTTTTTGAGGAAGTGATAGACGACACTCGACTTGTGTTGAGTTTCAATTTTGTGTGAAAAGATTGCAATAAGTCTTATATATTTTGCATTCTTCTATGTTGAGGAGTGTTGAAACATTGCTACAGCTATGATAAAAGGTTGTAGAAATGGCAAATACAAAGTTCTTTCCTACCAAGTTTGCGATTGTGTTTCTGACATAATTAATGCGCATAGACGAATTTCAGATTCGATACATAAGAAGATAAAGAATTATGTTTCTTTATTTGATTTTAAATTGTGAACTGTCATTACATAAACAATGTTTTTGCTTGATATACACTGTTGCTCATTTGATATATACCGTTGCTTGTTTGATATACACCGTTCCTTGTTTGATATACACCGTCGCATATAAAAACGAAAAAAAACCAAGAAATCATGTTCAGAAAAAGGAGAAATGTAATTTATTAGGATTTTTTTCATTTAAAACTTATTCTAATTGTAAATGCTTGCGAATATATTCAATATAGATTGAATGTTGATCAATTTTGCAATTAAAATTAAATAACTAGTATCTTAGAGAAATGTAATATTGAAATATCCATACTTTTATGAAACAAATAAACTATTTTACTCTATTGTCAAAAATATACATCGATACAAATTTCAAAAAAAGAAGTAAAATAGCAAATTAAAAACTAAGAAAAATTATAAATTTTGATTAAACTAAAAATTAGCGTGTATAGATTATAAAATCTAATATCTAAAATTATATCAGTATTACATCTATACGGTTCATTCTGATTAATACTGTTCAAAATGAACAAAATATTTAAAAATAATGATAAAATAGATTAATGAAACAAATAGAAAAATTCCATTATTTGGCTAGGTAAGTATCATGTTATGATTATTATTAAAAAAAATTAAAAGAACTGTAGAAATGCAAAGAAATATTATATACATAATTGCATCTATATGTAATGTTATGAATGCAATTTATATAACTAACATTAATAAATAAGTAAGGAATGAAAAAGTAGAATGTAAATGTAATAACAGTTTAAACATTCAAAATATATTAAAAAAATGAAATAAAAGTGTTATTTTTGTATTTTTTTTTTTTGAGTTTAATTTATGTAACTCATTTTATAGCAAACAATTAAAATATTAAGCATACAACTATAGTAGACGTGTAGTTACAAATATATTAATAACAGCAAAGACAGTTGAATTCCAGCTAATAATGACTATATAAAAATGATACAATTTTGACAAAAACAAATGAATAAAGCAATTATATGTAATAATTTATATGAAATGACGATATTTAAAATGCTTAAAACTCGAGAAGTTAGAAGAAAAACTTAGATGTTTTATACAATATGAACAACATAATTATGATGAAGCATCGTCTTAAAAACTGTATTATAATCGTAAATTTTGAATTGAATGTATTCGAACAATGTTTGTAAATTAACTATCATTTGTTTTATAGGTAATTAAGATGTGTATAATCTTTTAAATTAATCTAAAATGTTATTATTTTAAGTAGTACTTGTAAATAGTTATGATTGGCTAAAATTAGTCATTATATGATTAAATCAAAATAGACTAGAAGTACTTAATGAGGAACCTTAATATTTACGTAAAATAGAACAAATTATTATAATATTTAAACTTTGTTGTGTTTGGGATTGAAAGGTAATTCGAACAATTTAGCAAATCAAATAGAGAACTCTAAATTGATATTTTGAACTTAACTTCTTAACGATCGGGGCTATTTTTAGCAAAATAGCACATTTTTATAGAAATTGTTTTAGATAAAAACCATTAGAAGCTATTAGAAGTTAAATCGTACAAACTTGTAATAGACTTATCGAAGATATTGTGGACCAATATTTGAGGTCTTATAAATTGGAAGATCATAACTTATTAATATCAAAAATAAATTGCAAAATTTTATTATTTAGACTATGTTGTAAAATTGCTACTAATATACGTATTGCAATGAAATTATAACCAATGAGATTAAGTTGTTCGCATTTATCTTTATGAGTTTTATTTAACAAAAATACATCAAAAAAATTTCTTGGCTGAAATAAAAGTCATGCAATCGTAGAAACTACTGAACATTTCAAAACATTGGAGGCCATTTCAAAAAATTAAGTTGAATTCTAACAGTGGATGAGAGAGATATAGTTTTTCAAGTATCATACATTCTTCATTTTTACTGTTGGCAAAACATCATTGCAAATCCAATATCAAAATCATTGGAAACAAAAAACTACACATTACAAAGTTGTTAAGGATCTCCTAAGATTTAACCATGAAAAAATAAAATCATCAAATATTATTTTTCATTTCACATAATTGCTTGCAATTGTAATACATGCTTTAGGCTTGGAAACCCAAAAACAAGAGTTCTCTTCTCTTGAATGCATATCATTAATTATACTTTATTGTATGAACTTGCAAATTTTACAACTCGAACTAGACCTGATTAATAACCAAACCAGGTAGGAATGTAATTTTCTTAGTTAGTAATTAGAAACAGTTATCTTTGACTAAAATCAAATATTATATGATAAAATCGTAATAAAGTAGAAGTAAATAATAAGAATCCATAATAATTACGCCGAATAATCTTAGAATAAGGAAACTTTGTCGTATTTGTGATTGAAGGCTAATTCGGAACAATCATTCTAACAAATCAATTAGAATCTTGAGAATTGAATGGCGTTTATGACTTAACAAACTTCAAATAGGTTACAAAATAAATAAAAAAGTAACTTATATAATTTGCTTATTGCTCTTCAAAAATGAGGTTCGATAATAATCCGCTTGTTTGGACTCTTTGGGTTAAATAAATCTCAAAAAGTGCAGTAAAGTGGTCTAGAGAATATTCTAAGAATTAGAAATTAATAAATTTGGACATTTTGTAAGTAATGGAAGTGCAAAAAAGAACATACAAAAATAAATATTGTGAATTACAGTGTTTGAATTTAACAAACTGTAGTAATTAAAAAAACAAAAAAATTACAATACTACGGCAGCGAACACACCGGGCAGTGTTGCCCCATCCTGTAAGGGCAGCGGACACCACGGGGCAGCCAGGGCACCCCGGGCAGCGCTGCCCCATCACGGACGGGCTGCGGGCACTCAGGGGCAGCCCGGGCAGCGGCCCATTGCCGCCTAATGTTCGTGGGGCAGCCCAAGCAGCCGCCACGTGGCCCATACCCTGGGCAGTCGGCGGGGTCGCCGACATCTCCCGCGCGAGCGCCCCGCCGACACTCTCGCTGTTTTTCGCTCGCATTGCCGTTCGCCGCTCCTCCCACTCAGCTCCTCGCCATTTGTTCTTTGTGCTCCTCGCCATTGCTTCTTCGTGCTCCTCGCCATTCCTTCTTCGATCTCCTCGCCATTCGTTCTTCTTGTCGTCGCACGTCCTCCCACCTTCGAGCATTTGTGCCGATCGTCGCGGTCTTCTTGCTGGTGTTCTACGTCTCCCTCTTAGCGCGATTGAGCTGGGGTTTTTGCTGCGAATGAGCTGGGGTTTTTACTGTTGCGATTGAGCTGCGTTTGAGCTGGGGTTTCTACTGCTGCGATTGACTGGGGTTTCTGCTGCGATTAGGTCGTTCTTGTTTTGATTTCTGATTTGCGGCTAGGGTCTCAACATTTCAAGCACGCTTGCTTTTCCTCTCTCCACTCTTAGCAGGTACGCAATTTGCATACGTGATCCCGATTTCTTACGCATTTGCATTTCAATTCCAATCTGATCTTGCATTTTTCGACTCTCCGCGCTCTACATTTTACATTGTGCATTTAGGTCGATGTATGTGCATTTAGGTCGCAAAATCAGGTATTTCCTATTTTACGAGCTAAACGCACATCTTTTAGGTCGCAAAAATTGGTATCTCCAATTTCACGAGCTAAACGCACAGCTTTTAGGTAGCTACCTACTAAACGCACACTTTTTAGGTAGCTGCCTGCTTAACCCACTGCTTTTAGATAGCTGCTTTTCAAACGCACAGCTTTTAGGTAGCTGCTTTCTAAACGCACACCATTGATGTAGCTGCTTTCTAAACGAATTGCTTTTAGGTAGCACCCTGCTAAATGCACATTTTTTACGTAGCTGCCTCCTTAAAGCATAGCTCGTACGTGGCTGCCTCCTTAACGCACAAATGTTTCGTACATGCCTACTTAACGCATATCTTTTAGCTAGCTCCCTGATAAACGCACATGTTTTACGTAGCACCATGCTAAACCCACAGCTTTTAGGTAGCTCCCTGCTAAATGCACATTTTTTAGGGAGCTGCCCCCTTATCGCACACCTCTTACTTAGCTGCCTCCTTAAAACACTACTGTTAGGTAGCTGCCTTCCAAATGCACAGATGTTAGGTAGATGACTTCATAGCGCACATCTTTTAGGTAGGTGCCTGCTAAACACACCTTTTTTAGGTAGATGCCTGCTAAACGCACATCTCTAAGTAGCTGCCTGCTTAACGCAGATCTTTTAGGTAGCTGCCTCCAAAACGCACATCTGTTAGGTAGATGCCTGCTAAACGCACAGTTATTGCGCTGAATTGCAGACATGGCTCGCACCAAACAGACTGCTACAATCGTTCCCGCTCCCGCAGAGAGGGACATCCGTTCTAGGAGTCAGGATGAACCTCTTGACAATCAGGTATGAATTTTTCTTGTACTTTAATGGTTTGTTTTTAAATTCTGATCGTTTGTTTAAATTCATATCCAGTAGATGTTAGGTAGATGACTTCATAGCGCACATCTTTTAGGTAGGTGCCTGCTAAACACACGACTTTTAGGTACATGCCTGCTATACGCACATCTTTTAGGTAGATGCCTGCTAAACGCACATCTTGTTGCTTCTTTAAAATCAGGTACCGTTTGACCTTAGTACTATTGAAGGATACCTGGAGCCCCTTGTTGTCGAGCCTACAGATGTACTTGCCTCTGCTGTCGGGGACGTCGAGCAATACGGCATGTTGTGGACTCCTAAGCCAAATTCCATTGTGTCGTGGTCCTTGTACTCGAAGGAGAAAGGAATTTTCCACCTGTTTCAACAGTCTGGAACTAATCCTACCCATCTCCCATTCTGCAACGACACTTTCATTTACGCGGTGAACTATGAGGAGTCACACCTTCTCATCACGCTGATGGTGACCTACGTTCGTGGATTCGTCTTCACCATCGTCTTTCCTTCGAATGAAGTGCGATACTCGCACGACACTATCAAGGGTTACATGGTCGAGAAGATGGAGGCGGGGCTCGTAGACCACATCGTCGGTGGAATACTGAATGTGAGCTCTCCGAAGAAATTTGTGCAGACGTACCAGCAGTATTGCATGCATATCTGGAGTGCTCTGAACGACTACGAGAGAAGCAAGGCGAAAGGCAAAGCACCCGCAAGGAAGCACTCATGCCTGCTTTTGAGAAGGGTACCGGGTCAGGAACAGCGCGATCTGGTATGGCCTCCATTGAGGTAACTCCTACGCCTTCGCAGAAACGCCGCAACTCGAACCCCTCGCCAGTTAAGCAGGCCAAGAGAATCAAGAGTAATTTGGCAGGCAGTACAATTACGTACATGAATCCTTCAATCAAGCATGCCACAACCGAGAAGGACATCGACTACGAAGCTGCAAGTAAGACTCTGAAGGACTTCTGGGAAAAGTGCGAGCCTTGTTACGTTTTTGGCAAGGACTCGGCTCTTGTCAATGTGGACATCGATCTCCTCGAGAAAGCTGATGCGCGCTTCATCGTCCGAAAACTTGAGTCCGCTGGAGTTGTCCATTACAAGAATATCCTGACGAATTCGATCGATTTGAATTCAAGGCAGACCATCATCATCATGCCCATCATCACTGTGGCTCCTGCGACTTGGGACTGGGATGCACTGCTCAAGTCAAAGTGCAACTTCCGTGTGATCGATGGGCAACATCACGTCGAAGCTGCGAAGGAGCTTATCAAGGAGGCTAGAATCTCAGCCGATAAAACTACCGCCTTGAAGACTTGGCGGGCTCATATTGTTTGGCATTCAGACGCGAAGATGACCATGGACGTGTCAATCATGGCGAACAAGACCAACAATGCGGGAACATTCACACCATCGTGGGCCACAAACATATTGGCCGCGAGAAGTGTTTATATAGAATACGGGTCGCCCGCGAAGTGTGGTGCAAAGCCCAAGTCTGGTCGGGAAACGATCGAGCAAGCTATCGCTCGAAAGAACTATGAGGTAAGTCCTGCATTTTCTTGTAATTTGATCTGCTTGATTTGTGGCGTTTAGGTCGACGCGACCTAAATTTCAGGTGTTTATGTCGATGCGAGCTAAATTCTGTGCGTTTAGCTAGACTCGACCTAAATTTCGTGCGTTTAGCTGGACTCGAGCTAAATGATCATCCCGTCATATTCTTGAATTGATGTCGCTCTTTTTTCTTCAGGATTTTGAAGAGGCCATGGTGAAACGCTTCATGAGTATCAACACGAAATCTCTCGACAAGCTCTTGAAGCCTGCGGACCTCCTCAACGAATTAGAAATCATCACCGCTTCTGAGGAGGTGTACCAGCTGTGGTCCGAACTTATCATTGTAGTCGGGATTGGAATGTTGATCGACCCCGACACTTGCGAGCCTTTCAACCGGGCTCTTGACTGGGAGTCAAAACATAAGGACATCGTCTTGACTCGCGATACCTTCAGGCAAATGTCTGGATTTGAGGAGCACGACTTTAAGACACTAGCGCTTCATCTTCTGAATAGGACTCCGGACCGGGACCTACCGTATCCCAAGGTGTCCTTGAAGAAACCGAAGCTGAACTACTGGGAGTGCGTTTCGATAAAGGTGTGGCTGGAGAAGCGCAAGAGGAAGAAATGCGTTGCAAGAGAGTTCCACAACATCAGGCCAGCACTGGGGTTATTCGACAGTGCTGACGAGTTTGTGGTTGAAAAGTGGAAGCTTTTCAAGTTCGATTACAACGTCAATCGGCAGACCATGTCGATGCTCCTTTCCGTGCCCGGGGACATGTTCTTCAGCGACTACCGCCCAGAAGAGGACGAAGAACAAGAGTTCTGAAGAGATCTCCGAGTACGCTGCGGAGTTCTTCAAGAAGTTTTTGGAATTGAAAGGGGATTTTTCGCTGCCAACCCCGGAACTTCACACAAGAATGCTTGATGCTGAGACGTTTCAATTCGTTGGCTGGGATGATGGGTATACTTGGGACGATGGAAGATGCGCGTTGGGCATTATGGACATTATCGACCTCAGATGCGTCCCGGGCCATAGTAGCAGAGGGGATGATATTTCGAATGTCTACTTTAAGGACTTCCTGAATGCTTGGAAGGATTCTGTGTATGACCCCTCCATCAAGAATCCTGACGTCTGGCTTATTATTACGGAGACTACCGATCGTCATTGCCAGGCCGTCGTATATTTCAACGCTTTCAAGGATTTGTACAAGTCGAAGGCAGTTCACTACGCTCCCGCGAACAATGAGCGTCTCAACGGTAACTTGGAGGGGAAGGTTGTGGACAAACACCACATTCCACTCTTGTTTCTTCTGAAGAGAATCCACCAGGTATCGGAGGTATTCGATGAAATTCCAGAGGTATTCTATGCCCCGGAGTTGCTCCTGTATCAGAAACCAAGAGCTTACAGGGAGTTCGATTTCTGCATCAACGACAATGAGTTGCGCTTGGAGTTTTACATTTGCGTACTACGAATGTTTACAGTTCCAGGAAACAGATTTCAGTCGATCATGGGTGGAACAAAGCCCATGCTTGCAGGAATTGTAAGTTTGTCATTCCTTTGGGCGTTTAGGTCGATGCCACCTAAATGCCTGTTTTTGTCAAGTTCGCATCTGCTCTTCTGTTTTACTTGTCAATTTATTTCAGCTCAATCTAATGTACACTAGATTTACATGGCGTTCTTTAGACTTGACACTGTTTTGGGCGTTTAGGTCGATGCCACCTAAATGTCTGTTTTTGTCAAGTTCACATCTGCTCTTCTGTTCTTCTTAGTGGACTAACTTTGTATTTTCATTTCGCAGATGCTTAATCTTCAGACTCATATGGTCTACGAGGACAAAGATGAGTTGGGTAAGTATATAGCCGTCCGAGAAAGTAGTTTTAATCTCGATCCGAACAACTTCTGTGTGGACGCCTATGTGAATCCAGATTGGGTTCGTGGTCCGAAGCCTGGCTGCTCGCCTCAGGCTGGGGTTACCGGATTTGCTCGTCGTGGTCGTGGGGAGGCATCGTATTTTGGTGGTCGTGCTCGTCGTGGTGAGGCATCCTCTCCTGCCGTGGCTCCTGATGGCGAACCATCGTCTGTTGGTGGTGGGGATCCGTCGCTTGCTGGTGGTGGCGATCCGTCGTCTGCTGGTGTTGCTCGTGGTGGTCGTCCATCGTCTGGTGGCCGTGCTTGTGGTAGTAATCCGTCGTCTGGTGGCGCTCGGTCATCCGGTGGTCGTGGTGGGTGTGGGCGTGGTCGTGGTCGTGGTCGCGTACCTAGTGGGCCTTACGGCGTGCGGGCTCTAAGCATTGAGCCCATCCAGAGCATCGATCCTGTTTACAGGAACCTGCTGATAAATCTTGGCCTGATGACGACGTTGATGAAGTTCTTCCATTGGTCGAGCGTCGCGGCTCCTTGGCCCGCGGTGGGGGTTTAGGTCGCATCGACCTAAATCCCCCTACACTCCTTGAGGAGACACTCGCCTCCACGGGCCTCCCCAAAACTCTTAGCGACGATGATAATGAAGAAGACAACTCCAATCATCGTCGAGAGACCCGCACCAAGGTTGCAAATGATGTTTTCGGGTCTGATTCGGAGGAGGACCTCGTTCTCGGGCAAGAGAGGTTGCCCAGAGATGCGCCTACTTCCGATAGTTCTGACGAAGAGAACGCCAAAGAGGGTGCCGAGGAGGGTATTGCAAGGTCTGACGAGGATAACAATATCGCTCCCTCTGCTATGAATTTGGGAGATGATGTCGTATCCTCCCCGGCTCCTATGCAAGCCCCATTGTCAGATCCAGCAGTACAAAGGGGATCAACGCCGCCTCCGACACTTGCAAGAGAGCCATCCCCGCCTGCGCCACCTGCAAGAGAATCATCCCCGCCTCCGCCGTCTTTTGTGCTCGCATTACCTGCTCCTGCCCCTGTACGCGGACGGTACCTCCCTTTGCTGAAGAAGGGTGTTTGGAATACTCACGCTGACGACCCTGCTGAGAAGGTGGAGACTCCATTTTTCGATTTCTCGGGTGAGCCGGATTCCCCCACGCCAGCAAAAGAGGCTAACGATCCACTTATCAATCTTGGTCTCGGTCCGCAAGAGAAGGGTGGAACTTCACAGTCGCGAGTCAAGATTGAGTCGAACATTCCCGTTCCACTCTCGAAGGATGCCAAGCGTGCCCTGCGTGAGAAGGAAAAGGAAGAGAGAAGGGCTGCAAAACGAGCTGAAGAAGAAGCCGCAAATGCAAGACGGGAGGCGCAAAGAATTGCAGATCTTGCAAGGTTGGACGAGCAACGGCAAGAGGATCAACTCAAAGTCGAGTCGAAGTTTGCGAATTTGGAGAACTCAAATTCCAAAGTTCTTGGCGATTTGAGCGATTTGAGGGTCTTGTTGACGCAGATAGCACAGGTGGCCCTTCCCCTTGCCTCCTACAACCCCGTCAATCAGCCTACTTTGGCTATCTGTAGGCCTTCGACTTCCACCAGCCAAACTCCACCCGAACTCGCAGCTAAACCGAATCCTGCAGTTCTAGCCTGCATTCTTCCTGCTCCGGCTACGCCAGTACCCGACGTTGTTATTGAGGAGGTCATTAGTGACCCATCTCGTTCGGAAGCTGATATCGCCAAGCAAGGGGAGAACGATGGCGTTCATCCTCTCGAGACGCCAGACCAGCGAAATGACGACGTGGACTACGAGGCAAGCGACCACGGACGAGCAAATGAAGATCTTCTTGATGGTGCTACCTCCGTGCATGAGGTTCCCGAGGATAGTCAAGACTTGCAGGAAGATGTACAAAGAGCGGTTCAAGGTGCCCCAATCTCCCTTGTCTCTGCGATCAACGAACTGGACTCAGTACCTGCGACTAATCCCACGGTGAGCTTCTTATCAATTGTTGCAAATCTTGTTTAGGTGGGGTCGACCTAAATTTCTGTTTATCTCGTTGATGAGCATCTGCTCATATTATTGCTCTGCTTGAATGATTTTTCATTTTGTAATAATTCTTAAAGCCGGCGCTCCTTGTTTTATAGGAGTCCGACATTGAAGACGGCGAGTAGGTCTTGCGAGTTAGTCTTCAAATTATTGGATGGTGTGCCACGATTGTAGATAGTACCATATAGTGACCCCCCATTCAATAAAATGAAGACTTTTTATTTTATCACTTGCGTCTGCACTGCGTCCGCGTCATTCTCCCTCATTCTTGGCGCTAAATATCGTCATTCTTTTATCAGGCCGCGCCTCTGAGTACCTTGTTCCGTCCGCTTGCCACCAGAACCCCCACCGACCACCTTGAGCTGTGCGTCGGTGTGGTGGTCCGGTCCTCAATCACTCCGAGCAGTCATTTGCATGCTTCAGCATTTCACAAGGTAACACTCTTGTTTTGATATCATCCACTATTGTCATTTGTCGTGCTGCAGGCTAGATTGTCCAAATCTTCAAGCAAGACTTTCCCTACAACCCTCGGTCAACGCCTACCGCCTGTGCCATCATTCAATGGACACCGGTCCATGCCCAAGTGGTTGAATGTGGTGTTGGAGTTGAACAGTGTCCTTTGATCCACTACCCCTGTGTCTCAAGCCCCATCCCAGTACCTTATTTTTCCCGATCCCAAACACCCTCTTGTTCTTTCGTCAACTATCCCCACCGTAGTTGCTGACACGGTAGTATACTGTCGTCCTGGACTTACACCATTCCTCAATGTGTTAGACCGTTTCTGCCATATCCACGTTTGGAGTACCCTTCAACCTGAAGTAGTCGACGGTCTTTGCAACTTCCTTTTCTCTAGAACTGTTGCCGTTCCGCAAATCATACTCGCCTCAAACTCCTGCAACGGTCTCTTGCTGAAGAATTACACGACGGCCATGTACCCTGGCACGACTAATCCTATCTTACTTAAATATCCACGTCGACGTCTCTTCACTAGAAGGGATGCTAATTTCAACGCCCAGAACTTTATTATGGTCGATAGCAATCCTGCGGCTTGTATGGTTGTTCCTCCACTGAACACTCTCTTTGCTGATCCTTGGGTCCATTCACATGTGGGTCCACCCTCAGACTCTTATCTACTGAAATTAATCCACGAGTTTTGTTTTGCCGTACATTTGAGAGGTCCGCAGAACTTCCGTCAAGTTATGACTAGTAGACCCTCTCACAATGACTTGTCCAAGGACTCCGAGTTGTACGGCATTATGTCTCGGAATTTGCCCTATGTGTGGAACCAGCTCCTATTAAATGGAAGAACTATGTCGTGATTACTTTCATTTACGGTATTGGTTAAAATTTGTTTCTTTGCTTTCTCCTTGACTTAGTGTTCTAATGTCTGGTCAGATCATCACCATTTTGTAGTCTTGGATTTGCGAATTGCCACTTTCAAT
The DNA here is from genome assembly GCA_037043015.1 of Bryum argenteum. Lineage (NCBI taxonomy): Eukaryota > Viridiplantae > Streptophyta > Bryopsida > Bryales > Bryaceae > Bryum > Bryum argenteum. The sequence goes on along the minus strand of CM073321.1, from coordinate 30,752,857 downwards.
TGTTCTAGTGAGTCTACCATTAGAATGTCTTTTAAAGATTTAGTGTTTGTTTTTATGATATTCAGGTTTTCAGCGATGGACAACAAAGTGCCTTCCTGAATGATATTCCCCCAATGGGTCCCTCTATGATGTCAGATCCCTCTTACAATAGTGAGGGGTCGAGGACACTCTCGGAGTTGGAGCGAGGGCGGTACATATATCTTGCTCGAGATGACGCATCTGCTGTGGACTACACCAAAGACGTCATGGATGATGATGATGATGATGATGTTGTTGATAGTTACGTCAATGTACCGAGTCGAATGGTGGCGGCTTCACGTGATAACATCCCGGATACAGCGACAGGCACCGTGGCACGGATTCCCGATATCTCAAGTCATTCTACGGCCCTAGGTGTACCCTGCGATTTAGCTCCCGTCAACCTAAATGATCCTTTGCGAACTACAATCGCCCGTGTGGGACTATCCTTTGAAGGAGACTATCCCCGAGTTGTTGGGAAGCGTGACAGAAATGAGGCTTTTGGTGATGCACGTCCACGTAGTACTATTTAGATTTTTTTGGGCTTTACTTTAGGAGGTCTACAATTACACCAATAATTTGTTTTCTGGATTTTTCAATCAATAAACCTTCCCCCTTTAGTAAATTTGTGTTAATTATTGTTTGTATTTTGAATGAATTCTTCTTTTTGATTAAGTATAGTTTGTATATTCATTACTCCGTCTTCTTATTTTGAGAATATTCTGCTATATTGATAAAACGTGCTCTTTATTTTGAGTTTACTTCTCTCTATATTGATAAACTTACATTATTTGGTAATGTATTTGGCTTGGTGCAATCTAAGTGTGATTGTATTACCGTAAGTCGTATTTACCATTTTGTGTATATATCCCATTATAATGAATTACGTGTTACATGTACTTCTGCCTGTGTGCCTTGAATGTTGTTACCCTTACATTCTGGTGTAAGGGAAAGAAAGGGTCCGTGTAGACCATCTTGGTCATGATGAGGACATGGTTCTTGACGATTTTAAGTGTCTAGCTGACGACCACATCTTTGAAGAGCTAGAGATCAAGGCTTTCATCATCGTTTTTGCGCAGGAATGGGTTAAACCCGAATGGGTGCTGGACCTTGTCCAAGGACATGTCGAGGGGATTTGTGGCGCTAAGAGCCATTGTTCTGTCTGCAATTGTAAATGACAGAGTCAGAATTCAAAATATCTGAAACAAACGAAAGTATAGATGAATAGAGATATGAAATTATCCCCGCAGCGGGGATAATTAGACCAAGGCTATGACTTGACTAAGATGGAAGTTGCTAGAGGTACTGGGACATTCCTCTATATTGCTGAGGATAAATTTCTTTTCTATCGTTGATATTAACTGGTATAATGTAGATTTATTTTTGATTCGGTAATTATGTGCTTTAGTTGTAGGGTAAACTACGGCGTAATAACGTAATTATCCCCGGGCCGAGGATAATGGTTACTTCTGAACGTTTTTCTATCGTCTATGTCGAGGAATTATCCCCGGGACGGGGATAATGTAATGTGTTTCCAGCTGAAAGCATGGGACAACTACACCATTATCCCCGGGCCGGGGATAACTTCTTTATAGAGAGGACAGAAATGAGCTCTACAAAGAAGTTATCCCTGGCCCGGGATAATTGTTACTTGTAAAGGCTATTTTGACTTATTTGTTGAGGATTTGTCCCCGTCACGGAAATAATCTACTATTGTCATTACCTAAAAGTGTGGCAAAACTGGAATATTATCCCCGGGCCGGGGATATATTCTTTACACAGAGGACATATAATCGCCTTTGCGCAAGAGTTGTCCCCGGCCCGGGGAAAACATTGCGAACAAAAAGTACAATTTATGAAGGCTAAATCTACATACGATGTAGATTTTAGAATTCGACAGCAACTCCAACCAATTTGAATAAGTTCTTCATGGGAAGCAAAAACAAATAGGAATGCAAGCTCAACAGAAAGATTGCTATGTGATGGCTTGATGTGCTATTGAAAAGTTAAACCCAATGTGATGCTGAGTAGAGTGAGTAACCGGACTTGCAACACCTCAGAACCAAAAACCTGAAACAACAAAAGCAAATTCGACCGAATTAGCTCAAACCCTCGTACCAATTCGCAGCTACTAGATTGGTCAACAAAAGTGGATGCTATCTACACAGGTCTGCCAATTTCTATTTAGAAAAATGCAACAAATCATCAAACACCTCACAAACTTGACAAAGAACTAGAACTTAAACCTTGAAATGCGCTCAGAACTGTGACTACTCACACCCAAAACATACAAATCTCAAACTAAAATCCTGAAATGCGCAGAACTGTGACTTCCCACACCCAAAACAAACAAACACGAACACGAACACGAACACAAACCCACGAAATCAAAAAATCGGGAGCGACTAGGAGCGCAGCAGGAACTCACGTAATCAGGAGCGAGCAGGCGCGCAAATGCGCGGAGCGGAGGTGCTGAATCACGCTGAGTCGAGCACAGCAGACGAGCACAGTAGACGGCGCAGCAGACGAGCACAAGATCACGAACACGAGCACAGGATCACGAAGAGCAAGCAGACTTAGGATCACAAAAAGCGACCGAGTTACAGCGACCGAGAGCTGCCGAGAGCGGCCGCGAGCGCCTACGCGGGGAGAATCTGAGCGAGGCGCAGTAGAAAAGGAGCTGACATCGACGAATGCAGGATCACGAGAGACAAAGCAAAACGAGCGCCGACGCGGGGAGCGGAGGAGCCAGGCGCAGCAGACTGGAGGGGAAGACGACGAATGAGGGAGAAATTTGCGGCGGAGGGGGGTCATCATGACCCACCCTCATCATTACCCTTATGGGCATGCCCATGACCATATGCATGGGCATGGACATGTACGTGACCATGCCCATACACATGGTCATAGGCATGGGAAGCTTGTAGCCTAAACCCCAAATTCTTGTATTCTAAATTGAACACAAATATTTTGAATTTGTGTATTCTAGTTTGTATTTGTACGTTCTAAAGTTATATTCTAAAATTTAATTCATGTATTCTAAGATTTCATTAAAAAATTAAATTTGTATATTCAAAAATGGAATTTTGAGTTGTATTTGAATAATCATCATTTTTTGTCTTAGTTTGCTATGGTTAAAATTGTGCATGTACAAAAATTTCAGTATTTTAATTTAGATTGTGACTTCCTTAATTTTTTTTAGGATGTTCGTGTACAAAGTTCAGAAATCCAAGTCTAATGTTCTAAGTTAAAGTTTAAGGTCTTATCTAATTATTCTACTTGCTTAGCTCATTGCAAAGAATAGTACTCCAAGTATCGTATTATAGCTTACTATATAGTATTGTTCACATATGAATACTAAGTTTTGTATGCTAAAGTTCATCCTCAATTTGGATTAGAGTTCTTAACTAAGATTTTGTAAACCCTAAACCTTAAGCAATAATTTGCAAGGGCATTGTACGCATATAAGGTCTAAATACAATATTTAAAATTAGTAATACTTGTATTTGAAATGCAAAACCACTATTTCGTCATGTCAAGTACACGTAAATTTTTAAGGATATTCGAGACAAAGTGACAAGAACATAGATTAACAGAACGAGAACACGAACGACACCAAGAACGACACCACGAACGACACCAAGAAACGTGAGAACTACAAAGATGTGTTGTCGAGATTGAAGAACCCTTCAGCCTCGACTTCTATATATACTACCAAATAGGAAGCTTCTGTCGAGACTTCTTAAGCGACTTCCGAGACTTCTCAAGCGCCTTTCGAGATGCTTTGAGACGCTTCCCAATCTTCTATAAGTTCCTAATGTATGTCCGTGACACTTCACATGTAATTTTTTCTAATATATTAGTAAAATATATTGCTATTGGACTAGTGGAAATACATAATTTAAAACATAAGGAATAAAACATGGTTTAATGAAATCCTAATTAGCAGTCAAATTTAGGCCTTATCTTATAAACATCTTTGATTGAAATAAGTTTTCATGAAGTTAATATATGGACATTTAAATGCGCTTTTTTCATTCTATGCTAAAATAGCACAATAAATGCTTAGTATGTTTTAAAATATATCTCATAAACAATTGTCATTGAGTTAAGATATTATGTATTTAACATCTATACTCGTATCTATGTATATATACGTACTTATTTATCTATCCATATACATTCGTACTCGTATATATATGTATATATACATATATTCATTTATTTATTCATATATATACATATTTGAACTCGTACGGGCAAATAATTGCGCTTTCCTTATTCTATATTAAGATAGCACAATAAATGCTCAATATGTATTCATATTTATCTTATAATCAATTATAAATGGAGTTATAATATTATGTATTTAACATCTATACTCGTATCTATGTATATATACGTACTTATTTATCTATTCATATACATTCGTACTCGTATACATATCTATATATACATATATTCATTTATTTATTCATATATATATATATATTTGAACTCGTATGGGCATATAATTGCGCTTTCCTTATTCTATATTAAGATAGTACAAGAAATGCTCAATATCTTTTCATATTTATCTTATAATCAATTATAATGGAGTTAAGATATTATGTATTTAACATCTATACACGTATCTATGTATATATATATCAATATATGTACTTATTTATCTATTCATATACATTTGTACTCGTACTCGTATCTATATATACATTTATTTAATTATTTATTCATATATATACATATTTGAATTTGAATAGGCATATAATTGCGCTTTCCTTATTCTATATTAAGATAGCACAAGAAATGCTTAATATGTATTCAAATTTATCTTATAATCAATTATAATTGAGTTAAAATATTATGTATTTAATATATTATGTATATGTAGATGTATATTTATATTTATTCATATTGATATTTTGTTCCGGTGTGTGTATTCAAGGTTGCGTTTTTGTGTAGATGGAGTTTGAGTTGGTGTTGACTGCGTTCGATATAGTTTCTCATTTAGAGGTTTCAGTATTGTAGAAGAGGCGCATGATGTATTAGTTTGATAATGTTTCAAGTTATGACAGTTGTTGGTCATGTATTTTTCGACTTTTGTATTAGCTACTAATTGTTGTGCGTGGTTTCTTCAGTTGCGAGCCCTAGTTTCCCTTTTGAAATCTGCGATTCGCACGTGAGAGTCGTTCGCAAATTGAGTGCAAGGTAGGATACCTCAGTGCTTTTCCCGCACTTACTATTAATAGCATGCACGTTATCCTCGGGCGGGGAATAACTTTTAGTGTCTGTGCGGATTATGTCCTGGAATCTGTGCTCCGATGAGTATCCACGCCCCGGGAATAGTTTCGCACCTTATACATCACTATATATTATCCCCGAGTCGGGGATAATAAAGTTTTCATGGGTTGTTGCATAGTTATCCCGGGGTCGGGGATAATACTTGTTATCGTAGGTAGTCGCATAGTTATCCCCGGCCCGGGGATAAATCCCTTTATAGGACGTACTTATTGTTATTCTGAGTATAGGAATATCTGTGGTTCTAGCTGCAGAATAATAATTATGCCCTGGCTGGGGACAATATCCTACTATATTCTACTAAACGTCATTGCGGGCCAAAGACGTAATTTGTCTGCATTGCCATGGGAACATTTATCCCTGGTCCGGGGATAAATCCTTTTCCAGGGCTTAATATTTATTAATCCTGAGTATGGGGATATTAGTGCTTTCGGGAGCAGATTAATAATTATGCCCAGGCCCGCGATAATATGCTACTCTACTCTACTAGACGTCATTCCCTAGCCGAAGATATAATTTGACTTAACCGTCATGGGAAGAATTATACCCGGTCCGGAAATAATTTTTGTTTTCCTCATGTTGTTAGTGATCATGGTGTTGGAGACCATTCTCCTCTTCTCCTTGATGTACTCATCGGGCCGGGGATACTATGTTTGTCTCAGAGAAAGAAGTAAGAGACTTTTGCATCGAACATGAATATTTTGAATCGGATGCTGTCTAAGCCTATGGTTTACATTATTGTTGCCGGGCAAGGTGTCATCTTTTCTTCTCTAATGATGGCCTGTTATCCCCCGACTGGGATAACTGTGGCGCATCATTTGGCTTTGATTTCTAGTTTCATCATGTCGTATACTATTAACCGATCACTAATTTCTCTTTTCAATCCTCTTCCTTTTTGTAGGATGGAGACATTCGTTGTCAATGGTGTCGATTTTCGTCCACCAGTTCTATCTGACGGAGTTGCACTGTACGAGGGTTTCAACCGTTCATTATGGGTGCCCAAACGAGTCACTCTTCTAAATGACGCCGGTATCGACATTGCAGAAGCTGTTTGTCAATCGGTTGATTCTAGCGCAAGGTTGTCATACCAGGCGGGCACGCCGCCCGCCCGTCCGTCTGCCTTGTCTGTCCGATTGAGCTCTCGCTCACCCGATACGGTCAAACCTCTGTTGACTTTTAATTTAGGTCAAAAAACAAGGACGTGGCAAGGGTTTGGGTACAAACCAAGCCACTTGGCCGCCACGTACACACCACGTACGCGCCACGTAGTCTGAGGACAGGGCGGGTGAAAGGGGTTAGGGGCGGGTGAAGGGAGGTCGGGGCGGAGGGGGCAAGGCAAGGCGGGGGAGAGCCGGGCGGCGGGGGGCGGGAGGGCGGGGGTAGGGGTGGGGGCAAGCGCGGGCGGGGGGTCCAGGGGGGGGGGGAGGCAGGGCGGGAGGGGGGCCAGGGGGAGGGGGAGAGGGAGGGGGGGGAGTGATGGAGGGGGGGGAGTGATGGAGTGGTGGAGTGGTGGAGGGGGGGGGGGCCGAATGGGCCCACCCTCCTTTTACTTTTCCACACTCCAAGTGCCTCCACTCCCCTCCCCTATAAAAGCCAAGTTGATTCATTATTCACCTCACTCCGCTAGTTGTCAAGCACTACTTCTTCATTGAGTTAGTGTGGGTACTTGGCGGGGTGTTTTTTCAGCACAAGGGAGGAGTATTTGCCGTTTTTTTCTCAGATTCAAAATGGAGGGTGAAGGGAGCCAAGGTTCGAGTATGCGATACGGAAATGAAGATTTGGAAACCCCCCTTGACCGTCCTGAGGAAACAGAGGAAATTTCAAAGGAGACAGAATCTACAAACCCTTCTTCATCGAGATTACGGAAATGAAAGGGAGAAACGAAAAAAAGTAAGGGGTCAAAAAAGAACAATTTGATCTTGCCACAGGAGGAAGAGACACCACTTATGCCAACCGAGGAGTATGTCGAATTTGCTCGACGGAGTGGTATACATTTCTATGAGATACGAACTATGCCAGATTTGCATAGGTCTTACGTTGGGGCAAATGAGGAAGGATACCACAATTTGTGTCACGATCTTCACCAATACCTGGAGTGTTGTTTTGAAAACAATTACGAACTTTGTGATTGGACCAACTTCTACGACCATGGTGCATGGTTGGACCTCAGAGTGGTAGAGTTGACTACCAACACCGTAGACGCCTGGACGTATATTTTGGGGAATTGACAGACAAGAGCAAATGGACAATTGAAGATGAGGAACTAGTTTCAAAGCTAGATTTAGTGAAAAGTTTTGGTCAATCCTTCTCGAAAGCTCGTGGGAAGAGGAATGAGAGATGGAAATTAAAAGCCGAGGATGTTGTTATGTCTCATTGCAACACTGGAACTTTTAAGTGGCTAGAATCAACCGTTACCGTGGTATCTATGCCATGACAACGTATCCAAGGTGGATATGGGAAGGTTACTAAGGTGGTGCTTACAAAACTTCAACATATTCCTTGTTGGATTCCATTCGCGCGTAAACAATTGACGAACGTGAAGAACGAGAGGGAGAAGCGCATGGCAATCGTAAATGAGGCGGGTGGATGTCCAGTAAAGCACCGCGATATCATCAGACTATCGTACTTGCATCCTAAAACAATGGATGGATTTTCGCTATGGTGGAATGGAGGTATTCTTAAAGATTTTGACATCCATATCAATCAGAAAATCCCAAAGCACTTGGAATACGACGACATTCCAAAAGAGCGGAACTCAGGGCTATCCGATATTCAATTACGTTGGGTTGTAACATTCCATAAACGACGACTTGAATTTGCATTGTCGTTGCTTGTCATTGTGGAAAAGTGTCATGAACACAATTATCTACACAACGACATTACTCCAACCAATGTTCTATTGCATTTCAATGATTGGAAACCAGATACGGGCTTTGTGATTGGGGGATTTCAAGTCGAGTGGTGGAACAAGCGCCATCCAAGTATGGATTTGCAAAGCTAGAGGACTTGAATGAAGAACGCAAACGGCGAAAATTTGTGGCACCGGAATTATGGTTTTTGTATGGTCCATGCGAATCTGACAATCCCCTTGAGGTTATGGAATGCAAACACATATATTCCAAGGCAGCCGATGCATTCTCTGTCGGGTGGTTAGCACAACGCATTTGGCAAGAAGAGTACGATATGAAGTACTTTTTGCCACACCGCACAGACCGCGCCATGAATTACGAGCATTTCAGTTTCAAATTAAAAGCCCTCCAGGACCCGGATGTGTCCAAAAGGTCGACCGTGTCCGATGTTAAAGAGGCCTTGGAAAAGTATCCATTTAATTGGACCATGCCCATGTGTTGTTTCCGTAATTCAGCTATTTGGTTTAGCGGTCTTCAAAGTTAGCGTGTGCCTATTGTATGTAGAAGGATTGCATGGATAATTACAATACTATATGTACTCCCCATTTGTGCACATACATATAATATACGCAACAACTTCTCTTTGTATTCGATGCATTTGTACATCTTCGTATGACATATTTAATTGCATTGTTTTGAGTTGGGTGCACATATTTATTGGTTCCATACCTTGCCAAATACCACTCAACCTATGCCTGAATCGCTCTGTAAATACCACGATAAAAAATATTTAAAAAACTCAAAAAAATATTTTTTCAAAATTAAACAAAAGGTAAAACCTAAATAAAAAAATAAAATAAATAATGAACGCCGCTACCCCCCTTACCCCCCTCCTATCCCATAATCCCTCTCCTAACCCCTCTACCCCGCCCCTACCCCCTCCACTCCCGCCCCAACCCCCCCTCCTCCGCCCCTAAAAAAATTTCAAAAACTTTTTAGAAAAAAAATTAAAAAAATTAAATTTTTTAAAAAAAAGATTAAAAAAAAGTAAAAAAAATTAAAGTATACACCAACCACCCCTTATCCGCCTACCCCCTCTAACCCGCCCCTACCCCCCTCTCCTCCCCCGTCCTAGCCCCTCCCCTCCGCCCCGCCTCGCCCCCCGCCCCTGCTTTGGCCCCCTCCGCCCCCGCTCTGGCCCCCTCTGTGGACTCCCCATTTGTAACCTGCCCTTCCTAGCTCCCAAGATTCACTTCTCTTCGTGAGGGGTGGATTGGGGATTGGGGAAGGATGTTTGAGCACATTTGGGGGAGGTTTTAGAATTTTTTTTCTACAACAATGGCGACACCAGGTGCAATTTGCAAGGAAGGAAAAGGCAAAGAACAAGTGCGACAAGGAAAACAATAGCGGGCCCGTCTTCATGTGTTGAATAATCCGTTAATTTGGCATTTAGAGGCTGGGAAGATGTGGCTGATCCATGGGATTTTGACCATGCAAAGCAATACATTGAGTAGTGCCACATCAACAAATCCTTCCAGCTTGAACGCCATGTTTTACACTTCAGAAGCAACATGGCCAATTTGCGCTACTGCACAAACCCGGAGTTCCTTTCCCGATGTCTTCAAATTTACCAACTCCTTTGCGCCACGAAGTTACCAAATAAGAACCAGGTCGGGTTATATTTAGTGCGCGACGTTCATGTGGAGATCATTTTAGAGAAGAGGTTCGATTGGTCTACTGTGAAGGGTTTAGAAGGCAAGACTCGAGTACCACGAGTACAAAATGGTTTCCCTGACTTAGGAACTTGGACGGTAGAGGATCTTGGGTGGTTTCCCTTGGCCGACAGACCTACGGAATTAGACCCTCATAACCATATGTCTGACTCCCCGCCTGATTCCGACTCCGATGGCTCCCACGAGATAGTTTTACCTCGACGCAAAATGATGGCAAGGAATAAGCGGAAGAGGCTAGCTCGATCATTAGTGCCTATGCCTATAGCTTCATTGGCCCAAGTAATACAACCAGTTCCGGTGCAGCTACCTCCCCACATAGTAGATGTGGAGATGGTTCATGCAATTGGTGGAAACATTGTGCCCCAAGAAGTGGAGGTTGTTGTGGATGGGGCGTGCCGGATGAAATTCCACCGGTAGATTAGTCTGTCAAGATGGAGCATTTTGATGCAAGAGGAGGCCAGATTCAGCAATTGATGGGAGAAAATCAACGCTTGAAGGAAGAGAATCAACGGCTGAAAGAGGACATGCGGAGAGCTAGCAACAAGATCTCATCCAAGCAATGACGTATCATGGAGCTTGAGGGGGCCATGGCAAAGGGGAAGGGGGCTTCTACATCTCAAACTCGACCTAGTACATCGACTAGTCCAAACGGATTGGTCATAGGAAGTGTGCTTGACTCCTTGGCATTCGATAATGCAGATTTCAACGAAGTATTAGACTCGACTGCAACACCCCTTGAAGTTGATTTGGTAGATGTTCGACCAGATAATGAGGTATTAGGCTCGCCTCCAACACCCCTTGAAGTTGATTTGGTAGATGTTCGACGAGATAATGAGGTCTTGAAGAGTCGAATGAATCAGATGGCTGAGCAATACTATCAGTGGAAGTTGACATGCATTTTATCCGTCGCTAAGGGTGACCAAATAGCTGAGGAGTTGAGGAAGATCGATAAGACATGGAAGGATCATATTCAAGAGCGGGTATTTGGTTTGACATCATGGGCGATTGTAGACGAGATGTTTCCGGAGGAATTGCCAAAGAAACCGGATGGAACAATTGACAAGGCCCAGTGCGAGTGGGATTTTGAAAACACGATGGACATCAAGAAGCAGCCAAATTGTGGTTAGCACCCACAACGTTCGTGACGGATGGTGAAAATTGTGCTACGTGTTGCAACCCCTTGGGACCTGAAGGAGGATTTTGCGTAGGCACTTCCGCCACGTGTTTCATTCGATTTGCCTGATTGGCTTCATGGTTGTTCGACGACAATGTCCGCTATGTAAATCTCCCTTCCACAAGCGCTTGTACAACCATTTTGGATTAGAGAATTACATGCCACCGCATTGGGAGTATAATGAAACCAATGCTCCTAAACACAAAGGGAAATGGGGAAAAGACTTGGTATGGAGTTGGAAATTATCTGGCACTTCTATAGAGAAGCAGTTGGCTGCCCTGGAATTTGGCTGGAAAAGGGATCCGGAGGCAATTACGAGGGCGTGCCATCATTTGATTCCATCAAATGTCTCAAATTCCAATGGCAAGCGAAACTTCTTCTACCAGGTTTACAGCGGGTATTGGAACGAAGCGCACAAGGAGTTTCGATTTGGGATTTATCCAAAAGGGCTAAAATAGAAGTCCGATGGAATGATGTATACGTCAGAAGAGCGTTCCGACCGCGATTACGAGATGAATTGGGCAACAGATGAATCCAACTGGACAGAGCTTTTACACTATCGAAGCATTGATTTTCTTATGGAACAACATAGTCCCCAAACCGGACGCATGCTTTGAGCCATGCAACAATCGCAATTCGTGAGGGATACTCTTGAAGAAGACAGGCCCGCAAGGAGCACTCGATGAGCAATTCGTAGACTTTGAATGGGCGGGGGTGAAGATTTGCCGGAGGGTACGAATGATGCCGAGGCCGGCCCAAGCGGTACAGCAATGGACGAGAACTAATTGTAGATTTTCGTAGTTGTATCGCAACCAAGATATACTTCTCTTTTTCTATATCGTTAAACACTACTGAAATACATATGCTTTTTTTTTGCAAACTTGTTGGCACACTTTGTGCATGTGTTTATAATCATATGATCATGTGAATCCTAATTATCATGGTGTCATTCTATGGCTAGCTTGATAAATAGTTAAGTGTGAGAAAAAATTATTTTAAATCTTGTAACAACTAAAAAATATCTTATGAACATGATAGGACAATAAAAAAATAAACATACCGGTAGCGGATGTCAATCCAAAGTGAGGGGAGAGAGAGGGGAAGTGATGGGGTGAAGGGGGGGTGAGGATGAGGGGGCGGGTGAGGGGGGAGTACAAGAAAAGAAAGGGAGGAGTGGGGAGAGAAGGGGAGGAAAGAGGAGAGAAGGGGAGGAAGTGGAAGAGGAGTGGAATGATGGTCAATCCAATCATTGGAAATCCAAACGATCCCCCACTATATCCGGCATACTCCAAATCCCGGCTTTAATGAGGAAATGTTTGGAATTGCTTATCCCATTAATGATGCTTGTTTGCAAAACATAAGATTGATGAGAGAGATGGCAAAAACCTTTGCAAAAATTTTCAAAAAACTACGTGGGGTGGGTGAGAGGGGGAGGGGCTGGTTACGGGGGGGAGGGGCGGGTAACATGGGGGGTAGGGCGGGTACCGGGGGGAGGTAGGGCGGGTAACAGGGGGAGTAGGGCGGGTAACGGAGGGGAGAGTAGGGCGGGTGGGGGGGGGGTAGGGCGGGTAACAGGGGGGTAGAGCAAAGGAGGTAAGGTGGAGTGAGGGCAGTGAGTGTGAGAACGTGAGGGGGGTGAGCGGGGTGAGGATGAGGGTGGGATGAGCGGGGGATGAGTGTGGGATGAGCGGGGGTGAGGGGAGGTGAGGGGTGAGAGAGAGGGGTGAGGGTAAGAGGTGAGGGTGAGAGGGGGAGGAGTGAGGATGGGGGAGGTGAAGGTGGAGAGGGTAGGGGCGGGTACCGGGAGAATAGGGTGGAGGGGGGGAGAGGTAGGGCGGGCACAGGGGGTGAGGCGGGCACCGGGGAGTAGGGCGGGTAACGGAGGGGGAGGTAGGGCAAATACCGGGCGGGGTGAGTGCGGGTACCGTGGGGGGTAGGGTGGGTAGGGGGGTAGGGCGGGTACCGTGGGGGTAGGGCGGGGCGGGGGGGGGTAGGGGCGGGTACTGGGGGGTAGGGCGGGTACCGGGGTAGGGTGGGTACAGGGGGTAGGGCGGGTACCGGGAGGTAGGGCGGGTACCGGAGAGTAGGGCGGAGGAGGTTAGGTGGAGTGAGAGGAGTGAGGATGAGGGTGTGAGGCGGGTGAGGGGGGTAAGGATGAAGGTGGGGTGAAGGGGGGGGTGATGATGAGAAGGGGGGGGAGGGTGGGGAGGTGATGATGAGGGGGCGGGTGAGGGGGAGTATAAGAAAAGAAAGGGAGGAGTGGGGAGAGAAGGGGAGGAAGTGGAAGACGAGTGGAATGATGGTCAATCCAATCATTGGAAATCCAAACATTCCCCCACTATATCCGGGATACTCCAAATCCCGGCTTTAATGAGGGAATGTTTGGACTTCATTGCCTTAAAAATACCCGGTACGTGGAAGAAGGAGCCAAGCGGGGATCCAAGAAAAGAGAAATTAAAGTTTTCATACTTCCCCCTCTTATTCAAATTTGCCCCACTACAAACCAATTCCCCCTTTTATTTCAAAGTCTAGCTACCACATCCCCAAAAAAATGATCTTCTTAAAATGTGTGCTATTTCTCTCCAATCCCACCTTCTATTATATTTATTTCATTCTTCTTCCCAATACTATAGTACAAATAAATTTATCATTCTAATGGTTTAACCATATATTTGATTTTACGCTTACTATTTATATTAAGACTAAAGGATATAATGGTGGGTAGCATTATGTTTATTTCATTCTTCTTCCCAATACTATATTACAAATAAATTTATCATTCTAATGGTTTAACCATATATTTGATTTTACGCTTACTATTTATATTAAGACTGAAGGATATAATGGTGGGTAGTATTATGTTTATTTATTCTTCTTCCCAATACTATATTACAAATAAATCTATCATTCTAATGGTTTAACCATATATTTGATTTTAGGATCAGAATTTATATTAAGACTAGAGAATATACTCGTGGCTAGTGTTATGTTTATTTCATTCCTCTTCAAATAACATTTTATTTAAAAAAGTTTTCAAAAATTTAACAAAATTTAAAAAGCGCAATAACCCTCTTTTCCCCTTCTTACCCCCTCTCCTGTCATCTCCCTCACCCTTATCCCTCACCCTACCCCCCTTCCTTATCCATCCCTCTACCACCCCCTTATCCCTCCCTCTACCCCCCTTATCCCTCCCTCTACCCTCCCCTTATTCCTCCCTCTACTCCCCGCTTATCCCTCCCTCTACCTCTCCTTATACCTATCTCTACCCCCCCTTTCCCATCCCTCCCTTCCCCCGCCCCCCCTTCCCCCACACCCCCCTTCCCCTGCCCCCCCCTTCTCCTGCTCCCCCCCCTTCCCCCCTTCTTCCTAAACCCCTCCCCCTTCCCTAAACCCCCCCCTCTCCCCCCCGCCGCCCCCTCTTCCCCCCCTCCCCCTTTCCCTTTCCTCCTCCCCTCCCCCCCCCCCCCCCCCCTTTCCTCCCCCCTCTCTCTCCTTCCCCCCCCCCCTTTCTCCGCCTCCGCCCCCCTTCCATAAAAATCTTCATCTTCCCATCCATGTACCATAGGGGGTCCAACCACTATATAAGGGGCGAACTTCTCATTTGTAACCCGCCCCTCCTAGCTCCCAAGATTCACTTCTCTTCGTGAGGGTTGGATTGGGGATTGGGGAAGGGCGTTTGAGCACATTGGGAGGAGGTTTTCGAATTTTTTTTTCTACACGATGGCGACCAGCACTAGCTAACAACGGAGCTAATGTCAAAATTGGTTCACGCAAGAGAATAGAGCAAAGATTTATTACAAGGGTTTACATGATATACCAAATTGGCCACTAGAGCCCTCATTATTTAAGCTTGAATGCGATGGGAAGCCAACGGAGGACAACAAGAGAGTGGAATTTGTGGTATGAATTTCATGATGATGGAAACATTACTTGTGTTTTTTGCAACACAACATTCACCTACAAACGAATTTGAGCATTCATGCACCTAGGCTACATGCCGAAATCAGAGAAGAGTGTGTTCCCTTGTACTGCATCGTGTTCGCAGCAGGTTTGCAAATTGTGGGGGCATAGTTCCCGCCAGAATGAGTGTTGAAGACATGTACGGTGCAGATTCTACTACAGATGGTCTCTCCAAGGGAATTCCTAGTGGTTCTTTATGCCATGTAGGAGTCTTTGAACACCGCAAAGAGAAGAGAATCGGATGAAAAGTAGGTAGATTGTTTCTATAACGCAAGTATCCCATTCAACGTGGCCAAGAACCCAATTTTTATTGAAGCGGTTTTAGCTACTTCCAAGGAGAGGTTTGATTATGTTCCTCCATCTTATCACCAATTCAGGACTACTCTCATAGAACCCAGCAGATTGCGAGTCGAGAAGGACATTGAGTCAAGTATTGGATTTGCAAAATCCGTGTATGGGGTGTCCATATGCACCGATAGTTGGGACGATGTTAATCGTAGGCCCCTCATGAATGTGATGATGACGTGCCCACCTGGAGATGTATTTCTAGGAAGCAATGACACCATTGGGCAAACAAAATCTGCGACGTATATAGCAGACAAACTCAAAGTACTCATTGAGAAGGTGGGACCTAAGAATGTGATTGCAGTGTGCACGGATAACGTTGCAAACATGCTTGCAGCAATGAAATGTATCATCGAGGGGTATCCATGGATTTTTTCGCAAGGATGCATGGCTCATGCTTTGGATCTCCTATTGGAAGATTGCGCAAAAATCGACATCTTCAAAGACCTTATCGAGAGGGCAAGGAAGTTGTGTCAATATATTAGGAACCATTATGCAACAATGACAACATTTCGTGAATTGAGTCCTAAACTCTCAATCCTGGTGCCGGGTGAGACGTACTTTGCATGCAATATATTGATAATGGACTGACTCGTCAAACTCAAGTCTGTCCAAGAGGCACTGAAAGACCATCCCCGAGTTCAGAACTATACCAATACATTGAGGGACAGAATGGGAGGGGAGCGGGCAGCCACTGCTATGCGCAATATCGTGCGCACCATTGAGGATGGGGCCTTCTGGTTGCGGTGCAAAAATTTCATTTACATGACGCAGGAGGTTTTGAAAGCATTACGCGTGTTTGATGGCCGAGAACCCGAAATGGGTAAGGCATGGCCCATACTACATGGATTGCATCAACATGTGACCTTATTCAGGGATCCACCATTTAGCGTCCGATTAGATATTGCAACAATATTGGAGGATTCGTTCAAAGCGAGGAGGGCCATGTGTTTTACGGATCTTCACTATGCAGCTGCCCTCTTGAATCCATATCTCAAGGAGAATGCAGCGCTAAAGCAAGATGGCGTAGCCCTCCGTGCGCCATATTGTGTAATTCAAAAATTAAAAGACGTGGTGGGTGTGAAGTATGAAGACGTCATATCCGAATTACAAGAGTATGACGAAGGTACATGGCCATATAGTCCGGACATTGCCTTCAACATCCGTGCAATGAACATGCTCCTCCATCAATGGTGGTATAGGATTGGAGATCAGTACCTTTCCAAAATAGCGGTACGCATATTGTCTCTCACATGTTCAGTTAGTTTCTGTGAGCGTAATTGGAGTGCTTACTCATTTGTGCACAATAAGAGCCGAAATCGGTTAGCCCCAGAAAAGGCAGAGACATTGGTCTATATCTATACCAATGGCCGTGTATTACAAAAAAGACCAGGGCCCGAACCACTTCGCTGGTATGAAGAGAATGTCAACTCAGAGGATTCAGACCTAGATGCCCTTGGCCCAGTTCCGGTAGATGAGCCCAACCGAGAGTTCATAGAAGAGGAGGACGATAGTGACATGGAAGCCAATTGGGAAGGGAGAGAGTACCGACGAAATCTAGATCTCTTGGCTGAAGGTGCGGACCTTCTAGGGGAGAGTAGGGAATATTACGGTGAAGACGATGCTATGGACGATGACCAAGAGCCAATCCGTTGGGGTGCTGGAGCATGGAGTACAAGTCCTACTCGTCGTACTCCATTGCCAGACAATCGCCCCGATGTCGGCATCAATCAAGCCCGGATTACAGTATTGAATTTGGAATACAAAGATTCAGATCATGGGCTAGATTGTGAAGCAAATTAAACCATACCCGCTCATGATGTTAACTACAACCACCCCTCTTTCGGAAACAATGAGGACAATGAGCAAAACGAGGGAGAAGATGGCACAATTGGTACTATTGGAACTCCCAACACCTATACAACAATTGTGGATCGTTTTGAAGATATGGCCCTGCGAGAAGTGGGAAATAGCCCAAATGCATCAAGATTGGGAGGGATTGGGAGAACTGTTACACCCATTGCTGCGCCCTAATGTATTGATCCGAATCTCAGTAGCATTCACGATGCATTCGAATTCACCGATGATGTTGACCCAATACACGCGGATATTCCGGTCTCCAGAACAGTCTCTGGGCTAAATATATTTACACCAAATACCAGTGGAGGAGCAACAAATGCTAGCGCAAGAGCTTCCCAATCTCATGGGTCCCGTGGGAGGCCTCCTATTATCCCTAGGCCCGGTATCCATCATCCAATGGGACAATACCACCAAGCACGTGGAAGAAACGGAGCTAGAGGACGTGGGGGAACTAACACTCCTAGCGGAAACATAGACCGCGGAGGGTTTGGAGGCTCAACATCCACTACAAAACGGATACGGCCTAGAGGCATTGCAGACACTCTGGATGGAGGGGGACAAAATGTTGGCGATGTCTTGTCTTCCAGGCCAAGCAGACGTTCTTCATTAGGAATAGGGGGGAGGAACCCAAACACGGTAATTGAACCATTCATGGACACATATGTTCGTGGTCGCACTTCATCAACACCAGCTTTTGTTGTTCCTAGAGGACCGCCGGTGAATTCGGATGGGGAGTGTCCCAGAGCAAAGAGACACAAGGTTATTAGACTTGAGGAAAACCTATACGGCGAAAAAATAGCCCTTCTCCGCAATGAGTCTACTTGTTCTTCAAGTGGTAGCGACGACAACGATGATATTGAACGTGGCAACAACGTTGACGACGAGGACGATGATGGTGACCCACAGTGCACTGAGGCGCCAGATGATGATGACGTTGTTATCCAAGACGTGATCCGAGATCCTAACATGGAGGGTACATCCATTGAAAGGGTGCGGCGATCAAATCGTTTTAATAAGTAGAACGGACTTATATTATCTATTTGGGTATTTTAGAACTTCTCATCATTATTGTAGTCCTTTATTAGACACTATTATTAGTCTATTATAGTGCATAAGTTTATTGAAAAAGAAAAAGAAAATAGAGAAGTTCAGATTATGTGTTGTGGGAATATATAGAAATTTCCTTATATCTACGTTGTATCGTTATTCACTATGAATTATATTATATCATATTATTATTCATGATTTCTACTTTTTACTACATTGCATTCGCCTTATGTATGAAAAATAAGGCAATTTCTCTTATTCGATGCATGTGTACTTCGTCATATGACATATTTACTTGCATTGTTATGATTTGAGTGCACATATTTACTTATTACCACCCCTCCTCACTCTTCCAACCGCTCATATGCATACCTTACAAAATACCACTCAACCTATGCATGAATTAGTTTGTAAATACTACAATATTTCCATTTAAAGAAATTTTCAAAAAAAACAAAAAACTTTTCCAAAAAATTTAAAAAATTAATAAACGAAAACGCAGCAACCACCCTTACTCCTTCCCCTAAACCTCCCCTTACTCCCTCCCAACCCCCCCTCCCCCGCCCTACCCCCCCTACCGCCGCCCTACCCCCCCTCCCCCGCCCTGCCCCCTACTCCCCGCCCCCCTCTCTCCCGCCCTGCCCCCCCCTCCCCCGTCCTACCCCCCTCTTTCCCACCCTACACCCCCTACCGCCGCCCTACTCCCCTTCCTCCTCTCCCCCCCCCTCCTCCCCCCTCCCCGCCCGCCCCTACCCGCCTCCTCCCCCCCCCCCGTCCCTCATCTTGCCCCCCTCCCCACCCTACCCTCCCCGCCCCACCCCTACCCTCCCCCCCCCCCCCCCCCCCCGCCCCACCTCCACCCCCACCTCACCTCTCTCTCCCCCCCCCCCCCCCCCCCCCCCCCCCCCCCTCCCACCCTCTCCCCCCCCCCCCTCCTTGCCTTGCCCCCCCTCCTTGCCCCCCCTTCTTCCCCGCCTAGCCCCTCTCCCCCCCCCTCCCTTCCCCCCCGCCCCTCCACGCCCGCCCCCTCCTCCACGCTACCCTCCCCCCTCCACCGCCCCGCCCCTCCCCGCCTTGCCCCCCTCCCCGCCTAGTCCCCCCCTTCCTCCGCCCGCGCCCCCCCCTCCTCCTCGCCGCCCGCTCACCCGCCCCGCCACCAAAGTTCACCCGCCCCCTCTAAAGTTTACGCGTCCCCTAAGAAGTTCACACGCCCTAACAAAAGTTCACCCGCCATGGCACAATTTCACCCGCCCCCACGCAACAATGGACTTACACGTCACATCCTACGTGGCTTTTTACTGCAAAGTTTCTTATCCATGAAAAAATTACTCGCCTTCTACTTTCAAGGTGGGCGGCCACGCCCGTCCGTCCGAGACAACTTGTACGTCCGTTTTGTCCGCCCGATTGCCTCAACACGCCCGATATGACAACCTTGCTCTAGCGTCGTCCCGTAGACTGGTGGTCGGCCTCACGGAACTGAATTTGTCTGCGTGCAGATAGCAGAGTCACTAGTAGAAGCAGAGGTTCCTTTTGGTTGGATCTACTCTTTGTGTGCATGGCTGATCAAGCATGTCACTCTCAACGGAGCAAGCCTCTACGACCACGACCAACGCGCCATCTTCAATGCTGCTTGCAAGGTTTTCGGTCGCCCACCACGAGTTGGTCTTTGCCAGTACGAGAGCAAACGTCAAAGGCGTCTTGGGGATTCACCACCAAAGAAGGAGTACTTTCTTACACCGGAGTCGATCAACTTTGTTGCCACAACTTATTGTTGTCCAAAGAATTGTGTGCAGCCCTATCCTTGATGCAAAATTAAAGATCTGAGGTTCCAGTTTTATGTTCGCGGCGATGTTTACTTCAGAAAACATTGTCTCCTTAGTGTCCATGGTCAAGTCCACGAAGCGGCGGAGAGAAATGACATGATCATGTTGAAGGGTATTGAGGTGTGTTGCATGGCATGGTACTTGATTATGGATGTGTCACGTGCCACATTTTTTCGATGGAGGTATGCCTATCAAGACGGAAAACAAGTAGAGGACCATGGAAACTGTAGTTCAAAGAAACCTCATATCCGGACATTGCAAGCCACAGCATCCCTTCAAGTCATTGTAGAAAATGCTGCTGATCTCACGCCTCGTTGAACAAAGACTATTGATACAGGCAAGAAGGTAGTGTCCAAATGCTTGCCCTCTTCCTACCGTTGGAGAGAAAATTTACCAGAGGTGAATGCAATTAATGCCGTTGACGGTCTTCCTCTTATATTAAATTTAGCTCTAAGTAGGATCTGGCAAGACTCATTCCAAGAGTACTATTCCAAGCAAAAGGGTGACACATTTGCGCGTTGTGGTGAATGTGACAAAATCAAACAACTTCGAGCCTCCAGTACTCGAGGCAGTCGTGCATGGGCTCTTCATTATGCCAAATTCAAACGTCATAATACTTCTCAAATGGCGCATAGGTTGCTCTATTATAGCAACCATTCAGAGTCTGAGGCACGGCCCAAATCGTCTTTGTGCATTATTCATGACAAAATGGATCATTCCAAGACAACCTCTCCGCAATTCTCACACAAGAGTAAATAAACCGATTCCTTCATGAAATTGCCGGTTTCCATCACAGGCATGATTGCTCATGGACACAGAGATGTACGTTATGCACATTACGGCCTCGATATATATCCGACGGATTCAAATCATACTATGGGTTCATTTGCTCAACTGCTAAGAGATTTGGAATCTCCTCCGAAGTGCTCTTCCAGGCTATTGTTTGCGGGTGGTAGAAGTAGCCCTCTCTCTGAGGCTCTTTTGGATGGGTCGGACATGTACTTGGATTCGCTTGGTCTTCTCCCGGAGGCACCAATCCCGGGAAAGACTCTTTCCTCCGGTGCTACACATGCAGCTTGATAATGCTTGCGGGGATAATAAGAATCGATTTGTTTTCGCATTCTTTTCACTGCTCGTTTACAAGGACGTCTTTAGAGAAATTTACTTAAACTTCCTTATCGTGGGTCACACTCATGAAGCTATTGATGCTCTTTTTGGGCGATGGAGTAGTAAGCTCAAGACCAACAACTACCCTATTGTTTCCCTTCTCATGAGATCCTTCATGGACACAGAGGATAAGCCGGTTATTCCTCACTTAATTGAGGAAGTTCCGGATTTCAAGACGTTCATCAAAGGTTACCTTTGTTATGGCGACAAGGCGTTATCTGGGCATACTAGTCCCCAACAATTTAGGTTTTTTAAAGATGCTTCGGGCTGGCCTTTGATGGAGTACAAAATTCTGTGTACCGATAGCGAGTGGCTTCCTCAAGATAGTGCAGGGGTTAGGTTGTCTAAAGTTATGCCAAATGGTCAACCTCAGGTTTGTCTTGGAGATCCAACATTACTAGTTCTAAATGAAATGAAGAATATAGAAGACATTTGAAAGGGAATTAGTGGTTTTGTGAGCTTGTGGGAGTCTTTGGCGGATGCTGATCCAACAGGCGACTATCGTAGACATCATGAACGAGGATTGCTATGGTGCGTGCAGTGAGCAGATTTCCATGAGCGGTAAGCAGACTTTTATGAGCGGTGGGCAGATTTTTCTGAGCGATTTTCCATTTTTAGAGGGAAGTTTTGACTCAGTTTGGGCCAAATTATTTGGACCACTTATGAGGGTCTTTCAATTTACTTAGAATAAATTAGACGTTGCTCCAATTTGGATTATGCAACGATTTGAT
Source organism: Bryum argenteum (assembly GCA_037043015.1). NCBI lineage: Eukaryota > Viridiplantae > Streptophyta > Bryopsida > Bryales > Bryaceae > Bryum > Bryum argenteum. The sequence goes on along the minus strand of CM073321.1, from coordinate 30,730,852 downwards.
GACAAAGAGTTTTGGAGAAGGAGTGTGTATAACCGTGCTATAGCCTTTAGGGTGCCTCTGGCCGTGAAATATTACGGTTTTAAGTTGGAACATCTCTTACTATGTTTTCTCAAAATTAGGGCTGACGTCATATATATATTGTAATTAAGAAATTCAGGGCTGACGTCATTAATGTATAATATAATTTACGTAAAGGTGGGTCCTTAGAATCGCGACCTTAGTGTTCTGACTTGGGGCCTTGCATAAGTCCTGGATTTGCATGATTCGGTCTCGCCCCTCTAGTTCATTAACGACGTCCACCCTCAACACCTTGAGAGCACCAACTACTTGGGTTTGACAATCTTCTGAAAGCTGCAAGAAAAGGAGAAGCGACGTTCCATAAGAAGCCAGACATTCCAAAGGTCTAAATTCAATTGCCGACATTTACCTGTGCCCAGAAAGTAGCTTTGTTCAAGAAGGAATCCAATTGCTCATCGGAGAACTTCTGATTTGGGAATTTCAATTCCTCCCTAGATTTCGGGTTCCAGTTCCATATGTCCAACCAGGAGAGCTTGGAGTTGATGCCCATTGCAGAGGTTGCAAATCGTACAACTTCCCAATGAGCATCTCCGGGGGATGGAAGGTCTCGTAATGCTCCTTCACCTTGTCGATGAACTTACCTTCGTACTTCTCATCACAAATTGGAAGAAGCTTCTTCAGCTCCCGTTCTAAAGAACCTCTCTTGGCTGTTAGATGCTTGTGGATGTATTCGTTAATCCCGTGCCCAGTCCATTCGTCCCTATTTGGAAACATCTTCTCCAAATTCTTTGCTGCAGTATCAGCAGCCTTTGATATCTCACTCTGCATTTCACAAGAAAAGTTTATTAGTGGCGGTACAAAAGAGTATGCTGGCAGGGACTCACATGTGATAACTAACCTGGTAGAGGAAGTTTGTAAGCCCAGGAATCGTAAGCAAAAACCAAGTCCAAACACTTTTGGTCTCTGCTTTGTTATAATCAGCCTCTGACACCAAGCCCTTGAAATATTCAAGAGGCTTTTTTCCAACTGCATACAGCCGATATAACTTATTCACAAAATTCTCCTTCACATGGTTGTTTTGATTGCGCCCGAAAAATCCATCAACAACAAGCAATAAATGAGAAAAAGGATTGAGTTAAATTTCAAATTGAAATGGTTGAAAGGATTATGAAAGTAGAAACTTACTCATTTATGTCATACAACATCGAAAGCGTGTCCATAACTCTACCCCTGACGTCCAGAATGATGCAATCAATGGAGAAATGCCACTCAATGTCATGAGCGTGCTTTCTATTGACGATTGGTAGCCAAGCCTGCAACCGGTGATTACCATCCCAAACATTAAACATTTTGTTCGAGAACTGTTGCAAAATTGGATCATCTTTCAATTTCTCTCCAAACTCGACGTTAACAGCATGCCAGTTGTCGCTCCACGACAGCATGTCCTCCTCAGTCACGTGATGCGACTTGGAGTTGACGTCTTCTAATTCAATGTAGAAGACAGCCGTGCCCTCAATGTATCCTCCATTAACAAATTGACTTTGAAGAAGTTCGATATCATTCTTCATTGCTGGTCTTACAACTGTCAGTCCCTTCAGCCTGCAAAGAGGAATGTTCAGACGTGACTTTTGTTTGGGCTTCACCCGAAGCGCGTCTATACGGAATCCAGTGTGAACAGCCCCTGGCTTACAAGACTGTTTAATCTCTCCTCGACCTCAGCCTCTATCAAGGGAATGCTATCGTTATCCACCAAACTCTCCTCAGCTGGTTGGGGTCCTTCATCGGGATGTCCACCCTCAACCACTATCTGTTCAAAAGAGCGCGACTCCTCAGCAGGCCATCCGTGTTCAACGACGCTCTCCTTAGCTGGACCTTTGCCCTTAACCAGCCTCGAGGTCAATGACATCTTCGCCAGTCGATCAGCATCATCCACGTCATTTGTATGCGTTGATCGAGTTGCAAGTCAATTCTCAGGTGCCGGTGTGGCGACGGTTGTGTTCGTCAAAGCCGACTCCCCTTCCAACTGACTAAGCTCATTTGTTTGAACACAGAAACGGAAGAATAGTCAAGAAAACTTATACAAGAAATGAGTTACAAATCTCATCCTATATTGTCTGCCTTCATTTGATAGAGCTTATTCGAGGGAGGGCAAATAATGGGAGCTGCTTTATAAGGTGATTAATAGCTCTTGGGCGCAATCTCGAAGTTGGGGTTGGATGTTGTCGCCTCGGCACGCTGTGTCCCAAAGTGCCCTTCGCTTTGTCTCGACGCGTCCTTTGCTGCCTTCGACGACTGGTAGGAGCAAGGTAAAGCCCCGGCGTGGTAACACCCCTGCGGGTCACGGGACCTCATCGGGCGCCCGACCCCACCACGCCAGCCGCGTCGGGGAGTAAAGATGCGGCGCTACAGTCCGAGTAGGTGAGCGCGCCATGGCCCAATCGGACACCCGACCCCCATCTACATGGCCGATTATGGCTAAGAGGGGCGACCGCGTCCCCGAGGGGCGAACCCAGGCATCTGACGTCAAGGCGCGGCAGTGGGGCGAATGCGGGTCCCAAGACCCCATCGGCCACTCGACCCCCACCGGACTGCAACGCAGACCTCACTCACCTCAAGCTGCGCCCACGGGCTGGGTTGCGGCAAGTAAGGGTCATCGGACACCAGCAAGCGCCAGACCCCTTCCCAGATTGCAAATTCACCTGGAAAAACTTCAAATTATTTTTAGAATCGCAACGAATCGAATAGAAATATCCTATCGGGTACCTGATGGGAGATACGGATCAATAGTTTTCCATTTTATTTTGTCATTTATAAATACAAGCACATTCAACAAAGGTTTTTGTTATCATATTTGAGGATTTAGCAAAAGTATTAGGCAAACTTACCTCATTTGCATTGATGATCTTTTCTTGGCCATGAAGAAAAAATCAATCGAAAGTCCCCACTGGTTACCCGATAAGGTCAGAGTTGCCGAATAGTAGGCATGACAAGCGCGGCAGAATATCATCGAGGAGATGCAAGATTCTTCTTCTTGCCCCCGTTGGGTACCGGATGGGGTCTTAGGTGCCATTGGGTGTCGTAACGGGCGCTGCTTCGGTGCCGCTGCTTCAGTGCGCAAAACATCCATTTTATCCCATCGGGTACCCGATGCAGTGTTTAGGGCTCATCTGGGAGGCCTTGGTTACCATGTCAAAGTGGCAGAGAATTGGCTTCAATCGATTTAACTCACTATTTTGTGATGCGGTTTATGTGATGCGGCCCAAGTAAGTGACAGAGGCTACCCGCCTGTACTATGGTCCGGCACCGGATGGGGTAAGGGCCGTAAATCCAATGTAACCACGCTGTAGCATATGTCGAGCCCATTTCAAAACGGTAAAGTACGTCGTGATCGGACTTAAAACGGAGGAGTTATAGACGGATGAAGTTTGGATTCTTGAACTTCATCCGCAGATGGCTCATCCGTCGTACGTCCAAATCACAAACCTGAGGTGGTTTCGGAATCCTTGCGCTATACCCTACAGCGTGGTTGAGATTTTTTTGCGTAATCAAGAGATCCTCTATGCGTCCACATGTGCAACTCCAAAGAAACGACTTTTGAATGAGGTGGAATTTGTTAACGAGGGTCCGTCCACGGTGTTGCCCGGGACCTGTGGATTCCGGAATGGTTTGATTCGCCGCGATTGGACACCCTATGGATGCGATATTGACAAATGAAGTTTTTGACAAACCATGGGGTTTTTAAGGTTCAGAGCTTAGGGTCACACTATCACACTTGTAGTGCACGAAGCTACACCGGTGTTTTTAGAGAGGGTTGCACCGGTGTTACAGGGATCATGGTCACAACAACACACCAATAGTGGACAGTGCTACAGCGGTTTTACAGGGCGAGTCACACTGTCAACACGCCAAGGTGATGACAATTGCCATTTGCGACATGCAATTTGAGACTAAGGACGCACAATCACACCTTTGGAGGATGCTTAACGAAGTTATGGCGCGTCATGGTGTCGTCAACGTCAATTTCAAAGGTTTCATGGCTGACAGCGCTAAAGCCAACTGGAACGTTGTTCGAGAGATTTACGGGGCGAAAGACAAGACTGTGCCCATGAAAGAGAAGGAGAGATCGTGTCTACTCCACTAGACAAAATGCATGCACAGAGTAACAAACTTATACGTAACCCCGGTGCTCCGCGATGAGCATAAGCGAATCTGTACACAATATAAGGATGCAATTAATATGGACGAGGCCGAGACACGCTACCTTGCAGTTCGGTCGTGGTGGGTGTCAAGTGAAGCTGTTACAGATTCAAATTTGCCAGCCATGGAGTCCTGGCTGGCGCGGTGGCATTTTCGTCATAAGCAATGGGGAGGCTTCATGGATCTTGTAAGCGTGCTTTAACTTTTGTTTCCGTGATATGCTTAAATATTTCTCTCGACGTGATATGCATCCCAATCCCAACACAACGAGATAAGTACATGGCGGTGGGCAACGGCAAATCCTGCAAGCGTTTCGTCACTCGTAAGAACTCGGAGAAGCAGCTCGTAAGGTGGAAGTCGGCACCGCTTCTACACGCAGAGATGGCCCGGATCACCCTTATTCCTAGCCCAGGTATCGGGTCAGAGGGAGCGGAGTACAAGCTTATGATAGGATCATTCCCTAGCTGCACTTGTATTGATTTCATAGATATGGCATTGCACCACAAAGGGCGTGAAGGATGGTATAACAGCAAGCACCTATGCTACATTTTCCGCATGGTTTGTCGATTCCGACTCCAACACGACCACCTTGTGACCGCCCCCACCTTAAGCTTCAACGAGATAAAGCGCGTACTGCTTGCAGGGATTTTGGATAGGATCCCGGTACAAAATTAGTAGTTCTTGTTCACGAAGGTCCACGTCACAACCTTCGGTGTCTAGACTACCAAAGTGGTCTAACCAACATCCCACTTTTTAAAAAAAATGTTGTGACTTCAGATTTCCTTAATCATGAACATAGCTCACAAACATTTTGGATGCACCACCTTATCTTGAGTTCTGCTTCCTTGTTCAACTTCAACCCTCGCTCACTCTCACTCTGTTCACCTCGCTCACTCACTCACTGTTCACCTCGCCACACTCACTGTTCACCTCGCTCACTCTCACTGTTCACCTCGCCACACTCACTGTTCACCCTCGCCACTCTCACTGTTCACCTCGCCACACTCACTGTTCACCTCGCTCACTCTCACTGCTCACCCTCGCCACACTCACTCTGTTCACCTCGCCACTCACTCACTGTTCACCTCGCTCACACTCACTGCTTCACCTCGCCACTCTCACTGTTCACCTCGCTCACACTCACTCTGCTCACCTCGCTCACTCTCACTCGATCACCCTCGCTCACACTCACTCGATCACCTCGCTCACTCTCACTGTTCACCTTGCTCACTCTCACTCTGTTCACCCTTGCTCACACTCACTTCAATCACCTTGCTCACTCACTGCTCACCCTCGCTCACACTCACTCTGTTCACCCTCGCTCCCTCTCACTCTGTTCACCCTTGCTCACACTCACTTCAATGACCCTCGCTCACACTCACTCTGTTCACCCTCGCTCACTCTCACTCTGTTCACCCTCGCTCACACTCACTCTGTTCACCCTCGCTCACTCTCACTCTGTTCACCCTTGCTCACTCTCACTCTGTTCACCCTTGCTCACACTCACTTCAATCACCCTTGCTCACTCTCACTCTGTTCACCCTCGCTCACTCTCACTCTGTTCACCCTTGCTCACTCTCACTCTGTTCACCCTTGCTCACAATCACTTCAATCACCCTCGCTCACTCTCACTCTGTTCACCCTTGCTCACTCTCTCACTCTCACTCTGTTCACCCTCGCTCACTCTCACCCTCATTCTGTTCAACTTCTACCCTCGCTCTAACGACCAACGTCACCGTCAGAAGCATGACCTCGTCACGGGTATCTTACCCCTCGCACACCCTCCTTGCATGCTACGGCGCACCATCTCTAACACGGCGGGCGCGCCCGTGTATGGAACGCGCCCCCGCCTGTACAATGCACTAGCCCCCGCGTGAAGTGAGGACAATCCATACCATTCCAGTTCATCGACGACCACTTCTACAGCCACAAACGATAACTTCTTCACACGGTCATGGGTTTATGCAATGAACCCCCGACCCTATGGCCGTCGCCTTCTATATTGATGATTTTGATGTAATCTGCTTAATTTCCACTCAAAAACCTGATCATTGCTCTTGAAAATCTGCCCATTGCTCGTGAAAATCTGCTCACCGCTCACCACTCACTGCTCACCGCATGCACCGACACCACCTTGCATCATGAACAATTCATTTACTATTGGAAAGCAGTTCGTGAGGCTTTAGATTTACCTGTCCCTGCTCCATGAATGTTTAGGGATGGATTTTGGCCTACTTCTAGGTACTCTCCAAGTGAAGAGGATCGATTTGAAGATAACGGAGAATTGCGCGAGGAATTTGCTGTTGATCCTCCGTTTGTAGGGCAAATACAAGATCGTCCACAAGCATCATTCAGAATTGGACGAGATGTTTATGAGGGATACCTACTTGTGCTACGTCCGGCTGATAGAGATCTCAAGAAATTTTGGATAGCTTGTGCGTTGAGCAACCCAAATTCTAGTGTAGAGCATCCTCAAGAAATCCACATTGAGTATTGGAAGCCAGTATCTTCTAAACATGTCAATCTTGACACTTACAAAGGGTGGGATACAAGAAGAGGTAACTCTTGGTGTAAAGATATGGATTATGATCCAACTTGGGTGGTTACAACATCAATCATGGGAGCTTGGAAGCCAAGATTTTGTCTTGAAACCGTTAATCCCAAGATGTGCATACCGGAGCTACAAATTTCAATTATTAAGGACTCTATTATCGATTTTGATGAGTAGTTTTCACGTTATATTAGACTATACTAGTTTCAATAGTACACCCTTTCTCATTGCAATGTAGCCTACGCAAATTAGAGTAGTATGACACTACTTTTAAACATGATTTATCTATTTATAGTAAGATGTTTATATCCATTTCAATGTATTTCCATGGGATTATTTCCTTCCATTGGTGTTGTGATAATTTTCTTTATCTATAGATATTATGTCCTTAGTTTCGTTGGATTACTTCTTGTATATATTTTCTTTGAAGTAATGATTTTCTTCATGTAAGAAACTTTTTTGGTCCTTGAAGCTTGCAATCTACGACACGAGTAATAAGATATGAAGTAGTCTCAATATACTTTACGTCTCAAGATAATGAATATCAAAGATCAACAAATATATTAATAGAATTTATGGTATCGAGGGTTCACCTTACATTCTTTTGTTGAGTTCATTGGAGTCTCATTTTCATTTTAGTCTCATTTTACTTGACACCAGATTTACTATTTTTAACCATTGATTTAAATTGAGATTGCAAATTGTCTCAAAATACTTACTATCCCCTTTTGAGGTCATTTGCAAGAGAAAACACAAAAGCAGAATTGGAGGAGACGGAGTTGGTTTTACATGAGACACCATCAAAGAGAGTGAAACCAAAGGGAGCGAGACATGAGTTGCGTTGAGAGATCTTGGATGATTAGGCCATCAAAGCTGAGAGCGGTTGGGAGCTAGAAAAGGAGGAACACTGGAAATTAGCGACCTGCAAGAAATATGTGAAGATGTACCACATTGGTTAACTTTGGCCTAGAGCATGTCACAAAGTTAATACCAATAATTTTACTTGCAACCCGCAAACATGCAAGGATGATCACTTTCTTCATCGTGAAGAAGTTTGGGTGGTATTGTTTGGAGATCGTTCCACGAGCAAAGGTTACTTTTCCTATACGCTGTTCTGCATGGTGTATGCTGCGCTAACATTGAAGCAAAAGGTGAACTAGAGCACATTCACAACAAGTAGTACATTTCCTCTTCGAATCGGGAAAAATGAGAAGGATATCCCCAATATGTTTGATCCATAATCAAACTCTACAAAGGCTTTATTGCAGCATTTGAGGAAGAAAACTCATGAGACGGCAGTGAGAAATTCTCCTCCAACAACCACGACATAGAAGGAGGATGGAAGGAACATGGTTGCCATGGATGCTCCACTTGTAGAAGCAACAATAATTGATAGGCTCGAAGATACAAAAGTTGTTGGTGAACCTCATGCAACCCCGGTACCAACATCAGAGGACGAAGGGCCAAGTGATCCAGGGGAAACCAAATCTCTAGCAGATATCATGGATGTCATGAATGTCATGGATCCTTGATTCAGGTATGGTGGACAATTTTGATCAGTATCAGCGTACGATACCAAGCAATAAGAAATTGGAGGAGTGGCTGAACACCGCACGCGGAATAGATTGGTGCAATGTGGTAGATATAGAGAAAGGTTTGTCAGGGAGTGATTGGGAGTTACCAAGGCTAGTGACATAGCTGCTGTAGGAATCGACTTGAAAATGGGGTCAAGAATACTTACGAGTATGGCTCTTGATTTAGTGAAAATGAGTCGCACTTTGGCAGATGTCATGCCTAACGTTCTACAGGCTGCCATAAATTATGGGGCAATTATAGATTGATATCACCATCTAATAAACAATGCTCTAAGAGATGCAAAGATCATTGAGAAACTAGAGGAAAAAATAAAACTCTAAGGAATTCCATTACAGAGTATTACATTGAATTGCAAAAAAATTCAGATGTTTGGCAAACATTCTGCTGGCGACTATGAAGCAAAGTATGCAGAAGCAGTTCGCCGTGTAACTCAGGATTCGTTTGAAGAGTCAAAAGAAGGTGACAAGTTTGTTCCATCACAGAATGACACTCAAGGGACTTCATTTAGTCTTTTTCTTTCAGAATATGATGCGGGTGGTAAACAGGATGGTAAAGAAGATAAGGGAAAGACCATTATCGAAATAGACGATGATGAAAGTCTCTGGGCAATGAAGTTGGAGATATCAAATAAGGAGAGAGATAATGCACTCGCAGATGCACAAGCATGGGCGATGCATTTCAAGGCTGCAAATAAGGAGATAAATGTTGCAGTTGTGAAATTGGAGGATGATGCAAAAGCATGGTCAATGAAGTTGGAGGCTACAAGTAAGGAGAGAGATGAGGCAGTCGCTGAATTGGAGGCATTACGGAAAACCTTGAAAACGGTAGATTCTACACCACTCCAAGGTTGGGATGGGTTCATCGACTTCAAGACAAGGAGACCTTGGTTTCGAAGGCACAAGACGATCTCAAACTGATTGCAGCTAAATCAAGAGATTCACGTGAAGTTGTAGATGCTTCATTGGAGAAGTTTCATAAGATGAGTACGAAACAACGATATGACCCCATAGAGGTCTTGTTTTGGAAGGATGCAAAAGATATGATGGACCGTACAAATTACTATAAGATGGGAGAAACAATGATGTTGATTGGACTTGGAGATAGAGGAAGGATGGGCGCCGTACAATAGATTCTCATCGCACCTACAAGAGTCAGCTCGCATTGTAATCAACACATGCGACCCTCCTCCGGCAATACTTAAGGACAAATGTGCGGTGTGCCTACATCATTTTGGTCCAGAGGGGGCATACACGTTGGGCCAATGTGGCCATAACTTTCATGTTACTTGCATATGCTGATATGTCAGGACAAAATCGGTATGTCCGGTATGTCGCTCCCCATTTAGCACGAGATTCTACGAAATGATGGGCATACGAGATCTTATGCCACGAGGGCACGAGTTCAACCGATGGAATCTTCCATTAGATCAATTCCTAGAGAAATTTCTACACTACTCTAATTGGGGAAATGCACTTGAGTGGAGTACGTCAGAATCAAAACATCAAGTAAGCATTCAATATGGTGGGGAAAGAGATCCCTTATTTTAGATGACACAAGATTACAAAATAGAGATAAGGGCGAGGAATATTACATGTGAAGAACAACAAGAGTTGTTTTGTCGTAGTTTTGGAGGGCATTGGAGCATCAAATACAACCGTTTCTTTCGATTTCTTTCAAAGAGAGTGGACAAGGGAGAAGATGGTTCGTGGCACAAAATAACAGATTCAACTGGCTTCGGAGAGGAGTACAAGAAGTACGATCATACTCCAATTGGAAGAGCTATGGTCCTATCAAAATTGGAGGAAGCCGCAATCTACCGGACTTCGCTACCGGAAAATTCTTTTAAAGATGTGGAGGTCTCTTATTGGGATGCAGAGCAGAAGTTTGATAAGCGTATCGATGACGCCATTTTGTTTTAGAGGAAATGTATTTCATATCCAAAAGAAGGATCATTCATATTAATGGATGATTTTGAAGGTATTGTACACGATGTCGTTGCACAAATCTAGAAGGCCATGGAAATCTTACGTAACGAACAAGTGGATCCTAGTAGAAAGCGGAAGATTCAAGATGAGGAAGATGGGGAGGATAGTTGGCAGGAGGAAATGAGCCGTGAAATTGCAGCTGTGGATCGGGAATATGAAGAGGGTGGTAGAATTGCCCATCTAAGTCAAAGACCGCGTACTCGTAGTATAGCTCAAATCAATGAAATGGGTGTACATTCACTTTAAACGGATGTTGGACCTTAAGTTTGCACGTATAAATATAAGCTTTTTCTAGGTTGTATCAATGTTGATTTAAAAATGATAGAAATGCCACCATTGATCCATGGGGCATTATTTTTGAAGTAAAGGATTGCAATCTTTTTTGTTTAATGTGCATTTCTTCTCTATGCTTGAGAGTGAAGACCAACGTGCGACAAGTATGTAAAGATATACGTAATTTTTTTCAACACATTAAATGTAGTCATGTAGACAATAGAATCTCCAAATGAATTTGGAGTATAACAATAAAGTACTACAATAAACTATAGTTACAATATCTATAATAAGGATAAGTTCTATGAACCTATTACTATATAAAAATGCAAAATTCAACTACTCATCAGGACCAGAGGATTGTTCATAATCGCTATCTCCCTTCACTTCATTTCCACTAGACCCCGTAGGATCATATTCATAATCGCTCCGAACCTCTTGTTTGATCTTGGGCTTGTTCTTGTATATTCCCATATTTATGCCAAGTATCAAATTCTGGGAGATTAACATGGATCTTTGGTTTTTTTGGCGGAACAATTGGAACCGTTGCAGATTTTTGTTTATGCAACTTGTAAGTATTGCACGCAGTGGTATTCACGTCTATTGCCTCCTTTTCCAACCATAAAGCACTAGCGATAACAGGTGGGATGTTATTGGATTTCTCCATGCTGCCTTGTGTCATTAACCGTGCTAACGGCTGCTCATCCTCTAGATCATCCGCCGAAACACCATCAGCAATAAAATCACCCTTAGCATTGAGAACATTTAGAGCATCTTCATCATTGGAAGCAGGGAAGAAAGTCATATCATCGTTTTCATCACCAAATTCAAAAATATCATTGTCATCAAACTCTAAATCGTGCTCGACAGCTTCCTCATTGTCTTCATGTACTTGGTCTTCTTCTAAATCCAAGTTCTCTCTATACCACCTGCCATCGTCACTCAACTTATCATTTGCAAGCAATTTTGAGTTAGAATATATGTAGACCAAGCCATCAGCTCTCTCCGGTAGTAACCAATTCCGTTTCTTGTCGTGAACATAACAGTAGCTACTCCAGTTGCGTTTGCAAGCAGACGAGGACACGGACTGTTCTAGTATTTGCTTTGCAATTGGAGAGAGGAGCTTAGCATAAGCACCCTCAAACTCTCACCAAGCATGTGGAGCTAGTTTTTGAGTCTTAGGCTCCAGCATGTCATGGAATGGTGGACCCCTTACTCGAAACGCAAGAAATTCACTCACCACGTCTGCATAATCCTCCGCGGAACATAGTTTTTGTAAAACACGCTTGCAAGCTATTGCAAGATCGAGATCGTTAGCTAACTCTTGGTCATGTAGTAAATAAGGATTTAAAAGTGCAGCCATGCCATGTAAATCAGTTGTCATGAGCCGTTTCCGATGATAAAACTCCTCTTTTGCGGTGGCCACCTCAAGTGGTTCCAAAGAGAATGGCGGTGCATGCAAAGTACAAACATGTCTCTCAAGATCACGCGTGATATGCCAAGCCTTGCCCGTACTAGGAGCCTTGCCGTCAAATTCTCTCAAAGCGTAGACTACGAGGGCCACCATATCCCATGATCTTTTGCATTGCTCCCAAAAATCATCGCTCAACACCAACTTTTTGACCTTACGAAAGAATATAAGCTTACCTCTAGCTGATACCGTCTTCTTCAAGGCATAGGCTGTGAACATAGGGTCAACAACAACTTGCTCCAATGATGTCTTGACCTTAGACAAGCGATCTATTATTATAAATTGGCTAGCAAATCTTGTGTTGTCAGGCATCAGTAGTGTGAATCTCGCCTCGTGTTTACAAAACACAGCTAAGGGCATTTGCCTTTCCTTGATTAACCTAACTATTCTCTTAGCCATGAACAAAGTTTACGCCATCCATCCAGCCTTTCCCCAATCCTCCAACAATAAGTCCATTGCATGTGTCGCACACCCTTGCATAAAATGTGCAAATATTTCTCTAAGACTATTCTGGAGGCATTGAGCATTACAGAAGCATTGTCTGTGCATACTTGCACAATGTTCTCTGGTCCAACTTGTTCTATGTACTTCAACATGAGAGTTGACATGTATACCGCTGTTTTTTCTATGCTAGTAGTATCCATAACTCCAAGAAAATGCTCTCCAGCTTGAATCACAAGCATCGCATTCACCAAAGGGCGACTGGTCCCTGATGACCATCCATCCATGGTCAAAGTGCCTGCAAACTTCCGAAGGCTCTCCGAGAGTCTACTATCTAGTTTCTTTTGTAACTTGGTCTGTACTTCTCCCAACAACCTTGTCCAAATGTCATGGTAAGATGGTGGAGCAGAAGATTTTCGAAATCCAACAGTCTTCATCACAGCTGCTTTGAACGCATCCTTCCGGGCTACAGAAAATGGTATATTTGCTTCGTAGAAAAATTTCGCCCAAAGTTTATCCAACTCCCTACTATCCGCGTTTGCAAAAGTAGCTTCAATTGCAAATTGCTTGGTTTACTTCATAGATCCAATCATCGAGCGAGTATCCCTAATTCCCCTCATGAGGATGGATGCAGCAAAGGTTGCCCCAACCAAAGGATTTACTGAATTTATGGGCGTGCCTAAAGAGGACCCTACACAAGAGTCACTCCTAGGAGTTTCTGAAATGTCATGTTTTCTGGCACCCGGAAAGTTCGCGGATGGAGTGAGGGAACATTCACCAACAAATCCGTCCAATTCTCTGTTATATGGAGGGAACTCCCCGCCACATTGAAAATAAGTGCCAAATTTCCCTAGGCATCTTTGGGCAAAAGGCAGAACTCGAATCGCGATGTGTAGGAATCTTCTTGTACCCATAACGACTCAGATTCCGACTCTTCTTCTCGGAAAGTATTACGTGATATAGAAAGCACTGTATGAAGAACCCGAACGCTTTGCCTTCTTCATGTCTCTAAACCAAGGCTCATATGGAGCAGGGCCCATTTTGATAAATAGAACGCCTAAAAGTCTGAACAGTGGTGGGATCGGGATGTGAAAAAAATGGCAAGGTTCCTTACGGAAATCTTCACTTCCGAACTCAATACCTACCAAGCAATGTATACATAAAATGAAGTATGCAGCTCAAAGCCCTTGGAAAGTGTTCAAAATTCGGAAGTGAAGTGAGACTCTATGTCTCTTCTCTTATATACCATCCAACTCTAAATATGACCGTTGGAATTTGAAAATGGCATGCTCCAGTATCGTTGGATACTGCCAGCAAATCATCCGGATATTTTAGCGGTCGCCGGAAGCATCCGGTCGCCCAAGTCGACGGCCGGTCGCCGAGGCAGACGACCGGTCGCCCTTGTCGACGGCTGGTCACTCGGACCGACGACTGGACCGACGGCCGGTCGGCCGGGCCGACGCCTGGACCGACACCCGGTCGCCGAGGCTGACGACCGGTCGCCCTTGTCGACGGCTTGTCGCCCGGACCAACGCCTGGACCGACGGCCGGTCGCCCAGGCCGGCGCCTGGACCGACGGCCAATCGCTTTCACCGATGGCCGCCCAGCCGACCGGTCGCTCGGGCCGACGGCGAGCTCGAGGGCCGGTCGCCAGGGTGGGTCGGCCAATGAACGCACCCCAAAGACATTTACCCTTAGTAAATAGTCCAAAATCTCTAAGTCAGGGACGGTCTCTGCACCCCTAGCAGACGTCCGACGGACGTCTGAACGTCCAAATGGTGTGACATCCCTGGGGAGGGGTCTCGTTCTCCTCATCTTCGTCCTCCTGGTCGTCCTCCTCCTTGGACTAGTCCCCACCTGCCTCTGCTATTGCTTTGGCTCTTCTTATGCGGGCCCTTCTTCTCCGGATGAGGGGGGTGTTCTCTTCTTCCCCTTCCTCTTTCTCCTTCTCCTCCGGGTGGGCACGTTCTTCTTGCTCGTCCTCTTCCTCCCCCTCGTCATCCCCATAGGACATGAATAAAGAGGGCACGGCCGGGGTAGCCCTGCTTGACCATGTGGTAGGCCCCCGGTTCACCTTCTTCTTTGGGGTGGTTGTCCGCAGTGCGCTGCTGGGCCCGGCTTGCTTCACCTTCGTTCGCTACCTCTTCCGCTTACCCACCGGCTCCGATGACTTCTCTAGGTAGATTAGCTGCTCCCCCAAGTGTTCATCGTCGGACTCCGAGGAGATGTCCTCCTGAGGATCTTCGGACAACATCGCCTGTAGATGGCTCCAGATGCCCTTCTCCCGGTCGGTGAGGAGGCCGAAACGGACGTAGAGATGGAAAAGGAAGGGGGTTAGAGGACACCTCTTCCGGTTGCCAATCTTGGCAACCTTCCGCTGCACCACATTGCTGATGATGTGGTGCCACCCAATCTGCTGCTTACCGTCGTAGATCCACTGAATCGACTTCATAAGCTTGATGGAGCAAGTCGTCGGCTTAGCCAGGTTGAAGATGGGCACAAGAAACCGATGCACCCACATCTTCTGGTCACTCTTGCAGAACTTGGTCTTGAAGCCGTCCTTCGTGTCGGGTGACTTCCGAAATTGGCTCCGTAGCCCTTCGTTACCCTTCCGAGTGATGTAGCCCACATTGGACTCCTGAAAATGGTACGTCGCCCTCCAATGGCGCGGCGCCCAGTTTTCCAGCCTACCCCTCAATCGGTGTCCTACGAACCGCTCCAGGAATCGCTTGCTGACCGTCTCCTAGATGATCAAGTGGTCCAAAAGATCCCACGGAATGTCGAAAAGGCAGGCGCACCCCATCCGGAGGAGGTCCTTCTTCAATCCCGCTTCATGGCGCGTCGTCCAGGGGAAGTCCCGCTTCACCATCTTGATGGAGATCGGCCTCCCCACCCGCCATAGCTCGGCGTCCCTCTTCCTCGTCATTGCGCTAATGCTGCGCCTTCTCTTCCGACCTTTGGAATCGCTCGCCAAACTCTGCGCTTCCGGACTCCTTCCGGTGTAAACCCTACCTCTCGGAGTGCTAACTGGGCTCGACTCATTGGTGCTCTACTCCGGCATGCTGAGCGCGCGTTGACGTATGGTGACTGAGAGCGCGCGAATCAAACTTGGAATGGCAAAGAATGGTGGCGGCAGCGCTTTAAAGCCATAATCCGGAGACCTCCTCCCGAGACATCATTACTCCGACCTTGGTAGGTACACTGGTTATAATTACAAGCGCGGGTAGACTATCTGGCCATACGCCAGGTCTACCGACTGTTCCGGTAGCCACCCGGTAGAAGAACCGAGTCACCCGGAATTCTCAAGGGAAACGGATTGGGTCCACAAGAATCCGGTAGGCTCTAGAATCTACTAAGGCCAACCGGATGGACAACAAAACTAAAATGTTATCTACAAACCGGTTTTAACCATCCGGTCTTTATTCCCAAACGCTAAAATTCTCATTTTAACCCTAATCACACAATAATAATTAAAATATTGGAGAACAGGTTTCGACATCAGCCACATTCCTCGGTATTCTTTGGTTGTCCACCTCCACAATAAATCTCTTCTGCCCTTCTATTTCTCAGATTGGAAGCACATCCACTTGAAGTTTCAATATTTGCCTCCTCTTGGTCTTCTGATGAACATTGTAGGACTTGTTGCAATCGGGACTACTTGGGCCTTTGCCGCTGGCCCGTTGAAGCTCACCTTGCCGTGCCTGCCTGGCTGCCTTTTTCTTTCGGAGCAGTTGGAAACGTTATTCTTTAATCGCCAAGTCCAAGTCCTCTATCTCAGGATCACGAACATCCATGTTGTTTGTTGCACTTGGCAAGAAATCCAATTGTCTTCGAACATGTGATTCCGCAAACGGCTCATCCGGCCTTGTGAAGTCTAGATGGTAGCCCTCCGCGGACCACATATCCTCTCACATCTTGGTGGATTTTAAAGCTGTGATAATATCCGACGAAGAAGAAAACAGCGATGGGCGAGGGGGCCTTGGCGGTATGGTGGTAATTCTAGAGTTGGGAAGGTTGTTCCTCTTCTTCACACTCCACTCCTGCAAATTGCTTGCGAGTGTGTCCCCCTTAATCGCTGGCTTTGGACTCTTTCTAGCAGATTTTGGGGTTTTGCGGGGGGGGGGGGGGTGAAGACGGACGTGCCTGTTTCATGGGAGGCTCCAACGGTTGGTCCTACTCTAGCAAGTCGTTGTCTTCTTTGTCCTCCTCTTCAACGCTTGATTTTGAGTCCGCCGTGGATTCCTTCTTGCCCTTCTTCACAACTCTTGGTGGTTACTTCTTCAACGGTGTCAATAATTTTGAGTCCTCCTTCCTATTCTTGCGTCCACACCTCCTCACAGGCGGCAACAACTTCCCTGCAGGTTTCAAACCCGTGGACCTCCTGGGCGGCCGAATCAAATCTTCATCGGATACGATCCTGGAGTCCTCAAACACATCAGTGAGAAGGATTGCATTTCTCTCTAACACTCTAGCAAGAATTTCAAGGAAATATGTGAGCCTTAAAAACCACCATGTAGGTGGCCTTTGGTCACAACGGGTGAATTGAAGGAAATCACAAGAACAGGGAACAAAGAAGAGGAGGAGACAAGAAGAAGAGGAAAAAACAAGAAGGTAAATGAGGAGAAAACTCCCCCGCCGGATGACCTTGAAAGTGCCCCTTGGTTTTTGGGCCACCAAGTCGTCATCCTAGCTTGGAATCAAGCGTGCCATAGCTTTTTAGAAAGCTTACTTGATTTCCCACCTACCCTCAAAATCTCAAGAGCAAAGAGTGAAAATCCTAGGACTGATTCCACTTTGACTGTGGCAGTTTTTGCCACTGCCGGGGGGGAAAACTTTTCCAACGCCCCGACTTTGGGAGCCAATTTCTCCTTTTTCAAAGATCGGATCGGGGCATGCCATATACCCCTGGAAAGCTCTCTTGGAGCTCTGTCCACCCTAGAAATCTCAACAGCATAGCAAGAAAACTCTGGGAGTGATTGCTGTTTGAACACAACTGATTTGTTCACTGCCGGGGGGAAATTGTTTTGGACACCCCGACTTTGGGAGCAGATTTCTCCCTCTCTACAACTCGGATTTGAGCATGCTTACTACCGTTGAAAAGCTCTACTCACAAGTTACCTATCACAAAAGAAACAAAATTGAGAGGGAGGTCCACCTGCCTCCCTACTCCTACTCTAACTAAGCATTACAAAGAAGAAGAGGTAGACAAACAAGATATGAGACAAACAAGATATGAGACAAACAAGATATGAGACAAACAAGATATGAGACAAACAAGATGGAGGAGAAGGAGGCCCATGGCCTTCCTTCTCCTACTCTAACTAGATTGAGTGGGTCATTACAAAGAGATGATAAACAAGATTGGGAGCAAGGCTTAAATACCCTTGCTCTCATGTTTTAACCCGGCCATTTACTTGGCCGGTAACTAAGGGTAAGTACTAACAATGGAGCCAACTTGCCACCCATGCAAGGGAGCAAGTCCCATGCCCATGCTCTACCTACCACTATAAATATATAAAAATCCCATGATCCCTCCACCATGCCACTTGGATGGAGGGTCAATGGTGGCTTCCATTGCCACAAGGTGATAAATAATCACCATGGAAGCCAACCAACAAGGACTAACAATTTTACTAACATACAAGATATTAACCGTGAGAGACCTATTGATTGTAGCTTGATCTTGTTTGTCGAAGGAGTGCCGGCTTGGAAGAAAGGGATAGCCCGCACTCTTCTCTCACCACTTTGGGCTTTAATCGTGGGGCCTTCTACTCTACTCATCAAATCCCCCACTCTTCCTTCACCACTTTGGGCTTCCATCGTGGGGTCCCTAATCTAATTGTTTAATTTTCCAACTCTACCAACTACCCCGTTTCTTCTTACCCTACTCCAATCTTCAAATTGACTCCACTTCCTCTAAAAGGTTTTCTCAAAAAGTTAATACTTTCTAACCTTCCAATTAACATTTAAGGGTTTTCATTCAAAACCCTTAACTCCTCATACTTATATCACAATATTCAACTAACATTTGACAAAACATTAACATTGAGCCAAACAAATGAATGTTGCACATTTGTTGGCTCACAAAATAAAGCTAAAGTCTTATATATGTGTTGGACTTCCAGGTCACTGAGATTTGCAATGGTGTGCAGCAGCGCCTGAACTTCTTTACTAGGGAGTAAGGGGTTAGCCATGGATTGATCATCATTCTGTGTCAGAGAGTTAGAGTCGTGCTCTAACCTATTTGTTGATGTTGGTGATGACTTCGAAGGGGACTAAATTTTTACTCCAGACAGCCTTGCACCAAGCCCAAGGATTCTGAGCTCCTTCAGATAGGCCTAGTTTCGCTCAACGTTCTTTTGCTTCTTGAGCACGTACGCGCAGGCGGGTGCCGCAACCTCCTTCTTCTTCAATTGTACCCATTTATCTTGCTTTCTCTTTTGCCTCTTTGACGAGTTGTCGAAAGTTGATGATGTGCTTGTGTCGTCTAACTCAGCGCTTCAATTTGTGCTGGAGTCAGTGTCGTCTGCTTCTTTGGAGGGGGAGTATTCTTTAGTGTCGTCAGCTTTGTTGGAGGGGGAGTCTTCATCAGCGTCTATGGCCTCAACTTCCGAACTCCTTGTCGTTGCCTGCTTTCCTTCAACCTTCTGCTGCTTCGCATCGACAATGTCTATTTTGCCCACAGAACCCTCACCGTCGTCTTCCTCGTGCACTGTGGCGCCATCGCCCTCGTCACCCTTGCCTTCCTCAACATCAACTTCCCAACCGTTGCCCTCTTTACCCTTGCACTCCCTACCCTTGCCCTCCTCATTGTTGCTTTCTTCAACCGAGCTACTCCCACACACGCCCTCCTTACCCTCGCCCTTGTTGTTGGCTTCACCCTCGCTGACGTCCTCCTTCTCAGTCTGCTCCTCGCCTTCCTCAACATCAACCTCCTTACTGTTGCCCTCTTTACCCTCGCACTCCCCACCCTCGCCTTCCTCACCATTGCTCTTTTCAGCCGAGCTAGTCCTACCCCCGCCCTCCTCACCCTCGCCCTTACTGTTGGCTTCACCCTTGCTAACGTCCTCCCTCTCACTCTACCCCTCGTCCTTGTCAATTTGCCTCTCGTCGATGTTGTCGCTACCCTCTTTGATGTCAGAATTCTTCTCTCTATGGTTATCACTGCTGCCTGTTGTTGTGACGCTAATGAGCGTTGTCGGGTAGAGAGAATTAGCCTTAGGAAAACTCTGGGTTTCTAGCTGCACCTAAGTCAGTGGAGAAATAGGAGAAGTAATTAAACTATGTTAAAAGATTTATCTTAAACAATACATAATCACTCCCAGATATAAGTTAGAAGATTAGTTTAGAAGTCATAAGTAAAACTCTAATTCACATTAGGGTAACATAATTAATTAGAAGTAATTAAACAAGGATGAGTTAAACTAAATACGATTAATTAAAATTTGTAATCTTAATTAGTCTCTAACCTTAATTAAGTTAATTAAACAAAGTTAAAGTTAATTAATTAAAATTAGTATTAAACAAACATGATTAAGGTAATTATTTCTAATTACCCTTAACCCCTTAAGGTCCTTACCCTTAGATACCCTGCCCCTTTTATACCCTCTTCTATAAGACCCTTATCCTAGATATACCCTTGGTATACCCTTTGTTAGTTTAAGTAAACTCTAACCGTGATTTTCCTCTTACTTTGGTTAATCACTACACCTTCATACGAAATTAGAATCAAGCAAGCAATATGTTGATAGAAAGCTACTAAAACATACTATAAGCATACCAAATCTCAAGTCATGAAGGTTATCACACAAAACTCTATGGACAATAGAAGTTAGGCGATCAAATTTTCAAGGCAGCAGACCTTTCTTCACTAAAAAAACATGCCAACTACACTCAAAAGCTCCAAAGTTAGTGCGTGATAGCTCTATAGAAAGCTAACAAGTTATATTACAAACCCTCTGAATCTCAATCTCAGAAATATCACACAAAAGTTATGAGGTCAAATCAAAAACCGTCATCTCAAAACCGCTCCCATGTTAAGAGAGGAAGAAACCCTCTCTACTTCAAATCGGCACCACGGCCTCATACTATCTTCAAATCACACACTTGATAGCTTTTTACAAACACAACCTCAAGATGCACAAACCCTCCAAATATCACACTTAGAAACGGTTTTTACAAAACGTAGTGACTCCTCGAAGTCACGGTAATCAAAAATACATGGCAGCAGACCTTTTTGTACTCAAAAAGGTGTTGCTCCTTCACTACAACTCATCTCACCACGCTTGATAGGTTTTTACAAAGCTCATGACAACATCTACAGCATACTCAAAGCTCATCTCCAAACTCCAAAAATACAATGCCCACCACTCTCTCAAAATCCGCACACCACACTAAGGGGAGGAAGAAGAAGAAGGGGACCACTTAGGCCCCATGCCATGCCCATATGGCATCTCCTATACCATTGGGCTTGCATCGTCAACCTCATCTACTCCCTTATCAACTTCTATTACTCTTATACAACTATTCTATCACTTATTTTTACATTCTACCTACCCAGTTATCAATCCAAAGATTGGATTTTGACTGAGAGTAATAATAATCACTAACATTCTATTGAAACCAACATCAAATAACTCCATCTAATAAAAACTCACTCCATCAAGTCATTTAAGACTTAAAGGTATCCCGATGGCGTAATAAATCTGTCGCGGCTTCAAATATAATCGCCAAGTCGCGGACTTGGTTGGTTGGCTTGATAAGTCGATGCCGCATTCTGTCGGTCCGGGTTCAAATCCCGCTGAACTCGTTGAGCGACATTATCGGCTCGCGACTTGGCTCTGCTAGCGAGACCAAACGGCAGGAAATAATGCCACCAACCGGCGCTCCTACCTCCAGACTGTGACAAGATGCAGTGCCTCCAAGATACAGGCCTGTCACAAAGAATTTATTATCCATTCTTCTAAGCCTAAATTGTGGTTCTCACCACAAAACATATTTTTAATCTATTAATACACTCATATATTTACCACGTACCAAGTAGATGGAAAACTATGAGGTTATCAATTTATATTAGTTTTTTACAACATGTAACTGATATCATCACGATAGCGTCTCCTTGATGATCACTTCTTCTACAACCTTGTCACTGGCTCCTGTTACCCGACTGACGTCATCGGGTAACCTCGGCGGCTAAAGCGGAAGCAGCAGCGGCAACGGAGATAGCAGCACTTTTTCGGTGGACGCACCAGCAGTTAACTGCAGATGCCTCGGCAGTCGATAAGGGCACCGTTCGGTTTCAGGGATATCCGTGGCAGCCGTAGTATAAAAGGTTGTAGAAAATAGGAGAGAGACACTCGTTGTAGTCACCGTAGCAGGATATGTTCAGTTTATCTTGGCAGAACGCTTGAATGTACTCCGTTGTTATCAATTGAATACAAAGGCCATGAGCCACAGTCTTTCTCTCCCATCCTTGTGTCTCCTCATCTCTCACCTGCTTACTCCGAACACCGAGGCTTGCTTGGTAGACTTCGGCAAGAAACCCTAATCTTCTTTGTCTTAGACGTTCTACACCCACGGTACCTTCATCGCTACAAGATCACCGAGGTTACCAAGGAAGGTCCGGTAGACAGCCGGACCAGGTTACGGGCTTCGGTGACCTCAGCTATTGCCACGGTTAAACCTCGGTACCCCCCCCTCTTTTCCCTTCAAGATCAGTACTACCCACCGATTCTATTCTTGGGTAAAGTAAAAATAAGAAAGAAGAAGACGATCGAAATGCCCCTCCTTCCGCAAAGACAACCAATGTTGCCAAGTCAACGCCGCCTTTTTGGCTACTCCTCGCTTGTCTCTGTTAGACCGAGCATAGCTCGGCCTCCCTCGTTATCCACTGCCATCCCAAACCTGCTACTTCCAGCGGATGAGCTCGTAAAGCACTCCATCCTCGTACCCAGGCTAACATTTTGGCGACCATGCTGGGGATGGAGTGTTGAGTCATCCAGCAAAACAGGAAACAAAAACGTCAAACACGACACAATGCCTCCACGAAAAGCAACAGAAAGAACCGCGGAACCTGAGGAGGTTATACCCCAAGAAGACCAAGATACCACGAGAGAACTTCTCCAATGGATGAAACAACAAATGACAGATTTGGTGGCAAAAAACAACGCCACCAATGCCAAGATCGAAATATTAAACTCACACTATCTCCAAGCGGTAGGAACATCAACGACTGTTCCGCCCATCGTTACCATGGCCGGACCATCACAGCTACCACCGATTGATCCAAACATAGCCGCTTCTATGGCATCAAGGGAAAGGGATCGGCTCATCAAGCTACCAAAGATACCTTACCCAATCTTTGATGACTCCGGAGATCCTGATTGGCACACACGCAGGTTTAAAGTAATAGCTCAAACCAACGGTGTTACCAGCACCGAAGACCTACAGAACATCTTCGGAACCACCCTTCAGGGCAACCACATCAACTGGTACATTGATTTCGAAGCCGAACATTTGTTGCCGACATGGGAAGAAATGGAGCGTAGCTTTTTGCAGAAGTTCCGAAAGTTAAAAACAAGCTCGGAAATACTCCGAGCTTTAGTCAATATACAGCAAGAAAGAAACGAACCTGTCGACAAGTTTTACGACAGATTCAAACAACTGGCCGACAAACTCAGTCAACGGCCTGAAGAAGACTACCTATGTGAATGGTTCAAAAAGGGCTTGCTACCGTGGATACAACAGGGCATTATCATCCGCGGTGTAAAAACGTTGGAGGAAATACTCACAGCCGCCAATGACATTAGCAGGGAATTCGGCGTCATAGACAAAACACAGACACCGTTGCTTCCGCTACCAAGAGTGCCTATTAGAGGGACAGCGGCACCATGCACTACTTGCGGCAAACTACATGCAGGACGTTGCTGGTTTTCCAATATACCTGCAAGAACGGAAGATACTCGGCTCACGCGAACAAAGGCAGCATCCATGTACCCGGAGGAAGTCGATGTAGACGCGTTTCAACCAAACAGAAACGATGGCTGTTGGGAATGCGGATCCCCGCACCACCGACGAGGCCAATGCCCTGTGTTAAGACAGCGCTGGGCCAACACCCGTGCTACCACGGACACCAAGGCACATCCCGGCAGCACCGAAGCTACTGCCGGCAACAGAAGGGGGGGAGTTACACTTACCGAAGTCCACGGCACCAACGTGGCTACCATAAGTACAGCCGCGGTAACCACAAGATCTAAGGCTACCTTAGATAAAACCGATAAACATGTCATAGAACATCGCAAGCCTTTTGCGGAACAGCATTGGGAAAGATTGAACAAACTGCGAACTCAAATTCAAAACGACCTGGAAACAGCGGTGGTCCCAGAACTGCAACAAGTATTAGAAAAAACCGATGTGCGCATTACATTAGCCGATCTGTTGAAGATTAGCCCAGAATTGCAGACATACCTGCAAAATATGCACACTATCCCAACAAAACGCACGACAACCGTGGAGATTAATGCGACAACCATAGACACCGATGCCGCCATCATACATGTCCGATTAGGACAACACCAACTGGCCAATGTATTAGTTGATGGAGGCTCCGGAGTCAACGTTATCAGCGATCACCTAAGACAACAGTTGGGACTACCACACCCTACAACAGCACAGTTCGTTTTGAGAATGGCGAATGATGCCCCGGTGACCCCATTGGGAATACTTTCCACCGTGGCCATCACAACTCACGTTATCTCTACACCGGCAACCTTCGTCGTGATCGACATGCCAGACAGCAGCAATTTCCCTATGATTTTGGGCCGACCTTGGTTAAGAGACATGAATGCAATTCATGACTGGGCCAGAAATCAGATCAAAATTCAAAGATACGGGAAAACAATGATTATTCCCGTCGACAGCTGCATCACTCGAGAAAAAGTCAAACAGATCAGGAATCAGGCCGGCACGGCCTGGGGGAAAGGTCTCACGCACGAGCAAGAAGCCCTGGTGTTCCACGCCGACCCCAATCTGATTCCGCTGGCGGAGATTCACTTGGCCAGCGTGGTTTCAGAGGAGGATACCCTCGATATCCCACCCAGGTTCACCACCGAGGTTTCCGAAACAGTCATAATTGATAAAACTCCGGCAGCCGAAGCTTTAAGTAAACAAGTAGTCACTGGGTGGACACATGGCTCTACAGAGCAAGTACAGTTGGTCAACCTCGGCACCGAAAACGAACCAAAGAATGTCAAGATCAACGCCGACGCACCGCCTGAAATCAAACAAGCAACAATAGCTCTCTTCAAAGAATACCATGATATCTTTGCCTGGACGCATGAAGACTTAAAGGGGATACCGAGGACTATAGCCGAACACACTATAGATCTGATACCGAATGCTCACCTGGTACAACAACGCCGGTACCGCATGAATCCAAACTATGCTGTCAGAGTCAAAGCGAGCTCGACAAGTCGCTGCTCTCGCCAAGTTTATATCCCCGGTAGACTCGGCACCGGCCGTCTCCGATGGTCATCATTCCCAAAAGAATGGCGATTACGAATCTGTGTGGATTTTCGTAAACTTAATGCGGCAACTAAGAAGGATCACTATCCTTTACCATACATGGAAGAAATCATTGACGAAGTAGCAGGACATGAAATGTACTCATTCCTGGATTGTTTTTCTGGCTATTATCAAGTCGCCATGGCAGAGCAAGACAAAAGCAAGACCGCGTTTTCCACGGAGTGGGGTCCATACCAATTCGAAAGGATGCCGTTTGGAGCGAATAACGCACCCATGACATTTCAACGTGTCATGGAATTGATCTTTCGCCCCTACTTGAAGAAATTCTTCCGCATCTACCTAGACGATGGCACGCTGTATGGGCGAATGCAAGACCATGTTAACCAATTAAGACAAATTTTTCAGGCATGCAGAGAAAACGGGGCAAGCCTAAATGCCGACAAATGCATGTTTCTGTTCTTCGCAGGAGTCATCTTAGGTTATATTGTTTGCAAATATGGCAAACTTCCTGATCCCTCCAAAATCCAAGATATCCTAGACATGACTCCACCGAAAGATCAAAAGGGCGTCCAAAGATTGCTTGGAATCTCTCAGTTCAACAGAATGTACATCGAAAAGCTAGCACACCTGACGGCACCGATAGCTGCCTTAAATCATGCCGGGTATTCCTACCTCCAAGATTGGACCCCGGCAGCACAGACAGCGTTAGATAAAATAAAACAAGCATATTCACAGGCACCGATACTATTGGCACCGAACTGGGCCAAGCCTTTCCACGTCCACACAGATGCCTCCAAGATCGCCGTGGGAGTAATCTTTGGCACAAAATGTCAACGGTAAACACGACCAACCGGTGGCATACGATAGCGAGTTCTTTCAATCAAGTCGAAAGAAATTATTCAACCACGGAGAGAGAAGCGCGGCAATGGTCTACGCGGTCAAGAAATTCGACATTACCGTTGGGAAACAGATTTGATTCATGGTGGATCATCATAGTCTATCTTACTTAGTGAACCAACCGTTAATCACCGCAGAGTCGCTCGGTGGATCATGATCCTCATGGAATATGATTTCGAGGTGGTTTTTGTACCAGGAAGACGACACATCGTCGCGCAGACTACCTTTCCCGGGATACCAATGCCACCGAAGAAGGCATAGATGACTCTTTTAATGAGCCGTACATACAAGTCGCTTGATGCGAGCAGCCACCATGGATACCGCGGAAACTCCGGCCCGACTACAGACAGGACATCATGGCTTACTTGAGACAAGGGATTATACCCAATAAGCTAACTGGCACCCAAAAGATCAGCTTTGTGCGAACCACGCTACCATACACCGTGGTTGACGGAAGACTATACAGAAAAGGTGCAGACTTGGAAATTAGGCTCTGCGTGCCCGTGGGGGAACAACAACAAATCCTCGAGAGTCTCCACGCAGGCCCCGCTGGCGGACATCAAGGACCAGATACAACAGTTCAGAAAATATTGGCTGCCAAATATTGGTGGCCCCCGCTACATAAGGATGTCCTCGCATACATTAACAATTGCCACGTATGCCAAACAGCGACCACCAATTTTCAGCATCAAGGGAAAGTGCCACTCCAATCGATACCACCGTTGGATACAAGGATACAAGTATATTTTGGTAGCCACGGATTATACTACCAAATGGGTAGAAGCCAAACCATTACGCAACAATACTGCAATGGTAACCGCCACTTTCCTTTACGAAAACATTATTACCCGCTTTGGGTGTCCCTTGGAAATAGTTTCAGATCAAGGTACCCACTTTGTCAACGCTGTCATCGAAGATCTCATGGACAATCATATCATCAGACACAGGACGAGTACAGTTTATTACCCTCAAGGAAATGGACAAGCAGAGTCCACCAACAAGACCATCTTAACCATGTTGCGCAAATTCGTATTGGCTAACCAAGGTGACTGGGATGACTATCTTCCTGCAGCGCTATGGGCCTATAGGGTGGCCACCAAAGCAGCCACCCAGTACAGTCCATTCGAGTTAGTCTACGGAGCGCAACCGTTGCTACCAACAGAATACATCGTGCCTACCTTTCAGTCCATACAACCTCGGGACTATCAGCCCCATCGAGTCTTAGCAGCTCGCATGCAGGACCTACACAGACTCGAAGGATTCCGTGGAGACGCAAGAGTCAACATTCTACGGAGACAACAACTTAGTGCCAAGTATTTCCAAGGCACTAAGCCCCCTCGAATATTCCAAAAAGGGGATATGGTATTATGGTGTCCAAGAGATCCAAAGATTAGAAAATCCAAATTAGGGACAATTTGGCACGGACCTTACACGGTGCAAGTGGTTTTGCCAAATAATACAGTTCTTTTGGTCAACAATGATAACTACGACAACCAGGCAACCATAGTAAACACAGCAAAGTTAAAACAATATCATTCCATCTCCCAAGACCAACAGCCAACTGTTAGTTTGGGCCAACTGCAAAATATGCTGTCCACGGAAGCCAAGGGGCAAAAATTGCAGCAGGACATCACAAACTCCTCAGACCCCGTGGATTCCAAGGATGCCGCAGAAAACAAAAATATCCAAGGGGCAAGTCTGCCCCTTATTTACTTAAATCACGTCAGCGTGGTCTTTGTTGACAACCAAAGACATTTTGGCTGTAATCATAACAGGGATACCGAGGAAATTACTGTCCAAGGACGCGACCCCCTCGGAGGGCCTAGACTAGCCAACAGGAGCCATCAAAGGCCTTACACAGCCGCCGATTTGGCTTTTGGCCGATGGCCACTAGCAGTCATCAATCCCACTCAGCCGCCAATTACTCCCACTACCGCGGAAACCGAGGATGGAAAATGGCCGTTGCAGACCCATTGTCCTCATTTGAGAACACACACGGCGCCGCAGTGCCTCACTGTTCCTTCTTCTCTACAGTGCCGCCTTTGCTCTCTACTGTCTTCCACTGTGCAGATTGAGCTACAGAGCTTCGCCACACCAAGCTTTTCCTCGGTAACCATGGCTTCTCGCAATGTGACTCCGCAGAAGGGGAAGCCCGAGGCGCCCTTCTTCATGCCGAGGCACCTCCTCGATTGGCGCAGCAGGATCGACGGTGTGTGGACACAAAACACCGGACTTCACCGCTTTTGGGAGGATATGAAGACCTGGAAGCTCAATGTTAACCACTGCAGGCAATTTGTGGACAACATGAAGCCGCAGAGCTGCGGAGGTCCTTACCCGACCGGCACCGTGGATGGCGTCGAAGTACAGATTTCCGCGGCATATCTGTATCACCAGTATGGGTGGGACGGCACCGGCATCACACAGTGGACAGAGGACTGTGGATTTCAGAAGCCCGACATAGCACGCAGGATACCGGGGTTGGAGCCAAGGGAGAAAGGATATGACACCTACGCAGTTGGAGCGATGCTCAAGGAGCCCTGGTTTTCACGCATCCGCGGTATCATCAGTCAGATCTACTGTCGGTGCAATTGCAATTACATTTTGCCCGCAAAGTTGGAACTGCTTTTTCTCGCAGATGCAGGTGCCAAGGTGAACTGGGGAATGCTTTTCGAGGATCACCTACGACTGGAGTTGCAAAATCATCAGAGGTTTCCGGAGTACTCCAGCCCCATTGGACCATTTCTGTCCACCTACATCATGCGGTATCTTCAGTATCACAAGGTGAATGGCAAATTGCCGCCCATGTCGACTTTCATAGAAATTCAACGGCGGAAATTACCATCACCTATGAAATCCATCAGGGACACCGCGGCACCGAACCCAAACAAGAGACAGCGTACAGATGACGAGGGCCCTTCCACAAACGCCGGCACACTCGCAGATCAACTCGATGCACAGGCATCAGCCATGGCAGCTTGTGTGGATAAAGTGCTACGGCACTTACAAGCTACCGAGGGACAACAGCGGCAGCTACAGGAGGAGAAGGATCGGCACTCCAAAGCCACACAGGACCTACACACACAATTGCGGAAAAAGGAGGAGGAATTAGGTCACGCAAGTCAAAAAATAGAAGAGGCTAACCGCGCTGCACAGATGCTACAGAGTCAGCTCGCGGCAAAGCAGATTGACATCCAGGCGGTGACATCCAAGCTTGAAGGAGTCACCAAAGAAAGAGATAGTGCAAAGGAGCATCTGACATCCCTGTTAGCACAAAACGAGGAACTGCGGCAGCAGTGCCGGAATTTGATTGATACAAATCCTTCAAATCCTGAGGCACAGAGTCTGGAGGAACGGCGCAAGGCTTTGGTTATCGAGGAGGAAAACTTTGAAGCCAACAAGCAGGCTTGGGTCCACGATGCCGCAGCAGTATTGGGGGAGATATTGTTTAGGGCAATCCAGCGAGAGCCTCCGCAGACGGATGACATCGCGGTCAACATGGTGGCAGCCTGCATCGAGGAGACACTCACAAAATTACAGCTAAACGCGGATTACGAGGGAGAATGGCAAGAGTCTAGTCACGAAGACACCAATCTACCGGATACCATGGTCACCGAGCGCCATCAGTCCCCACAGCAGGTTACCGCGGCACCAGATTTCCCCGAGATAGTGGCCCAGGATGACACCACAGGTACCGAGCAGGAGCGTCAGCAAGGTCAAGGTATGGACATACCGGAGGAGCAGTTACAGGATCGCGTGCACATCCAACACCTTACCGACACCGAGCAGACACCACAGGCATCGCCGAGGGTAGCAGAGGAGAAGGAGCAATCACCAGCACCGACATCCACAACGACATCCACGGCACAGCCATCAACCCCGGTAACCCCTAAAATTTCATTTGCAGCTCACCGACAGGCATTGATACAGTTATCAGATGATAACACTTGGCATGTGGAACCTGAGAATGACAGCGATGCCGATGAGGAGTACCAGGATGCGCACGATGAAGTTCAGAAATACTTCAACAACCACCCCGATTTGGCCCAATGTTTTCCAGATCACACGGCTAGCGACGTTCAGTGTCCGGGTTGTAACAAAATGCTGGGCAAAACAGTCCACGATATCCATGAACACGCCAACACAATTCGAAATCGACGCTTGCTGCACAGGGGCATTGCCGCGGCTATCCGATCGTTGTACGACGATCAGCCTCCACCACGCCGACAACAACAATGGCCACGGGAACAGACTCATCCCGACCGGCGACCAGCGGAGCGACGTGCCAGGCACTAAGCAATCCGGGACGGATTGCGCTCTCACAGGGAGGGCAAAATGTTACCCGACTGACGTCATCAGGTAACCTCGGCGGCCAAAGCGGGAGCAGCAGCGGCAACGGAGATAGCAGCACTTTTTCGGTGGAGGCACCAGCAGTTAACTGCAGATGCCTCGGCAGTCGATAAGGGCACCGTTCGGTTTCGGGATATCCGTGGCAGCCGTAGTATAAAAGGTTGTAGAAAATAGGAGAGAGACACTCGTTGTAGTCACCGTAGCAGGATATGTTCAGTTTATCTTGGCAGAACGCTTGAATGTACTCCGTTGTTATCAATTGAATACAAAGGCCATGAGCCACAGTCTTTCTCTCCCATCCTTGTGTCTCCTCATCTCTCACCTGCTTACTCCGAACACCGAGGCTTGCTTGGTAGACTTGGCGAGAACCCTAATCTTTGTCTTAGACGTTCTACACCCACGGTACCTTCATCGCTACAGTATCACCGAGGTTACCAAGGAAGGTCCGGTAGACAGCCGGACCAGGTTACGGGCTTCGGTGACCTCAGCTATTGCCACGGTTAAACCTCGGTACCCCCCCCTCTTTTCCCTTCAAGATCAGTACTACCCACCGATTCTATTCGTCGGTAAAGTAAAAATAAGAAAGAAGAAGACGACTGAAATGCCCCTCCTTCCGCAGCACAACCAATGTTGCCGAAGTCAACGCTCGGCCTTTTTGGCTACTCCCTGCTGTCTCTGTTAGACCGAGCATAGCTCGGCCTCCCTCGTTATCCACTGCCATCCCAAACCTGCTACCTCCAGCGGATGAGCTCGTAAAGCACTCCATCCTCGTTACCCAGGCTAACACTATTCCTTGGTGAGAGTACACTGATGTCTAACATTGGAGAGATCCAAGTATATATGAAATGTAGGTGAGCATGTGTGAGCATTTACTTTTCATAACTTTGGTATTACTGTGTTTGTCAATATTTAGACTTTCTATTTGGGCCTTAACTTTTCCACATTTTATGGTCTATATTATTTGATGGGCATTTGGAAATTACTCCATCGTTGTGTATCTAATTTAGTAGTACATATTATAAAAAAACATTGTGCTTAAACAATTAATTCTATTATTGGCTATTGTTTGTCTGACACCCTTCAACTAACCTAGGAGTGTATTGATAATCTAGTACATATAATTGTAACTAATTTGCAAATATACTTTTTAAAAAATTAATTGTAGCATTATTCTTATTGTATGGATTTGAATAGTTACTTATTTCCCTCTTACAAAGGTAATAGAAATAAGTTTCTATTGTTACTATTTTGCAATCATAAAATAAGAGAAATAAATAGGGAGACAAATAAATTTATGAAAATATCCCACCCTATAAGTGTTTAACATATGGCAATAATGGCATCAACTTATAAATTTTTAATCATATATGATATTGTACACGTATAGTACATTAGTACTAAGATTAGATGTTAAATAAAATTGATTATTCGTATACTGTGATTGATTGATTTGGGAATAGAATATTTTGAAGAGCCATCACTTCTTCATTTACAATATCTAATGGATAAAATCAGTTGTGGATAGGATTTAAGTTCTTGTATTAAGATTTATGAATTACTATCTAGGCCTCTAGGGTATAGGGTTTAGGGTTTAGGGTTCAGGGTCTTAGGGATTTGGGATTGATTTCATTTTAATCCTAGTTTTTGTGTTGCAAAGCTTTGCAAACACAATTGTGTGTGGAAGTAAAATAATGGATTCCTATATGTATGGTGTAGTTCTCAATTATATTTTACATGGATACAAGTTGCACTTCTCTACATCGCATAGTTATTATGTGCAAAATAATCTATTTTGTATTTATCATTTTTGATTGAAGATGTTATTTACATGGAATAAATCACACATTTATTGCAAAAATATATAGGTACAATATTCAACATTCAACATAGGAATTAAGATTCCTGAGTCTTCAATCTCATAGCCTACTTTTAACCAATATTGGAATAGAGTTACTGTTGTAGGTCATGTGGCTCAGAGTTTAATTCATAGAGCCTCATAGATCATAACGTATGAGTACTGAAGTAGTATTTGTACAAAACATCTTTGAATTCGTGAAGATTTATACTTTTATAGAGTCTACTTGAAATAGTTTTGAACTTAAAATTCAAAGTTCAGATGTATCCGTGAAGAAAGAATACATAGCATTTCAGAAATCAACATAGGATTCCTTTTTTCATTGTGTACTAATTACTGAAAATCGAGTTTCAAAAATCTTTTAGGAATAAAAAAAGGATCCTATGCAATTTTGTTAGAATTTAGTGATATATATAGAAAAAAAAAAGTTTTAAAAAACACGCTTGCAAGCTATTGTAAGATTGGGATCGTCAGCTAACTCTTGGTCATGTGGTAAATAAGGATTTAAAAGTGCAGCCGCGCCATGTAAATCCGTTGTCATGAGCCGTTTCCGATGGTAAAACCCCTCTTTTGCTGTAGACACCTCAAGTGGTTCCAATGAGATTAGCGGTGCGTGCAAAGTATGGACATGTCTCTCAAGATCACGCATGATATGCCAAGCCTTGCCCGCACTAGGAGCCTTGCCGTCAAATTCTCTCAGAGCGTACACTATGAGGGCAACCATATCCCGTAATCTTTTGCATTGCTCCCAAAAGTCATCGCTCAACACCACCTTCTTGACCTTACGGGAGAATATAAGCTTATCTCTGGCAGATACCGTCTTCTTCGAGGCATAGGCTGTGAACATAGGGTCGACAACAACTTGCTCCAATGATTCCTTGACCTCCAACAAGCGATCTATCATTATGAATTGACTAGCAAATCTTGTTTTCTCAGGCATCGGTAGGCTGAATTTCGCCTCGTGTTTACGAAACACAGCTAGGGGCATTTGTCGCCTCTTGATAAACTTGACCATTCTCTTCGCCATGACCAAAGTATTCGCCATCCATCCAGCCTTTCCCCAATCCTCCAACAACAAGTCCATTGCATGTGTCGCAAACACTTGCATGAAAATGTGCGGATATTTCTCAAGGACTATTTTTGAGGCATGGAGCATTAGAGAAGCATTGTCTGTGTATACTTGAACAATGTTCTCTGGTCCAACTTGTTCTATGTACTTCAACATGAGAGTTGACATGTACACCGCTGTTTTTTTTATGCGAGTAGTATCCACAGCACCAAGAAAAAGCTCTCCAGCTTGAGTCACAAGCATCGCGTTCACCAAACGGCGACTAGTCACAGATGACCATCCATCCATAGTCAAAGTTCTTCCAAACTTCCGAAGGCTCTCCAAGAGTCTACTATCTAGTTTCTTTTGTAACTCTATCTTTACTTCTCCTAAAAACCTTGTCTGAATGTCATGGTAAGATGGTGGAGCATAGGATTTTTGAAATCCAGCAGTCTTCATCATGGCAGCTTTGAACGCATCATTCCGGGCTACTGAAAATGGTATATTTGCTTCGTAAAAAAATTTCGCCCAGAGTTTATCCAACTCCCGCCTATTCGCTTCTGCAAAAGTAGCTTCAATTGAAGATTGCTTTGTTTGCTTCATAGATCCGAACATCGGGCGAGTATCCTTAATTCCCCTCATAAGCATGGAAGAAGCAGAGGTTGACCCAACCAAAAGATTTGTTGAATTCATGGGGGTGCCTAGCGAGGACCCTACACAAGAGTCACTCCTAGGGGTTTCTGGAATGTCATGTTTTCAAGCACCTGGAACGTCCGTGGATGGAGTGAGAGAACATTCACCAAGAAATCCGTCCAATTTTCCGTTATATGGAGGAAACTCCCCACCACATCTTAAAAATAACTGCCTAATTTCCCTAGGCAGCTTTGGGCAAAGGGCAGAACTCGAATCCCTATGTCCAGGAATCTTCTCGTACCCATAATGACTTAGATTTCGACTCTTCTTCTTAGAAACTATTACATGACATAGTGAGCACTGTATGCAGGACCCTGACGCTTTGCCTTCCTTCTCGATGTCTCTAAACCAAGGCTCATATGGAGCAAGGCCCATTTTGATAAATAGGACGCCTCAAAGTCATAAGCAATGGTGGAACCGTGACTTGAAAAAAAATGGCAAGAGTTCCTTACGGAAATCCTCACTTCCGAACTCAATACCTACCAAGCAATGTACACATAAAATGAATTATGCAACTCAAAGCCCTTCGAAAGTGTTCAAAATTTGGAAGTGAAATGAGACTCAATGTCTCTTCTCTTATATACCATGCAACTCTGAATATGACCGTTGCAATTTGAAATTGAAATGCTCCTAAACCGTTGGATGCTGAAGGGGGCCATCTGGCCATAGGCGGTCGCCGGATGCCAGGGCCGGTCGCAGCGGCCGACAGCCAGTCGCCGAGGCTGATGGCCGGTCGCCGAGGCCGACGGCCGGTCGCCCAGGCCGACCGCCGGACCGAAGGCCGGTCACCCTGGACCGACGACCGAACCGAAGGCCGGACCGGTGGTCTGACGACTGGTCGCTCTCCCGACCGCTCGGGCCGACGGGTGGTCCCCTGGGCCGACCGCCGGTCGCCCTCCCCTACGGCTGGCGAGCCGACCAGTCGATGGGGCCGACGGCGAGCTGGAGGACCGGTCGACAGGGTGGTTCGACCAATGAACGCACCCCGATGGTCATTTACCCTTCGTAAAAAGACCAGAATCTCTAAGTCACGGACGGTCCCCAGACCCGTGCCGGACGTCTGGACGTCTGGACGCTGTGACATCCCTGGTCAAAATTGCCGAACAGTAGGCATGACAAGCGCGACACAATATCATCGAGGAGATGCAAGATTCTTCTTCTTGCCCCCGTCGGGTACTCGATGGGGTCTTAGGTGCCATTGGATGTCGTGACGGGCGCTGCTTCAGTGCCACTGCTTCAGTGCGCAAAACATCCATTTTATCCCATCGGGTACCCGATGCAGTGTTTAGGGCTCATCTGGGAGGCCTTGGTTACCATGTCGAAGTGGCGGAGAATTGGCTTCAATCGGTTCGACTCACTCTTTTGTGATGCGGTTTATGTGATGCGGCCCGAGTGAGTGTCAGAGGCTAACCGCCTGTACTATGGTCGGGCACCCGATGGGTCGTAAATCCAAGGAAACCACGCTGTAGCCTATGTCGAGCCCATTCCAAAACGGTAAAGAACGTTGTGATCGGACTTGAATCGGAG
The DNA here is from genome assembly GCA_037043015.1 of Bryum argenteum. Lineage (NCBI taxonomy): Eukaryota > Viridiplantae > Streptophyta > Bryopsida > Bryales > Bryaceae > Bryum > Bryum argenteum. The sequence goes on along the minus strand of CM073321.1, from coordinate 30,695,431 downwards.
GAGTGATAGACGGATGAAGTTTTGGATTCCCAACCTTCATCCGGAGATGGCTCATCCGTCTTACTTCCAAGTTTCAAACTTGAGGTGGTTTGGGAAGTCTCGCACTGTACCCTACAGCGTGGTTGAGATTTTTTTGCGTAATCAAGAGATCCTCTATGCGTCCACATGTGCAGCTCCAAAGAAACGACTCTTGAATGAGGTGGAATTTGCAAACAAGGGTCCGTCCACGGTATTGCCCGGGACCTGTGGATTCCGGAATGGTTTGATTCGCCGCGATTGGACACCCTATGGATGCGATATTGACGGATGAAGTTTTTGACTAACCATGGGGTTTTTATGGTTCAGTGCTTAGGGTCACACTAGCACACTTGCAGTGCACGGAGCTACACCGGTGTTATTAGAGAGGGCTGCACCGATGTTAAAGGGATCATGGTTACACCAGCACACCAATAGTGGACAGTGCTACACCGGTGTTACAGGGCGGGTCACACCGTCGACACGCCAAGGTGATTACAATTGCCATTTGCAACATGCAATCTGAGACTAAGGACGCACAATCACACCTTTCGAGGATGCTTAATGAAGTTATGGCGCGGCATGGTGTCGTTAACGTCAATTTCAAAGGTTTCATGGTTGACAGCGCTCAAGCCAACTGGAACGCTGTTCGAGAGATTTACGAGACGGGAGACAAGATTGTGCCTATGAAAGAGAATGAGAGATCGTGTCTACTTCAGTGGACAGAATGCATGTACAGAGTAACAAACTTATACTTAGCCTTGGTGCGGACGTGCTTGGGGCAGCAATTTCTTGCCCTATCACGGGCAGACATGAAAAAGGCAAGAAATTGCTGCCCCAAGCAAAATACGGCAGGGGCAGCGTGTAAGGCGGCCCGGGTAGGCAAGGGCAGTGCAAAAGGCAAATTGGGCAAGATTACAGGCAGCCCGCTCGAATTATGGCCGGGAACAAAGTCTGGGGGGGCTAGGGTTTGGCCCCCATTGTATTCCTCGTCTTCCTCGCTTTCTGCGCTCCGCTTGCTGAATTTGGTTGTCCGATTCTCGCATTCTTGCATTAGCTTGTGTTTTCTTGCATTCTCGTTATCGCGTAGTTCTGGCTTCGACAGTCGCTAGCTCCTAGCCTCGAAAGTAGCTATCTCCTGGCCTCGAAGGTCGTTCATGTTTATATAGTCTCTTTTGTATCTACTCGCTCTTTTTGCTCTGCTCTTGCTTCTTGCTCTGCTCCCTGACGCTTTTTGCTTTTCTTAGCTCTGCGCTTCAACCCTGTTAGCTTAGAGTCTGCTTTTCGAGATATTCGCGGCATCAAGTGGGTGGCTCGTTTGACGGCGCTTTTGCAGCGCTCACCAAAGTTTCTGGACTTCACAACCTTCTCTGTAAGTTAACCGCCACTGTTTGTAGTTGGTTTGGAATTTCAGTTTGTGGTGTTTGCAATTTTTGGTCATTTCTGTCAGTTTTCCAGACTTCGGGAGTTGAATTTTACTAGCTTTCAGGATCCTTGAAATTTGAGTGACTACATTGGAAAAGATGAGGAGGAAATTTGAGTGTAGATGTCTGATTTAGGAAAGGAGAGGAAAATGGCCTACTGATTCATAAAATTTGTGAACCCTAATTTTTAAGAGCATATCTGGAATTTGAATGTTGAAACAAAAAGGGTGGATGTTTTTGAGCTGTTTAGGGTTGATTCGAGGCAGTTCACAAACCCGTTCAATTGCCAATTGGTGAGAGTTGTCAATGAGGTTTTACTCAGTGATTTTAGATAATTAGAATGCTTATGTTCACTTCCAGATCATCGGTTTGTGAATCAGTTGCAATTGAATTGGTCTACTGTGTGATATTTGCATAATTGAATCTACGTTACTGTTGAGAATTTCGTTATGAATCAGTCATTGTAAATTTCCTTGTTCTAATCATTCATTGTTTACAATCATTCATTGTTTGGTTCAGGATTAGGACAAAGCCGAGGCTTGTCCGATTAATTTGGGTATCTACAGTCTAGCAGGGAAGCAGACTACAGAATAGGTAAGTGTTCATTATTTAAATATAGCCCAATGTGACTAAGTTGTAGCTGAATAGTTTGGCATTGGATTTCTGTGTTCGCATGTTCTTCAAAATGCTATTTGTACATACTTAGCGTAGGGAACAGTTCAGTTCGATTCAACCGTAGCCGAATTGTGTTCATGTTCGAAAGATTCAATAAAGATCAGCAGTTCAACTCGACTGGAGTTGAATTGGAAACACATTTTATTACCTATGCATACCACCGCCATTATCGACTACAGATTCAACTCGACCCGAGTTGAATCTCCGACCAAGAATCCTCTTAACATTCATAGACAAATTAGGCTTGAACAATTCAACTCGATTCGAGTTGAATCAAGAAAACACGGGATATAAGAGTGCTGCTATGCTTCCGCTATGCTATTCACTCGCTGCAGCCCGAATAATTTAACTCCACTCGAGTTAAAACTATAAATTACTAGCTATAGTCTCAGTAAACATATTCAACTCGATACGAGTTGAATCAGAGATGCCCATGTGAGAAACTAAATACTTATTCAACTCGACTCGAGTTGAATCGATAAATTATGAGAAATGGTATCGAGGTACACATTCAACTCCATTCGAGTTTAATAACTCTAGCGCATGTGAAAGTAAAAAAATAATCCAACTCAACTCGAGTTGAAATAGAAAGATTTTGTGCATATTTTCAAGCAGTTGAAGGAGCACCATAATATTCAACTCGAGTCGAGTTGAATTATTTAAGGATAGAAATTACTAAATGCAGAGAGGGTATCCATAGGGCTGAAAAATGACATGACAAACTCAACTGAAGTACAACACAATCCTCTGCCTCAATAAGACAGGAACATGGGTTTATACGATCAACTCTATTCGAGTTAAAATGAGGAAGATTTATCCTCGGGATTAATTCGACTCGACTCGAGTTGAAAGTATTTAAGCACTGTATGTGGAGATCACAAAACGCCTCGAAGGATACATTCAACTCGAATCGAGTTGAATCCAACTTCCTTGGACAGTTGCTAACGATATTTGTAATCTAATAGAGACGGATAGAATGCTATTTCAACTCGACTCGAGTTGAATACTAATCCTTGCAATATGTATGGATAAATACTCATTTGGCCGCTGTGTCTCATCAAGAGAAACCAATCCGAAGGAGAGGCTTTCAGCATTCTTGAAGCCCTATGTTCCTGAGGAGGACAGCGAAGTCACAGACTCAGAAATATTTGGCGGCATGTGGGTGCACACAGAGCCTACGGATGTCAAATGGTGGAGTATGCTCCTCGCACCGCACACGGACAAGTTGGTTGTCGTCACCAAGTACAGGGGAGCAGAGTGCAACCTTCCCGTTAGTTTGGAGGAGAACATCATCGATGTCGTTGTCCACAACACGCACTGGATCTGCGTGACGTGCATCGTGGACGACCCCACTCAAGACACGGCTCTAGACCAAGACTACAGGTTTACTCACATGATCGACACGATGAAGATCAATTTCGACATGTGGGCTCATGTCGAGAGTATAAAAAATTCTCAGTACAATCCCTTGGCAAAAAATGTCGAGCAATACATTTGCGAGTTTTGATTCCCAATCGATCTTGGTAACCAGCAGCTCCCAAGTATTCTCGCCCCTCGTCTCCGATCAGTGGTCACTGCCATGGTGAACTTCAAGGCAAAGCTGCAACGCAAGCAGATGCAAATGCAGCCTCTTCGTTTGACGTTGGAAGTAAGCATGTACAGCGGCAACCACGAGTCGATTTTATATCAGACTCCTGAGACGACGGGAACAAGAAGGCGCAAGGCGAATCCGTCCCAAACACAGCGGGGGCCGACACCAAAGGAAATCAAACCAGTCACGACGAAGAAGTCGACCCTGACCGATCCCACTGAGATTGAACAGGCGAACTTAGTGTCGGCCTTGACGGACGTCCCCAACAATAATGTAGTTAAAGTTGTCGATTACAAAGAATCCATGAATGCCTTCAAGAACTATCGGACTCTTTGCCAAGACTCTTACATCTTCGGCTCAGAGGTCACTTTTGAGATTTCGATTGAGCGTCTCTTTACCCCCCCCCCCCCGCGGAACTGAACATCCGGAACCTCGAGCAGGAAAAAGTAAGGCACACAATGCATTTCCTTATTGAGATGTGCGATAAGGAGAAGAAGAACACCCTCTGCGTCTTCCCAAAGAATAAGCTCGTAAAACCCCAATCTTGGGAGGAGATATAGGACGGGGAGTTCTACATGGTCAATGGACAACACTGTGTCGAGGCCTCCAAGCAGTTGCAAAACAGGCTAGATGTGGATGTGAAGATGAGGGACGCTTTTAAAACCTGGGACTGCTTTGTACTATGGAATGAAGATAAGTCCATCATTCGGAGAATCTCCGCGTTCTACAACACGGTCAACCACTTCATGAATACAAATCCAACGTGGGCGACAAACATCATCGGGGCGCGGGAGCTGTGGGAAAGCCTCGGTAGACCAGAGAATCCAAAGAAGGCTACTGAGGTTGGCAGGACTGTCACACAGAAGGCCTCAAAGGGCAAGAAACCAGCGAAGGACGCATTCAACGTATGTGCAACTCCATTCAACTCCATTCCAGTTGAATAGTGTCCTACAATACTAACGATGAACTATTTCGATTCTGTTCCAGCTATAACCCATTTCAATTCAACTCGAGTTAAATTTCTAACTCAATATCGTACTCGGCTGATAGAGCTAAAACAACGTCCCCAAAAAACATCTACAAACAATGCGAAATAAGCCAAACTGAAATCTGTTTTGCACATAAAAAACAAGTCGTCTCATACCTCATATCTTTTACGGTTATCCACTTCAACCGTTGTTTCTCGTCGATGCGGCTTCTTCACCTTCATCGGGCGGCAGTAATCTTCCCAAACCTTTCTTGCGCCCTTGATGTTCATTGCCCAGGAAGGAATGAAGGTGCCATCATTGTTCGTCTTGTTCGCCATGGCCGACATGTCCAGAATCTTGCCTATGTTTAAATGCCACACAACATGGGCTTTCCATGTCTGCAGGGCAAGGATCTTCGCATTGTCAAACTTCTTGTCACGTATCAACTGTCTCGCAGCCTCAACGTGGTGCTGCCCATCGATAATCCGAAACCGAGAGGTTTTGACTAACGATTCCCAATCCCAAATCTCAGGCTCATCTATACTCTTTGGCATAATGATGATCGTTTGTCTAAAACTAACATCGAGGGATTTCATCAAGATGTTCTTGTAATGGGCGATTCCGGTCGGTTCCAAAGAACTCACGATGAATCTTGGTTCTGCAAAGTTGAGCAGGTCGATCGACACGTCAAGCGGATTGTCGCGACCGAAGACATAACAATCTGCACTGTTGCTCCAATAGTCCTTGAGAGCCTTCGTCGCTTCCTCATACTTGATCTCCTTCTCCGAGACAACCACGTTGATTGTGGGGTTCATGAACGTAAGTGCGCTGCCGGAAGATTTGCTCCTTTTGGAGCCAAAACTCGATGAGATCGGGTTTGCCCGCTTCGCTCCCTGCCCACCTAGACTTCCCTTCGGGGTGCCTGTTAACCAAATATTCTCCGAATATTCCCTTGGTTAACTTTGGCTAGGTCGATACCCGGACGATAGTTGATACTAGGCTAGTATCCGGGATAGAATCAGCCATACTTACAGTGGATACCCGGCCTAGGCAGCCGACCAGTCAGCCGACACTGCAGGTCGACTGACAGGGTCGACCCGACTGGATCGGGTTGATCAGGTCTGACAACTATGTCAGATCTAGGGCTATATATACTCCTTCCCCGAGGGGAAGAGGATTGCTTTTTGGATTATAACATATACCTTATGGTTCTCTCCCAAGTATCCGCCTCTAATCTTTCTTTGTGTTATCTTTGTGAACTAACTCGACCTGTCTACACCGTCTGGTCTGGTTGATTATTGTTGTGATCTGAGGTTAGGAGAGTAGTGCAAGCATATCAGAGTAGAGTCGATCTAGTGACTCCTTGTTGATCTTTTTTGCTTCTCTTGTACTTTTGAGGTGTTACGATGTTCCAATCCAGGGAGTAATCCGGTCAACCTACTGTCGACCTCCTGGAGTGCTTCCTGTCGAACCAAGTTCTAAGTGAAAATGGTTAGGTTCTGTCCTTAGAAACAGTCCTTAACATTTGGCGACCATGCTTAAGTCCTACTTCAGTTTCCGTGTCGATCGATCTACCTTGGTATCGTGCACCTAACTCCGTGGTGCTTGCTCAAGCTAAATCGTACGACAGTCTTGCACGCGGACGGTCTGTCTACAATACTCCCGGCGGTAGCACGGCTACACGCTAGGCACACGCGGCCCTAACCGTCCGTCATTGCCTGTCGATGTTCACAAACACCGTGTCCTACACGCCGCCGGGGTACTCACACTAGTCCTCAAACGCTAACCAGCCATCTTGTCGCCAGCTCGGTCGACGCAGCGAACGTGAGCCCTGCACACAAACACCGTCCGTGGATAGAGGTTTTGCCCTGCTCAAAGTGCAAATAGCGAACCCCCACACAGAAACGGTTTATGGCAGCCCTTCCGCTTACGTTCCGAAACATCCCGTTCATTACATTTTCGATTCAGATCTAGATCTACGGTCCTCTGCTAGATCCAGATCCCGATCGCCAGATCCAGATCTAGATCTAGATCTGAGAACCGACACGTGGCCAGACTATGTCGGGTAGGCGCACACGAGCAAGTGGCACCCCCGATCCCCTGGAAATTACCGCTGACCAACTTCGTAATCCGCAGACCTTACGAGAACTCCGAAATCTGCAACCCGCAACGACTTCTACGCCGGTCGTAATCGTCCGACCCGACAACCCAACACCAACCGGAGGACGTCACAACACCACCATGGAACACTCAACCCATATTGCAGATGTCGACCCCCCACGACCGACCTCCTCGCCGTCACCTACATCGGCGTCCAGACCGCACAGCCGTGGCGGAGAACCGACGTCTCGCCGACCGTCCCCTGGTGATCCATTTCCCCCGGAACACATTCTCCCCCCACGCCCGTCAAGCGCACACGCCAGGTACGCACCTCGCGACACCTCGATGGACACATTATATGACCAACAAGCCGAAATTATGCGTTTACAAAATCAGCAGGCATTTTTAGCTTTTCGCCTAGCCCGCCTCATGGCTAGCGGCCCAATGTCCCGCCCGGACACATCGAGGACCGCGGAACAACCTTTGCTGAGTTGACCGCTGGTCGACACTTATCAGTCGACCAGCAGCCGACAGCAAACAACATTTCCGGCCATCCCTGTCGACCGGGATCTTGCTACTCAACCCAGCTTAGTCGACCCGATACGAGATCCTGCTCAATCAGGCCGCACAACACACTCGCCTGATATCCTCAACCTCGAAAATCGCCCACCGACCCCAGCTGGACCACTTACCTCTCGTGCCCCCCTGATGCTGCCTCGTACTCTCTCAACTCTCCCTTTCCAGGGACGTGCTCGTCCGCTCCCCCGACCGGCGAGTATCCCGAGCGCAGTCCTGACCTCGACACCTCCAAGGTCGACCCCGACAGGTGTCCCAAGATCTAGATCGACACCGCCCGTGCCTGGCCCCTCACTTCCATTCACGTCGGCACCCACAGTAATTCGGGGCTTACCTCTACTGTGATCCCTCCCTGTTAGTATACGCTCGTGTTTCGTGTGCGGATCGTACCGTCACACCATTGACGAATGTCAGTATGCGCCGGGTCTCGGCGTGGCCGGCAGCGCCCGCCATTCCGCGACCCCGGTCGACCCCTCCATCGCCAAACGGCTGAAAACCAGTCAAGATGCCGACTTACCATGAAGGCAACCGCGCCATGACCCATGTGCATAGATTTACAAACGCACTTACCTTAAATGGAGAAACCGACCCGACTATTACCATAGCTTTGTTTGGAAACTCGTTAGTAGACGCCAAGAACTATAATTGGTTTACAACCCAGCGCAACACCTACCCAAATCAAACCCTCCGGCCCTCTACGAAGCCTTCAAACATCGTTACAGGAAATCGACAATGATGATCAGGCGTATCTTCGATTTAGATCTCTTAAACAAGAATCCATGGAGTCGGTAGACGATTACTATGAACGGATGATGAAATTAGCCAGTCAATTTGCTACTATGCCAAGTGATGAATATTTACTAAGCAACTTTCGAGCTGGCTTGTTGAAGTATCTGCAGGTCGCTACAGTCGGGCTACCACGCTCGACCCTGGCTATAGCCAAAAACTCGGCAAAACTTGCCGAGAGCGGTCTACCCAGGGAACCCGACCCAAGCCCGACATCGACCCGGGTCGACACCAAACGTGCCACATGTGGCCTCTGCAAAAAACAAGGGCATCTGGACAAGGATTGTTATCTCAATCCCTTGAGTGAATACGGTAAACGCCGTGCCGCTCGTGCGGCTCCCGCCACCGTCGCATCGACCACCCCGGCCCCAACATCACCAGGCACCAATTAGCGACCACGGCGCCACTACCCCTGCGCTCTCTGCAAATCGCTTGAACATCCCACTCACCTGTGTCCCTTATTGCAGGACCCCAAGATCACCCGCTTAGTGACACAACTCCGCAGTGACCCGCCAGTGTCCACATCGACAGTTGTCGCGCACCTCTCCTTGAGGAGTGCCCGCAACACCAAGGGCCCAAGGGGGACACCGGAGTGACGCCCGGGCCTTGGGGTGCCAAGGTGAAGGGAACCTAAGTGGGCCTAGTGTGGGAGAGGATCCCGGGCGTTGGAGACGCCTCTCACCCACGGAGACTAGGAGCCACGACGGAATGGACATGAGATTATGGAAGCTCATGTTGCCACGATTCCGGGATGCTAAGGAGCACCTCATTTGGAGGTGTGAGCTAAAAGTTATGGGAGTTGGAAGATTGTGGGACTAAAGGGAGTGCTGTCCAGGGACAGTGCTGGACTGGGAAGCTGGCCCGGGACTCCCGAATCTTCAGAGGGGCATAACTCCCTCAATACTTGTCGGAATGAGGCAAGTAAGGTGTCTATCGGCATCTACTTGACGAGTAGATGTCGATAGAGTGGTCGCTCGTCGCGTTTGGATGCGGGACGAGGTAGATACGAGCCCTGGAAGGTTCGGGAAGTCTCCCGGGGCCTTCCAGCGGCTAAGGCATTGGGAGATTGGGTGGTCTTCCAAACCTTAGAGGTGTGAGGGTCCAGCCCTTCACCTAGGACCAGGGGCTGCCGAATCCCACAGAGTATACTATGGGGAGGGCTGGTCTCCCTCCCCACTCCCATGGTGCCTTGGTGGTGACCAAGGTGGGAGTCCCAGTGGTGTGGCTAGTGTTGGGGCCTCACCATGGGGACTCCCAAGCCAAGGTGAGTCCCAATGGGTGGAGCTAGTGTTGGGGCTCCACCATGGGGACTCAAAGTGCAAAATGAGGCACGGTGGGTGGAGCTAGTGTTGGGGCTTCACCACGGTGGCTCATAAGGACAAGGTGAGTCCCGGTGGGGAGCTAGTGTTGGGGCTTCACCACGGGGACTCATATGGGCAAAATGAGGACCATGAGTGCTACCGATGTGGGGTGGTGTCTCACCGCCGGCGTTGTGATTACTTGGTGGCCTTGGGGTCACCATGGTGGTCATGGGCGGTGGTGAGGAGACACCACCAAGTGCGGTTAGGCCGCGTGGTATGGGAGTGCCACCAAGTTGGGCCTTGGACATAAGTGGAAGTCCGCACCTAACCATTGGCTACCTACGAAGGGGTTGAGTCCCGGTTGCATGAGTAGGAGGGATTGATAACCAAGCGGTGAGCTTGGTGGTTGGTATGGAGAGCTAACTTTGTGCATGTGGGGGATGTGCAGAGTTAGCGCTCGTGACACTTGCTAGAGTTGGGAAAAAGTTGGTGTAAGCTAAGGTGAGCTAGCAAGGTTGCGACACTTGGTATCGAGCGGGCTTTTAGTACCCAAGTGCAAAGTTGTGAGGGAGCAATGGGCAAGAAGACGACCATTGAGGGTGATGAGCCTGGAGCTTCCAAGCGGCCACGCACGAGGGGGAACAAAGACCCCGATCCTACAAGTGAGGCTCATTCTCATGACTCCAATGAGCAAGCTGCCACTAGTGAGGGCAATGAGCAAATGGAATTGTCACTTCAAAAGGAGCCCTTGGGTGAAGAGGAGCGCTCTAGGTCGAGACGCCTAGAGTCTTCCCAAGGGGTGGAAAAACAAGATCCTCAATTGGCTTTCCAAATGAGAATGCTTGAGTTCATGGACTGTGAATCAAGAGCTCTCAAGCGTGGGAAGGAAGAAAGGGATCGCCAAGAGAGGTTGATTGAACACCTCATGATGCAAGGGTCCCGACCTTCATCTTCCACCAAAAAAGTTGGCTAAGGTAAACATGCCAAGCACCTTCTCGGGACTTGGTAAGGCAAGGAAGGTGAAGGAATTCCTTCTTGAGATGGATAACTACTATGATGTCCAAAAGCCGGATGAGGAGGACAAGGTTTCCATTGCGGTGACATTTCTCAAGGATCATGCTCTTCAATGGTGGACAAGCAAAAAGGAGCAAGAGCCGGAGTTGGTGGCAAACTTGACTTGGGGTGGCTTCAAAGACTTGTTGAGTGAACGCTTCACACACCAGAGTATCGGGAGTTGAGGAAGGCATGAACTTGGTGCAAATGAGGCACACTGGGTCTCTCAAGGCCTATGTGCGTGACTTCAATGCCCAAATGAATGCCACACCCAAGATGGATGAGTTCTCTAAGAAGTGCATCTTTTTGGGTGGGCTTCAAAAGTGGGTGGTGGATGCCTTGTTCAAGTTCCCAAAACTTCCCGAGGATGTGGCGGGCATCATCAAGATTGTTGAAAGGATTGAGGTGATGGACCCGAGAGGAAGTCAAGTGGCCCCTCTCAACAAAGTGGATCAAATAGGAATGCGGCTCGAGGCAAAGAGCGCAAGAAGTTTGGCTTTGGCAACAAACACAAGGGACAAGTGGATGGTGGAGCTTCTAACAAAAGGGAACACCAAGGGGGAAAGCCATCTAAAGGGGGAGACAAAGGTGATGACACCAAGGCCAAGAGGTGCCATGGTTGTGGCAAGATTGGCCACTTCATTGCGGAGTGCCCCGACAAGAAGGTGAGTACCATTGCAAGTCTTGCTTGTGTTGAAGACCGCATACTCAGGAGGTTTTGTGGCCAAGGCAAGTAGCCTCAAGCCAAGGCCGGGCCTCTTGTTTCTTGAGGCCCAAGTGAAGGACAAAGATGTCTCATGTTTGGTTGATACAGGGGCAACGCACTCCTTCATGAGTCCCAAACTAGCAAGGGAGTTGGGCTTGCCACTGCAAAAGGCAAGCAAGCCCATCAATGTGCGTTTTGTAAAGGGCGAACCGCACAAGACGGAGGAAGTGGCGTTGCAAGTGACCTTGAAGTGTGGGACATTGGAGTTTGTTGAGAATTTCACATTATGTGAGATGGATGAGGTAGACCTCATCTTAGGGGATACCTTCTTTGAGGCGCACACGGTGGATGTGAGGCGCAAGCCAAGACGACGGTTAGTGGTGCGCCGTGATGGCAAGGAGTTAGTGTTGAAGTTAACTCGTGGCCCTTCAATAGCGGGGGCAAATTAAACTTGGTCTCTTTAGACCAAATGTTGGAACATCAATTTGTGGTGATGGCTCGTGAAGAGCAACTTGGGCATGAGGGGAAGGGGTGCAACAACCACTTCCCAAAGAAATTCAAGAGGTGTTGGCCAAGTACAAGGATGTGCTTACCAATGAGTTACCCAAAGAGCTACCCCAAGAAGAGAAGTGGATCACAAGATCGAGGTGCTACACGGAGTGAACCACCTTCTAAGGCACCTTATCGGTTAAACCAAAAAGAGTTGATGGAGCTAAAGAAGCAACTAAACGACTTGTTGGAAAGGGGTTATGTGAGACCAAGCAAGTCACCATATGGTGCACCGGTCCTCTTTGTGGACAAGAAGGATGGCAAGCTTAGGATGTGCATTGATTATAGGGCCTTGAATAAGGTGACCATCAAGAACAACTACCCTTTGCCTCGAATTGATGATCTCTTTGATAGATTGGCGGGAGCTAAGTACTTTAGTCGCATAGACTTGAAGTCGGGTTACTACCAAATCCGCATTGCGGATGCGGATGTAGAAAAGATCTGCGTGCCGCACAAGGTATGGGTCTTATGAGTTCCTTGTGATGCCCTTTGGGTTGTGCAATGCACCCTCAACATTCACAACCCTTATGAACACCATCTTTCGAGAGGAAATGGATGACTTTGTGATTGTCTACATCGATGACATCTTGGTGTTTTCCAAGACGGCCGAGGAACATGCAAGGCACCTTGAGGCGTACTCATGAAGCTTAGAGACAACAAGCTTTATGCTAATGGGGAAAAGAGTGAGTTTGCACAACTTGAGATGGAGTTCTTGGGCCATGTGGTTACCGGAGATGGAATCAAGCCGGACATGAAGAAGGTGAAGGCAATTCAAGAGTGGAAGCGGCCTTCTACACAAAAGGGACTTAGGTCATTCCTTGGCCTAGCAAACTACTATCGCCGCTTCATACGCAACTTCTCTAAGATTGCCAAGCCTTTGTCCGACTTGTTGAAAAAGGGGTGAACCAAGTATGGGATGAATTTTGCTACCAAGCCTTTGAGGAACTCAAGAACAAGTTGTCATCTCCACCAAAGTGTTGAAGTTCCCCGAGTTTGATAAGCCCTTTGAGGTCCACACAGATGCAAGTGACTTTGCCATTGGAGGCGTCTTGATGCAAGATGGTAGGCCAATTGCCTATGAGAGCAAGAAGTTGGATGGGTGTCAAAGGAGATGGCCAACTCACGAGAAGGAGCTCTTTGCGGTGGTGCATTGTTTGAAGACATGGCAACATTACTTGGGGTTGCACAAGACTAAGGTCTACACCGATAATGTGTCTTTGAAGTATTTTGAGACACAAGCACAAATGAGTGCCAAACAATTGAGGTGGCATGATACTTTGGCGCTCATGAATGTGGACTTGATCCACAAACCGAGCCGTGACAATGTGGTGCCGGATGCGCTAAGTAGAAAGGAAGAGTTTCATGCCATGAGCACCACCCAAGTCTTGCGGCTCATGTATAAGGGTGAAGGCAATTGGGAACGACGGATAAGAGAGGGGTACATGAAGGACCCCGAAGCACAACAAATGCTTGGTGATCTTAGGAAGAGCAAGAAGCTCAAGGAGATCAAGTTGGTGAATGGATTGCTCAAGTATAAGCAAAGTAGGGTGTATGTTCCTCAAGGCAAGCTTAGATTGTTGGTTTTGAAGGAGGAACATGATAGTCCCATAGCCGCCATAGGGGAGAAAAGGCTACCATTGCAACGGTGTCAAGGAGGTACTATTGGCCGGGGATGAAAGATGACATAACCCACTTTGTGAAGACTTGTGTGAAGTGCCAACTTAATCGGGCTTCATATCAAAAGCAAGCGGGCTTGTTGCAACCATTGCCAATTCCGCGGGTCCTTGGCATAGTGTGTCTATGGACTTCATCACAAGCCTTCCCGAGTCGCAAGGGTATGATGCCATCTTAGTGATGGTGGATCGGTTTAGCAAGTTGGCTCATATGGTGCCAACTAGAGGAACCGCAGAATCGCGCTTGAGACCGCCAAGATCTTTCTCAATGCATGGTGGAAGCATCACGGGTTGCCAAGAGTGATTGTGTCGGATCGAGACCCAAAGTTCACAAGTGCATTTTGGAGACACTTCTTTAGGAAGGTGGGAACCAAGTTGACATTTAGCACGCCTTTCATCCCCAAACAGACGGGCAAACCGAAAGGGTGAATGGGGTCTTGAACCAATACTTGAGGAACTTTGTGAGTGCGGACCAACGTGATTGGGTAGACTATGTGGGGTTGGCGGAGTTCGATTACAATGCGGCCACACACTCGGCGACTAAGGAGTCACCTTTCAAAGTGGCCTATGGAGTGGAGCCACTCCAACCCGCCGACTTAGCTCTCGAGGGGGCACATTCAACACGAGTTCAACCAAGATGGTGAAGACTTGGCCAAGAAGCGGGAACATATGTTGGAAAAAACCAAGTTGTTGTTGGAGAAGGCAAGAAGGCGCTATGAGAAGCAAGTCAATGCCGGAAGACGTGAAGTGGAGTATGAGGTGGGACAAAAGGTGTTGTTGAATGTGAAGAACTTCACCATGCCCGAAGGCCTCACTCCAAAGTTCATGTCCAAGTTTGCGGGTCCGTTTCCCATTGTGGAACGGGTGTTCAAAGATGTGTATAAGTTGGAGCTACCACCCGAGATCAAAGTGCATCCAACATTCCATGTTTCATTGTTAAAGCCATTCAAGGAGGATACCTTGTGGCCGGATCGCAAGCAAGTGATTCGGCCACCACCAGAGTTGGTTGGACAACATTTGGAATATGAGGTAGAGGCCATCCTCAAGAGTAGGAACCTCAAAAACAAGAGCAAGGAATACCTTGTGAAGTGGCGAGGATACCACGAGAAAGAAGCAACGTGGGTGGCGGCAAAGGACATGGTGAATGCTAAGGAGGTGGTGGAGAACTTTGAGAAGAATAGGAGCTCCAACAAGAAGCAACGTAGGCATTGATGAGGACATCAATCTCCGTAGTGGGGAGGATGACTTGTAGCTTGGGCGTAGATCCACAACACTTGTACTTGTTCTTTGGATTTGGCAATAAAGTTTGGCTTTGGTGTGTGCAAAGAGAAGAGTATGAGATGGAGTCCTAGTCTTGTACTTGTGCTAAGTTGGTGGAAGAGGGGGAATAGAGATGTGAAACCGAGTTGGGAAGGCCGAGTAATGGGGACCAAGGCTAGGAGAAAGAGTGGATAAAACCATGAAGTCCCTTGGCCTTGGGCTTGTCAGGGGCGGGGACAAGGTAATGGCGCGTGCTCATAAAAAAGCGCCACTCCCACAAACTAGTGCAAGCTAGTGCATGGGAGTCATGAACCCATGCCTGGAAAGAGATAGTGGGATCCGAGTTGGGCGGAACTTGGCATTACCCCCGTGCGATCGAGTCGTGGTGTAAAAGCCATCTTGGGTTTGCAACCAAGACAACTTGGTGGAAGCATTGAGGTCCAGCCTAGTAGTCAAGGAAGAAGTGTTAGGCTAGTGGAGCCTAACTTGGAGAGCCAAGGTAAGGGCAATCCAAGAGGGTCTCAAAGTAGGTGGGTCTAGAGTAGTTTAGTTGCCTTG
The DNA here is from genome assembly GCA_037043015.1 of Bryum argenteum. Classification (NCBI taxonomy): domain Eukaryota; kingdom Viridiplantae; phylum Streptophyta; class Bryopsida; order Bryales; family Bryaceae; genus Bryum; species Bryum argenteum. Next base: position 30,680,196 of record CM073321.1, on the reverse strand, counting down.
GAAGAAGTCCAGGGTTCTAAACGGACCACCTAGTGACGATACCTTTGAGACTTTGCCAAAGTTTGAGAGTGCATTGTGGGGTCGCGCCCTGGTGAAACACAATCTTTGCACCAATGGGGATGGCAACCCAAGAGTTGGTGTGACCGACTACAAGTATAGTCGATGAGGGCATCGACTCCATTAGGTGGGGGTGAGTGTCGCGCACCTCTCCTTGAGGAGTGCCCGCAACACCAAGGGCCCAAGGGGGACACCGGAGTGACGCCCGGGCCTTGGGGTGCCAAGGTGAAGGGAACCTAAGTGGGCCTAGTGTGGGAGAGGACCCCGGGCGTTGGAGACGCCTCTCACCCACGGAGACTAGGAGCCACGACGGAATGGACATGAGATTATGGAAGCTCATGTTGCCACGATTCCGGGATGCTAAGGAGCACCTCAGTTGGAGGTGTGAGCTAAAAGTTATGGGAGTTGGAAGATTGTGGGACTAAAGGGAGTGCTGTCCAGGGACAGTGCTGGACTGGGAAGCTGGCCCGGGACTCCCGAATCTTCAGAGGGGCATAACTCCCTCAATACTTGTCGGAATGAGGCAAGTAAGGTGTCTATCGGCATCTACTTGACGAGTAGATGTCGATAGAGTGGTCGCTCGTCGCGTTTGGATGCGGGACGAGGTAGATACGAGCCCTGGAAGGTTCGGGAAGTCTCCCGGGCCTTCCAGCGGCTAAGGCATTGGGAGATTGGGTGGTCTTCCAAAACTAAGAGGTGTGAGGGTCCAGCCCTTCACCTAGGACCAGGGGGCTGCCGAATCCCACAGAGTATACTATGGGGAGGGCTGGTCTCCTCCCCACTCCCATGGTGCCTTGGTGGTGACCAAGGTGGGAGTCCCAGTGGTGTGGCTAGTGTTGGGGCCTCACCATGGGGACTCCCAAGCCAAGGTGAGTCCCAATGGGTGGAGCTAGTGTTGGGGCTCCACCATGGGGACTCAAAGTGCAAAATGAGGCACGGTGGGTGGAGCTAGTGTTGGGGCTTCACCACGGTGGCTCATAAGGACAAGGTGAGTCCCGGTGGGGGAGCTAGTGTTGGGGCTTCACCACGGGGACTCATATGGGCAAAATGAGGACCATGAGTGCTACCGATGTGGGGTGGTGTCTCACCGCCGGCGTTGTGATTACTTGGTGGCCTTGGGGTCACCATGGTGGTCATGGGCGGTGGTGAGGAGACACCACCAAGTGCGGTTAGGCCGCGTGGTATGGGAGTGCCACCAAGTTGGGCCTTGGACATAAGTGGAAGTCCGCACCTAACCATTGGCTACCTACGAAGGAGTTGAGTCCCGGTTGCATGAGTAGGAGGGATTGATAACCAAGCGGTGAGCTTGGTGGTTGGTATGGAGAGCTAACTTTGTGCATGTGGGGGATGTGCAGAGTTAGCGCTCGTGACACTTGCTAGAGTTGGGAAAAAGTTGGTGTAAGCCAAGGTGAGCTAGCAAGGGTTGCGACAACAGTGGTGATTGAAGAGCAGAAACCGGATAGCGTCGACATCAACACAGTCGCAGCGATCACTCGCAGCAAAGCTACATCGACACCAACCCCCGACGAAGCGTCCACGGAGCAACCCAACTGGACTGCCCAAGAGGAACTCCGAGACGACATGATGCACCACGTTCAAGCACTACAGGAAGAACTGGAACCCCGCGCGGATCCATCCTCCGCCTGGGATGCAAGCGCCCTACCTCAGCAACCTCTCTCGCCTCGACAGTCGACGACCGCTAGTTTTTCAACTGACACCGGTGTCCCTGCTCACCTCCTCCAACAAGTCGAAAACTGCAAAATTCAGGTATCATTGCGGGATTTACTGCGCCTCTCCCCGTCATCACAATCGGCTCTCCGCGCCCGGCTCGATACCTACAGCGAGAGAGCACTGCCGGAACCTCCCAGTCCCCACCACGACCACAACATCACCTTAGTGACTGCGTCGGTCGTCGACCGACACATGCCCGTAATCTCGGTGTCCGTCGGCAAGAACGTAGTAGATGACGTACTCATCGACGGCGGATCCGGCGTAAATGTTGTTACCGAGGACGAACGTCGACGCCTTGGTTTACCCAAACCTTCCCCCGCACCATTCAACCTCAAGATGGCGAATGGCACTCTGGCTAAATCCAAGGGCCTTATCCGGGATGTGAAAATCCACATCCACAGTATTTCCTATACGGTCACCTTAATTGTCCTCGACTGTTCAACCGTCAAATCCGACTACCGACTCTTACTAGGTAGACCCTGGCTCCGCCATGCCAAGGTGATCCACGACTGGAGCAACAACGAAGTCCAGATCATGGGCAATGGCACTATAAAAACGGTGAAAATAAATCGCCAATTAGGTATCGAAGCTGTTACGCCTCATGCGCTCATCTGCTACAACTTCATCGAGGGCATCACGGACGAGGAAGAAGAAGTCTTGCTCGCCTCCGACCCGACATTATACACCCTCGGAACGATCGACTGCCATGCGCTCACAACACTTCCCCTCGACCCGACTGCCCCGGTCGACCCGCCGGCACCCAATGGCCACGACAAACGACACAGAATCCGACATTACCCAGGGTCGATGCCCGTCGATGACGCCCCAATCCAGGACAAACTCCAAACCATGGACATAGCCCATTGGAGCCATAACGAAGCTGATCGCCTCGACCTCGTCAATGTCGGCACCTCGGCCGACCCTAAGCTCCTCAAGCTCAACTCCAACATCCGACCCGAACTCAAGACGGCGGCGACGGCCTTGTTTAAGGGATTCATCGACATGTTTGCTTTCTCCTACAACGACCTCCGGGGCATCCCAGAGCATGTCGCGACGCACCGTATCGAGCTCGACCCGACAATCTCCCCCAGCCACCAAGCCCGCTACCGCATGAATTCCAACTATGCCAAAGCGGTCAAGGACGACCTCGAACGCCTCCTCGCCGCCGGATTCATCGCTCCTGTCGACCAGGCGTCCTGGCTGACCCCCATTGTCGTAGTGCCCAAGAAAAACGGCAAACTCCGCATTTGCGTCGATTTTCGTCGACTCAATGCTGCTACCAAGAAGGACCCTTACCCCTTACCTTTTACAGACGAGGTCCTCGACGCGGTAATCGGGTACGAGGCGTATTCTTTTATCGACTGCTTTTCGGGCTATCATCAAGTCCGCATCCACCCGACAGATCGCCCAAAAACAGCATTTATCACGGAATGGGGCGCCTATGTGTGGGTAGTGATGCCTTTCGGATTAAAAAACGCACCCCCAACCTACCAACGTATCGTCAATCAGGTGTTTCGAGAGTACCTTGGTGACTTTATGAAACTATTTCTCGATGATTTCAGTGTCTACAGTGATATCGACTCTCACCTGCCAAAGCTCCGACTAGTGTTCGAGCGCTGTCGACAGTACGGGGTTAGTCTGAACCCAGAAAAGTGTCTTTTTTATGTCTCCTCCGGAGTCATACTTGGATACATTGTTGGCAAAGAAGGCAAGTTCCCAGACCCCAAGAAAATCCAAGCCTTGGTCGACATGCCGGCCCCAAAAGACGTCAAGGCTATACAAACATTCAACGGATTAGCACAATTCAACCGGTGCTTTATCAAGAACTACGCGGCCATCATGGAGCCGATTACTCGCCTCACCCGGAAAAACGAACCCTTCGCATGGACGACCGAGTGCGAGGAGGCTTTCAATACAATTAAGGAGCGCTACAGGACTGCCCCGATTCTCATCGGTGTCAACTGGTCGCTCGACTTCCACATACACACCGACGCCTCCGACATTGCGGTTGGCGCCCTCCTGGCTCAGAACCCGACCGGCAAAATCGACCAGCCCATCGCCTACGCCTCCCGACTCCTCAGCAAAGCCGAGAAGAACTATACGACTACTGAAAAGGAGGCACTTGCCATGGTATATGCGGTAAATAAATTCCGACATTACCTACTTGGCAATCGATTCGTGTTTTTTGTTGACCATATTGCTCTTCAATATTTAATCAACAAACCACAAGTGTCGGGTCGACTTGCTCATTGTTTATTCTTTGTTTCTTGAGTTCGATTTCTGATGAGTCTACAAGCCAGGCAAGACCCACGGAATTGCTGACGCACTGTCCCGAAACGAGGGAGCGGAGCCCGCTATCGGCATACCCGACCAAACGACGGACGCTCAGCTGTTCTCAGTCGACCCCGACTGGTCCCAGCCGATCAGTGCCTATTTGCGGCACGGTACGTTTCCACCATCGATGCCAAAGGAAGAACGCAAACGCTTGGCCCATAAAGCCATCCCGTACCAACTCATCAACAACCGACTTCACCGACTCGGCAAGGACAACCGACTCCTCCCTGGTGTTAAACGTCGGCGTAGTCGGGACATCCTCCAGGAGTTACACAAAGGCAACGCGGGCGGCCATTTTTCCCACGACATCACGGTTCGCAAGATCCTCGACGCCGGATACTGGTGGCCGACCCTGTTTCGCGACACCATCGACTACTGTCGCAGCTGCCATCAGTGCCAACTCTCGGGGGGCCTCCCAAAGACAGTCACTTCCAAACTCATCACTCAGCTCCCAGCCGAACCCTTCATGAAGTGGGGACTCGACTTTGTCGGACCCGTCAAAAAACCCGACATACTGACTGTCGGTACATCCTTGTGGCAAATGATCACGCCACTAAATGGGTGGAAGCGAGCCCTCCGTGGCAATACAGCCAAGGAAACCGCTCAGTTTCTTTACGAAACTATTCTCACACGCTTTGGGTGCCCCCTACACCTCGTCAGCGACCAGGGCTCGCATTTCATCAATTCGACAATTCAGGCGCTAACTGAACATTTCCTACTTCGACACACCACGTCAACTACATATTACCCTCAAGGCAACGGCCAAGCGGAATCGACCAACAAAGTCATTGTACGGATGCTTCAAAAGCTCGTCAATGACAACCGCAATGATTGGGATGTCCAACTCCACACCGTGCTATTTGCCTACCGAACCGCTTATAAGGTCGTCACAGGACATACACCCTTCCAGTTGGTGTACGGCCTCACCCCCCTCATGCCAACCGAATACATTGTGCCGACCAGCAGGTCGACTGACCCAGCCGACTTCACAACAAGGCGGGTACTGGCAGCTCGAACCCTCGACCTCGAACGCCTAGACGAAACTCGCCTTCACGCGGCTACACAACATGGTACCCGACAATGGAACCACGCCCAATGGGCCAGCACCCACAAACCGTCGCACCAATATCACTTGGGTGATTACGTCGTATGGCACCCTAAAGGTGCAAACGTTCATACGGGAAAACTCCGCAACAAATGGTTCAGCCCCTATCGAGTCCAATACGTCCTCCCCAACAACACGGTTCTCCTGGTCAGCCTCCAACATTTCGACCCCGACCCCGTTGTTGTCAACATCAATAAACTCAAGCCGTACCGACTTCCCCTCGACTTCCCAGTGGGTACCCTTCCAACTCCTGCCCTCAGTAAATCCGAAATCCAAGCGTGGACACTGACAAACGAAGACGACTCGACACTCACAGCCTCGATCCTCGTCAGTCGACTCGACGGGTCAAACCGACCAGCTGGTCAACGACCGCCGCCAAATTTATGGCCAGCGCGCCTGAATGTCACATCAAGGCGCCAACCCGAATTCAAAATTCGGGTACTTACATCCATGGCGGCCCACACTCCTCCTCTCCTCCCACTGCGCACGCCTTTCGCATTCGATCCTGCTGCCGACGCCATAGCCGCGTCAATCCTTCACGAACTGCGCTTCGCGCAACCTCGCGGAGGGAGAGAGAATAGCCTCGAGAGTGAGAGCCGTGAAGCGCAAAAGTTTGCGCGAGCGTTTTGCCAGGGTCGCCCTTGCGGGAGTCAACCGCGTAGTCTCGGCCATAATCCGTTTCGTCTCGGCAGAAGTTCAGTAAAATTTCTACATAAGAGAGAGCGCGGACGCAGTCAGCCACGAGAGATTCCACGAGTGTACAGCAGACCATTAGGGTTTCGAGTGATCCGAAAGCGAATTCGTTCAGCTGTAGGTTGTCGAGCTTCTCGGAAAGTCGGTGTTGGGGTTTGCTGGGCGCAGGTTTCACACACGCGAATGCCATTGACGAAGCAGACCGACCCCCTGAGGAGGCACATGGCGGCCTGGGCGAGCGCCGAACCGGTGCCGATACGGATGCGGTCGGGCCGATACAAGACCCTGTCGAATCAGCCGATGAAGTCGATGGATGCCTGGTACAAATTCGCGCTAGCAAACCCGACGGAGCTGGCGTTTATGCGTAGCATTGGCGTCGAAGAGTTTGCCACACTCCAGTGGAATCACCCCGACCGTGCCCCCCGCATGACTCTCATCGAAGAGTTCATCAACGCGGTAGTTTTTGTCGGCAACACTATTCAGGCCCAGGTCCGTGATCAGTTCGTCGAGATCACGGCCGCGACAATCCACGAGCAACTGAAGTTGCCATTTGAGTCGATCCGGACTCACCTCCCGCAGGAGGAATGGCGAGAAGGTCTCTGGGATAACTTTTCCATGGCAGGACCCGGCAGTGAAGGCTACACGATCAGCAAGGTGGCCCGCAGGGACCTCCACCCGCGACTATACGCCTTCATCAACGGCCTTAATTTCAAACGACGCCTCACTTACATCAGCAAGGAGACACTGGCGCTCATGTGCACGGTCGAGACCTTAGCCGAGCGGGAAGAGCGCTGGGATTGGGCGACGTGGATGTTCTTAGCCGTCCGCACCGACGTCGAGTGGCTTCAGCAAACCAACTCGTCCAGCTGCCCATCTGCAGAGGTACTGGACTATCTCTTAGATCATTGGTTTCCAGCCACCACGGTCGGATACGAGCACCTCTCGGTCGCTTCACAGCAGACGGCCGACCGCCGTCGCGCCACGGAGAACAGCGCGAATGGCTTCAGCGGCCCCAACTACATCAAATACCACGGGGGATTAGGTTGCAGGAAAGGCGACATTGCAGCACCAACGCGCTCGTCAATGCTCGAACTCGGCTATACCCCAGGCCTCCCCTTCCGACACTTACCACTTGGGAGTTCGACACCTTCCGCGGGATCTCCCGACCCTCAGCAGGGCACGGCCTCCCCATCGACGCCTTCCCGGAAGCGGGCACCCCTTGAGTCGTCGACCCAGGCACGCACCCAGGGCAAACGCCTTTTGGGCGCAGGCAGTAGCCCCGCACCCGACATTACTGACATCACCGACCCGACACCCGCCACGGTCGACCCGACCCGCTCAACTCTCATCACTCCCCTTCGCCGGTCGGGCCGCCTCGAACAGATCGGGCGTGCAGCAGCTGGTCCCAGCAACACCACTCGCCCGATCCTTCTCGACTCCCCGGACGCAGTCCACTCGACGGACACGAAGTCGACACTGCCCCCCGCAGACCCTGTCGACTCGGCAGCAATCCTACCAGCTCCTGTGAACCAGCCGTTGTTCCGACAACCCCCGCCAATTCAGGTGCCGGCCCCTACGGGCTCTCCTCTGCAACCTCCGCTCGCTTCTCCCCGCACTCCTCAGGTTCCCGACTCCCCCGAAGCCCGTGTGGTTGGCGCGTCGAACGCCATCGTAGTCGTGAAGGACTGGCTGACATATATCGAGGAAATCAACAAGACGAATGGCCAGGAAGTTCTCGACTACCACGAACGTCGAGCCGCCTTCCAAACCCAACTCGACCAAGTCAATCAAGAGAAATCCCTCCTGACGCAGGAGGTCCCCTAGTACAAGAAGGCGGTCCAGACACACCTGGACACCATCCAAAGCCTTCAGACGTCGCTCGCCAACTCGAGCACCCACCTCGAATCCCTGAAGAAGCTGCGAGATGAGCTTGTTCGCGAAGTCAACCAACGCAACGTCGACCTCACGACTCTCCGAGCACAGATCCAGCAGCAAGATGACCAACTCGAGGACTACAGGCTCAGAGTCGACACGCAGGAACAGACGATTCGAGACTTACAAGCGGCGGCCGACCAGTCCCGACAAACCATTGTCGACCAGAAGGCCGCGGTCCAGCACGCAGACGTCCGCGTTGCACAACTTACGAAGGAGCACTCGGAACTATCGGCCGTCGCCGCGACACGGGCCACCCAGCTCAATACACTCCACCGACGGAAGTTTAAAATCCGCATGGCCGCTCGCCAACGTATTGAAGATTTGAAGGCCCAGCTTCGACAAGACCGAAGCCAGATGCTGCGTTATCAGAAGCAACTCGACCTCTTACAGGCTGAACACAACATGGCGATTCCCGAGCCGGAGGAAGACGAAGATGAACTCGAAGTCGACCCCAATGATGCCGACCCCACGACTTGGGAAAATCAACGCACCAGTGACGATGAATACGAGGATGCGTCTGACAGTAGCGAGGAGGCCAACCCCACGTTTCACAGGACCACACCAAAAAAGCCCGGACCCCGCGACGAGGATACCGAGGACGAGGAGGACGATCCCGACACTGGAGGACCAGCCACGTCACGACGCTCTGACGATCCAAGAGGCCCTGGAGGCCCTGGCGGCCCCAGCGGATCCGCAGGCGGAGGAAGTACTGGAGGAACAGGCAGTGCGGGTGGCCACACCGGCACAGGTGGCCAGGACGCAGCTCACGACACAGCCGCCTCCAGCAGCGCAGGGGGGACTGGCCATTCGGTCGGCGCCACGACCTCGGCGACAACAGGCTGCCCGCCAGCAGCCGACCCGACTGCATCGCCCCCTTCATCCCACACGAGGTCAGCACCCCTTACGGCAACCAGTGGACCCATTTTCGCACCCTCGTCGACAGCAACATCCACATACTCCGGACCCCTGTCACCACTTCCAACACGGCCATTCTTTCCCCTGTCCCCCGAACATTCTCTCCTCTTTGACCGACAGGATGACTACCCGACAATGGAGGATTTGATGGAGCTCCAGGACGACTTCCCGTCCTTCAAGATTACGACCCTTCGACAGGAGACACCGCGGACGCACTCGACAGATATGATCGAGTTGTCTCCCCACTCCCACGATCAAGTCCACCCGAAGCTTGCCAGTACGATCTATACCCTGTCACCCCCAAAACGACAGCGTATTACACCTCGACCGGAGGACGAGGACCCCCGCCCCCGGACGACATCCTGAGTGCTTCACCCGACCATGGTCGACTTCCCCCTTCAGGAGACGACAAACCGTCGCGCCATCCGACCATCCACCCCTTCCACGGGGAAGCTGAAAGCACCCCCGTCGTCCCCTTCGGCCGATCCCCAGACCACCAGTTCCGACTCGCCCCCTCCGACCCGCGATTTCGCCGACTTCCCGAATCGACCGATCACATGGCTGCCATCTGCTCGGTCCCATCGTGAAGGTTCTTAGTTTCGTCCACAGGGGTGTACTCGGCTTAGTGGGAGGGCAATGTTAACCGAATATTCTCCGAATATTCGCTTGGTTAACTTTGGCTAGGTCGATACCCGGACGATAGTTGATACTAGGCTAGTATCCGGGATAGAATCAGCCATACTTACAGTGGATACCCGGCCTAGGCAGCCGACACTGCAGGTCGACTGACAGGGTCGACCCGACTGGATCGGGTTGATCAGGTCTGACAACTATGTCAGATCTAGGGCTATATATACTCCTTCCCCGAGGGGAAGAGGATTGCTTTTTGGATTATAACATATACCTTATGGTTCTCTCCCAAGTATCCGCCTCTAATCTTTCTTTGTGTTATCTTTGTGAACTAACTCGACCTGTCTACACCGTCTGGTCTGGTTGATTATTGTTGTGATCTGAGGTTAGGAGAGTAGTGCAAGCATATCAGAGTAGAGTCGATCTAGTGACTCCTTGTTGATCTTTTTTGCTTCTCTTGTACTTTTGAGGTGTTACGATGTTCCAATCCAGGGAGTAATCCGGTCAACCTACTGTCGACCTCCTGGAGTGCTTCCTGTCGAACCAAGTTCTAAGTGAAAATGGTTAGGTTCTGTCCTTAGAAACAGTCCTTAACAGTGCCTAGACCCGACGGAGCATTTTCGGATCGAGCCTACAACAGTAGATTTCCAGTCCGTTTCATCGGAGCCTTCCTATTCTTCTTCGCAGTCTCAAAATTAGTCAGAGCCTTCCAAATCTGCGCCGTGTATGAAATGTACGATTTCATGAAGGCTTTTGGCGACAAAACATTGGGTAGCAATCTGGTGTCGAGATGATGCAGCTGAGTGGGATCGACCTTCCCGACCATATAATTGCGGATGAAGTTGTGGGAGAATCGGACTTCATTGGGCGGAAACACAATGGTGAAGACAAAATTTTCGACCTCCAATGCTTCGAACTTGATCAAGAGGTATGCGTCTTCATACGTAACAAGACTGATGAAGGCATCAATACACAGAGGTAAAAATGCCCCGTGAGACCCCGATTGTTGATAGAAGAAGAAATGGGTCTTGTTCATTGGACGAATAGACCAAGAGAGAATGGGATTACTCTTGGAGGTCCACAACCACCCCCATTGCGCGTCCTCAGCAATAGCTACAAGCGGATCGTCTACTGAATCGAGTACGACAGGTTCATGGAATCCTTCCAGAGCTTCCATGTTGTAAGTGACCTGTGAATAAAAAATTTACAGAGGGCGAATTAGCTCGACTCGAGCTAAATGGACACATCAAATGAGCTTATAGATATACGGTGGAGTCCTACCTCAGGAACAGACTCTTGCTCCTAGGCTTCCATATCGACTTCCTCGGCAGGTGCATTTCCATCCATCCGAACAATCGTAGCAGTGGTTTTGGTTCACGCCATCACTGTAATTCATCAAAAAAGAATCACATGTAAGTTTCACACGGGCAACATACACGCACATAAGATCATAATGATCGTTACGATCAAATCCGGAAAGTAATCTTGCAAGTTTTGAATCAGTGGCGAGATCATTTAGCTCGACTCAAGCTGAATGGGCTTGAGCTGTGTTCCTAATCCTTGCGCACTTTTAGGAGCTCATTTAGCTCGGCTCGAGCTAAATGATCAGACTTCAAGTACATAGACCTAAAACTGCTAGACCGTTTAGCTCGACTTGAGCTAAATGGGCTTGACCTCAAAACGAGGATCGAGACTACTTAGCTCAAGTCGAGCTAAATGGGCTTGACCCAATACCGAGTATTGAGTCCATTTAGCTCAAGTCGAGCTAAATGGGCTTAACCTGAAACAATTTAGAAAGACCGTTTAGCTCAACTCGAGCTAGATGGGCTTGACCTGAGACAAGAATCGAGACCATTTAGCTCGAGTCGAGCTAAATAGGCTTGACCCGAAAGAGGGTATTCAATCCATTTAGCTCGACTCGAGCTAAATGGGCTTGACCTCAAAACGGGAATTGAAACCATTGAGCTCGAGTCGAGCTAAGTGGGCTTCAACTGACACAAGGTTCGAGTCCATTTAGCTCGAGTCGAGCTAAATGGGCTTGACCCAATACCGAGTATTGAGTCCATTTAGCTCAAGTCGAGCTAAATGGGCTTAACCTGAAACAATTTAGAAAGACCATTTAGCTCGACTCGAGCTAGATGGGCTTGACCTGAGACAAGAATCGAGACCATTTAGCTCGAGTCGAGCTAAATAGGCTTGACCCGAAAGAGGGTATTCAGTCCATTTAGCTCGACTCGAGCTAAATACGCTTGACCTCAAAACGGGAATCGAAACTATTTAGCTCGAGTCGAGCTAAGTGGGCTTCAACTGACACAAGGTTCGAGTCCATTTAGCTTGAGTCGAGCTAAATGGGCTTGACCCAATACCGAGTATTGAGTCCATTTAGCTCGAGTCGAGCTAAATGGGCTTGACCCAATACCGAGTATTGAGTCCATTTAGCTCGACTCGAGCTGAATGAGCTTGCCTGAAATGAGGTGGGAGACCATTTAGCTCGACTCAAGCTAAATGGGCTTGGGTAGTCCCGGAAAATTATATTATTTAATCTAGTTAATTAGGCATCGAGCTATATGGGCATTGAGCTAAATGGGCATCGAGCTAAATGGGCATCGAGCTAAAAGAGCTGAAAGTTGAAAGGAGCGCATTTCAGCAAAAAAACACAAATTTCGAAGCGAAGAACACAAATTGGAAGAGCTCCATTACTCTGTGAGCAACATTCCATAATATTGTGCCCTGCAATGTACAAAAAAAGCTATGAAAATGCAAACAGAATATAAAACCTAAAAGTCGAGAATTAGCAACTTACAAGATAGCTCGTCAAAAATTGCGCTGAAATGCAGCAATGATGCGTAATGCAGCGCCCAAAACTTGGAGGAGGCCGAGGGAGAACGAGCGGAAATGTGCAGCACATGAACGCTGAGGGCGCTGCTGAGAAGCGACAAATGAAGAGAAGAAAGAGGAAGGAAGCGAAGACGGAGCAGGCGAGCTCTGAAGAAGAATGCAAAGGCGCGAAGGAGCACACGCGAAGGCAAAAGCGTCGGAGCGATGGAGCAGGCGACGCAGGCACGAGCGATAGAGCAGACGCAGGCACGAGCGATGGAGCAGGCGCGACAGCAAAAATGCAACTGCGAAAGGTGGGGGGGGTGACGTAGAAATGAGCTGGTCGGGGGAGACGAGAAGTGAGCTGGTCAGCAGGAGGCCACTCCCACTCATCACCCAGCCCGCCGCCGCCGCCATTTTCCTGCTGCCCGGTCTGCCCGGTCTGCCCGGGCAAAGCCGACCTCCTTGGGCTGCCCGGGCTGCCCGGTTTGCTCGTTTTATTTTTTAAATTTTATTATTTTTTTCTTTTTTTCTCAAGAATTCAATTAGTTCAATATATTTGTATGGTCAAAACTATGATTAATTGGAAGGAAATAAAAATAAGGTGGGTAAAGTTATTTTGAAAACTTAAAAATGACTCCTATAAAAATGATGGTGATATTTATAACTTGTGAAAAAAACGACTTTATATGCTATGAGTTTTTCGCAAAAGTTTTAATACTTTAAAACTTTGAATAATAAGTAAAATGTAAATAAATAAAATACAAGAATAAGATTGCTGTACTTGTATTACTTTATAAGAACCTTAAAAAAATGAAAGAAGCCTACAAATAATATATAGGGGTAACGAACCTACATGTCATCATCTACATAAACCCTCTTAAGTTTGTATAAGGAAGTGATTATCATTTCTAAATTACCTAAATAAAACCATATATTTGTAGTGAACGTGTTAAAATTATTATATGCTAAAAGAAACTATTTGTAGAAAGAAATTGAGAATTCAATAATCCGACAGAATTTAAAGGAAGTAAAAACAAAAAAAGTATGGGCAACAAGAGAGTGTATCTGGTTTTTATAACTTTAATAGAAAATAAATTTTTAATTATATAACCGTATGAATTACTACTTAAGTTGTATATAAAAGTATGAAAGATTTTCAATTCAGCTTTCTTATAGATCATGAAAGTATGATGTTCAAAGATGAAAAATAAATTATTTTTTTGTTCTTGCATAATGATTTTGGTATATTTCGTAAATCCAAAAAATCATTTTCAAAAAATTACTGAAGTAGCGTTTTTTTCCATTTCTTATTTAAATTGACTTTGCAATGTTCTCTTAGAAAATAACTTAACTCTTCGATATTATAACCTCTAAAAACATTTGATCTTTTACATAGAGAAATTCAATAAAAATAGGAAAAAATTAAAATCACAATTTTCTTTAAGTTTGAGCCCTCTTTGCAAAAGAGATAATTCTAAACAAAATTTGAATTTAAATTAGCATATATTGCACTTGTGTGCAATATTCAGGATGATTGCTTTAAAAGAACCTCAAACCTTAACTCCTAATCAATGATGAATTTTGAAACATGTATGCCTTTTTTAGATTTGTTAGCCAATTCTTAGTCTCCCATTTCAGCATAAATTTTTTTGTTATGTCAGTTATTGTTCAATTGAATGTATGAACAAGTAGTGATCACCCGTAAATTGCAAAACAATAATTACCATTAATTTTTAATTACCTGATAATAATTTATGAAATTCATATTTATTTATTCAATTTCATTTTCTAGATCTTTATAGATGTTTCTAGATTTTGTACATGTTGTTTAATCTTAAACTTATTTAAATATGAGAGATGAAAGCAGTTTTAATTAGAACCAAACATGTCGGTTATTCCTAAAGCACCAAGGTAGACTCGAAATATCGCATGTTTCAATTTGTCACTATAAAAGTTATAAACAATATCAATTACAAATATTTGCCTACTTGATCTAGTAAGTTCCCAATGATAAAGATATTGGATATATTATAGATTGATAACCTTACTATGTACATCTTTAAGCCAGGGTCATGTTTTCAAATGCACTTTAGGTACCCCCAAGAACCGAACTCGAATCCCAACTCATTCTAGAAATCTAATTATATCATTTTATTTAAATTAGTGCATAGAACTAAATAAATTCACATAGAATCCGCTTATTTATGTTTAAATACTAAATTCAAAAGACAGATCCCGACTGAATCTTGGAAATCTTATTTCATGATTTTATCAAAATTAGTGAATAGAACCAAAGTTTAAACAATCAAGATCTTATTATTTATATTTTCATTAGTAACGATCATAATTCACGAGACAACTTTTACGTCCAATGTCACAAGCGAGATTGTAAGATTTGAAATATGCAAGAAGAACCACTTGCGCTTCTACTACATTGCTTTCTATTCCGATTGCTTACATTCCTTGAAAGAAATATGAGGGACGACACGCAACTTGTCTTAAGTTTCAATTTGGTCCGTAAAGATTGAAGCAAACTCTCGAACGTTTTGCATTCCTCCATGTTCAAGAATGTAAAACACTGCTTCTTCTATGCTTAGGAGCTGTTAGTTCCACAAAAGTACAGTGCTTTTTCTTACAAAGTTTGCGATTTTGCTCCTGCCACAACAAATACACAAAGGCAAACCTAAGTTTCTCAAGATTGTAAGATACAAAGTTACGGAAAAATATTTTTGATTGTACATACACAGCTCTCATTAGTAAAACATGCTCGATGTTTGATATACACTGTTGCTGATGTAATGATTCTATAATTTACCTTTATTACATTATTGATTTTTATTATAACAAAATTTTATAAGATCCTAAATCTATTGTAAATGTTATAATATTGTAATCTATTCTTGATAGATAGTTGTCCACGATTGTGTGGACCGAACAAGTTTTAGGTATATTTAATATATTATGGTTTAATATAACGTAACTTAACATAATATGATATAATCATATTTTAATCTACTTTAATATAGTAAAATAGTATATAATAGCATTTTCTGTAATAGTTAATATACATTTATAAGAAATATATTTTCATATAGTATAATATAGTAAAATAGAACATATTAGTATATTGAATAAAAATCAATATAGTTTATTATAATTTAATAAGTAATTTGATTTAATATAGTTTAATAAACTATAAAATTGAGAAACTTCTCGCCTTTTTTTCTGTAATGTAAACTGGCCATTTTAAAAATTCATAGTATTCATATTCACTACTGGGAAAGTAAAGGGTTTCCAATGTTACAAACATTGCTTACTTGAACAATGTTTGTATCATTGCAAACCCCCCTCTTTCCGAGTAGTGATTGCAACAGTGAAACATAAAATCTGATTAATAAAAGATTGTTGTAAATTTGAGAAAATTCTTGCATTCTTTCCTATACGACAACTTGTAATTCACTTCTTAAACATAATACAAATTCATTGGCCGCCGCACCGTTCCTTAGTTTAAGTGGCCATATATATACGTAATGCAACCTTACGTGTAATGTGACATGTTTTGTATTAGTTGTAAGAATAAGAACCATGTTCAGAAACTGTATATAACTTCAATCATAAGGATCAATTGCTAAACGCCTAACATTATAATAATTTTAACCTAGTTTAATAAATGATAATTTTTTATATAAACCTTGTCTAATTAATTTTTTTACATATGGTTTTCATTCTTTATTCTATAAAACAATTTAATCTCTATATTCTTAAATTTTTTTACGTAATACTAAAAAATACTTTTAACTAGTTTCCTCAAAAATTATATAGTGTTCGACGGATAAATTCTAAAATTTGTGTTTCTCGAATTTTTTCCATACGGATTGGAGTTCAAAGTAACTACCAAGTTTATAATATTTTACAGTGTAGTAGTTATGATTCAAAGTTAAGTGTTTAGGGTTAAGGGTTTAGTATAGGATTTAGTGTATACAATTTAGGCTATAAAGTTTACGAATGAAGATTTTGGTTATAGTGTAAAGGGTTCAGGATTAAAGGTTAATTATTTTTGAAGTTAATGCTTTAGGATTGAAATGTAAAGAGAAGCTAGATAGAAACTTTGTGGAAGAAAGCGTAAATGCGGATACATTCTAAATTTTTGAAAATAGGTTTAGAATACCATACTATAAAAATCATCTTAGCATAAGAATTGAAGTAAAACTAAATATTATTATGTTTGAATATCACACATAGAATACTAAACCTGTAAAATATATTTACTCACTAAATGTTAACAAGACTTAATTTTAAACCAATAATTTTATATTTTAAATATCATATATGGTAATGATACACTTGATAAAGCTAAGTAATAAACTTATAATTCCTCAACTTATTCACCATCTAAATACTTATATAATAGTATCTCACAAAAATATATTGAAAATTATGTTTACAACATGCATTTGTAAAACACCACAATCAACATAATTGAATATCATACTTAATATAGCACACCTAGTTAAGTAGAAACTAATCTTATAGAATCACATTTAAAAAAACTCAATATTTTATTTACTATAACCGTTGTAATGTGCAAAGTATTAGTCTTTAAATATTACACGTATTTTAGTAAATACAAATCTTACAAAACCTCACATCACCTCTTGGTTTTGATAAATTGAGCATAAAAGCTAGGTATAAAGGCTTAGCAAATGTTAATAGCGTCCATCATTTCACATGCTAATTCACCAAAATAAACCTAACAATTGTTAGAATTGAAATATGGAAGTAATGCAAATAGATTCACATAATTACTCAATAATTCTACTCTCCATTTGATACTTTATCACAACTCTATGAATTCAAACTCTTCGAAGTCCTGCGTACTTAATTTAGTATAAAATAAAATTAAATCATTCAAGACTACATCAATCTAAGGTAGACGACGAGAACAATTTGTTTTCCCTCTAAACATTTAATAAGTATAAGTTTCATGTAATTTAATCATTTTCATGTTTTTCTCCCTATACTCTATTTAAGGTAAACTAAGGTTCAAATAACAAATGACACTATCTCTTTAACAACTAGATTGAAGTTTCTTTGTCTCGTTGTGTAGTCGGATGAATTGTGGTAAAAAATGTTTGCAACAATGGTAAAAGTTTTATAATTAAAGTTATCGATTTTTAAAATATTAAAAGTTAAGTTAGTTATGGTCTAGGGTTTAGAGTTTTTCATTACGGTTTTAAGGTTTGATGTAAACTTGACTAATTTCTTTACTAATAATACATTAACTCGCCACAAAAATTAGTTTCTCAAAATTCTTGGCTCTAAAAGCCATGTAAATGAATGCCTTGGTAAAAACTACCGTAAATTTTACAAAGGAAAAATAGTCGAAAACTAGAACCTTTGCATTAAATTTCATGCCTTATCTTTTAAACATCTTAGAACAAGTTAAGGTTCTTATCACTTAGACTAGACTCTAATTATAGGCCATCCCAAAAAATTAAGTTGAAATCCAACGGTGGATGAAGGAGATATAGCTCCTCAAATATCATCCATTTTGTTACTTTTTATGTTGACGAAACATCATTGCAAATCGAATAGCAAAATCATTATGATCAGTAAACTTGTCACTATAAAGTTGTTAAGAATCACCTTAAGATCATGACCATGAAAAAGCAAATCATGAAGAACTATTTTTAATTTCACATAATTGGCTTGCAATGATAATACATGCCCCATGCTTGGAGTTCCAATGAAATAGAAGAAATGTCTTCACTAAAGTGCATTCCATTAATTCATACTTTATTGCAAATTTTGGAATACAAACTAGACTTGATTTGGAGCAAAACCCAAGTGATTTCATCCAAAACGGTAAACTAAGGTGAAGAAGATATGGCTATTCAAAGTTCTGCCTTCCATCCAAAATGTCGTTTTTCGACATTCGGCGCATTTAGGGGTTGACATTCTAGTGCCCAATATGTGATTATTTTGTTAATTTGAGTTTGGGTTATCCACTTTCCTCGCGAATCCGGTTTTTTTTATTACAATTATGTAATTTCTATTTTTAGAAATAATCCAATCTTCTCCGTGACTTAACTTCAAATGATTTTTACTCCCTCAAGATGTCCCCGTTCCTCGCGAAGTTCCCCGTTACTCCCGAAGTTCCCAACGACATCGCTTATACTCAAAATTGTTTGACCGTTAGTGGCCTTTTTTGGCGCCCTTTCTCTGTCCAGTTCGTGCTCTTTTTTGGCGCCATTTCTCTTCCCGCTTGGTGTTGCTCCCTCTTCTTTCTCATTGCGCACTATCCCGCTCCTTCACTCCTCTGCTGCTCCGCTCCTTTGCTCCTCCTCTCCTCCGCACCTTCGTATTTTCACACATTTGCCCTTCGCCTCACCTCTGCACCTCCGCACCTTTGCCCTTCGTCTCACTATACTACGTTTCGCCTATACTCCGTTTCCCATTTGTGCTTCCGGTTTAGTAAATTCTGATTAGGGTTTGGGACTCTTAGTAGCTCTAGAGTTGATGTGCGTGCTGCTTTTGAGGATGCCCAGGGCCTTCGTTGAAGTATTGCAGCTGTCGGGCACGGCGTGAGGGTGAGTTCGATCAATAACCTCAATGGGTAAACCACCAGTGTGAGCGGTGAGCGGTAAAGTTTGAGCGGTAAGAAATAAAATTTTGAAAAGTTAATGGCCCTATTAACATGGAATGGGTGGTGCAGAAATTTTGAAATGGTTATTTTTAGGCATAAAAGGACCAAAAACCGTGGATATAGGTCCTTTATCCATTTCTTTTCAAGGTATTGAGGTCATACACTATTTCATAAATAATCCACATTTGCAAGTTTAACCCCTAAAGATCCAAGAGGACCAAATTAGGCTTTTGCTATTTTGGGCAGCTTAGATTAATAGGTTAAAAGTAATATTTTTGCCTAAATTTTTTAATGGGTGCTCCCTATACTGCAAAGTGTATGTGGTAAAATTTACAAAGCCAAATTCCAATTTTTGAGTCTTCTACAACAATTCTTGGTTTGCGAGCCGAACTGGGGCAGTTTAAATTTAGTATTTTTTTGAGATTTTTTTTTGGAAATATGTTCATGACCAAATCGCTACTTAAGTTCCAAAGGGCCCCAAGTCAAAAAGTGTACCAATTTTACAAGGGCAGCCTCCAAAAGTGTTAAAAATAATCTCAACAATGCCCAAAAAAACTTCGTAGACAAACTTTGGATGTTATAATCTCTCAAATGGTAAACATCCAACGGTCAATTTTTATATCAGATACTGAAAATTGGCTTAGGTACAAGATCTTACGGTTGGAAGTTAAGAAAAGAATAAAAAAATTGTTTCGCACCCCTTGAAGTGCATAGAGGTAGAGAATTGGAGTTTTGAGGTTTTAAGCTCCCAAAAACACCCAAGGATCTTAAGGGGTTAAATAAAAGTTAATTAAATTAGGGCTGACATCATCATGTGTAACCCATGCAATTTAAATCATATACTGGCCGCGTTCACTTACAAATACAAAACTTTAACCAAAATCTCGGAGGATCCATTGGGACATCAATAAATTTACTTTAATTATTTTAAAATTTAGAGTATAATTAGGGCTGATGTCATCAATTTCCTATTAGACTTATCAGAATTACATGTAAATGCTACGATTTATATAATCTGAAGTTTATAACTACAAGTCGTCTCTCCGTGTCCCCTTGTAAGGTGTACAGAAAGACATTCTCGTGGCATTGTGGTGGTCCGAGTTCGATTCTCCTCGGCCTCGTTTGAGCATTGCAGTGCGTCGTAAAGCAACTATCCTGAGCTATACAAATATTGAACAAGAGCCTCTACCAACATTAGCTAGATTCAATCACTCCAATTCAAAATAAAGAAACGTATTAAAACTTTTAGTTTGCATTGAGTTTATAAATTAAACATTTAGATATTAATTAAGAATGCATTAAACGTTCATGATTAGAAGGTAAACATCATATATAGATATAAAAACGTATAATAAAACCACATGTATGACCAATGTCGTAGGGCAACTATATGACCCTATGTAGTCCAAACCAAACCTCAAAAATAAAAACACCTAGGATGCTGATGGTGAACGACCATTAAAGTATTGGTCACACTGATCAGCCTCATCGTCTATAAACACAAGCACTCTTGAGCTAAAGCGTCGACGTCTACTACTGTCCGATAAGACGGGAGAAGGGGCAGCCACAAAATCCTGAGCTATCCTCTTCGCATAAGATGGTACAGAGAAACTTTGCGGAGGACTGGTGTAGAGACTTCCGTCGCCAATCAAGCGTCGATTTGAACCTGCAATTCTAAAAGTACAGAAAAAGTCAATACCAATAAATTATTAGCAAGTGAATGTTAAAATAGAAGAGGGGAAAGTAAGAGATAAGTACGCACAAAATGTTGGGCGTTGCTTCTTCTGAAGCGGTTCAGAAGTGTCACTGTCGTAGTCATAAACTGGAACCGAATCGCCGCTTTCTTCCTCAAAAGCGGTACCATCCACGTATGCCGATAAAAGCCCGTCAAATATCTCTGCATCAGCTTCAACAGCAATGAGATGACGGTTCGATCGCGCGCAGGCAATCACGGAAGCACCTACATACAAGCAACCAACATCAAAACTACAATATTGAATAATTTGAATGAGAATGGTATTAGCAACAACTAACATGTACTAGGGCTCCAGTCAAAGACGATTCCCCGCTCGTTTGTGAGAGAATCAATAAAACATTGGAGGAAGGAGGGATTCTACTCTCGCGAGCCACGCCACGGAGTACCATGATCTTTCTTCTTACGAATGGAGGCATTGCTCGCAAAATTGAAAACATGGTCCTCCTCGTTGGGAAGAATGGGCACACCTGCGTACTCTTTCGCAACCTGTCTTATAGAGAATCTGGTGGCAAAAGACTTCCGAACAAATATCTTAATGTGGAAGTTGTAAGTCTGCAAAATTCAATACATGAGAGAGATTTAGAAAAACGTTGTAAATAATCATGAATGATGATTTGAATGCAGAATGAAGACCATACCGTTTTCATGTGGGGTTTCGTCGAGGCCATTAACATGGGATTATATCCTTACCAATCTCGCACTATTCGGAATTCGAAAGCCTTTGACTCGGCATCCAGAGCTTTCTCAACTTGACGGTCCTTGCAATGCATTACAAGTATCGCACCCTCCTCTGTAAAGTTGTAGAAAGCAAAAAAGTACACACTCTCGAAGTAACTCTTCTCTCGCTAGTTCCATGAAGGGATTTTAACGGGCGAGACGTCAGGCACGCGTAAGTTCTCGGGAACGTCTGCGTAGATGAGATCAATGCCGGGTTGCGGGTGTTTCGTGCCCATCTCCTTACATGGGTACTTCCTGTCCTTGCCAATCTTTGGAAATCACAAAAGTTAGACAGGTTGTAAGCAATGTGTTCAAATCAAAATTTAAGAAAGAAAAGAATGTAATAAAAGATTTAAGACATAATACCTTTCTGATGTGGTTGATGATGTCCATGACTTGCGTGTCTCAGTCTTTTGTTTCATGAGCTGCCTTTTGAACAGAAGCTCCGATATCCCCTTTTTCAAGTACATTGGGAGAGGAATAGTAATCTCAGAAGACAAGCTCTCTCCAACATGCTTCAGTTCAAGAAATGGGAGTGAAGCGAACTTCTTTCCGGAGTTGTGGGCGACTGTGAAAGATTGAGGAGGGGACCCCGCATTCGTAAGAGCGCCTGCAGAAATCTGAATCAATTGTCGACCGCGTCTACCTGCATTGTTGGTCGCTCCATGTGAAGCGTGAGTCAAATCAGCTTCTTCTGGACCTGCAATGTCTTGATGGAGCGGAGCGATTTCATCGGGTTCTTGTTCAAGATCAACTAAAGGCCTCGCAGCACCGTTGCGTCGCTTTCTATTTGCTCTGGTTCTGGGCTGTGCAACCGGTGAAGGAGGTTCGGAGGGTGAGACAGGTGCGGTTGGTAAAATGGAGACGTCTTCGTCCTCATCGTCATGGATCTCCATAGGTGCATGGGCTGGTGCGTTTGAACTGAGGTTCCAAAGCAGATGTCTTTCTTCCTTGTACACAAAGTTATCGTTGCACTCAAGGAACCAACCACCGGTCAACAACTGGTAATTGGAGAATCGTCTCTGTTGGGCTTCGGAAAAGACGCTAGATGGATCATTTGAGACGGTTAAGTCCTCGAGCTCAGCCGGAATGGACCATGAAGCCAAGGCTCCTTTGCTAAGAAACTCTTGTTTCAAGTACCTAGAGTCAAGAAAACATATTACAATGACAGAATTTAGTATACAGTATTGTCGCGCACCTCTCCTTGAGGAGTGCCCGCAACACCAAGGGCCCAAGGGGGACACCGGAGTGACGCCCGGGCCTTGGGGTGCCAAGGTGAAGGGAACCTAAGTGGGCCTAGTGTGGGAGAGGACCCCGGGCGTTGGAGACGCCTCTCACCCACGGAGACTAGGAGCCACGAGGGAATGGACATGAGATTATGGAAGCTCATGTTGCCACGATTCCGGGATGCTAAGGAGCACCTCAGTTGGAGGTGTGAGCTAAAAGTTATGGGAGTTGGAAGATTGTGGGACTAAAGTGAGTGCTGTCCAGGGACAGTGCTGGACTGGGAAGCTGGCCCGGGACTCCCGAATCTTCAGAGGGGCATAACTCCCTCAATACTTGTCGGAATGAGGCAAGTAAGGTGTCTATCGGCATCTACTTGACGAGTAGATGTCGATAGAGTGGTCGCTCGTCGCGTTTGGATGCGGGACGAGGTAGATACGAGCCCTGGAAGGTTCGGGAAGTCTCCCGGGGCCTTCCAGCGGCTAAGGCATTGGGAGATTGGGTGGTCTTCCAAAACTAAGAGGTGTGAGGGTCCAGCCCTTCACCTAGGACCAGGGGCTGCCGAATCCCACAGAGTATACTATGGGGAGGGCTGGTCTCCTCCCCACTCCCATGGTGCCTTGGTGGTGACCAAGGTGGGAGTCCCAGTGGTGTGGCTAGTGTTGGGGCCTCACCATGGGGACTCCCAAGCCAAGGTGAGTCCCAATGGGTGGAGCTAGTGTTGGGGCTCCACCATGGGGACTCAAAGTGCAAAATGAGGCACGGTGGGTGGAGCTAGTGTTGGGGCTTCACCACGGTGGCTCATAAGGACAAGGTGAGTCCCGGTGGGGGAGCTAGTGTTGGGGCTTCACCACGGGGACTCATATAGGCAAAATGAGGACCATGAGTGCTACCGATGTGGGGTGGTGTCTCACCGCCGGCGTTGTGATTACTTGGTGGCCTTGGGGTCACCATGGTGGTCATGGGCGGTGGTGAGGAGACACCACCAAGTGCGGTTAGGCCGCGTGGTATGGGAGTGCCACCAAGTTGGGCCTTGGACATAAGTGGAAGTCCGCACCTAACCATTGGCTACCTACGAAGGAGTTGAGTCCCGGTTGCATGAGTAGGAGGGATTGATAACCAAGCGGTGAGCTTGGTGGTTGGTATGGAGAGCTAACTTTGTGCATGTGGGGGATGTGCAGAGTTAGCGCTCGTGACACTTGCTAGAGTTGGGAAAAAGTTGGTGTAAGCTAAGGTGAGCTAGCAAGGGTTGCGACAAGTATTGATTTTGGTACTCCGCATATACAGTAGGAAAATGAAAAGCTAAGTGAATACGTACCGGAATAAGAGCCGTTTAATAGTAACCTTGCCACCTCTAATCTTCTGAATATCGGATCCTTTTATGAACTTTGGGCAGGCATTTTGAGCGAGGTTGTTGCCGAAGGCCTTTTCCCATTAAAGCAATCTCCATTTCTCAACGTACGCGGATGGCGTTAGTACCGCATCCGACCACTGAATGTGGATTTTGCCATCCTCCAGAAGTTGTGGTATTTCACTTTCGAGGGATTGTTGTAACTGCAATCAAATAGACCACGTTAGGACGAAGTAGATAGTCGATGACGAGAATACAGTAATGACAAAAGTTCAGTATGATATACATGAGCCCAGAGAGAAGCGCGATGCAGAAATGCTAGCAACGTTTTATCCTTCATAGGGCGCTCTAATGGGAAGTGGACAGATTGACGAACATCATTTGGCGCAATCCACCATTGCAGAGACTTTCCCTTAAAATCAAAATGGACATTGGTGGTGGCAACCATGTGCAACCGTTCGATTGCCATATGGGGCTTCAGGTTTTGGCTGTAGTGAGAATAGATCTGCACATAGAACAAATCGAAGTAGTTATTTTCAGTATTAATCAATAACAGTATTGAGTCTCCTTAGAAACTAAGTAGACAAAAATATTAACCTCTTTCGGGAATACTTTGCCAAGTTGGTTATTGGGCACAACAACCATCTTGTCGAACTATTTGCCACAAATAGATTTGATTTTTGCTTTGATAGCGTTATCCATGGCACTCCAAACTCCTGGCCCCGTTTGCTTTTCTTTAGGGGTAGTGGCGTAGTAAGTAGCTTCGGCATTATCCGACGCTTTCGCTAACCTCCTCTACATGGCGCAGAAGTATTAGTAAGAAATTGTAATGAAATGAGTACAAGATGGGAGTGTTTAGTACGTATTAAGAAGTCTTACCGCATATAAGAACTTGACGAAGACGTCCACTGTGACATGATACCATGTATCTTTTTTTGCTTTAGCGTTTATGCAAATTTGGTAATCCTCCGGAGTAATGAGATCCTTGAAATCTTCAAGTTTCAACTTCCCAAACTTCCTCATGCGTTGCAGCTTCGCACATAAACTATCTTCGACATAGTCATGTTCGGTAGAAACCTATGTAGCAGAAACAGAGATGAGAATACGTCGAGGTTACAAAGAATTGAATTGAAATTAATCAAAAAAATGTTTCAAGTACTTACCAGTTTATGTCATTCATGGCGTCAAGAAGGAGATTGCTTTCTCCGCGAGCATCGAGTACGATGCAATCAACTGAGATGTACCATGATGGATCTATCTGGTGGTACCTCTCAATGTGACGCATCCACGCAGTCAAACGGTGGTTACCTTCATATACGTAGAAGTATTTGCCACTGAGATAAATCAAATAGGTAATAAAATATTAATTCAAATATAAAGCCGTTCACAATGTAGAAAAATGCTATAAGTATCAAGTAATGTTGTCATTGAAATATATGGAGTTCAACTTCGCTGCAAGTCGCGGAGAACGTCTGGGTGCAACTCTAACTAATGCTATCGCTTCGATACGTCTAGCTTTGGCCTCATTCTTTTTAATTCGCATGTTCACCGCTCGTGCAAGCCGATGAACGAATACACTTGAAGTGTAACGGACAGGAGGGGCAGGAGGCGGAGTTTCCGGAATCGAGGACAATGCTACAACCAAACGTCGGGACTCTACTACAGCCATGACATGATTTGTCAAAGCCGATAAGTCGCTATCGGCATCAGATTCCTCTTCCTCAGGGACAACATTAACTTTCAATGGATCCTGCATTACCCGATATAACACTTAACATAAGTATCAACAACAATTTATATACAATGAACACACTGAACAGATAATACTAAACACCATTGCCACAATATTTATCAAGTTACACGCAAAATATATCAATATTAGACATCCATATAAGCAATGAGAATTAAGCAGAGGTACCCCTTAATTCAACTTTTCAAACAGAACATAAGAGGAGGGCCAGGCAAGGAAGATCAGTAGAAAATAAGAATAACCATCAGAGTGGCAAAATTGCATCGCCCCAATTCGACTATAAAAATAAAACCAAGCTGCAAACATGCTATCCTCCTCAAATAACTCCACTAAGGGCCCTATAGAGAGATGCCGAGTCCCTCCCTTCAGGAGTGCAGGCTGTGAATGACAGATCATGCCTGCTCAAATTCCACGAGCACGACGGGGACCACAAACAAGTTGGTGAAAAAAAAAAGCAATCAATTTAAACAGGGCAGACCTTCGCACCGAAGGTTAAGCACACCAGACCAACATAATAACCTTGAGGGCCCTCTTGGAGATGCCGAGAGCCTCCCTTCAAGAGAACAGGCTGTGATTGCCACATCCTGCCTGATGAAATTCGACGAGCACGACGGGGATCACAAACAAGTTGGAAAAAATAAATCCCATCAACCCACACACGGAGACCTTCGGCACCGCAAGTTCAACACAGCAGCCAACACGATCACCTCGAGGGCCCTCTTGGAGATGTCGAGACCCTCACTTCTAGACGGCCGGCAATGAATGCCGGATCCTGCCTCCTGAAATTCCACGAGCGCAACGGGGACTACAAACAAGTTGGGAAAAGAAAAAACAATCAACCCACAAAGGGCGGACCATAAGTACCGTTGGATAAGCACACGAGACCAACATGATCACCTCAAGGGCCCTCTTGGAGATGCCGAGACCCTCCCTTCTGGAGGGCAGGCAGTGAAGGCCGGATCCTGCCTGCTAAAATTCCACGAGCATGACGTGGACCACAAACAAGTTGGGAAAAAATAAATCCAATCAATCGACAGCTCGCAGACTTTCGGTACCACACGTTAAGCACAACTGACCAACATGATCACCTGAAGGGCCCTCTTCGAGATGCCGAGACCCTCACTTCTGGAGGGCCAGCTCTGAATGTCGAATCCTGCCTGCTGAAATTCCAAGAGCACAACGGGGACCACAAATAAGTTGGAAAAAATAAATCCAATCAACCCACAACTGGCAGACCTTCCGTACCGCAGGTTAAGCACAGCACACAAACATGATCACCTCGAGGGCCCTCGTGGAGATGCCGAGACCCTCCCTTCAGGAGGGCAGGCTGTGATTGCCAGATTCTGCCTGCTAAAATTCCACGAGCACGACGGGGACCACAAACAAGTTGGAAAAAATATATCCAATCAACCAACACAGGGTAGACCTTTGGTACCGTAGGTTAAGCACAGCTGACCAACATGATCACCTTAAGGGCCCTCTTCGGGATGCCGAGACCCTCCCTTATGAAGGGCCGGCTGTGAATGCCGGATCCTGCCTGCTGAAATTCCACGAGCACGACTGGGACTACAAACAAGTTGGGAAAAAAGAAAGCAATCAACCCTCAAAGGGCAGACCATAAGTACCGTTGGATAAGTACAACAGACCAAGATGATTACCTCGAGGGCCCTCTTGGAGATGCCGAGACCCTCCCTCCTGGAGGGGAGGCTGTGAATGCTGGATCCTGCCAGCTCATCTTCCAGGAGCAGGACGGGAACCTCAAACAAGTTGGAAAAAATAAATCCAATGAACCCACACAGGGCAGACCTTCGGTACCGCAGGTTAAACACAACACACAAACATGATCACCTCGAGGGCTCTCATCGAGATGCCAAGACCCTCCCTTCTGGAGCGCAGGCTGTGAATGCCGGATTCTGCCTGCTGAAATTCCACGAGCACGACGAGGACCACAAACAAGTTACAAAAAAAAAATCTAATCAGTCCTCACAAGGCACACCTTCGGTACCGCAGGTTAAGCACAGCGGACAAACATGATCACCTCAAGTGCCCTCTTGGAGATGCCGAGACCCACCCTTCAGGAGGGCCGGCTATGAATGTCGGATCTTGCCTGCCGAAATTCCACGAGCACAACGGGGACCACAAACAAGTTGGGAAAAATAATTCCATTCAACCCACAACTAGCAGACCTTCGGTACCGCAGGTTAAGTACAGAAAACCAACATGATCTTCTCGAGGGCCCTCTTGGAGATGCCGAGACCCTCCCTTCTGGAGGGCACGCTGGGAATGCCGGATTCTGCGTGCTGAAATTCAACGAGCACAACGCGGACCACAAACAGGTTGGGAAAAAAACAGCAATCAACCCACAGACGGCAGACCTTCGGTACCGCACGTTCAATACAGCAGACCAACACGATCACCTTGAGGGCCCCCTTGGAGATGCTGAGACCCTCCCTTCTGGAGGGGAGGCTGTGAATGCTGGGTTGTGCCTGCTGAAATTCCACGAGCACGACGGGAACCACAAACAAGTTGGAAAAATTAAATCCAATCAACCTACACAGGGCACACCTTCGGTACTGCAAGTTAAGCACAACTAACCAACATGATCACCTCAAGGGCCCTCTTGGGGATGCTGAGACCATCACTTCTAGAGGGCCGGCTGTGAATGTCAGATCCTGCCGGCTGAAATTCCACGAGCACGATGGAGACCACAAATAAGTTGGAAAAAGTAAATCCAATCAACCAACACAGGGTAGACCTTCAGTACCGCAAGTTGAGTACAGCAGACCAACATGATCACATCAAGGGCCCTCTTGGGGATGCCGAGACCCACCCTTCAGGAGGGCAGGCTCTGAATGCCGGATCCTGCCTGCTGAAATTCCACGAGCACGACGCGGACCACAAACAAGTTGGGAAAAAAAAAGCAATCAACCTACAGAGGGCAGACCTTTGGTACCACATGTTCAACACAGCAGACCAACATAATCACCATGAGGGCCGTCTTGGGGATGCTCAGACCCTCCTTTCTGGACGGCCTGCTGTGAATGCCGGATCGTGCCTGGTGAAATTCTACGAGCACGACGGGGACTACAGACAAGTTGGGAAAAAAGAAAGCAATCAACCCTCATAGGGCGGACCATAAGTACCGTTGGATAAGCAGAGTAGACCAAGATGATGACCTCAAGGGCCCTCATGGGGATGCCGAGACCATCACTTCTGGAGGGCCGGTTGTGAATGTCAGATCCTGTCTCTTGAAATTCCACGAGCACGACGGAGACCACAAACAAGTTGGAAAAAGTAAATCCAATCAACCCACACAGGGCAGACCTTCGGTACCGCAGGTTAAGCACTGCTGACCAACATGATCACCTCAAGGGCCCTCTTGGGGATGCCGAGACCCACCCTTCAGGAGGGTAGGCTGTGAATGCCAGATCGTGCCTGCTGAAATTCCACGAGCACGACGCGGACCACAAACAAGTTGGGAAAAGAAAAAGCAATCAACTCGTAGAGAGCAGACCTTCGGTACCCCAAGTTCAATACAGGAGACAACCACGATCACCTCGAGGGCCCGCTTGGAGATGCCGAGACCCTCCTTTCTTGAAGGGAGGCTGTGAATGTTGTATTCTGCCTGCTGAAATTCCACGAGCTCGACGGGGACCACAAAAAAGTTGGGAAAAAATAAAATCTAATTAACCCACACAGGGAGAAGTTCGGCAGCGCGGGTTAAGCACAGTAGACCAACTCGATGACCTCGAGGGCCTTCTTGGAGATGCGGAGACCCTCCCTTCTGGAGGGCCGGCTGTGAATGTCAGATCGTGGCTGCTGGAATTCCACGAGCACGACGGGGACCACAAACAAGTTGGGAAAAAATTTATCCAATCAACCCACAGAGGGAGACCTTTGGTACCGCACGTTAAGCACAGCTGACCAACACGATCACCTGGAGGGCCCGTATGCAAACGCTGAGACCCTCCCTTCTGGAGGGCCGACTATGAAGGCCGGATCCTGCGTACTCAAATTCCACGAGCACTACGCGGACCACAAACAAGTTGGGGAAAAATAAATCCTATCAACCCACACAGGGAGACCTCCGGTATCGCAAGTTCAACACAACAGACCAACACGATCACCTCGAGGGCCCCCTTGGAGATGCCGAGACCCTCCCTTCTGGAGGAGAGGCTGTGAATACTGGGTTGTGCCTGCTGCAATTCCACGAGCACGACGGGAACCACAAACAAGTTGGAAAAATTAAATCCAATCAACCCACACAGGGCACACCTTCGGTACCGTAGGTTAAGTAGAGCTGACCAACATAATCACCTGAAGGGCTGTCAAACCTGTTCTCCAATATTTTTGTTTTTAATGTATAATTAGAGTTAAAATAGTAATTTTAGCATTTGGAAATAATGATCAGACCGCTTAGACCGATCTGTCGATAGTATTTTTGTTTTTAGGCTCAACCGGTTAGCCTTAAGGGATTCGAAAGCTTACCGAGAAAACCGCTTTGGCTACCTGGTCATGCCTTGTGAATACCGGATGGTCCGGTCACCTCACCGGACTGACTACCGAGGCTGCCGGTCAACCCGAAGAAACGGCCGGATACTTTGCGGGCGCCCGATAGAACCACTGGCGGCTCAATCATGACCGGGATAATTACCGGTGTACCTCTTGAGAACGAGCTAATGATGCCTTGGGAGGAGGGATCCGGATTATGGTTATTAGACGCTGCTGCCACCATTCTCAGTCATTCTAACCCGCGCATTCTTAGAGATTGTACATTGCTGCGCGCTCAGCAATCCGAGAGAGAGAAGCAAGGAGCGAGGTTAGGGTTACTGGGAGTAGGGTTCCTACTGGAGAGGGTCCGGAAAAGGAGAGTTTGGCGAGAAACTCCGGACATCAGTTGGAGAGTGACCCCGGCGCGATAACGAAGAAGAAGGACGTGATTCCCCGGCGAATGGGGATGCCGATCCCCCTCAAGGCGGTGAAGCCGCAGGTTTCTCAGACGCCGCAGCACGAGGCAGAATTGAAGAAAGAACTCCTCCGGATGGGGTGAGCCGGACTTTACGATGTCCCGTGGGACTTGACGGACCAGCTCATCATCGAGGAGACTGTCAGCCACCGCTTCCCCGAACTGTACGTGACGCATCCGCTGGGGGGGAAGACGGATAATGGGGGAGCGCGCCATTGGAGGGCGACCTACAAGTTTCCGGAGTCCCCAATCGGGTATATAAAGAAGATGGGCAAGGACGGACTGAAGAACCGGGTCAGTAAGGGACCAACGGAGAAGGACGGATTCAAGCCCGAGGATTGCAGAAACCCCCGGGAAATGCGACTTCTCCGGTTCCTCCTCCCCATTTTGAGCCTGGACAAGCCAACAACCTGCACCGTCAAGCTCATGAAGGCGATCATGGCGAGCTATGACGGGAAGATGTAGATCGGATGGCATCACATCATTTACGATTTGGTGCAGCGGGAGGTTATCAAAATTGGTAACCGGAAGGGGTGCCTACTTGCCCCCTACCTTTTCCACCTCTACCAGCGGCATGGCATCCCCACCGACCGGGAGATCTTCTACTGGCACGAGAAGCAAGACCTCCCATCCGGAGAACCCCAGGGACTCTCCTCGTCCGAGTCTGAGGACGAAGTAGAAGGAGTGCGGCCTACCGACTTCGAGGGGTCACCGGAGCCAGCCCCCGGACAGAACAGGCTGGTGGGACCCAATCAAGCCGGGCCCAGCATTGTACCCCGGGTGGAGAGGCAAATCCGGTAAACACTACCCGGACACGCAGGACGGTGCCCTCCCTGTTCATGCCAAACGCAGAAGAGGAGGAAGAGGAATGCACTACCCTCATCCGGAGGACGAGAGCCTAGAAGAGACGGGCCGAGGAAGTGGCCGAGGCTGGCGGTGATCAATCCAAAGAGGAGGATGATCAAGAAGAAGAAGACGAAGAGGAAGAAACCCCACCCCGGCGCACAGGATCATCCCGAGGGGTGAAGAGAAAAGACACTACAGGTTGTGGGAGGAGAAGTTCTCCTATCCGGCTCCCTCTTCGGGTAACACAGGGAACTTCCAACTCGGGAACTCAACTCGTGGCCACATCTGGATGGGAGATGGTAGTGTCACCACTCGGCGCGGGACCTCCACGAAGAAGGTTGCCCAACCTCAAGCGCAAGACTAGGAAGAGGAGGAGGTCGGCCAGTCCGGAGGCTAACCCGAGGGCACCGAGGAGGAACAGGTCCCAAGCTCGGAGCCCTCAGACACGCAGACACATCCGGAGGTGGAAGCTCTCAGGAGGACCGTGCAGGAGCAGGAGTCCACCCTCCGCAAATTGCAGAGTATCGACAGGACGGTACTGCACTCCATTCTGAAGGTGCTGCAACCGGATGCGGAGGCCCAAACCAAGGCAACCTTCTACGACGCCCGGATTGGGATTGACGAGTCACTCCAATCAACGGAGTTACTCCGGAGGCATTCGGTAGGGATTAATCAATGCCTCAAGGAATTCCGGACTCTCACGGGCAGATTGCTAGGAGCTCTGCCCCGCGTAGATCCAAGGGAAGCGGCCATTCCGGAGGAGGAGAAGATAGTCATACCTCCAGGAGTACCCCCTGAGGAATCGACTCCGATGGAAGTCGAGGAGGTGCCCGTACCCATTCTGGAGGGCCGAGAAATCCCAGGGAACGGTGAAGTACAGGAAGAGAGGGCAGATGAAGGAATCGCGACACCACCTGGGGGTGTGGAGGCCACGGATGAAGTAGGAGCGTCCGGAGTAATAGAAGAGGAGGATGCAACACCAGTGGAGGCCAGTTCCCCCCAACAACCGAGTGAGAATCTGATTACGAGCACAGAAGGGGGAGAGTCGGCATCCACAAGGCACACCGAGGTAACTGACCCGCAACCGGAGCCTCAAGTCGAGGGAGTGGAAGGTCACAATGGACCGGTACAACCAGAGGAGCCCATGGTTCCACAAGAACAGGAGGTCCACCCCGTTCCACCCCCATCGAAGCTTCAAGCGCTCCGGAATAGGTGGAAGAGCAAGAAGACTCAGTAAATCCTGCTTAGCCCCTCTTTCACCCAACCACCCCGGATAAGGCCAAGTGGTTCTCCTTTTTGCGGGTAAACAGCATTCTCAGGAGGAAGACACCACCGCCATTTACCTTGAGCCGCCCGAACGCCGCCAGCAGGAGTTAGTATGAAGAATTAGTTTGGTTAGATTTAGCAAGAAATAGCAGATGACTTACTCACATTCACCCCGGGAATCTCGGATTCCGGGAATTTCGGATCTGATAGGGTTTCCGGGAAAGCTGGGATCCTAAGTACTTAGCGAGGCCTCTGCGGAGTGCTTCGCGTCTTTTCTGTAATTCCGCCTTCGTGAGTAAAGGTTAAGCTTGCATCTGAGAACTCGTGTCCTTGTGTTGTGCGTGTCAATGATTCCAGGATTGTGTGTATGTAAGTGAGATCTGAGTCCGGGGGTGGATGCCGAGAGTCCCTTGTTGATTCGGTGGTTACAACTCCAGTACCCGTGGAGGGATTTCAAGAGGAGTAACGTGGTCAGTAAGAGGTCCGAGTGGGAGAGTCCGAGCAACCCTGGGTGTGTTTTGTTGGTTTGGGAAGTTGTCACGTCATCCGGATTGGACAGAGGCGTTAAGGTTAGTGAGTAAAACCGCCCTAACTGTCGACCTCCCGAACGTGATGTTCGGTTGAGGGAAGTCCCCCTTCGGAATTGCGTACAACCCGGATACTGATTAGCCCCTTCTCAGGTTTTGTTAGTTGAAATCTCGCGGATCGAGTGGTGGGATGCCACTCACTGCAATCCGGACCGCAAGTAACCCCCTGGACTAGGAAGAGAGAAGAAACCGGACCGCTGCTGTGTGACCCACTATTCGGGAGGTAAACCGGATAGTGGCAGTAGTGCTAAGGGAAGAACTCCAGGAGAGAAAAGGGTACTAGTAAAGCAAAGCGCTGAAACTCCGATCACCTTAATCACCCGGTAGAAAGTGACTATTCCGCACTCTTCCAAGCTAATAGGAAGGATCCCTCCGAGGATTTACGGAGGCTAAACTAAATCACTATCTGCCACTAAGTCCTACCCGGTCGAGAGACTAAACGCTCAGAGAAGGGCACCGGGATCACAAATCACTCGGTCACCCGAGGGTTTGGTTGGAACGCGATTAGGTCTAACCAGACGACCCACTATTCCGATGTACTAAGATTGCAGTAGGTCGTTGTAGCGTAGCACCGGTAGTCAACCCGGACTTCATCTTGTCTTTGCACTTCAAAGAATCTCTGAGGAACTTTACCCGGAAGGTGGACTATTTTGCTAGGTTTTAGAGGTAAATTGAGTTGTTTTTGGTCCTACTTGGTCTGGTAACTCACAACGAGGGCCTTCTTTGGGATGCCAAGTCCCTCACTTCTGGAGGGCCGGCTCTGAATGTCGGATCCTGCCTACTGAAATTCCACGAGCACGACGGGGACCACAAACAAGTTGGAGAAAAAAAAAAGCAATCAACCCACACAATGAGACCTCCGGTACTGCAAGTTCAACACGGCAGACCTACACGATCACCTCGAGGGCCCTCTTGGGGATGCCGAGACGCTCACTTTTGGAGGGCCGGCTGTGAATGTTGGATCCTGCGTACTGAAATTCCACGAGCACGACGGGGACCACAAACAAGTTGGGAGAATATATATCTATTTAACCCACACAGGGAGACGTTTGGCACCGTAGGTTAGACTCAGCAGACCAAGATGGTCACCTCGAGGGCCCGTATGCAAACGCGGAGACCCTCTCTTCTGGAGGGCAGGCTGTGAGTGCCGGAATCTGCCTGCTGAAATTCCACGAGCACGACGGGGACCACAAACAAGTTGGGAAAAAATATATCTAATTAACCCACACAGGGAGTCGTTCCGCACCGTAGGTTCAACAGAGTAGACGAAGATGATCACCTCGAGGGCCCTCTTGGAGATGCCCAGACCCTCTCTTCTGGAGGGCAGGCTGTGAATGCCAGATTCTGCCTGCTGAAATTCCACGAGCACGACCGGGACCACAAACAAGTTGGGGAAAAAAAAAAGCAATCAACCCACACAATGAGACCTCCGGTACCGCAAGTTCAACACAGCAGACCAACACGATCACCTCGAGGGCCCGTATGCAAACGCGGAGACCTACCCTTCTAGAAGGCAGGCTATGAATGCCGGATCCTGCGTGTTGAAATTCCACGAGCACGACGAGGACCACAAACAAGTTGGAAAATAAAAATCTTATGAACCCACACAGGGAGACATTCGGCACCGCAGGTTACGCACTGCAGACCAACTTGATCACCTCAAGGGCCCTCTTGGAGATGCCAAGACCCTCCCTTCTGGAGGGCAAGCTCTAAATGCCGGATCCTGCCTGGTGAAATACCACGAGCACGACGGGGACCACAAACAAGTTGGGAAAAAATATATCTAATTAACCCACACAGGGAGACGTTCGGCACCATAGGTTCAACACAAGAGACCAAGATGATCACCTCGAGGGCCCTCTTGGGAATGCCCAGACCCTCCCTTTTGGAGGGCAGGCTGTGAATGCCGGATTCTACCTGCTGAAATTTCACGAGCACGACGGGGACCACAAACAAGTTGGGAAAAAATATATCCAATCAACCCTCACAAAGAGACCTTGGGCACCGCAGGTTCAACACAGCAAACCAACACAATCACCTCGAAGGCCGTATGCAAACGCGGAGACCCTCCCTTCTAGAGGGCAGGCTGTGAATGCCGGATCCTGCGTGCTGAAATTCCACGAGCACGACGGGGATCACAAACAAGTTGGGAAAGAAAAAATTTTAATCAACCCACACAGAGAGACGTTCGGCACCGTAGGTTCAACACAGCAGACGAAGATGATCACCTCGAGAGCCCTCTTGGAGATTCCGAGACCCTCCCTTCTAGAGGAGAGGCTGTGAATGCCGAATCGCACGACACGCTCCTCAAGCTGGACTCGATCGGGGAAAAAAGGTTGAGAGCAAGGAAGGCCGTTGCGGGAGTTCAACGCAACCACATTATTAGGTTTTGAAGTTAGAGAGAACTGACCTTGAATTCCTTTGAGTAGAATGCCTCCAATTGTGCCTGTGTCTTCATTTTCTCTCCAGAAGCGTACCGATGTGCTTTGTAAAAGTGAGCAAAGAAACTGGAATCTGAATCAGAACTCACATTCTCTAAATTCATGTCCACGTTCTCTTCTCCATAGACCAGTGCCACCTCTTCTTTGACTAAGTTCGCCATATCTTCTTCCTCGTCTGAAAACGCAGCTATTTCCTACAGGTCGAATATCGGGGATTTTTACAAATTTTTTCCCTTTTAGACAATCCATAGCTTCTACGCGAGAAAGCAATTTAGGGTTCTAATTCAGTTCACGCCTTCCACGCTATCGGCACCATCGATTTGAAATGGCCGAATTCATTATCAGCGAGCGTGACATGCGATATCATCGCCGACCCCGACCCGACGGGATCATCGCCAGAACCTTACTGGACCCGACTGGATCATCGCCAGAACGCTGCTGCATCATCGCCGGCGCCAGACCCTGCTGCATCATCGCCGGCGCCAGACCCTGCTGGACATAAGCCCGCCTATAACGGGACCCTATCTAGCTAATAACCGGTCCTTCCAAGTAGATACTCGGTCCTCAATTATCCTTTAGCCTACCCCCCTCGACCTTACCCGCACCCTCATCTTCCAACACATACATTGGGGTTTACCTGCCCTAGTGTGGTTCCGGCCCCATTTGCGACCCCTCCCAAGTACTTAAATAAATAACGTACTGTTGTTTCCATTCCTACTTTATCATAGACTACTTTTTTGTTTTCTCCGCAATAATTTTACCAATACTATGTAGTGTATTTTTAATTACCGCACTCAGTCAGTGCAATCCATATTAATATAATTTATACCACTCTCAAAATAAATTTTGCACTATGAAATCAATATAAAATATATTATTCAGTCTTGGGTCCATACATATCATATAATTATATCATGTCAAAACCCAAAACTACATTGTATTGAAGAATGAATTCTCGTTGATTGTATACTTAACCAACCCTATGTCCTCCCAGTACACTAGGAAGTAGGGTTTCTCATGTACCTCCTCTAATTCTTTGGCATTTCTCTCAAATCCATCCGCAACATCATTCTGTGCCCCCTGCTGAGAAGAGGCTTCTGCTCTCTTGCCCATTTCAGTGACTCTTTTCTCTTCAAAAGTTGTTGCTTCATCTCCTGATCCATCGTCTTCCTCTTCTAATCCTATGCGATCCTGAAGACAACACATGTTGTTATTAATCCATATACGTATTCCAGAATATGTTGACCTTTACGAACAATTTGTAACAAACACTAATTTATTACCTCATTCTTAGAGTCCACACCTCCATCGTCATCCCCATCCACGCAAACAGTCTCGCTCGACGTCCTGAACTGCCTTCTACTCCCTTCCTCCTCCTCTTCTTCTCCTTCGTTCATCCCGACACTCTCCAGGACACTGTCGAGGTTGAGCGATCGCATTTTGATAGTCCGCCTGAATGGCGGTAGCACATTATCGTCGATTAAGATATCGTACCCGCCTAGCTCCCGATCTTCGCCGCTAGAGCTTCTCCCATCGCGCTTCCGCATAGCGCTACGCCTCTGTGCTTTAGAATTAGTGAACTTCGTACCACCCCTTTGGTTCTTCTTTTTCTGACCTATATTCTTTCCTCTCTCACTACCCGCTGGCGGTTTCGTCCATGCTGTTTGCTTGGAGAAAACTTATCACACGTTCCACCTAACGACTCCAAGAGTTCTCAATACAAATGAAGAAGTCGAACTACTGATTTCAACTCCATTATATAACTTCCCCCATGCGGCTACGAAGCCCTAATCAGCCAACGCGTATTCCCTAACATCCCGCTATGACCGTGTCTGATAATCCAAAATAAGCTAACTTTTGAATGCATCTATTATCCACCTAAATCTTTGACAATGACTGCCGCCGTCACTTTACCTTCTACACCTACTTATTTTATCGACGGATATAATATTTTTAATTGTAACTAATTAATGCAATTATGTCAGTCCAGTAATTTAAGTATTGAGGCTTATGTGCTTTCAAATCATCATGCTCACAATTCAGAGTATCTAGTATCTGTACGTTTTATTATAAGAAATAACGTCTAATAGGTTTTCAATACATATGCAAACACCCTACACCAATTTCTTGTATTTGAACATTCGAAACGCACCTGAGACTCTCTTTCTCCGCGCACTTGTTGATGCTGTCTTCCTCGTCTTCGTCTATCATGGCATCCTCCGCTCCCCAACCCCCCGCTGCAGACGTCATTGCCATTAGGTCCTCCCATCTGCATTCCTCTGGGGGTGGATGGAGTGGCAGAAGTCACTCCGTCTTGGCTAGCAATTCGTTTCGGGTTTAATGAGTCCTCTCTCTGGTTAGAGAATCAAATCTTAGATCCAAACACTAATCTAGTCGAGTACTCTGTCCTTGTCGAACCAGTCGACCTTGAGAGTAACTGTAAAATGTATAAGCTACGGCCTGGACAGTATCGACTGTTCCGCTTGACAGAGTCGGTCATGAACGCCTCCACCGTCCTCCTCACTCCTTGTAGTTCTTCTACCATCTCCACAGTTGTTCCAATTATTGCTCGTGTCAAGGTCGAACCCGGACTCGAAGTCCAAATCGATATTTCTGTTTCATCCGACGATAAAAGAAAATCGTCCATCCAGACCCGTCGACTATCATCGAATCTGCCTCCCCCCTCGTCGAGTTCTAAACACAGTCTCAGAACCACCCCCTCTTCTCTTCCCGCGTCCAATGTCGTAAAACCGAAAAACATTCTTTCCTCGCTCCGTAGACTAGGTAGTATGTCTCGCAAGAAAACTATACTCAAAAAAATAGATTTCCATTCCATTCGTACTCACAACGTCTCTTTCCTGCCTCCCACTATCAATGGTGATGTCTTGTATATTCTCCCTCCTGTTCTACCAATTACTGCTGTCAAGGTAGCCAAATTTGTGGAAGGGATGGACAAAAGATACGACGGTCATGTGTGGACCAGGACAATGACTACTAACATCAGTAACAACCTCGGTTTGTCTTTCTACTACTCTAACTGTGTAGGTCATCTTCAATCCCAAAATGAGAACTGCGGCTTCTTGCTATGACCTGACCGCGGAGCACAAGTGAATGAGGTGGAGTTCGAGGACTTTACCAAGGACCCCTTTTCGGTCGGTCACGCGCCTCCTCATTCTTCAACACTGGTCTGTAAGATCTGCAAAGAACCTCCTGTTTGTGTTGCTCTCTGCCCTTCTAAAATATTTTACGTATTTGGGGAGGACAGTCAAGAGGGGGCGTGTGTGCATATCGGTACCCACGAACATCCTGTCAAGGTCAGAGACTACAGATGTGCACGTAAAATACTTGATGAGTTAATAGAGGAGCACGTAGAACGTAACCCACAAGCTACGACGTCCAAAATAGTCATGGAGGCAAGCAAGGACTTACTCGGAAACTTACTTCTCCATGAAGAAGGTGACCCTGTAACCTCCAAGCTCACCCTCCAGGAGCTAGAATCAATCTTCGATCAGTGTAAAGAGCTGAACTCATCGAGCGTCAGGAATCAAATTACCACTTTTAAGCACTTGCGCAGATACGGTGTTCTTAATGGGATCACCAAGCTTCAAGGCCTTAGCGACTGGGCTTACATCCAACGTAACCAGTTCCCGGGCCAAGGGGATAAAAGTGACAAAGTTTTCATTTTCAAGATGTCCGAGGTCGGCGTCGGAAGCGGTGTTGACCTTGTTTGTCGTATGCAGCCCCAAGGTGACCTTTCCCACACGTGGATGATGTTCGACCACGTCAAGCGTTTCAAGAACTGGACCACCATGGCCTGCCACGTTTATGACTCAAAAAAATGCCGCATTCTACCTATTGCATGCTGTGATTTCCAGTCTGAAGACGGAGAAGCTCAAATCGTCTTCAGGAAAAACCTGAACCACGTCATGGGCAGGAACGGAGTAGAAGCGCCGCAGTTTCAAGGGTTCATGGCAGGGTTGTCTTATTAGACACTTTCGGACGTCAGACAGACACGACATGTCAGACAGACATTGAGCCTCAGAATGTCTAAAAGAATCTACAGAATCTTTTTTTTACCCTTCATTTACCATGTCCACGTTGCATCCTACGTGGCTGCCACGTCGTGTGTAGAACTCAGCAATACGGTTCGCGACTGCGCCACGTAGGACTGGACCGGCGGTCGCCTCGTCTAGACCGGCAGTCGCTTCGGCTAGACCGGCGATCGCCTTCTCAGGACCGGCGGTCGCCTTAGCGACCGACGATCGCCCAGGGTCAATCGACGATTGCCCATGAGCGACCGACGATCGCCCATGAGCGACAAACGATTGCCCAGGGTCAATCGACGATTGCCCATGAGCGACCGACGATCGCCCATGAGCGACAAACGATTGCCCAGGGCGACCGGCGGTCTCGCTGGACCGGCAGTCTCGCTTGACCGGCGGTCGCCTATTTTCGCCCCTGGACCGGTGGTCGCCTAGGGTCGCCTTGCATTGGAGGCTTCCCCCGAGTAGAATAAGTCATTTTGCTATCCAACATTACCCAAAATTCTCGTTATACAAA
Source organism: Bryum argenteum (assembly GCA_037043015.1). Classification (NCBI taxonomy): domain Eukaryota; kingdom Viridiplantae; phylum Streptophyta; class Bryopsida; order Bryales; family Bryaceae; genus Bryum; species Bryum argenteum. The sequence goes on along the minus strand of CM073321.1, from coordinate 30,639,866 downwards.
TGTAGATGAAGCATTAAGAATTTAAGATGAAACAAATTACAACAATCCACGAACCGGTGAAGAAAAGGCTAACATCAACCATGAGGTTTGAAACTCATGTAACAAAAAATGTGGTGACATACATATGTGACTAGTGTAAAAAGGGAACATAATTATAAGAGTTGCAAAAATCTATTAGAACTGGAACAATATGTCAAAAAGTAGATTGTATATATTGCAAGTATAATTTGTGAATTACATGGCTAAATGAGCACTCAATGGCGTGAGATGGTCATCTATAGGAGTCTATGAATTGCAAGAAGATATACTGATATTATAAACTAATAACTGTCCTCTCTAAATACAGACTCCGGTGGAAGCATATGATACGGTTTCCCCATCAAGCGGTTCACCACCTCCCCACAGGTCATTCTCTTCTCCGATTCATGCCTGGTCAGTGATAACACTTTTGATAGGAATGATTCTGGCACCGTCGAATTCGGAAATAATTCTTCGTCGAATCCGTTTTGCACACCAATCAGCTGGATGAGCTTGCCAACCGCATACGAATCTGATGCTACTGTGGTTTGATGTCGAAGTTCCTGGACGTTCAAATTTGTATCAGAACTTTCAGGTCTATAAGTATAGAACATCTTGGGCGCCACCCACCATCGACGTGCCATATCTTCTTCTTTTTTCTTCTCCGTCTGGTATCCGTAACGTGAAGGATGTTGTTCTACTATACGAGATGCCATCCCCCAGTCACACACTCCAATACAAATCTTGTCTTCTCCGACATTTGGGAAATGCAATAGTATGTTCGAGGGAGATAGGTTGTTGTGAAGTACTCCTGTCTTCTGCACCAGATTCATGATGTATACTAAACCCCAAGCTAACTTCATCCTATGCTGACGGAAAAGGCTAATTCTGAAAGCCTCCTCTTGAGTGAGACTGAGAACTTCCTTTACTCTCGACCAGTGAAGATGTTTGTCGCCGACCTTCTCATCCAACTTCAACATTTCGTGTAGTGATCCTCCATTCCAACAATATGAGTAAGCTTCGAATGTCCTTGTATGCAACGCCCAAAACTTGATAATTCCTGGATGATTCAAAGGACATACAAGAGCTTCTGCTGCAGTCTCTATCCTCCTCTTCTGAATATTCACATTCTTGGAAAGCTTTGCTGCAAACTCGATATTAGTTGGAACGTGGTCTACTCCAAGTATCTTCACCTTCCGCACCAGTCCATGGCCTCTCTCCATGTCGCGGGCTGATAGAGCTTCTATCGTAGCGTCTTGAGGAATCCACACCACCCCCGACCTTGTGTCTCGTTCAAATGTGGCGCGCAAAGCGGTTTTTTCCCATTTTGGAGAAAAAATGGGTGACCACTATATGAAGGTAAATATTTGAAGTCAAGAAGACTAATGATTTGCGGACATTCTAATCAACCCATTACTGAGGGTACTTTTGGAACCAATATTTGATGAGTATTTTATGTTGAGAATTTTGAGAATGTTGAAAATTATAATTTTGTAAATTGTGATTAAACTTGTATCGATCTAAATCCATATTACACCACAAGAGTATCCAATGAGCATAAAATACATTTTTCATGTATCATGGTCACCGCTCTTGGCAAAATGCCCATGACCATGAGAATCATTTCCAATTGGGAATGAGAAATAGGAAGAACGGAGTGGGAATGAGAGGGAATGAGGGGGGATGAGGGGGGATGAGGGGGATTGAAGGGGGGAATGGGGGAGATGCTTGAAGCGGTTAATTCAAAATTTGAATATTGCATAAAGAGGATCCAAGAACAAGAGCGGGAGCTCTCGCGATGTCGCCCCCGTAGAGTGCCGGTCGCCCCGAAGCGCTCCGCTGAGGCTGGATCGAAACTCTTCTGAAGCTGCACCGCCGGTCGCCCCGGAGGTCTGCTGCAGCTGGACCGGCGGTCGCCATGGAGCGAGTCTTGCAAGAAACACTGGACCGGTGGTCGCTCTAACGATGTCGCCGTGACACCGCCGGTCGCCCTCCCACAGGAGGTTAAATACAATCGTTATTGGCCGTAGTCGTCACTTTTCAGTCTACGTGCCGTGGTGTTGCGCATTGTCTGGTGTCGACTCAAAGTTGCCACTTGCTTGCTCGATTGGTCGGCCAACGTGGACTGCACTATTTTTGGTGTTTTGTATCTAACATCACATCATAGCCGCATTTCCGTGATCGGAGGTAACAATGACTACAATTGCGGAACGTAAAATAGTACTCGGTGAGCGACACAAGAAGAGAGGAAAAAAACAGAAGAGGAATCACTGTATTCTCCAAGATGCCACTCAACGCGCTTTTCCGGGGTGGGAGACCGAAGAGGGTGTGTGGAGTCAGACAACAGTGAAGAATTACATCGCCTGGTGCCACATCAGCAAGTTGTTTCCACACTTTCGACATGAGACGCACTTGAAATTAAATGCTGCAAATCTGCACTATTGTAAGCATGACGAATTTGTACAACAATGTATTGAAGTGTGGAGGTTCCTTTATAAAGGCAAGAATGTCACCAAGAACGAGGTTTCGTATCATATTGCTCAAATGGTGTATGCAGAGGTAATATTGGAGAAAGTGGTGGATTGGAGCTCAATGAAAAAATCGCCTCAATTCTTCCTTCCAACCAAGCAAGACATTCCAAGAGCTCCATTGACAGAAAACCCACGAGAAGGACTTACGGCAGCAAGGCATCGGAAAGATGGGGATGCTGATGATGTGTATGTTTGGGAAAATCCTAATTCTCATGAAGAAGAGGTTAACGAGAGGGAGCATCATACTCCTCTTGTAGAAGGTTCTATTGGTGGCGTAGGAGACTTTCATGTGGGTGAAACAAGCGTGCAAGATTTGGATGTGATTGATGCACCTGTGAAGCACGTCGAGGACCTACAAACAGAAGGAGAAGCGGATGTCATTGAATACATGGAGGTTGAAGGAATGTTTGGTGCTTGTACTTTGGGTCCACCCGAAGTTATAGTTCGGCCCGCTATGAGCGCCTCTCCTCAAACAAATGTTAGCGTAGAGGATGGGACTCTAGAATATCCAATGGAAACGACTGAACAGCCAGAAAGAGAAGGAAATGAAGAAGTAGAGCTGGAGAAGGAAGTTCAAGTAGTCTTCAAAGCGAAATGCCCAAATGAAATCGATGATTCGTGGATGAAGGAGATGAAGAGGGCTTATGAGGATTATGAATATTTGTTTCATGCTTTGTCATACGAACGGGCAAAGTGTGTTGAACTCCAACATGACATACAGGTAATCAAAGATGCAATAAAGAAGATTCAAGACGTGGCAACGAATGTTTTTCCAACTCTCAATGCATCGGATCAGGTCAATTATGAGAAAGATCTCATAAAGCACATGAAACATTTCAAAGATGTGCAAAGGAGATATAATCACGTCGACGAATGGTTTGTGGTCAATGATTGGGGTCGCGAGAAGGATATTATGGTTGAAGGAGCCAAGGACCAAGGTCATTCTGAGAAGGAGCTAAAGGTACTCATTTCGGAATGCGATGCCTTGAGAGCTGAGATCGAAAGGGTGAACCTAGCATCAAGAAGATTGAAGGAGAACAAGGAAAAGTTAGTACTCAATAGAATAGATGGAACCGTGGATATTGCAGAAGAGGGTCAAAGTTCACAGCGCAATGAAACAACTGAGGAGTTGGTCAAAAAGCTACTTGTGTTCGCAGAAGAGGAGAGGTTCTTAAAAGCAAGGATCGAAGATCTATGTATTGCAAATAAGACAAAGGAGAAATTTCGGAGATGGTACCATTGATAAAATATCGAAAGTACAATGGAAGAAGATTAGAGTAAGCAGAATCAAATTTTAGAAAGACGTTCGTGTGTTGGTTATATCCATTTACTTTATTTTATTTGTGAACTGAAAGTTGGGAGATAAGTGCTAGGCTATATGTTATACAATGTATCTTTTTGATTATATGATATGTTTTTACTAGTAAGATACTAGTTGAACGATGTTATGTTTATTATTTGTATATATGCGCACGGTGTTATTTTAATCATCTTGTTTATTCTTTTTCTTTTTTTATTTTTTATTTTAAATGCATGATTTGGAAATATGTAAAGAAAGGTTCTTAGAATGGTATGTAGGTTGGTAATTATTTAAGTTGGTAGGTTTGTATGTTGGTAGGTTGGTGGATACTTTGGACAATGGTATTTTAGAAAATTATGTCGTCTATACCATTCCATATGTATATATAATGATATTGAATTTTGGAAAGCTTTGATTAGCATTAATTCACGATGAAGTAATGATAAATAATTTGTAAAAATTTGGAATCATAACTAAGTTGTTAAAGTTACGTATCAATATATGGTGGGAATTAGTTGCAAGTATTTAGAGTCGATGAATATTTTGACAAACCCCCCAAAACATCTAAAGGTAATGATTCAGTATAATCGTACATGATTTCAAATATGCAGAAAAAGATTTGTAGCAAAAGGGGGGGAAGCAGATATTCGCGCGCATCACGTAGACCGCCGGTCGCCCTGTCAGCGTCGTTCGCCCATCGGCTGGATCGGCGGTCGCCCTAGCGACCGACGTTCGCCCAAGCGACCGACGTTCGCCCATCGGCTAGATCGGCGGTCGCCCCATCAAGAGGGGGTGCGCGGAGGCTCGCGGACACTTTCTCCTTGGGTCCTTGCCCATCACGTAGACCGCCGGTCGCCCTATCAGCGTCGTTCGCCCATCGATTGGATCGGCGGTCGCCCTAGCGACCGACGTTCGCCCATCCGCTGTATTGGCGGTCGCGCGATCTGGAGGTTTTGAATCAAGTTAACACCAAGTATCTTATACCATGCCAGCGTTGAATCAAATTAACACCAAGTATTTCCTTCCATGTAAATCCAAGTTCCATGTGGCTTCTTTCATGATTCAATATATTTAATACGGTTAGAGAAAATAATAAAACCACCTCCTCCCCCCTTTAGTATAACTTCCTCTATTACTCAGCATCCTACAAAGTCAAAGTAAATCATAACATGTAGATACGTTTCTCTTGCGGGAAATTTTATTCTTCCATAATTTTTATTATAAGGTCTTTTTTAGTCAACACAAGTTTTAAAATCGTTATCCCTTCAACACAAAGTTTTCCGTATATCATTCAATATTCTACTCATTCAAATGACTTACAAGTAAATGATGACCTATAGATGAGATATCCCCACGATTTTCTAAATAACACCATCATTTCCATAGGGTCATCATTAGGTAGTCTAAGGGTTTAAATTGTCCCCTTACCCCTTTATCTATTTTTTCTTATTTTTTGAAGTTTTGGTGTTTCTAAGTGCTTGCAACCAAAATCCACCCTATAGATCCTTTACTCCAACGATTTTTTTTTATAGCTCCATCATGTTCATAAGGTAGTTATTAAATAGTCCAATTCTTTTTAAAATATTTTTTCTCTCCATTTAACTATTTTTTATCTATTATTTAAACCTCTACTTACTTCGAAAATTATAGATTAATTTGGGAAAAAATAGTACAGGTTGTCCTATAATATTTTTGATGGTTCCATCATTTTTATATGATCCATATTACCTACACTAAATAGGTAGATCAATATTAGATACACTAATTTACATAAATAGGCTATAAGTTTTTACTATTAGTCAATCTTTGTACCCTCTACAATGGTGAAGATGGGGATCCTTACATAGTATTGGAATCAATACTCTTGGTAAATTTTCTATACCAAAAGTAAAAACTTGTAGCATTTTCAAATCTTATAAAAATCTAACACTAATGTACCTATTTAGTGTAGTCCAAATGTTCAAATTACATTCCCCACTTTGTTTTCGTATGCATGTGCGCACACCGCCTACTTTCACATGACTATTTAATTTTCAGAAATTCGGGAAAAATACTTTCGTTCCTCCCGTGGCCCTAAGATTTATACCATAGTTTTTACACTATACGAATCACCTAGGAAAGTTATCAACACCCCTTCCACTCCCTATTTGCTTATATTTTTACATATGCCCTCGTGCTTCAAACCCCGCAATTCAAATATCCCCATATAAATTCAACCACATAGTTCGCATTCTCCTATGGTTTTATGAATACTTCCATTACATTCATGAGGCCCTTATTACCTAATTCAAGTGTTCGTATCACCTCCTCTACCCTTTTATTCTCTTTTCCCTTATCATTCGAAGTTGTGGTGGGTGCACCTAAATTATGACATATGGATGCGATCTTTCTATGGTTTTTTTTATGATTCGATCATTTTCATAGGGTCATTATTAAGAAGTCCAAGTATTAAAATCACATTATTGCCCCATTTATCTATTTTATCTCTTTTTTTTTAATATAGTTTTGATGGTTCCAAATACTTGCCACCAAAAGCTATTATATAAATTTGTTACTGCTTTGATAATTTTGACAAATATGCTGGGAGGAAGGTTAGTCCTTGCCCATGAGCTGGACCGGCGGTCGCCCACTGACCTACGTTGGCCCACCAGCTGGATCAGCGGTCGCCCCAGCGACCGACGTTCGCCCGTCCGCTGCATCGACGGTCGCGAGATCCAGAGGTCGCGCCCCCAGACATACGTCGCGCCCTCCCATTTGGAAGTCGCGCCCTCTGACCGAAGGTCGCCCACCAGGTGGATCGGCGGTCGCCCAACCGCTGGATCGGCGGTCGCCCCACCGACCGACGTTCGCCCATCGGGTGGATCGGCGGTCGCCCTAGCACCAGAGTTACAAATACGCGCGCGGACACCGGCAGTCGCCATTTTTCACATCCACGTGTCGGGCCTTGCACATTGTCTGGTGTTGACCTCTGGTTGCCGCCTGCTTGTTCGAGCGCTAGAGCGTGCGGTAATTGGCACACACGTGCCACACGTGTACATTTTACACATACGTGCTGCCCGATTTTCGAGTTTTTCAAATTCTGTGTTAGTCCACGGAATAGATATAACTTTGTTTTGAGTTATTTTAAAAATTTTCTTCCTTGGTTAGCATTTGGGTGACGATGACGCCTAGCCAGGAGCGAAAGATAGCGAGAGACAAGGACCGCAAGAGGAAAGGAAAGAAGCAAAGGAGATTTCACAAGGTTCTCATAGATCCCACGCAACATGCTTTTCCGGGGTGGGCGCAAGTAGAGGGACCGTGGATTCTTAAGACTTGCAAGTGGTACATTGCTTGGTGCCACATCGGCCATTTGTTTCCACACTATCGTCACGAGTTTCATCGCCGCCTGAATTGCGCAAATTTGCACTATTGCAATCACGATGAATTTGTGCAACGATGCATTGTAGTGTGGAAGTTCCTCTACGCCGGTGTGCATGTGGTGAGCAACGAGGTTTCGTACAACATAGCACAAATGGTGTACGCGGAGATAATTTTGCAGAGGGAGGTGGATTGGAGGACGTTAAAAAAATCCCCTGAAACAATTAAGCCAACAGAACCCATATTCCGCGAGCTCCTTATCCAGCGGCCAACCCACGAGAAGGTCTTACAACGCCTAGGGGTTACAAAGGAGGAATCCCTGATGAGGACATAGTTTGGTCAGATTCGGAAGAAGAAGGGACCGAAAGGCGAGAAGTGGATGAAGGGGAGCCGAACCAAACGATGGAGGAAGATGAAGGACATTTGGATGAAGGGGGGCCAAGCCAAGTTTGTACAGAAGGGGGGCCAAGCCAACTTTACAATGAAGGGGGCCCAAGCGAAGAATGACTGGTAGTATGTTAATCACGTTTTTCTAGCAGTTGTAGAAAAGTAGTGTACTCAATATCAAACACTAAGTGCAATTGCCATTTTGTATGCAAAAACGTTGAATGTGAATATGAAGTTTTTGATTTTCTTCAATTTAAATATTCTTGGTGAATGAAATCTCACTATTGCATTTGGTATAAGCATAAGGGAAAAACCTTCAATGTCCAAGGTACCTTCATTGATATATGGCAATTTTTACCATTCTTAATTATTTAAGAAACGTGGATTGAGCAATATTCATCCCTTTATTTTTGGGATTTGGAGCAAGAGAAGTTAAAACTCTATTTTCTAATATGATTCCTTATTGTTCTCTCTCTTGCCTTCCCATGTTCCCTTTATTTTTATTTTTTTATTTAAAAAAAAAAAAAACATAATTGCGAATCAAACATTTTTGAGCCGCATGGTCTCCGGGATTCTAGTTAATAATAGCTGTACTACGTGGACCATGGATATTGACTATGGCCCCCTACAAATTTGTGGTTGGGGAGTAAAGTGCTCTTCGTCGCAAAAATTTGCCATCGTTAGGGCGACCGGCGGTCCAACTGGATCAGGGCTAGGGCGACCGGCGGTCCAACTGGGTCAGGGCTAGGGCGACCGGCGGTCCAGCTAGCGCGACGAAGTCAAGGCCAGGGCGACCGCCGGTTCATATGGCACGACAGCGTTGTTGTTAGGGCGACCGCCGATTTGGCTGTGGCGACCTAGCCGAATCGCCGGTCCCCTTCTATGCGCATTCGCCCCCGACTTACAGAAATATGGAGAATATAAGGAGTCGTTCACGGGCTCGAAGCCACTTTCCTCTGTGCTTTGCCCGTTGTCTTGGGTCTCCCCATGAGAAGCCCCCTGCTCGGTCTATATGTGCAATGAGTAACTTGAGCCCTTGTAGTGCGCATTATCGTCACCAGTTTCATTACGCCGGCGGAGGTGCGATTCCGGAACATGGAGCAGATAATAGAAGAGACACTCGCAAATGGGACGATTGGCTACAAGTATCCACGGAACGGAACGACAAGCCAAATACTCGCGTGTGCTTATTCTGTGGGAAAAGCACAGTCTTTGTTAAGCAACGAGCATATGCTTATTTCGGATATCCTCAGAATTCCCCATTACCCCGGTGTACGAGGTTACCCCGTGGAGTTCTGGAGCTATTCCGTGACTGCGGACGGATGGTTTCAAATAACAACATTCCTTATGCGGATGTTGTTCCTGACTCACGAGTGGATGCCGGCATACCATATGTGGCAAGGGAAACTATAGAGAACATAGATTCCCCTCGCAGCAAGTCTGTACAAGTGCCATCCCCTAACCTAAGGTCTAATCAGGTGCCATCTTCTAACAAGAGGAGTCATGGCAGCAATGGACAAAGGATCTCTACACTCTCTAGTGGATGGCGACATGGGCAAATGAGTATGGAGGATAGTTTTGATCTTGCCACTAGGCAAAATTTGGATGCAAAGTGGGCTCTATTTTTCTATAAGGCAAACATTGCATTCAATGCCGTACGACATCCAGCATTCATAAGTGCCGTTCAAGAGACAGCAAAGGCCGGTATTGTTGGATATCAACCACCCTTGTATCATGCTATTAGGACTACGATGCTCGATGCGAAGAAGGCAGCTGTGCAAAGGTCAGTTGAAGATCAAACAAAACTTTCTATCGAGAAGCACGGAGGAACAATATGCTCAGATGGGTGGTCAGTTATCACAAGTAGACCACTCATTAACATGATGCTCATTTGCCCAATGGGAGAGGTGTTTCGGGGATCAGTGGATACTACAAAAAAGAAAGAGGACATCGCTTATGTGGCAAATGAAATGGCGAAGTACATAGAGGAGGTTGGACCACAAAACATCGTTCAGACATGCAAAGACAATGCAAGCTCCATGTTAGGTGCTGTGAAGAAGTTGCAGATAGACTATCCTCACTTATATGGACAAGGTTGTGCGGCACATATTCTAGACCTCCTTCTAGAAGATTGGGGGAAAGAGGCACGGGTTAAGCATTTGGTGGAGCAAACCAAGAGAGTGTACACATTTATTAAAGGGTCGCACGTCCCACTTGCTCTATTCAGGAAGTACTCGCCGAAGCTGCAGCTCAAGGTACCACCTCAGACTCGATTTGCAACAAACTACTTGATGATAGAGCGGTTGTTAAAGCTACAACAACCTCTGAACAACATGGTGATCGATGCGGAGTGGCATGTGTTTGTCCAAACATTGTTCAACAGGCAAAACAGTCACCAGTTACAGACAAAGGCAAGGAATGTGCGGAATAGCATTAGGAGCGATGAGTTTTGGGAGAATTGTACGAAGTTTGTGAAAGTAGTTGAACCAGTACTCATAGCTCTTCGGGAGTTTGACGGGGAAGTACCAGCCATGCCTAGGGCGTATGTGATCATGTCGGACCTTGAAGAACACGTGTTCTCTTTGCGTGAACCTCCATTCGAACTATCCCCCGACATTGCTACAAAATACGAGGATCCATTTCAAAAACGATGGGAAATGATGCTCACAGATCTCCACTATGCAGCAGCTTTGTTGAACCCTTATTTGACAAATATGGGAGCAATTCAAAACAATGGAGAAGCAAAAAGAGCTTTAAACCGGGTCATAAGGAAGCTTAGCGCCCCAATGGGAGTAGTCTATGAGGAAGTGGTGCGGGAACTCATACAATATGAGGAGAGGACGGGTCCATTTAACACCAATTCAGAGGCCCCTGATCCAGCTCAGTGTGACTTGTTACCACATCAATGGTGGCATTAAGTCGGGGGGAATGCCTTGCCAAAAATTGCAAAGAGGATTTTGGCATTGACATGTTCAGCTTCATCATGTGAGAGGAATTGGAGCATGTACTCTTTCGTGCACAACAAAATGAGGAATCGGTTGTCAACTTCCAAAGCAGAGGACCTTGTGTACATCTATGCGAACGCCAAACTCGAGCGCCAGAAACGTACCAAATCGCCGAGAACGTGGTACGAAAATTATTTAGAAGAAGAGGACTCTTACAAAGAAGACTATGTACCGGACAATGAATGGGATGATGGTGTATTCATGGATAATCCGGAGGCGGATGACGACAATTATCTCAATGACGGTAGCGAACACGACGACCTAGAGAATTGGAACGACAACAAAGGAAACATGACTATTCATGTCAAGGACCCGTTTGAGTTCGATGACGACCAGGATGTTCCACAACTGCCTCGCCAGTTTGCGGTATTCGCCAATGACACAGAAGGAGGAGTGGCAAATTTACAACTCCAAGAGAGTACCTTCCTAGCGAAACAAGACTTGGTAAACCGGATGGATGAAGAGAACATTGGTGCACTTAAAGGCAGCCCACACTCTAACAACGACAATAAACTTGAGAGTGTGAAGTGCACGGTTACCACGGCAAGAGTTCAAATGGACCAAATTAAAGTGGAACCTGACGATGTATACGATTCAGGTTGCATGGAAGTGGGGTCACCTAGAGTTTCAACCATTTGATCAAGGAATTCAACTCTTAACGGAGATGACTCCGATGTACCTCTACAATTGTTGTTCCCAAGGGTTACCCAACCTAAAAGGGCCCATACAACTCGTATGGTATTGCCGAAGATGGAGGTCAAGATAGAACCAACAAGTCCAACATGCACCCAGGCATTGGCAGTGGCACGAGACGTCGGGCCATCTACACAACCTCGCAATCGTATTACACAAGGCCAGAAGCATTTGAGGAAGGCACACGACCGACGATGTCGGAAAGGAGCACGCGTACATGAAGAAGTCCATGCTGGAATTGCTTCATCCAATAATCCGAATACACGTACAATGCGCCATCTACCACTGAACGCAAACGGGATCACTAATGCTTCACGGCCCTTGAAGCGCCTCGATACAGTGAACAAGAAAACAACTACGGACACGGAATTGCGCAATTTGGCGAGTGAGGTTGAGTGTGAAGTACGCAATAAGACAGAGGATGAAGACGAGGATGGCGACCAAAGCACTGATGACTCTCTAGGTGAGACCGATCCAAACGCAGATGAAGTATCAAGCGACGATACGTATACATTGAAGGATACCTAAAGACGGGTTATTAGAATTTTGTTATTTTGGATTGGAAGCACGAAGTTCATTGTTAGTACTCAGTACAATACTACAATGTACTGCAAGTAGGGCAAGTATTAGCTTACAATTTTTTGGTATTCTGGTATGTTTCGGAGTATAATATATATATATAGTTTGGTATATGTAATAGTTACATCATATGTATGAATACTATGATTATAGACATGGACAAATTTGTACTATGAAATGCACCATTGATCTTGTTTCCGATAAAAAGGTATTCATAAACATGCATTGAAGCTCATTTTGTACCAATATAAATTTATCTTTCTTGTTTCGTATTCAACCATAGTGCTGGTCACCACACACGCGGTGGCCCAAGGCAACCAGCGATCGCCACATGGGCGCTACCCCTAATGCGACCGCCGATCGCTATAAGCGACCGACGATCGCCCTGGGCGATCGTCGGTCGCTCACTACTGGACCGGCGGTCGCCTTGTAGAGGTTGCCAGGGCGACCGCCGGTCTCCATACTGGACCGCCGGTCGCCTACGCGCGGCAGCCAGGGAATCGGTGATCACAGCAGGCGACCGACGTTCGCCCATGTGCGACCGTCGGTCGCCTAGCGAGGTCGCCTACCCGCGGTCGCCCACTGTGACGTGTATTTTGATTTTCCACGTCATTTTCAACCCTACGCCACGTAGGAGAATAGCTTTTTACCTCAAGGTAAATCTCAACAAGTTTTTTACTATGTAATTTTTGGTACGGTCGACATTTTTGTCGATCGAACATCTAACAGACATGTCCAATACGACAAATTAGACAGACATTCCGAAAAGTGTGTCTAATAAGACAACCCTGGTTCATGGGCGATAGTGCGCAAGCCAACTAGAACGCTGTGCGGATCATTTACGGCTCCGGAGACCCTAAAGAGCCCATGGAAGGCCGCAAGCGAACTTTCTACTTCCATTGGACGCAATTCTTTGGGAAACACATCAAACAATACATCGTGCAGGGGCTGCAGGATGACATCGACATCTTTGTGAGCAATACAAAGATGCACGCACCGTGGTTGAGGTGGAGACAAGATATTGGGCGATCCGATCGTGGTGGGCGTTGGCGCAGGCCACCTCCGAAGTTGGATTAGGTCACCTGGAACACTAGCTTGCATTCTGGCATTTCTGATATAGGCAGTGGGGTGGCATCATGGAATTGGTGAGCCGACAGTCACTGTAGCAATTGTGTACACGTGCATAAATGTCTAGTAAACCAGTTAAATATATTTACTTTCCAATTAGAAAATATTATGCTTTTCTGAACTTTTACATTATCAATTCTTTAAAGTTTTTTTTTAAAACATCTATTTTGAGATCAGACTTGCGGTGCCGCGAGTCTAACCCGCTCTTGATATTGTGATCAGCTCCTTTTGTTACTAAGTCAAATGTCTTTGCACGTTGCAGGAAAATAAATATTCTGCAGAAGAGCTGGCGGAGATGCCTTCATGCAACTTTGTAGAACTTATTCATAACATATGGTTGCAAGTGTCTGGCAACAAGGGTGGAGACTTGTACGTTGCAGCTGTTGATGATTATGTTCGTGATTTCCTCCAAGTTGTGGGTTATCACGGCTTCAACGGAGGTGGTAAGGGTGGTAATGGACCACATCCGAAGAACTATTAGTTCGTGTTGCCCATAAAACTCAACGAACCAGCGATCCATCAGGCCTCATGAAGGCAGTTTTTGACTATCCATGAGCTGTAAAGATTTGTACCCGCGACGCCCACCTTAAGGGGGCCGAGGTGTTCGGATCCAAGAAACAAAAGTCTGATGTTCTAATTGGATCTGATGATGAAATGTACAAATCCGACACCGTGAGCTACTCACGTCCCCGAATTGGGAGAAGGGTTACCCGAATCTGTGCTGAAAATCTGAGTACTATCCATGAAGAGGATGAAGTTGAGGAGCCACCGACATTACCATCCACATTTGCTGCACCTAGTATTGAACGTGTGACCGCTGTTCAGGAGACTAAAGTAGATGAGAGGCTGTGGCACATTGCCCGTTTAAGGGAGAATTCTGCCAAGGCTTGTTGGGGTATCATGCAAAAGAGTAAAAATAGATGTGACTCACAAATTATTCAGAAGGGGAAGGCCACTGCAGCTCCAACTTATATCAGAGTATGGCAGCGCCCTCAAGAAATACGGATCAGTTCTTTTTTTGTGCGGATGATATTGACAGGTGTGTGAAGGGTCATCGTCGCAAGTGGATTGAGCCATTTTCTCTAAGCCAGGAAAGATCCCCTATTCCTTCAATATGGCATGTTAAGATAGGGACTAATCTTACCCGTGATGAAATGGAGGCGTTAGAGAATGCGGGCTTTCAACTACGACAAAAAGAGAAGCTTCCTACGAACCGCACTTTCAATAATGCTGCCCCACCAAGAGACTTGTCGCATATTCCAGTCCCGGAGAAGCCGGACGTGTTCCCTAGGTCAAGAAGATCGAAGAACATGAAACGCATTCCAGCTATGACTTCAAAGCACATGAAGAACATTGAGTCTGCCACCTCAATGCAGGCCAAAATTCTGAAGGTGACTATGATCTTGCAGCCTGGTTTTGGGTGTATCGTAGACTTGGAGTCGGACTTGGATGCAGTTTATAGACTTTCAATTAGTGAATTCCCGGATTGCTCATGCCTAGTGTTCAAGAAAACAATTTCTTCGTTAGGACGGAGAGATTCATACGGACCGTGCAAGCACCTATACTTCATCACGGTATTGGTTTGCAAATTTGATTAAGATGCTGACCTCTTCATCCACGCGGCCACTCTTAGTTTCAACGAGGTGAAGAAGATTCTGGAGGGAGGAATCCTAGACCATGCTACAGATTAGAATGCCTTATATCTCCTCATTTACATACGCCATATGTAAGTCCTATGATTGGGTGTATGTGATATTTATTTCACAACTTATTAAATATAATTATACCAGTACCTACATGTACAGCAAACCTTGCCAATTTGTCTCACTTGGAGTACTAATCACTTAGAAATATTACCTTAGATATCTCTTGACATTTACAAATTGTGATTAACTGTTGAGTTTTGTAGCTCAAGTCCAACCAAATTCAGGGAATTTGAACCTTATTTCCACGGGTTTGGGTCACTAAATCCACGGTAACAAGTCTTAAACATTTGAATACTCTTGAGAATATTCGAGAGTTATTCCCTAATAAACATATTAAACTGTTTTTAGAAACTTTTTTACTAAATATACAAAGTCAGCCCTAAAAATTTAGAAATCTTATCAATCACCGCTCACCGCTCACCGCTTAACGCTCACACGGTAGCAACGTCCTAACCTCAATTTCAATGTGTGACAAGAATTTGTTGTTGATTGATCATATGTTGCCTTCATCGTGGTGCATTCCTGATGGCAAAGTGGATTTCGTCGAAGTTGGTGTGCACAGAAATCGAGGCAAATATACTATTTTACTTGTGCACAGTTCCCAAAAATCATTCTCACAAATAACTGTGCACGAATATCGAGGCATTTTCTTATCACGAATGCATGAAATATGGTCAAGCTCATTTAGCTCAAGTCGAGCTAAATGGGCATCCACATCCAAATGCTTCGAGTTCACAAAGTCGTGTACTTGAATGTTTCATAAGAAGACCCTTTAGCTCAATTCGAGCTAAATGGGCATCCACATCAAAATGCTTCGAGTTCACGAAGTCGTGTACTTGATGATTCATAGGAAGACCATTTAGCTTGACTCGAGCTAAATGGGCTTCAAGATAACTTTCCATCACTCAGCCCGAAGCACGTGTATAAAGAAGACCATTTAGCTCGACAATAGTGAGGACGTTGTAGGTGAAGGCATTTGTCAGACTATGGACGCTGAAAGAATGTTAGAGAGTAATGATGAGCCCGTATGTAAAAATCAGGTAGTTGTGCAGATTGTGAAGTGCTTGAATTTCGACTTCGTACCCGCAGAGACCATATATGGAACTAGGAGTTGGAAGCTCAGCCATGCTATCCATGAGGGTTGGTCACTACTTGATCATTTACGAGTTGATCAATTTAACGTCGTTGTTTATGCCCGCGATCATCCAAAGAGAAAGGGGGTGCGACCGTATGAGTTGGAACAATGAAACTCACAATTCTTAAGGACCAAGAGAGAAGAGGAGCTCGTGACGTTAGATTCAGTCAACTTGGTTGCAAGCAAGATTTGCTGCAGCAAGAACTGTTGCCAACCTTTCCCTCGAGACAAAATTATGGCTCTCCGAAAGCAGATGTACGAGGCGTCGGGTTTTAAATTTAAGTCACATTTGAAGTTAGATGTTGATAATCGTTGTCATGAGGCACCTGATGGTACGATGATGGTAACCACTGAAGGCATCGACGTTTGTGCGCGTGCATGGTAACATATAAGTCGAGTTTTGATTTCAACGTTCTACAGGAGGAAGGCAGAAGCTACAGCTACACTACGTGCTCGCCACCATTGCAATGTTGGCCTGAATTAACCACGATTGCATGTTAAGCAAGCTGTAGTTACTCAGAAGACATTCATTGACAATGGTGTTGATCACATGCCTCACAGGACGAAGATGTTGACATCTGGTGAGAAGGTTGTGTCTCGGTCCTTGCCGTCGTCGTTCAAATGGAAGGATGCCATACCCGGGATTTATGACATTAATGAGAGGTTGGGCTTGAAGTCCATTTCTCAGAGCACACTTAGCAGGATTAGGAGGTCAAAATTTTCTGAGTATTCAAAAAAGGCGCCGGGGGACAACTTTGCTCGTTGCTCAACCTGTGACAGGATGGAGACAATCATGAAGTCAATGGTACCTGATTCATGTGAAGAGAATATGTGGATCGATAAGCTAGAAGAGCATTTGCATCATCAAGAAAAGCATCATGAGTATTATTACTCAAATCGTTCTCTTTCTATTCAGAGGCCGAGAGATGTACTTTGTACAAGACATGACAAAATGGATCATGCAAAGACTGCGTGCCCTGTATTTTCACATAAAACAAAGGCAAATGATGCATTGATGAAGCTCCCAATTGCTGTGACTGGCATGAATGCGCACGGGCATAGCATTATTCGGTATGCTCATTATGGGCTTGATATTTATCCAAGTGATTGCAGTCACACTGTTATATCAATATTAAAGCTTCTACGAGATCTAGAAGGTGTTCCGATCTCGTATTCAAAATCATTATTTGCAAATTTAGGGTCGTTGCCTTTATTTGAAGGTATATTGTTTGGAAAAGAAGGGTGTTTAAACTCTTTTCTTCCTGAAAGTGAAGTTTCTGGGGTGGCGGAGGCTCTACCTCCTGTCCTGCATGTGCAACTGGACAACATAGCTTCTGACATCAAAAATAGATTTATGTTTTGCTTTTGGTCTCTTCTGGTACACATGGGTGTGTTCCGTGAAGTAAATGTCAATTTCTTGTTAGTTGGTCAAATCCACGAAGATATTGACGCCCTCTTTGGACGTTGGAGCATGAATCTCAAAGAGAATGACTTTCTCACATTTCCTCACATGATGAAGTCATTTATGGACGTAGAGTCTTTGCCGGTCATTCCTCATTTGATAGAGGAAATACCTGACTTCAAAGGTTATATCAAAGACTACATTGGTTCAAAGATGAAATTCTAGTTGGGCATTCGGAGGGTCAGCAATTCAAGTTTTACAAGCATGAGAATGGATGGCCCATAATGCAGTATAAGATGTCATGCACAGACAATGAGTGGTTACCTTCTACTAATGGAGGTATAAAATTGTGGAAAGAGGACCGAAGTACAAGAAAGCCATTGTTACCTACATGTGAGATGAAACCTTTGGTGCCCATTCCCATGAAGAACCGTGATGACTTCGTAAAAGACATTGGAGGGTTTATTAAGATGTGGGAGACTTCATGTGCGGAGGACATATCTGGAGAATTTGGTCGACGTCATGAATTTGTTATTCGCTATTGGCGAGCTGTGAAGCTTGCGTTGGTTGAGCCTATAGAAGTGCCTTCATTTTTTAGAACGGGTGTTGGCCTTTAACTCGAGTACCCGCGACACGAGAATTCTTAAATACTGGCGAATTGCGAGAGGAATATGGGCGCGATCCGCACTTTAACAGTCGGTTGTGTGATAGACCAAGGGAGTCGTTTCGGGTTGGTCGAGATGTTTTTGCTGGATATTTTGTAGCTCTACGGCCAGCTGATGGGGATGCTCGTCCTGTCTGGATTGCTAGGGCTGTAACTGATTTCGATGTTGATCACAACTATCCAGGCTGTATTCAAATGCAATATTTTCAACCTGCATCAAAAAATAGTGTTGTTCAAGAAACCTATGTTGGTTGGAATACGAAGAAGACTTTCATAATGGAAAGTTGAAGACACTCACATTCCGGAATGGCTTCATGTTGATGCTATTTTTACGTCATGGAAATCAAGTGCAAAACTTGGCTGTCGGCGTTCGATTATTTCATTATCGGAGCGTCAAATCGACATCATCAAACAAAGTATTGAGCAGTTCGACAGTGGAGAGGAGTAGCCTGACATCCCTAGTTTATTTGGGCATGCCAATTTAGCTCTAGTCGAGCTAAATGACCTGAGTGCAATTTGAGCTATCAATTTATCCTGTCGTGACTTTTTGCCAATAGAATCATGTTAGAAATGCACGTAGAAGTCCTACCTCTTATCTTTGCTAGCGGTTGATATTCGTAGTTAAGTATTGGTACAGTCGTTGTGCCTTAAAGGTCAATGATTGAAGTGTTTGTAATTTGTTGGCGTTGATTGTCGATTCCCACTTTAATTGAGTTTATCGTTTTATTGTGCTCTTTTTGCAAATAGGTGTCGGGATGCATTTTGCGTTTGCTACTTTCATCATCTTTTGTATTCACTTTAGCTCTACAACACGCGCGTTCAGTTCAATACATATGTTGGAATTTAGGTCGATTGGTTTTTGAGAGTTTGAATATTACCATTATAACAAATTACGTGTTACAAGAACAAGTCCGTAGAGCATCTCTTGCCGTATGCAGCAGAGTTCTTCAGAGTCTTTCTCGCGAACAAGGAGAAGTTTCAAGTTTCAAGGGGCAAGACAAACTTCACGGCCTACAACCTGGAGGACGATGTGCTGGGGGAATGGCACGATGACTCATCGAACGAATTATCTTCCAAGAGAATCAAGGTTGGAATAATGGACTTCCGTAATCTCCCCGGAGCACAGGAGGTATCAGCTTCATCGAGCTTGTCATGAGGCTCGTACTTTTACAACATCCTCCAAGTCCTAAAGTGTATCACGGACCAGGTGGTTACCGAAATCCCCGTTTCAGTTTGGATCTGCGGACAAGGTTGTCATACCGGGAGGGCACGCGGCCCGCCCGTCCGTCCGATTGAGTTGAGGCTTGCCCGATAGGTTCAAACGGGTGTTGACTTTTAGTTTAGGTAAAAAAACAACAACGTGGCAAGGGTTTAGGTAAAAACTAAGCCACTTGGCTGCCGCGTACAAGCCGCGTGAAACGCCACACACGCTTTTTACTGGAAAGTTTGTTACCCACGAAAAATTACACACCTCCTACAATCAAGGTGGGCGGGCACGCCCGTCCGTCCGGGAAAACTCGTACGCCCGTTTTGCCCGCCCGATTACCTCAATACGCCCGATATGACAACCTTATCTGCGGAAGTAGAGATGTTGGGCCGAAGATTAAGAATCACCTCGATAGTTGCGAGTTTGGAAAGAACTACAAGATAGAGTTTGCGGAATATATTCCGGCTCCATATGAGCGACTTGAGGATCAAACCCTGTCGACCAAGAAGGCCAAGGGTCATGTCCAGATCCTCTTCTTGTTTTGTAAATCGCAGAAATTGAAGATTTCAAACCTCTCGAAGTTCTTCCCGGCCCCCAACATTCCACAATTCAACATCTGCGGGAGATACAACGAACTCGAGTACCATATTTATGATACGGAATTGAGGATGGAGTTCTGGGTGTAAGTACGCTATGCTTAAGCAATTTTGGCAAAATCTCTTTGTACTGTTGTGAACCTAGTGTACAAGATTGTACTTTCTCTACTTCTACAGAATTGATCGCCGCCGTTGATATTGGATTGTCAGGGAGTTAATAGCTTTAAAATAATGCGCCAATGAGTTCGCTGAATCTAAGTAAATGAGATCAAAGTTCTGGGAGGCTGATTAAATTCGATCCACCTTCTGCAACCACCATGGAGCAACACATGCCGGTTGAGATGAGTAAATTAACTGCTCGACTTTGTTACTGACAAACAGTTGGATTGATCTAGGGCTGAAATTGAATCAAGAGCATGTGTGCTTGGAATCCCTACAATGCGAATAAAACAATGCCCACTTTTTTCTGGAGACTGTTCAACAAACTTTATAACTGCGATGTATTTTGTACTTCTTCGAGCACTTCCACCGCTGATCCCCTCCCCAGGTGCCCCAGTCTGTCAGATGAAAACTCACATGCTGGCCTTGGATTTTAATGGTCATTACACCTCCCAAATCCAAAAGATTCTTTGCTTCCCCCACCACCTCCACCATTAGATCCCCTTTCCAGGCGCCCTAGTCCGTCAGATTAAAATAATGAAGATAATAAATAAAAAAATGAAGATTATTTAAACATTAGAAAATGAATATCAACACTAAACGCAAAAAATAATAGAGATTATTCAAACTCAAGAAATGAAGATCAAAATTTTGATATGAAGTTATGATTGTATGCTATTGAAAGACTTACTTAGTGATTAAATTTTTCAACATGTTTAATGTGCTACTTACACTGAAAGAAATCAAAACAAAACCAAATAGTTTAAGTATATTCTATACCAATATAGGGATCTATTCATTGGTAATTTTTTTTGTTTTTAAAGTAGATGCTTAAGAAAAGATTTAAAATCGTAGATTGAAGATTAAAAATCATAGATTGAAGATAAAAAATCATAGATTGAAGACTATTTAAAAATAAGAGATATTGAGGATTGGTCTTATTGTTTTGCCAAAAATCCAAAAAAGAAGAGCGCAAATATAAAAAGAGGAAGTTCAAAAATCAAAAAATGAAGATGAATAATAAAAAGTGAAGAGTAAATATAAAAAAATGAAGATGAAAAATAAAAAACTCCTATACTTCTAAGAACTAATATTGTACTTGAGAGCTTGCATTGATTTATATACCTTACATATGAGAGTTTCAAGTTTATAAAATTCTACAATTTTAGTGAAACTAAAGTGAATTCTAAATTTTAATGAATCTTAAATTTAATAATATATTTATTACCAGGCCCTTTCATAGAATTCATTTATATTTAGAATTCACTTCACTTTCACTACACTAAATAGGTAGATTAGTGTTAGATGCACTAATTCATATAAACATGTTATAAGTTTTTATTGTTCACTTGGTCAAAAATTTTACCCTCTACATCCGAGAAGATGGGGATCCTTCCATGGTATTGGAATCAATACTCTTGATAAATTCATTTTAAATAAAAAGTAAAGTTGTATAGCATTCTCAAATGTTATAAAAATCTAATACTAATCTACCTATTTAGTGTAAAATTGTAGAACTTAGATTTGAACACTAATTGTGAAGAAGGGGTAAACTTGAAACTCTCATATGTAAGCTAGGTATAGAAATCAATGCAATCTCTCAAGTTTAATATTATTTGTTAGAAGTATAGGTGTTAACTATTTAATTTTTTGATTTTTGATCATCGTTTTTTGAATTTTGATCTTCATTTTTGTGTAATTTGATCTCCATTTTTCTATTTTTGATCTTCATTTTGAAATTTTTGACGTAGTCATTTCTTGATATTTGATATTTATTTTTTGATTTTTAGTTTTCATATATGGATTTGTAATCATCATTGGAGACTACTGAAATTTTGATTGAAGAATTGGAGCCTATGTGTCACATGGACGAGTTCAGGAGGTTGAGGTGACCGCTGCCCACCGGTTACCCATTATAGCCTCCAAATCGATGACTGGTGATACTCAGTAGCCATCGTCTCTCTCGTTGGGAAGGCTGCCTCGCTCCGCTTTCGCGCCACTTCTGATTTCGAACTTCCTGAGCCGACGTGCTCCTGTAGGTTCGGGGAGTGGGTTTAGGTGTTGTGGGTTGCTCTGTAGTTTGAAGGGAGTGCTTGGTGAGATTCAAAATAGGGCGTATGCGCCCAAAACAGAAAGCTTCAATTGTGCAGAACGAGGTCTCCGGGATGAACAAGCAAAGGAAGGGAAGCGCGCATCGGGGAGCCTTGAGGAAGCCGCTATAGCTTCAGTGGACGAAGAGAACGCACAAGGTGCATAAGCGAAGGAGGGGAAGCTGGATGCAGGAAGCGTCGACAAAGCTCTCGTGACGTCTGAAGTGCAGTGGTCGAAGTGCTGTAGTTTACCGGCGCGTTCGGGGAGATCGGGTGTGCCAAACGGCAATAAGGAAGATCCGAGGGAGCTGCACGGAGGTGACAAATCTACTTCAAAGGTGAAAGGGAAGGGGAAGGACAGATCTCTCAAGGTTTTGAGGTCTGTTGAGGATGTTGAGGACGAAATTGCGTGATTGAAGAAGCCCCCCTTACAGCTGAAGAAGCACGGTTTTAAGAGAGATTTCGCGCTTGAGGACGAAGGTGAGAATCCTCATCACTTTCGCAAGAATACTTTCCCTGCAAAGAGTGTGAGGAAGCTATTTGAGAAGCCATACCGGGAATCGGGGCGGGCTAGGTATGCTTGGGGTAATTGCAATGTGCAGGAGGTTGTGAATAGGGTGAGGTATTTGCACCCGATCCTCTACCAGCATGGGGAGGATGAAACACCTAATCTTGTCACGATTCGTTTTGCTGAAGGGGTGGCGCTTGAGTACGAGGAAGGTTGCGGTAGGGTGAACTGGTGTGCCTTTGGGGAGGAGACTAATAAGCGTCAGCGCAGTCGATACACGTTAGATTGTCAGAAGTTGGAAGAACTGAAGAAAGCAGTGGGTGCGTCTATTACTGCAGAGGGGAAGAAAAAAGTTGACGTGCGAGGCAAGGAATGGTGTGGATATAGAGTGGATCATGGTGTGCAAGTGAAGACGGAGGGGGATGAGGAAAGCAGCGGCAAGAAGAGAGCCCTGGTGGATGCCTCTTAGGAGAGGAAGAATGCTGCGAAGTCACGATGTCTCTCGACGTTTGTCTCGATGGGTGACTGCGATGGTGCGCCCGGCAAGGAATCTGGGATGGCTTCAGTGCTTTGCGTGCCAGAGAATGGTGGAGAGACAGGTTTGGTTCAAAAAAATTTACATCTTGAGGAGCGCCTGCTAGAAGTGCGACAGCTGATGGAGGCAAATCATTTGGAGCAGCAATACCTTTGAGAACTGAAGAAGGAGGCAAGGCAGAGGCTCGAAGAGGCTTCATTGAGTTGCAAGCAATGTGATTGGGGAATGGTGTCCTTCTAGAAGCAAGAGGCGCAGAAGAAGGCATTCATCAAGACACTTCAAGAATCAGGCAAAGATACATTCAAGGAAACGATAAAGATGGAAGGAATTCAAGAGTTTATGGAGCAGGAGGTTGCGGAGGTGAAAGCGGCAAGCGTGGAGCTCGGCAAAGCTGAAGCTGCTATGGCATCATTAAATAGAAGCTTGGAAAATAGCCAGCTGCAATTTGATGCCCTAGCAGCGGAGAAGTTTCAGCTGACGGCGGGAAGGAGTACTTTGAACTGCTTACCATGGCCGATGGTGTACTCTCTTGAGGATCCTCCTTCGCCATCACGTGACTTTTGGGATGACAGCAGGTTTATTAGAATTACAACTTGCAGTTTGTGTTCATTCCCATTTCCTCAGAGTTACATTGTAGTATCCACGTGTAAGCATTTGTACTATCCCTTCTGTGCTTCAGTTGTTTTCTCTAGAGATTGCAAGTGTGTGGCTGAGGGTTGCTTCAAGTTGTCTCATCCAGCGTGGCATCGAAGCTTTGGTTGGGGGGAGCCAGATGCAGAGCTATCACAAAGGGAATTAACGCTCGAGTTGGGTGAAGAGAGGAAGAGAATTATGAAGGACAAAATAGACCAAGCGAAGTCCAAGTTACCAGCAATTCGTAAGTTTACGTTTCATTTAGGCTATGTCTTATGATTCAATTTGTGTGAATGATTGTACACTTGGAGTTTTTGCCTTCAAAGTTTCTACTTGTACATGTTCTCTATTAGCTAATTAGGAGCGTTTTGTATTCTCTAATGCCCTAAAAGTCCACACATGATGCACCATTTGCACCTCATGTGATGAGTAGTACTTGCTAGTTCTGGTTGCACACTTCTGTTCTCTATAGATACTTTGAGGACTTTCATACACTATAAGAAACCTGCGTTTTTAACGATGTTGTAAATGATGTCTAAAAAGACATCGTAGACATTAATTCGGATGTCTTATAGACGATAAGACATCCTAGACAGCTCAAATGTCTAAGCAGACGTCTAAAAAGACACGAAAATGTCTTAAGATCGAAGATGTCTTAAGGTAATTTTGGAATGGTAAAAAGTGTGCCACGTAGGTGCCACGTAGATGACACATCAGCTTGAATTCAACGGGCAGTGCCACGTGGGGATGAAATTCATCATGATGTGGAATTTTACATGGTCCCACGAAAGATGACATGGCGGCGCCAGAACCCTACGTGGACCCTTTGAAAATCCAAAGTGGCACGCGGGAAAATCCCACGTGGCACGCGGGAAAATCCGACGTGGCACGCGGGAAAAGTTGACGTGGACCAGGGAAAATGACGTGGCATGCCACGTCAGCATATTTCGGGGGGTTTCATGCTCATCTCATGATAGTATTAGACATGACTTAAGACGACTTTAATGTCTTCGAAGACAACTTAGATGTCGTACAAGCTGGCTTGCAAGACGTATGCAATGTCTTACAAGATATCTTAGAATACATGTTTTATGTCTTATAAGATGTCGTACAAGGTGTTTGAGATGTCTTTGAAGTGGTCTTTCAAAATGTGATAGACTGCCGTAGAATCCGACGTGGAACCCGGGAGAAATTACGTGGCATGCCACGTCAGCATTTCTTGAGGGCTTTATGCTTCAGTCAAGTTGATTTCGGACATCACGGAATACATCTTTGATGTCATACAATACATCTTATATGTCTTAAATGATGTTTGAGTAGACATTGTATATGACTTTCTACATGTCTCAGAAGACATCCTTTATGGCTAAGAAGATGTCTTGGAAGACATTTGAGATTTTTTTGGAACGCATCATAGATGTCTTCTAAGATGTTCAAGAAGACATTGTAGACGTCTTCTAAGATTGTTTTGAAGACATCTTGTATGTCTTTGAAGATGTCGCGCAAGACATTTTAGATGTATTATAAGATGTTGTACACAACATCCCAGATGTTTCTCAAGATTTCTTAGAACACATCGTTTATGTCTTCCAAGATATCTTGGAAGTTGTCTTTAATGACATAAAATTAGTATTCCAAAATGTCTGAGGTGATGTTTAAAGATGTTTATAATCGTCTGCCGGAACATCCTTTCAGACATGCAAGTCCTCGCATTTTGTTTTGATAGATGTTTTAAACCATGAAAACTTCTATACGTGGTGTTTATAACTTTACACATAGCCTCTTCCATTTCAGAGGTTTCACAAACACATATGTATATCAGATCACACACAATTCCAAATGTCATATACACTTATAACTGCACGTCCAAAATCTGTAGTGAAATATTAAAAACAGTACATATGATCACATCACAATTTACATAGCATAAGTGTAATTGTTTGTGACCTAAAAAAACCAAAAATATGCAATTGAATAACATCTTCTATGCAAAACACCATAGTAGTGACCTCCAAACCTTTCTTTGTGGACAATATCTTCATTTCTTCTTTGCTGACTCCGATCTTATTCCGGCGCCCTTCTTTAGTTTAGATGTTCCTGTTCCCTTTGATGTGTCGGCCTTTGCCGGTTTGGACAATCCTGCAGAGACTTTGGCCTTTGTGGGACGGTGTTGTCGATTTGTTTCCGGACTTAAAGTGGCGCCTGACATATTCCAGAGGTGGAGCGGGTGTTTGAAAAGCGTCCTGATCATAAAATAATTTGATAATGAAGCAACATCACAATATAAAACATTCAGTATATATAACATGATTCCACCATAAAACAAGGTCAATTATCTGCTCAGAAGATATCTTATACTAACAAAATATACTGTATTGTTAAATACTTAACATCGCGTTCACCTATCATAGATACTCACAATATATCTACTCTAGTATTACCCTTTCGAGAGACGACGGGATGAGGCGACCCCAGCGCAGCATTAATCGGAGTTATGGCATCCTGAAACTCTTGCATTACTTCAACGGCTGTTGTGATGAGTGCCACTCCATCTCCCTCTCCAGAGCCCCCTCTTTTTGTCTGCTGCACCGGCATGCCTCCTTCCGTAGGCTTCATAGCGCATATGTTGACATTGTCTCTATCGCTATGATTGGACACGCTAGATGCTCCATGGTTTGGAGATGGTGGCCTAGTGTTCTCCGTGGTACCTGTCGGTGTTGGATTGACCTGCAATAACACGGGTATTGTAGGAACCGACATATCCATCACCTGCTGCACAGTCGAGTCAGTCTGTGAGGCCTTCACGACTATCGATTGTCGAAACATCGCTCCAAACTGGTTTGAGTCATCAATCTTGGACTCAGGACGTGTGTTGGATGCTTCGATCTTCTCCTCCAAACGCTCATTCGATGCCTCCATCTTCGCCTCCAGGTCGTCCATCCTGTGTCTAAATCCCCGAGATCATCGCCATCATTGTCATTCTCCGCTTCCGTCCGCTTGTCTTTGCTCCCGTATCTCCTCGTTGATCTCGGTCTCGAAAGGTTCACGATGAAGTTTCATACACTACAACATTACAATCCAACATCACTTAAGAAGATACATACTTTTTCAAAAATATTTGTACAAACATTTTGAAAGACATTGAATTATACTTTTTGTAAGACACCGTAGAGACATTAGCCATGACATCCATTCGGACATCTCCATAGATGTCCGCAAAGACATCTGAGAAAGACATACATAAAGACATTTCTAAAGACGTCTTCATAGTCAACTTCGTGAGACGTCTGTTAAGACATCTGAATTCGCATAAATAACATCTACAAAGACATTGGCAAAAACATAAAAACTTACTAGTTTCATTAACGTTAAGGCCCCCCGATTGATTGTTTTGTTGATGCCTTGATTTCTTCCCTCGACACGGACCGCATTCTCTCAGACATACCCTTCGAATTTCCAATTCTCCTATTTTTCGCAAGTCCATTCCACTCTTCATCCGTCAATTCGGCAGTTTATGTTCTCCTTTGTCTATGAGTTGGCCATACAGATATATCGCCGGTTTGTCGAGTCTTGTTTGCCCTTGGTGTTATCCAAGCTCGGTCCACGACCGCATTGAGCCGGCCCCCTCACATCCCATCCTACAAACAAATGTCATCATAGTTGAGTCATGAAAACATTTAGTAGAACAACGTTTTATCCATTTTCATCATGTACTAAGAATTCATAGTTTTATTCGAGAAACAAATATATGTACCTTCCAACAAGCGCGTAAAAACTGTTCCCTCAATTCGTAAAATTTGGTCACGCATGTTGTAGCAGAGGATCCAAGGCCCTGGTCATCAACCGTAGATCCTGCTCAAACGCCATTACAAGTACTCCGTACGGGCGGCCCTTCTCATCTACAGTGAGAGGCTTCTTCATTGCGAGAGAAGGAACTTTTGAACGGCCGGTTTTCCGTTCTCTACCGATTTGGGACGTTGCACCGAACTTGAATCTCTCTAACGTCGTCAGAGCTGTCATCTGTGTCTTCATCGTCATTGTTCTCATCGTCCTCTTCATCTTCCGTTGTTTCATTTCTGCGACTGAACAAAAAAATCATGGTCTCAGTAATCGTTAGAAAGAAAAATCATTGTCTTAGTAAATGTTATAGAGGACTAAATGTTTTACTTACCGAGAGTCTTGCACCTCCTTGATGCGCTTACTGGAGGTAGGTTGCACAACTTGTAGCTTTGCTTTACCTTTAGCGTATGTCGATGCCTTCAAGTCTTGGCGATCCTTGGACCTACGCTCTTGAATTTGCCAACGAGATGCATCATCTCCGTCGCTGCTCTGCTCAGCCCTGCGGGGCGACCGTTTGCGCTTAGGTGCACTCTTCTTTGTCATCCTGAGACGCCGTGCTGGCCACTCCACAAAAGCCTCCAAGTTCTTACCCTGAAACCACACACATTCATTAAGACATAAACTTATACATATCTAATGACATCGTAGACATCATATTAGATATCTCTGATGACATCTTAGACAAGGTTTTTAGACATCTGTGATTACGTTTCAGACATTCTTTTAGACATCTCTGATGACATCTTAGACAATTTTTTTAGACATCTGTGATGACATCTTAGACATTCTTTTAGACATCTTTGATGACATCTTAGACAAGGTTTTTAGACATCTGTGATGACATCTAAGACATTCTTTTAGACATCTCTGATGACATCTTAGACAGCGTTTTAGATATTCGTGATTAGACATCATAAAACACATTTTAGACAAACTTGTAGACATGCTTTCAAACATCTAGAAAGTAAACAAAGAACTTGTATCAAACATCTAAATAATGAGCTACAAATATAGATAGCAATCAATCAAATAACTTTAACAATATTACAAATTGCAACACACTGAAAATCATCACATACCTCAAAATTACATTCAACTCATTTAAAAAAAACCAACATCAGTAAACACCTTAGAAGCTGTACTTTCTCTAAAAATGAACACTAGACAATTTTTAGACATCTCTGATGACATCTTAAAGATCCTTTTCAAAATCATTTAAGTCATTTTGACATGATTGTACACATCCTTTCAAACATATAGAAAGTGAACAACGTACTTGAACCACACATTTAAATAACGAGCAACAAATTATAGATAGCATTTAAGCAAATAACTTGAACAAAATTACAAACTTGAAGAAAACTAAAAAGTGCAATACACTTTTACAAATTGCAAGACAATGAAAAGCATAACGTACCTCATTCGTACATTGGACTCAATTAAACAAAACCTACATCAGTAACCCTTAAATTTTTGTTGTTGCAAAACGGTCTAAGTCACAAATTTTGACCTTCCAAGCTCAAAAAATCTCAATCTAAGCAGTATTTAAGGATTCAAACGTAAGATCTCAATCTTCACTTGACATTATTCTCACATACCAAATTTGAACCGTTTATTTGTTCCTCATTTGTGATATTATAATGTTCAAAGTTGGCTGATTTTTTCCTATACTCGAACCTCCAAAACCCGTTTTGAATTTTTAGGAAATTTTGGGGTTAACCAGCTCAGCAGCCGTACTTTATCTAAAAACTTAAAATTAGACATTCTTTTAGACATCTCTGATGACATCTTAGACATCCCTTTTAGACATCATTTAAGTCATTTTAGACATTATTTCAAACAATTATAAAGTACACTTCTAGACTTCTAGACTTCTAGACATTCTAAACATTCTTTCAAACAATTAGAAAGTAAATAAAGTACTTGTATCAAACATCTAAATAATGAGTTACAAATATAGCTAGCAATCAAGCAAAGAAATTGAAGAAAATTACAAATTGCAACAAAGTATCAAGAAATTGCAACACAGTTAAAAGCATCACCTACCTATGAATTACATTCAAGTCATTTAATCTAAATCGTTATCATTAAACAAATGGAGAAGCCGTAATGTATCTAAAGAATGAAAATTATACAATTTTTAGACATCTCGATGACATCTTAGACATCATTTTGAACATCATTTAAGTCATTTTAGATCAACTAGTAGACATGCTTTCAAACATCTAGAAAGTAAACAAAGTACTTGAATCAAACATCTACGTAATGAGCAACAATTCTGATAGCAACAATTTTGATAGCAATGAAGCAAATAACTTGAAAAAATTACAAACTTGAAGCAAATTACAAATTGCATCACACTATTACAAATTGCAAGACAATATTACAAATTGCAACACACTATTACAAATTCTAACAAAAATTGCAACACATTATTACAAATCAAAAATTGCAACACACACGGCAGCAAGAGGGGAAAGATTACACGGCGCAGACGGTGAGGCGTCAAGACCGCAGCAGAGAGGAGAAGAGAAGGCGAGAAGGGTGAGGCGGCAAAAATGCAAAGACGAGGGGGACGGCAAAGACACCGACAAAGCAGGTTCACGAGGGGGAGGACCGCAGCTTCACAAGGGGAGCACCGCAGTTTCACAAGGGGAGCACCGCAGCTTCAGGAGGGGGAGGACGACCACACGACCTGCGAAGGAGCTGCAATGGGAGTGGGACCCTAATACGAACCCCGCGTGGCCCAATGCCGCACGACCCGCCCCATTGATGCCCCCGGCTGTCGGGCTGACAGCGCCGCAGGGGTTGCGGCTGCATTAATGCCAGGACCCTCGGCCGCCAGCACCCATCACATCCCAGCACCCATCACATACCAGCTTAATCACCCATCACATACCACCTTAATAGCTGACACCGCCGCGTAAGGCGGCCGCCCGCACCCTAGCCGCCCGCAAAAGGTCGACATCATGCACTGTAATGTGCCTTCATATTCGGAGCATGTGTCATGTGAAGCTGAGCATGTGAAGCTGAGCATGTGAAGCTGACATGGCTGCCGCCCACGACCTGCATGATACAAGGCCCACCATATCCCTCAGGGTTTGAGCCTGCGGGCCGAGCCGCCGCCACCGCCCTCCTCCTCGCCACCCCATTGCCGCGTGCTCCCCCCATGCCCGCCTCCCGCCCCATACTCGCCCCGCAAGACGCTCCATTCCGTGCGGCGGACCCCATTACCGCCCGCTTGCGAGAAACGCTGCGGATTCGACAAAATTTGAAGTTTACGCAAAATGTAGTGATCCAGATGCATACCTTCTTAGCATTTCCTGTAGTAGCAGGAGTTGTCGAGAATGTGAGGGAAGGTACTTGAGTTTCGTGAAGTGCCTCCACGTGTTGCAAAAACCTAGAGCTGCGTCGCAATTGGGTAGTGCAACTTGCACTTTTCTTCTTCATTGTTGGTGGAGGAGGAGTGACTCTTGATATTTGATCAACAAAGTTTGTGAAAACGTGGAGAGCTGCGTGCGTAACCTCGGCTCCTCGCACTATCTCTGGTACACAATCTCTACAAACTATACCTCTATCATGATCAAAGAATTGTGTAGTGCCTCCCATGTTTCAATGTAATGAAGTGCACTAGTTTAGGGTTTCATACTACCCTAAGAAGAAAGTGGGGGCCTAACGTACAGAAAAAATATCTATCTACAGTGGTAGAGTGTGACCTAAAAATTTTGAGCCACGTCGACTACGAGTTTGTGTAACTTAACATCAGAACATATAGTTCATAGACATTTATGCAGACATCTACTAAGACATTATCTTATACATTTTTTAGACATCTTCGAAGACTTTTGTTTAGACATCGTGGTTACAGTAGAGGTGACGAATGGTAACAACAAGATGTTGTTACTGAAATGTACGAATATTCAGTAAAGGGCAGGTAAACCCCTATAGTCGAGTACCCTGAGAATTTCTGAGAAGTTCGAAAGTATGAAAATATTGACCATTACATTCTTTGATTTTAAGGATCACCTTCAAAAAATAAAATATTATGGTGTTCAATCCGATTAAAAATTTGAAGTGTAGGAATTAATATATTATGTTTTAATGGCTTAGAATTTGATTAAAGAGCAAGGCCATGTTGACAATTGATTTTAGTATTCACATTGAAAATCTTGTAAGAAATAATCCCATACTAATATACTTTTGTTTTAAGATATTTACTTATGTGTTGTGTGTACATGGCCTCTTAGTCGTGACTCTTACATGTACATGGCATTACACGGGGAAGCATGGTCAGATTCGGAATCCGTGGGAGAGTGTGATCATCCATATAAGCCGTATCCATTCGAAGAGTATGAGGTACAACACGCAAATTACTTGGAGTGCCTCGTGTTCAAACATCTTGAAAATATGTATTTATTTGAACGTGGTCTGTTGAACACTGAAGCTTTTATTCCAGATCCTGAAGATGATTTTTACCACGGGAACATGTACACTATCTCATGGTTCTATGACGGATGTTATCCGTTTGAGAATTGGGAGGACAACTATGAAAGAGTTCCTATATGAGAGAGTATGTATTGCAATGACAGAGGAATAGTATTAAGTTTCAGCTTACAAGAGTACTATGTGTTATACAATACAATAAATAAAATTACTGAGAGCTTGTGCTTATAGATTTCTATGTACGAACAATATGTATGAAGGATGATTATGTCCATTGGCCAATTGAACATGTATATGTGTGTATGTTAGAAATTGTTGATACTTGAGTTGTCCTTATTAGTAGAGAGGTCTTCTCAATATTTGATTGTACGCATTTACATGTACACGCTTAATAAATGTATGGGGTGTCTTGTAGTGTTACGGAATGCATAAGTTAAATAGTGTTTACGTATTTTCGCGAGACATGACTACATTTAGCGCTGGGTTCTGATCATTATTTTTGTAGAATGTTTCAGAGATTTTAAGGAGAAAAATTTGCTGATTACGGAGAAACTGTACCCATCCAACTGCATTGCTATCGACGGCTGTACAGAACAAGACAATTCATAGTGGTAAGTGACCTACACATGCATATGAGGATATATGTCTGTAGAGATGTCATAAACGATGTCTGTAGAAACGTTTGTGCGTCCGCATGGATATAGTCATCGACATTTAAGAAAGGCATGAAGAAATTTGACATTTTTCAATCATGTGAACATAATCCTTGTGGTATTTCATTAAGATGAGAATTGCTCAAGTTCTGAGTTCCGTTTGCCAATTTCTGTCAGCGAACTTGTTTCAATGAGTACTCACCGGATTCGCAATGGCGTAAGACTCCGAATCGATGCTGATGGACGAACTATGCGTCACATACCACTTGGTGACCTTATCCTCCAGACAGAGCTACGTGTGGCTACAACGAAGAACATTACATCATACTACTGTCCATGCCGCAATTGTCATGGAGGTCGACGACAACGAATTGCAGTAATTCGAGAGCATCACGCGTCTGTTGGCAGGGACCCATATGTCGCGCACCTCTCCTTGAGGAGTGCCCGCAACACCAAGGGCCCAAGGGGGACACCGGAGTGACGCCCGGGCCTTGGGGTGCCAAGGTGAAGGGAACCTAAGTGGGCCTAGTGTGGGAGAGGACCCCGGGCGTTGGAGACGCCTCTCACCCACGGAGACTAGGAGCCACGAGGGAATGGACATGAGATTATGGAAGCTCATGTTGCCACGATTCCGGGATGCTAAGGAGCACCTCATTTGGAGGTGTGAGCTAAAAGTTATGGGAGTTGGAAGATTGTGGGACTAAAGGGAGTGCTGTCCAGGGACAGTGCTGGACTGGGAAGCTGGCCCGGGACTCCCGAATCTTCAGAGGGGCATAACTCCCTCAATACTTGTCGGATTGAGGCAAGTAAGGTGTCTATCGGCATCTACTTGACGAGTAGATGTCGATAGAGTGGTCGCTCGTCGCGTTTGGATGCGGGACGAGGTAGATACGAGCCCTGGAAGGTTCGGGAAGTCTCCGGGGCCTTCCAGCGGCTAAGGCATTGGGAGATTGGGTGGTCTTCCAAAACTAAGAGGTGTGAGGGTCCAGCCCTTCACCTAGGACCAGGGGGCTGCCGAATCCCACAGAGTATACTATGGGGAGGGCTGGTCTCCCTCCCCACTCCCATGGTGCCTTGGTGGTGACCAAGGTGGGAGTCCCAGTGGTGTGGCTAGTGTTGGGGCCTCACCATGGGGACTCCCAAGCCAAGGTGAGTCCCAATGGGTGGAGCTAGTGTTGGGGCTCCACCATGGGGACTCAAAGTGCAAAATGAGGCACGGTGGGTGGAGCTAGTGTTGGGGCTTCACCACGGTGGCTCATAAGGACAAGGTGAGTCCCGGTGGGGAGCTAGTGTTGGGGCTTCACCACGGGGACTCATATGGGCAAAATGAGGACCATGAGTGCTACCGATGTGGGGTGGTGTCTCACCGCCGGCGTTGTGATTACTTGGTGGCCTTGGGGTCACCATGGTGGTCGTGGGCGGTGGTGAGGAGACACCACCAAGTGCGGTTAGGCCGCGTGGTATGGGAGTGCCACCAAGTTGGGCCTTGGACATAAGTGGAAGTCCGCACCTAACCATTGGCTACCTACGAAGGGGTTGAGTCCCGGTTGCATGAGTAGGAGGATTGATAACCAAGCGGTGAGCTTGGTGGTTGGTATGGAGAGCTAACTTTGTGCATGTGGGGGATGTGCGAGTTAGCGCTCGTGACACTTGCTAGAGTTGGGAAAAAGTTGGTGTAAGCTAAGGTGAGCTAGCAAGGGTTGCGACACTTGGTATCGAGCGAGGCTTTTAGTACCCAAGTGCAAAGTTGTGAGGAGCAATGGGCAAGAAGACGACCATTGAGGGTGATGAGCCTGGAGCTTCCAAGCGGCCACGCACGAGGGGGAACAAAGACCCCGATCCTACAAGTGAGGCTCATTCTCATGACTCCAATGAGCAAGCTGCCACTAGTGAGGGCAATGAGCAAATGGAATTGTCACTTCAAAAGGAGCCCTTGGGTGAAGAGGAGCGCTCTAGGTCGAGACGCCTAGAGTCTTCCCAAGGGGTGGAAAAACAAGATCCTCAATTGGCTTTCCAAATGAGAATGCTTGAGTTCATGGACTCTGTGAATCAAGAGCTCAAGCGTGGGAAGGAAGAAAGGGATCGCCAAGAGAGGTTGATTGAACACCTCATGATGCAAGGGTCCCGACCTTCATCTTCCACCAAAAAGTTGGCTAAGGTAAACATGCCAAGCACCTTCTCGGGACTTGGTAAGGCAAGGAAGGTGAAGGAATTCCTTCTTGAGATGGATAACTACTATGATGTCCAAAAGCCGGATGAGGAGGACAAGGTTTCCATTGCGGTGACATTTCTCAAGGATCATGCTCTTCAATGGTGGACAAGCAAAAAGGAGCAAGAGCCGGAGTTGGTGGCAAACTTGACTTGGGGTGGCTTCAAAGACTTGTTGAGTGAACGCTTCACACCAGAGTATCAGGAGTTGAGGGAAGGCATGAACTTGGTGCAAATGAGGCACACTGGGTCTCTCAAGGCCTATGTGCGTGACTTCAATGCCCAAATGAATGCCACACCCAAGATGGATGAGTTCTCTAAGAAGTGCATCTTTTTGGGTGGGCTTCAAAAGTGGGTGGTGGATGCCTTGTTCAAGTTCCCAAAACTTCCTGAGGATGTGGCGGGCATCATCAAGATTGTTGAAAGGATTGAGGCTGATGGACCCGAGAGGAAGTCAAGTGGCCCCTCTCAACAAAGCGGATCAAATAGGAATGCGGCTCGAGGCAAAGAGCGCAAGAAGTTTGGCTTTGGCAACAAACACAAGGGACAAGTGGATGGTGGAGCCTCTAACAAAAGGGAACACCAAGGGGGAAAGCCATCTAAAGGGGGAGACAAAGGTGATGACACCAAGGCCAAGAGGTGCCATGGTTGTGGCAAGATTGGCCACTTCATTGCGGAGTGCCCCGACAAGAAGGTGAGTACCATTGCAAGTCTTGCTTGTGTTGAAGACCGCATACTAGAAGGAGGTTTTGTGGCCAAGGCAAGTAGCCTCAAGCCAAGGCCGGGCCTCTTGTTTCTTGAGGCCCAAGTGAAGGACAAAGATGTCTCATGTTTGGTTGATACAGGGCAACGCACTCCTTCATGAGTCCCAAACTAGCAAGGGAGTTGGGCTTGCCACGCAAAAGGCAAGCAAGCCCATCAATGTGCGTTTTGCAAAGGGCGAACCGCACAAGACGGAGGAAGTGGCGTTGCAAGTGACCTTGAAGTGTGGGACATTGGAGTTTGTTGAGAATTTCACATTATGTGAGATGGATGAGGTAGACCTCATCTTAGGGGATACCTTCTTTGAGGCGCACACGGTGGATGTGAGGCGCAAGCCAAAGACGGTTAGTGGTGCGCCGTGATGGCAAGGAGTTAGTGTTGAAGTTAACTCGTGGCCCTTCAATAGCGGGGGCAAATTAAACTTGGTCTCTTTAGACCAAATGTTGGAACATCAATTTGTGGTGATGGCTCGTGAAGAGCAACTTGGGCATGAGGGGAAGGGGGTGCAACAACCACTTCCCAAAGAAATTCAAGAGGTGTTGGCCAAGTACAAGGATGTGCTTACCAATGAGTTACCCAAAGAGCTACCCCCAAGAAGAGAAGTGGATCACAAGATCGAGGTGCTACGGAGCCGAGCCACCTTCTAAGGCACCTTATCGGTTAAACCAAAAAGAGTTGATGGAGCTAAAGAAGCAACTAAACGACTTGTTGGAAAGGGGTTATGTGAGACCAAGCAAGTCACCATATGGTGCACCGGTCCTCTTTGTGGACAAGAAGGATGGCAAGCTTAGGATGTGCATTGATTATAGGGCCTTGAATAAGGTGACCATCAAGAACAACTACCCTTTGCCTCGAATTGATGATCTCTTTGATAGATTGGCGGGAGCTAAGTACTTTAGTCGCATAGACTTGAAGTCGGGTTACTACCAAATCCGCATTGCGGATGCGGATGTGGAAAAGACCGCGTGCCGCACAAGGTATGGGTCTTATGAGTTCCTTGTGATGCCCTTTGGGTTGTGCAATGCACCCTCAACATTCACAACCCTTATGAACACCATCTTTCGAGAGGAAATGGATGACTTTGTGATTGTCTACATCGATGACATCTTGGTGTTTTCCAAGACGGCCGAGGAACATGCAAGGCACCTTGAGGCGGAAGACTCATGAAGCTTAGAGACAACAAGCTTTATGCTAACGGGGAAAAGAGTGAGTTTGCACAACTTGAGATGGAGTTCTTGGGCCATGTGGTTACCGGAGATGGAATCAAGCCGGACATGAAGAAGGTGAAGGCAATTCAAGAGTGGAAGCGGCCTTCTACACAAAAGGGACTTAGGTCATTCCTTGGCCTAGCAAACTACTATCGCCGCTTCATACGCAACTTCTCTAAGATTGCCAAGCCTTTGTCCGACTTGTTGAAAAAGGGGTGAACCAAGTATGGGATGAATTTTGCTACCAAGCCTTTGAGGAACTCAAGAACAAGTTGTCATCTCCACCGAGTGTTGAAGTTCCCCGAGTTTGATAAGCCCTTTGAGGTCCACACAGATGCAAGTGACTTTGCCATTGGAGGCGTCTTGATGCAAGATGGTAGGCCAATTGCCTATGAGAGCAAGAAGTTGGATGGGTGTCAAAGGAGATGGCCAACTCACGAGAAGGAGCTCTTTGCGGTGGTGCATTGTTTGAAGACATGGCAACATTACTTGGGGTTGCACAAGACTAAGGTCTACACCGATAATGTGTCTTTGAAGTATTTTGAGACACAAGCACAAATGAGTGCCAAACAATTGAGGTGGCATGATGCTTTGGCGCTCATGAATGTGGACTTGATCCACAAACCGGGCCGTGACAATGTGGTGCGGATGCGCTAAGTAGAAAGGAAGAGTTTCATGCCATGAGCACCACCCAAGTCTTGCGGCTCATGTATAAGGGTGAAGGCAATTGGGAACGGCGGATAAGAGAGGGGTACATGAAGGACCCCGAGGCACAACAAATGCTTGGTGATCTTAGGAAGG
This sequence comes from Bryum argenteum, assembly GCA_037043015.1. Classification (NCBI taxonomy): domain Eukaryota; kingdom Viridiplantae; phylum Streptophyta; class Bryopsida; order Bryales; family Bryaceae; genus Bryum; species Bryum argenteum. The sequence goes on along the minus strand of CM073321.1, from coordinate 30,602,318 downwards.
GCAAGAAGCTCAAGGAGATCAAGTTGGTGAATGGATTGCTCAAGTATAAGCAAAGTAGGGTGTATGTTCCTCAAGGCAAGCTTAGATTGTTGGTTTTGAAGGAGGAACATGATAGTCCCATAGCCGGCCATAGGGGAGAAAAGGCTACCATTGCAACGGTGTCAAGGAGGTACTATTGGTCGGGATGAAAGATGACATAACCCACTTTGTGAAGACTTGTGTGAAGTGCCAACTTAACCGGCTTCATATCAAAAGCAAGCGGGCTTGTTGCAACCATTGCCAATTCCACGGGTCCTTGGCATAGTGTATCTATGGACTTCATCACAAGCCTTCCCGAGTCGCAAGGGTATGATGCCATCTTAGTGATGGTGGATCGGTTTAGCAAGTTGGCTCATATGGTGCCAACTAGAGGAACCTAGAATCGCGCTTGAGACCGCCAAGATCTTTCTCGATGCATGGTGGAAGCATCACGGGTTGCCAAGAGTGATTGTGTCGGATCGAGACCCAAAGTTCACAAGTGCATTTTGGAGACACTTCTTTAGGAAGGTGGGAACCAAGTTGACATTTAGCACTCGCCTTTCATCCCCAAACAGATGGGCAAACCGAAAGGGTGAATGGGGTCTTGAACCAATACTTGAGGAACTTTGTGAGTGCGGACCAACGTGATTGGGTAGACTATGTGGGGTTGGCGGAGTTCGATTACAATGCGGCCACACACTCGGCGACTAAGGAGTCACCTTTCAAAGTGGCCTATGGAGTGGAGCCACTCCAACCTCGCCGACTTAGCTCTCGAGGGGGCACATTCAACACCGAGTTCAACCAAGATGGTGAAGACTTGGCCAAGAAGCGGGAACATATGTTGGAAAAAACCAAGTTGTTGTTGGAGAAGGCAAGAAGGCGCTATGAGAAGCAAGTCAATGCCGGAAGACGTGAAGTGGAGTATGAGGTGGGACAAAAGGTGTTGTTGAATGTGAAGAACTTCACCATGCCCGAAGGCCTCACTCCAAAGTTCATGTCCAAGTTTGCGGGTCCGTTTCCCATTGTGGAACGGGTGTTCAAAGATGTGTATAAGTTGGAGCTACCACCCGAGATCAAAGTGCATCCAACATTCCATGTTTCATTGTTAAAGCCATTCAAGGAGGATACCTTGTGGCCGGATCGCAAGCAAGTGATTCGCCACCACCAGAGTTGGTTGGACAACATTTGGAATATGAGGTAGAGGCCATCCTCAAGAGTAGGAACCTCAAAAACAAGAGCAAGGAATACCTTGTGAAGTGGCGAGGATACCACGAGAAAGAAGCAACGTGGGTGGCGGCAAAGGACATGGTGAATGCTAAGGAGGTGGTGGAGAACTTTGAGAAGAATAGGAGCTCCAACAAGAAGCAACGTAGGCATTGATGAGGACATCAATCTCCGTAGTGGGGGAGGATGACTTGTAGCTTGGGCGTAGATCCACAACACTTGTACTTGTTCTTTGGATTTGGCAATAAAGTTTGGCTTTGGTGTGTGCAAAGAGAAGAGTATGAGATGGAGTCCTAGTCTTGTACTTGTGCTAAGTTGGTGGAAGAGGGGGAATAGAGATGTGAAACCGAGTTGGGAAGGCCGAGTAATGGGGACCAAGGCTAGGAGAAAGAGTGGATAAAACCATGAAGTCCCTTGGCCTTGGGCTTGTCCGGGCAGGGACAAGGTAATGGCGCGTGCTCATAAAAGCGCCACTCCCACAAACTAGTGCAAGCTAGTGCATGGGAGTCATGAACCCATGCCTTGAAAGAGATAGTGGGATCCGAGTTGGGCGGAACTTGGCATTACCCCCGTGCGATCGAGTCGTGGTGTAAAAGCCATCTTGGGTTTGCAACCAAGACAACTTGGTGGAAGCATTGAGGTCCAGCCTAGTAGTCAAGGAAGAAGTGTTAGGCTAGTGGAGCCGAACTTGGAGAGCCAAGGTAAGGGCAATCCAAGAGGGTCTCAAAGTAGGTGGGTCTAGAGTAGTTTAGTTGCCTTGGAAGAAGTCCAGGGTTCTAAACCGACCACCTAGTGACGACACCTTTGAGACTTTGCCAAAGTTTGAGAGTGCATTGTGGGGGTCGCGCCCTGGTGAAACACAATCTTTGCACCAATGGGGATGGCAACCCAAGAGTTGGTGTGACCGACTACAAGTATAGTCGATGAGGGCATCGACTCCATTAGGTGGGGGTGAGTGTCGCGCACCTCTCCTTGAGGAGTGCCCGCAACACCAAGGGCCCAAGGGGGACACCGGAGTGACGCCCGGGCCTTGGGGTGCCAAGGTGAAGGGAACCTAAGTGGGCCTAGTGTGGGAGAGGACCCCGGGCGTTGGAGACGCCTCTCACCCACGGAGACTAGGAGCCACGAGGGAATGGACATGAGATTATGGAAGCTCATGTTGCCACGATTCCGGGATGCTAAGGAGCACCTCATTTGGAGGTGTGAGCTAAAAGTTATGGGAGTTGGAAGATTGTGGGACTAAAGGGAGTGCTGTCCAGGGACAGTGCTGGACTGGGAAGCTGGCCCGGGACTCCCGAATCTTCAGAGGGGCATAACTCCCTCAATACTTGTCGGAATGAGGCAAGTAAGGTGTCTATCGGCATCTACTTGACGAGTAGATGTCGATAGAGTGGTCGCTCGTCGCGTTTGGATGCGGGACGAGGTAGATACGAGCCCTGGAAGGTTCGGGAAGTCTCCCGGGCCTTCCAGCGGCTAAGGCATTGGGAGATTGGGTGGTCTTCCAAACCTTAGAGGTGTGAGGGTCCAGCCCTTCACCTAGGACCAGGGGCTGCCGAATCCCACAGAGTATACTATGGGGAGGGCTGGTCTCCTCCCCACTCCCATGGTGCCTTGGTGGTGACCAAGGTGGGAGTCCCGAGTGGTGTGGCTAGTGTTGGGGCCTCACCATGGGGACTCCCAAGCCAAGGTGAGTCCCAATGGGTGGAGCTAGTGTTGGGGCTCCACCATGGGGACTCAAAGTGCAAAATGAGGCACGGTGGGTGGAGCTAGTGTTGGGGCTTCACCACGGTGGCTCATAAGGACAAGGTGAGTCCCGGTGGGGGAGCTAGTGTTGGGGCTTCACCACGGGGACTCATATGGGCAAAATGAGGACCATGAGTGCTACCGATGTGGGGTGGTGTCTCACCGCCGGCGTTGTGATTACTTGGTGGCCTTGGGGTCACCATGGTGGTCATGGGCGGTGGTGAGGAGACACCACCAAGTGCGGTTAGGCCGCGTGGTATGGGAGTGCCACCAAGTTGGGCCTTGGACATAAGTGGAAGTCCGCACCTAACCATTGGCTACCTACGAAGGGGTTGAGTCCCGGTTGCATGAGTAGGAGGGATTGATAACCAAGCGGTGAGCTTGGTGGTTGGTATGGAGAGCTAACTTTGTGCATGTGGGGGATGTGCAGAGTTAGCGCTCGTGACACTTGCTAGAGTTGGGAAAAAGTTGGTGTAAGCTAAGGTGAGCTAGCAAGGGTTGCGACACCATATCTCACGAAATCAATCATAGGAGGCGATCCACCTGACGGATATGCACCGGACGGTATTTAGGTGGAGGATATTGTATACGACAACGACGTAGTAGATGATGCTCATGAGAGCTTCTTGGTGATGTCCACGAAGACGTCCGTGAAGACATCCCAAGTCATGAAGATGTCGGTGAAGACGCACTCCACTAGATGAGTTTCACGACGTCCAACGCCAGTCGTCATGGAAGCTTTTGATCGTCTTTGATGCACTCCACATGGATGCAAAGCAGGCAACCGATTGTGCTTGAGAACGATGAGGTGGACAACGATACAGTGGATGCCATGCGGCGCTTGTATGCGGAAACCACAACACCGTTGTACCCGGGATCAAAAACTAGCGTTGTATCAGCTACAATCGTTCTAATGAACATGCGCATTGTCTTTGGAGTGAGCAACAATTTCAGAAGTGAACTGTTGCGTTACTTGGCTGAAGACTTACTACCGGAGGGCAACAAGTTGCCAAGAAGTCATTATGCTGCTGCGAAGAGCATCCGACAATTGGGACTGGAGTACAACAACATACATGCATGTCTTGATGGATGTGTATTGTACAACGATGATCATGCGGAGTTGCAGAGTTGCCCGAAGTGTTCGAAGTCCCGATGGTTGGACGGCACGAATTCCATTCCAGCAAAGGTGATGCGTCACTTTCCTCTGATTCCGCGCCTAAAACGGATGTGGAGATCGCCTGAAATTGCCACCATGTTGACGGGTCACACTAATCATATCGGTGAGACGGCATCATGCGATCGATGGTTGATAGTCCAAAGATGGAAGCACATCAATACAGAGACGCTGCGTTTTGACTTTCGGACGTGAGGACCGAAACATGCGGTTGGCTTTAGCATCGGACGGAGTGAATCCCTTCAAGTTGAGCAACACGAATCGGTCGACATGGCGATCTTGGTATTGATATACAATTTGGAGCCTTGGTTTGTCACAAAGAAGTTTTTATTTCATTGTCCATATTGATATCGGGAAGAAGTCGCCCACTGCAACAAACATTGATGTATATCTGCGTCCACTCGTGAACGAGCTACATCAACTTTGGCGAGGTGTACCAGCACAAGATTTTAGCCAACCAGTGGGGTCTCGAGGATTCTTACTACGCGGATTGCTCATGTGGACTATTTCAGATTATCCAGCATATGGCCTAATCTCTGGCCTCTCATGTAAGGGATATAAAGGTTGTCCATGTTGTGGTCCTGAGACGGATGCTCGTATGGCAAAGACCGGGGATTTGCGTGCGGACCGTACGACGAGGGGTTCGAAGATTGTGTATGGTGGAGTACGTCGATATCTAGGTCGTCAACATCCATATCGGAGATATACTCGGTTTAATGGCAAATTTTGAGACACGGACGGCGCCTGCAACTGTCTCTGGAGTAGACGTTATCCGTTACGCTGCGTGGCGGCAATCGTACCTAGACCTTGGTGGCCGTGAAGGGGCTGCGGGTGACCCTGTCCACAGCACGGGGGTGAAGCGTTTGAGTGTTTTCTTCGAACTACCGTATTGGCAGGTAGAAATGTGATTTATATGATGTTTTCACAGTTGTCTTATGCACTATGAAGACGTCTTCGAATACATGCAGATAATTACAATTCAAACTTTGGATGTCTTTTTAGGCATGGAAAATGTCTTTGTAGACGTTCCTGTAGACATTAATGCAAACATATAAAAATTACTATTACAAAATGAATTGTTTTTGCCATATTGACCATTCACTATTTCGTACAGTAAGTCTAATATTTTTGAGTGGTATGTTGTAACAGCATCTGAAGGTTCGACACGTCTTGGACGTCATGCACTGCGAGAAAATCTATGCGAAAACATTCTAAAGACTTTGTTTGGAATGAACGACAGCCCAGGAAGTCGTCAAGTTGTGCAGGACTTGAACATACGGCAGGAGCTCTGGTTGCAGCCCGCACGGCGCCGAGGTGACAAATACTACATGCCGAAGGCTCCATACATTTTGAAGCCTGAGGAGAAACAAGAGTTTGTTCGCATAATTTCCAGTATACGCACTCCAACAAAGTATGTGGGGGCAATTCACAAGCGGCTGCAAGACGGGAAATTGCAATACATGAAGACGCACGACTACCATGTCCTCATGCAGCAGGTACGCATTAGATGGAGCAATGCACTATGATTTAGAAGAAGTCCTTTCAAGACTTGTTTTTGAAAATTCAAACTGAATGTCTTGCATGTGTGATTCTCGATGTCTACAAAGACATCTTCATGTGAACTCAGACATGATAGTTGTCTTTGTAGACACCTAAAGACAGAAATTAAAATGCTCATCCTATTTTCCAGTTCTCCTGTTTCCAATGTCATAAGTTTCTCAATTTTAAAAGTGAAATTCATGATTGTATTTTCTGCTCTAGATACTCCCGGTCGCCATCCGGAACGTGCTCGACGAAGAAGTGCGGGCTGCGATCATTAAAATGTGCAGAGTTTTCCAGCGTATATGTGCTAAGGACATACGAGAAGACACCCGTGAATGTCTTATGCGGGACGTGGTGATGGCAACATGTGTGCTGGAGAAGGAGTTTCCACCAACGTTCTTGAACGTGATGACGCACCTCCCGGTGCATCTTGTGGAGCAACTGTTCATATGTGGACCAGTCCACTGCAGATGGATGTATCCGATCGAAAGGTACATGAAGACGTTGAAAGATTACGTACGCACATACGCACATCACGAAGGGGAGCATAGCGGAAGGGTATCGCCTTGATGAAATGCTTGGGTTCTGTACTGAGTACATGAAACGACATAGGTCAACAACATACCGTGTATGGGATGCAAACGAAGATGCCACCATGAATGACGAGATCTTGGGGCACAATGACTCGAGTAAGCGCAAGATGTCCAATGAGCTACGAGGCTACGCACATGCATTCGTCCTCGACAACGCACCATGCTTGGAACCATGGCGAGAGTGAGTTTCTATACATTATTTTGGATTGTGAGGCTGCCATTTTAATTATCACCTGTAATAGCGGGCATTGCCGCATTGTAAATATGAATGATCCATTAAAACTTGGCGACAACAGCAAATAATATTAGATGTCCTTAAAGACATCTCTTTAAACATTCAAAAATTTCCGTAGATGTCTTTGTGACATAATTGCAGATGTCTTACACATTGTCCAGATGGACAGTATAATGTCTTCATAGATGTCTCAGAACAGAAGTCAACAAGTAACGAGTCAGCACTACATTATTATTATGCTTTTGATTTGTCTAACGACAAAAGGTGGGACTGTTGTACAGAGAATACATCATTGCAAAAGGACGTCGATGGCAAGAGAGAGAGGCATTTCGAGTACAGTCAAGACGTCATCGAGCGTCTGCACATGTGACGTACCCACCCGAGTTGAGGGATTTGCCATGCTTTGCAGATTGGCTGAAGGCACGAGTTCTGCAAGCAGAACATGCTGGTGATCATTTGCATGAGGACGTGGTACAATACTCATGTCCTCCGGAGCGATTTGCAAACTCACATCGGCAAATGAATGCATTCGGGATGCATTTGCGTGTTCGGACGTCTGAGGGGGGTCTTGTTACACGAGACTCATGTGTAGTGGCCACGTATACACAACAACTGCGTTGGGGATTCGAAATGGAAGGCCCATCGACCATACCGAGCATGTGGGATATATCCAAGAGATACTGGAGTTGGATTACCGTAATCACTGCACCACGGTTTTGCTATGCGATTGGGTAAGAGCCTCACGGGATGTGCGAGTGCCCAGCATTGAGCGTGACAAGTACGGATTCAGCGTGGCAAACTTCAACTACATGGACAATAGGGTGCATCCAGATTCATTTGCATTCCCTTTGCACTGTCAACAGGTGTTTTTTGCAGATGACACCACGAGACGCGGATGGAAGATCATTTGCCGAACAGACGTTAGAGGTAGGCGTACAACATTACAACATCGGCACCCTGTGCCGAATGGGATTGCAATCGGCAATGACGAGGACTTTTGAAGCTTACAACCGGAGATATTGGAGACAGAGCCAATTCGGAGAGCAGAGGCGACGGGGGGGGTCTATGTTACGGCCGCAACAGACACAGTCAATGATGGTCAAATGGAAGAGGAGTACTGACCGATGTACTTTGTATTACAGTCAATATTGTAATGTATAGGCCCTTTGCAGTAGCAGAGGTACAGAAAGATGATTTTGCAAGACGTTTTTTCGGACATCTCTTTGGATGTCTTTCGAGACATCTCAGCGTTTTTATGTAGACATTCATTCGGATGTCTACAGAGACATTAAACTAGACATGGTATGACACTATGACGTGTCGGATAGTCTGACGTGTATTTTTTTTTTGCATGTACATAAATAGCTGTAAATTCTTAAATTACTTATATGTCCACCTGTATTTTCAAATTAAAATATAATAAAATCGCATACATGTTACAAAAATGCTATTTTCTTCAATACTGCTATTTTATTTACGTAATATTATTTAAATAATATTATATTACTAAATCAAATTTTTTAATTAATTAAATTTTAAAATTTTAAAATTTTAATTATATTATATATATATATAATATTTATTTACTCATATAAATATATTTGCAAATTAAATTAAATTCAAATTAATATATTTTAATTAAATTTTAAAAATTCGACCAATGAAAAAAGCTTAGAATACAAAATAAATCTTCAAAAATAAATATTTCAAAAAAATCTGTTTTAGAAAATTAATTACAATGGAATACAAATACAACATATTTAAAAGGATGAAGCTTTTTTTCTTTTGATATTGCCAACTGCTGCCCATTAAGTTTTTTTCTTACCTCCGGGCTGCATTCTACCCCGCATCTTCGTAACTTTCATACTTTTATCCTTAGTGAAAACGGAATCCCTTGCCAACGTGGCATTTTGATGTCTATCGGGATGTCTTAAGGACATCTGCACAGACATCCATGTCTCCAAAAACATCTTTTTGTTTGGTGATGTCTTTATGCCCCTCCAATCCAAAATGTGCTCGTTAGACGTACAGACATCCTCCCGTCTTCGAAGACATCTTTTAAGACAGTAAGACATCACAAAATACATTAGACATTACACAAGACATCACAAAAAACAGGGTTTTCTTATAGTCATAGACAGTGTGTTTTTTTGCTGACGATAGGGTCTGCCAACAAGAATGTACTGAGAGGACCTACAATAGGTATTTTCTATGCTTTTTCTGCTTTGTTTCTATGGTGCGTAACGAAAACAATACGGAATGATTGATTTGTGAGTACAATGGGTACTTCACGCTCCCTCAGGCTGGTACTATAAAACCGCTACTTTCAAGGAAATAGAAATAGTATAGAACTTTTTTTACTAGTTGTACGCTTTGTATTAATAGTTCATTGGTATTTTGAGTACATTGGTATTCTTTCTACGGTGGTATTCTAAGTACGTTTCTGTTTATTTAGTACAATGGGTTTTTGAGCGTAGTTGGAATAGTTTATGGGGAGTACATCTCTATTTTCAGTACATCCCGATGGCTTAGTACATTTCTATTCCTTAAACGTTGCTATTCCTTGTACATTTCATTTCCTTAAATGTACATTCCTACACTTTCTACATTTCTAGTCTTTGTACATTTCTATACTTTGTACAACTATTTCTTGTTACATATCCATTTTGTACTTAGCTCTGGTGACGCTTCTCGTATCGGAGTACAGTAAGTACTCATGTGATTGTGTTATTGTACCTTTCAGATATCATTGAAGAGAACGACGTTGATTCCAAGGATGCTACACAAGGGGAAAAGCACGTCATGGACTCAGATTTCAGTCTGGAGAATCCTACGCTACAAGGCCAGGAGAACTCTCAACTAGAGATTTCAAAATGTGAGGGGGCAGCGTTTAAAGACTATGGCATGATTTCAGTGTTTAGTAGCCATGGCAGCGCTGGATTTCATATTCAGGAGCGTCCCAGGCCCCAGTTAAGACTTCCGAGAGCGACTTCTGGGGAAAAAGAGGGATTGGAGATTGAGAGGGCGATCGAGCTGGAGAAAGATGGAGGTAGCAGCCCGATAACGTTCAAATCGGGGTCACAATGCTTGGTACGGCAGCGAGGGAAAGGGATTGTGGTTAAAACCAATGAGGACAACATGGACAGTATTAGAGATGGGTTGGGGGATACGATGCAGAAGGTGCAAGCCGTGGTTACAGTAGTGGATGTTTTTGAGAGGATTCTCGACCCTCTCACACAACAGGTGGAGACTACTACGGTGGAGGCAACGACGCTAGAGGCTTCTACGTTGGAGCAATCTGTTGAATTTTTGCCAGTATCGATGGAGGTCCACACGACAACAGTGGCAGTGGAGGCCCCAGCTACGGCTCTGCAGGAGGGAGCAGAGCTGCTCCTTAAACTACCGTCAACGTCACTTTTGGCGGTATTGGCAAGGAGGGAAAGGGAGCTGAAAGAGCTAGATGATTTAGAACCAGAAAGTCGGCCTGCCCCTGAGAATCTCTACTCCCCGGAGAAGAGGACATGGAAGGACTTATCGGAGCTTCTTCGAGGTACCGATAGTCCGGTTCTAGCTTCAGAGACCAGATCACGTACTGCCAAGGAGGTTGACGCAGAAATGGTTACGAAGGTCACACCTAAGAAGGGAAAGGGTCACAAGGTAGGTGGCACTTCCTCGCAAAAACAAGCGAGGGTTGCCACTACAAAATAGGTCTACAGCAGGGTGTTTTTGTTATTGCATTTATTTATGGGTTTTGGTTCGCTGAGCTGCAATGATGAGCTCTTATTGTGCGTATGTTTTTTTTTTATACAACGGATTGTGGATATCCCTCCCTCATACCAAGGCTTCATTTGAGGGTTGATCTAACATATTTTGTGGTTGTCAGGCCCAAACTCAGGCCCAAACTTGGTACGATGCTGAAGATTTGTCTAAGGGGCGGGAGAAGACCCTTATCCGAGTTGTTTCCTCTCATATTGATTTGGCTGATTTTCAGTATATGCAGAGTAGTGTAATTTTTGATCAAGCAAAGGTACCTACGACACTTGAGAGCCTGCGCCCTGGTGACTACTGTCAATGTTCCAATAGTTGCATGGATGCGGATGCTGCGTGTCCATGCCAAGCAAGTGTTGGGGGTCACAGTGCATACGTCGGAGGCATTCTGGCAGATGAGTTCATCGAGGGGGGGAACGACAATAATGCACATTTCTATAAGAAGGGTGCCCCATGTATTAGGGGTGTGGAAATATGCGAGGGTCATGTTCCTCGTATTTTCCTTAAAAAGTGCAAGTGCAGTAGTGAATGTGGCAATCGTGTTGTTCAACAAGGCATGAAGTCCCGTTTAGAGGTCTTTCATACAGCCCTTACATGATGGGGGATTCGAGGAGCTGAGCGTATACCGAAAGGTGCATTTGTTTTTGAATTAACAGGAGAGATTTTAACCAATGCTGAGTTCATTGTTAGAAATAAGCAGGCAGATGGCGCTTTCACCTATAGTATGGCACTTGATGCGGATTGAGCCACTGAGGAAGAGGTAGATGACAATAGTGCTTTGTGCTTGGATTCCACTCACTTCTGAAACGTGGCCAGATTCTTCAACCACAGGTACAAAACAAAATCCATATTTTGTTATTTCTTTTTGTCTTTTACTTCTTTGCTAGGACTGACATTTGTCCCTCGACATTGCAGATGTGGGGATCCGAATCTGGTAGACATACCTGTCTGAATTGAGTGTGTGGACCGCCGCTGCTATCATGTCGCCTTCTTTTCAAATCGCATCATTGAAGTTGGAGAAGAGTTGACATGGGATCACGGCACATGTTTCGAACACAACGGACCATCACAATCGATTTTCCATTGTAGGTGTAACAGTATCTTCTGCAAAGAGAAGGTGTTGCCAACCCTGTTTGAGCAAAAAACAGCCCGAAATCCACCTAAGCCACGTAAGACTAGATGACTTAGAACTCATGCTGTCGGGCTTTTAGATGTAGTAATTTTGTAGTTATAGATGTAAAAAATGTACATTATGTACATGTACTATATGTAGAAAATGTACTTTATATACATGTACTATATGTAATCACAGAGCAAATACGAAATAAACATCTTATTGCTCACTCATATGAAAGTGAGTTTAAAAACTCACAACTATTTATTGATACTCATGGTACTAACAGTATTTACAAATACTTCTAACCAATCCCTCTATCAAAACCCAAATTAGTAGAAACGATCTTAGTCATGACCTCTTGAACTGATCAATGGAACATACTTAATCACCATTGAATGCCCACCACTCCCGTAAGGCTTCTTTACATATCTCAAGTATTTCACTGGACACCTTGTATACAGGGGTTTTCTTCATTCTATGGGAAGCAAGAATCATAGGGAATTTGCAAACACGAACCAGATGAGCCTCTACATGAGCATCAACTGCCTTGTCACAAAACAAGTACGTTTCCTCTCCACGCCCATACTTCTGGAAGTATTTTGCTCAAATCACAACGTCTCCAGCTCTAAATACCCCCCTATGGACAAGTCAGGGACTCTTGTAATACAAACTTCTTCGCCACACACTGGAGAATGTAGTATTCCACCCCATCGTCATTACCCTCCTCTGCAGGTATCATGAAGTTGTCGCCAATTTCTACCAAATTGCCAACCTCTTCACAAACACCATCGTACACCCAATTTGCTTCATTGTCGATCTCCTCAATCTGTTGAGCTATAGCAGCAGCGCTGAAAGACTGCAACCTTTGAACCCGCCATTCCTGCACATGTGCTGAGTTCTCACAATTAGTCCATTCACCATCTATACATGGGATACAAAAGCATGACAAATCACGAGTCCTAAGGAGAGTAGGGTCTGTTATGGAGAAGCCTGAAATAGAATAGAGACTTTTGGAGCCTGGCAAAGTGTGGCATTTCATACTATTATCTACATGATCTACAGCTGTAGCTCCAATCAACCAAAAAACACGAGAAAGAGGGGAAGTTGTAGCTCGTGCGTATGAACCTGGTACAAATTCTGTATACTTCTCCTCGAGGAAATCCACCACTTCGGCTGCATTTCGCAAGGGCCTCAAGGGATTCGTGATTTGCTCAGCAGCCAATGCCCTCTTCACAACAGCCCCTGCACCATCCCATTCACCCTTTCCATGAGCGGATTCAAAGAAGTTCCAAGTCATTTTGCAACCTTCGGTAAGCCCAGGGTACCGGGCCACAAAGTACATCGCTGTTGCACACTTAAGTTGTGCACTACAGCCGTCACTGTAGACCCAATGCTCCTCCGGAGTTAATCCAGAGTCAAGTAGCCAATCCCAATGCAACATCATGCAATGCTGAACAAAAGCAGAATCGTGGGATTTGTCATCAGAGATATAAAAGTGCGTCTGCTTCATGGTCTGCTCTCCTTCTTTCCACATTGTAATGTGAACTGATATGGTCACACTTGAACTGAAATAATACAAGCTTTGCACCTCATTCTGGATGGCAAAGCTATAGTTTTCAGCAAAGTCAATGTGGGACACAACAATTCCCTCAGGCACATTTTTCATCATCAGCTAGCATTGCTCATCTTGCCATCGAGCTTTGAAGTTGTGCGTGATGAAGGTAGTAAAAGTTTTCTCCATGTATGATAGAAATTCATGTGCAAGTGTCTCTTTGAAAGCCTCCCTAATTCTTTTCTTGGCTTTTCCAGTCTCATTGTCCACTCCCACCTGGTAGTACTCAAAGCACTTTTTCTTCAAGCTAAATGTGTTAGAAATAGACTTCTCAAGAGGACAAAATGAAAGCAAATGAAAACCACAGCTAGAACAATCTCCCATAAGGCATTCAAGTTTATGCCACACATCGAACTCCCCTTTCAGACACACACATGCTTCCCACAGCTAGGTTATCCGCTCAAAAATCTGGTCATGTGCACAACAAATCCATTCTGCATTGCTTTTGCAAATAACACAAACACAGTGAATGTGTAGCCCTCGCAATTTGTCTCGCAGATTCCTCAGTCCGATCTTCATGAAGTCCATTCGAACGTGGTAAATACAGCAATATGTATTTCTCTCCTTCAGTTTCCGCACCCACCACGGCTTTAGCCTCTCAGATGCCCTCTGATGCACACTACATTCCGGGTGAACTTCCTTGAACCGCAAGAAGAACGAGGTCTGCAAAACTCAAAAGGATGCACAATAGGTACAATGAGGACCTTTTTGTAAACCATGTACATAACAAATTTACAAAACATACAAATTGTACAAAAAGTATCACCACAATGTACTATAAGTGATGCATGTGTTCCGGTCTGCATTACGAACTTTGAATTTCTAAGCGGACATCATACAATAGTACATTGAATACATACACTGAGTACATAAATTGGAACTTTCTTCTAAACTCTACTATCAACTGTTCAGAAGTACAAAAACATCCTAGTTCCATTTATACTTGACGATGCTATATGTACACAGGGTACGTTACTAGCAACATAAAGTACCTAAGTACCCGCTTGTACTTGGTTTTTCATTCAACCTTTGAGGTCCAAAGTAAACAATGTACAAGCTCAAACTTCCGCATTGTACAACAGGTGAACAAAGTGCTATGGGCTATACATTTACACCTTTAACTACTACAGGAGCAATTCTGAACATTATTAGAAGCACTTGTGGCCCGTGCTGATAATGTACTTAGAATAGTGGATGTGCTAGCTAGACAACTCATCACGCTTATTGGTTTGTCTAAGTGTGTCCATCTTCTAATCACTGTAAAACACTATTTATACAAAAGTAGCAATTTCGCAATACGACTCAAAAAGTGTATCAGGACTCTAGAATAGGGGAAAAAACAACGCCTAATCAATAAGTTTGAACATACCTGAGAATCACACAGAAAATGAGTCGAATGAGGCTCAGCCTAGTCTTTCCGACCTACTCTGTGTTTGATAACGTCCTTTCTGTTTGGGGATACATTAGTTTCTGCATTCCACCATCGCTCAATGCAATCTCTCTTCTTGCAATGTAAGCGAAGTCCCAACACCGTTTCTTCAGTATCAGCGGCCCGAATCCTTCTACTCAAAGCAATATTGATGCTCAGTTCTGAAGTCTTCAAAACACGGGACAATGGTCTCACACCATCAGTTCCCAAGCTAACTGCTGCATCCAACAAGACACTCTTCCTGGCTAACAACTCGTTGGAGTTAGCCACCTTTACTAATTGCAATTCATTCCTGAAGTTCTCAATGAACAAATGAATGGCCTTCGCTTCTTGTGGCCGAGCATAGTACTCAGGTAGCAAAGGCAATATAGTGTTATGGCGCAATACCCTCTCCACAACATCTCTCCTACTCTGGGAACATGGACAACATCTCAACTCTTGAACTAAATACTGCGCTATACGAAGTGAGATTCGATTCAATTCTCTCACTGATAAACTGTCGTCCACCTCAACATCGGGTGTTGCAGACGCTAAAATAAGAGCTTTCTTATGTCTTTCTCTATCTCGTGATCTCTGGCGAGACTTCATTTCTCTTGCGTTCTCAGTCTCCAAAGTGCGCTGCTCTTTGTGCAAGCGAGCTCCAGTGGCCCTTGCTGCTAAACCCGAGCGATTGGTGCCATTTCGCACCCGTTGTCTCTTAGCAACGGTACCCATTCCTTCACAAAAGAATGTATAGTTGGAAGGCATGCAGAAATCAGTCATCTACTAGAAACCAGAGTACGTGGTTCAAGAGTTGCGAAGCTAATACGATCTAGTGAAACCTATGCATGGAGAAAGAAGCTGGCGAGAAAAATGAACATTGTTTCATGAGAATGTCTTACAAATCACCCTCGTAAGTCGACCTTCTCACGTCCTCGCCAGAACAAATTAGCAGCTATCACTTGAAGACCCACAGGGAAGTCTCACGGTAGAAAGAGAATTTGCAACAATGAAGGTAGTTGTGGGATACGTTGTTAACTGTGAGGTACTGAATAGAGAACGCCTTCTTGACCCATTCTTTCTATTGCACTGGCCTAGATAAAATGCTAGATTTCCTTGCTTAGATACAGGGGTTTCCCAACAAAAATTGTATCCAGAGTCACTACTCTCACTAATCGACCTCAAACTACGAGAACCTGACTCACTAGGAACACTTGCAGTGAAATATGATGTAATACGTTTTTGAACTAGAACAACTGGGCATTCAGTAGACGTCACCATTTTTCACATTTCATAGACAAAGACAAACAACTTCTCAATCCATGAGCGTCATTCGATAACAAGCTAGAACGCACATAATCACACAACACCCCGGACTCGCTCATCAAACGCTGTTCTGAGAGAGACGCAGTGGCGGCGTGGCCAAGGACGTAGTGGCGGCGTCGCCAAGGACCGGCATCCAAGAAGAATTGATTTGTCCCTAATACCCAAGATGCGTAGATTTGTTAGTAAAACGTTAGGATGTGCACTTAATTGTGACTAAAACCCAAGATGCGCATTGAAGTTTCAGTAATACCCAGGATGCATGCGTAGAATTGTCAGTAATATCGAGGATGCGCATTCAATTCAAACTCCTCCAACCAAAGTACAAACATGTACTAAGAGTACTCAAGGTATCAAAATGACATAATGATGTGCCTAAACATAAGTAACGATAAATTTTACTTTTTCTGAAATCAACCAGAAGCCATTCTAGAACTAGCTGCTGGCATCTAGAATCTTCGATCCGATTGAAAAAAGCTTCCTTTTTTCCACCAGATATCAATTGCAAACCAAAACTAACTTGTTTCTAAGATTCTTGGCCAATCGTGAGTGGCAGACATGAGAGTGAGAGTAGATTCCAAGCCACTTCCCCTCCTTATCTTTGTTGCCAAAAAAAAATATATATATTTCAACTTCCAACGATACAGATGTTTGTACTTTTGTATGAACAAGCACCCTATGACATTTTACTAACTATACTAAAAGTACAAATTTCTCCCACTCAACATGGTTTTTCAAGAAATCAACAACGCACACAGGATCTTTACGTGTAACATGTCTAGCAAATAAAAATAAATATGCAAAAATAAACTTCTAAGTTCAAGCAATATCAAGTGCAAACTGAACCCGTCTTTGAAAATGGCAATGTGACTCAAAAAAGTATAGAGTCTAGCATACTTATACCCTTCTACCTGAAGCTGCTTTATCTCTTCTGCAAGAAAGGGGATGCGATCCTCAGTGTTTTCGGAGGGGGGAAGCTCTAATGTGCGGTTTGGGTAAGGACATCCTTTATATTTCAACTCGATTCGAGTTGAATAGTTCGACATGACTCTGTTGCTTTCTAAGTTTGTTGTATTTAACTTGAGTCGATTTCAGTGCGCACTTCAGTGTCCAGGGATCGCTTTACACTAACTTGGATTCTATCCAACTCGACTCGAGTTGAATGGATTATTAAGTCTGCTACAAAACTATGTTCTTACATGAGTTCTAAAATTTAACTCGACTCGAGTTGAATGTATTGTTTGAAGGCGCTTAGAGTTCATATTTGGTATTCAACTCGACTCGAGTTGAACGCGTACATCAGAGTAGTATAGTAGTGCTCTCACACGCGAGCTTTGTTTCAACTCGATTCGAGTTAAACGTACAAGTTATTGACGTGTTCATGTTGTGTCTACTCGCAGATATGTGTTCGCTAATGAATTACACGATCAGCTCCAGTGACGAGCACGACAAAGTCGTCAAACTTTTGATGGAGGTCTTCAACTTGGATCGTCGAGATTTTGAAGGTGGGTACACGATCGTTGAGGCTTCCGGATCCAGGGAGAGACTTGAACCACCACCACCCCCCATGAAGGCCGAGAAGGGGAAGGCAAAAAGGAGAGGCAGGGCAGTAGAGTTACCACTTGACGTGAATGACCCAAGACCGATAGTAATCGGGTCAAGTGACGACGATGACCATCCTAACCAAGATCTTGAGGCCTACAGATCCCAACTTCCGATAACGCCCCAAACTGGACGAGGCTCATCTTCTCATCTTCCTCATCCCCAGGAACAAGGCTTCTCCGATAGCTCTCTTCCGGCTTCCACGCCATCGCCTCAGAAGAAGAGAAGGGAGTCACTATCCGTTGACGCTCTAATAGAAAGGCTCGTCAGAATGGAGGAGGAGGCGCAGGCGCGACAAAGGGTCGAAGTTGAAGCAATGCTTGTTTGAGAGCGCGAGGAACGCAGACTCCAGAAAGTGGAGGATGAGCACCGATGAAGCATAGAATGTCTGAGGCCTTCGCGAGAATACCTGGATTAGTAGTTCATGCAATTTCGCACCTCAATGCAAAGCCGCTCCTTTCGCTCGATCTAAGTCATAGTGAACCTTTGCTTCTGACCCACGGGGCCACTCAGTCTTTCGACAGCGGTGTAGCTCGAAATTCATCTCCTGGACGTTCCCTCCAAGGCATGCCGTTTGAGTCGACTGCACCTCTAGGACCTACGGGCAACATAGATGAAGATGTTTGTAGGGATCAAGGCCCAACAAGTCGTTCCATAACCTCAGACCTAGTCGATTTGGAAAGGAAGACCGTGGATGAGGAAGAGCAGATAGGGACATAGGATGAGGCTCTCGATCCGAACGTTACCGAATCAGGTTGAACTCCATGATCTAGTCTTTCATTTAACTCGACTTGAGTTGAACTTCTCCTTCGATTAATGGAAGATCGCATATAGAAGTTTTTGAGAGTTGTTGTTAGTCTAGTATATATATTCCCCTAAGACAGTTTTGTAATATTGGACTTAGTGTTCATCGTGTAAATACGTTTTGTATATGACGCTCATTTTTTAACGCAGAGTTTGGAATACAATCATATTTTCTTACACATTTTCTCTCTCTGATTACTACGCACGCTGTATTGATTTGCGAAGTGTTCCAAATGTATGTTTGTCTCATGAGGTCCCCCCTATGGAAGACACTAGTCCGATGAGTCCGTTTCATGGTGAGCCAAGTAACACGGCGCAAGATGATCACAATGAAGGTCACGTTCCGGATTCAATCTTGCTCGAGGTTCACATTCCTCGTCCATCCTCGACCGCTGTACGAGGTTCACAAACAGCTGAAACTCAATCAGATACGCCGGTAAGCTGCTCCTATTCCAAAATCTCATTTTCATTCAATCCTTTCTTTATTAGTTCGGTGTGATTGCATTGTTTGGATTTGGGATTTCTTAGTGTTATAGCAATGGTCAGTCTCGAAATGTGGCAGTGCAGTACTTAACTGTCTACACATTTGTCTGCCCCCCTTCTAGACAAGGGATGAGTCATTCGCACAGTCCGGTAGTTGCGGTCGTGGAGGAAATTCCTCGTTCTATTCTTTCAAGGGTGCCATGCAAGTGGCTCAATGTCATTCTGGACTTCAACGGTATTCTCCGTGTTTGCAAGGAGAAGAGATTTATGCCAAAGGACCAAGTTTACAACATGGTCGCGCGTGCACAATCCTCTGTCTTACCCACTCCAATCGGTCCCAAGGCCGTTTTTGTTCGGCCCTTCTGCCTTGATTTTCTTCGTGAGTTGAGTGAAATTGCATACGTCTCCGTATGGAGTTCAATGGTTCATGCGACCACAAAGTCCATATGTGACTACTTGTTCCGGGGTGTGCCATCCCCGTGCCTTGTTTGGGGGCAGAATTCATGTGAGGTTGTCATGGTTCGTAGACCGCGGAATAAGTTGTCCAACTTCAAGTTGAAGGGGACTGACAAGGATCTCTTCCTCAAACCAGTGGATATGCTTTTCAATGGTCTAAACTCAAAGTTTAATGAGCATGACATAATCATCATCGACGTTAGCCGTGAGAAGCATGTCGTGAATGAACTAGAGAATGTCGTACTGCCAGTCTCGTGGTCAGAGCATGATGTATCTGACAGATTCTTGGTGGACGAGCTCCTCCCTTGGATTCAACGTCTACATCAAAGCCGCGGTCAGGGCTTATTGTCTTTCCGTAGGGAAGACAACATTGGGCGTAGAATGCTCTCTGAAGAGCTCGATACTTCAAAATACGAAGAGCTTATTAACGCCGTAGAGGCTTCTAGGAAGCTCGTGCTTGATTTGGCTAGTTAACCATGATTGGTCTCACCAGACATGATTCAAATTTGCCATGTATATTGTGTAGATTATAATAAATGATTTCAATAATAATGTTTCCTCTCAGACTGATTTCATTTCAGAGCGTGCTTGTGTGCGACCTTTTATTTTATCGTAGTATTTGATGGTGCTAGTTCTCTCAGCATTGATTTAACTCGAGTCGAGCTGATTTGGCTCTATGATATTGCATATCATCCTTGCAGATGATTCCTCTAAAATGAATTTGTATTCAGGTGTCCAATTCCGTCTCCGTTTCGGACAATGATTTTGATTTCCGTTGCGCTGCTTCTGCTCATTCGATTTTGGACTACGGACAATACACAATTTCGCAAAGTGGAATGGGCCATATAGTGTACTCAGCAGCTAGTGCACAATCAGCTAAGATGATTTTTACATTATGGTATTTTGAACCTATTTCCAAAAATTTAGAATGTATCCGCATTTACGCTTTCTTCCATTAAAGTTGCTAACTAGCTTCTATCTTTACTTTTCAATCCTAAATCTTTCACTTCAAAAATAATTAACCCTTAATCCTGAACCCTTAATCCTATAACCAAAACCTTAATTCCTAAACTCTATAGCCTAAGCCCTATACACTAAACCGTATACTAATCCTTTAACCCTAAACACCTAACTCTGAATCATAACTACTACACTGTAAAATATTTTAAACTTGGTAGTTACTTTGAACTCCAATCCGTGTGAAAAAATACCGAAAAACACAAATTTTAGAATTCGTCCGTCGAACACTAGATAATTTTTGAGGAAAACTAGTTAAAGGTATTTTTTAGTATTACGTAAATTATTTTAAGAATATAAAGATTAAACTGATTTATAGAATATAGAATAAAAACCATATGTAAAAATATAATTCTGTACAGTTTTGAGACAAGGTTTAAAAAAAAAGTTATCATTTAGTAAACTAGGTTAAAATTATTATGAAGTTAGGCGTTTAGCAATTGATCCTTATGATTGAAGTTAGACTAGACCCTTTGCATAAAATTTCATGCCTTATCTTCAAAACATCTTAGATCTTGTTACGGTTTCTATCACTTAGACTAGGCTCTAATTATAGGCCATCCCAAAAATTAAGTTGAAATCCAACGGTGGATGAAGGAGATATAGCTCCTCAAATATCATCCATTCTGTCACTTTTTTTGTTGACAAAACATCATTGCAAATCGAATAGCAAAATCATTATGATCAGAAAACTTCTCACTACAAAGTTGTTAAGAATCACCTTAAGATCATGACCATAAAAAAGCAAATCATGAAAAACTATTTTTAATTTCACATAATTGGCTTGCAATGATAATACATGCCCCATGCTTGGAGATCCAATAAAAAAGAAGAGTTGTCTTCACTAAAGTGCATTCCATTAATTCATACTTTATTTTATGGGCTTGCAAATTTTACAATACAAACTAGACTCGATTGGAGCATAAAATAAGTGATTTCATCCAAAACGGACCTCGAATGAAGAAGATATGGCTATTCAAAGTGTTGCCTTCCATCCAAAATGTCGTTTTTCGACATTCGGCGCATTTACGGGTTAACATTCTAGTGCCCAATATGTGATTATTCTGTTAATTTGAGTTTGGGTTATCCATTTTCCTCGCATATCCGATTTTTTTAATTACAATTATGTAATTTCTTCTTTTAGGAATATTCCGGATTTCTCGGTGAGTTAACTTCAAATGACTTTTACTCTCCCAAAATGTCCCCGGTCCTCCCGAAGTTCCCTCTTTTTTGACCAATGCACGACCAAGACCTAAACCCTAAAACCGCTTTTACTCAAAATTCTCTGACCGTTAGTGGCCTTTTTTGGCGCCCTTCCTCTGCCGAGTTGGTGCTCTTTTTTGGCGCCATTTTTCTTCCCGCTTGGTGTTGCTTGCACTTCTTTCTCATTGCACACTATTCCGCTTCTCCGCTCCGCTGCTCCGCTTCTCCGCTCCGCTGCTCCGCTTCTCCGCTCCGCTGCTCCGCTCCTCTGCTCTTCCGCACCTCCGCACCTTCGCACCTTTGCACTTAGCCTCACCTCCGCACTTCCGCACCTTTGCCCTTCGTCTCACTATACTTCGTTTCGCCTATACTCCGTTTCCCATTTGTGCTTCCAGTTTAGTAAATTCTGACTAGGGTTTGGGACTCTTAGTAGCTCTGGTATTGATGCGCATGCTGCTTTTGAGGATGCCCAGGGCCTTCGTTAAATTATTGCAGCTGTCGGGCACGGCGTGAGGGTGAGTTCGATCAATAACCTCAATTTCAATTTGTAACAAGTCAGAATTTGTTGTTAATTGGTCATATGTTGCCTTTTTCGAGGTGCATTCCTGATGACAAAGTGGAATTTTTCGGAGGTTGTGAACACGGAAATCCACGCAAAAATACTGTTCTACTTGTACACGGAATTCGAGGCAAATATACAGTTCTACTAGTGCACAGTTCCCAATAATCGAGCTAAATGGTCATCTAGATGCAACTGCTTCGAGGTGAGCGTGAAGAGTTATCTTGATGACCATTTAGCTCGACTCGAGCTAAATGGTCATCAAGATAACTGTTTATCAACAAACCCCGAAGCATTTGTAGTTAGATGACCATTTAGCTCGAGTCGAGCTTAATAGTCATCGACATACAACTGCTTTGAGGTTAGCGTGAGGAACTATTTTCTTGATGACCATTTAGCTCGACTCAAGCTAAATGGCCATACTATTTCCTTAATGGTCATACACATTTCGGATTGCAGGTATAGTAATTTACCACTGATTACTCATGATTGTTTGATTATTGCTAGCATGCAGGTAATCATGGAATTGAGTGAATTCAATGGCGACAGAGATTTTCAGCGTCTTTTTTCTGAGGTAGTGGATTTACTAATTTTGCTTAATATAATTTTGTCTAGAGTTTATCCATTGGTACTAATACGTCTTTGTTTGTGGTCTCATAGGACTTGGATGTCCCTTCCGAGCTTGTTCTACTGGACCATTTAAAAGAATGCCCCGGACTGCCAAGATGCAAATGGTTTACAAAATTTGTGACCCTTCTCAACGATAGAGGGGATGTTGTAGGTGAAGGCATTTGTCAAACTCTAGATGCTGAAAGAATGTTACAAAGTAATGAAGAGCCTGTATGTGAAGATCAACTAGTTGTGCAGATTGTGAAGTGCTTGAATTTTGACTTCGTACCTGCTGATACCATATTTGCAACTAGGAGTTGGAAGCTTAGCCATGCTATCCAGGAAGGTTGGTCACTAATTAATCATTTACGAGTTGATCAATTTAACGTTGTTGTTTATGCCCGCAATCATCTAAAGAGAAAGGGGGTGCGACCATATGAGTTGGGACAACAAAACTCTCGATTCTTGAGGACCAAGAGAGAAGAGGAGCCCCTGATGTAAAATTCAGTCAACTTGGTTGCAAGCAAGATTTGCTGCAGCAAGAACTGTTGCCATCCTTTCCCTCGAGACAAAATTATAGCTCTCCGAAAGCAGATATAGAGAGGCGTCGGGTTTTAAATTTAAGTCACATTTCAAGTTAGATGTTGATAATCGTTGTCATGAGGCACCTGATGGCACGATGATGGTAACCACTGAAGGCATCGACGTTTGTGCGCGTGCATGATAACATATAAGTCGAGTTTTGATTTCAACGTTCTACAGGAGGAAGGCAAAAGCTACAGCTGGACTACGTGCTCGCCACCATTGCAATGTTGGCCTGAATTAACCACGATTGCATGTTAAGCAAGCTGTAGTTACTCAGAAGACATTCATTGACAATGGTGTTGATCACATGCCTCACAAGACAAAGATGTTGACATCTGGTGAGAAGGTTGTGTCTCGGTCCTTGCCGTCGTCGTTCAAATGGAAAGATGCTATACTTGGGATGAAGTCATTTATGGACGGAGAGTCTTTGCCGGTCATTCCTCATTTGATAGAGGAAATACCTGACTTCAAGGGTTATATCAAAGACTACATTGGTTCGAAGATGAAATTCTAGTTGGGCATTCGGAGGGTCAGCAATTCAAGTTTTACAAGCATGAGAATGGATGGCCCATAATGCAGTATAAGATGTTATGCACAGACAATGAGTGGTTACCTTCTACTAATGGAGGTATAAAATTGTGGAAAGAAGACAGAAGTACAGGAAAACCATTGTTACCTACATGTGAGATGAAACCTTTGGCGCCCATTCCCATGAAGAACCGTGATGACTTCGTAAAAGACATTGGAGGGTTTATTAAGATGTGGGAGACTTCATGTGCGGAGGACATATCTGGAGAATTTGGTTGAAGTCATGAATTTGTTATTCGCTATTGGCGAGCTGTGAAGCTTGCGTTGGTTGAGCCTATAGAAGTGCCTTCATTTTTGAAGAACGGGTGTTGGCCTTTAACTCGAGTACCCGCGACACGAGAATTCTTAAATACTGGCGAATTGCGAGAGGAATATGGGCGTGATCCGCACTTTATCAGACGGTTGTGTGATAGACCAAGGAAGTCGTTTCGGGTTGGTCGAGATGTTTATGTTGGATATTTTGTAGCTCTACGTCCAGCCAATGGGGATGCTCGTCCATTCTGGATTGCTAGGGCTTTAACTGATTTTGATGTTGATCACAACTATCCAGGCTGTATTCAAATGCAATATTTTCAACATGCATCAAAAAATAGTGTTGTTCAAGAAACCTATGTTGGTTGGGATACGAAGAAGACTTTCATAATGGAAAGTTGAAGACACTCACATTCCGGAATGGCTTCATGTTGATGCTATTTTTACGTCATGGAAATCAAGTGCAAAACTTGGCTGTCGGCGTTCGATTATTTCATTATCGGAGCGTCAAATCGACATCATCAAACAAAGTATTGAGCAGTTCGACAGTGGAGAGGAGTAGCCTGACATCCCTAGTTTATTTGGGCATGCCAATTTAGCTCTAGTCAAGCTAAATGACCTCAGTGCAATTTGAGCTATCAATTTATTATGTCGTGACTTTTTGCCAATAGATTCATGTTAGAAATGCACGTAGAAGTCCTACCTCTTATCTTTGTTAGCGGTTGATATCCGTAGTTAACCCCTAAAGATCCACGACCACCAAAGTGGAGGTTTCCTATTTCGGGCAGCCTAGATGATGGAGTTAAATGTAATATTTTTTACTAAATTATTTACTGGGTGCTCCTCACACCGCAAAGTGCATGTGGTAAAATTTGCAAATCCAAATTCCAATTTTAGAACCTTTATCTAGAAATTTTAGGTTTGAAGTCCAAAAAGGGCAGTTTAAATTTAGTCTATTTTTGAATTTTTTTGTTGGAAATATGTTCATGAACAGATTACTACTTGAGTTCCAAAGTGACCCAAGTCAAAAAGTTTGTCAATTTCACAAGGGCAGCCCTCAAAAATTACAAAAACAATCTTCACAATTTCTAGTAATTTCTGAATTCACTCTTACAAAATTTGTCAAAATATAAGGTTTTGGAATTTTCCCAACTTTTTTTTTCTCAAATTTCACAAACTCATAAAGGCACCTACTCACCATTGGGATCTTTAATTAAGCCAATTATATCGTATGAAATGCATGTTTTACTATATCGTTGTTTTTAGACCTTCTTTTACCAAATAAGTTGCATGAAGGTCACAAAAATGCAATGAGTTTCCAAAATTTTGCATGAGCGTACCCAACTTAATTACTCATATGAGAGAAAATATGGGAATTATGTTTGGGGTAACAATCTTCAATTTTCTCTTTGCTCCATGGAAACAATGTCTCACAAGCAATGCCCAAAAAAACTTTTGCACCAACTTTGAATGTTATGATCTCACAAATGATAAAGATCTAATGATTGAAATTTCACATGGTAGTAGTGATAGTAGGTAAGTTTGAGATCTTACGGTTGAAAGTACAGATAAACAATAAAATTTTTGACCATGTCTCAATTCGAACAAGGTGGTAGAAAATCGCAGTTTTTGGTTTTGGAAGTCCAAAAAACGCTTGGATTTTTAGGGGTTAAGTATTGGTACAGTCGTTGTGCCTTAAAGGTCAACAATTCAAGTGTTTGTAATTTTTTGGCGTTGATTGTCGATTCCCAGTTTAATTCAGTTTATCGTTTTATTGTGCTCTTTTTGCAAATTGCTGTCGGGATGCATTTTGTGTTTGCTACTTTTATCATCTTTTTGTATTCAATTTAGCTCTACAACACGCGCTTTTAGCTCTACAACACGCGCGTTTAGCTCTCCAACACGCACGTTTAGCTCGATACATATGTTGGAATTTAGGTCGATTGGTTTTTGAGAGTTTGAATATTCCTATTATAACGAATTACGTGTTTTTGCTTAGTTTTTAACTTCAATCGTAGTTTGATTTACTTACATTTCTTTATCTCTTTCATGGACTTAGGCGACAACTACAGAAGTTGTGCCCATACCGGTCATCTTTGAGTCCCCGGCTCTTTGTGTATCACCTCATAAGTCATCGTTGCTGAAAATATCTCGTGGTGCGTTGACACATTCTCTCTCTACGCCTTGTCCATTGAAGTCTTTGGAGTCGGCAGCAGAACTTGGAGACTGCATGACAGAACTACTGGAGCCACCTAAACCGTCTGTTGCCCACGCTGTTGATACCTCGCGTTTTCCCTTCTGTACTATGCGCCCGCCATTACACGAGGGTCACCGCCAGAATCAATCACACAATGGATTTTAGCCCAGAGTTACTTGTCCTCCAGTTTGTGATGCATTGGAGCAACGGATTTTGAAGCTTCAAAGTTGTGAAAATTCAAGTTCGCGTTCGTCACCATACATTGGCTATAGTCGTGGACTAGAAGTGTGGAAGGCACTAGCTGAAATTTGAAGTTGTTCGCACTTGTGATACGGCAACAGTCTTGATATGATTTAGAAGACATTGATTGGCGTAGTTCTCCATGGGTAGCCCACGTTCAACACAATACTGTATTGTTCTATTGGTATAGAAATATCGTACTTACCATCATACATTCACATCATTCATATGTAATTAGAGCTCACATTTATATCTAGATGAGCATATTTCCTTTGAGGTGGTCAATTGGTGTATACAATGTCTATAAATAAACATACATTTATGTATATTCCATTTTGGTATACAATTATTCATCCAACTATATCTACTTTATACCATTTTTAACGGCCTATTTGGCTTTTTATCATTACTTCTGGAACTCAACAATACTCTCATTATTGAGGGATACTCTCAAAATAATGAATATGGTGATTGAAGATATTGACGCTCTTTTTGGACGTTGGAGTATGATTTTAAAAGATAATGACTATTTGACGATTCCTCTTTTGATGAAGTCATCCATGGACGCTAAAGCACTTCCACTTATTCCTCATTTGATTGAGGAAATTGCTGATTTTAAGGGCTATGTCAAGGATTTCATTGCTTCTAAAGACGAAATTCTTGTCGGTCATTCGGAAGGGCAACAATTTAAGTTTTTCAAACATGACAATGGGTGGCCTATGATAAAGTACAAGATGTGATGTTCTGACAATGAGGGGCTTCCATCGACCTGTGAAAGAATAAAATTATGGAAAGAATATGCAAATACTGGTATGCCCATAATGCCCTCGAGAGAAATGAAGCCTTTAGCTTGAATTCCTATGAAGAATCTGGATGAAATTGTGAAAGGTATATCAGGTTTCATTAAGTTGTGGGTAACTTCATGTGCCCAAGAACTGTTTGGAGAATATCATTGACATCACGATTCTGTTTTACGCTATCGGCGTGCAGTCAATGTTTCATTGGTGGCGCCCATGGAGGTTTCTTTTTCTTTGAAGAATGGATCTTGGCTTTTAACTCGGGTACCTTTGACTCGAGAATTTCTTAACACGGGCGAATTACGCGAGAAATATGGGCAAGATCCCCATTTTATTGGCCGATTGTGTGATAAACCAAGAGAGTCATTTCGCGTTGGTCGAGATGTTTTTGCTGGCTACTTTTTGGCTTTACGTCCTACAGATGGAGATGCTCGACCCTTTTGGATTGAGGGGGCTTTGACCGATTTTGATGTTGATTGCAACAATCCGGGATGTATTCAAATCCAATTTTTTAAACCTATTAACAAGCGCGCTCTTGTTCAAGATACCTATGTTGGTTGGGACACGTAGAAGAATTTCGAATGGGTGTTTGATGACAGCAAGGACCCGGTTTGGCTTTATGCAGGTGCTATTTTTACGTCATGGGAATCTAGTGCCAAAGCTAGTTCTCAACGTCCAATAATCTCAATATCTGAGCAACAAGTTACTCTCATCAAACAAAGTATTTTGCGTTTTGAGACCGAGGAGGAATAAAGTTTGAGATCATTTAAGACATTGTTTTTTAGCTCACAACGAGTTGAATAGTCTATCGCGGCTTTAGCTGTTAAAGAGGACAAAGTAGACAAGAGCTCGTCCAGATCTTTTCTGGCATTGGATTTTAGCTCGTTTAGAGCTTAATTTATATTGAAGTTGTTTACAGTTTTTCTCGTTATACGCACAATAGTAGATGGATGTAGTTTTTTTAACCCCTAAAGATCCACGATGTTTTGGGAGCTTGAAATCCCAACATTGACCACTATGTATTAATGGGGGTACGTACAATATTTTTGGAATATTTTATAATTTCAACCATAGGATCTTGAAGTAGACTACCATTGATAGTAATATGAAAATTTTCAACTATTGGATCATTGTTAGATGTGAGATCATAACATTTGAACTTGACTGTAAATTATTTTTTGCCTTGACGGTAAAAGCCGAATCGGTGGCCGTGGTCGTTTAGGGGTTAAAGTAGCACCCTATTGTAACTGTTACTTTAAATAGATTTGTATGTTTAAAACTATATTTAGTTTTGACATTGTGATAGTTTCTCATTTTAATGTGGTTACCGTTTTAATGTGCTGTTCCTTTTAGATCGGATATTGAATGTGTTTTTACCGTTCCAAATATTTCTTCTCAATATAGTTGAGTCTCTTGTTTTAGAAGGATGTTTTTCTTATATTCCAAAGTTTTGACTTTCTTGGTTTGCACTTAAGCTCTAGATGAAGTCCTTTTGCCGGATTTAGGTTGATGATGATAGAAATATTCTCACTTTAATGAAATATGTTATTTGATGATAATTTGAATATTCCTACTATGATAAATTACGTGTTTTTTGTTTTTTTATATACTTGCAAATAAATTTTGCATAATGACTAATAAAGTACACTATGCGAAGAGACGGGGATTTGGGTTGTACTGAAGCTAAACCTCAATAATCAAAATAATTCAACATTGTAGAGAGCAATTACATCTGAAAAAACCCCTTCTTTTTGTAGTCATGTCTTATGACTGCAACCAGTCATATTCCGAGGAGGACTGCTTAGAAGGTGACCACCTCCGTCGGTGAATACATTGATATTCCGTTTCTAGGCATTCCATCGAGGTGCCGCTTTCTGTTAACTACACAATTGACTAAGCAATGACTATGGACAATTTGACTATTATTTTTGACTCATTCTTGATAATTTGACTAGGCAGTCAAGTGCCCCCAGTCAAAAAATCCTGGATTTGTACTAGTGTAGTGCCACAGGGTTACAACACATGCTTGGTTCTTCCAAGTTGCATAAACGTAAATCTGCAACGGTTCCAATTATTCCGCCAAAGAAACCAAAAATCCCTGTTAATCTTCCAGAATTTGATACTTGGCATAAAAATGGAAATATACAATGTTCAGAGAACAAGCCTAAGATGAAACAAGAGGTTTTGAGCGATTATGAATATGATCCTACGGGGTCTAGTGGGGCTGAAGTGAAGGGAGACAACGATTTTGAACAATCCTCTGATGCTAATGAGTAGTTAAATTTTGCTTCTTTATATAGTTTAATTTCATAGCACTTATTCTTATTATAGATATTGTAGTTTTACTTTTTTGTAGTACTTTATTGTTATACTCCAAATGCATTTGGAGTTTCTAATGTCTACATGACTATTTAATGTGTTGAAAATTTATATATATCGCTACATACTTGTCTCACGATAGTCTTCACTCTCGAGCATAGAAAAGATATGTACATTAAACCAAAAAAATTGCAACTCTTTACTTCAAAAGTAATGCCTCATGAATCTTCTTGAGGATTCGTTGAGCTATCCGTGCGGTAGCAAACTCCGCCGAAGCTCTATCATAGACGGGAATAATGTCAATGTCATTACTCTCTTTGTACAAGTACGCCGCCCGAGGATCCACCCAATATCGTGCTCGTAGGGTATCGATTCTATCTTCAGGTTTCATGAACGTATACAAGGACCTCATTTTATCATCCATGCTCGTGGTTAACCTCCAATCGCATACACCAATATACACTTGTGATTCATCTTTAAGGGAAGTGAAGAAGTATGTTGTCTGGTGACACGTTGTTGTAGAGGTAGTTCCTCTTGTGGACCTCACTCATGATATGCACTAGAGTCCAAGCAAGCTCAATTCGTTTCTTACGAACCCGAATCAACTGCCAAACTCAAGTAAGCTCATCATTGGAGTGATGTCTGAGTGCGGAATGTTCACGAACATCATCTCCATACCGTGCATCAAGGGCCAACATCTCTCGAATCTTCCTGCCATTCCACCAATACGTATAGCCTTGGTTCTTATTTGAATGAATGACGATAAAACGAATAACACCTCAATGCGCAATTCTCACAGCAATCGACTCATTCTGATGCTCTACTTTGATCAAGTTTGGTCATATCACTGCATGGTTGAGAATCTTTGTTGGGAATTCCCAATACACTTCAATGGCCGGAAAACGATCTAACGGTTAGAAATCTAACGGTTAGAAACTGTTGTCGTAGTAATTCCAATTTACACCTCGGACGTTCATTCGGACGGTCATGGACGGACGTCCACCCAAAAAAACTTAAAAGACGTCCATTTTGACATCTTCGGAAAGTTTAGTAGGTAGAAAGGATCGCCGTACAGTATTTTATTATATATATAGATTTTGGATTTTGAAAAGATCCAATTGGTCTTAATCCTCGATTAAGTAATGATTAATAATTTATAAAAATTTGGAATCGTAACTAAGTTGATGGAGTTACATATCAATATGGTGGAATTTACTTGCAAGTATTTAGAGCCAATACAAATTCGGACAAACCCCCAAAACATCTATATGTCATGATTTAGTATAACCCTACATTAATTCAAATATAAACACACAAAAAGATATAAAAAAAAGAGGGTAAGGAGATAATCGCGAGTCCCTGGAAATGGAACCGGCGATTGCCCCGTCGTGGCGACCGCCTATTGCCGTGAAAAACAGACTGTCTGTCGGCCACTTACGATCGTGCCCATCAGGTGGACCGTCGGTTGCCCTCTGGCCGATGATCGCCCATCGGCTCGACCCCCAGTCGCCCGAGCAGGAGGGGTACAAAAGCAATCGCCCACACCATAGTCACCATTTCTCACCTCCACGTGTCGTGCATTTGCACATTATCTGGTGTCGACTAATGGTTGTCACAAGCTTGCACGAGTGCTCGAACGCGCGGTGATTCACATGTGTCACACATTTACACAGACGTGCTACCCGCGGACGCAATAGAGTCAACAACTAGTTTTTCAAATTGTGTGATTTTTCATAGAATATATAAAGCTTCATTTAGAGATTTGTTTATAGATCTTTAGTTGGTTAGCATTTGGGTAACAATGACGACCACCCGGAAGCGGAACATAGAAAAAGACAAGAACATTAAGACGAGGGGAAAGAAGCACAAGATATTTCACAAGATTCTCTTAGATGCCACACAACATGCTTTTCCTGGGTGGGAGACAGTAGAGGGACCGTGGGACCAAAAGACTGCCAAGTATTACATTGCTTGGTGCCACATTGGCCATTTGTTTCCACACTATCGTCACGAGTTTCATTGCAACTTGATTTGTGCAAATTTGCACTATGGCAATCACGATGAATTTGTGCAACGATGTATTGAAGTGTGGAGGTTCATCTACGGTGGTAAGCATGTGGTGAGCAACAATGTTTTGTACAACATACTACAAATGGTGTACGCGGAGATAATTTTGGAGTGGGAGGTGGATTGGAGGACGTTAAAAAAAACGCCTCAAATTACAAAGCCAACAAAACCCCACATTCCGCGAGCACCTTTTCCACTGGAGAATCCACTAGAAGGTCTTACAATGCCTAGGGGTTACAGACGAGGAATCCCTCATGAGGACATAGTTTGGTTGGAATCGAATGAAGAAAGGAGCAAAAGGTGGGACGTGGATGAAGAGGAGCCGAACCAAACAATGGATGAAGATGAAGCACGCTTCAATGAAAGGGGGCCAAGACAAGTTTATAATTAAGGGGGCCAAGACAAGTTTATAATGAAGGGGGCCAAGACAAGTTTATAATGAAGGGGGCCCAAGACAAGAAGGGTTTACTTGCTACAATGACGAGTAGTATGTGCATCACGTGGAAATGCAATTGCTTAACAGTAGTGTACGCAATATCAAAGACTATGTGCAATTGCCATTTTGTAAGAATGCAAAAACATTGAATGTAAATATGAAGTACTGCTTTTGCTCAATTTAAATATTCTTGATGAGTGAATTGTCACTATTTCAATTGGTATAAGCAAAAGAGAAAAACCTCCAATGTACAATGTATCTTCATTGATATATGGCATTTTTTATCATTCTTAATTATTTAGAGAAGGTGGGTTGACCAATATTGACTCCTTTATTTTTTCCAGAAATAAGGGACCCTTTACAATATGGACCAAGAGCTATGGCTAAGAATATTAAAACCATTTTCATAGTCATAGCTCATGGCCAAGAGCCTAAACCATGATAAATCATAAATGGATGTTCGAGTGCCTTGGTCACTCTTGTAGTGTAAAGTGGATTTGGAGAGAGAGAAGTTAAAGCTCAATTTTCTAATATGAATTCTAATTATTCTCTCTTATCCTCCCCTTTTACCTCTTTTTAAAAAAAGAATAAAATAAGAACACTAGCCAATCAAACATTTTTGAGCCGCATAGACTCCAGAATTGTAGTTGAGGGTCACTTTACACTATGAACCATGCATATTGACCATGGCCTTCTAAAATTTGCGGTTGGAGAGTAAAGTGCTCTCTGTCGCTTTTGGCTTTACACCACCTTGAAAAGGAAAAATGATCACTAAATTTGGGATCTCCAAAGTATGCTAAAGTTTGCACTGTGCATAAGGTTTTTATGGTCTCTCTGATTATAGTTGAGTCTAAGCAAATACCTGGACTCAACTTCAATGAAGGAGACCATAACGCTAAAAACATTTTTATGGCTAGGGCGACCAACGGTGCAGATGGCGCAACAGCGTCAGGGCTAGGGCGACAGACGGTCCAACGAGCGCAACAGCGTTGTTGTTAGGGCGACCGGAGGTCTGGCTGTAGCGACTTTGCCAAACTGCCGGTTGCCTTCTATGCGCATTCGCCCCCGACTTTCAAAAGTATTCGATATATATATAAGGAGTCGTTTTAAAACTAGACGCCATTTTACTTTGTTCTTTGCTCGTTGTCTTGGGTCTCCCATAAGAAGCCCCTTGCTTGGTCTTTATGTGCAAAGAGTAACTTGAGTCCTTGGGCTCTGCGTTACCTTCACCAATTTCACTGCATGGCACATGTGCCATTCCGGAACATAGACCATTCTTCCAATCTAATGGTGTAGCAGATAATCAAAGAGAAACTCGCAAATGGGAGGATTGGCTACAATTATCGAGGGAACCAAATGACAAGCCGAATACTCGCATTTGTGTATTCTGTGGAAAAGGCATAGTCATTGTTAAGCTACGAGCATTTGCTCATTTCGGATTTCGTGATTACCCCGGTGTCCGAGGTTATCCCGTAGAGTTCTCGAGTTTTTCCGTAACTCCAAATAAATTGTTCCAAAGAAGAATATTCTTTACGCAAGTGTTGTTCCTGAGACAGGAGTAGATGAAGGAATAGCAAATGTGGCAAGGGAAACTATAGAGAACATAGATTCCCCTCCCATCAAGTCAATACAAATGCCATCTCCTAACCTAAGGTCTATTCAAATGCCATCCTCTAACATGGCGAGTCATGGCAGCAATGGACAAAAGCTATCTACACTCTCTAGCGGACGCCAACGTGGATCATGGAGTATGGAAGATAGTTTTGATCTTGTCACTAGGCAAAATTTGGATGCAAAGTGGGCCTCATTTTTCTATAAGGCAAACATTGCATTCAAAGTCGTACGACATCCTGCATTGATAAGTGCCGTTCAAGAGACAGCAAAGGCCGGTATTGTTGGATATCAACCACCTCCGTATCATGCTATTCGGACTACAATGCTTCATGCAAAGAAGGCAATTGTACAAAAGTGAGTTGAAGATCGAACAAAACTTTCTATCAAGAAGTACGGGAGAACAATATGCTCGGATGGGTGGTCAGATCTCACAAGTAGACCACTAATAAACATAATGTATGTATGCCTAGTCGGTGAGGTCTTTTTGGGATCCGTGGATACTACAGGGAAGAAGAAGGACATTGCCTATGTTGCAGATGAAATGGCAAAGTACATAAAGGAGATTGGACCAGAAAACATTGTTTAGATCTGCACAGACAATGCAAGCTCCATGTTAGCGGATGTCAAGAAGTTGTAGAAACACTATCCTCACTTATATCGACAAGGTTGTGCGACACATATTCTAGACCTTCATCTAGAGGATTGGGGGAGAGAGGCATGGATTAAAGATTTGGTGGAATAAGCCAAGAGAATGTGCGCATTCATTAAAGGGTCGCACGTGCCACTTGCTCTATTTAGGAAGTACTCCCCAAAGTTGTGGCTGAAGGTACTACCTCAAACTCGATTTGCAACAAAATACTTGATGATAGAGCGGTTGTTAAAGCTATAACAACCTCGAAACAACATGGTGATTGATGCGGAGTGGCATGCGTTTGTCCAAACACTCTGGAGCACGCAAAAACGTCACCAGTTGCAGACAAAGGCAAGGAATGTGAGGAACAACATTAGGAGCGATGAGTTCTAGGAGAATCGTACGAAGTTTGTGAAAGTAGTTGAACCAGTACTCATAGCTCTTCGGGAGTTTGACGGGGAAGTACCAGCCATGCCTAGGGCATATGTGATCATGTTGGACCTTAAAGAACACGTGTTCTCTTTGCGTGAACCTCGATTCGAACTATCTCCCGACATTGCTACAAAATACAAGGATGCATTCCAAAAAAGATGGGAATTGATGCTCACAGACCTTCACTATGCAACGGCTTTGTTGAACCCTTATTTGACAAATGTGCGAGCAATTCAAAACAATGGAGAAGCAAAAAGAGCTTCAAAATTGGGTCATAAGGAAGCTTAGTGCCTCTATAGGAGTAGTCTATGAAGAAGTGGTGCGGGAACTCATACAATATGAGGAGAGGACGGGTCCATTTAACACCAATTCAGAGGCCCCTGATCCCGCTGAATGTGAGTTGTTACCACATCAATGGTGGCATCAAGTCGGGGGGAATGCCTTGCCAAAAATTGCTAAGAGGATTTTAGCATTGACATGTTCAGCTTGATCATGTGAGAGGAATTGGAGCATGTACTCTTTCGTGCACAACAAAGTGAGGAATTGGTTGTCTACTTCCAAAGCAGAGGCCCTTGTGTACATCTATGCAAACACCAAACTCGAGCGCGAGAAACGTAGACAATTGCCGAGAACAAGGGTATGAAAATCATTTAGAAGAATAAAACTCAGACCAAGAAGAGGTTATACCGGACAATGAATGGAATGATGGTGTATTCGGGGATATCCCTAAACCGGATGACAACAACGATGTGAATGACGGTAGCAAACATGACCACCCAGAGAAATAGAACGACGACAAAGGAAACATGACTATTCCTGTTAGGGACCCATTTGAGTTCAATGACGACGAGGATGTTCCACAATAGCTTTGCCAGTTTGCGGTTTTGGGCATAGACAGGAGGGAGAAGGAGTGGCAAAGTTAGAGCTCCAAGAGAGTAGTTGTCTAGCGAAACAAGACTTAGTGAACCCGATTGATGTAGAGAACATTGGTTTCCTAAAAGGCAGCCTACAATCTAACAGCGACGATAAACTTGACGGTGTGAAGTGTACGACTATCTTGGGAGGAGTTGAAATGGGCCAAAATACAGTGGAACCTGACAATGTATCCAATTCAGGTTGCATGGAAGTGGGGTCACCTAGAGTTTTGACAATTCGATCAAGAAGTGCAACTCATAACGGAGATGACTCCGATGTACCACTGCAATAGTTGTTCCTAAGGGTTACCCAACCTAAAGGGGCCCATACAACTCGTATGATATTGCCGAAGACGGAGGTCAAAATAGAAGCAACAAGTCCAGCATGCACCCGGGCATTGGCAGTGTCACAAGACATTGGGCCATCTTCAGAACCTTGCAATCGTATTACACGAGGCCAGAAAAGTTTGAGGAAGGCACAAGAGCGACGAAGTCGGAAAGGAGCAGGGTACATGAAGAAGTCCATGCACGTATTGCTTCTTCCAATAATTCAAACACACGTACAATGCGACATCTGTCACTCAACGCATTCGGGATTACTAATGCTTCACGGTCGTTGAAGCGCCTTGTTACGGTGAACAAGAAACAACTACATACATGGAAGTGCACAATTTGGTAAGTGAGGTTGAGTGTGAAGTACGCAATAAGACATTGGATGAGGTTGAGGATGGCGACCAAAGCAGTGATGAGTCTCTAGATGATACGGATCCAAACGCAGATGAAATATCAAGCGACGATACATATACATTGAAGGATACCTAAAGACCTGTTGTTAGAATTTTTTTATATTTTGGATTGGAAGTTAGTACAATACTACAATAAACTGCAAGTAGGATAACTATTAGTATACAAAATTTTGGTAATTTAGTATGTTTTGGAGTATAATATATATTGTTCAATGTATATATTATTTACATCATATATATGAATACTATACTAGTAGACATGGACAACCTTCTACTCTGAAATCATATAGCATCGATCTTATTTTTCATGAAAAGGTATTTATAAATTGCATTGGTGCTCATTTGTACCAATATATAACAATCAAGACTGTTTTGTATTCAAACATGATGCCGGTCGCCACACGCGCGGTGGCCTAGAACGACCGCCGATCGCCCACAGGCGTGGTGTCTCTAGGGCAACCCGGCGATCGCTATAAGCGACCGTTGATCGTACTAGGCGACCGCCAATCGCTCTGGGAGATCGGCGGTCGCTAAGGCTCAGTGGCTAGGGCAACCGCCGATTGCCCTAGAGAGACCGCAAGTCGCCTAGGCGCGGTGGCCTAAGACCACCGGCGATCGCCATAGGCAACCGTTGAACGCACATGGCGACCGTTGGTCGCCGACCCGAGCTCGCCCACCCGCGGTCGCCTAGTGTGACTAATATTCCATTTTCCACGTCATTATCGACCCTTTGCCACGTATAAAAATAGCTTTTACCTCAATATCAATCTCCAATACCCTCAACAAGTTTTTACTATGAAATTTCTAGTATGGTCGACATTTCTTTTGAATTAGACGTAAGACAGAGATGTTAAATACGGACAATTCAGGTAGACATTCCGAAAAGTTTGTCACATTAGACAACCCTGTTTACATAGGGCGGCTGCACTTCCTAATCCTTCTTTACTACATGACCAAGAGTTAGCTGATGATCTTGATCATACAATAGCTTGCAAGCGTGTTTTACATAAACTATATCTCCCGGAGGATTATGCAGACGTGGTGAATGAATTTCTTGCATTTCGAGTAACTTGTCCACGATTTCATGACATGTTGGAGCCGAAGACTCAAAAATTAGCTCCACATGCTTAGTGGAAGTTCGAGGGTGCTTGTGCTAGACTCCTCTCTCCAATTGCAAAGCAAATTCTAGCACAGACCGTGTCTTCTTTGGCTTGCGAATGCAACTGGAGTAGCTACTCTTATGTTCACGACAAGAAACAAAATCGGGTATTACTCGGGAGAGTTGATGACTTGGTCTACATATATTTCAGCTCAAAATTCCTTGCGAATGATAAGTTGATTGACAATGGCAGACGGTATAGAGAGAAGTTGGATTTAGATGAAGACCAAGTACATGAAAACGATGAGGAAGCTGTCGAGCACGACTCATTTTTTGGTGACAATGACATTTTTTAATTTGGTGATAAAGACGATGATATGACTTTCTTCCTCGCTTCAAATGATAAAGATGCTCTAAATGTTCACGATGCTAAGGGTGATTTTATTGCTGATGGTGCTTTGGCGGATGATTTAGAGGTTTTGCAGCGGATAGCACGGTTAATGAGACAAGGCGGCATGGACAAATCGAAAACATCCCACGTGTTATTGCTGGTGGGATTGTGGTGGAAAACGAGGTGATGGACGTGAAAACCACCGCGTGTAATACTAGTGGCCACACAATGAGTTCTGATCCGGTCGCAGAGAATATTGCATCGTGTAGTAAGGATCAACTATCTTTACTTAGTGCTACTCCTCGCGCTTTATTTTCACCCTCTACTATAAGTGTTACGGCAACCATGAAGAAATCCTTTGTTGGTTAAGTATCTATTTCAAAAGAAGTTCAACACCAAACATTGCCGGCCAAATATGGCGGCATCTCTAGTGACTCAGATGCACCTCTGGGTAGGTATTCAAAAAATGCCAATGTTCCTTGTAGTGCCACAAGGTTACAACACACGCTTGGTTCTTCCAAGCAGGGTTGTCTTAATAGACACTGTCGAACGTCAGACAGACACGACATGTCAGACAGACATTGAGACTCAAAATATCTAATCTTTTTTTACAGATAAGTTACCCTAGATTTACCTTGTCCACATTGAATCCTACATGGCTGCCACGTGGCCTGTACAACTCAGCAATACGAAGCGCCACTACGCCACATAGGATTGGACCGGCGGTCGCCTTGTCCACCGCGAGTCGAGGCGATCGTCGGTCGCCCCTCAGCGACCGACATTTGCCCCTGGGCGACCGCCGATACAGCCGATGGGCGAACGTCGCTCAGTGGGGCGACCGCCGATCCAGCTGATGGGCGAACGTAGCTGAGAGGGCGACCGGCGGTCTACCTGATGAGCAAGGCCAAAGTGTCCGCGAGCCTATTTGTACCCCTCCTGTTGGGGTGACCCCCTATACATCTTGCACTTCCCCATGGCTCAAATAGTAGTGTCGCAATGATAAAAACTGCCAAATATTTTATAAAGTAATTAATATAGTCCAAAACTACACCCCT
Source organism: Bryum argenteum (assembly GCA_037043015.1). Classification (NCBI taxonomy): domain Eukaryota; kingdom Viridiplantae; phylum Streptophyta; class Bryopsida; order Bryales; family Bryaceae; genus Bryum; species Bryum argenteum. The sequence goes on along the minus strand of CM073321.1, from coordinate 30,563,465 downwards.
TGCACTCAAATTATACCTTATCTTCAATATATCTTTGAATGGATCGACGTTTCTATCAACAGTACAAGACGGTAACTGGAATCCATTCTAAAAAATAAATTCAAAATCTAACGGTGGTTGAAGGAGATCTATCTCTTCAAAAATCATCCACTTTTTCACTTTTTTCATCATAGAAATATCATTGCAAAGTCAATACTAAAATTATCTGGATCAAAATACGTCCAACTACAAAGATTGTGGGATGCATCTAAAGATCACACTTTGTAAAACAAATCATGCAAAAACATTTTTGATGTCACATAATAGGCTTGCAATGGTAAAACATGCCAAATGTTTAAAAACCCAAAAAACAAATACTCTCTTCACTAAAATGCATGCCATTTTTTTATACTTAATTGGGTCTGCAATTTTTACCACGTAAACTAGACTTGATTTAAGACCCAACCCTAGTGATTTCGTCAAAAACAAAGTCCAAGTGAAAAAGTTATGGCTCTTCAAAGTTCATGTCCTTCGTTCAAAATGTTAATGGGCGACCGGCGGTCCACCGGCGATGTTGCACTTTCCCATGACTCAAACAGTAGCCTTGCCCATCAAGTAGACCGCCGATCGCCCTCTCAGCGAGGTTCGCCCATCGGCTGTATCGGCGGTCGCCCCACTGAGGGACGTTCGCCCATCGGTTGCATCGGCGGTCGCCCCAACAGGAGGGGTACAAATAGGCTCACGGAAACTTTGGCCTTGCTCATCAGGTAGACCGCCGGTCGCCCTCTCAGGTACGTTCGCCCATCAGCTGGATCGGCCCTTTTTGCAATCATGAATTCTCCCACCTATGTTGCATGCGACTCCATAAGGGTTCGTATCAGCTCTTAAGAGGATGAGATGAGGATGAACATTGGATGGGGGAGGGGTAAAAGAGCCATGTAGTTTTTAATGTATTAGTTTAAATTAACAAGGAGTAGGCACATGCTAGTAATTTGGGATCATTAGTCCCATAATTCCCATTTCATGACCTTTTTGTTCATAAAAAATGGACATGAGACTGATGAGAGGTCTAAAACGGACCGGCGATCGCCCATGCGAGGTCTAAAACGGACCGGCAATCGCCCATGAGAGGTCTAAAATGGACCGGCGATCGCCCATGCGGGACCCGCGGTTGCCCATGAGGGACCGGCGAGGCGGCAATCGCCCATGCAGGATCCGCGGTCGTCCATGCGGGATCCGCGGTCGTCCATGCGGGATCCGCGGTCGTCCATGCGGGATCCGCGGTCGTCCATGCGGGACCGGCGATCGCCCATGCGGGACCCGTGGTCGCCCATGTGGGACCCGCGGTCGCCCACACATGTAGTCTCTCAGAGTGACGTGCATTTTATTTTCCACATCATTATCGACCCTACGCCACGTATGAAAATAGCGTTTTACCTCAATGTCAATATCAACAAGTTTTTACTATGCAATTTTTGGTACGGTCGACATTCCCGTCGAATCGGACGTCTAACAGACATGTCCAATACGGCAATTCAGATAGACATTCCAAAAAGTGTGTCTAATAAGATAACCCTGCTTCTAAGTCGCATAAACGTAAATATGTAATAGTTCCAATTATTCCGCCAAAGAAACCAAAGATCCTTATTGATCATCTAGAAATTGATATCTCGCATAAATATGGGAATATACAATGTACAAGGAACAAGCCCAAGATCAAACAAGAGGTTCCAAGCGATTGTGAAGATAATCCTACAAGGTCTAGTAGAGCTGAAGTGAAGGGAGACAACGATTATAAAAACAATCCTCTGATGCTGATGAGTAGTTCAATTTTGCTTCTAGGTCCAACTATCCTCACTATCTTCGCCATCTTGCTTCTTCCGCTTTCTACTAGAATCCACTTGTTTGTTACATAAGATTTCCTTCGCCTTCTCGATCCGTACGACGACGGCCTTCTCAATAGTGACGAAATCGTTTGTAATTATAAATGACCCGTTTTTTGGATCTTGTATACATTTCCTCCAATATGCAATGATTTCTGCAATTCGCTTATCAAACTTGTTCAGTGCATTCCAATCAGAGACTTCCACATTTAGAAAAGATACTTCCGATATTGAAGTCCAGTATATCGCGGCTTCATCCAATTTTGCAAGGACCATTTTCCAATTGGCGTATGATTGTACTTCTTGTACTCATCTCCTAAGCCGGTTGGATCTGTTACTTCATGCCACAAACCATCTCCTCTCTTTTCCACTCTCTTTGGGGGAAATCTAAACTAACGGTTGTGTTGCATCAACCTTTACTGCATCAAACTCTGTTATAGAAGGTTTGCCAACTAATTTTGTATCCTCAAGCCTGTCAATTTTTGTTGGTTCTAGGAGTAGAGCATCTAAGGCAGCGATGTTCCCTCCATCTTTCTCCGGTGTTGTGCACGGTTGTCTTATGTAACAATGTCGAACGTCAGATAGACATTCATCCTCGAGATGTCCAATAGAATCTACGGAATCTTCTCCTTCAAAAAAGTTACCCTTAATTTACCCCGTCCATGTTGCATTGTGCGTTGCTGCCACATGGACTGTACAACTGAGCAATACAACAACTAAATTGGAGTGACTGCGCCACGTAAGACTAGAACTCTTGTCAGACCGGCGGTCGCCCAGGACGATCGCAACTGTGAGCGATCAACAGCTGCCTCTTGGCGAAGGACTGTTGCCTCTAGGCGACTTGCAATCTCGATGTGGGCAATTGACGGTCTTCCAAGACCGACGATCGCCCCGAACCGAGAGTCGCCCCGGACCGACAGTCGCCTTGAATTGACGGTGGCCTTGAATCGACGGTCCCCTGGATCGACGGTCGCCCAAGGTATATTGCCGGTCCCCCTATTTTCCACGTTGTCGCCCTAAGTAGACTGCCGGTTGCCCTATATGCATCAGTTAACTAAATATGGACTTTGGGCTTATTTCTAGACTTTAAAACATGGGGAGATCCCTCCATCCATGACCTTAAAATCTACATATTTGAAGAGTATCTTCATAGAACCTAGATTCTAGAAATCATTTTGCAACTATTGTTCTTAATTGTAGACCGTGGACTCTATATTTAGTTAAATATGTCATCTATCCTTCACTGGGATTCTAGAGGAGCTGGACAGGTGTGGGGGGACGAGGAATGAGAGGAGAAGAGAGGGGAGAGAGGAGGGAAGGGGAGGCAAGCGGAAGGGAGAGGAGCGAAGAGAGAAGGGAAGGAGAGAAGATGCCAACCACTCATGGTATTTGTGAAATAGGCAAATTCAAACATTCTTCTAGAATATCCAGAAGTTTAATATCCCGGTTTTTGTGGCGAAATGTTTGTTCTTGCCCATTCCACAAATATCCGGAGCGGTTGGAGAAGGGAAGAAGGGTGGGGGGAGAAGGGCAGAGGAGGATCCAAGGCTCTCTTCTTTCAACTTTTAATTCCTCCTCTTATTTAAATTTGAGCCACCACATTCCAATTCCCCTCCCTATTCAAAATTGAGCTACCACATACTACAATATATTCAGAATGTAGTATTGAGAAGTAAGATCAAATATTTGTATACATTTTGAGATGCAAAAATATATTCCATTACTGTGTTCGGGAGTAAGATCAAATAATTTTATTCATTTGAAGATACAACAAGTCGTGTGGGACCTCGAATGCCCCTCAATTTGGAAAAGTAGCTTTAGTTCCACACGCGCTCTAGTAAAGAGTGACTTTAAATTGCAAAGTGTTTGTAAAATACTGTGCGTAAATGGTTTGTCCATACGTTATTCATTTCTGAGAACTTTCACCACAATCAATTACCACAATCAATTGTATAAATAATTGGTAGTAATGCAACATCAATTCTTATTCTCTTAAGAGAATATAATTTCTATTTGGTGGATGTCATATAATCTCTCATTTGTGAATGTCACATGAAATATGACAAAAGCTTTCTTTTTTTATTTGTAACTAGATATCAAATTTCGTTCAAATTTACATAATTCATATTTTTGCAACCAACAAGGCTGGCACTTCCAATGTACGATCGATAAGAATATTTCTTAAGACGAGTTATTGAAGAAGTGATGTTTTGATAACTATCTATACATAAAACCAACAAAAATTGTTGAATGGAAAGGTAGGCAACATGAAACTTATAAAATCGTACCTTTCTATAATTTATGAAGTTGACCTAACACCGGTCCAATAGTTTTCCAACATTCAAATGATCAAACTGTATAGAATCAGCACAGCAAAAGTAAAAATGCAAAGAAGAAGAATTAACAAATGAAAAACTCTTGTGTTGGAAAATATTCATCGTAATAACACACAAGCATGGATCATATCCAATAAGAAATTGATAAACTGAACTCAAAAGTACATATATGTACACTCAAATCTACTTCGAGTGGCTGAATCCCAGCAACTCTCGGAAGCTACAGAAAGCTACAGCGAATCTTTCTGTACATCGATTCCCTAACTTGCGAAAATTGCTATTACCGCTCCGAGGATTCCTCCTCCTCCTGCAATAGATCTTCCGGTTGTTGCTCTAGATGTTAGCCATGAGCAAAGCTTCAATCTGTCCCTGCGATCGACCTTTCGTTTCCAACACATATCCCATGACGAACAATGCAGCTGCCATGCATATGCATGCAAACCCAGTGTAGAGGTTGCCAGTTCCCAGCTTTTTCAATAACAACAGGAACGTCAATCCAACAGTAAAATTGGCTACCTGCAGCACACAATCCCAAACGCCCATTTCTGTCAATCATTAAGGCTTTTTACTCCATGCAAGAATAGACTAAATTTGATAGTTATCACGCAGATGAGCTTTGAAAACGACTGTGATGCTTACCCAATGGACACACATTGCAACGGACAGGGCTTTAGCGCGGATCTGATCGGCGAAAAGCTCGGGTAAAATCAAGGCTGGCACTGGTCCTGCACCTAGAGCGAACATGAATACATATCTGCATCGGCAAGAAAAGACTCACGTTAGGTTTAGATCAATATTTTTACTGCAAGAATTTTGTTGAACGATAGGAATGAAAAGTACTTACACTAATGTGCCTACGGGTGCCACTGTTCCATTAGGTACACTAAGAGTCAATGTTCCAGAAGGTGTCTTCGCAAATGGTTGCCGCCTTTTCTTCGTCTTGTGTTTCTCCTTCGTCCTCTGACTCCAAGGACTCCCCAGATCTGTGAGGATTGCCTTGTGTAAGCAAATTTATTCCATTTTCTCCGTGCTGTATAGACTTTGGTCATTCAACTATATCTATCGATCATGATTATTGTCACGACTTTTGAAATTAGAGAAATGAATTGAAGGCAGTTGCTATTATCACCCAAGGAAATTGAATTATCCTCAAACGCAAAAAAATCTCGGTCGCAAAGGAAAGGCCTACAGAGTTATTTCAATATAAACAGGAGGTACATTGACCAAATGAGACAGAATGGATCCTACTGAAACACGAACCTGAGATCTTAGTTGTCTTCTACAGGACGAGAGCAGCTATTGTTGTCAGCTGAGTCCTCAATCCAACGATGACTGAGCACCTTGACCCGCTTTGACAACAACCGTCTTCTCTCCTCACCCGCGCTGCACCCATGCAAAAGCAATCATCAACTTCCAAAAGAGACACTAAAGCAGCGAGTGGTCAGCACAATCTGTAAATGAGATCAGCGATCAATGTAATCACATGAGAACAAAATGAAGTAATCAATTTAGCCAAAAATTCAGCTAATCAAATTATAGGAATCTGCAAGTGTACCTCTTTAGTATCGTCTGAAATGTCATAGGACTCGCCGACGGTGTGTAAGCCACGATGTGAGTGACTTTACGTGTCAACTTATTGGAGACGGTGTCTTCCTGCATCTCCACCTCCAGTGTTATTTTAGCAGCTTCTTCATTCCTGTAATAATCATGAAATGATTTAAGAAACTCCAAAAAACATCTAAATGCATGGTCAATATCTACTGTTGCAGATACAATGAGAAAACACATTGGTAATTTGAAATGTATTGGGTAGCGATTGGGTTTACGGAATTAGTACGTTGAATGGAAGGGACGAAGAAAGAAGACGCAGCAACCAGAAAAGTGCGAGCAGATAGGAGTGGGGCAGAATTTCTTGGCTTAATGCTTCACCATCTCCATATCATGTTCCTCCACGCTTGCTTGCATATTTCCAAACAACTGCATTGGAACATGTATGTGGATATTACCTTCACGAAACTATGAAACAATGCACATGGATATGTTCAACCATCCAAAACAGTCATGATCATTAGTAGCATCAGAAATGGGCAGGCGATGCATCCAACGTCAATCTTCACTATCCAAGAAGGCTGCAAATTCCGGCAATCAACACCACAGTTTAGGACTATCAATCTAGCCTACTTTTACACGACAGAATTATTTCAACTTCAAGAACACTGACTGGGCATGCAGAACAGTCAGTGCAAGGACAAGACGATCATCAAAATTATTCATATCTACAAACCTGTCCACACCCCCTTTGATTCAATAAAATTGCGAAATCTTTGAACCTTCCACCAACTCTAATTCCAGAAATACCGAGACAACATCCAAATACTGATCCTTCCATCCACTGCTACGACGATCTCTGCGCAAACCAGCTCTCGCGAACGCTAAAACCACCACTCCTCAGAAGAGTATACCAAGCACCACCAGTCACCTCCCGCGATGGAGTCAACTCAAAAAGCATTTACACCTTGCGATTCTTATTCTGCATCAACATCCATGCTTTTTATAAGTAGGAAGTACGTCAGCCGGATGATAAAGGCGCTCGAAGGAGACATAACACCAACACCAACACGACTTTATAGATTCTTACATATAGCTTTAAAGGAAGTGTTAGCGAGACAGTATGCTATCTAATAGGACGATGCAGTGGTGAACTGCCCACAAATTGTTATCCCCTGCAAATTCAAAAGACTGTGAGTTTGGCGATGAAAGAAAATTGTGTCTTTCATTAGTACCTTGCAGATCTAGGTTTACTTTTTAGTATTAAGTATCTTACGCTTCACTCGGTTAAAATCATCAACCCTAAGTCTTCTAGGTAGCATAAGATATTTGCTTTCTGTTACTTTTGATAACAGAACATATGTCAATCCTGGTGTGAATGCCGCGCGGATGTCAATAATTACTTTCGTAGCAATAGTGGCTCCTTGAGCTTTATGTCCAGTCATTGCATATGCCAAAGCCAATGAAAATGTAGACTTGAAATATTTTCCTGTATAGGTGTAATTAAACTTTGTCTTTCCTTTCTTCAATTTTGTTTTGTACCCGGATTCGAGCATACATATTGTAATTCCTTCAACATTCGTATTTTCCTTAAAATGAATAGCTTCCACTTTACCCATTGCACCATTGTTGATTCCCTTTTCAATGTTGATATTGTCCAAAACCATAACAAGCGCACCTACAGCAACTTTTTTCAATTGGTTGAATTTTGGATCTTCTATCCAATCACTTAGTTCTTCAATATGGAATGCATTAGAGTCAATGGGCACTAGGAACACTTCTTTAGGATCGAAGAGATTGGTTATCATGATGTCGTTATATTTGTCGACACCTATTCGATGGGTACATAGAGCTGTTGTTTGATTATCAAGGTTCGCCATAATTTTGCCTTCATCAATAACACATTCATCTAAATAGAAGTCAATTTCTTCTTGTGTGGGTTTCCTATCACGTATGATATTTAGGAACTCTAGATACAAAGGGTCTTTGCTATGTCGTACAGATGCCTTCAATTTCCAGTGAATTCCAGATAACCAGTGTGGAGAATTCTCTAAGAAACACAATTCACATATCGTGACCGAATCCTCTGCGCGGTGATGACATATCGGAGGCAATTGAGCCATATCTCCCACCAACAACAATAACTTTTTCTCAAATGGATCATTAGATCCGTTTAAACTTTGTTTAACTCTGGAATACATGGCATTTAAAAAACCACTTGTCATCATACTCATCTCGTCAATGATGTACACATCAGCTTCTTCCAACCTTTGCAAAGTAACATTCCGTTTACGGAGACCATACAAGTAGCCACGAACCGGAATTCTGTAATGCGTATGAGCTGTTGTTGCTGTACTTGACAATCATCTGGCTGCTGCAGCGGTTGTTCCAGAAAGAAGAACTTTTTTCCCAAGCCCTGCAAGTAGTTTGTAAAATACCGAATGTAGAAACTCTTTCCACTCCCTGGTGTACCTTCCAAAAAATGGATATTGTTCTGTGATGTGTTCATCCTATCAAAAACCAGTTGTTGTTCATCTGTTAATGTAGCTGACTCCATCTCTTCTCTGAAATTGTGATTGAAACAATCTTGTTCAACATGTCCAATTTCTTCGCGGTCCTTTAACTCAACAATTCCATCTACTTGTCCAATAAAATCAGGAACCAAATATGGATGTTTCTCAAGAACCTTATCCAACAAGTTTTCTTGACTAATTTCATCGTAAAGATTTCTTTGCACATAATGAAGTACATAGTCCTTCAATGAATCGATATTTGAGAGATAACCCTTGATTTTACATTCTAAAACATATGATTTTGTTCTGTTTGATGGCGAAAAAAGATTGCCTTCACCCCTAAAAGCAATTTGTTGAAGAAGAATGTTAGAAAAGAAAGCTTCCGGTTGTTTTAAGGGTGAAAACTCTGTGAAACGAATGATTCTGTTGTTGATATATAGGTAGTTTCCGAATTCGTCGTTTCCTTGGGCAACTTTACGAGCATACTTGGTTTTCACAACTTCGAAAGCCTTGTAATAATCCTTAAAAGTATAATTCTCAAAGTTGATAGGTCTCCCTATATAAATATCGATTGGATGTAGAGAGAGTGTCCTTGACCTTGGGTTGATTGACCTTGAACGCAGTTCTGGTGGCTTTGAATCCATATATACAACATGTTCACTTTTTTTAACAACTGGTATTTGAAGACAAGTGAGAGCGGCTTTACATGGCGTTACCGGCTTTCCTAATATCGTGGCTGCAATAAGCTCCATTTCAATTTCAGATACGTTCTCTAGACCCAAACGTTTTGTATTCTTTTTGTCAAACTTTACTGCACCAACAGTCTCGCTTTTCATCGTATACTTCAACAAGTAAAGTGACCAAAATGATGATGTTATGCGTTGAATATTCAAGTGCGCTCCCCATATCAAAAGTAACGGTCCATGATAAGGAACAACGTTTCGATCGCTATATCTTGGCCTATAATACTCCCAACGTCTCGTATATGCATTTACCTTGGCCTTTGTATTCAAAGTGATCTCAAAAGGGAATCCATATTTGCATTTTTTACTGTCTTTGAAGCACTTATTCACCTTACAAGTATGCAATTGCTTTCGCTTAACCAATTGAAAGAGCCTCTTCTCAGTATCATCTTCTGGCTCAATGTAGCATTTCTCTACTTCGTCATATTTTGCAGGGACGTAGGCCATAATTTCATCAGTGACAATTTGAACATTGTCTTTGTGTAACCAAAAAATGATATGAGCATGCAACGAGATTCGTTCCTGGACTTCATATCGTATCACGTAGTGTTCAACTTCTCCAAGTAATTTCTCGCCTTGAAGAATGTATGATTTTAGGAACTCTTTAACTCTTGTGTGAAATAAATGCGTACACTCCACTGGACAATCTTTCCAAGAAAAGTTCTGTCCTAGTTTATGAATAATCTTCTCTAAATCTTCAATATCGTCCCACCTAAGCTCGGACGTCTCATCACATGTCAACGTGAGAAATAAATGCGGCAAACAGTACATGTCAACCATGGCCATTAGATCACTTAATTGACTCCTGTGCCAAGTAGGTGACCCTGTAAGTGTCTCTGGTAAAGTGTATTTTACAAGTTGTTCTATGATATCTTCATGAGACTTTGTAGGATTTCTTGTTTTAATCGCTTGGTAGTCCTTTTCCAAACACATTTGCCTCGTTGCATTAATTACCATAAGGGATTGTCTTATGACGTACATCAACAACAAGTAAGGCTTGTACAACGTGAATGGAGAGAACATACAGTTCATCCGATACTTAAGGTACTCGTGCATTGAAATTGCACCATCATAGGCCCCGTTCCCATTCGGAAAAAGGAATGGAAACAATGCAAGCTCTAAAGTAATGTTACCGATTCCTCTTTGCAAACCCTTCTTGTTAACGGATAGTATCGAACTACGTCTTTCTCCTCTGTCTTTGATACTGCCAACCACATAAAAGTCTTTTGATATTGGTTTTTTATTATTGCTTCCAACATTCAGTAGTATTGACAACTTTTCAACTTGTGCACCGTCTTCTTCTTCAATACAAGATTTACTACCAGTGTCGTGCGTGTCTAATATTGTCTGTATAACTTCTTGTGACAAAACGCACACACTAGTACTTCTATTGTTCGGGCTTTCTAAATTTGTTAAATATTTTTTGAACCAAGGATTCTCGCGATTACCCTCAATAATTGGTTGCACATCTTCAAACAGTCCCTGCGAAAATTCCTCTTCATCCATACAACCATAGCTTGACACTATAGGATTATTCAACAAACTCAAGTCTTCAATTTGTCCGGATACAAAACCAAACTTATTCTCTGATAAACGCAATGATATATCCAAGAACGATAATAATTGTACTTTTAAAGGGTGCAATTTTAATATGGATGCCATATACTCCGGACTCTGCATTACTACATACGCTTTCTCTATTTCTTGACCTCTTCCATTACGGCACTTATTACAAACATTCATCCTCTCTCCAGTTGAATCTGTCGTATGTTTTGACACAAGGTAGTTGGCCACCCCATAACGTGTGCAACCTTCTTGGGGATTCTCTCCACTATATTTATTGTCTACAAACTGCATCTGGTATCGAAAAGTGTTGAGAGTAGTTACTCCACACATGCCACATGCCCTCAAAGTTGAGAATATAGATGAGAATTTCTCTCTAAATGATTTCTCAAATTTATTACAACACTCCCACCTACGACCGCAAGGTAAAAAATCCAATTTTGATTGATCCATTGCTACTAAAGCATGCCAGGGCTGTCAGTTTCTTGTTTATAACAATAATAACATTTAGTTATATTAAGTTCGTTGATTTACTTCGGATGAAAATAACTTACTTTTACGATTATATGAACGTCTTGACTATGAATAACAAACCACTGCTATAACCAATTTATTTTACTTTAATATATTTTTATGTCTTCATAATCTTCTAAGGTTCTTCTTTATACGTTTTAGAACAAGTTCAACGATCACAACATTAACATAACTTCAGTGAGTTGATTTACTTTGCATTTAAAAAACTCAACCTTGATAATGATGACTAGAACTTTCTTCTTTATAACTTTTATTTTGTCAGTAGTATTGCTTAAATATGGTTGCAGATATCTAAGTATAGTGTATTTCTTCTTTGTATATATTTTTGATGTAGCTAGACCGTTTGGCTTTATTTACTTATTTTGCAGATAAGAAACATGAAGGCACCGCGGGAAATATTTATCTACAAAATCACATGCACAAAGAATTCTCGAGTTTATGTTGGACAGTCCATACATCCAAACACACGCTACAAACAACATAAATCTAGGCCCCCTACTCGTATGAAGTCGGACGTTCAAAAGTACAAACCTTGAAGACTATTTTAAAATGGAGATCTTATACAAATCTATTAATAAGAAAGACTGTGATGCTTTTGAATTGGATACAATATCTGCTTTGCAATCATTGGGAAAGAGTGGCTACAACATAACTCTAGGCACTCCTTGTAAAGATTCAAAGTTTAGATATTTACGTTCTAAATCCATACTGTAGCAATACAGAACTTTTTCTCTTATCACTATCTCTGGTCAACAATTAATTTATGTTGTTGAATTTTATTTTATTTTCAAATTTTACTTTATTTAATACGTCTTGTTAACATCTAATTTAGTTAGTAAGAGGAACTGCATATTATAACTTTTATTTCATCTTTTAATTTTTAGGTTTTTTTTAAAGAAGTGCATGCTATAACTTTTATTTTATCTTTTAATCTTGATTTACTTTCAGTTCTCACATTATTTTTATCTCTTCCACACTTACCACAGTTATATATAAACACTACTTGTTATTTAATATTTATATATTTTCATTGCTTTGTCTTCCTAAGATTTAACTCTCCCAGTAGATTCTTCTTTCTTTTTACTCCAAATTCTCCATTTTTTTTTCTTTGTTCAATAACATGGCTTCTTCAAAACAAGATTTCTCTGGCCTATTTTCTAGATTAAAAGAAAAACATGGAGTTCCTTCTATGGAAATCAGTAGTGATGTTCGCAAGTCTTTCTACCCTTCTGAGAAGCAGAAATTTCTCTTAGATTTTGGAGGTTGCAAAGAATTTACTCAACCGCTTGGTTTTTCAAATTCTCGACTATGTCAAGAGTTTGTTTCAGAATGGGTTGACAAGTGTACGGCATTCACTTCTAAATTCGGGGTTGACCCTTGCCCTGGTCATTGCAAGATCTTACTCGACTCATATGGAATCGATTACTCTTCATTAGGAACTTCTCTAACAAAGTCGAAAGCAAGGGAGATGTTGAGGATAAACATACCTGGGGAACTCACAACTTTCCAAGCTTATCAGTTCAAGATGGTTTACAACTTAAATGATGCCGAATGGAATGGACTATCTTATGAGCATGCAAAACTTATTCTTAAAGAAATTAATGACTCCAACACTACATCATCACAGCAAGAAACTACACCAACTTCTGCTAGAGCAAGTGTACCTCAAGTTGAAGAACTTCAGAATTCTCAACCTCATGTGAAAAGACCTAGACATTAGGCTCAAATAGGTACTATCTTCTAAGTATACTAGTTCTTTTTGCTCGGACAAGTGACAAATGTTTAGGTATAAGTATACTAATTCTTTTTGCTCGGACAAGTGACAAATGGTTCAAGGATATGTTTTGATCAAACTTTATTATGCATCATTTAACTAAATATGGACTTTGGGCTTATTTATGGACTTTAAAACATGGGGAGATCCCTCCATCCATGACCTTAAAATGTACATATTTGAAGAGTATCTTCATAGAACCTAGATTCTAGAAATCATTTTGCAACTATTGTTCTTAATTGTAGACAGTGGATTGTCCATATTTAGTTAAATATGTCATTATTCATCAATTTCTCTATACAGTGATGTGTAATTTCTACCGTGTAATGTTCTACTTTTAATTCTTGAAACATAAATCTATGGACACCTTTCTTCAGCATCATGGCAATATCACAACACTCCACTCAGATCCTCCATTCGTGTGGTCCATTCACAAGTAAACTTCCCCTTCCTAAATAATGAACATCACCAGCACATGGGTCTTCATAGCTCTCCTGAATGGCTCTTAATTTTCCACAGCCCTTGATGAAAAGTGTGACCATGATAGTCACCCATTCACACACCGCTCCTTAATGTCCCAATGAAACAAAACTGAACAAGCTAGTAAACATGCTCTAATTTGCAGTCTCATGCCAACACTCCCTCTGAAATTGTGTGCGGTTATAAGCAGGATTCGACATGATTCTAATCAGCATGAGAATTACGTGATCCTACAAGAGAGGATAGTTGCCACGAATCGTCGTTGCTATAAGATTCCATACATGGAGAGAGTTAAGTTGGAGTGAACCAATGCTTGATTTAGGCATTGATGATAAACCGAATATAAAAGTGACCAGTCTATACCAACAAACAAAGAGAATTTGACAAAATGAATTACAATGAACCATAAAGGCCGGCTCAGTCAAGTATGTATAAATAAGAGACTTAGCAACTGTGGGAAATACAATGTAAAGATAGTCTCGCTTTTTTGAAGAGCTTCAAAGCTCAGTAGTACAATCAAGGCCCTCGTCAACCCAATTAACGCGGTCGCCTCTCTGTAAGTAGGGCCTCTTCCCTTCGTGACCCAATGAAAGGTCAATTTCCTCAGTCTTTGGGCCTCTACGCATGATATCTAACCCTAGCCATGGAGTAGGAGAACACAAAATTGGGGATTCTGGAATCTATACAATATGGAGGAGGGTACACGCATAGGATTGCTTCTCCTGGTTGTGTAACCCTCCATGTACTTTCCCAAATTTAGATCTATGACCGGTTCCTGCAGAGGGTCATCAATAATAGCAATATTTCAAATTTGAATTTCGGCAAGCCAAAATTTTAGAATGAATTCTGGAACGTTGCTCCTGCTTGCAGTGATGGCATCATGGAACATGACGTTACAGTCTAAGCAATTTTATACAGTATTGCCCTTCTTTTTTGATGATGGATAGTACAGTCGGGTATCAGCTGGTATTAAATTCCTCCTTATCAGAATTTTTTTTTTTAAAGTTTGAAAATTCATTGTGATCTCAAAAAGAGTCTGGTTTGAGAACTTTAAAGTGTTTTGGAATACATTGGAGTGTTCTACAATGTCATTGTACATGATCATGTATCATTTATCATGTACAATGACATTGTAATTCGTTACCAGTTGTAATGTCTACCTTAGGTCATCTCACATCTATCCATGGGTATACATTTGAGACAACGTAGGGCAAAGTTTATATAGATAAGAGGGAGTACACTAGTTGTTAGAGATCCCTCAAACCCAAATGATTTACCCAATATTGACTTATAACCGTGAAGAGCACGAGGTTTTTCATTGCACCGGATATAGTGTGGTAGACTGACCAAGTTCAATGGCCACACTAATTGCTGGACACAGCAGTTCTAGATATAAAATGAACAGATCACTTGTGGGCGTTGGTACCCGAGTGTCACATTTGTTACCCACCTCTTGCCGCATTACGCAATTCTCCAACGGGAAAGAACCAAGCCCAGAAGCACGCATTGTGTACATGGATGGAGCCTTTGATCTATTCGACGTTGGTCATGTAGAGGTATGTTCCTTATTCTTCGAAATAGAGTTGTGGTTATTTCATCAGTTTGAGTCTCTGGGCTTTGCATCTTCACGATCATCCTTCAGTACTCTTTCTTTTGCAAACATGTAACTGTATGTGCCCAAGCTAAGAACAAAAACTCTGGTTTTGAGAATTGACTGTCCATCACTTTAGCTCTGATAACATGTACTAATGGTTTTCACTCTTAAATGTTACTTTCCTGAATGATCTCCTAGAACTACTGAAAGCATCCAGTTCACATTATAAGAGCCTAAAATGCTATACCATGGCTCAATTTATGCTCTCTGGACCTGAATAGAGGTATTTACAATTGGTTTACAGTGTAATTTAGAAGGTAGTTTTCCCAATTTTAAGACATACTTGCAATTTTGAGGAAAGTTAACGTTAGGGGTTAAATTCTAGTCTTAATTCTTCATGTTTTTTAGATTTCCCAAAGCATTTCATACAGCTCTTGTTGTGCGTACAGTTGAATCTTTATTTGTAGGTCACTCCAGAAATTCGCAATTATTACATGATCTTTTAAGAACACCACAATAGTTTGCCCAATTCAGCTTTTCTATTCACAATTCACAAAATAATATTACATGACACATGTAATCATTTCAAGTATTTAACACTCACAAAATAACCCTATGTCATCATTTCAATTACAGTGAGTGCCTTAAGCGTCCAATAGTATTCAATAGTCCGTGTCCCTCCTGTATATTGACTTTAAAAGGTTACCCATCCCGAAAGGTTGCTTCACATGTAATTTTCTTCTCAAGGCAGGTTTCAAGATCTTTTGGACAATTTGCTGTCAGTAATGTCGAAGAAATCTTGAACAATTCGCTATCAATATTGTTCAAGAAATCTTGAACCCACTAATATTTTCCTACATTTGTGGTATTCTTAAGCACTTATTATAAATATTCACAAAGTTTCCTATATTGATTAACCTATAACCGGTCACCGTCGAGGGGCGCCCGCCTACAGATTCTTGCGCCATACTTCCGGTAGTAACAAGACCATAATGCAGGAGTTTCGAACACCGGATCTTTTTCAGGCACTGAATGAAACCCCTGATAATATATCATACATATCCATACTTTTAGTTCGATATATCTAAGGTAGAGTGTCCTAAAAGCACCAACTTAAGAGATCTGACCTATTTTTAGCACTAGTAAATTCAAAATAAAATTATGACCACATTCGAAATAGGTTTTTGGGAGGATTGCAAAAATTTGCAACATGTAATTTGCCTTTGTGAATTTTATACAAAATTCCAAAGTGCTAAGTAAGATTTGATCCAAATGCGTTATATACAAATGAGGTACATCTGTATTTTCACAATCTACAAATGAGGTACAGAGCGCTTTTGGGTCCCCTGGCGCTTTTAGGACTGCCTACCATAATGCTCATGACCTTACTTAGCCACGGCCTCATGCACTCGAAAATGGAGTAGCGTACTCGTGTAAAAGATGCCGACCCCACAAGTGCAACGAACTAAGACCAAAGTGATCTTATCCACATCTAATCAGCATCACCCAAGCCATCACTCCCATGTCCTCGTCTGAGCACTTGTGCATGATTTAAGCCCCCTGCCCTGCCTTGCTGCCCCCCTAGTTCTGCATTTCGTCGGAAAACAGCGCCAGGTGATGGATACGGTCGTTGTTGAAATAATGGCCCCTGGAAACAAAGAATGAAAAGCCATCAGTCAAAGGTGATGGGCCTCAAACAGACACATGCCGCAACGAAGTACTTCCCAAACCTGCTCTACGATGAACGGTAAGTAAAGGTAGAAATACGGGAGCGTCTCGAAAACATGCCAGAAGGAAAACCTGCATGAATTAACTCAGAAAATAGTGCGGATTCTCTCCTCACTGCAACTGCGAGTTATCTGAAATCAACTAACCTTTACTGGCAACAAAGCGCCAGACTACAAGATAGAAGGGACTCGAAAGAGACTTCAACTCACTGGCTTGTCGGTCGTAGCTACTAGCAAAATTCAATACTGTTAGTTCACGAGAAGGTGCTGTAAGACTAACCGTGGCGGTAGTATCAGCTGCTTTAGGTTGCTGTCCGTTCAAACCGATTCCCTTGAATCATTACAAGACCGGACATAAAAGGAATTCGTGATCAAGAAAAAGACACTGCTCGTAATAAAGAATTCCACTATAAGAGAAGACAAGAGGTACTGGAGATCAGTAGCACCATTATCAGACTTTCATATTCCCACTAGGAACTGTAAACTGATAACCATTTCCGAATCTCTAACTTATCTTACCAACTTCAACTCGTGATTCACTAGTACAAAAAAATGACAATGAAATGACCATAACAAAGTATAACATGATATAGTTTTACATGTTTATAAGAAAAGGGGACGAGGATTGGGTTCTGATGATATGGTCGCAGTTTTGAGGTTTACCAGCCACCACGAGGTGCATCGGAATAAGAGCTCGGATCCATAGGGTCAAGAGAATCAATATCCGTACGACTTCTTTTTCTTGGATCCCTTCTGTTCACCATACCAACAGGTGGCTTCGAACCCAGTCTGTGCTCAAAACAAGCATATTTAGACCCAAGAAGACTGCGAAGGCTAATACAAACATTCGTCTGAAGTGCCTACCCCTAGAAGCCAAAATGAAGCAAACATTCACTGCACAGAAATCTAAAACTGTCCAGCACAAAATAAGTCTACGTGCAATCTGTTTCAAATTCACTCACAGCAACTGGCGGAATCTTTTGCAAGAGTTATTTGTAAGTACTTTCGCTTTGGGTCCTTCGGAATATCAACTCCTACAGCTGCTGCGATATCTGCTTGCCGCTTGTGCTTGAATTCCGGATCGTGCTCTCCACCATCGTCATGTCCCTCAATCGTATAAGCAGCAGCAGCAGGTGCTGCTGGACGTGTTGCGCCAGTTGAGGCAAGTTCTGGAGGAACCCGGATATTGACAACTCTGTTCGGCAAAAGTACCAAACTTTACTCTCAATCATTTACTGCTCAGTCATACACGCATAGATTAAGAAAAGCCTCAAGTAGGTAACACCCTGTTCTGATGAACATAATCAGTCTGTGTAGGTTCAGACCAGAGCGCGTCAACCACCACTTCAGAACTTAGTCTACCGCTCAAAAGTTGCGACTGTACAAGACAAACAGAACTTAATCTCTTCAGAGCAGAAAAGGACAGTGAAATAGAAAGATCCAAACCTGGTACAATGATTACAGTAGCCCCATGCCTGTACGAGTCCTCGACCCCATCCTTGACACCCTAAGCACTTCTTAAATTTTGAGCGATTGATTGCAGGTAAGGATAGCTCGCTATTGCCAATAGAAGAATAAATTTCAGAACTACACTGCGTTGCAGCTCGAGCACCTTCCCCAGGTCTCTCCCAGTAGGTTTCATTCGATGTCGTGTTGTAATAGTACTTCTGACCTGCCATGCAGGGTAAACACTCAAATTCAAGCACACCAACAAACTCAACGGGAACAACATTTTACAGCTCAAACAGAACTGCAGCAGACGTTGTAACGGGGTTCAAGGGACCTAACTCTTGATGTCCACGAAAATTGTCTGACAATGGAAATTGGAGCTACATTTCTAAAATCTCTAGTACGCGAACCACGACACCTGAAGACCTCCATCAGTCAGGCGGCTAAGGGAGTCCACTCTATCGGGACAGCATAAACTCAACTGCAATGATCCAAATTGACAGAGGGCTTCACAAACAAGAACGTACTACGACTTTAAAATCCAGGAAGCCGTCCATCAGAACAAGGCCTAAAAGAGAGCCTTTGAAATTCCGGCTTATAAAGATTAGGGTCGACAGCTACCATTAACATTGAGGGACGCAAACCGTTGCAACAAGCGACTGCCAAATCCTCCATCAAGACCGCGTCAGCAGCAACATCCCGCACCATGCCCACATTGGCACCGCCCTCATTGCTGATTTCGATGGTGGCCCACCACCGTGTCGCCTGGTCTGTGAACCTTCTTCTCCGACGCCACCTTCACAGACGGCGGCGTAGTTTAGCGAATTCTGGAGCCTTTGCCGTAGAAAAGATGCCGACGGTAAAACTCCAGACTCTAATTCCGAACAACTATTTGTCACTTACGCAGCGATTAGTTCACCGACGTGAAACCCTAAATCACCGACGGGAACTTCGAACTACTACGTTCCCGATATTGGGAGCGTAGTAGTTTTCTAGAGTTCCCATAAAATTATATTTTAATATAGTATTGGGGAGTAAGATCAAATATTCGTATACATTTTAAGATGCAAAAATATAATTTTATTAAGAATTGGGATGTAAGATCATATATTCGTATACATTTTAAGATTCAAAATTGGATTCTAATATAGTATTGGAGAGTAAGATCAAATAGTTGTATACATTCTAGGATGCAAAAATATATTCTAACGTAGTATCAATTGGGAAGTAAGATCAAATATTTGTATATATTTTAAGATGGAAAAATATATTCTAACTTAGTATTGGGAATTAAGATAGAAAATTGGTATACATCTTAACATGCAAAATATATTCCAATTTGGTATTGGGAAGTAAGATCATATTAAGATGCTTCATTTCAAATGAGATGGAGAATTCGAATGTGGTGACTCAAATTTGAATAAGAGGGGGAATTGAAAGTAACTTGGTGAGAGTAAGAAGGTTAACTTGTTTCTTCCCCCCCCCCCCGCCCTCTCCCCTTCTCCAACCACTCCAGATATTTGTGGAATGGGCAAGAACAAACATTCCGCCACAAAAACCGGGATTTTAAACTTCTAGATATTGCGGGAGAATGTTTGGATTTGCCTATTCCACAAATGGTTGGCATCTACACCCCGAGTGGTTGGCATCTACACCCTGAGTGGTTGGCATCTTCTCTTCTTCCTTTCCCTCTTTGCTCCTGTCCCTTCCACTTCCCTCCCCTCTCCTCCTCTCTCCCATCTCTTCCCCCCACACCCGCTTTGCTCACCTTGGAACCCAAGTGAGGGATAGGACAAACGACGGTCTACCTAGGGCAAACGGCGGTCCTCCTAGGGCGACCAGCGGTCCACCTAGGACAAGAGCGTGAGGGATAGGGCAACCGGCGATCTACTTAGGGCGACCATCGGTCAACCTAGGACGAGAGCGTGGAGGATAGGGCGACCGACAGTATACCTCGAGCAACCGTTGATTGCCTAGGGCAACCATCAATCGCCTGAAGCAACTGTCAGTCAACTCGGCGCGGTCGCCTATCCATGCTCGCCCAACCGCGATTGCCTAGTGTGACCAATATTTTTTTTTCCAAGTCATTTTCGACCCTTTGCCACGTATAAAAAGAGCTTTTACGTCAATGTCAAAATGTATAACTCTCTATGTATTTTTACTATGCAATTTCTAGTAAGTTTGACAGTCTTGTCAAATTGGACGTCAGGTAGACATGTCGAATACAGACAATTCAGACAAACATTCCAAAAAGTGTGACACATATAAAAACAACTTGCAAACATGCAAGAATGATCACTTCTTCAGCAATGTGGTACATCTTTACATATCTCTTGCAGGTCGCCAATCTCTAATCTTAGTCCTTTTCAAGCTCTCAATCGCTTCAAGCTTTAATGGCCACATTATCCAAGACCTTGTAATGCAACTTATGTCTTGCTCCTTTTAGTTTAACTCTCTTTGTCACTGTCTCATGTAAAACCAACTCCGTCTCCACCATTTCCGACTGTGTGTTCTCTTGTGCTGGTGACATCAAGGTCTCCTAAGAAACAACCTCCATTCTCGTGTTATCGGTCATTGTCGACATGAAGAACGGGGATTATTTAAAATACCTCAAAGATCTCGCAAATATGCAAAAAGTTGATGAAATAGCCGCAAGGTACGTGTAGAAGGACCACTTCTCCTCCCTAACTAAAATGCAGTAAGTGTGTAGCTAGAATTAACAATTGCAGCTCATTTGAGGTAGGTTATCTCGACGAGAACTGATGCAAAATGAAGGCGAACGGCCCTTTATGCACCACGAATTCCAACCCTAACCGACCGGCCGCCCAAACCGGTCGGTCGGCCAATCACGACTGCAACCGATTCTGGCTGTTCGGTCTCGCCTCTGGACCGGTCTTGCTTCGACGAGTTCCGCGCCCCGACTGGTCCTTCGCTGAACAGTCCCGTGTCCGGACGGCCATCCCAAAGTTGGTGGGAGCCTCCAACAGAGGATCAACGCATCTGGGCCGGAGGCAAGGCCTCGAACTGTTCTTTATTTTCTTTCTGATCTTTTAATGAAATCTGACAAGTTTTAGTTGGAAGCTTTTTGATTCAAATATTTGTGTTATTAGATTTCTAATGATTATTCCATAATGAAAACAGAAATAAACGAACGATTTTTAAAAAGCAATATCTTCTTCATTCACGGGTAGATCTTAAAGTTAATTTTTGAGATGGAAACCATTTAGAGTCTAGTCTATATAGTATAAATCTTCACAAATTCAAAGATGTTTCGTACATAAAGCATACATTTGAGTCCAAACGGTTTACTTCTTCTCTATTTTTCCTTTGTAAATCATTTAAATACATTGTGATCTCGTAATCTCTGAGGCTTCATGGCTCAAATCTTGGGCCACATGACCTACAACAAGTCTATTACAAGATTCTACGATTGAGATCAAAATTGCTTATTCTCATTTTCGTATATGACCCTTCTTTTGAAAGTGTGTCATTTGGCTAAAAATAGGTTGTGACGTTTAGGATTTTGGAATTCTAGAACCTGTGTTGAATGTTGAAAAAAATACCAATATGATTCTCGCAATAAAAATCTGTTCTAATCCATGTCAATAACATCTTAAAACAAAGATAATAAATGCAAAATAGTTTTTTTGCAAGTAATAACAATGCAATGGAGAAAATTGCCATTATTATGCATTAAAAGTATAATTAAAAACTACACATTTTGCACTAGAATCCATTATTTTTCTTCCACGCATAATCGAGTTTGCAAAGGTTTCCAACACCAAAACTAAAGTTCAAATGGAATCTATTCCAAATTCCCAAGACCCTTTACCCTTAACACTAAACCCTATATCGTTAACCCTAAACCCTAAACTCTAAACCCTAAACCCTTAGATTCTAAATTCTAAACCATAAACCCTAAATCCTATCTGCAAGTGATTTTATCCAAGACATCTTCCAAATGTAGCAGTGATGGCTCTTCAAAAGATTATATCCCCTCATCAATCAATTGAAGTTTCTATTATGACAATAAATAATTTAATTTAACATAATATCTCACTACTATACGTGTACAAGATCAAATATCTTTAAAAGCCGATGCGATATGTTTAAAAACTTATAGAGTGAGGTATTTTTCTAAATTATTTGTCTCGCTTTGGGCAAAATCATTATATGAGTACGCGTACCACCCGTCTCGTCATGTGTGACCTATGTGTAATACATTATATATGTGCCAAAAATTCTTTTCTTAACTACATGCATACAACTATAACCATGTCACCTATAATACCATCTGGTTATATAATTTATCAATATTTTTTGTTTATCAAAAAATTAGTTCAAAAAAATCACACTAATTTGGAGGGGGTACCCATATCAGATCTATACCCCCTTTCTAATTCTCGCTATTTATGATTATGAAATAGAAACCAATAGACACGTATTTCTATTTGCTTTGAGAGGTAAATAAATAATGATTCAAATCGATACAATAAAAAAAATGCTACAAATAATTATGAAAAAATGATATATATAAAATAAGTACAATTACTTATACTACGATATAAATATACTTTAATCCTATTTCAAGGGTGTCAAATAGTAATAGTCAATAATAAAATGAGTTGTTTGAACAAAGTGTCTTTTAAAAACAAGTAATACTAAAATAGATACACAACAATTGAGTAATTTTTAAAAGCACGACAAATAATATAGACCATAAAATGTGGACAAGATAAGGTCTAAATAGAAAGCTTAAACATTGACTAATACCAAAATTATGATTAATGAATGCTCACACATAGCCACCACTAAACTTGTTATACGAAGAAACTATTTGTGATTTTACTTCAATTATTACATATTTTTTAGTGAAACATAATATAAGATAAATAAGATATAGATTTGATATATACTTAGATCTTTCTAGTGTTAGCAATAACTACACTCTCAGAAAAGAATAGCCAAAATTCCGTGAACATTCTATAAGAACATTTAAGGGCGGCTTTACATTAGGGGCCAAGCCATTGATGGAGCCAATTCATAGCAAAATCCCCTTTTGGGATTGGTCAAATTCTTGAAATTGGTTCGAAAGGCTTTACATGGGGCGTCAAGGCCTATTATATGAAATTTTATTATAATGGGTGGAAGACAAGTTATGAGACGGCTCGCTCTCCAAAAGTTGGAAGATACAAGAATGGAAAGCCAATTCATGGCCTGGTAGCATTTTCTTGATTTCAATTAAAAAAGATTATTTCATTGAAATACTTTAATGTGAACAAATTAAAAGCATGGAATGTACCTATAATAGGAATTGGCCCCATGACCTTGTTATGCTTTCTAGAAATTGGCCCCAAGGGCTTTACACCTGGGAGAATTGGCCTTGCTTTATTGATTGTCAAACGCGTTCTCCAAGTGGCCCATGTGCCAATTGGGCTCAAAAAATCAAAATGTGACTGAATTGGCTTGGAGTTTTGTTGGCCTTGAGTCCCCGTGTAAAGCGTCCCTTATTATAGAATTGCTCCAAGCCCAAAATATCTTTGTCTTAAAATATTCTCCTTTCCTACAAGAAGATCTTCCAGACATTCTCATGTCCAAATTCCATCGTGGGTCCGTGCCTTGATTTACGCGCCATGTACAGCACAGATGCCTAAAAATAGAATCTGTCAAATGCACTGAAGAGAAGTGAGAGGAGTGATGAGAAGAGGGAATTAAGCCTATCTTTTTTAACAACTTGCCTCTCCTTTTTAGTAACTCGGACTTTGGCTCCTCCGGACAAAGCTTGTTTAACACGTAATCGTGGTTTCTTCTGACCAACATTGTCATGGTGGGGAGCACGTAGTCCAGTTGCACCTTCAACCTTCCTCTTGTAGAACGTTGAAATCGAAACTCCACTAATATGTTGCCATGCACACGCGCAAACATCGATGCTTTCAGTGGTTACCATCATACTCTCGTCTAGTGCCTGATGAAAACGATTATGGACATCTATCTCAATATGTGACTTGAATTTAAAATCCGACGCCTCGTACATCTGCCTTCGGAGAGCCATAATTTTATCTTGAGAGAGAGGTTGGCAACAGTTCTTGCTGCAGCATATCTTGCTTGCAACCAAGTTGACTGAATCTAACGTCGGGAGCTCCTCTTCTCTCTTGGTCCTCAAGAATCGAGAGTTCCGTTGTCCCAACTCATACGGTCGCACCCCCTTTCTCTTTGGATGATCGCAGACATAAACAGAGTCGTTGAATTGATCAACTCGTAAATGATCAAGTAGTGACCAACCCTCATGGATAGCATGGCTAAGCTTCCAACTCTTAGTTGCAAATATGGTATCAGCAGGTACGAAGTCGAAATTCAAGCACTTCACGATCCGCACAACTACTTGGTCTTCACATACGGGCTCGACATTACTCTGTAAAATTCTTTCAGCGTCCAGGGTCTGACAAATGCCTTCACCTACAACGTCCCCTCTATCATTGAGAAGTGTCACAAATTTCGTTGCTCATTTGTTTCTTGATAGTCCGGGCAATCTTTTAAATCATCCGGAAGATCAAGCTCGGACGGGACTTCCAAGTCTTGAGAGACCACAAACAAAGATTATTAGTGTCTAAGATAATTACCAATGGATAAACTCAAGACAACAATATATTAAGCGAAATTAGTATATCTACTACCTCGGAAAAAAGACGATGAAAATCTCCGTCGCCATCAGAATCACTCAACTCCATGACGACCAGTAACACCAAGAGGAGATACAAGGGAGATTCTTTAAACGATTGCCCGAATACTAACGATAAACAAACAATCATGAGTAATCACTGGTAAATTATTATACCTACAAACCGAGAGCTAAATACAGTGATCACAAACAATAATAAGTATTAGCTCGAATTGAGCTAAAAGTTCCGGTACAAGAAAGGAAACCCAAAGACTAGACACAGTGAAAAGAGTCAAGATTTTAGCTTTATTTTAAGGTAGGCAAACGAACACATTGTAGTTAATAAGGAAATGTGTATGAGCATTTAGCTCAACTCGAGCTAAATGATCTTCCAGAAAATAGTTTATCAAGGTGAACTCAAAGCATTTGTATGTGTATGACCATTTAGCTCGACTCAAGCTAAATGATCTATTTACAATCAGCTCATGAAGACGAACTCAAATCAATTATTCGTAGATGACCATTTAGCTCGAGTCGCGCTAAATGGTCTTCCTACAATTAGCTCAACGAGGCAAATTCGATGAATTTGCATGTGGATGACCATTTAGCTTAAGTCGAGCTAAATGAATATCCTTAATATGCCCATCAAGACAAACTCAAATCTTTTGAACGTGGATGACCATTTAGCTCGACTCGAGCTAAACAAACTTAGTGCAAAAAACTCATCAAGAACTCAATACATTTGTATGTGATTGACCATTTAGCTCGACTTGAGCTAAATGAGCTTGTCCATATCAGCGATGATCAGCGAATGATGTAATCTGAGGGTTTACCTCTAGTCGAGCTAAAATGACATGCGTCCGAGATCAGAAATTGCCTCGAAATTCGTGGACAATGATGTGTGAGAATGATTCTTGGGAACCGTGCACATGTAAAACAATTTATTTGCCTCAATTTCTCTGCACACAAACTCCGACGAAATCCACTTTGCCATCAAGAATGCACCACGATGAAGGCAACATAGGACCAATGAACAACAAATTCTTGTTACACATTGAAATTGAGGTTATTGATCGAACTCATCCTCACGCCGAGGCCGACAGCTGCAATAATTTAACGAACGCCGAGAGCATCCTCAAAAGCAGCATGCGCAACAACTCGAGAGCTACCAAGAGTCCTAAACACTATTCAAAATCTACTAAACTGGAAGCATGAATGAGTAAACTTTTTACCGTGTGCTGCATCAAAGCCGAAACGGAGTACAGTGAAGGCCAAAGACAAAGGTGCGGAAATGAGGCCAAGGGCAAAGGTGCGGAGGAGCGGAGGAGCAGCACAGTCTGTAGAGAGAAAGAAGAGCAAGCAACACCAAACGGAGGAGAAAAATAGCGCCAAGAAAGGGCACCAAATCGGCATACAAAGGGCGCCAAAAAAGGCCACCAACGGTCAGAAAAATTTGAGCAAAAGCGATGTGGTTGGTCTTGGCCGTCGGATGCACTGGTCAAAAAGGAGGGAGCTTTGAGGGGAACGGGGACATCATGGGAGAGTAAAAATCATTTGAAGTTAAGTTTCCGAGAAATGCGGAATGTTTCTAAAAATAGAAATTACACATTTGTACTCAAAAAAACCGGAATCGCGAGGAAAAAGGATTATCCAAACTCAAATTAACAAAATAATCACATATAGAGCACTAGAATGCTAAAATAGCCATGCGGATATGGCGAGTTAATGTATGATTAATGTAGGAATTAGTCAAACCTCAAACCCTGAACCTGTAATAGTAAACACTAAACCCTAGCCCATAACTATTTTAACATACTTTAAGTTTTATTGATTATGGGGCGTGTAAAGCATATCGATAGTTGTTGTTTTAATCTTGGATCAAACAAATCATTTCAAAAATCGATAATTTTATTCATAAAACATTTACAATAGTTTTTCCAAATCTTAACCGCGCATATCTCCTAATCAATGATGAATTAGAAGCATAGATGTCTTTCTTGGATTTGGTAGTCGATTCTTAGGCTCCCTCTTTAGCATCAAATCCTAATGTAGCATCAACCGTGAGTTATCGTCAGATTGTATGAAAATGTAGTAGTCAGCCATTAGTTGCTTAAGCATAAATTACTGATAATAATAATTTAAATACTAGTAATTTAGGAAATTCAGCCGGATTTATCCAATTTAGGATTCAAGAGTTTATCTTCTAAAAACAACGTCATTAAAATTGTAGAATCCATGTTATGAAACTGGATTCTGAACATGTCGGTTAACCTTAAAACATCAAAGAAGACCGAAAGAGTCACATGAAGGAATTTGTTACAATGAACGACACAAGCAGTTTTGATTTGAATCACTCCCTAATACAGTAGTTTTCTAATGATTGGAATAAATATCAGAGATTGATTTCCATACTATCTACAGATCTGAAGCCGGGTTACGGCTTTCGAGTGTGCAAGAGTCTAATCTTTCAAATTGCAAGTCATCAATCGCTATGCATACTCTTATAGTTACTGAACATATTCCAGATACATCAACATCTATTCACCAATTTCTTCATGTACAAGTTGAATTGCCTCATTAGAGTCGATCATAATTCTAGAAAAGATTTGTTTTGGTAGTTGAAATGAGAAGACTTCTGCGAAGATTTCTCTCTCTATTATTGAGCACTGGCTCATGCTAACCCTTAATGCGTTCAATATTTATTTGCATCGTAAACCACAGTAATGACAGTTGCAGCAAGATGGCTAGAAACAAGGTAAAGTTCGTGCTATTCTGAACTGATGACAAGGCCTAAGTACTGCGCAAATTGTACAAGGGACCTTATTCTGAAAAGATCCTGACAAGGTCGTCAAGTCCACTACCCTTCCATTCATTGCTCTCCCACGAGAACCATCCATAGATTGGTATGCTCAAAATGTTATCATTCCTCCTCAATTGCAGTGAGATCAAAGTCCGTGCTCAGAACCCTTGACTAATTTGCTTCACTGTTGTATCTAAGTGTTCACGTCCATGTAAAAGTTTACTGATCATGAACAAAATTTACTAACTCAAAACCATGTTGAGATTCTATAGAGTTAAGGGCAATCACTCGTGCAATCCTAGACTTTTTTGCCTCAGGTACTACAAGCTCACCCATCTCGTATTCAATGTTTCTAAAAATAGAAAATGTAAAAGTCTATAATAAATTTAAAAAATCTAAAAGTATAAATTAAAACTATACATGGGGCTTCAACTACTACAGCTGGCGGCCCCAACTACTAGGGCAGCTAGAGACCCCTACTAGTGCAGTTGGTGATCCCAACTAGTGCAGCCACGGGCCCCAACTAGTGCAGCTGGGGACCCCAACTACTACAGCTGGGGCCCCAACTAGTGCAATTGGGGACTCCAACTACTACAGCTGGGGCCCCACCCGTATAAACTAGACTCTATTCAGATGAATTTATTGTTTTAATGTGCTGTTTTTCTCGTATTTCAAAATTTATGCCTCCCTACCGCTCCATTTTAGCTCTACATGATTTACTTTTGTTCTTGTTTAGATTGGTCATAGTGCAATTATTCTTACTATAATGAAATAATTTTTTTGGTGATAACTGAAATATTCCCATTATAACAAATTATGTGTAACTACCGTATACACCGAGCTCTCCCTTGAATTTTTACAAATTTCTACAACTTGGAGAATAATGAGATTTAAAAAGTCAGTCCAACATCAACCTACTTCGCTTCAAAGTAAAGAAAGCGGCCGGAGAAGGAGAAACTAATGAGATGGGTGTAAAAACAGATAAAAGCTTATATTTGTAAATCTTACATTAAAAGTTATGAGCAGTTCTTACAATTAATTCTATTAACCCTTAAACGCCCAAGCAAGCCCCTCGGGCTTGATTCCAACAGAATCTCCTCCGTAGCTCTCACTGTACTCAACTTTTCACTTATATATTGATGTCAAACTGGTCACCTTCTTTTGATGCATTCAAAACATGAAATTTTACAATTCAAATGACAATTTGTATGAGTGATTTTGTGCTTTGAAAGGATTGTGGTAGGTAGGTTGGGGTTGTACATAACCTTGTAGGAGGTTGCAAGCTCATCATCGATTGGTCTATTCATGATGCCCAAGTTCAAAAAGTGCACTTTTCATGATGCCCAAGTCCAAAAGATGCAATGATCCAATTTTGGGCTGCCTATTTGAGACCCCATGGGCGTTTAACGGTTAAGTAAGATGAAAGGTCTTGTTCTATTTCTGTTAATGGTCCTCTGCTATTTCTATTATTTTTAAGGAACTTGTTTGTAATTAAATTTTTTGAGTATTTTATTATTTATATGAAAATAATAATTTATCACTTTAGGATTTAAACTACACCGTTGTTTATTTAAATGTTATTTCATTCAACTTTATTACATAAATGACTTTTATTGAGACTTATTTTTATAGGATCATACTACTATTATAATTTTTATGGTACTTTTTATAAAATTAAAATACATTATTGATAGTCGCACGTAATAACAGATTACAACCATAATATTCTTCAAATTGTCATTCGTTACGCATTTATATATTGAAACCTCATTTCAGAACCGTACATGAATTTTTATTTTCATATGGCTTCTCTTGTGGCTCAAAAAAACGGATCAATCTTTAAATTTTTAAAAATTCACACGATCCAATAAAATACCAAGAACCAGTTTTCTTGAAAAAATAGCTAGCCCATTCCTATAAGCTCATTCCTACAAATCCATTCCTAAAGTCCATTCCTACAAGCTTCTATTTTAAGAGGGGGTCACCATTTCAAAATGCATCATGATACCGAGAAAGAGCCTAGTATGTTCGCAACCCTTCTAGCCCAATTGCCTACTGTAGGAGGTGACAGAGGTGGTGTAGTTAACATTCACGAGTAAACTTTGACGCCTAGTGTGACGGACGAGATTGTAAGATTTGAATCAGGCAAGGGGAACCCCTTGGGCTTCCACTACATTGCCTTCTACTCCGATTGCTTACATTTTTTGGAGGAAGTAAGGGACGACATTCGACTTGTCTTGAGTTTCAATTTGGTGCGAAAAAATTGCAGTAAAGTCCCGAACATTTTGCATTCTTAAATGTTCAAGAATGTTGAAACGCTGCCTCAGCTTTGGTTAGTGGCTGTGGAATCGATGAATACAACGTTTTTTCCTACCAAGTTTGCGATTCCGCTCCTGCCACAACAAATACACATAGGCAAACCTAAGTTTCTCAAGATTGAAAGATACAAAATCACAAAAAATATTTTTGATTCCACATACTTGGCTCTCATTGGTAAAACATGCTGCATGTTTTATATACATCGTTGCTTATTTAATTGTTATTTAATTCAACTTTATTACATAAGTGACTTTTATTAAAACAAACTTTTATAAGATCATAATACTATTGCAAATGTTACGATCCTCACAAGGTTGTCAAGTTCACTGCCCTCTCACAAGAACCATGCGTAGATTGGTATGCTCATAACGTTATCAGTCCCCCTCGATTTGAGTCTTCAAATCTGGCATATTGCAGTGAGATTAAAGTTCGTGCTCAAAGTTCTTTACTGATTTGCTTCACTCTTGTATCTTGATGTTCACGTCCATGTAGGAATTATGTGATGATGGACAAAGTATCATGTTGAATTAGATTATATTCAAAGTTATGAACAGTTCTTAAAATTAATCCTATTAAGAAAGATGAAGGTCCTGTTCTATTTCTATGGGTTGTGTCGCTTCTAAAGAGCTACAACTCTTACTCTAGTCTAGACAATAAGCTGACTAGACATATCATATCTATCTAACTACACTCCTCCTTCAGCTGTATGGTCTCAATGGACTTCAGTATTTATCAATTCTTTGTTGATATATGTTTTAGTGTTAGAAATTCTTTTCGTAAACAAGGCTTGGATAGGTCATGTCAAAAAACTACTTGGTCCCATAATTGATATACATATATTGTGCTTTGTTTTGGTTAATGCTTTTCTTAAAACATCAACCTAATTTGTTTTTTTGTGGAAGTGTATATTAAGTTAACTTCATTTTGACTTACTTCCTCACGTAGAAAGTGATACCATAGCTCTATGTGTTTAGATCTGTCATGGAACCTCAAATTTTGAATTAGAGCGAACATCCGGAACCATCTACAAGCTCTTTCTTAGATAGCTCCACTCTCAACAATATGAAACATGTGAAGTGTGTATAGAATGTGAAGAACATGAAAAATGGGTGGGAAAAATGTGAAAGATGTGAAGAATGTAAGTGTAGAATGTTGAGGATGTGAAGAATGTGCAGCATCGAGAGAATGAGGTGTTTGACGTTACTCGTACACCACTGAAGCTCAAATTAAAGATAAATGCTGTGGTGGAGAAATTTCACTGCACCCATTTTGTCATGGTTATGAAGGAATATAACTTTTGCAACAGTACAATCGCATTTATTTTTCTAGTAAACTCTGTTTTTTCCAAGATTAGGTGCATGGCAAGCTCAAGTTTCTACTATTAGTTTTAAATACAAGAAAAAAACTATAGTTTTTTTTCTTTTATATTTATCTTTTCTCCTTTAAGTTTTTTTTAAGGAACTATCTTAATTGTATTTAAATTTTTTGAGTATTTTATTATTTATTTTTAAAAAATACTTGACTTATTTAGAATCTTAGACTACACTGCTGTTTATTTAATTTTTATTTAATTCAACTTTATTACATAAGTGACTTTTATAAAAAAAAACTTTTATAAAATCATAATACTATTATAAATGTTATGGTACTTTTTTATTAAACTAAAGTACATTATCCATAGAGGTTTTAGACTTCTATTTATTTAAATGTTTTTTTTTTAAAGATTTATAGTGCTACTTTATTTGTTAGAGCTAATAAAAATCTTGTTTAGTGATTTTTATGTTATAAGTCTGCACTTTTTATTTAGAATTATGGTAGTTTTTATTTAAAAAAGTATATTCTATCAATAGTCCCACGTAATAACTAATTACAGCCATATTATTAAAAGCTTGTAGTAAAGTTAGATTCCGTTCTAAAGTTTGAAATTAAAATTCTAAAGCTTGTGCATGTTTTCCATTACTTGTATGAATAAGAGCTATGTTAATATATTGTATTAATATAACTTCAATGATAAGGATCAATTTCTAAACGCATAGCTTCATAATAATTTTGTAAAGCTTCCACATATTCTCCTTTACGTTGTCTTTCGTTACGATCTTTTATATATTAAAACCTTGTTTCAAAACCGAACATGAATTCTTTTTTCATACAGCTTTTCTTGTTTATTCTATAAAATGGATTAATCTTTAAATTTATAAAAAAATTTCGCAATTTAGTAAAATAGCAAGCACTAGTTTTCCTAAAAAAATAGCTAGCCATCGACGTCAAAGTCTATTCCTACAAGCTCCTGTTCTACGAGAATATGGAGCATTTCTCAACGCTTATAATCCAGCTACATATCGTAAGAAGTCAAAGGAATGGTGCAGTGGCTAGCCATTTTTAAAAAGGATTTTTAATTTAATTTCAAATTGAATTTAGGTTTTTCTTTGTTCTTAATACTGTATTTCTTACAAGATTAGCTTTATTCAACAATCTCCGATAGCTGTATGAGTATCAAATTTACAGACAAGATGGATACTAGTTATTCTATCCATTAAATTAGAACTAATTAATATTTATTATTGAATATAAATTTTTTCATTTTATGAAGTGTTTGTGTTGTCGTTTCCTACACGTAAGGCTCTTCTAATTACGTAAGCTTGTAGAATAAAATGAAAACTATAGATTTAAAATTTTGCTTACTACTTTTGTTTCTATTGAATTAAAGCATTCAAGACTACATCAATCCAAGGTACACGACAGAAAGAATATTTATTCCAAATTAACATTTATTAAGTATATGTTACATGTAATTAAAAAATTACATGTTTTTTTTCCTATTCCATATTTAAGAGAGTCCTGTAAAGGTTCAACAATCAAACCACACCATCTCTATAATAACTAAAAGCTTCTTTTTCTCTTTGTTTACTCGGATTAATTGTAATAAAATGTTTGCAACAATTGTAAAAGTTTTAAGAATAAAATTACCATTTTTTAACCCCTAACTTTCCTTAAAACTTGAAACGGGTTTCAAAGGTACCCGCAGAAGATAAACTCAGCCAACTTTGACCATTATAATCTCAGAAATGAGGAAGAATGAACAGTTCAAATTTGATACGTAAATAGAATGTCAAGTGAACTTTGAGATCTTACGGTTGACTCTTTTAAATAATGCTAACCTTGTTTATCAGTTGCTTAGATGGAGACATATTGTGGAACGATTGGTGATTCCCTCCTCGACATACGTGATTATATGCGTTGTTATATTGTGTACCTTTTCCAATGCATTTACTGTCATGGGCTCACTTTCTGGATTGGGTGTGTTTATAAACCAGGTTGCTACC
The DNA here is from genome assembly GCA_037043015.1 of Bryum argenteum. NCBI lineage: Eukaryota > Viridiplantae > Streptophyta > Bryopsida > Bryales > Bryaceae > Bryum > Bryum argenteum. Next base: position 30,530,242 of record CM073321.1, on the reverse strand, counting down.
GTTTGACATCACCCCTCTCTACTTCGATCATGTGCTTTGCAAGCAAATCTTGTAATTGGTCCTTCAACGATGTCAGATCCTTCCATTACAAGTGAGGACTCGAGAACTTTTTTGAAACGAAGGCAAGGTCAGTTGATCTACTGTGCTCCGCACGATGCGTCGGCTGTAGATTACATGAAGGAGGACTTGGATAATGACGAGGACGGTGTAGAAGACAGTCCCCCTATTCAGACTCAACCAATTATTGCGAACAGCCATGATCAAATCGCTATGATGACAATGGTTGCAGAGGCACCGCAAGGTAAAGCTGTGTTTCGCAACTCCGTGGTAGATAGCCGCGCCTATTTAGCTCGATAGGACCTAAATAGTTCGTTGCCGAATATTGCGGCTCGTTGTACCTTGTCTCTTGGGGCAAAGACTCGCCTTCATCATGCACGACTATCGTCTAAGACTCATCGACTGTTACGAAGGCGTGCTCTGAAGCGTCGTAGAAGTGGCGCGTTTATGGAGATGGACGAGGCTGCATTCTCTAAATATACATAGTGAGGAACCTGAATTCACCAAGAAGGATTCTAGTGGTGATACCTCCTTTCAACCACGTTGTGATGTGTAGATAGTATAATGCCTACCTCTTGGAGGTCTACAATTACATCAATAAATTGGTTTTGTGCATTCTCATCAATAAAAAAATCTCTTTGAGGAACACATTTCTTACATTGCTTGACGATTTTCTTTCTCTTATTGTTTTTTATATTGAGAATATTCATCCATATCAGTATTAGTCTGATGATTTGGTAAATAATCTGGGAAAAAACAATCTAAATGGAAGTCTTCCAAATTACCAAAATCAGTATATATTCCCATTATAACGGTGATGAAATCTAAGTTTTAGACTTTTATGGCTTGAACACTAGTAAGAAATTAACAAAATACTTCTGAGAGTTGTTAAAAATGATTTTGTGCAATACATAAGAAATCCATGCATGTGTTTTGATATTGAACTACAGAAACTATGGAAGCAAAGTTATTGATGACGGAAGAACTAAATCCTTCTAACTAATCAAACCATAGGTTACTTTATATACCAAAATATCATACAATGGAAAAGAAGTCATTCATTGCAAGGTAGTATCAAAACAATAACGTACTTAAAGTGCCTACATGTAAAAGGCATGTAATAAATATGATTCCAAAAATTTGGCTACATTTATATGAGGACTTCAATCAACAATCTAAAAAGCTAATAAAACACAAGAAGTACAACACAACATGTGCATTACTATTCATACTTGGTGCAAAAATGCTCATTGGGCACCGGCCAATGGTGTGATTCTATGAAGCGGTTGACAACGTGAGTCAACATAAACCCTTTTTCACCCACCATCTCCAAGTATTGGTCAAAAGTGTTTACAAAGTCTTGATTTGATCACCGATCAGGCTCTGTTGTATGTTGCAAATTCTTATAGGCCGTGGACATGGTCTTCTTGAGGATTTGTTGTGCTATACGTGCCGTAGCAAACTCCTCCGAAACTCTATCATAGAAGGGAATAATGTCAATGTTATTACTCTCTTTGTACAAGTACGCCACCCGAGGATCCACCCAATATCGTGCTCGTAGAGTATCGATTCTATCTTCGGGTTTCGTGAACGTGTACAAGGACCTCATTTTATCATCTATGCTCGTGGTTAACCTCCAATCGCATACACCAATATACACTTGTGATTCATCTTTAAGGGAAGTGAAGAAGTATGTTGTCTGGTGACACGTTGTTGTAGAGGTAGTTCCTCTTGTGGACCTCACTCATGATATGCACTAGAGTCCAAGCAAGCTCAATTCGTTTCTTACGAACCCGAACCAACTGCCAAACTTGAGTAAGCTCATCATTGGAGTAATTTCTGAGTGCGAAATGTTCATAGACATCATCTCCATACTGTGCATCAAGGGCCAACATCTCTTGAATCATCTCGCCATTCCACCAATACGTATAGCCTTCGTACTTATTTGAATGAATGGCGATAAAACGAATAGCACCCGGATGCACAATCCTCACGGCAAGCGACTCATTCCGATTCTCCACTTTGGCCAAGTCTGGTCGTATCATTGCATAGTTGGATGTCTTTGCTGCAAATTCTCAATACTCTTCAGTTCATTGAACCCCTCTTATGTAAATTTTGGAAATTGTGTTGTACCCACTCTCAATCTCTTCTTCTCAATTTCGATAATACGGGTCGTGTCAGGAATTACTATCAAATTATTCAAGCGCGTGTTCTCCAGTAGTATTCCTTCTTTGGAGTTTCACCATCCTATGGATCCACCGCAGTTTTGAGTATTGGCAAACACCCTCGTCGACTGTTGAAAACACTTCGCCCTCGATACAACAATCATAAAATCCGCATCATCCACTCGCTGCTCTTTCTGATACTTCTTCAATATGGGGACCTGGTTCTATAATGCAATATGCGCTCTAGCTTCCAACCATGGTAAAAATCTGCGCTTATAAGTCTCAGTGGACCACATCAGAGCTTGAAGCGTTTGCCTCATGAGCTCCAACATGTCAAGGTTGAATTTCAAGGGGGCCTCGTGCTAATATCTGACATATTTGCTGACCATTAAAAGCTCCTTGGTCTCATAAAATTTTACAATGAACTCATGAAGAAACGTCGTACACTTCTTCGATGGTATCCTAGGACGCGGCTGTTTAAAAAACTCCCCAACCCCATGCTTTTTCTTCTCCTTCAGCATCTTCATTTAATTTCCACGTGCATACTCCAAGTCACAAAGTAGTGCAAGGTTTTAGCAAAATTGTTTGAAAAAACAGCTCAATCTTCCCCCTTACAAAGTAAAAGACTTCTCTCTTCTCGTATATGAGGAGCCAGTGGATGAAAAATTCAGAGAACTTGCCAACGAGTAGCCACTCCGCAACCTGAGAAGGGAGAAAAGAAGTGCGGAGGAATGAGGGCCGGTCGGCCTTATATAGGCCGCGGTTGGCTGGCCAATACTTTGCCCTAGATCCGACGGCCGACGCCGATCGGAGGGTCGATCGGTCGGCCGCGATTGTTTCAACGGCCGTCGACTGGTAGATTGGCCGTGATCAATCTGACAATCGTAGGCCGCCCAATCTAATTTAATGGTCACCGTGACACTTCGGTGGGCTTGTTCGGGGGCCGAACGGCTCAACTTTTCCCGGTCGCTCTTGAGTAGAACAGAGTTGAACAGGTAAGATGCGAGCTCGATGACGATCTAGCAGTTAAAAATTTCGAAATCGTCGTAGTATTTACAATTTACCCCCTAGAAGTTCGTCCGTTTGTTGTCTGGACGTCCATGGACAGACATCCGGACGTCCGCGCAAAAAAACTTAAAAGACGTCGATTTTGACATCCTTGATAAGAACTCAACAGTTTATTTATTCAGTTTCCATACTACTCGAAATTTATTCGACAAATCTTACAATTTGGGAATAACTCCTTCAAATTACACACAACATTTAACTCAATCCTAGTTTTAATTGAACTAATTAACTTTTTCTCATATTCCTAGTTGTTGAGAAGTTTATTACTACAGTTATAACGATTCCAATTTGTTATTACAGACAACGACTCGCATTGTATTCTTTTACTTCCGATTCGTTCATTCTCAATCAATTCTCTTACAACTCAAATTTCTCACAAACAATTCAAATTTCACTTCCTTACACACCAATTAACTCAATTCCAGACACTCAATTTGGACTTAACTCACTCCACATACTTTCATATAAAAGGCTACTTGTATAACTTTTATATAACTGATGTATACAATATCAACATCAACACACTATTCCTCAAGAACGATTTGATTATACAGTAAACACGACTGGGACCACACTCGACTACTTTCAAATGGGCCCGATCTACATCATCCTCTTATTTGTCCTCTCCTTTCAATTAGTAAGCGTTGTCTCCTACTCGTGGGGTGAGCTTAAAGCTGGTCAGCGAGCTGGTCGCAGAGCCCCTCGGCCCTACCTGCCCGCCCGATCCCCTACCCGGCCAGAAAATTCATTTTTTCTGTTTTTTGCATTTTGGAGTGCCCCCTTATGTTTTTTTTAAAATTTTGAGTTTAAAATTGGGGTCCACTACCCCATTTCACCCAAGGGGGGGCCTATGGAATCATGGGTGACATCAACCATTAAAAAATTAGGGGGCAAATATACCCCAATTTTTATTTGGGGGCAGGGATTATTTGCCCCAAGGGAGGCTCCGTGACCAGCTCGAAGGCCAACTTTAAGCAAATCCCTACTTGTGACGGTTCTATTTTTACCTATTTGTATCCTATATCCTATTAGTGAGCAACTACTCGGTTTTAGCTCATTGTTTCTAGGTCTGCTTTTCTAATAGGTTCTAAAATTGAGATTTTAATGTCTAGAATTCTAAAAATCGGTTTTGTGTAATTCCAATTACTCTATACCTCGCCAGAGTCTCCCGAAGGTACAAAGAGAGGTCGACCTCAAAAGCTTCGACGGCTCCTAAGGTTCCGTCGGTGTGCTTCTACGCTAGATCTGTAGCCCTCTACGTTTGTCGCATACCAACCCTCTGGTGGTCCAGTTGCTGAAGGTCAGGTGTATGTAGGGCGCAAAGATATGACTGGCGGTGTCCTAAACTCCTACGCTGCTGAACTAGACTAGTATCCATCGGGGCGGTGTCCACTCATACAGAAGGAACTGAGCTGAGCAAAACAGGGCGCTGTGTGAATTGCCCAGGGTCGACTATGTGTGGCTATCGCTGAAGGTGCACTTGGATTCGTTGTCGGATGAGTCCGTTACGAGCAATGCCCGCCACTTCCGAGTCTGTCTGAGTGTGTGCTTTTACAGTGTGTCACGTCCTTGCTTGTTGGTGGCTGCCGATCGTGTCTCCATGGGCTGAGGAGTTAACTGCTCCGCTGCACGACGGCGGCGACTCTTGCGCGTCGAGGCCTGGCCGGATGGAGGGTCGCAAAGTGTCGAGAGGTCTACGACCGGTGGTAAGTTACAGAAACCACCCTCGTCTGGAAAGTTGCTGCTGCCGACCGGTTTCTGTGAGCTACCGAATAGGGCCGCCAACGTTGACGCCTGCTCACTGTCGGGTCAACTTCTTCTGGTCGAGTGTGGGGATCGACTCCTAGTCTGCTGTTTGCAAGCACATAGTTGCTGCCCCTGAAATTCTTGGTATTTTTCTCCAGGCTCCAAACGCTCTGCGACCTGTTGCTCCGCCTCGGAGGTCGGTTAGGCGCCGTCCTCGGTCGACGAGAAGAAAGCCTCCAACAGCTTGTCGAGTACCTCTACCCATGGGCACTGCATTAACTTGTTGCGCTAGATGGCTTTAGAAGACGTTGAGGATGGGCAGCTCCTGCCTCCGCTACGCCTAGTTCTACGACTCGTCATTAGCGGCAGCGGCAGCTAGCGTTTCGGTTGTTGTTGTAACCACAAAAGTCTCGGCACTGACAAAGGTCGTTCTGCCCTTGAAACCTAGGACTAGAATGATACCTTTCAGCCAAGCGTGGAACCTCTCGTCGCATCGTGAGATGATATAGCCTACATGGGATTTTGCTTGAGCTACTCGATTTGCTCGCAGCAGCGTCTTGTAGCCGTCGAGCTGCTGGGTCTCGACCAGGGGTTCCATGGCCGAGCCGGTCGGTAGCTTCAGAACCATCTGCACGAGCTGTCTTGAGTAGTTAGAGCTGGTGCTCTTAGCGTATTTGGCAGTGCCTACGGCTGTCTGGAGCTGTCGATTTTCCACGGGCCATCGAAGAGGCGCTAATGTCATTGTGTGCAGGAGGAATTGACATTCACGAGAGGGGTTTCGACTTTGTAACTATGGTGCGCGATCAGTCGGTTACTTGAAAAGTAGGCGTTGGCGGCGGTGAAGCTGCGGCACCGTCGACTGATGTCGACGTAGGCGGGTGACGGTAGGGTTTACGAAACCTCTGTCTCCACCGCACTGCTCCCTTAGGATGATCAATCTCTGATTCCAGCAATGCAACGTCAGCACCTCCTAACGTCGCTCTGTTGTTACGCGCTTCTTTCGAAACTCTAAAAATGTTGCCGGCCAAAACATGTCGGCCCGTTGTCGACTAGTCTGCCGAATTGTCTCCGACATGTGTGATGGTGGTTGCCTCTGAACGTCGACATTGCACAGACTGCTGCGCCTGCAAACGGATGCCATTGCGCAATCCGCCGATGCAGGTAAATGTCGGTTGCGCCGAAACTTTTCGGCCAACATTGGTAAGGTTTATGTCGACAACTTCGTATGTGTTGACTTAACTCTCAGTCAACGACGAGTTGACTTTGGGTCGATTAATAGTTGACTCCCGGTTGTCGAGTCAGTTGCTGAAAGTTGATTTGATCGATTTGAAAAAGTTTTAAAAGAGTCGACCAGAGGCTGGTCAGGGTGGCCAATGCGACGGAAACAGGTCGGGTGCCTGGAAGCTCGTCCTCGTTGTGTAACACCATATTCTTAACTTCCGACTTGTTGAGAGGCGGCTTCCGACTTGTTGAGAGGCGGCTTCCGACTTGTTGAGAGGCGGCTTCCGACTTGTTGAGAGGCGGCTCCGGGGAATCCGTTGGTATGAAGTTTTCGGCCACTCGGTACGGTTTGAGCTTATTGACATTGACCACTACCGGGTTGGGATCAAAGTGCTGGACGCTTACCAAGAGTAAGCTATTGTTCGGTAAGACATATTGGATGGGCTAGGGTCAGAACCACTTATTGCGTAGTTTCCCCGCGTGTACGTTGGCACCTATGGGATGCCAAAGTACATAGTCGCATACGTTGTATTACGTTATCGATCCTTGTGTCTGGGCCAATGGACCCTGTTCCATTATACCGCTCCATGTTGGGCTGCAAGGTAGAAGTATACTAGGGTGGATCACTTTTGGACAAGTACTCGTACTCAAGAAGTACCAAAAGTCAACGCCCAATTTTGATGGGTACTTTAGGTACTAGAAATCTTAATTTGCAAATAAACAAGGTTTACAAGAAGCATTGAGTGCTAAAAATCATAGTGAATTGAAGAGAATTAAGGGGACTATTGGACTTGGTTGTGGGCCAGTGATAAAAGTCACAATAATGACAACAATCCCCTTCAAAAGTTTTTAATATTGTACAAAGAGTACATGTTAAGTACTATATCTTGATTCCTAGAAGTAGTCTTTGGTGCCAAAACCAATGAGTTGGTACAAATGCCCCACGTGGGGATTGTATGAATATGGTGGAATGCACAAAAATCCACCTAATTTTTTTAATTTTTGACTAAATTACATCATGTCAAAAATTTTGCCCTTAGACCGCTAAAAATTGTAAGAAAAAGATGAGTTTTTGGAAAGTAATGATACAACATATGTTACTTTAGAAGATGCTCTCTCTAACCATATAATTATTTTTGTACTTTGCAACTCAAATGTTACCAAATTGGAGTACTTTGTAACATTTTTGACTGCTGTAACGTACTTTTCTGAAAAGCAAGAAGTGCAAATTACAATATGTTCCTAATATTTTTGAAAAAAATTGTCAAGTAATTTGCACACTCCATCACTCTTTTTACCTAAATCCAAAAAATTTTTAGTACTTTGAGATGTAGAGGGGTCCAAGAAAGGCCATTCAACAAGCAAATTTACAGGATTTAGATGGCGTAACGTACTTTTTGATTCACCCTAGTGTGCTTCCACCCTGTAGCACAATGTCGGGTCTTGTCTAACTTCTCCAAGTCGCCTACTCGAGCCGTAAGAACGCGCCTGGGGTTGAGGTCTAAAGTGCCGGTCGACCTCAAGGTCGGTACAACATATTCGGTCGGCACGAGAGGGGTTAGTTCATTGACTGACTGAAAACTAAGGTGATTCTCTAGTCACAACTTTGTAGGCATTCATCTAGGCAAACTATTTTGTATGTAGCTGGACATCCCAGTCGGTTCGATTGGTGTCGACCAGCTTCTGCAGCATGCGGACAACGAATGCTTTGTCATTTGGCATTCGTGACATAATTGACAGTACCGGAGAGTGTCTCCATAGAGGGTCGGAAACTTGTATTATGCATCCAAGATATTCCTTATTATGATGTCGTTTAAAAAATGACCTCTAGCATTGTTCTTGTGCACTTCACGCATGACTGCCGTCGGCTGGTTGCCGACCAATACTTGTCAGACAGATTATCTTTGCCTTGTCGATGGAGTCGACCTTGCACAAGCTGAAAAGGAATCGCCGTATGGAATAGTTGCTTCCTCGCCTCCTTTGACATGGTAGACTGAAAAGTATCTAACTTTAGATAGTCGACTAGTGGAGCAATCCAGTTGAGTTCGAAGTTGAACAGATAGGCAACGCTCGGCTGGTTGGATATACCGACCAGTAGTTCAGCCCCTTCGGTTCATTATAGGGCGTCGGCAATGCCATGTGTTTTTCGAGCTGTATAAACCACAGAAAAATCAAATTCGAGGAACTACAACAACCATCGTGCCAATTGACCTGATACCCGCTGTTTGTTAACTAAATACTGTACGGCAAGATGGTCGACATAGAATACAAACTTGTTACCGGGCAAATAATATCAGTACTTGTTGATAGCGTAAACCATGGCTAGAGCCTCTTTTTCAATGGTCGTGCAATTCTTCTTTGCCTTGTAGAGTAATCTTGATGCGTAGGCAATGGGTTGGTCAACCTAACATGTGGAATTCTGAGCCAGCACTGCATCAATCGCAATGTCAAATGCATCGGGTGTAAATGTGAAATTTTAGTGACCATTCGACTCTAATCAAGATGGGTGCTGACGTATATTGGCCTTGATGGTCTTGAAGGCCGCTTTGCACTGGATCGACTAGATGAATTGGCTCATTCTTCCGCGTCAGTTGGGTGATGAATTCCCTAAGTACAAAGAACATTCGTTTTCCGGGATTTGAACTTACTCCGTACTGCCGATATTTTGCAAAGACAACACGCAACTTCGGAAGGTGTGTCTCCATATTGCTGGAGATGCTAAAATCGTCGAGAAATAAGTTTGTGAAGTCTCCAAGGTATTCCTTGAAGCTGCGGTTGATTATGCGCTGATATGTCGGGGGTGCGTTCTTCAGTTCGAATGGCATGACAACCCAGACGTAAGCGCCCCACTCGGTGATAAATGTCCTCTTTGGTCGATCGGTTGGATGAATTCGCACTTGGTCATAGCCAGAAAAGCAATCTAAGAATGAGTATACCTCATACTTGATGCTTGTTTCGAGTACCTCATCCGTAAAGTGTAAAGGGTAAGGGTCCCTCTTGGTGGCAGCATTGAGTCGACGGAAGTCAACACATATCCTCAGCTTGTCATTCTTCTAGAAAACTACGATAATACGCAACAACCAAATTGTTTGGTCGATGAGTTGAAAGAACCTTGCAGTCAACAGCCGCTCTAGTTCGTCCTTCACTGCGTGGGCGTAGTTAGGGTTTATGCGATATCTGGGCTGGTAACTCGGTGATATAGTCGGCTGGAGATCCGATGACTCACTATGTGCTCCAAAATACCACTTATGTCCTTATAAGAAAAGGCAAAGACATCAATGTACTCCGTAAACACGGACACGACTTCATTGTGGTTCTAGTAGACTATATCTATGTACAGAAGCTTCTGTTGGATGGGTTTCTCATCCAGCGGCATGGAACCTAGCGTGTGGAGATGTCGGCATGTAGAGGTCGGGTCACCTCGGTCCTTAACACTAGGACCGATTGCTACCGTATCTGTAACATATAAGTTACGCTTATCCATAGGGTGGTGGAGGTTCATTGGTTGCACGAAATGACTTAGACTTTGGTGTAGCACTTCCTAACAACTTGCTTAAAATAGCTACAACAACAATATACCAATAGAACATACTTTAGATGCACTCATACGGAGTGAAATGAGTACGCCATGAGATTCTGGAAATGGTTCAAAATGGATAGTTCTGATTGGTCAAAGTCGTGGGTCATATCCCACATCAACAAGGTCTAATCAATCAAAATAGTTGCTAGGCAATGTATACAGACCATTGATGTAGAAACATCCAGGATTCAGGCTCAAAGCACAAAAAAAAATAGGTGTGTTTCAGCCCTATAAGCGTAACACATATGTTACGCGTAACATATATGTTACGCTTATCATTCCTAGTGTTAATGGTTCTTTGGTGGTGTCGACTATGGAGTCGGCAGAAGCCACGATTGCCTGATCGCTACATTGGCCTGCAAAAGAGTGGCCTGATGGACATTTTCAAGGGTCAACCTCATATTGACGAGGAGGGTCGACCTAAGTTTGACCTGGTTGGTCTGCCAAAGATGTGGTTGCCAATAAATCCTAGTCGATGGTATGCAATGGATGAAGGTCGAGGTCGGATGCTAGAAGTATAGTCTCTTCTTCATTTGTTATTTCTTCTACAAAGTTATAACCGCCTTGTAACCCAATTCCTGATTGATTCTAACGGTCTTCAGAGTTCCGTTGCCCATAATCTGCACCTCATTGTTACTCGGTTATGTACGACCTTGGCATGTTGGAGCCAAAGTCGGCCGAGTAGCATTCTGTAATGTGACTTGATTGTCGAGCAGTTAAGCACCATCATAGTCACTATTTAAGAGATGCAATGGATGTGAATTGAGACATTCCTCAAGAGCCCCTTCTACCTTGCTAGAGTGTCGTTGGCCATATTGAGATTGAAGGGTGCTGAAGAGGGCTTTACAAGTGTTAGTCGCCGTCTCTCCTCGTTTGTGTTGACATTTACTCCACTACCGCTGTCGATGAGGGCATCGTCGACCATATTCTTACCAAGCAATGCTGAAATAACTGGCATTTGTTGGTCGACTATCTCGGATGCTGCTATCATCACCTCCGCATCGGAGACATCGAGATTATTGATTAGCTAAGGTGGTGGGGGTCGCTTTAGTCAACTTCCTTCTAGTGTATTGAAAGCAAGTGGAATCACCGAAATTGCACTTTTCTACCTCTCTTAAAGGTGTTAATTCAATTTTTCACCTTTTCAAAAACTTCTAGCAATAAAGTCTTGTACCTGTGACTATCTTTAGTTATTGCTCAAAAAATTGATCTTTGGATGATTAACATTTAAAATATCTTAACATCCAAAGTTCATGTTTTGAGATTTTTGAGCATTGCAAAGTTTTGGTCAAGTTAAAAAAAATAAAAAAAACATCTTGCAATGCTAGAGCACAATTAAGAATTTCTGGAAGTTTCCACGCTTTTTGAAAATTGGGGATGATCTTTTGATGCCGTTTTTCGTCAAGAAGGGGAAGCTGGAATTGTTAATTGGCGTTCGAATGAGCTACTCTACCTGCAATTTCTTTTTGTTAATTCTTGAGGCTGCCCAGCCAGGTTAAAAAGAATGCTTAACCAATAGAGGCCCAAGGAGCTTGAAGAAAAACTTACATGTACTCTAAAATATAGATTCCACAACTCTTATAATGAAGAGCTCCAAAGACCTTCAACTCTAAACTGGATCTATTCAATATAATTTCCTAAAATAGGTGAAATCCTCTTATTAATTTAAGAGTAAAACAAGAATCTATATAACATGTGCTTCCTATTATTGGTGATTGGCAATTGATATGACTAGCTACAATCACATATTATATGATAATGTGGAGAGAAGTGATGAATAACTTATGAAAACCTTTGCTACTTTCTCACAATATTAACCTTTCTAACAATAAGACAACCTTGCCCTATTCGTGTTTAAAGCCTTATTGCAAACAATCAATGAATGAATTGGATGTGTTATGAAAAAATTCCATGAAAAATCATTTTTTTGTACAGGTAACGATCCTCGACCATAAGATGGTTGATTGGGCTCTTAGAGGTGAAGGGCTCATCAATTTAGCACGGCCAAAGTCAACTGTTGCTAAGTCATACGAGTATTTTAATTCAAACCTGGAGGCCCAGATCAAGTTTAGAGAAGAAATGAAGGACAAGAGCCCGTCCCTCCCCTCCATACTGCTCCTGCTAACACATCCTCCAATGTCACACCAATCACGTGCAAAACGTCCACTCATCACCTCACTCAATTAAGGGGCAAACCACACTAAAGGAAAGGCACTGAGTTGGATGAATAGCATTGGTTCAAATTAGCAAGTAGTTGCCACATAAGAGGAAGTAGGGAGAGTGGCAAGAATGACATAGAACAACTTTGTAGGTTTGGAATTGGCTTTGGATGTTGCTTTGAGATCTAAATGGCAATGACTTGGAACAATAAATGCCACCACTCCACAACCGGGCACTAGTGCCTCGAAGAGAATTGGAAGTCCACATTGTAAGGAGAAAATCGAGGAAAAGAATTTTTTCTTAAGGCAAAGTGCCACATTGGAGGAAATTGTGAAACTTCCTCCCGCTCTCGTGTGGGAAGACCCTAACAAAAAGCCATCATGCTGATAAATGCGTAGCACGTTGTACTCATTCCATCTGGTTTTCATATTGAGTACTGCTCCTAGAGATCGAGGCCTATTTCTCCGTATCCTGATCGAAGTTCCATTCAGTCACAATTTGTGATAATTGATTCGCAATCTTGCTGCGAATAGAGCAGCGTGGAACTCCCCAGACCACAACATGAACCGCCTTAGTCGGTTCCCAATATTTACAATTAAGCCTTTTTACAATCCTAAACCAACAGTTCGGCCATCTCGTCTTCGCAGTCCTTGAGTGAATTGCTTCTCTAGCTCATCCTGCAGCGCTTTCTGGTTCTCCTCTGTGAAAATAGCCGTGCCGGTAGCTGGAAGCAGTGCCTCTTTCACTTTGGTTTCACCTTTGACACCCTGCAAACTCATCGATAGTTTAGCACTCAAATAGAATACTCTCTTTACAGTCCTTCATATGTGAGTAACATCACTTGGAAGCAACGTAGATGCTTACCATGAGCTTGTGGAACTTCTCCATCCGATCCCTATCTGAGAAGTGGACGGTATCCCACCGATTCGTTCCCGCCGCTGCTAAAGTTGGCTCCTGTATACCAACTTGCTAAACTCTTAGCCAGGCCTCAAGGAGGAATAAAGGACAGTGCACCTTGCGTTAGCACAATGACAAGAAGTACTTCAGAAAGAGCAAATCGACAAAAAATTGTTGGAGCTTACAAGGGTCAACACAGAATTAGGAAATTACAGTGTTTGCCAATTATAGAAACTTCATCCCGCAGAAAATAAGAGGATCCTTGTGAACCAAACCAGATCTGTCCAACCAAAAAATTAGCAGAACAAAATTCAAATATTCTACCTGCTCCACCTGAGTCTTTTTACCCCCCCAAAGCAGCTTCTTCTTGTGATCAGCGGACATCAACCCAGCTACCCTCAAATTCTTGTTAACTGCAGAACAGTATATGACGAGACATACAAGTCTGAATCCTCGAATGCTTCCGCTTCATTCAAGTATCACTTCTTACAGTAACACGCCTGCAGAGCTATACATAATGGATTCATTTGCATCGCCAAGAATGATCCCGTCATTGCCACGATGTATCATTGTTGATGTACCTGAGATTGACTTTTATAACTAGGACATATCAAGCCTTGAGAAGCGAACCTATTTAAAACTCTTTACTGACTACAACATTGTGTACCCCGATAATACCAATTATTATCTGCTGAAGCACCACTTGCAAAAACAATATGTTCCTCTAAGTAGTGGCACAAGATTCTTTGTAAGTGTGAAATAACATAAATGGCATATTATGTACTAAAAGACAACAGAGCCAACCAACATAGTAACTTACCAAGTTCAGCTGCTCGAATGGCAGCGACTTTTGCGGCCTCAAAATCATTGGCAACTTCTGCCAACACAGCATCCTCCGAAAAGGGTGCAGGTCCCCACTTAGAACTCTTCCCCGACTTCGTGAGAGGAATAGCTGGTGACTTGTTGCCTCGCATCTCACCGTCACGAACCTCGATTGACTGCTGAGAGTCAATACTAGGATTGCTACCAACTGTACCATCCACAGCAACCTTACAGGGTTGCTGCGTTTGCGATTCCCAAAAAAGGTTCCCATTTCTGGCAGCCTGAAATCGAATGCCTGAACGACAACTTATTATGTCACACGCTACTGAGTCGAGTACTAATCAAAATAAATCCAAATCATTACACGCAAATGAACGATGTTTGTTAAATGTCCAAACGTCCTTTCCAAGAACAAGTGAAATAGATACGAAATATTCTATCAACCGCCCTCACAACCTCAACAGCCATAATCAAGTTCGATACCCTCATTTAAAAACTGCATTTCGGTCCCAGTAGATAACACACCGAATTGGTGGCGACACGAACCTGGTGATCCAGGAGTTGAACGATCAACCGCACCTGGGGCAGCTCGGTCGGATGCACTTTCTTTCCTCGAACGGGATCTTGAACGGGACCTGGATGTAGAAACATCTCGCGACCGTCCTCGAGAGGACGACCGGGACTTAGGTGATTGCTTCTTACATCGGTCCCCGCCATAATCACGGGCCCATCTGAATCGAAACGTATCAAGAAAGCATACGTTGATAGCAAAGCGATGCACGAACCGTTACAGTCATAAAAGGACAAAAGCAGAAATAGAAGTGCCACTAATAGTTTTTCCGCCACTATCTGATACTTCATGGGGCAAAAGAAAATTCGAGGCTCACCTCTCACAATCATGACCGCGTTGACGTTCGCGTTCCAACTCCCTACTTCTATCCCTGACGCGAACTTGATCACGGTCTATCCTCCTTCCTCCGTCCTTGCGTCTCGTATCTTTTTCGCGAATTTCGTTGACGTCAATATAACGACGAACTTTACCTCTGTCTCGATCTTTCTCCCGATTCCACATTCTGTCTCTGCCAGACTCTCGAGGGGCACGCTACAACAAAAATACGGATTAGACAAAATCGTGTATGGTATAGTTTCAACCATTTTCTAACAGATTAGAACTTTCTCGCGCAGTATAAACATTACTACATAACGTGAAAACAGTTATTAAACTCAACAGTCCTGCATGTGGAAGTACTGGTCCATTCTCCCGTTCATACTACACACGAATACGACGGCGGAAACGACTGCTCTGTAGCTTTCGGTCCCCTCCATGTAAATGACATGGTATCTATGTATCGTCAGTCTCAGGCATCAACAATAATTGACCGTGGAAGATTCAACACCAGACTACAACGAAACTTCGGCCCCACGCCGGCAGATGTTATTACTATGCGAAAAATGATCAATGTCGCAGCGTCGACACAAGAAAACGAGCAACCTCTTGAGAAGTGTGAAGCACGTCCAGCCTATACTTGCCACGATCAATTAACGACTCCGTGATTGCAGCAGCAATGCTCGAGTTCAAAAAACACCGACTGTGTTGCGTTCCACAATCATCTCCGGAAACAGCGAGGTGTAAGCAAAGCGGCAGAACATTACACACCTCCCGTCTCCTCTCGCCATGATGGCCCTCGTGCGGCGTCCTTTCAGCGTCAGCCATTCGGGTGCAACTCGAACCCTCGAGGATTCTAGATAGGTCAATGAAGGTAGAGGGGAAAAATAAAACAAGAACGGTGGAACCGTGAGGCTCTATCCTATGTAATAATGATTTAAAAATTAAAAAAATAGTAGATCAAATCAAATATTACAAACCATCATAATCTTTTATTATATGATTGGATTTAATCAAATGATGTCAATTAAATAAAGTCATTCCAATAATGCTTGATATTTGGTTCCTCAATTTCTTTACTTTTTCTTAAGAGGAGGCCAAGTCTAAAAAATAAATTTTAGTTTCCACAAAATTAGGGAATTTTACCAAATCTTCCACATTTGAAGTGTTCCCAATCAACATTTAACCCCTATTTTGAGGTACATAATACACTATCAAATAATTAAAATTGAGTAAACTTCTTTTGCCGAGAATGAATTCAACTTCATTTTTAGCAAAATATGATTGACAATGATTCTCTTCGAAGCTTTGATGGATATTTAATAATGGATCACTGTGCGTCTGGTAAGAAAGTATAAAAATAATCTTAGATTTTTTATTTAAATATAACTATTCATGGTTGTTATCATCTTGTAAACTTCTGATATTCTGTTGTTTTGGATACTCCCAAGTTTCATTTTCGATTTCTTTTCCAATCAAAATATACTCATTTACTTTAGTTTGATCAACTTCACCTTCTATCATGTTGGTTTCATTCTTTCTAATGTGACGATTCACTTGGTCAATTAATAAATTTAATTCATTTTTCTTAAAAAATTTCTTAAAGCAATTTCTTTATTCATTTAATATCTTATCATCAATACTTTTGAATCCAATACTAATAAATTTATTATTACAAAAGTTATTGTTTACAATTTTTTCAAAATCTACATTACTTTAATTAATCAACCTACAATTTTCAATGTTCATCATTTGTAATTGAGTGTCTATATTTTTTTTTTATATGTACTTGATTTCCATGTTTGTTTGAATCAATATATACTTGGTTTAAAAAAAAAAAAAAAAAAAAAAAATGGTTTATAGAGTTTTGTAGTTAAACTAACAATATTTAAGCTCAATTGAGAAAAATATAATAATAATTTTTAAAAAATTAAAAATTCACACCATTGTTTTGGCAAAACTGTAAACTAATTAATTAAAACTGTAATGACAGTAGCGTTTACACAGAGGTGTTTAGCAAAAGCGTTTAGAAAGACGCGTTTAGCAAAAGCAAGAGGGGTGAAAGCGTTCATTTCGCAAATGAAAAAACCGTAAAGCGTCATTTGCAGTTGAAAATTTGGTAATCATCAGCTGCTATACATTTGTAAAACTACAAAAGCCAGCATGCAAGAACATTATTTTCTTAGTGAAGCAGACGGCAATCCTTCTGATACACACAACTTACGATATGCAATTCAATGTTCAATAAACGTCAGTTTATGTGATCTTACAGCTTCAAGAAAATCACCTCTGCAAGCTCAATTTAAACCTTGAACAATTGTTGCATATGTTGATCTGGAAATATGAAATCTTTCAGGGTTACAAACACTTAAATACCAAACTTTTACAATGAAAATGAATATGAGAACTCAAATGTGGACTGAAATGAGGACTCTTTCCTCTCGGAATACTGAAGAGGACCCTCTACAACCCCTCGGTCTACAAGATTCCAACAAAGTCGGGTCGTTGCTCTATCCGGTTGTCAGGGCTAGCCCGTCATTTCAGCCGGGAATCCTCAACCAGACATCCCATCGAGGAGGTCGAAATCCGGACTAGCTTTACTTACGAAGCATGTTCTTCTCCCCAACCGGAACCCAAGACCAAAGCCTGCAACTCTCGAACAGATCACTGAGTAATTCGAGACTCTCCCACTCGGACCCTTACCGATTCTACACACACACACACAAGGTCCTCTTCCTCCATCAACGCGATGAACTCCGAAATTGCGAGGGATTCCTTCTAGCACATCCAGTTTAGATTCCACTTAATTCAAACAACACAGAAAGACACAAACACTCAAGTGAATGAAAGACAAGCTAAACCCTTACTCTCGACGACAGCATTACAAAAAG
Organism: Bryum argenteum; assembly: GCA_037043015.1. Taxonomy (NCBI): domain Eukaryota; kingdom Viridiplantae; phylum Streptophyta; class Bryopsida; order Bryales; family Bryaceae; genus Bryum; species Bryum argenteum. The sequence continues at coordinate 30,512,749 of CM073321.1, read as the reverse complement.
ACGCAAGGATTTTGTTTGAATCCTTGATAAGTATCTACGCTTCCAAATTTTCCAAGAAACCCTTTCCAGAGCCGTAATTACCGGAATCCAAGATCTCTGGAGTGGTTGGCTAAGCTAAGCATCTGGATTTTGTCTACTTTCTACTTCCTAAACCCTAAAGCTTGGTATGGAAGAAACTCTATAACTTACAATACCTTCTTTGTTGTGGAAGCCTTATATAGTAGATGTGTTGTGGTTGATAAATTGAAAATGTCATCAATTGTTTATGATGATGTATGCAGGGATGTCTTAGAGCATGTTTATGAAGATGTCTAAAAGGATGTCTAATTGTGTTGATTGAATTCTGTTTTGTAGGGTGGAACATGAGGGGTCAGGGTCCCCGTACGGGAGTAAGGAAAGCTTAGAAAACACATGAACATAGAAGAAGTATGCCAAAGTAAGTGAGTTGTTGTTTTTTAACAACTGCAAAGAGGCAACAATACACGATCTGAGGCTGCGAACAGATGTGTGCATGGATGTCTATGACGTTGTCTTCGATGATTTCTTCAAAGATGTCTGCTTGAATGTCTAAGCGGATGTCGACAAGAATATTTAACTGTGTCGATATCTTGAGGTCATGATGAAAACCATCTCAACCTCGGTAGTGCAATTAAATGAAACTAGATCACAATTCTTTGCCTTTACAAACCCCTTGTATAAATGCAGTCGCTATTGAATTATTGAACATGTGCAGCGGCTGGACATGCACACGACCGTAGAGGTATCAACAGCAAGCAATAGTAGTGCGGGGACATTGTCTTTGAAGACATCCTATAAAACATTTTGTGAAATATCACAAAAAACACCTCCAAAACATCCTCGCAGACATCTTCAAATCATCATAGAAGACATCTTATAAAACATTTCGTAAAGACCATAGAAAATATCCTATACACATCTTGCAAAGCATCATTTAACACATCGTGCAATATAAAAAGTAATCACTACAATGTTTAAGTGGACGACTCCGACGACGCGCTTAGACTACTAAACACATCACCGTAGACATTGTAAGATGTCTCATAAGACATTGTAAAAGGTCTCATTAGACATCCTTATATGTCTTGTAAGACATCCTCAGACGTTTTTCAATGTCTTTTATGACCATTATTTCAATATAAAAGCAGCCAAAGCTATACTGACGTGACATGCCACGTCGGACTTTCCCCAGTGCCACGTCAGATTTTCCTCGGGTTCACGTTGGATTCTAGCGCCGCCATGTCACGATTTAATTGACCAAGGAAAACTCGACATCAGGATGAAATTCATCATCATGTGGCACTGCCCGTACACATGGCGCTGATGTTTCGTCCACGTGACCCACTTCTTACCCTCCCAAGTTTACCTTGACATGTTATATTTTCCAAGACATCTAGCTATATTTCAAATGTCTTCTTGATGTCTTCTTAAACACTAACCCAACTTTTAGTCTAAAAGTCATTTTTAAGACGTCTAATCAATTTTAGATTTCTTATTTAAGACATCTAAAATTCGATGGTTTTCTTATAGTGTAGAGCAGGCGGTGTAGGCCCAACACGCTGATCAGTCGAGTCCGCTGGATAAGCCGCACCGGTTCGTCAGCAATCTCCTTCCCAACGTCCAACCTCCCACTCGTAGGAGGTTTCAGATTGGGTCGTAGCTCTAAAGCAAGTGTGGCAATCACGGTTGCCTCTAGATCCTGCATTAATGCGGGATCAGAGTAGGCTCCTTATTCGGATCGTTTGATCCACTGCTAACCTGCCTACTCTTTATCTTGGCCTTCACCTTCCAGTTAGGTACTCTCCTTCCGGATCGAGTCCGGCTGGATGGTTGTGCTAGTGAAGGAGTTGAAGCTCACCCGGGTGTAGCAGCAGGTCTTATGGGTATCCGAGGTCTAATCCTGCTGGGTCGGGGGGTAATATTCAATTGCAATTTGTAGGCATTAGGTCAAGGTTGGGAGGGCGTTTCCCAGTCGGATTCGTTTTCATCTTGGTCTTCCTCATCATGTTCATCCGGATACTCCGTTTGGTTGCCATTGGCCTGTGCTAACTCCTTAGCTCTTCTTTGCTGAGCTCTGGTCCTCCGGAGCATTGGTGTCGACTCCTCCTCCTTATCTTCTTCCTCTTCCCGTTCCTGTTTCTGCTCTTCTTCCTCTTCTTCTTTTTCCTCTTGAGCCAGAAAGAACAGGGAAGGAGTGGCTCCTCTCAACTGGTTTTCTCTTGTTGTGGGAGATCGAGGTGCTTTGCTGGGACCTGCTTGGTTAGGATCAAACTTCTTCACCTTTTTAGTCTTCCAAGGAGGCTCCGGCGACTCCTATAGATCATATACCTTCCACTCCAAACCCTCTTTCTATGGCGTGGGTTTTGGATCCACATCGAGCTCTATATGGTACAAAAGCTGCCTTCTCTTCCGCTCCTTGCATTCTCGGGTAATTAGGGCACTATACCAGGTGTACATATGGTAAATAAAAGGCACAAGGTTCCCTATCTTTGCCGATTCGTTGCGCACCACCGCGTTGATGATGTGATGCCATCAGGTTACTCGTTTGCCATCATAGCTCCATAAAATTGCCTTCATCTGCCTGATGGTGCAGGTCATGGGTTTGTCCGGACTCATGATAGGGACCAGAAATACGCGCAACCTTGTCTTTCGGTCGTCCCTGCAATTTTAAATCTTGAACTTGTTCGTGGTGGTGGGCGACACTTGGAAGGGCTTGCACAATCCCTCATCTCCCTTTCCGTGACTTACCTAATCTTGGAATCCTTGAACCGATACGCCGCGCGTCAGTACCTAGGAGTCCACGCCTTTGACTTACACTAGAAAAGGTGCAACCAAAACTTGTTTGAGGTCTGCCAGCTCATCGTCGCCACGATGATGTTCTTGTCTGTAAGTCCTACATCGATCAACCCATTGTACCGCATCCAGAGGAGATTGTGCTTCAACTCCTCCTCATGCTTAATTGTGCGTAGGAAATCCGGAAGCACCACCTTAGTTGGAACCGGCTTCCTGACCCTCCATGATGAGTTGTCGCACCTTGACATTGTTTTGCACCTCCGGTGAACCTTATGGATATACCGCAATGCCATGCTTGACTCTTGCACAACTTCTGGACCTTGTCATGGACATACATTAGAAACTTTTAGAAGTTTTCTTGAAGAGATGTCACAGACATACATTAGAAACTTTTAGACGTTTCGTTGAAGAGATGTCACGGACATACATTAGAAACTTTTAGAAGATTGAGAAGCGTCTCAAATCGTCTCGAAGCGTCTCGGAAGTCGCTTGAGAAGCTTTCTATCTGGTAGTATATATGGGAGTCGAGGCTAAAGGATTCTTCAGTCTTGACAACACATTGTTTGGAGTTCTAACTCACCTTTCTTGATGTTTTTTGTGTTCTCGTTCTGTTAATTCAAGTTCTTGTTAGTATTTGTGCTGAATATCCTTGAGTGTTTCCGTGTTCTTGAAAGACCCTCAAAAACCCTACTCTCCGGACTACTCGCAATATCAGGTGCAAGTTTTTCACGCCTCGGAGAATGTGAGCGACAGCGCAAATGACATTTTTGCGAGCACGGATTAGGAATGTAGTGGAAATAATTGGCAGCAACAGCACTTACGAGCCTCAGTCCGGACAGGTCCGGTTGGCCACCCGGCTGCGGATACTGGCGTTTCTCTAATCACGAGAGTTTTGTCAAAAACGACGACTGACAGACCCTTGCGCTACTGTTTCATAGGGTATCTTGTAAGCCTAGAAATCTACTAAGCCCACCCGGTTGGGGGTTTTACTCTCAAAACTACTAACTGACCGGCTTTACAAGCCTGCGCTTATTTTAAGGGTCATTTCGCACGTCTCTAAACCCTAAAATAAAACAAAAATCGAATGTCTAGAAAACATAATTTGACACGTGGAGTCCTATAAGGGCCTAGAGGTGATCGGATAGGGAAATTTCGTGGAGGACCTTGACGCCAAGGCGGTGAATAAGGCCATCAACACGAAGAGCTGCCCCTTGATACCCTTTCTAGACCATCTCTACGCCTAGTACGATTGTCTCATCCTCAAAGAGACAACTTTGTTGCGGGGGGCAATCGAAACGAGAAGGGATCGCTTCTCTAGGGAACGAATTTTTGGGGTAGGAGTCCCTGCGGCTGCTCAAGTACTATTGATAGGACCCGGAATAGTAGGAGCCGCTTGAGCGGCACTAGTACTAAAAGCCCTAGCGCTTGGAGCAGGAGGCTCAAGAGCAAGAGGTTTTGGATCGAGAGGGCCAGGACCGAGAAGGCTAGGGCCAGGAGCACCAAGCCCGGGAGCGCGCGAACGTGAAGCAGGAGCAATGGAAATTTTGAGGCCAAAAAGAGCAGCTCCCGTGCCCAGGGCAAGGGAAATTACATCCCCCAAAGAGGTGCCCGTGGCTAGGCAAAGAGACCCAAGCCAACAAGGGAGGAGCATAAATCGTCATCCGGGCTGTAACACGGTAAAAAGGGAAGCAACCCATGGAAGATTCTTCCAGTTCACACTCTTCGGATATGGCTATGCCTTCTCGGGGCACACTCAACCGGCCACTAGGCCGGTAGCTCGTAGACGTGAGGAATTCATGCCTCAGGAGAGGCCATAGTATAATCTTAATTTGCCCTTGTCTCCATTCCGGATTACGGAAGAGGACCCTCTGCAACCCGTAGCACTCGCCTTGCAGATGTGCACCGCTGAGCAGAGGTTGATGAACAAGTACTTGCGTAGAGTAGAAGGTGCGCTGCAGACTAACACAATAAAGCGGTTTTCGGACACGGTCCAACCCTGGTGGAGGAGGCAGATAGACTCCGAAAGAGCAATAACTATGGGAGCCTCGTCATCTTTAAAACATGACAAGGAGATGGAGTGGCTGAAGGCTGAGCTGTACAAACAGCAGAGGTACGCTCGGGCCAACCTGTTTGAGTTGCATATGTTTCGCAGCACCCCAAGAGAAGCCTAGTTCAAGGCCTAGGTGTTCGTCGACCAACTCCAACTGTTTGGGCCGAATGTGCCTACTTAGATGGCGGTCTTCATCGAGAAATACACTAAGAGGGTGGAGAGAGCTTTGGGGGAGATGTAAGAGCTGATTCGAGGGATGGAGAAGGCCTACCCAGAGGAAGTCCCCTCGGATAAAATCCAAGCACCTCTCTTTGCTAGGCCGGCAGTGGTTGTGGCGGTAGAGGCAATCAAAGAGGGTGGGGTAGGGGCGTTCCTAGTCCAAATGGAAGAGGAAAAACCCCTAGCCGTGGCGACAAGTCCAAGGTACGATAGGCCAACCTCCGGACGATTGCATCCTGAACCAGAGAGAGATCGGGGAAGAGAAGGCAATCTAGGAGCCCGAGCGAGGCCACTCCTCCTCCCACTAGAAGTACCGACAGGACAGGATGAAGCCGGGGTAGGAGAAGACTCTCATCCTTTGGACGACACACTTATCGACCCAACACCACTGCTAGAGGCACAAGCTCTCCAAGTACGGGAGAAAGAGGGAGCAACACCGCTTCCTAGACCCAAACCCCCGAATAGAGATGTCACCAACCAAAGTGAGAGCCATGCTCCCATTCCGAGGCCACAATCCAATGAGAGGAGGGTGAGGAATCGGGGACGGCTAAGCTCGGAAAGCAAGAACGGAGCTTGAGTGAGCAAAGAGGGGCCGAATTTGTGATTGTGATGTTCGATTCCTCTCAACCAAGACTCGCTCTTGATGTTGCTCCGGTAGCTGCCGTCTCTCTCGTCATCCCCAAGGAGATTGTAGCCATTTTGGATGTGGAAGAGATTGAGCCGGACATGGAATCTATGTCCTTTCAGGGGAAATTGTAGTCTAGGAGTAGGGTGCAAGGCCTCTAACGGGGAGGCTCGCAAGTGATGAGGTCTCCTCATGTCATTGGCGGAGGGAAGGAGGCCCGAGTAATCAGGAGACTCATAGCGGCTCAAGGCCCTCCAAGAGACGTCAGTATGGGTAGTTCCGGGTAGGAAGCCATAGAAAGTAGGTTATAGGTAGGGCAGTATGGGTAGTTTTGGGATTCTTTGGTTTGTCCTCTTTTAGAGATGCCTAGGAGGGGTGCACCACTTAGTCGGAGGAGACCGAAATCCTCCGGGTCTCTTTGTAAACCTGTCTACCCTAATTTAGTATTGAAAGTACGTTCCTACCCAATTTCTTAGTGTTTGTGTGATATTGTTTCTGAGCTTATACTCAAGGTTGAAAGTACTGTGGGTAGCGCAAGGGTCCTTTGGTATCAAGGCCAGTAGTTGCAGGTTCCGTGACTCAGCGAAGAGAGAGGAAAAGAATGCGAGCGAGAAGAGTGTAGCTAGTGAATGGCACGGGTAGGGTCCCGAGCCTTATGACATTGATCTATGTGGGATAATAGCGGCCGGTATGGGATCTCCACAACCGAAAGAACTCCCGTACATACAGGGATGTCAATCCGGACGTCTTTTGAGTTTTTTTAGTCGGACGGACGTCCGTCCGTGAGAGTAAATTGGAATTACTACGACGATAGTAAAATTTTCAACCATTAGATCTTTTTCGAGCTCGCATCTCAGCCGTTCAAATCTGATCTTCTTTAAAGCGGCCGAGAAAATTCGCTCCGACCGGCCCACGTTCGAGGCGACCGAAGGTCGTGGAGACCATTAGATTTGTTTTGGAGGTCCACAACCGTCAGATCGATAACGGCCGACCGATCGGTTGGACGCGGTCTCACAGTCACCGCCGTCCGTCCGGCCGTCGTCGGTCGGTCGGTCGTCGTCAGTCGGTCGGCCGGAATAAAAAAAAAAAAAAAAAAAAAAAGGCTGATGGCCCGGCCGTCTGAGCGGTCGCTTGCCGACCGATCGGTCGGCAGGAGCCACCGGATTCTAATTTTAGGATTATTATTTTTTTAATTTTTTTTTTTAATTATTTTTTTTTTTTTTTTTTCCCGACGGCTTGGACGTCCGAAGCCGCCTTGGTGGGTAGCTAAGGAAGGCGGCCACTCCTCTTAACCCTAACCTTATTCTAATTTATTCCAACAACCATTTTAAATTTCTTAACAACTCCCTCCCTAAAGTTTTTCAAGATCCAGATTACACTATTTGGGGTTCCCGCGCAAATAAGATTCTCCTTGCTTTGAGCATTACAAACTCACTAATGGAAAAAAATCGACGGTTTAAATTTTTCAAGTAACTAAAAACTCAAGTGAACTTTAAGATCCTACGGTTGGATCTTCTAAAAATTGCTTCAATTGAGGCTTTACAAGCATGGAGAATTTAGGCAAATTCGCATGACAGATATCTAGGGATTAAGATCTCTTTATTTTATCTAAAATTTCAAACATACTTAAGTTACTTTTGCGTACTGATTGATGATTCATTTAATCTTATTATCATGGTCCGGAAGATGTTACTTACTTCGTACCACTTATGGCATGTTGATGTTTAGCAACTAAAAAGAGAAAAGATGATGATGTTCATGTGTTTTCTAGTTTAAATTACGTATTTTTCTTCAATGTCCAAATTGCTAATTTTAGGAACAAGCCTAATGTCTTAATTCACTGTGAATGGGCATTTGGTATTTTGGGGATGTAAGTTCTTAATGTCATTTGCCAAAAACACATAGCATCATAAGGGTCAAATAAGATTAAATAAAAAATCTTTACTTGAGAATAAGAAAACGCTTCCACAAAGATTACTTTTATTCAATACAAATTTTATTGCCATATAAATCAAATGGAGTTAATATCATCAAATCGCATCTTAAAATAATATATCATTGTATATTTGATCATGTAGTATTATGAATTGCTATAATAAGATATTGAAGATACATCACTTTCTACAAAAACCAAAAATAATATACGCCATAAACATGGAAATGACTCATCTTTATTCAGGAGTTATGAACAATTACCAAGAACAAATAAATGAAAAATCTATATCTACAAATTGCCACTACGTAAGTTGTTAAATGATTATGAATATCTTATAGAAATATAATTTTTATACTCGCACATACACTTGAAAGACAAATATTAGCACATACTACTTTGTACCCATGTTATTCTAAATTTGGGTTGCATGAATTTGTATTGCAAGTTTTATGTCATATGTCTTTTTCCTTCACATATTTATATATTGATATGATGCTAATAGCCTTTCAATATAGTACATGATTGGATATTCACTCTAACGCTCTACCACTAAAGGCCCAATTAACCATTTTGTGCTCTATTCCGAATTTTGACAAGATGTATCTGATTTACAAATGATTCTTGTTGGACTTATTTTTTACCTCCGAGATGTAAGATGGGTTGAAAACCTCAATTACATTACAAAACCTAGTTTGGAATCATGTATTGTTCACACCAACCCTTTTAATCACAAACATGACAAGGTTTGCATAATATTGAATTACTTATTATAAAAGGAAACTAGTAGTATTCTTCATAGATAAGTATTGGCCTTTATCATATAAGATAAAATTTAAGGAAACCATACAAATAAATAAGTACTAAGGAAAGAAATGAGAATTTTATTTTGCTATTCAAAGTTTTGGTGTCTTTAATCTATTACAAGAGAATTATTAACTATTATGAGGATTTCAATTATAACAATTTAATCTAAGCATTAAGGTTTACATATTGTATTTGGAGAGAAAGTTCACAAGAGTTAGAAATCTCACATTTCTTAACACATTTATTTTTCCTTCAAACCCCCCCCCTAGCCTTTAGGGGTTAAATAAACAACCACCCATTTGGATTCAAATAAAATTTGCTTAGATACTTAGATCCGTAAATGGTTAGTAACTATAATATTTTTCATTATCATAAGTCAATGTGACTATATTGCAAATTCTATCAAAGCATGACATTGTACCCCTAAAGAATTCCAAGTGATTCATGGATAGTTAAGATTCATATGAACAATGAAGGGTTATTCATTATAAGTTCTATTTTTCATGTGTGTCCAAGCCCATAAGATCTTTTGAGTAAAACATTCTCATTTATGAAAAGAAGATCTTCCCGACATTCCCCTGACAAAATCGGCATGTGGATTAATGCTCTGATCTAGGTTGTAGGTACAATGTCAGGTACCTAAAAATAGACAATTCTTAAATGCAAGCAAGAGGAGGAAGAAGAAGTGAGAAGTGGAGAGATGAGGGAGAGTTGGTGAGTGAGAGAGGAAGAGAGGAGTACAAGACATTGACCGGGATGTCAGACCTAGGCCTATGTGTACTCCCCTTCTTGAGTGGAGGGGTGTTGCTCTTCATTTTATATTATGTTCTTCTCCTTTCTCTCACGTGACCGCCTCTTGTTTTGTGTTTGTATGCGTAGTCGTCTTTGTCTTGTTTGTGATTCCTAAAGTCAATTTCAGTTCTTGCATTAATAAGAGATTAGGAGATTAGGAGTAGATAAGATATCCGACAGTAGTAGAACTTGACACGTCCTCTTCTCTAAAGTCAACTAGGGTTTTGCTCTCTATGTGATTCTAAGGATTTGGAGATACGGTTCTTGTCTCCATAGTGCAACGAAATCGACAGTCGACTCGACCTGTCGCTACCGTCCAGTCAAGTCTATAAGCAAAACCAGTTAAGAGTTTTTCTTAGAAAACACCCCTTAACAGTTTCTTGCGCCGATCATCCATGCAGAAAAGCCGCATCAAATCACAATCAGGCTCGCCAACACCATCCTGGGCACCTACCATGAAGAGGGCGAGGTGGACTGGGAGTGGTCGTCTGGGGCCTAGTTTCCCGGATGGCCAAGAACGTAGGTAAAAGCCGTCCTAGCCATATCTCACCTACCCTTTATCACCTAGCAAGAAGGAAGAGATTCTGACAAACGAGGAGGAAACAAATTACGAGATGGCGTTAGCGGTGCAACCCCAAGGAATCATAGATTCTGAGGAGGATGATGACGGCAAGGCAGTATACTCGGAGTCGGAAGAGGAGGCCGGCTCTAAGGATAAGGAGTCAGAGCTTGCCACGCCCCAGGAGCCAGTTCCGGAGACGGCCCCACAAGCAGGGCCGGAAGTTATCATAGTTCCGTCCTCGTATCCCACAGCACATCCGGTCCTTGACACCCAAGATCATCTGGAACGAGCATCTCCAGACCATCCGGATCCGATGGTGAGAGCATGGTATCATTTTAGGGACGCCCGCACCTTCTAGTAGATAAAGTAGTGGTTGCCCGAACTTGGCCGGAGTGAACAAAGTAGTAGACGCACGGCCGACCCAGGAGTAAGTCCAGAAGTTGGAGCAGAAAATCACGAAGCTGACTTTGGACAACACTTGCCTACGAGAGCAAATCAAGATAAGAGATGACTCGCTGGTCGTGCGACAACAATCGTTGGAGACGGCCCACGAACACGTAACCAAAGTTGTGCAAATCTGTGAGGTTCCGGTCGAGGTGCTCTAGAAGGCCAATCTCCACAAGATCGGAATCCTTCGGTCGAAAGTGTTCAAGGCAGACACCTTCTGCAAGTTCCTGCTGGCGAACAAGATGTACGCGACGAAGGTCGAGACCAGCAAGGCAGCAACAAGGAAGTGAAGACCATGCTGGATTCCGTTCGCAAGCGGATTGATACAATCTAAGTGCTTCCGACCTTCACAAGTACGCTAGCGCAGACTCCGTTTGAGCGTCCCCCTTCCGTGGAAGTCCCGAGGACGGATGCAGTGCCCTCCAATCCGACCACCTCCAAGGGTAAGGCAAAGATAGAAGAAGGCACACCCGTCCCAGCCGATTCTGCGGCTAAGAACACATGTTCCTTAGCTAGGCAACTTCCGACCCAAGAGTGGGAGAAGTCCCCCGCCGCGTAGAAGCTCCACGAGCAAATCGTCATCAACATGTGCGATGAGGAGGAGCTGAAGAGCGACGCTGACACCAAAGGCGAGAGCGTGAGGAGTCCATGAGAAGTCACTACTAGAAAACTGTGACCGAATCAACATGAAATCAACTGATTTTTGTTGTTTGGGGCACTGTATTGACCGAATTCACTGATTTTTTAGCTTTTTGTAAAAATCAACAGTTTGCAAAATATCTTTTGTTGATTTGAGTAGTGTAATGACCGAATCAACAAAATTTCATCACATATGGAATCTTTTAGAATATTTTTGGAATCTTAGGAAATAATTTTGGAATCTTCCAGAATCTTGGGAATCTTTGGGAATCTTTTGAATCTTTCTGTGACATTGATTAAAATGCAAAATGAAAAACGAAGATGCTTTGGGGCATTCTCACTTCTACAAAAGAAAAAAATTCAAATTTTTTTGATATTTTTTCTACATGTAGAAAGATACCTGCACGAAATAGTACATAAAAAAATTTTGAAAAAAAATGATTTTTACATCGTGAAAAATATTTAAAGTCTGCTGGGCAGTAAAAAGACTCCACAGCCTCAAAAAAAAATAAAAATAAAAAAATTTCGAATTTTTTTCTACATGTAGAAAAATACTTGCATGAAATAGTGCAAAAAATAATTTTGAAAAAAAAACTTTCATAAAAGGCAAATTAATAGCCAATGGGGCAGTTTCCCTATAAGTAAAGTGTTCACTCATAGATGTGCACGCATGAACTTGAGTGGTGTGGTGGCGAAGGACGTGGGTTAGGAGCCGGGAGGTCTTGGGTTCAAGCTCCGCTCACGGCATAGAGTGCGACTGAGGGGTTTGGGTGGGCCCTACTTGTGCGACAGTTGGGTTTGTGGTGGGCCCCACCTGGCCGTTTTATTTTTAATTTTAATCTAATACAGAAATAAATTATGCTTGAGTGAATCAATAGATAATATCAACACTTTTGTGTTGATCAATGTCCGGATCAACGCGTCCGAATCAACTGAAAATTTCAACGTTTTCATGTTGATTTGGACACTGAATTTTCTAGTAGTGAGTTTGTGCTCGTGCAAGAGAAGCGAGTCCAAACCGATTGGATTTCGGCAACTCCACTCAAACGCCCTAAAAATGGCGTCAGTGGGCAAGGTAGGAAGAAGTAGGACGGAGTAAGAATCCGTAATTAGAATTTGGCATGGGTTTAGCAATCCGGACTAGGACAGTAGGTAGGATCTTTTTGGGAAAGCGAGTCGCAGTTTATAGTGTAGGCCTTGTAGGACGGACGGCCCCTTGCTGTGTCTCCCTTTGAGGTCGAGTGCTTAGAAGTTGCATCTACTGTTTTTGAGTTGTAAGTTGGGGGTTAGAAATCCGGATTCCTTGCTAGATCGGATCTGTGGAGTTTGGGTCGTGTTAGGCGTATTCGCAAGTGTCTTGTGTCATGAGTCGGTCTAGAGTTTTTGAAAGAGGGAAACAACTGTAGTAAACACTTTACAGTCGGAGAGGTCCAGGAGTAAAGTGGGCGAGGCCGGATTGCTATCCGACCTCCAACTGTTACAGATTTGGGTTTTTCTGTAGTCTCAGAGGACAGGTTGAGAGCAATACGTGACCGGAATACGTGTAGCCGTCCTCTAGGCGGATTCGAATCTCTTGGGGTTTGTCGTTGTAATGAGTGTGATAGGGTAATCAGGGCGTCTTGCGTGACCTGCTAATCTGTCCTGAGTGGATTAGTTGTGAGGAAGTAATGAATGCCTAGTGTGCGAGTGTGTGAGTAGAGGTTAGATGTGTAAGTTTCTGCCACTTAAAACATAAGAGAGAGAGTCTTTGTGCATCCCCTCTTGCAAAGGGATACCCTTGTCAATCAAGGCTAAAATATAGATTTAAGGATAGAATGGATTTGGAGTTAGTTGTCATAGCACTACTTCGTCTTGGTTACTTTACAAAATCCCTGGAACGATACGCGAGTCACCTACACACAGTTATTTACACTTATAAACGTGTAAGGGAAGACAACGTTGATACATGGCACTCGACAGCTAGTAACACGATACTCAATCTAGGCGTAGTCGCCCCGGACAGAAGAAGGGGATAGTAGTAAGAGATCGGGCCAGTCAGAGAGCATAGGCCGAGTTCATAAATTCATCCGTGGCATAAATTCATTCATCCATTCAATCATTCATCTTGTTACACTTATCTTCAATGTATTGGTGAGGAATTTTATCTCCATAACTAATTTCTACACATCATAAGTAATTACCCATATTAAGTTAAACAATTAGAATGAACACAAATAAATAAGCGATTGTAAGGCTAAAGTATTTTAGGCTAAACTAATTGATATTTATTCAAAACATTTAAGTTCTAGTATCTTTACACTTGAAAGACAACAACTCGCTAAAATATGAGAAAACTAACAACGCACATAAAACCAATTTTACAAACCAAATCATACTGAACTTGCACCAAGTATTCAGCCACATAGCTAACTTATACGGCTTATTTAATTTCAATACGTAAAAATAAGATAAATCCTCGTAGTAAGGCTTTTCCAGCAAGGTAGACCATGTCAAGGATTCATAGGTGTCGGCCATGTGCAGGGCACTTTGCTAAAATGCAATGGGCCTAGATTCTCAAAGCTCGTAGACAAGTTGGAATCTATTGGGTATGCACAGTCAAATGTGGTACACCTTGCACCGTTCCTCATTTGTACGAGAGGGGAAGGGGGTACCATCAAGTGTAGCTAGTTGCACCGTATTGTTTGGTTAGACTTCCAAAATCTAAAATGGGCCTCGCCAAATGGCATCAAACTTACCAGGGAATTCCATCCTCCTGGCATCTTGGAGCATAATTAATATTCTTGGTGCTAATGACCGCTTGTCAAATGCGACCTTGCCATGTTCTCAATGTGTTGGGCACTAAGGTGTCCAAATTACATAAGACAATGTGCTACAGCCTATGGACGTATCGTTCCACATTTGTGTGCCTCCTCTTGTACCTTGTCCTCTTGAAGAGGACATCCTTTTGATTCTCATGTCACTCTCTGCGACTGGATTCAGGGAAAGTAGTGGCTCCTCCTCTCGAGGCAAGTCTGGTCTACGGTGTTGGCTAGCACCCCTACCCATTACAACGAAGAGATAGTTTTGATCCAAATAGAAGGTAGATCATGGAAGATGACTCGCTTTTCTTCACTTCATTGCAAAGATGGTATTAAGTCTCCTATAGTAGGAAGCGGCATCAGACTCCCTGCTACGGGAGCAGATCCTCTTGCTCCAGGGGTTTGTATAGGCACCTAGAGCAATCCTTCGGCGGATATTGGCTTTGTCATCATCATGTTCATCCGCTTCTCTAGTAAAATCGGTAGGTTGGTGGCCTCCCCTCATAGTAGGCAGTCATATCAAGAGTAAAAGTGGTAGTAGAAGGATGCCAAAGGGAACCGGTTATTGTAACTTATTGTATTCATCTCCTTGGAAATACAATCTTCCAAGAAAATCACCCACCCCATCATCTATTTGCAGTTGTATGCCTCAAACATTGTCTTTTGAAGCTTGGTCGTAACTGTTGTAGGCTTCTCCAAATTGAGGATGGGAACAAGGAATTTTTGGATCTGCTCCTCCCTCGCGTTGATGCAGTGTGTTGGATACAAAAACTTTGCCGGAGTTGCCTTCTCTACCCTGACCCTGATGTATCACACCTTGGAGGTTGGTATCCATAGGTTATCTTCCAGCACTCTTCCTCCCACAATAAGAACTTTTTTTTTTTTTTTTTTTTTTTTTTTTTTTTAATTTTTAAAATTGTCTAAATCCATGTCTTAGGATGTCTAGGAAGTGGTTGTTAAACGTGTACACATTGTAAGACATTTGAAGGCATCGCAAACATCTACTTGGACATCTAAAGTTATTTGAAGACATCCTCGTTTTCAAGGTGCCTTGTGGTTATTTAGTTTATCTAAATTAGTAATATTAATGTGTGTTAAACTTTCATGACATGTTTTCGGATATGTTTTATAACTATCATTATTCATAAGTGCTTAGATTCCTCCTTTTTAATAATCTAGGAAATTAATTAAACTCTGCGGATGAATTCCTGGATGAACAAAGTTTGGAACGGATGAAGCCTACCCCATCCAAGTATCCAACTAGGGAGAGAAAGTAGGAGTTAGGGTTCTATGTTTTTTGGGAGATGATTGTGGGTGTGCATGTTTTGAGATCTAGAATTGGTCTAGGTCACGTTTTTGGACTTTTGGTGTGGTTTTTTTTTAAGTGAAAGTGTGCAAGTGTGAGAGTTGGGTTTTGGATGTTTGTTTGGTATGGGTGCATGTTTGTTTGAAAAAAAGTTAGTTTTTTGGGAAGAATGTGATTGCAGGATCCAAGGCTATCGTCACGAGAGTCAGATCCGGATAGAGGAGTGCGAGCAGTAAGCGGATCCAACGGAGATCGACAGGGCCGGCGATCAGCATCGGCAAAGGCGAACCAGCATCGAGCTGGCAGCTCGACACCGGAAACATCACCGGCCATCGCTTCAGCAATTAGCCTCCGGTCCGGCAGAATCGATCGGAGCCGGGCAGACCGAGGCGATTGGAGCAAGGTGTAGTCAGCTCGGCGGGGAATTCGGAGTCAGCTTCGACAGCGCCGGCAGCATTGCAGGCATCGACGAGCAACGGCATCGGATAACCACGACGTGACTTCGAACGGTTCGGCCTGCACTCGGCGACGACGATGACGCCACCATCACCGTGAGGACGAGGACGAGCAACAGAATCGGAGGATCAGGACGTGACCTCGACAAGGCGGCCAGCATTCAGCGCAACGACGGCGATCACCAACATTCCGGGACAGCTGAGCGCGTAGCTGCTGGTTTTCCAGCGCGGGGCGACATCAGCGATTCAGCCGAGGGATAGTTCGGCAGTCAGAGGGGACTACCGCTCCCCCAACCGCATCGGTATCGGCACGCTGATCAAGGCAGAGAGCTCCGCGCTAGTGCTAGCAGCACCAGTCCGGAGAATTCAGCGCCCTGTCGCCATCCGTGACAATACGGAGGGTGGACAGGGTGACATTATAGAGGGAGCCTCTCCTTTTCTTTTGTTCAATTGTTTGTAGTTTTGTGTTGTTAGGTGTGTCGGTTGAATACGGCAGGTTTGGTGAACTTGATCCTAAAAAATGGCAAATTTATTGCCCAAAAACATGAATGTTTGGATTTAGTCAATCTTGCATTATACTTGCGTTGGTGTTGTTTGTGGGATGAGCGTGCCTTGTTGAATTGTTGTTTTGAGTAGTTAGTGGGCACCACGTATAAGGGTATTGCGGAAGCGCTGCCCAAATTTTAGGCTAAATCTATGAATTTAGATTAAAAATCGGGAATTTGGGTCAAGCGCGGAAGCGTTGCCCAATTCACTCCCAAACTTCAGGGTTCATGTTGGAATGATTGGCTAGGGTGTCCATTGCTTGGAAGGTTGTATTGGTAGCACCTCCCTTACGGCCCAACTTGTGAGCTAGAACCGGACAACCGGAGTTTAGTCTCACATAATTGGTGCGTCTGGCGGGAGGGTTGGATCTTTTGCCCTAATTTTTGTTTGTTTTTTGTCTCCTTCTTAGGCATTCGATTTGAAGAAAAAAAACCTAAATAGTAAGCTGTGATTTCTTGCACAATCCAAGCTTGATTGTTTTGGTTTCTTGCTTGGTGCTTGGTGTGGATTGGGTTTCGTTTCCTCATTGGTTGGTTTGCTTGGACTTATGGGGTTTAAATTGATTGAGTAATTAGTTTGAAGAATCTTGCCTTGAGGTTTTGGTTGATCATTGGAATTGGTCCATTTGAGTCGATGTAAATTGCATCAATTTGAATCTAAACATATTGAATTGATTTTAATTAAATGGAAGCAAACTAGATTCAAGTGAATTGAATCACATTGAAATGGATGGAATTGCATTGAAGTGGTTTTGTTGTAGGTAGGTGCTTGTGGTTCTAACTTTCTTGTTAAGCCTTGTGTTGTGTGAAGGAAGGGGACTTGGAGCTTGAGTAGTCAAGCAAGGAGAACTTGCTTTGATGAATGTTCGATTTATGTTTGAAGTTTGATTTGAGTTGCTTTGGCTTCATTGCTTTGTTCTCACTTGGAGCATTGTAGTTCATTGTTTTGCGAATTAATTGATTTGGTGCATTGTATAGGTGCACTCTTAGAGTGGAGGGGGGCAGATTACTATATATAGTAATTTGTAGCCTTGGGTACTTGAAGAACAAAACAACGGTTTTTTTAATACCGAGTCCCATTTGCCTTGCTTATTGCATGTATGTAAGTGAACTGTATGCAACTTGACCGTGGTTTGGTTGTGTAACCAAGATCGGACGTGGTTTTTGTAACTCTATGTTGTTGAATTTCGTTGGGGGTGGGTAACTTAGTGAGCCGGCTGATCCGGATATAAAGTGGGAGTGTTGGCCATTTGGCCTAACCCGCTTGTGTTGTAATTGTGGGTGTTTTGAATTTTTTGTAATAGGGGAATGCACGGGTGTGAGCGGAGAGCGGTGATTGGCAAAATTATTTTTTTTTTCATGAAAGATTAAGACCCTATTACCACTCATTGCAAAAAAAAATTTAAAAGTTAATAGCCCTAATACCATGAAATGGGTGGTTCTGAATTTTTGAAATGGTCATTTGTAGGCAAAAAAGTACCCAAAACCGTGGATATAGGTCCTTTATCCGTTTCTTTTCATGGTATTGACGTTATACAATATTTCATAAATTATCCACATTTGCAAGTTTAAATAAAAGTTAATTAAATTATGGGATGGCATCATCATGTGTAACCAATACAATTAAAATCATATACAAAATATAAACCAAAATTTGGGAAGGCCCTTTAGGTAATAAATAAGTTTAATTTATCGATTTTAAGATTTAGAGACTAATTAGGGCTGACGTCATCAATTTCCTATTACACTTGTCAGAATTATATGTAAATGCTTCGGTTTATATAATTTGAAATTTATCACTACAGGTCGTCTTTCCGTGTCTCCTTATAAGGTGTACAGAAAGACATTCACGTGGCATTGTAGTGGTCCGAGTTCAATTTTCCTCGGCCTCGTTTGAGCGTTGCACTGCGTCTTGAAGCAACTATCCTAAGCTATACAAATACTCGACTATAGCCCCTACCAACATTGGCAAGATTCCATCACTCCAATGGAAAATAAAAAATGGCAGAAGCCGACACAAAGTTTCAAGCTATTCGAGCATGGTGGATGTCATCTCGCGTGGCGAGTGAGCAAGGATTACCCCGACTCGAACTATGGCTAGCCTTCAGGCACTTCCGGTATCGCTAATAGGGAGGCTTCCTGGAGCTGGTAAACTCTTACTATTACATTCAGTTTCCGTAGCATTCAAACTTGGCCAACATTGACTTATCCAATATTGAGCTAACTGATCTACTTCCAATGTTTCTAGAATCTTAGCGAAGTCGAACTCACAGAGATGCCATCATGCAACCTTGCGGAATCAATTCACAACAAATCGAAGCAACAGTCTGGAGATCGGGGTAGCGACTTGTATGTGGCAGCCGTGGACGACTTCGTGCGAGCATTCATGCAATGTATTGCGTACTCCCAGTTCTTGGAAGGGGAGCGTCCTGGAAACGGTCCTTCAAAAGAGGAGCTCACGCTGAGACGTGCACATAGATCCGCAGCCAAAACAGGAAACTCCAAATCACTTCACGAAGCGATTCTCAAGATGCCCGGTGCTGATGAGTGGTGCACCAGAGACCCGCATCTCGAAGGAGAAGAGGTATTTGTTTTTCTAAAACGCAATTCTAATACTGCTTTCGGAGATGAGCGTGAGTCTCACAGGCGAGATACAATCAGTGTGTCAAGACCTCGTGTCCAGACTGGATCTGCACGCAAAGAGAGCGGGAATCCTACAACTCTGGTGATAGCCGACTCTCCCACAACCAGCAAACAAGAGGAAGCTGACCTCTCCCGTCAGCAATCTCTGCTGCAAGTGGACTCCTACCACATCACTGCTATAGAGGAGACCATCTGCAATCCTTCTCAATGGCACATTGCACGTCTCTCCAAGACATCTGCCAAGGCTTGTTTTGCTCAACAAGCTATTACAAATAAGAAGTGTGTGGCACGGATTGTGCAAGACGGGAAGAGCACCCGAGCTCCATCCTACACAGGTCTAATGAAGAACTACCGGAAGAATAGACAAGACACTATGCAATTCTTCTTCTGCAACGACGACATTGAGAGGTGCGTGAAGGGCACAAAACGGCAGTGGGTGATCACAGTGCCGCAAGTTCCAGAGGTATGGCCGGTTAAGCTGGGGACTAACTTGACTTCTAAAGAGATCCTCTCCTTAGAAAATGCAGGCTTTAGGCTTCCTCAACAGAAGGAGATGTCACCGAGAAGACTCTATCAGGACGAGCTATTGGGACTGGACTTATCGGCTTACTCAACGCCGGCAAATGCGGATGAGTTTCCCACTCGCCCTTCAGGAAAGAATATCCGACGTTACAAGAAGGCCCCGTCAACTAAGCATTCCAATAATTGTGCATCTGCCCTTTCGTTAAACGCCAAAGTGCGCAAGTTGTGCATGCTTCCAACCTCAGCGCTGGGATGCATTGTCTTACTAGATTCGGGAAAGCCTCCAAAGGTCAAACAGTACTACTTGACAATTTCGCAGATACCATCATGCACTTGTCCTATTTTCAAGGCGATGGCGACAAAGGCACTTGGGAAGCCAGGTCAATGGGCCAATTGTAAGCACTTGTACTATTTGTTTACAGTCGTTTGTGGCTTAGACTCAGATTCGGATACGTTCATACATGCAGCTAGTTTGAGCTTCAACGAAGTGAAGCGAGTCCTAGAGAGTGGCTTATTGAAGCACCTTGACTCTTAAAAATTTCCGTTTCTTCTTGGAAACATATGTATTCATTACTTGGATTAATCATGAAGTAGTGAGACTAAAAGGGCCACTACAAGATATTTGACGTACCACCTTTATTTCTATGTTCAAATGCTGCATAACCATTTTATTGAATTAGTAAATATCTAAGTTTTTTCAAAACTGTAAGCCTACATTTACGAAAGAGTAAGACTATATTTACTGAGACAGTAAGTCTTATTTGCATAATTTCAAAATTGTCATTTCACTGCAAGTCTGCAACAATAAGTGTGATTTTATTGAATCCGTAAGTTTTCACAACTTTGAAATAGTATTGTGTTTAAGATTCTAGAATTTTGTGAGATGGTATGTGTCTTACCGATTACAGCTTTATAGCTACACTTAAGGCCGTGCAAGGAGATTCATTTTTCTTACTTATTATAAATTACAGTAGACATCAATCACCAATTACCGTTGACAAAGTTTTCATAGGACCAATCTCCACAAGTATCCACAAAAACATTCCACGGTCAAAGGTCTCAATTTAATCTTTATTTAAAAAAACATATCCAATACTCTTATTAGTTTAAAAGAAACTATAAACTTACTGCTCAGAATCCATTATTTATCAAAATAATCCAAAACTTACAACTCATCGCTCTCCGCTCAACACTCACCGCTCGCAAAATAGCCTCGTCCGATCGCACAGGGATTTCAATTTCCTTACCCTGGTTTATAGGAGTGCGCATGCTTTGTAATGCCGTCGTATGGTTTTTTTCAGCAAATTGAGAAATCTTGGCGCTAAGTGTGGACACACGCAGCGTGGTTCTACAAACACCTCCTTGTTGCCATGTCATAGTCAGGGATCTAAAGCATCGGGAACCCTTGGCACGCTGCGTCACTGCATGCAGTGGTCGTTCCCGCATTACAGGTGGACATAGACCACATGGTTAGCATATGGAACTTGCACCGCGTTTGGAAGATACGAGAAAACGGCCGAGACCTCCTTTCTCACGTACCGACAGCTCGGTTCAGGCCGGCCGAGCGCATCGCGCGGTGAGCTCCTTTAGTCTCCAATGTACTTCTTTCTACTTGTATCCAATTTTCGACAACGCCACGGATCGTGACTGTGAAGAGTGATGGTGGTAGGGAAATTCTACCTCCCGGTGATGACGACGCACGAGAAATGAGACGCTTGCCTGTGCCCGGCTTCGACAACGAACGGAGAAGAGAGTGTGTCGATGAGCCCCCACTCGTGGACGTCACAGCAAATATGGCCGAGGTAATTATGATCGTGTCAACCTACAATCTTCTCAACATTCCAGTATTTGCATGCGTTGTTTCCTCTTGTGTAGAGTCCAAGTAGGTGTATGAATTCCTTAATTTACGGTCACATGAGGAGGTTCGATTGCGGGATAGTGCATACGGATTGGGGAAGTCCGCATGTGGCGACTTGGCTGATCAATACGTGTTGCACCTGTCCATCACCCTCGAGTGTGCAGAAGCGGCCCGCTCGGGTGCTCGTCTCACCTCCCACATGGCAGCCATCATAGCGGACAATGAAGACCCATAACGAAAGCGGGCCGCTCGCCTCGTTATGGAGTATGCCACTCGAAATCCCTAGAGACTGTCTTCCTCATTACTTGAACTAGAAACATCGAGTTGCAATTTTAAGCAGATTTTGTTAATCTGAGCTCCCTTGCCCCTACAACTGAGTAGGCAGTTACCAACTACACAGTTACGGACTAGGCCAGAAGGGTCCTGTAGGATCCGAGTAGGCAGTTATCGACTAGGAAGTTATCGACTAGGCCAAAAGTGTCAAGTAGGATCCGACTAGGCAGTTACTGCCTAGGCGAGAAGAATAAAGTTTGATCCATGTAGGCACTTACCGAATACGGTAGGATTAAGTAGGATGAGAGAGAAACAAATCCACGCCCATTTGTGAGTGTTGAAGTGAGGTCCCATCCTTGATCAAGTCGGCTGTGTTGTGAATTGCTAAGTTTGATCTGAATAGAATTTTGCGATTATCTAATTCTGTGTTTGTGTGTTTTTGTAGATGAACAAATTGTAGTTGTTTCTCTTTCTGTTTTGATGATCGCCAAGTAGAAAATGTGCATGTGTCTAAACTGAGTGACTAGGTATGTACTGCCAATTTTGAGTGGTATTATAAGTATGAGTGTAATTAGGAGAGAAACGTAGAGTGTATAGCAAAATTGTAAGCATCGCAGTCACGTGTTAAAAGTAATAAATTTGTCGAATAGAATTTGTCATATCAAATAGACTCAAGTATTATCAAATTGAGGAATTAGAATAAGTACTGAGTTCAGAGAATAATAATGAATCCAAAAAGTATATACTATAAAGTTACTAGAGTGTCAAGTTGGAGTGAATGCAAGCAAGTGATTCACTTGATGGGACTTAATAGTGAGATATGCCAAGTAGGCAGTAAGCCCAGTAGGTAGGAATCCAGAAGTTAGAGAATAAGGTTAGTTCATGCAATTTAAAAGTGTTTGTCATTGTATTATCAAAGAATAATTTTAAATAGAGTCTAAATGAATTATAGGGAAAATGGAGCCAAGATGTAGAGTTTCTGACAATACGAAATACGATGTACAAACTAGTAACAAGAATTTTCAAGTAGGATAGAAAGTACTCAAAAGTTATTCAAAAGACAATTCAATAGTACAGATCAATTTGGAAAAAGAGTCGAGTACTCAAAATTTCCAAAAAGACCTCAAACAATTTGGAATAAGAGTCGAGTACTCAAAATTTGCCAAAAGACCCTAAACGTGAAGAAATTGCAAAATGTTGCAAATCCCTCAAAATAGAGCAAATTCCTTACAAATACAACTCACGCCCTATGTTGTATTACTTGTGTTTACAAGTTCGTTACCTTTTGGGAGGGAGGGATTGAGTTCGTTTGTCCATGTTCTAATAGAGTATATATTCCAATCTACATTAGTATACCAACTCCTACATTTATTTAAGGTTTAAAATTTGTCCTGCAGCGTACATGGATGAGTCCCGCTTAGTTATAAAATCCACAAAAATTATGTAGGAATGTGTTCTTCACATAAAAGATTGCAATGTTGACACATGCCATTGTTAAGCATCTTCACAGTTAGTCTTGAATATGTGACTTCTATTTGACTTCTATTTGACTTTGAAGTCACACACCTCCAAAATCTCAAATTTGAGTGTGCATTATATAGTTTGAAGACATACTATAATCTTCCAATCCAACGATTAGATCTTACCAACATTTAACCAACACTTGTTTCAATAAGCTATAATTACATTTGTACAAATCGATACTACCGATAGTATTACAAACGTCAACGCACATAGTTTCTCGATACATCTTGCAAAAAGTCAAGGTTTCTCCGAAACCACTATGCGCAGTAAAGGGTTACATGGAGAAAGACCAACTCAGACATGAAGCAACTGAGATGATCAACCTGGATACGATCTGGGATCAATGAAGAATTCAACTACTTGAAGAGGGAGGCCATTAAATCAACCGTCGTTTCGATTTGATGAGACTAGCTTCCTGAGCTTCATCGTCAGTGATGCACAATCATGACTCAGATTCTGAACTCTGATTTCTCCTCCACTTTTCCAACTTAGCACATCTCTCACCTTCCAATTGCCTTAGCCAGGATTTTGCAATTTCAGAGGTAAACCCTAATTTGGTACTACATGGCAAGGTGGCAGCGAGTTGGGAAGCTAGATTGAGCAAATTGTAAGGGCGCGATTGAGCAATTCGGAGTTCCGAGTTGTGAGCAAGGTTGTCATATCGGGCGTGTTGAGGCAATCGGGCGGACAAAACGGACGTACGAGTTGTCCCGGACGGACGGGCGTGCCCGCCTACCTTGTTTGAAGGGGGCGTGTAATTTTTTCATGGGTAAGAAACTTTGCAGTAAAATGCCATGTAGGATGTGACGTGTAAGTCTATCGTGGCGTCGGGACGAATGAAATTGTTCCATGGCGAGTGAACTTTTGTTACGGCGGGTGAACTTTTGAGGAGGCGGGTGAGGGGTCAAAGGGGGGGGAGGGGGGGGGGGGGGGGGGGGGGGGGGGGGGGGGGGACGGGCGGGGACGGGGAGTGCGGGCGCGGGAGGGGGTAGAGAGGGGGGGGGGGTTAGGGGGTAAGGGGGTAAGGTGGGTTAGGGGGATAAGGGGGTAAGGTGGGTTAGGGGGGGTAAGGGGGGAGTAAGGGGGGTTGATGCGTTTTCAATTATTTTTTAAAAAATTTTTCTTGAATTTTTTTTTCGAGAATTTTTTTAAATAGAAATATCGTAGTATTTACAAATTGATTCATGCATAGGTTGAGTGGTATTTGGCAAGGTATGCATATGACCGGTTGGAATAGTGAGGAGGGGTGGGAATAAGTAAATATGTGCACCCAAATCAAAACAATGCAATTAAATATGTCATAGGACTAAGTACACATGCATCGAATAAGAGAAATTGCCTTATTTTTCATAGATAAGGCAAATGTAATGTAGTAAAAAGTAGAAATCATGAATAATAATATGATATTATATAATTCATAGTGAATAACGATACAACGTAGATATAAGGAAATTTCTATATATTCCCACAACACATAATCTGAACTTCTCTATTTTCTTTTTCTTTTTCAATAAACTTATGCACTATAATAGACTAATAATAGTGTCTAATAAAGGACTACAATAATGATGAGAAGTTCTAAAATACCCAAATAGATAATATAAGTCCGTTCTACTTATTAAAACGATTTGATCGCCGCACCTTTTCAGTGGATGTACCCTCCATGTTGGGATCTCGGATAAGGTCTTGGATAACAACGTCATCATCATCGGGCGCCTCATCCCACTGTGGGTCACCATCATCGTCGTCGTCGTCATTGTTGCCACGTTCAATATCATCGTCGTCGTCGCTACCACTTGAAGAACAAGTAGACTCATTGCGAAGAAGGGCTATTTTTTCGCCGTATAGGTTTCAATCAAGTCTAATAACCTTGTGTCTCTTTGCTCTGGGACACTCCCCATCCGAATTCACCGGCGGTCCTCTAGGAACAACAAAAGCTGGTGTTGATGAAGTGCGACCAGGAACATATGTGTCCACGAATGGTTCAATTACCGTGTTTGGGTTTCTCCCCCCTATTCCTAATGAAGAACGTCTGCTTGGCCTGGAAGAATAGACATGACCAACATTCTGTCCCCCTCCATCTACAGTGTCTGCAATGCCTCTGGGCCGTATCCGTTTTGTAGTGGATGTTGAGCCTCCAAACCCTCCGCGGTCTATGTTTCCGCTAGGAGTGTTAGTTCCCCCACGTCCTCTAGCTCCGTTTCTTCCACGTGCTTGGTGGTATTGTCCCATTGGATGATGGATAGCGGGCCTAGGGATAATAGGAGGCCTCCTACGGGACCCATCAGATTGGGAAGCTCTTCCACTAGCATTTGTTGCTCCTCCACTAGTACTTGGTGTAGGTGTATTTAGCCCAGAGATTGTTCTGGAGACCGGAATATCCGCGTGCATAGGGTCAACATCATCGGTGAATTCGAATGCATCGTGAATCCTACTGATATTCGGATCAAGACATTGGGACGCAACAACAAGTATAATAGTTCTCCCAATCCCTCCCAATCTTGATGCATTTGGGCTATTTCCTACTTCTCGCGGGGCTACATCTTTAAAACGATCCACAATTGTTGTATAGGTATTGGGAGTTCCAATAGTACCAATTGTGCCATCTTCTTCCTCGTTCTGCTCATTGTCCTCATTGTTTCCGAAAGAGGGGTGGTTGTAGTTAACATCATGAGCGGGTATGGTTTGATTTGCTTCACGATTTAGCCCATGATCTGAATCTTTGTTTTCCGAATCCAATACTGTAATCCGGGCTTGATTGATGCCGACATCAGGGCGTTTGTCTGGCAATGGAGTGCGACGAGTAGGACTTGTACTCCATGCTCCAGCACCCCAACAGATTGGCTCTTGGTCATCGTCCATTCCATCGTCTTTACCATAATATTCCCTACTCTCCCCTAGAAGGTCTGCACCTTCAGCCCAGAGATCTGGATTTTGTCGGTACTTGTGAGCCTTAAAAACCACCATGTAGGTGGCCTTTGGTCACAAGGGGTGAATTGAAGGAAATCACAAGATGAGGGAACAAAGAAGAGGAGGAGACAAGAAGAAGAGGAAAAAACAAGAAGGTAAATGAGGAGAAAACTCCCCCGCCGGATGACCTTGAAAGTGCCCCTTGGTTTTTGGGCCACCAAGTCGTCGTCCTAGCTCGGAATCAAGCGTGCCATAGCTTTTTAGAAAGCTTACTTGATTTCCCACCTAACCTCAAAATCTCAAGAGCAAAGGGTGAAAATCCTAGGACTGATTCCACTTTGACTGTGGCAGTTTTTGCCACTGCCGGGGGGGAAAACTTTTCCAACGCCCCGACTTTGGGAGCCAATTTCTCCTTTTTGAAAGATTGGATCGGGGCATGCCATATACCCCTGGAAAGCTTTCTTGGAGCTCTCTCCACCCTAGAAATCTCAACAGCATTGCAAGAAAACTGTGGGACTGATTGCTGTTTGAACACTGCTGATTTGTTCACTGCCGGGGGGAAATTGTTTTCGACACCCCGACTTTGGGAGCAGATTTCTCCCTCTCTACAACATGGATTTGAGCATGCTTACTACCGTTGGAAAACTCTACTCACAAGTTACCTATCACAAATGAAACAAAATTGAGAAGGAGGTCCACCTGCCTCCCTACTCCTACTCTAACTAAGCATTACAAAGAAGAAGAGGTAGACAAACAAAATTGAGAGGGAGGTCCACCTGCCTCCCTACTCCTACTCTAAGTAAACATCACAAAGAAGAAGAGGTAGACAAACAAGATATGAGACAAACAAGATGAAGGAGAAGGAGGCCCATGGCCTTCCTTCTCCTACTCTAACTAGATTGAGTGGGTCATTACAAAGAGATGATAAACAAGATTGGGAGCAAGGCTTAAATACCCTTGCTCTCATGTTTTAACCCGGCCATTTACTTGGCCGGTAACTAAGGGTAAGTACTAACAATGGAGCCAACTTGCCACCCATGCAAGGGAGTAAGTCCCATGCCCATGCTCTACCTACCACTATAAATATATAAAAGTCCCATGATCCCTCCACCATGCCACTTGGATGGAGGGTCAATGGTGGCTTCCATTGCCACAAGGTGATAAATAATTACCATGGAAGCCAACCAACAAGGACTAACAATTTTGCTAACATACAAGATATTAACCATGAGAGACCTATTGATTATAGCTTGATCTTGTTTGTCGAAGGAGTGCCGGCTTGAAGGAAAGGGACAGCCCCCACTCTTCCCTCACCACTTTGGGCTTCAATCGTGGGGCCTTCTACTCTACTCATCAAATCCCCACTCTTCCTTCACCACTTTGGGCTTCCATCGTGGGGTCCCTAATCTAATTGTTTAATTTTCCTACTCTACCAACTACCCCTTTTCTTCTTACCCTACTCCAATCTTCAAATTGACTCCACTTCCTCTAAAAAGTCTTCTCAAAAAGTCAATACTTTCTAACCTTCCAATTAACATTTAAGGGTTTTCATTCAAAACCCTTAACTCCTCATAGTTATATCACAATATTCAACTAACATTTGACAAAACATTAACATTGAGCCAAACAAATGAATGTTGCACATTTGTTGGCTCACAGTACTCTCTACCTTCCCAATTGGCTTCCATGTCACTATCGTCCTCCTCTTCTAGGAACTCTCGGTTGGGCTCATCTACCGGAACTGGGCCGAGGGCATCTGGGTCTGAATCCTCTGAGTTGGCATTGTCTTCATACCAGCGAAGTGGTTCGGGCCCTGGTCTTTTCTGTAAAACACGGCCATTGATATAGATATACACTAATGTCTCTGCCTTTTCTGGGCCTAACCGATTTCGGCTCTTATTGTGCACAAATGAGTAAGCACTCCAATTACGCTCACATGAACTAGCTGAACAATATGCGAACCGCTATTTTGGAAAGGTACCGATCTCCAATCCTATACCACCATTGATGGGGGAGCATGTTCATTGCACGGATGTTGAAGGCAATGTCGGGGCTATAGAGCCCAGTACCTTCATCATATTCTTGTAATTCGGATATGACGTATTCATACTTCACACCCACCACGTCTTTTAATTTTTGAATTACACAATATAGCGCACGGAGGGCTACGCCATCTTGCTTTAGCGCTGCATTCTCCTTGAGATATGGATTCAAAAGGGCAGCTGCGTAGTGAAGATCCGTAAAACACATGGCCCTCCTCGCTTTGAATGAATCCTCCAATATTGTTGCAATATCTGGTCGGACGCTAAATGGTGGATCCCTGAATGAAGTGACATGTTGATGCAATCCTTGTAGTATGAGCCATGCCTTACCCATTTCGGGTTCTCGTCCATCAAACAAGCGTAATGCTTTCAAAACCTCCTGCGTCATGTAAATGAAATTCTAGCACCGCAGCCTGAAGGCCCCATCCTCAATGGTGCGCACGATATTGCGTCAGGCGGTGGCTGCCCGCTCCCCTCCCATTCTGTCCCTCAAGGTATTGGTATAGTTCTGAACTTGGGGATGGTCTTTCAGTGCCTCTAGGACGGGCTTGAGTTTGACGAGTCAGTCCATCATCAACATATTGCATGCAAAGCACGTCTCCCCCCGCACTAGAATTGAGAGTTTAGGACTCAATTCACAAAATGTTGCCATTGTTGCATGATGGTTCCTAATATAATGGCACAATGTTGATAAGGTCTTTGAAGATGTCGATTTTTGCCCAATCTTCCAATAGGAGATCCAAAGCATGAGCCATGCATCGTTGCGAGAAAATCCATGGATACTCTTCGATGATACATTTAATTGCTCCAAGCATGTTTGCTCCAAGCGTTATCCGTACACACTGCAGTCACATTCTTAGGTCCCACCTTCTCAATGAATACTTTGAGTTTGTCTGCTATATACGTCGCAGTTTTTGTTTGCCCAGTGGTGTCAATGCTTCCTAGAAATACATCTCCAGGTGGGCACGTCATCATCACATTCATTAGGGGCCTACGATTAACATCGTCCCAACCATCGGTGCATATGGACACCCCATACGCGGATTTTGCAAATCCAGTTCTTGACTCAATCTCCTTCTCGACTCGCAATCTGCTGGGTTCTATGAGATTAGTCCTGAATCGGTGATAAGATGGAGGAACATAGTCAAACCTCGCCTTGGAAGTTGCTAAAACCGCTTCAGTAAAAAACGGGTTCCTGGCCACGTTGTATGGGATATTTGCGTTATAGAAACAATCTGCCCACTTTTCATCCAATTATCTTCTCTTCGCGGTGTTCAAAGATTCCTCCATGCTACGTTAGCGTACTGCTACGGACCACGTAGAATTTGATGCACCTCGGGTAGCTGACATGGAGTGTGGATTCTCACGTCCCTCTACCACGCACGCATCCCGGCCTCCTCTGTGAGGACTTCCACCCCTCACTCCAACCCCTGTGTTTGTATCAACAACTACATGGCATGAAAAACCACTAGGAATTCCCTTGGAGGGACCATCTGTAGTAGAATCTCCACCGTGCATGTCTTCATCACTCATTCTGGCGGGAACTAAGCCCCCACAGTTTGCAAACCTGCTGCGAACACGATGCGGTACAACGGAACACACTCTCTTCTCGGATATCGGCATGTAGCCTAGGTGCATGAATGCTCGAATTTGTGTGTAGGTGAATGTTGTGTTGCAAAAAACACAAGTAATGTTCCCATCATCATGAAATTTATACCACGAATTCCACTTTCTTGTTCTCCTCCGTTGGCTTCCCATCGCATTCGAGCCTAAAGGATGAAGGCTCTAGTGGCCAATTTGGTATATCATGTAAACCCTCTTAATAATTTTTTGCTCTATTCTCTTGCCTGAACCAATTTTGACATTACCTCCGCTGTCAGTTAGCGCTGGTTGCCATCGTTGTAGAAAAAAAAAATTGAAAACCTCCTCCCAATGTGCTGTAACGCCCTTCCACAATCCCCAATCCAACCCTCACGAAGAGAAGTGGATCTTGAGAGCTAGGAGGGGCGGGTTACAAATGAGAAGTTCGCCCCTTATATAGTGGTTGGACCCCCATGGTATATGGATGGGAAGATGGGGATTTCAATGGGGGTAGGGGCGGGTTCTGGGGGGGGGCGGGTTACGGGGGAGGGGCGGGTTACGGGGGGCGGGGAAGAGGGGGTATAGGAGTAGGGGGGTAGGGGGGAGGAGGGGGGGGCGGAGAAAGGGGCGGGGAAGGGGGGGGGGGAAGGGGGGGGGGGGGGGGGGGGAAGGGGGTAGGGGGAAGGGGGTAGGGGGAAGAGGGGGTAGGGGGAGGGATAGAGGGGGTAGAGGGAGGGTAGAGGGGGTAGAGGGAGGGATGGGGGGGGTAGAGGGAGGTATAGGAGGGGGTAGAGGGAGGGATAAGGGGTGGGTAGGGGGAGGGATAAGGGGGGGTAGGGGGAGGGATAAGGGGGGGGTAGAGGGAGGGATAAGGGGGGGTAGGGGGAGGAGGAGGGGGGAATAGGGGGGTAGGGGAGGGAGGAAAAGGGGGGTAGGGGAGGGAGGAAAAGGGGGTAGGGGAGGGGGGAAGGGGGTGGGAGGAGGGATAGGAGAGGGTATAAGGACACATACTGCGTTTTTTAAATGTTGTTTTAATTTTTTTAATTTTTTTAAATAATATATCAATTGAAAGAAGGATGAAATAAACATAACACTACCTCGTATATTTTCTAGTCTTAATATAAATTGTGATCGTAAAATCAAATATATGATTAAACCATTAGGATGATAAATTTATTTGTAATATAATATTAAGGAGGAAGATTGAAAGAAACATAACCCTACCCACCAGTATATTTTCTAATCTTAATATAAATTGTATATTCCCTAGTCTAAATATAAATTGTGATCATAAAATCAAATATATGATTAAACCATTAGGATGATAAATTTATTTGTAATATAATATTGGGAAGAAGAATCAAATAAATATAATACCACCCACTAGTACATTCTTTAGTCTTAATATAAATTGTGAGCGTAAAATCAAATATATGATTGAACCATTAGGATGATAAATTTATTTGTAATTTAGCATTGGGAAGAAAAATGAATTAAACATAATAGAAGGTGGGATTCGAGAAAATTAGCACACATTTTAAGAATATCATTTTTTTTGGGACGTGGTAGCTCGACTTTGAAATAGAGGGGGGAATTGGTTTGTAGTGAGGCAATTTTGAATAAGAGGGGGAAATACGGAAACTTCATTTCTCTCTTTCCTTGGATCCTCCTTGACTCCTTCTTCCACCTACCGGATATTTTTAAGGTAATGAAGTCCAAACATTCCTCACTAAAGCCGGGATTTGGACTTTCTCGGATATAGTGGGGGGAACGTACGACTTTTCTACGATTGTATTGAGTATGTCTTCCCATCCCTCCTCTTCTATCCCCTCACCCCCCTCATTTCCAACCCCCCCCATCTTTACTCCCCCCCTCATCCTCACCCCGCCCTCATCTTCGCCCCCCCCCCCTCATCTTCACCTCCCTTCCTCACACCACTCACCCTCACTTCCCTCACCCCCTCACCCTCACTTCCCTCACCCCCTCACCCTCACTTCTCTCATTCCCCCTTACCATCTCCGCCCCTACCCCGGTACCCGCCCGCCCTACTCCCTCCCACCCGCCCCTACCCCCATGCTACCCGCCCCTCCCCCGTAATCCGCCTCTTCCTCTCACCCACCCCACGTAGTTTTTTGAAAAAAATTTGCCATCTCTCTCACCAATCTTGTTTTTTGCAAACAAGCATCATTAATGGGACAAACAAATCCAAACATTCCCTCATTAAAGCCGGGATTTGGAGTATCCCGGATATGGTGAGGGAATGTTTGGATTTCCAATGATTGGATTGACCATCATTCCACTCCTCTTCCACTTCCTCCCCTTCTCTCCTCTTCCCTCCTCTTCCCTCCCCACTCCTCCCTTTCTTCTCTTCTGCTCCCCTCTCCACCCCTTTTACCCGCCCCCCCCTAACCCTCACCTTCCCCTCACTTTGGATTGACATCCGCTACCGGTATGTTTATTTTTTTATTTTCCTATCATGTTCATAAGAAATTTATTAGATATGGATTCAAGATTTAAAATAATTTTTTCTCCCACTTAACTATTTATCAAGCTCACCATACAATGACACCATGATAATTAGCATTCACATGATCATATGATTATAAATACATGCATAGAGTGTGCCAACAAGTTTGCAAAAGAAAAGCATATGTATTTCAGTAGTGTTTAACGATATAGAAAAAGAGAAGTATATCTTGGTTGCTACACAACTACGAAAATCGACAATTAGTTCTCGTCCATTGCTGCACCGCTTGGGCCGGCCTCGGCATCATTCGTACCCTCCGGCAAATCTTCACCCCCGCCCAATCGAAGTCTACGAACAGCTGATCGAGTCCTCCTCGCAGGCCCGTCTTCTTCAAGAATATCCCTCAGGAATTGCGATTGTTGCATGGCTCGAAGCATGCGTCCGGTTTGGGGACTATGTTGTTCCATCAGAAAATCAATGCTTCGGTGGTGTAAAAGGTCTGTCCAGTCGGATTCATCTGTTGCCCAATTCATCTCGTAATCGCGGTCGGAACGCTCTTCCGACGAATACATCATTCCATCGGACTTCCATTTTAGCCCTCCTGGATGAATCCCAAATCGAAACTCCTTGTGCGCTTCGTCCCAATACCCGCTGTAAACCTGGTAGAAGAAGTTTTGCTTGCCATTGGCATTTGAGACATTTGATGGAATTAAATGATGGCACGCCCTCGTAATTGCCTCCGGATCCCTTTCCCAGCCGAATTCCAGGGCGGCCAACTGCTTCTCTATAGAAGTTAGAGACAATTTCCAACTCCATACCAAGTCTTCTCCCCATTTCCCTTTGTGTTTAGGGGCATTGGTTTCATTATACTCCCAATGCGGTGGCATGTAATCCTCTAATCCAAAAAGGTTGTACAAGCACTTGTCGAAGGGAGATTTACATAGCGGACATCGTCGTCGAACAACCATGAAGTCAATCAGGCAAATCGGATGAAACACGTGGCGGCAAGTGCCTACGCAAAATCCTCCTTCAGGTCCAAATGGGTTGCAACACATCGCACAATTTTCACCATCCGTCACGAACGTTGCTGGTGTCGGCCACAATTTGGCTGCTTTCTTGATGTTCATCGTGTTTTCAAAATCCCACTCGCACTGGGCCCAGTCAATTGTTCTATCCGGTTTTTTTGGCAATTCGTCCGGAAACATCTCGTCTACAATTGCCCATGATGTCAAACCAAATACCCGCTCTTGATTATGATCCTTCCTTGTCCTATCGATCTTCCTCAACTCCTCAACTATTTGGTCACCCTTGGCGACGGATAAAATGCATGTCAACTTCCACTGGTAGTATTGTTCAGCCATCTGATTCATTCGACTCTTTAAGACCTCATTATCTCGTCGAACATCTACCAAATCAACTTCAAGGGGTGTTGCAGACAAGCCTAATACCTCATTATCTGGTCGAACATCTACCAAATCAACTTCATGGGGTGTTGCAGGCGAGCCTAATCCTTCGTTGAAATCTGCACTATCGAATGCCAAGGAGTCAAGCACACTTCCTATGACCAATCCGTTCGGACTAGTTGATGTACTAGGTCGTGTTTGTGATGTAGAAGCCCCCTTCCCCTTTGCCATGGCCCCCTCAAGCTCCATGATACGTCATTGCTTGGATGAGTTCTCGTCGCTAGCTCTCCGCATGTCTTCTTTCAGCCGTTGATTCTCTTCCTTCAAGCGTTGATTTTAAAATTTTTTTAGGGGCGGGGGAGGGGGGGGAGGTTAGGGGCGGGAGTAGAGGAGGTAGGGGCAATGTAGAGGGGTTAGGAGAGGGGTTAAGGGGTAAGGGAGTTAACGGCGTTCCTTATTTATTCTGTATTATTTTTTTACTTTTTTTTAACTTTTTGTTTAATTAAAAAAAAAAAAAAAAAAATTGATTTTCTAAATATTTTTTTTCGTGGTATTTACAAACCGATTCATGCATAGGTTGAGTGGTATTTGGCAAGGTATGGAACCAATAAATATGTGCACCCAACTCAAAACAATGCAATTAAATATGTCATACGAAGATGTACAAATGCATCGAATAAGAGAAGTTGCTGCGTATATTATATGTATGTGCACAATTGGAAGTACATATAGTATTGTAATTATCCATGCAATCCTTCTACATACAATAGGCACACGCTAACTTTGGAGTCCGCTAAACTAAATAGCTGAATTACGGAAACAACACATGGGCATGGTCCAATTAAATGGATACTTTTCCAATTCCTCTTTACCATCGGACACTGTCAACCTTTTGGACACATCCGGGTCCTGGAGGCCTTTTAATTTGAACTTGAGGTACTCGTGATTCATGGCGCGGTCTGTGCGGTGTGGCAAAAAGTACTTCATATCGTACTCTTCTTGCCAAATGCGTTGTGCTAACCACCCGGCGGAGAATGCATCGGCTGCCTTGGAATATATGTGTTTGCATTCCATAAAATCAAGGGGATTGTCAGACCCGCGTGGACCATACAAATACCATAATTTCGGTGCCACAAATTTTCGCCATTTGCGTTCTTCATCCAACTTCTCTTGCTTCGCAAATCCATACTTGGATGGCGCTTGTTCCACCACTCGACTTGAAATCCCCCAATCACAAAGCCCGATGTAAACCGTATCTGGTTTCCAATCATCGAAATGCAATAGAACATTGGTTGGAGTAATGTCGTTGTGTAGATAATTGTATTCATGACACTTTTCCACAATGACAAGCAACGACAATGCCAAGTCAAGTCGTCATTTACGGAATGTTACAACCCAACGTAGTTGTATAACGGATAGCCCTGAGTTTCGCTGTTTTGGAATGTCGTCGTATTCCAAGTGCTTTGGGATTTTCTGATTGATATGGATGTCAAAATCTTTAAAGCTACCTCCGTTCCACCATAGCGAAAATCCATCCATTGTTTTAGGATGCAAGTACGATAGTCTAATGATTCCAGGGTGCTTTACTGGACATCCACCCGCCTCATTTACGATTGCCATCCGCTTCTCCCTCTCGTTCTTCACGTTCGTCAATTGTTTACGCGCGAATGGAATCCAACTAGGAATATGTTGAAGTTTTGTAAGCACCACCTTAGTAACCTTCCCATATCCACCTTGGATACGTTGTCCTGGCATAGATACCACGGTAACGGTTGATTCTAGCCACTTGAAAGTTCCATTGTTGTAATGAGACATAACAACATCCCCGGCTTTTGATTTCCATCTCTCATTCCTCTTCCCACGAGCTTTCGAAAAGGATTGACCAAAACTTTTCACTAAATCTAGCTTTGAAACTAGTTCGTCATCTTCATTTGTCCATTTGCTCTTGTTTGTCAATTTCTTCCCCGAAATATACGTCCAGGCGTCTACGGTGTTGGTAGTCAACTCTACCACTCTGAGGTCCAACCATGCACCGTGGTCGTAGAAGTTGGTCCAATCACAAAGTTCGTAATTGTTTTCAAAACAACGCTCCAGGTATTGGTGAAGATCGTGACACAAATTGTTAAATCCTTCCTCATTCGCCCCAAGGTAAGACCTATGCAAATCTGCCATAGTTCGTATCTCATAGAAATGTATACCACTCCGTCGAGCAAATTCAAGATACTCCTCGGTTGGCATAAGTGGTGTCTCTTTTTCCTGTGGCAAGATCGAATTGTTCTTTTTTGACCCTTTACTTTTTTTCTTTTTTCCCTTTCTTTTCCGTGATCCCGATGAAGAAGGGTTTGTAGATTCTGTCTCCTTTGGAATTTCCTCTGTTTCTTCACGACGGTCAAAGGAGGTTTCCAAATCTTGATTTCCGTGTCGCATACTCAAACCTTGGCTCCCTTCACCCTCCATTTCGAATCTGAGAAAAAAACGACAAAAACTCCTCCCTCGTGCTGAAAAAACACCCCACCAAGTGCCCACACTAACTCAATGAAGTAGTGCTTGGCAACTAGTGGAGTGAGGTGAAGAATGAATCAACTTGGCTTTTATAGGGGAGGGGAGTAGAGGCACTTGGAGTTGGAAAAGGAAAAGAAGGGTGGGCCCAACTCGGCCTCCCCCCTCCCCTACCCCTCCTCCTGCCCCTCCTCATACCCCCCCCCCGCCCCCCCCCCCCCCCCCGCCCGCCTCCCATCCCCTCGCCCTATCCCCTCCCCCCTGCCCCCCCTCCGCCCGCCCCCCCCCCTGCCGCCCCCCCCCCCCCCCCCCCCCCCCCCCCCCCCCCCCTCCCCCCGCCCCCCTCCCGCCCCCCCCCCCTCCCCGCCCCCCTCCCCGCCTGCCCCCTCCCGCCCCGCCCCCCCCTCGCCAGCCCCCCCCCCCCGCCCTAGCCCCCCCCCCCCTCCCATCCCATCCCCGCCCTATCCTCTCCCGCCCTGGCCCCCTCCTCGCCCCCCCCCCCCGCCCCCCCTCCCCCATAGCCCCCCCCCGCCCTAGCCCCCCCCCCCCCCCCCCCCCCTCCCGCCCTCGGCCCCTCCCCCCCTGCAGCCCCCCCCCCCCCCTAGCCCCTAGCCCCCCGCCCCGACCCCCCCTCCACCGCCCTGGCCCCCCCTCACCCGCCCTTAACCCCTTTCACCCGCCCTGTCCTAAGCCTACGTGGCGCATACGTGGCGACCAAGTGGCTTGGTTTTTACCCAAATATTTGCCACGTCCTCGTTTTTTTACCTAAATTATAAG
Organism: Bryum argenteum; assembly: GCA_037043015.1. NCBI lineage: Eukaryota > Viridiplantae > Streptophyta > Bryopsida > Bryales > Bryaceae > Bryum > Bryum argenteum. Next base: position 30,476,261 of record CM073321.1, on the reverse strand, counting down.
TTAACAGAGGTTTGACCGTATGGGGCGAGCGAGAGCTCTATCGGACGGACAAGGCGGACGGACGGGCGGGCGGGGTGCCCGCTCGGTATGACAACCTTGGTTGTGAGTGAGGTTGAGTGTCAAGTGAGCTTCCACCGAATTGCATCACGAAGAGTAGTATTTCAGCAACTTGTGATCTTGAAGTTCCAAACGAGGAGAGCGAGTAGAAGCAAGGAAAACTAGCGATTGCATTAGGGTGTTCTCAACTTTTGTGTAATGCTCTAGTTGGTGTCCAGGCGAGGGAGTCCCACATCAATTTGGTCAAACCGACAAAACGTGATGTAAAGAACGATTAGGCTGTGAGCGCAACGGCCGATCCACAACAACATTACCGAGTCGTGTGAGGCAGTGAGGTGCTAGGAGTGTTTTCTGCAGGTCACAAGATGGAGTCGAGGGCCAATTTGGAAGAGGAGGCTAGTGGCGAGGGCGTGTCGATCTTGAGCACCGAACCGGCGGAGAAGAAACGAAGATTGGGAGAGCAAATCGACAACCCAGTGGTGGTCCCAGAGATGGATTGTCAGACGAGTGGGTTGAAGAAAGATAGCTGGTTAGAGTTGTTTAGCTGTGATCAAGTCGGCTGGGGCGAGGAGGCCGAGTTGCAACAATTTATCAACCTAATCGGACGCATGGAGGATACTGACGAAGCGCTACTTGAGGATTTTTTGATCCATTACCAGGCGCTAGAGAGGAGGAGCATGGTACGAGGAACCTGGGTGGAGATCAGAGCACAAGCGATTGCTGATGCACTGCACCTACCGAATTCGGGAATGTCTTACACATCAATTGCCGGGTTGAAGGAAGAAGACCTAATCGGGTGTTTTGCACAAGCGATGGACACATTGGAATGTGGTTAAAGAACATGGAGGAGGGAGGATTTGAAGCCAGAATTCCGAATTTGATTGAATTTTTTGCGGGAGTATTTGCTGTTGGAGCCCCCTCGGATACCTTCACCAAATTGGAGATAGCACTAGTAGTGGCAATTCGAGAAGGCAGACCGATTAACTGGGCATTGTGCTTGACGAGGAAACTGCACAAGGCAGTTCTGGCGACAAAACGCGACGCGACAGTCTAATTGGTGGGATCCGAATATATGTGCGAGATGATTCGGAGAAGTTGTCCACCCCAAATTCCCAATTTGCAGCAACCAAAAACCGATTTGTGAGCACCTTGCAGCTGTAAACCTCCGATTCTTGAAGCAGGGCAAGGAACATGCTCATTTGGAGACCAACTGGCACATGTAGCCAAGCAATTGGCAGATCAGAAGCTGAGAGCCGAATTAGAGGAAATGAAGGCCAAGAACGCTAAATTACATGCCAAATTGGAAGAATGCAGCACCAAAGTGGAAGAATGCAACACCAAATTGGAGGAGAAGCAGAGGTCGGGTGACACGTTGCAACACGAGAAGGGGGATTTGATGAGCAAATTCAACGAGGTTGTCAGTCGTGAAATTGAAGCAAAACAACACTTGGAGAAGTTGCAATGCAAAGTAGATGGTCTGAACACAACACTGGTTTACAAAAGACGAGTAGGAGCCGTACGAGTGAACGACTTGGTGAGAGAACGAGATGACCTCCAGTAGAAGATCAACCAAGTAGGGCCAGCCCACGAGGAAGCGGTAGAAAGGACATCCGATTTGGAGGAGCCATCATCGATTTCTGGGGCACCTTCCACTTTGAAGGCTGTCCAAAATGAGGACCATGCAAGCTGACGACTTGGATGATTTGCAGGAGTATTTGCCTCCAGCAGCACGTTTGGAGCAGGCCTACCTCAGGGACAGGGAGGTATTTTACTTGCAAACAAGTGTCACCTTTAGGGAGTATTTATCCATGAAGAAGTTCACAAAATTTTGGGAGAAGGCACGAAATTTGCAAGCACAGGATTTGTTGACTGAGATAGTCGGAAGGGGCGACTTGGTGGTAGAAGATGCTGCTGAAGCTTTTGTACTAATTGGAGATTATGGAGCGCGTTTACTCTTGTACTATGCCAAGTTGGAAGAGAACCTGGGTAGTAGGAGGAGTAACGCCATCAACATGGCGTCCAGGCAGCGCGTATTGGAGGGGAAAAAATTGACTGAAGGTGTGTTCAAGGCGTTTGCAATTTGGGACCAACCGGATAGTATGAAGAAGGACTTCATCAACATATGGCGAGGCAATTTGAAGTTCTTGAGGGGATCTTTGCAAGGACAGCAGTGGATGAGCAAATTGATGAAGAATAATCAAACTCGGCTGATAAGGAATGAAGTAGTAGACGTGCACCCGGCAGCCTATTTGTCGCATTACCAACGCATGCTTGGACGACTGGGAGACAAGTTGGGAGCTGGCTCGGTGGTACAAATGCCGACATTGAATATTCAAACTGAATTGGTGTACTGCCGACCTCAATTTGGAGATACACTAATGCGATTGGCTGGGGACTTTACCGACTGGGACCACTGGTCGTTACCAGCAGCACATTCGAGCCCAATTGCAGATGAGAGATAATCAGACAATTGGCCAAACCTATTTGTGAAGATGATGAATGTTCCATTTCCAAGTTGGGAAGTACTAAGTTGGATGGCAAAAGACCATCATGAGGATACGAGAGCACCACAACGCGACTTGGCTGCAACAGATCAGCTCGAAGGCAGCAGACAAACCGTAATACCGCCCTACTTAGTAACCTCGAATCCAAACTTCTGCAATTGCCCAAGGCGTTAAAGATGGAGGCTCGATTCCCGATAGGATATAGTTTGGTACAAGTGGCTGAAGATCCCAGGGAAGTTTGATACAATAGAAGGTTGTGTTGAAGCTTATACGAGGTTTTCAAGGATCCATCGGGAACACAAAGACCCAATTTGCTTTCGTGCTGCCATTTTTGCAGCAGTGCTTGCGGAATGGTGCAAGGAGTTTCAGCTTAAGGTGCACTATCGAGTTGGAGTAGCTTACAACACCGACATTGCAATTTTTATCAAGATACAGTACCACTCGGCCAAACAAATCCGAATGTTGGAGCTCATGGCATTAACGCAATTCCTACCTGGAGTTCTTGAGGTGGTGATTGGGGATGCATCCAAGGTATTTGACACAAGGAGAGGACCGGTACAGAGCTTCCTGAAGAACCAACACCATTTGAAGGAGCAAGCAGCATCACGAGGTATCCTATTGGAGAGAGAAGAAGTGCAAAGCAGCACAAGGTAGCTGAATGGAGAGGGACGAGGACTGTAGCAGCAGAAGGGTCAAGTACAATGAGAGAGAAATCCAAGCCCATTTGCGAGTGTTCATTGTGCTCCTAGCCGTGATTAAGTTGGTTATGTTCTGAATCGGTAATTTTGATATGAAAAACTACTTTTGCGGTTATCTAGTTGTGTGGCAGTTCTATGTTATCTAGTTGAACGAATGAACAAATTGTAGTTGTTTTTGTCTTTGTTTTGAATTTGAATTGCAGAACTTCTAAACCTCATTTTGGATCAAATTGTATGTAAGATGATTGTGGTTACAAGCCATTTCAGTTCTTCGCTTTGACCGTTTGGTTTCCAGTGTTGGCTCGCTCACATGTATGCAGAGAGATCAATTTGGGTACGAGAGCCATGTCTGTTTTCTTACTTGGCCGAAACGAGTTCCAATTTTTTATGAGTGACGTACAGTTGACAAAAGTCTCTAGATATCGTTTGAAGTTTCTAGGGTAGCTATAGTATCAAGGCTACTTCGATGATTGTGGTTACAGGCCATTTGTGGTTACTTGGATCTAAAACCGCTCTGTCCATTGCTTCTCTATGATGACTTTCTCACTAGTCTGATGAGAGAGCAGCTTGGGTACGAAAACCATGATTGTTTCCTTACTCAACCGGAAAGAGTTTCAGTTTGTCTTCAATTTTTCTTAAGAGTGAAATTTTTTCTCTAAGTTTTTGGAATAAGTAATGAATCTGATAATTTCTGGTGGAGGTAGTATTTTTTGACCTTAACCCATCACAGTCATGTTGTTGTTGGAAGGGCAAGTCTTACATTAGTATGACCGATTGAATGAGTAGATGTGTGTCTGTGTGTGTGGGTGGGTACATAAGTGTGTTGGGTTCGTGCGGTGCAGGTGACGATAGATCCGCAACTGAATCGATTGTATGCACGGAATGTATCGATTCTTGTCAAATTGTATGAACGAATTGTATGTCTATGAGTTGTCTAATATGAATTGTATGAAATTGCACAAATGCACAAATGCTCACTTGGCGGTGACGATGTTATTAAGATTTTGGTGGACGGTGCTTCCACTCAGGTGATCCATTGAAGGCCAATTTGAGGGTGTCGACTGAAATGCTGATGTAGGCATTTAAATTTGTACGTATCAGTTTTGTTGATAGAACCTTGTGTATAGATCTTTCAGCCGTTCTCACACGGAGGGAATTTGAATTTAGGTTACATTATATTCTGCAAGAGCAGAAACTTGGACATATTCATACTGTTATGAGCATCTTTATACAGCAAAGACCAATTTGGTATTTTCTGCAGATTGAAGATGATAATTTGGTAATGAAGATTTGTTTTTAGGTTACGATGAATTGATTGATGTAGAATGTCTATGTCTTGCGCACTTCTTTCTTCACGGGAAATCAAGTTTGTTTCTAATCAGCACACCAAATGAGCTTGAAACTCAATATTATTGTGTTTTCATTGCATGGACTGCAAGCATTGAGGAGAAGGATTTCATTTAAGTCTAAGCGTGTTACTGTCTTTTGCAGTATGGGAAGTTTCTGAAACCCGCATTCGATGATTTAGTGCATTCATTCACTATTGATCTAGTGCTCAAATTGCAATTGTCCGAATTGGAAAGTGCGAATTACTATCATGTCAAAGTGCATAGCCGAATTGTTGAATCCGAATTGTTGAATCGACGAATTGCACAGCCGAATTGCCGTCGTCCCCCTTCCGTCCGTCCGTCCGTCCATCGTCCGTCGAGGCCACGTCCGTCCGTCCATTGTTCTTCGAGCCCACCTCCGTCCGTCCATCGTCCGTTGAGGTAACAAGGAAATTGCTGCCCGAATGGCGCTTGCAAACAGGCCACCTAGGGATCTGGGTCACGGAAAACAGCGTTCTCCAATTTCGAACCCTACACCCGTAAAATCCAAATCCAGGGTCCTCAAATTGTCTTTGGCCACCCCTCAAATCGCGTATGGCCATACGTGCAAATAGTATTCCATACCTCTCTGCTGGCAATGGGGGAAAACGTTGTTTACCATGGGCAGCCATCATCGAAGTCAAGTACCAGGCTGTCTTGTTACGCCAGCAACTTGCTCCAAATACAAAAATGGAAAGTGACCCCTCCCAAACTAGGACTTAATCCCCAAACGTTCTTGAGATATTTTTAGTGAAAAAATCATGATTGAAACAATGTCATAGATGAGAATAAGAATAAGCTATACAAATCTTAATTGTAAAACTTGTAAAAGACTTTTTGTAAATCATGTGAACTGAGTTATGATTCATGCGACCTTAAAGATTGCAACATCATTGCGTTGGAGTGCACAAATTGGGCTACAAAATAGTCCAAACTAGACTCCTTGCACTCAAATCCATACCTTACCTTCAAGATACCTTCTATCAAGTCAAGTTTTCTACTACTATTTTAGCCAATATGGTCTTTTACTAAATATCAGCCTTGCAAAATCTATAAAAAACTATCATTAAAAGACCATATTGGCTACTACTTTTTTAGCCAATATTTTAGCCAATATGGTCTTTCTAAACCATAATTAGAATGGATCCCAAAAAATAGAGTTAAAATCTAACGGTGGATGAAGAAGATATAGCACTTCAAAAATCATCCATTTTTCATTTTTTCATCGCAAGAATATGATTGCAAATCTAGTACTCAAGTTATCCGGATCAAAACTCTTCCAACTATAAAGATGTTGGGATGCATCTACAAATCACTCTCATTTAAATCATGAAAAAGTATTTTTAATCTCACATAATTGGCTTGCAATGGTACAATATGCAATATGTTCGAAAACCTGAAAACAAATGTTGCCTTCACTAAAATGCATGTCATTTATTCACAATAAACTAAATGGGCCTCTTATGTTCATCAAACAAACTAAACTCAATATGTAACCCAACCCAAGTGATTTTATCCACAACGGAGTTTGGTTGAAGAGTTATGGCGTTTCAAAGTGTATCCCCTTCATCTAAAATGTCGTTTTTGGACACTAGAGACGTTTAGGGGTTCACGTACCCTCATTCTCTTTACCCCACCCCCTCCCTTATCTTTTGTTCTTGATTTCTTTTGTATTTTCCTCATCCCCTTCTCCACTTTTTCATCTTCTTTATTCACCATAGCCAATTAATTTTCAACAATCAATCACAAACATCTATAAAACACATGCATGCACACCATTTTAAATAGAAATCATCTATCTTTCTTCCATATTTCTTGTAGTTTCTCCTTCTTGCAAGTTTTCTTCTATTCTAGTTTGTAGTTTGTTTTTCTTATTGCCTCTTTCAACCATGGCCAACACTTCACCCTTACTTTCCTCCGCACACTTCAAACGAATTTGAATCCCAATCTTCTCTTAGTGTCATTTCACCACCTTCTACACCCCCTCGTCTTGAATGCTACTGCTTGCTTGTTGGGGTTCTACGAAGAGATATTTTGTTTCAAAAGCATGATCTGATTAGTAAGAAGCAATTCACTGATATCGCTGCTATTTTGAGTCCTACCTTAGGAGTCCCACCTTGCACTTCTGATCAATGCAGAGTCAAAAATCAGAGAATCAAGAGTAAGCTGAAAGCGATGAATAAAATGATGGGAGAGACTGTAGGGGCCGCAGCTGATAGAGTGTTCTACGTGAAGATGCTGAATAGTTTTGAAGGCGGTGCAAAGGTGGGTGGTTTACATAGAGGCATGGACATGAGTGCTTCTATATGAAATCTTGACAGCTCATCTCAAGATCACGACCACTTTGACCTTAAGGAGGATATTTTGACCCCGTAGCCTCCGTCATCCTTTACAGCAGCTTCTTTTCAGCTTCTTTTCAAGCGCCGGAGGTTGAGTAGAAATTGCACACGCAACAACTTTAATTTCTATGTTTGCAACGTTCAACTAGCTAGAGCGTACCAGATAGGAGGGACAAATTGTTGCTGAAAGCAAGCAGATTGCCTTAGAGAGAGGATACTAAAGATGGAAGAGCGTCGTTTTTGAAATGCAGCGAAAGGGCGTAGGGTTGCCACGGGGTCTGGACTTCTAGTCCATGGATGTCGGACGTCCATAGGGCCTATTTGAAGGTCCGGTGACATCAGAAGTTTTCGTCAAGTTATTTGGAAAAAATTGCCGTCTACGATCGACCCAACGCAGGGCCGTCCACCCGATCGCACGGCTGAGCAGTCTGCTAACCGCAAAGCCGAACGACGGAACGGTCTTGCAAGACTCGTATGCTATATTTGCTCAGCTGTCTTTGGAGCACGCCATTTTTAAGTTGCAACAATGATATCTTGGGATTGAAGATATATAAGAGAAGAGACATAGTGTCTCATTTCAATTCTGAACTTCGAATGTGTTCAAAGAACTTTGAGCTTCATGATCAAGTTATATACATTGATTAGTAAATATTGAGTTTGGAAGTGGGTAGTTCCTTAGAGAACTTTTTACATTTTTTTCTATGTATTAACTATCACATTTGTCATTTTGAGGTGTCCCAATTATCAAAATGGTCCGCGATTCTTATGAGCCATAGTTCATAGATACTGAAGTAATTGGCAAAACCTACCTCGAGTGTCAATTATGCCACTAAAAAACGTCCAATAAGCGTCTACGGAATTTGGCGCATCTTGGATATGAACACAAATCTAGCATCGGCTTTCCGGGTATAAGCCTTTTCCTACAATTACCTGAGCACATATACCAGTTGTTATAAATTGTGATGGGAAGTACACTCTACATGACAGAATTTTTTTCTCCAAACCTTGTCTCACTCGCTCATAGGAGGTTCTATATGCCTCAAAATATGGTTTCTAAAAGTCCTCTACTAGTGTGGGATAGGGTTCTCTTGAGCTAATCTTTTCATTTCAAAAACTTCTCCACTTGTTCTAACTGTAACGAACATTTGAGGGTTGTCTGCACACCCCATAAATCAATGAAGCAATCCAAGCTCAAAGATGGTTTCCCAGAAGCATAGAGGCGAGACCAAGACACACTTTAAGAAAAGTTTCTCTATGATAAAAATATACCATTAGCTATATCATGGTATGCCGCGTTTTGAGAAGCAGTGACGAAGACTGCTTGTTTTAGAAAATCCTAGGTCCCACCTTCTTATCATGACCTCCGGACAAGGTTGTTGGAAGAAGTAAAGAATGATTTCCAAGGAAAACTAGATAGTAGACTCTCTCATAGTCTTCAGTAGTTTGGAGAAACATTGACAGTAATATTAGAAAAGTTTTGAGGTCAATGAGAGGCCCTTTAGAGGAGTTTTGGGCATGCTACTTTTGAGAATATTCCTACTTGGGCATTGGTACTTCATTTTTGGGCATGCTATTGTCGTTGCTTTCGTCCTAGAAAAGGACTTGGTACCGAAGCAATTTGGCTTCATCAAGCGGTTTGGTCTACTATTCTCCTATGTGAAATGTTGCTATCATTCATGACTCTTTTAACTAATAGAAGAATGACTTCTTGTGAGGATGACATTTTCCCCACAAGTACATGAATTGTCCTTCCGGTGAGAGAGATAAACAATTCATTAAAACGTGTGCACAATAACATAATTGATATAATATGCCAATACGACTTTCTTGTACCAACAAACTAAAATATAGAATGGCTAGAAGTTGTATTTGTAATGCAAAATTAACATTAAACATTGCCACTTCTGCTTTGGTAGGGCGAGAAGGAGCAAATTAAAGTAGCGGGAAGGAGCAAAATCAATTGGCGGGAAGATGTATGAGATATGGCATGTAGCATGTCTGGGCATGCGACAAGTTTTTGTCAACCCTCTCTTTGACCTCTGATATAGCACAATTTTCATCACATGTCTCCCTTAAATTTGTTGTAGTACAATATCTTTGTAAGGAATTGATTTGTGTAGTATCATGTGATTTATGCTCTAGTGTAACTTGCTTGTCAGATTTAGCACTGCACTTTTTTTTAACATTGCTTCAGCATGGCACACGGGGATGGAGTTACGAATACCTATACTCCTGCCATCAAGTTGAATTCTAGCTATACTCCGATTATCAAGGATGCACGGTCTTCACTTCTGAGCTCAACCGTGCAACCTTTGAGGCAAGGAGGATAGCTGGTGAAACTTATATTGATCTTTGGATTGATGGTGGCTTATATCCAGTGCATCTAGCTACAAATTCACCTCCAAGTTTTCGAACTACAAAAGAAAATCTTGAGTTCTTGTGCCATGGCGTGCCAGGTATGCTAGGATATATTAGGCACGTGAGCAGTAGTGAAGCAATATTCACTATAAGATTACTTTGTTTTTTTTTTTATATCCCAGCAGACATCTTCGAGCTTGTTAGATGTCTTATAATGTCCTACAGGACGTCTAGAATTGTAGGATGTCTAATACGATGACTTGAAATTTGAGGGGCATGCAACGGAGATGTTTACAGATGTTGGTCGAGACATCGGAGTTTTTTAGATGTCTTACAGGACATCAACGTTGACATCAATTTGACCAAGGAATTCTGGTCCAACAAGGTAAAAACGTGTCAAAGTTACTGGTAGGCGAGGTAAAATGCGAACCTAATGTCAAAAAAGTAACATAATGGGCAACGGTTTTCAAGAGTGAAAAAAAAGATTTCACACTTCTCAAAAGTGTTAACTTTTTTATTAAAAAATAAATTGTCACATGGCAATATTGGAAATATTAATTTCACGGTATTCTCACTATTTTGTGATTGGTCCATTTTTTAAAATAATAAAAAGTATAATTTTATAATTCACAAAAATACAAAATGTAATTTTCAAGTTTATATATATGAATTGTAATAATAAAATAATATATTCGAATTAAAATATTATTTTTTATTAATATGAATATATGAAAATAATTATTTAACTTTATTTAAGTAATAAAATATCGGTATAATAATATCAATGAAGTAGTATAGATTTTTGAAGTATACATAATTTCGTTGATGTTTGATCCTCTAAAACCATGTGGATGTACATGAAAAATGTAAATTTCAGCACTTTATCTACATGGCAATGAGAATTCCTCGTCGGACAACTTGACCAGTCATACTACATCTACGCGGATGTCTAACACGATGTCTAACTTACTCTGACTACAGTCACCATAAATGTCGCTATAGAGGTCAACTTGGATGTCCATAAAGATGTTCATAAAGATGTCATGCACGACGTGTTACTGCTCATCCTCCATTTTATCATCGGTTTCTGCTGTAACATAGAACCTCCATCATAATATCACAGAAGATGTTCTCAAAGAACTAACCTTTAACACATTTTGTTGCCCTTTAGCACTCAGACATGGAAAATGAAAATGACGAGGTCTACAAATATATGCAGAAATTCACATCATGAATTTCGAATATGTGGATCAAATTTTTATAATACAATATTATAAAGTAAATCATGTACTACACTCAAAATGAAGATTTATATATAGCAATCAAGTACACTGCATGGGTCTGTACCTTGGAAGTACGTCTTATACAAAATAGAAATTGCGCAAAGTAACGTCCTCATATACAACTATTATCCACTTATATACTCAATTTTATATGTAGATAATGTGACTTTAAATTTCCAATTTACTTCACCGTACACTGCACTTTAGAACAACAATTTGCATAGCGTGCACAAAAGCATCACAATATTCTAGTTTCTCTATTACTCCTTATGTTCAAATAGTACTTATTTGTACAGTGAAAGAAAATACAATGTTATTTTATTCCAAATTTCAAACTTGGTCGTTCTATATGAGCTATTAGAATCTTCTGATTACTTTCTATGATGTTTAATTTCTGACAACGTGATCTATAGAAGAACGTCTTCACGGATAGATGTCTTCTGCGATGTCAACGCAGATGTCTAAAGAGATGTCTAGACGACAAAAATGGCAGTACGGATAAATAATAAGCAACCCTAGTCGACGGGCCCAACATACTTAGCATTGGCTCCGCATACTCTCAAAGAGCTAAGGCAATTGAGATAAGCTTTAACTCTCACTTTTCAAGTAGCTACAACACTCAATAATCCTAGCTTAGTGTATACTATAGTTTTGCAAAAACATGGAGGGAACAAGAGGCTTTCATGTACGTTATAGACATGATGGATGTAGTATCTTGCAGTTCAAGAGAAGCAGGAAGCTAGTCAAAACCTAAGAAGGTGGTTGAGAAGGTACATAAAGAGAAGTAAAGAAGCAAGTAAAACAAGGAGGCGAAAATGGTGAGGTACGAAGAAACTAGAACTCTAAGCTCCAACTCAAGTTTTGTCGATTTGTTCACATTCGATATGCACCTTCACTTTGCTTTGGAGGATTGAAGTTACAGTAGGACAATCATGGGCAATAGGGGCAAAAAGTTTGCCCGAAGCGAGGATGTCGGATGCCATGTATTCACTTTGTCTTCCCTTACACGTTTTTTAGTGTAATACCCGTGTTAAGGTGACTCGTGTATCGTTCCAGGGATTCTGTGAAGTGACCAAGACAAGTAGTGCTAAAACACCCAACCATCAAACGTTTCTAGTCCCAGCTTATGTTTTAGCCTTGCATGGCAAGGGTATCCCTTTGCAAGAGGGGATGCACAAAGACTCTTTCCCTTATGTTTATCGTGGCGGAAACGTCCACACTTTGACTCTATTACACAAACACCCACTTAGGCAAGCATTACGTCCTCACAACTAATCCGTCTTCGCCGTCCGAATTAGCAGGTTACACAGGCCGTCATGGTTACCGTATCACCCTTACTACAATGATAGACTCCAAGAGCTCCGAATCCGGCTAGAGGGCGTCTACACATATTCCGGTCACATACTGCGCTTGATCCATCCTCTGAGACTACGGAGGAACCCATGTCCGTAGCTGTTGGAGGTCGGATTGGAATCTAGCCTCGCACACTTTACTCCCAGACCCTCCCAGACCGTAAGGTGTTTACCATAGCAGTTTACCTCTCTCAGACACCTAGACTAGTTCAAGACACAAGGCACTCAAGAATACGCCCAACCCGACCTCAACTCCACAGAAACGATCTAACAAAGAATCCGGATTTCTAACTCCCAACTCACGATCCAGACACAATAGATACGACTTCTAAGCACTCAACCTCAAAGGGAGACAGAGAAAGGATCACACCGAATATGCGCATAAGAAGGTTTTGATTAACACTTAAGCAAGGAATGTTTTAGGTGACAAAACTTTCACCTATAAGTACTTCTATATCAACGACTTCGAAACCTAACTAGATTGCGGCGCCGACCTACACGGCCTACTCCTCAAAAAGCGGCGCGCATCCCAAAAAGATATTTCTAACTGTCCTAGGCCGGATTCCAATCCGGCTTTCTAACCCTGGCCAACTTCTAACTTCCGGCCTCTGAGTACGTCCTACCTCTTCTTCCATGAATTAACCCCGTGGTTTGGCCGTTTCAGGGGCGAGGCTGCGATCCAACCCGTCTTAACCCTCTTGCCCATGTCCGTGATCATGTACTCGTCGTCACTTGCGCCCTCTTCCGTGTTGTCTCCGCTCTTCAACTCTTCCTCTTCGAAGTGTTCGAGGCCGATATCATGAAGTTTCCGAGCGCCTGGGGACTTCTCGTATTCCTCGGACGTGAGCTTCCTCTTCGCGGTACGGGTGTTCTTGGCCGGAGAGTCTGCCGGGCCGGCTGCGCCTTCCTCTGTCTTTACCTTACTCTTGCCTTTGGTGTCGGCTGGACTCGAGGGTCCATTATCCGTCCTCTCGGCGTCGGCCGGGTTCTGCCTTGGGGTCTGTGCTGGAGTGGCTGCGAAGGCCGGAACCGATGCCATCTCGTTAATCCGCTCACGGACGGAGTCCAGTACCGCCTTCACTTCAGCGTTGCTCTTCTCAATCTTGGTCGAGTACGTCTTTGCGGCCAGTAGGAATTTGCGGAAGATCTCTGCCTTGAAAACTTCAGACTCTAAGATTCCGGCCTCGTACAGGTTGGCCTTCTGAAGTACCTCGGCCGGAACCTCGCAGACTTCCACCAACTTCACCACTTACTCGTGAACGGTCTCAACGGCTTGTTTGCCTATCACGAGCTCTTTCTCCCTTTGCTTGACCGTCTCCCTTAAGCGCCGATTATCTATCGTGAGCTTTGTGATCTGTCGCTCCAGTTGGTGGTACTCCTCTTTGGTCGGCTTGGAATCCCACTTCTGTTTCACATGAAGTAAAGTGTGCACCCCAAACTCCTTACATAATCGAGAAATTAGTCCTTGGCAATGGAAGTACGTGGTTCGGGCCTCCGTGAAGTGGTACCACGCCCTCTTCATCGGATCCGGATGATTGGCGGACAGACTAGTGGGTGGAGGAAGTCGGAGGTCATTGGGCTGCATGGGATTCTCCCAGTCGGCCGTAACCTCGTCATCTTCCACGACCGTCGAAGCTTGGCCGCGCTCAGTCTGAACTCCGGCCGAGGTTGGCTTCTTAGAAGGGGAGGATGACGGAAGTACGATTACCTTGGGTGTAGCTCGCGGCGGTGTCTCCTCGCAAGCCGGCTCCTGGGGCGCATCCGGCTGTACGTCCTCCTCGTTGGATCCGACCTCGTCCTCTTTGTCATTCGAGTAGACGGCCTTGCTGTCCGCGTCCTCCTCGGATTCAAACACGCCGTTGTTTTGAGACGACAGCGCGATCTCCTAGTTTGATTCCTCCTCCTCCGTTAGGACCTCCTCCTTTTTATACAAATGGTAAAGAAAGGGAGTGATCGGGCTAGGTCGGGTCTTACCCACGTTCTCCGCGAGCCGGGCGACTAAGACGCGGATGATGATGCCCCAGTCGACTTCCCGCTCTCCTCGGACCGACCCAAGGACGGTATTGGCAAGCAGGATGGTGATCCGATGCGGCTTGTCCGCGTGGATGATTGGCGCTAGGAATCTATTCACCGCGCGCTCCCTTGGCTCCTTGCATTCCTCCACTGCGTAGCCATTGTTCTTGTGCGGCTTCCTGTGGAAGGCCGTCTTCGCCCATTTGTGTTTCCGGCCGCACAACCCCACCCCGTTGTTTCCGATCAAGTCGTAAATTGTCCTCCAATGATCGGCCGTCCAGGACGTCGGCTTCCCTCTAACCGTCCCTTCAAACTGGTTTGGCGCGCCGGTCTTTATTTTACGCACCATCGCCGCATCACGTAGTCCCCACGGGGTCTCGAACAAGCTGGGCAAGCCCATCCAATCGAGGTCCTCCATAAGCATCGTCTTCTCTTCTTCTTCGGCCGAAAAGACAGGGAGTACCAACTTGATGGAAATCTTGTGCTCCTCCTGCGCCGGAGCAGAAGCGGACGCGGAAGCCGATCCTGCCATCGGGAAGAAAACTTCCAGAAAGTAGCGAGTGGCTGGGCTGAGATTGGCCAAGGGGCCGGATCGGAAACTAAGGGACGGAAAGCAAAAAGGTGGAAGGCATGGGCGCAAGAAAGCGAGAAGGCAGGAAAGCGAGGAGGCAGGTAATGACAAGGACGGTGGGGTCGCGTTTTATAGGGAGAGTCGGATTCAAATCCGACCATCCTGACCTGTCCGTCCGCCATCATTGCCGTCTCCGTACGGAGCCGTCTTTGGCACTATTTGTCATTATTATCCTTCCACCCACTTCGTCCTCCAGCCGCCGTCTTTAACCCCATTCCGGCTTCTGACAGTACGTCCTTGCAGTTCATGTGCGGAGTAAGGGTTCGCAAACCCATCCTTTTTGTTACAAACTACATTCTAAAGATAACACTTATTTGTAAAAACATATTTGCCTTATAGTATACGGCCTATCACATACTTAGGTCGGATTCTTGACACTATACTTAATCTTAATGCGCATTAGAACATATTGGCATACAATCAAAAAAATAGGGTCCGACATTACCACCTTTTCAATTGTGAAGCGTCCTCGCGAACACTTAGCCGTACTCTAAGCTATCCTCCGAAATTTCTTCCAGATTGTACGTCTTTACTCTTGATCCATTCACCCTGGTATCTAGCTGGTTTCCGCTCAGATCCTCCATTTGTAAGGAACAATTTGCGTAGAGTTCTTGCACTCTATACGGCCCCATCCGCATGGTATGAAGCTTGCCCGGAAACTCCTTGTGGCGGTTGTGGTACAGTAACACTAGCCCTCGCGGTCGGATTTTGTGGTCCTTCGGAATCTGGCCGTCATGCTCCTCCTTGCGTTGCGCCTGCACTGTCTTTGTTTGCTCCAAGGTCTCCCTTCTTACTTCTTCGAGGTCCTCAATCGCCAACAACCTCGTTTCCGGATTTTGAATCCGGAAGCCCGATCGTGTTGCTAGGACACGATATGTTTCCACCTCCATCTCGATCACGTACAGCACTTCGTGCCCAAAAACAAGAAAATATGGCGACTTACTCGTCGTCTTTTTCTCGACCGTATTGTATGCGTGGACGGCCGTAGGCAACTTCTGGTCCCAATCCGTCTTGTGAGCGGAAACCATCTTGTTCAACATTTTGCCCACTATTCCGTTTACGCGCTCAGTGAGGCCGTTTGCTCGAAGGTTGTACGGGGTTGTCTTCCAATGCTTGATGTAGTATTTATTTGTGATGTGCTTAATCACATCGTTGAGGAAGTGGAGGCCACGATCACTTACCAGCTCAAGTGGTGCTCCAAAGCGCATCATGATGTTCTCAAAAAGAAACTGAGCAGCTGTCCTTGCATCATTCCGTCGTGTCGCCTTTGCCTCCACCCGTTTCGTTGCATAATCTGTTGCCAGAATGATGTATCTCTTCTTCCGGATGCTGACCGGACTGATCGATCCGATGAAGTTGATCCCCCACTTTTCAAACGGTGCGAGCGGAATGATTGGTGTGAGCGGCCAGTGATTTTTGAAAGAAGGTGCACCTGTACGCTGGCACTAGTCGTATGATGATACAAATTTCTTCACGTCTCTGACTAACCTCGGCCACTAGTATCCGGCTTTACGAATCCGGCCTACTGTTGAGACAACTGCCAGATGTCCTCCTGACGGGCCGGAATGTAACTCCCGGATTACCTTCTTCATGTCCTTGCTTTCCACGCATCTCCTCAGCACTTTGTCTGCACCCATTTTGAACAAGACTCCTTCAATTAGCGTGTATGGTGCCATTTGATGCACAAACAGGCTCTTCTCTTCTCTTGTCATTCCGTTCGGGTACTTTTGTTGTGTGAGGAAGTCAATCGTCTGTTGAAATTGAGACGTCTCTTCTTCGTCTATCCTGTTGAAATTCAGACGTCTCTTCTTCGTCTATCCTGTTGAAATTCAGACGTCTCTTCTTCGTCTATCCTCTTGACGTTGACCAGTGCGTCCATCAAGAACTCGTCTGGAAATTCCGCTCTAAGGTTGGGTACGGCATCCTTGCCTTGCTGTCTGGAGAGGAAGTCGGCATTCACGTTGGCCTTGTCGGCTTTCACCTTCACCTCGTAGTCAAACTCTTGAAGGAGGAGAATCCATCTTGCAATCCGTCCTAACAAATCCGGCTTGTTCACCAAGTATTTTAACGAATCATGGTCAGTATGAAAAATCACATGGTATCCAAGCAGATAATGCCTGAACTTTTTGCAAGCATACACTACTGCCAAAGCTTCACGCTTTGTATTAGTATACTTACGCTCGGCCGGACTCATCTGTCGGCTAGCGTAGTAGATCGGATACTCTTTCTTGTTGTCTCCGTCCTGCCACAGGATTGCGCCTACACACCAACCGGATGCATCGAACGTGACATGGAATGCTTTATTCCAATCTGGCGTTGATAGGAGGGGTGCTGATGTAAGCTTGAGCTTGTCGAAAGCCTCTTGCACCTTATCCGTCCAGATGAACTCCGTCTCTTTCCTCAGCAGCTCCGTGAGAGGTGTTGCCAGCTGTGCGTAGCAATGTATGAAATGCCTCTAGTAGCCCACGCATCCCAAGAATCCACGGACCTCCTTCACGTTTGTAGGTGCGACCAGTGCAAGTATAGCCCTGACCTTGTCAATGTCGACCTGGATTCCGTCCAGACTCACCACATGTCCTAGCAGTAGGCCGGATAGCATACCAAAAAAACACTTACCCGGATGCAGCTTCAGTCCGGTTTCTCTACATCTCTGGAACGTTTTCCGCAGGAAGCTGAGGTGATCTGTCCTCCCACTGAAAACGGCAAAGTCGTCTATAAATACTTTGAGAAAGTGGCGGAAGAAGTCCCCGAAGATGTCCATCATCAGTCGTTCAAACGTCCCCAGTGCATTACATAGCCCGAACGGCATGCGATTGAATGCAAACGTCCCCCCATTCTGTCGTGAACGTAGTCTTGAGCTGATCTTCCTTCCGGATTACGACCTGGTTGTACCCTGAGAATCCGTCCAAGAGGCTATAGTACTCACGGCCGGCTACATGATCCAAAATGATATCCGTGAACGGAATTGGGAAGTGGTCCTTCTTGGTTGCTGCGTTTAACTTGCGGAAGTCTTGGCACACCCAAATTCTGACCTTTCCGTCCGCTCCGACCTTCTTTGGGACCACAACAATTGGAGATACCCACTCCGAGTTGTCGACCAAATTAATGAAGCCGGCTTCGAGGAGTTTGTCGATCTCGTCCTTCACCATGAGTGAGTACTTTGGATTCAGCCGGTACTGCCTTTGCCTTACTGAAGTGGCGGCGTCCTCGAGATCTATTCTGTGCTCCCTCAGCCAGGACGGAATACCCCTGAGGTCGGATGGCGCCCAAGCGAACACGTCGTGATATTCCTTCAAAGCCCCAATGTATGCAGCTTTCTCCACTTCCGTCATTGATTTGCCCAAAAAGAAGAACTTCCCTTCTATCACCTCCATCTTCTCATAGTCATTTGTATTTACAATGGATTTCACCTTATCTACTGCCGCCTCTTCCGGATCTGGGAGGACGTCAGACCATTTCCGTCCTTAATTTCCCGTGCTGAGTTCGACCGGTGGGAGCATGCCATTTGTGATTTGCTGCCGCACCCATTTTGTTGTTAACTCCACGCTTGTTTCTCCCAAGGATCTGTCCTCCGCTGGTTGCTATACCGCTTCTGCCGTGTTGACTTCTTCTTCATTTCCGACTAGGTACGGAAACTTGAGGTCGTCCTCTGTCAGTCGGTCAATGAGGCTGACAAAGAAACTGAATACCTCATCATCCTCCTCCGGCCCGGACCACTTTGTTGTATATCCGTCCAACCTGGCCGTCTCCCCCATTTTGGAAACCGTCTCCCAGGGCACCCTTACAAACGGCTTGCCTGTGACGAACTCGCGTGCTCTCCAATCTACGAGTGCTTTGGACAAGTATAGCCACGACCTTCTCAACAGCATAGGAAATGGCTGTCCAATGCCGACTCTGATGATGACAAAGTTGAGCAAGTACGTGAACTTGGTGATGCGGACGAGTACAAGGGATAGCCGTCCTACTGGAATGCCTCTCGACTGGTCAGCCATTCTGAGTACCTGCTTGGTCGGCTCAAAGCTTGTGAATCCGAGTTCGTGTGCTCTCTCTTCCAGCATGATGTTAACTCCCGACCCTCCATCGACTGGTACTTTCTTGATCATGCATCCCTCCACTTCTACTTCAATTTCTGAGGCTCCATGATCCTCCGTCCCTGTTGCCACGGCCGGAAGCTTTATTCTGCGCTGCCGTTTCTTCGTCCATGCGTCTTTGAGCAGCTTCTGATAATTGATATTATCATGCAGCAGTTGCCCAAAGGTTACGTTCGCCATCTGGTTCATAATGTCCTCGACTATGTCATATTCGTCCACCTTCAAGCTAGGACTAATCATGATGGCGACGTCATTGAACTTGACTATCCGGCCTGCAGATTCCGTCCTCGGAGTACCGTCCTTCTCCTCTAAATCGGCCATAACTCCTAACGACTGCCTAATTTCTGCACTAATATCTACTTCTAATGCACTTGAATCGACCCCCTTTTCAGAGGTGGCCGTATCTTTGACTACTACTGGTATGCGCGGATTATCAAAATCCGTCCCCTGGCTACTGCCTCTACTGGATCTTCTCCTACTCCTCCTATTTTTCCTCCGACTCTGACGTGACTCTTTTTGCGTAGAGCTGCGGGTTGCGACTCTGAATAAGTCCTCTACGTCAAGGTTGTCATACCGGGCGGGCACGCCTCCCGCCCGTCCGTCCGCCTTGTCCGTCTGATTGAGTCGTGGCTCGCCCGATAGGGTCAAACGGCTGTTGACTTTTACTTTAGTTAAAAAAACAACAACGTGGCAAGGGTTTAAGTGAAAACTAAGCCACTTGGCTGCCGCGTACGGGCCGCGTGGAATGCCACACACGCTTTATTATTGCAAAGTTTGGTAGCCACAAAAATTACACACCCCCTACAATCAAGGTGGGCGGAAACGCCCGTCTGTCCGGGACAACTTGTACGCCCGTTTTGCCCGCCCGATCACCTCAACACGCCCAATATGACAACCTTGCTCTCCGTCCGCCAGCTCCACATCCAAACATCATTTATCCGGCCTCACCGTCCTGGCCGTATGCGCGTAGTTGAGGCCGGACTGTTCTCTTGGTAAGATCTGCACGTGTTTGACTGACGCTTTTTGAACTTCGGGCTCCGGACAGTCCTTTGCTACGTGTCCGTACTTTCCACAATTCTGACAAGGCAGCGGTAACTGCGCACCTCCTCCCATTTCCTTTCTCCATGGGCAATTGTTCGCATGATGCTCACCACTTCCGCAAAGGAAGCAGAATCCGACCTGTGTCCGTGGTCCAGTATACGTACTCGGGGTTGCTTGACCGGCAGTCGCCCTATGCGTTGTAGCCGGCCTTGCCAAGGTTGTCATACCGGGCGGGCACCCCGCCCGCCCGTCCGTCCGCCTTGTCCGTCCGATAGAGCTCTCACTCGCCCGATACGTAAAAAAACGAGGACGTGGCAAGGGTTTGGGTTAAAACCAAGCCACTTGGCCGCCACGTATGCGCCACGTATGCGCCACGTAGGCTTAGGACAAGGCGGGTGAAAGGGGTTAGGGCGGTGTGGGGGGGGGTGGGGGGGGGCGTGTCGCGACCCTAACTACTCCAACTCATTTTTTTTCTTAGTGAGCCTTACTTGGTAGCGGAATTACGGCTCACTTAGTTGGTGTAGTTAGGGTCGCGACACTTGGTATCAGAGGAGGCTACGTAATGGGATCCAATCAAGAGTAGGATGGCATGAGAGGCCGGAAGCTCTTGATGTGGCCCGAAGACACGTAGTTAAGCCTTTGTGGCCGAGGATGCCCCTCATGAAGAGTCTTCTTAAAGTCCATCGGAGGAGTCGGTGGAAATAAAAGGAGACCAAGGGGAACAGAGAGAAGTTGCTAGTTGTGAGAAGGACACTCACCATGAGGAGGAAGAAAATCCTTTAAGTCCCGTTCCCGGGAACCGAGGCTACAAGAGGAAGGCACGAGATGAAATGTTCCATGAGCTTGTCAAAACTCTTCAAGTCATGTAGCAAGAGATCAAGGAGCTCAAGGGGAGGGCATCAAGCCTTTCTTCCTGCAAGTTGTACAAGACCAACTTGCCCTCTTCCTTCACGGAACTGGGCAAGGCAAAAAGGTCAAGGACTTCATTTTGGAACTTGAGCTCTATTTTGAGGCTCAAAGGGCTTGTGAAGAGGACAAGATCACCATTCTCGTGACTTTCTTGAAAGAACATGTTCATTTGCGGTGGACTCGTTTCCGGGATGAGAACGCGGAGTGGTGAGCAACTTGACTTAGACCGGTTTCAAGGGGATCCTAAGTGATCGCTTCACCCCGGAGTACCAAGAGATTCGGGATGGCATGGACCTTATGCAATTGAAGCAAACGGGCACCCTTCATGCCTATGTGAAGGATTTCACTGCACATTTGAATGTACTCCAGAAGTTGGAAGAATTGGCCGAAAAGGTCATTTTCTTCAATTGACTCAAAAAGTTGGGTGGAGCGGGCATCATTAAAATTGCCGAAAGTGCCGGAAACTTGTCCCAAGTTGCTCAAGTTGGCAGAAAGGATTGGTGGCCATGAAGGTCACGAAAAAGTCTGGGGAGAGTGGGCCTTCCAAGGATGGGAAGGACAAGCCCAAAGTGGGGACAAGTTCATAAAAAAAGAGACAAGTTACATTACTTGTTTTGAATTGTGGTGAAGAGGGCCACATGGCAATGCATTGCTCCAAACAAAAGGGGCAACCCACTGCTTCATAGATCCCGAAGCATTGAAGAGGATGGGCTTGCATTTGAGTAAACAAGCTCATCGAAGTGAGGTTTGCAAAATGGCAAGCCACACCAAACATGCCTTGTAGCAACGGAAGTAGAAGTGAAGTGCCAAAACTTCACCTTTGTGGAAAATCTTTAAGGTTTGTGAAATGGATGGGATTGGTCTCATCTTATGTAAGACTTCCTTTGATACCTATGGGATAAAGATAATGAGGCGGCCATTGAGAGTGGTTGCCAAC
Organism: Bryum argenteum; assembly: GCA_037043015.1. Taxonomy (NCBI): domain Eukaryota; kingdom Viridiplantae; phylum Streptophyta; class Bryopsida; order Bryales; family Bryaceae; genus Bryum; species Bryum argenteum. Next base: position 30,454,681 of record CM073321.1, on the reverse strand, counting down.
CCCGAAGGCAAGGAGATTGAGTTAGAGTTCACCAAGGCTCCCAACATGTTAGGGAGTAGGATCAACTTGGTGAACTTGGAGGAGTTAGAGGAAACCCGGTTCTAGATGATGCTAAGGACCGATTTGGGACTTGAAGGGAATAAGCCCTCTTCTAACTCCACACCTCCCAAGAGTATGTGGGAGGTGGTAAAGGCTTTGATGATGCCTTTTGAGTTGTGCAACGTCCCATTAACGTTCACAACCCTCATGAATACGGTGTTCCACCAAGAGATGGATGTGTTTGTCATTGTCTACATCGATGACATACTGGTATTCTCCAAAACCGCGGAAGAGCATGCAGAATACCTTGCAATTGTGCTTCAAAAACTTAGGGACAATAAGTTACATGCAAATGAAGAGAAAGGTGAGTTTGGCTTGCAAGAGATTGAGTTCTTGAGACACATTATGACTGGGCAAAGTGTCAAACCGGACCACAAGAAGGTGAAAGCAATCAAGAAGGGGAGCCAACCCACTTCACAAAGGGAAGTGAGGTCCTTGCTTGGGTTGGCTAATTATTATAGGAGGTTCATAAAGAACATCTCCAAGATTGCTAAGCCCATGTCCGGTTTGCTTAAGAAAAACTTGGCCTTGGATGGGACCGCTTCATGTGTGCAAGCATTTCAGAAAAAAAACTCAAAAAGAAGCTCTCCTCCCCGCCGGTATTGAAGTTCTCGGAGTTTGATAAGCCTTTTGAGGTGCACACCGATGCAAGTGACTTTGCCATCGGGGGAGTGCTCATGCAAGAAGGAAGGCCAATATCATTTGAGAGCAAGAAATTGGATGGCACTCAAATCAATTGGCCAAAGCATGAAAAGGAGATGTTTGTCATGGTACATGGTTTGAAGACATGGCAACATTACCTTGGTCTCTATGAGATCAAGGTATTCACCAATAATGTTTCATTGAAGTATTTTGAAACATAAACCAAAGTTACACCCAAACAATTGAGGTGGCATGTTACTTTAGTGCTCATAAATGTGGAGTTGATTCACAAGCCGGGCCGAGTGAATGGGCACCGGAGGCACTAGGTTGGAAAGTGAACCTAAGTCAAATACCACGCAAGTCTTGAGAGTGATGTATGCGGGAGAAGGTGATTTGGCAAAACGGATAAAAGAGGCCTATACGAAAGACCCCGAGGCTCAAAAGTTCTTAAGTGAACTTAGGTGTGGCAAGAAGCCCAAAGGTATCCGGCTTCATCATTCTATGATCAAGTTAAAGCAAAATAGGGTGTGTGTTCCAAAGGGCACGTGGAGGTTGAGTGTGCTCAATGAGGACCATGACAACCGCTTAGCCGTTCATAGGGGGGAGAAGTCCACCATATGTTTGGTTTCAAAGAAGTTCTATTGGCCCAAAATGAAGGAACACATTGCCCATTATGTGAAGACTTGTATCACTTGAATGTGAAGCCAACCGGGCGTCATATCAAAAGCAAGTGGGTTTGTTACGGCCTTTGCTTATCTGGGATGGTCCATGGGAGTGTGTCTCCATGGATTTTATTACAAGCCTTCCGGAGTCACGAGGAAGTGACGCCATCTTTGTGGTGGTGGATAGCTGTTGTAAATTGGCAAGGATGGAGCCAACAAAAGGGATGGCAACTGCCTTTGACAAGGTGGTGCTCCTTTTCAACGTTTGGTGGCGGCATCATGGGTTGCCGAAGACCAAAGTGATTGGAGTGATTACTTGGGTTATGCGGTTGGTAGCCATAATGCATTGAGGCATGGTGCTATGAGTCAATCGCCGCCCAAGGTGACTTATGTGTGAAGCCACTTATGCCTAACGACCTAGCTTTTGAATAGATTGCAATCGGAGATGGAACAAAGCCAAGGTGCAAAAGACTTGGTAGCCATAAGATAGCAACTTATTGAAAAGGACCAAGAAAAACCTAGACAAGGCCCGAAGAGGTATGTGAAACAAGATAACAAAGGGCAGCGCCATGAGGAGTATGAGGAGGGCTAAAAGGTGTAGTAGAATGTGGAGAACTTCACCTTACCGGATGGCTTGACTCCCATATCCATGGCAAAGTATGTGAGTCCATTTGTCATTGCAAAACGGTTGTTTGAGGATGTGTATAAGTTGGACTTACCACCGGAGATCATGATTCATCCCACCTTCCATGTGTCATTGCTCAAGCCATATCACAAAGATAAGATGAGGCCGGAACGCAAGCAAGTGTTGCGGCCTCCACCCGAACTACTTGGTGATCACTTGGAGTTTGGAGTAAAAGGCATTATGAACTGCCAGATCACCAAGAAAAAGGGCAAATAATACTTGGTGAAGAGGCGGGGGTACCATGAGAAGGAAACAACATGGGTTGAGGCCAAGTACATGGCCAATGCAAAGGAGATGGTGAAAAGGTATGAAAGCCAACGGAGATCCAAGACACCGAGAAAGCATTGATGAGGACATCAACCTTTGAAGTGGGGGTGAATCACCACACTTGTGTACACTTGTCCTAAGTTTTGTCTAGCACTTGGTGCAAATGGTGCAAATGGCACATGTTGTAATACTTGGTTGACAATTAAGTTGCTGGCAAGTTCCTTGATTGCATGTTGGAAGTGAGAGGAGTCCTAATCTCATTTTGGATTGCTAGGTTGGTTAGAAGAGGTTGAAGGATACGCGAAGCCAATAGTTGGAATGCTGCAAAACAGGGACCTTGGCTTGGGAGTAGTGAGTGGGTGAACCCCCACGACTCTCAAGCTTAGGACTTGCTCGGGCGGGAGCAAGGTAGTGGCACGGGCTCATAAAAGTGCCCTTTGCGGGTTGACCATCGTCAACGCATGGCTTGATCACCCATGTCTCGGTAGAGTGAAGCAAAGGCTAGGTCGGGCGGGACTTAGCATTACCCCTAGGCGAGCAAAGTTCACCACTTGAGAGCCTAAGTGTTTGAAAAAAGGGCTTGGTGTTGTGACCAAGAAAGTGTTGGTTAGCCTTGAATTCAATCCTAAGTCATGTGAGTATGATGGGCTAGTTGAACCTAACTTGGGGCTATTGGGGGCATTCCAAGTCTGTCTCAAAGTGGATAGGTCTAGTTTATGTGGGTCCTTCCAAGGAAAGTCCTTGGGTGGAAAGGACCTTAGACCTATCGAGTGCCACCTTTGAGACTTAGCCATTTTCCAAGTAAAAGGATGCTTGGAGCATTGCGGGGCTAGCTACCCTGGAACGCAATGCAAGTGCCAAGGAGGCGGCTACCTCAAGAACTTGGTACTGCCGACAAGAGAGATTGTCGATGAGGGCCTCGACGCTGTTTGGTGGGAGTGAGTGTCACATCCCTTTCCAAAGGATGCCCGAACACCGTGGTGAGCCAAGAGGACCCCAGGAGTGACGTTCCGGGCTTAGCAAGAGACAAGGTGAAGTGACCAAGGGGAGTCCCGAGCAAACAGCACGCAATGGCGTCGTGCTTGGGACAAAATGGGTGGTGTGACTTACATGGTTGGAAACCTTATTTGAGCACGCACCCATGGGTCCAAAGAACGCGCAATTTGGAGTTGTGAGTCATGAAATATGGCTCTCCAAAGTTGAAGCGCGTTCCGGGACACTCCGAGACTTGGGAGTGTTACCTTTCGGGACTCAAAATGTCGTCCTTCTTGGATGGCGGCATGTTGCATGTCTTTGGAAAGCTCTAGACAAGAGCTTTTCAAAATGCTAAGGCTTGTGAGGAGCAAAGCAATGCTTTGGGAGATATGGCTCTCCAAAGCATCGGAACTTCGGGACTCCGGGACTGCTGCCTCCCGGGACTCCCGAATGTTGAGAGGAGCATAGCTTCCTCATGGAAGCTCCGATTGGGACAAGGGAGGAGTCCATCGATATCTACTCAAAGAGCAAATGTCGAAAATGGGCTCGCACGTCCCATTTGGAAAACTGAGCTACAAGTTAGCCCGAGAAGAAGATACGGCCCGTTTTTGAGACTAAGGCAAAAACGGGTGGTCTTCCAAAACAAAAGTGTGTCACGGAAGGCCCCTCAACACAAGAGGGGGGGGGCCTACCAAAGTATTCAGAGACTACTATGAGGAGGGGTGGTCTCCTTCCTCACTTGCACATGGTGCCATGAGGAGCCGGGGTGGCTCCAAGGAGTGAGGCTTGGGATGGGGCCTCACTCCCGCACCTTGTGGAAAATAGAGAGTGCTTTGGAGCATCTCTAAACATGGGGTTGGGAAGCATCCCTCTCCAAGTTAGTCCCCGTGATAAGTAGTGTCGGTTCCCGGGAGTAACTGGGAATGGCTCAAAAGGGTGAGGCATGGAAATGAAGCCTCACTCCTACACCTTGGGCATTGTGGGATGCTCTTGAGCATCCCGCAACACTGGGTTGGAAAGAGTCCCGCTCCAAACTAGTCCCCGGGAAAACTAGTGTCGGATTCCGGGAGGATTTCCGGCAATGTCCCAAATGAAGTGAGAGACAAGAGTGGAAGGGGGACTAGTGGGAAGTTGGACAATGGATAAGGGCGGTTATCTCCGGGGGTGATTAGTAGCACCCTTGGGAGCTTGGACATTTGTGGAAGGCCGCCCCGTGCCACCAAGTGGCATGCCCATGTGTTGGTGGGAGTTCCGGGTAATGGGTATCCAGTAATGAGTTATTGAGTCAAGGTGGGTTGGACAATGGATAAAGACATCTTCGAGTAGATGTCGACGGACTCCTCACTTGTCCCAATCGGAGCTTCCATGTGGAAGCTATGCTCCTCTGAACATTCGGGAGTCCATGGAGGCAGCAGTCCCGAGTCCCGAAGTTCCGATGCTTTGGAGAGCCATATCTCCCAAAGCATTGCTTTGCTCCTCACAAGCCTTAGCATTTTGAAAAGCTCTTGTCTAGAGCTTTTCAAAGACATGCAACATGCCGCCATCCAAGAAGGATGACATTTTGAGTCCCGAAAGGCAACACTCCCAAGTACCGGAACGCGCTTCAACTTTGGAGAGCCATATCTGATGACGCACAACTCCATATTGCGCGTTCTTTGGACCCATGGGTGCGTGCTCAAACAAGGTTTCCAACCATGTAAGGCACACCACCAAGTCCATCCCGAGCACAACGCCATTGCGTGCTGTTTGCTCGGGACTCCCCTCGGTTACTTCACCTTGTATCTTGCCAAGCCCCGAACGTCACTCCGGGGGTCCTCTTGGCTCACCACGGTGTTCGGGCATCCTTTGGAAAGGGATGTGACAGACAGGGCGGGGGAGGGGGGGGACAGGGCGGGGGGAGGGGCGGGTACCATGGGGGGTAGGGCGGGTACCGTGGTGGGTAGGGCGGATATCAAAGGGGTAGGGCGAGTACCCGGGGGCTAGGGCGGAGATGGTAAAGGGGAATGAGGGGAGTTAGGGTGAGGGGGTGAGGGAAGTGAGGGTTTGGGGTGAGGGTGGTGGGTTGAGGGGGGGTGGGTGTGGGGGGGGATGAAGATGAGGGGGGGGTGAGGTTGAGGGGGGCGGGAGGTTGAGGGGGGGGGTGAGGATGAGGAAGCGGGTGAGGGGGGAGGAGAAAAGAAGAAAGAGAGGAGTGGGGAGAGAAGGGGAGGGAAGAGGAGAGAAGCGGAGGAAGTGGAAGGGGACTAGAATGATGGTCAATCCAATCATTGGAAATCCAAACATTCCCTCACTTTATCTGGGATACTCCAAATCCCGGCTTTAATGAGGGAATGTTTAGATTTGTATGTCGCATTAATGATGCTTGTTTGCAAAACACAAGATTGGAGAGAGAGATGGCAAATTTTTTTCAAAAAGCTACGTGGGGTGGGTGAGAGAGAAGGGGCGGGTTACGAGGGGGAGGGGCGGGTACCATGGAGGGTAGGGCGGGTACCGGGAGGGGTAGGGCGGGTACCGGGGGGGGTAGGGCGGGTACCGCGGGGGGTAGGGCGGAGATGGTAAGGGGGAATGAGAGGAGTGAGGGTGAGGAGGTGAGAGGGGTGAGGATGAGGGGGGGGTGGGGTGGGGTGAGGGGGGGGTGGTGTGAGAGGGGGTGAGGTTGAGGGGGGGGTGAGGATGAGGGGGCGGGTGAGGAGGGAGGAGAAAAGAAGAAAGGGAGGAGTGAGGAGAGAAGGGGAGGGAAGAGGAGAGAAGGGGAGGAAGTGGAAGAGGAGTAGAATGATGGTCAATCCAATCATTGGAAATCCAAGCATCCCCTTACGTTATCCGGGATACTCCAAATCCCGGCTTTAATGAGAGAATGTTTAGATTTGTTTGTCCCATAAATGATGCTTGTTTGCAAAACACAAGATTGGAGAGAGAGATGGCAAATTTTTTTTAAAAAGTACGTGGGGTGAGTGAGAGGAAGGGGCGCGGGTTACGGGGGGGAGGGGCGATTTCGGGGGGGGGGGCGATTTCGGGGCGGAGGGGCAGATTTTGGGGCGGAGGGGCGGGTACCATGGAGGGTAGGGGGATACGGGGGTAGGGCGGATACCGAGGGTAGGCGGGCACCCGGGGTAGAGAGCGGAGACGGTAAGGGGGAATGAGGGGAGTAAGGGTGGGGGTGAGGGGGTGAAGATGAGGGTGGGGTGGGGTGAGGGGGTTGGTGTGAGGGGGTAAAGATGAGGGGGGGTCAAGATGAGGGGGGGTCAAGATGAGGGGGTTGTTGAGAGTATCGAAAGAGAGAGAGAAGAACAAAACAAGAATGAGCGAAAAAGTGAGTGAGGCCTTGAGAGCCTCGGGCTTTATATGATCTCGGGGTTGGTGAAACAGGTGGCGCCTTAACGGCACTTGGAGTCAATCTGCGATTAATCGTGATTAACCGCAGATTGTAGTAGGTGGCTAACTCCCGGCCTAATCGTTTCTACTCTAATAACTCTCGGGAGTTTCGGTGGTCCTCTATCTCTACGAGGAGTTCCGCCAGTCGCTTATCACAACACTCCTCCTCGACTAAGGAACACCTCGTTAAAAACTATGCCTTGAATAAAAACCCTGTGGGAAAAGTTCGAGGATAGAAAAGAGTGTGTCCTTTACAAGTCTTGGAGCGAACGCATGCCAACGGCTTGAACAAGTTCATGGTGCTTGAAGCAGCGGCGCTTTGGTTAACATGTCGCAACGTTCTTGGAGGATTCGATCTTCAGAATCGCTACACATGCCGCATCTCCACAAGGTCTGCTGCGAGGTATTTAGGTCTATCAACTTCTTCCTCCTCCTCCTCGCACGGACGGTATGGATCCTCCCGGTCTTGCTTCTCCCGATCATTGATGTTGAAATCATGATGGTGTCCGCCATGTTGAAATTCTTCTGTAACTTCCCGACATATGACTCTAGTTTGCGCTCATCTGGATAACAATTAATCTGTAATCCAAGAGACTAAAAAGTGCCCCCAACACTTCCAATTCAAAGTGTATAGTTAGTAGGTTTTCTATAATGTAGAAAATGAAGCTTCCTTGAAATGCACGTCGTACATCGTGGAGATAAGTCTATCCAAAGAGATAGTGCCGATTGGTAAGTGCCGATGAGGTAGTGCCAATTGGAGTTCCCAGGGTGCCACAACCAGTAATGCCCAAGGTTAGCTTTAATAAAGCCGACGGCCAGAAAAGAAGGCATGGGCACCCCATACAGAGATAGGCGTGGGAGATATTCATGTCTTTATATCCCAGCCTCTTCCTCACTTTTGCAAGTGGGGCTAGCTTGCATCATGCAACACTTAGGTTTGGCTGCCGCTGTGCGGTGGCAAGGCGTCACTACCGTCACCAATGCTCAAGAACCTCTTCATCATTTCCATACGCGATGGAAAAGTGGATCCCATTAGCTCTCAGTCTCGGTAGCTGATCAGACTCCGAGAGTGGGCTAGGAGCAAACATTGCTCTATCACATCGGAGGGGGAAAACCCCGGGCAATACTCTTGTTGCCCTGCCCTCGCGGAACTTAAAGTTCTGCCTTCTGGCTTGTGAGGTTATCACAATTCAACCAGGATCCGCACATACAAGAAGACTCACACTCATAACATACATTTTGGGTGGGTCCGGACCCCTCCGACTGATTAGACTGACTTAGATAGTAAAACACGTCCACATACAAAACGACACTAAGAATAAAACAAAAGTAAGGACACTGCAATAAGATAATCGTGTGGGTTGGAAGATTGGTTCATCCAACTACGTTGGTCGACTGTTGACGGTTTCCTCCTCTAATCTTCGAGTGTGTTGTCTCTTGGTAGATATCATTTTCGTACCTGTAGTAGTCGCGGTGGTGGTTGTAATAGTACATGTCGTGGCGGCTTGAGTCATAGTGTTGTCCCTCACGCCCACAAGAGTAGCCGTCACGCCCATAACCCCGACCGAATCCTCTGTCGTGGCAAGGGTTGCGCTTGGCTGCTTCGGTGCTTCGGTGCTTTGGTGTTATGAACATCAAGAGTAGTTACAAGACGAGGGTTACTATGAAAAAGAAGAGAAAACTGAAAAAATACGAAAAATAAGAAGAATTAGGTCAAAAGAGGTGATCGAAACGAGGGTTTTAACTGAAAAAGCAAAGAGCGCTCGAGACAATCTAAAGCAATTTAATATGAGAACAAAGAAAGGAGCTTCTTGAATGACAGAAGAACGTGAAGAATCAAGTAGGAGGTTATGATTGAGCAACGCCGACGGTGGATCTGGATACACATGAGAAACCGACAGATCTAACAAGCAAATATACAAAAGCAACGAGATTAAGACATCACGAGCAAAAAGCAAAGAAAAAATAACCCTAAACTCAAACCCTAGCACCAAAAAACAAGAGCGAAAGTGCTGATAACGTGTTGAGAGTATCGAAAGAGAGAGAGAAGAACAAAACAAGAATGAGCGAAAAAGTGAGTAAGGCCTTGAGAGCCTCGGGCTTTATATGATCTGGGGGTTGGTGAAACAGGTGGCGCCTTAACGGCACTCGGAGTCAATCTAGATTAATCGCGATTAACGCAGATTGTAGTAGGTGGCTAACTCCCAGCTAACTGTTCTACTCTAATAACTCTCGGGAGTTCCGGTGGTCCTCTATCTCTACGAGGAGTTCCGCCAGTCGCTTATCACAACAGGGGTCAAGATGAGGGAGGGTGAAGATGAGGGGAGGTGAGGATGAGGGGGGGGGTGAGGATGAGGAGGGGGGGTGAGGATGAGGGAGGTGAGGGGGTGAGGATGAGGAGGGGGGGTGAGGATGAGGGAGGTGAGGGGGTGAGGGGATAGAAGAGGACAGAAGGGAAGGCATACTCAATCGTAGAAAAGTCAAACATTCCTTCCACTATATCCGGGAAAGTCCAAATCCCGGCTTTAGTGAGGAATGTTTGGACTTCATTACCTTAAAAATACCCAGTAGGTGGAAGAAGGAGCCAAGCGGGGATCCAAGGAAAGAGAGAAATGAAGTTTCCGTATTTCCCCCTCTTATTCAAAATTGCCTCACCACAAACCAATTCCCTCCTCTATTTCAAAGTCGAGCTACCACGTCCCAAAACGAAGGATATTCTTAAAATGTGAGCTAATTTTCTCCAATCCCACCTTCTATTATGTTAAATTCATTCTTTTTCCCAATGCTATATAACAAATAAGTTTATCATCCAAATGGTTTAATCATATATTTGATTTTACTTTCACAATTTATATTAGGACTAAAAAATGTACAGGTGGGTAGTATTATAATTATTTGATTCTTCTTCCATATATTATATTACAACTAAATTTATCATCGTAATGGTTTAATCATATATTTGATTTTACGATCACAATTTATACTAGGACTAAAGAATGTACTAGTTGGTAGTATTATGTTTATTTCATTCTTGTTCCCGATATTATATTACAAATAAATTTATCATCCTAATGGTTTAATCATATATTTGATTGTACGATCACAATTTATACTAGGACTAAAGAATGTACTAGTTGGTAGTATTATGTTTATTTCATTCTTGTTCCCGATATTATATTACAAATAAATTTATCATCCTAATGGTTTAATCATATATTTGATTTTACGCTCACAATTTATATTAAGACTAAAGAATGTACTAGTGGGTGGTATTATATTTATTTGATTCTTCTTCCCAGTATTATATTACAAATAAATTTATCATCTTTATGGTTTAATCATATATTTGATTTTACGATCACAATTTATACTAGGACTAAAGAATGTACTAGTTGGTAGTATTATGTTTATTTCATTCTTGTTCCCGATATTATATTACAAATAAATTTATCATCCTAATGGTTTAATCATATATTTGATTTTACGCTCACAATTTATATTAAGACTAAAGAATGTACTAGTGGGTGGTATTATATTTATTTGATTCTTCTTCCCAGTATTATATTACAAATAAATTTATCATCTTTATGGTTTAATCATATATTTGATTTTACGATCACAATTTATACTAGGACTAAAGAATGTACTAGTTGGTAGTATTATGTTTATTTCATTCTTGTTCCCGATATTATATTACAAATAAATTTATCATCCTAATGGTTTAATCATATATTTGATTTTACGATCACAATTTATATTAGAACTAGAAAATATATTAGGTAGTGTTATATTTCTTTCATTCTTCTTCAAATAACATTTTATTTAAAAAAATTAAAAATATTAAAACAACATTTAAAAAACGCAGTATGTGTCCTTACTCCCTCTCCTATCCCACCTTCCACCCCCTTTTCCCCTCCCCTACCCCCCGTTTCCCCCCTCCCCCTACCCCCCCCTTATACCTCCCTCTACCCCGCCCTATCCCTCCCCCTTAGCCCCCCTTCCCAACTCCTAACCCCCCCTTACTCCACCCTACCCCCCGTACCCCCCCTACCCCGCTTTAGGCACTCTGTTGCAAAATGTACTTGCTGCCCACACAGTACACAATAGACATTTGCCTTTGAGACCGGAATCATCTTCCTTGGGTCCGCTCTTCTGCGAGGTTAACTGGGATGGCTTCGAGAGTCTCTTGGATGCCCTTTAATGCCTTCTTGGATTTGTCTTCTTCCTTCTTGACCTTCAATGCGAGCCGTGCACTACAATCCCTCAAGAACCTTAGATCCTTGCACTTGTGCAATCGTCTTGATGACTCCGCACGCCTTTCTGGAGAAGAGGATTCCGGATCTGAGTCAAATCCGGATCCAACCGCGCTGTCACTATCCGGCTCCGACTCATCTGAACTCCTATGTTGTCTTCGTCTGCGTCTCGCGACCTCATTTTCCTTCTCTTTCTTCTTCTCGGCCTTGAGTACGGATGTCCGCAGATTCGCAAAATTCTCGTAATTCTGAGCGGATTCCATTGCTTCGCGTAGTGTGGCCGGCCTAGTTTGTCGGATCTGAAATCCCATCTCTTCCGGCAATCCGGCCACATACCAGGCAATTTGAATTTTAAGTGCGACGTTGTCCGTCAACTTCTGGATCAGGGCTTTCACTCTCTGGCCGTACTTCCGGACAGTCTCATCCGATCTCAGGTAGATCTTGCTGAGCTGGCCCAACGCGCTGTCTTCGCCTCTGGCCTCCCTAAATGTTCGTAAAAGAATGGAACGAGCGTATTCCAATTTGCCTTCTCAGCCGCCTCCAGATCTTGATACCATCTCAGCGCTTTGCCCTTGAGCAGTCCTTGGAAGATCCGGTGTTTGGAATCCGGAGTTTCTTCATTAGCATTAGCGGTCGTCTCAAACTCGCCATACCAATCATCCACGTCCGTCTTCCCAGTTCCCCTGAACTGTTTGTATTTTAGACGGTTGTAGGGCGCCATCTCGACCGCTTCTGGTTAAGGTTCCCTCCTTCCTTGCTGTTTGGAAACCGGAACCAAGAAGGTTACTTCCGGCGTCGATTCTTCCACCCTTTTGTTGACCGTCCTTCCGTCTAAGGACACCTACACAATACCGCCTTCCCTCGAACTGGATGCCGCGTTCGAACGTGGGACGGCTGTTGGGGTACTCGCGAACCCGTCCTTTTTATTACAAACTTTATTCTAAAGATTATACTTTTTTGTAAAAACGTATTTGCCTTATAGTATACGGCCTACCACATACTTAGGTTGGATTTCTGACATTATACTTATTCTTATGCGCATTAGAATATATTGGCACACAATCAAAAAATTAGGGTCCGACAAAGGATGTAAGAAACTTTGCACCTGCGTCGTCCTTGCAGTGCCGCCACATCGATATAGGGTTCAGAGTGTGAGTGTGAGTAAGGATGTCTTACAAGATGTCTATAATGATGTCTTGCAAGATGTCTATGAAAATGTTTGAAAGAATGTCTATCTATGTCGATTGAATTTTGTTCTGTAGTTTGGGACATGAGGGGAGACAGTTTGGAGGATGAAGTAGACGCAACATAGGTTACTACAAAGGTAAAGAAGGCGTTCACAAACCGACGCTATGCACTAAACCAACGCTATGGTGAGGTTGATATGCATCTTTGAAGTTGTAGGGACATCCTAAGACAACTGTGCAAAAGTTATTTTCAATGTATGTGTTGATGTATTCGGCTGCATTTCAATAAATACTTTCTTGCAGTGTTGCCGGCTTGACTACCCACCGTGCAAATCAGAGATTGTCGTAACGTGCTTTTCCGGTTTTCGCCCGGATAACCCTTTTTGGTGGTAATAAGGGGTTTCCAAGACAACAACCCGGGTATTCGTCCACGGAGATCCTGCGAAGTGCAAGGCCAACAAGTCCCACTAGTAAGCCAACTCGGATTTACTCTATCTGGGTGTTTTCCAATTGCCCACGTGTCATGTCTCCTGTCCCGATCTAGCTATCCAGACAGTGGGAGGGGTGTTTTGGGTTTAAGTTAACCTCTGTATTCGCCTCAAAGGGGTTTTCCCGGACTTAGTTAAGTCGGGGGATTAAACTACTCTTTCCGTTTATTATCGTGACCGGAAAGGTCACCGGGTTCTCTCTCTCCTTGCCCTGATTAGTTGCTTCCCTTATACCGCCCTCTACGCGCCAGACTCTAGACCCGCATGTATGTCACTAAGGGGGTATCCGGTTCTCCTATTACCCGGTTAGCACAACTCACTATCCGAGGCAGTAGGTCCCGGGTACCAAAATGGGGTGGTGCGACTAGCCCGGAGTTCACCGCTAGCACTGACCGAGGAGTCTTCCTACCCGGAATGCCAACAATCCAGAGGGACTCAATTGAGATTTTCCTCGGGAGTCGGTTAAGTGACAGGAATTCCTTCCTTGCCGCTGTGATCCCGGAGAGCTGAGAGGATAGGCCGGACTCTTCTCTCAGTGCGAGGTGTCGTTCACTGGCCGCACTCCTCCCTTCTCGGCTTCTCTGATTTCTCTTCTCCGCTCAACAGACGGAACCGCTCCCTCTCTTGCCTGGACAGCAAGGGCCCTCTGGACTCCACACAAACATTAACATGCAAGATAGGAAACCGGGAAGTTTACAAACAAGAGAACTAGGAAGGGGAGAAACGCACTTGCGGCTGAATTAGGGTATGTGAAAGCACAAAAGGACCCCGAGGGTGTCTTACTCCCTCGGCTAAGTAGCGGAGCCTCCCTGGGCATCCCCAGAAGACGACAAAATTCCGCGCTCGAGAATCTTCTTATTTCTAACCCTGTCAGTCGTGCGCCGCTATTCTCCTACCCTCATTTAATACTACTTATGCTAACTAGGTATGATTAGCCTCGGTCAGAGGTATTTGCTAATAACTACCTGGGCCTTGGTTGTCCCTCTTCCGCTTGGTTGGCCGTGCAGCCTCGGGAGTCTCGAAAGTGCCAGCTACCTGTGCTTTTAACTCGCGCTGGGAGGTGATTTCCTCCTCTTCTCCCGTCCTGCCATGTGCCGGAAAAGATCCTTTGCCGTCTACGATCTCCGTGTCCCCTGAAGGAACTGGAGCTGAGGCATCTGGCAATACCTCCCCGGTCTCTGGGATGTCCACCAACTGCTTGTGAATGAGAGGGACGGTCTCCGAGGTGCGGGTTATCGCGGGGGAGGCCTCGTGGTCAGGGGATCCTCCGGAAGATTACCTCCCGCCCGTGGGGTGGCAGGGGTACCCCCGGTCCCTGTCCGGGTTTCCGGGTGTTGGCCCCCTCGTCTTCCCCTGTTTGGATCGTGGCCTCCGGGATGGGAGCATGGCTCTCGTCCATGGAGTCCACAACCCGGTCCGGTGGGGCCGGTGAGTAAGCTCTCACCCTGTTGTCCTCTTCCGCTCTCCGGGAAGCCATTCTCTCCACAGGGGGTATTCCTCCCATGGCCGCGTCCGTTCTTCCCTGGCTCTCTTCGTGGAGGATTGTCAGGGTATCCGGTCCGATCAAATTCTTCTCCGGGCTCCGGACTGATGACGGGGCTGGCTCCTCCATTGCCACTGGTTCGGTGGATTATGCCTCCTCTGCGAGGACAGCTACGGTTGTCTCAGGGTTGACCCAGGTAGGAGGGGTCCCGACTACCTGAAGTGGGGGTGCATCTCCTGGAAAAGCCCTGGACATCTCCCCAATGAGGGTCCTCATCTCCTGAAGGGCTCCCTCCATCCGCTCCGTGGCTTTACTTATGTAAGCTGCCATTCTAGTCGGGAGGTCTGACCCGGATGCCTGGAATTAGGCGTCGAAGAGCTCGGCTTTGAGCTGGGCCTCTCCGAGAGCATACGGAAATTTCCGGAGTCCGAAAAGGTGCTGCCGAGCGTACCCTTACTGCTTGGAAAGCTCCTCCTCCAACTGCTTCTTCTCCCGGTCATGTCGTAGGATGATAAGGGACCCCTCGTTGATGCTGGTCCGGGCCTCTCTAGCATCCCGGACTAACTCTCCGATCATGTCCGGATACTGCTCGATCTGGTTGGTCCGGAGTGCTACCGCTATCCCCCGTAGTGCCTTGTGCATCTGAAGGTGCTCCTGCGTGCACATCTCTAAGGCATGGGCGATGGGCTGCAAGGGGTCGTCCTCCGTAATCCGGAATGGAGGTACGAGGAGGCTCGGATCATACTACGACCTCCTCGGGGTGAAGTCATCGCACCTTGGAAACCGGGTTGCGTTGGATGGGGCCGTGTTGCCTTGTCCGTGGGTAGTGTGGACGGGGGAATGTTGACCGGTCGCATCCTCTTTCTCCGACTCCGAGGTCTCCTCCATAACCTTCTTCCCCTTCCTCCTTGTGGCTCCCTCCCCGGACAAGGTAGTTCGCTGTACCGTCGGACTCGCTCTTACAGCCGGCTCGGGTAGCTTGGCCCCGACAACAGGAGAGGCCGGAGGGGTGGTAGGGGAGTACTTCCAGGAGCTGGAGGGGTCGGCATGGCTACTGGAGAGCCTTCCTCTACTCCAGGCATGGTCGGGCTCCGATGGCTGGGCTCGAGCGCAGATGAACTCCGGGTTGCCATCCTTTGTGTGGTGGCCGGCCGGGGTGGAGTGCCTCCCTCCGCCATTGGCAACTGAGCCGCTTCCCTCTGCCTAGGAATGGCTGCCCTCCCTGCACCGGGTCCGGGTGCTCCACCATCTCCTGATCCGGGTGCCGCTGGCCCTGGCCTCCGAGGTCTCTAATTGTCGGGGCATGGCGGTGCTGGTGGTGCTGGCGGTGGTGGCAGTGGAGGTACTCTTGCTCCGGGGGCGGGCACCCTGAGGAGGATCCTGGCAGCTGCGAGGACTCCTACCGCGGGGATCTCTTCTCTGGGAAACATGTCCCTCCTCCCTTCCATGACCATTGGGAGAAGCGTGGTCTCTCCCGGATTGAGGCACTCATAATGTGCGTAGAGATGGTACATGAATGGCGCCAGGGGACAGCCCTTCGTGCTAGTGGTCTTCTTCAAAGCCTGGGTAATCAACTCTTCGAGGATGTGCCCCCATCCAATTCGCTTCCGGCCTAGGTAGGACTCCATAATCGCCTTCAGGAGTCTGTTGGAAACAAACTGGGGCTTCTTCGGGCTGAGAATCGGCGCTAGAAACTTAAGCAAACGCCGCTCCCTAGCATTCACACAATCCTCCACCCGGTACCCGTTGTGCTCATGCGCCGGGTTGTGGAACATCCCGCTGAGGGAGGTGTCATTCTGCACCTGTATGTATCCAGTGGAGGACTCCGGGACGCCGTATGTCACCCTCCAGCACGCCTCCTGCCAAAAATGTGGCTTAGCTCGGACAGGGTTGTCGGCGAAATGCGGGGGGTCTTGTCCAGATACGGCCTCTTCGATGATCCCTGCGTCCTCCACGTTCTAGGGCACCCAGTACAACCCCGCGCACCCCATCCGAGTGAGGTCTTGCACCACTGCGCCCCGGCATCTTCCGCCATGGGGATGCCAGCTTGGATGATTTTACTCTGGGTAGGCGAAGCTCTCTCCCCGGCCATTCTTCCTTTTCCTTCGTCTCGTGGCTATGGCATGCCGGACGAACGCGTGGAGAGCTGAAGCGCGTGTGCGACAATCGGGGAGCAGTAGCGTCGGCAAGGAGCACGGAAAACGAGGGAGAAAAAGGGGCGGTAACGGCCAAAATTCCGCGCTGAAGACAAAAGCGGAGTGGGGAGGTGGCTGCGCTTTTGGCGGCGCGTCATAATCACGGGCGTGTCAGACCGGGATTGTTAGCGCCGCCGCCAGAAGTTTCCTCGCCCGGCCCGGCATTCCTACCCGGCCCGACATTCGTACGCGGCCCGACATTCCTACCCGGCCCGGCATTACCCGGTCGGGCGATATCCGGTTGGGGAGTCACACCTGGGGTTGTATCCAATCCTGCAAGGGTTTGGCCAAGCCCTGTCCGGGTCTGCAGTGGCCGGACTGGGCACGGAGGGGCTGAACCCGAACTGGTAGCAACCGAAAAAAATTTAAAAAGTTACCTACTTCTATCCTACCTACTAAGCTTAATGCTATGCCCGGGTGGGCAGGTTCCCACCTAAACCATCCTTATCCGGTCTTTACCCGGATAGGCCGTTTATAAAGGTTTTTACCAATCTCCTATTACTAACTACTACCCCGACCCGGTTTAGGCAAAACAGACAAATTAGGGTTTGACAGAGATCATCGAGGAGATAGAGGTGTTGTACAATGAAATGGAGGAGCACCAGAACACTAAATTGAGGAAAGTTTGTCAAACCAAAGACACTGGGACAATCTCAATTGAAGAAGGCACCTGAAAAGAAGGAAGGAAGGTAGAACAAAATATTCATTAATTTGTGAGTTAATAATCCTCTCAAAATAAAATTGAGAGGTTTTAGATTGATGTTCCGCTGTATACAAATAACTAATAAAGTTATGAGTTTTAGAGTTTCTATTTAATATATAGTATAATAGTGAGGAAAATTTGTGCATCGTAGACTTTCAAAGTCGGTTTGGAATTGATTAATATAATGGCCACAGTAATTTTAGAATGGACACCAAGTCATGAGCTTAGTAGTTGGATGAGAAGGAGTCTCTGCATAATGAAGGTGGTCCGAGTTCGATTCCGTTCAATTTCGTTTGAGCAGCTATGATGTACACATGACTTGGTACTGCTAAGTGAGCTTTGGGGGGCAGGAATATTTGTGCTACCAACCAGCCACGTACCCTCAATTGTGACAAGTATGAAGCACATAAACATCAGTGGTGCAAACCACTACTTCTTTTATAACGTATTAAATACATGTTATCATGTTTAAATACAAAAATCAATCGAGGAAACTATTAAATGGAAATAACGAATCTACACTAAAATATATTATAGAAATATATTTTCATATATGCATACAATGTACTTTTGATTTCAAATGAAACCAAGTACTACAAAAAAGTGTTGCTCGAACCAAGCTAAGTAACATGAAAATATTCCATACCCCATCTACACTACCAACATCCCAAACCTCACATCCTTGCTGATCATGTAGACCAACATATCTCCTATACTTTTAAATGCTTACAATCTTTTCAAATTGAATCAAAAGATTAATATTTCTAGATCGTAAGATAAAGCCATGTCTATAACCCCAATTCCGTTAAAATGGAACTATGCCATGTGCCATTTTGTCACACTAGATCTTACATTTGTACTCATATAAAATGGTATATTCTGTAATATCACAATTTTTTTGTAATATCACTTCTTTATATACATTGTCACTTATTTTCCCTAATATCACCTTAAAATTCTGTTATATCACATGGTTTTTGAACTACAGTTCAGAAAGTTGAGGTGTGTTACCGGAATAATGCCATTTTAAACGGCAGCTGAGGTGTTTTACCGGAATAATGCCATTTTAACGGAACTGGGGTTCTATGTAGTTGATACAACACACAAATACAATGTTAATACATATAAGACCTTCAAGCATTTGAAAATTCAACTATGATATCGTGAATGACTTTAATTTGATCCTCTAGAATTTTTAAAGTGCACTCCGTTGTATCCTTCTTGACCTTTGACTTCCATGAAGTCATCAATGAAGTTGTATTCTCCCACAAAGGAGGTTGAGTATCGTCAACCTTCCAACGCAATCCTTTTGGTCCGAATCCCATCCATTGTAAGTCTCTTGCACATCTCGAACCCTGAATGTAGGCCGAAAGAATTGAATATAACTGCAATTTGGCTGCTAAGGGTTTGTGTTTGGATCTGACAACGCTCGCGCAATCGACACCGGTCGCGAGTTACCATCAGCAGGCCGAATAGCAATAAAGTATCCTTCATAAACATCACGAGCTACACAAAAAGATGGTTAAGGGCGATCCCAGATTCCTTCAAACTCTCCAAACTCCTCACGAAGTTCGCCATCTTCAGCAAATTGGTCCTCTGAAGTCGCATCTATTCGCGATAATGGCCAAAATCCGTCCCGAAGAACATTTGAAGGTTTAATGAGAACCTCTAGTGCTGCCTTCACAACGCGCCAACAGAACACAAGATGTTCATAGCGTCTTTTATACTCTCCCGTTCTATCTTCATGAGACATTGCCTCCCAATACTTGATAAATCCAGAAATGCCGTTCACAATGTCCTCTACAACCGTCATTGCACGATGCGTCGTAGGATTTGGATCACCACGTGGCCACAAACAACGACCTTCCGAGTCCTCTCTCCACAACTTAATTCCGGTTGTATCATTTGGCAACCAATCTTCCGCTTTGCTCAAAACCTTGTACATCACATGACAACAAATCAAATCCAATAAAAACTTGAATTGTTGTGCCTTCGTATGATCAGAAAGTGCTTCCCCTCCATCCCTAATAAACTCGTCAATAAATCCTTTAAAATCCGGCACCTCTTCAACAAGGTGAGAGTTGGCTGGAATAGATTCCACATCCATGAAAGATTTCATAAGTAACGGAATAGTGGGGAAATTGTCTTTCCTCAAAACATGCTCCACCTCCCAAACATTGCATCGATGTCATCATGGGTATGCCCAACCAACATGAAATTGACGTACACCTCCCGGAATATCTTATTCGCGACAAGGAGAGACCAAAAACAAAATACATATCTATTCTTGTTGTCCCCTGCTGCATTGTCCATCTGAATATTGAGAATTGGCGGAAGAGGAATCCCCCAAACTGGAAGAGCTGATGCTGGACGGAGTGATGATATGCAAGCCTCTGCACCCTGGAGAACAGCATCAAAGATAGGTGCAGACCCCGACCCAACAAAAAGCTCCCTCAAAGAGTACTTTGGTGGCAACTCTGAATCTCGGAGCAGCTTAGCAAAGGAGCCCACCGTGCAGTTTGAAACGTGTGAGAAAATATCTAGACCGTAATGCGCGTAGCATACATCTCCTTGGCCATGAGCGATCATTCGTGTGATGGATATTGGTAGCTTAATCGGACCACCGAGCTGCTTACTCTTGTGAGAAAAGACAGGGGAAGCGGTCTTTGCATGATCCATTTTGTCATGCATAATGGTCAAACACTCATGCGAGTACGTTTTTGACCTAAACCTGTTTGCAAAATATAACTCCCGATGAGCACGGGCTACAGTCAAGTGTACCTTGAGCTTCTTTGCCCAAAGTAGTGCTTGTTGCTACCCAGAAATAGAGCCACGACGGAGTGTATGCAACCGATCACATTTGGAGCAGCGAACAAAGTTATCCCCAGGTTTCTTGGCATCAAATTCAGGAACGTGCGACTTCCGAATTCTACTAAGAGAAGATGGCAATACCATCTTCAAACCGAAGCCTTCATTTGCAGCGTTGATCTCTGGGACGGCACTCTTCTATTTCCAAGTCGCGAGAAGAATCATTGATACAACCTTCTCTTCAGATTTCAATGTCCTCGTTCGGTGCGGCATGTGTTCTGCAGAGTTCTCCAGGATGCAACGCAGGGTTGCAGTTGCGTGCGAGGTGTGCTTACGCGGCTTAAGCAAAGACAAATTTCCATGGGGATGCGCCATGACGCCATCGGCTACGTACGTTCGAAACCGATGGAAGGTTGCCTCGGACACTCCAGCTATATGTCTCCACGCAGGCAAGCAAATGTTGATTCCCTCAATTCTGACCACCCTCTTCCCCTCAGCATTCCAATGAACGTGTCTGTGAATGTCAAGCTTTATGTGAAACCTGAATTGGTAGGTTGTTCCACTATACATCCGCTCTCGGAAAAATCCAATCTTCTCCCTCTAAAATGGTTGAATGCAATTTCTCGTACAACAAACTTTGCTTGAGACAAAATTGATAGACTCCTGAGTTAATAATCCTTTGGATTTTACAGATGTTTCCGAGGCGGGTTCCAAGCTGTATTCTTGTAACTTCCGCTATGCGATGACTGAGGTCTCGCTAGAAGTGCAATACGAGAGTTATAATCGTGGCTTATTTCATGGTCTCTGAGACTAGCCCCATTGTAGAAGACTTTATCAAGTGGCCACGTCCTGACAGAGTATCTCCACTCATCTGGCACCTTCGTGGCATCAAGGGTCTTCGAGATTTGAACTATGACTCGGTCATGCCCAAGTGGACCGTTGCTCCCGAGGACAAGATCATAACTAATGCTGTGACATAGGCCCTCCGCAACAGGGCGACCCTTGTTACCGTAAAGAGTAATAAACTTAGTAGCCCAAAGATGCCGAGGGATACCTTCACAGCTTGGAATATTTTCTAACTCCTCCGGTTGCTCCACAACATCCTCATCAGAGGAGTAATCACCAAACATTTGAACATCCGATGAAGCCATGGGAGCAACTGCAAAACAATCACACATAATAGTTCAGGAACAGAATAAGCTGTGTTGGTTCAACTTGAGTCAAGTTGAATAGAATATAGAAGTAACAAACACAGATGTATTTATTCGCCAACTTCAACAAAAAAACACTGATGGAAGAAAATAATATAGACTTAGGAAGTCTTATTAACGGTTGTGTTGAACAGAGAGCGCGATGGTTTTCTTAAACATATCCATTATAAACAACATATCATATGACAGCGCGAACTATAATCTGTTCAACTCAAACGAAATCCATGATACCTGATTGTACTTGAATTTACATTAACATCTACTCTATTCAACATTCAAATCAATAACCGTTATTTATAACGTACTCGAGTTGAACTTCTACAGTGGAACATAGACATATACACTATGGCTATATAATTTCAACTTGACTCGAGTTGAATTCATTCACGGTGGTCCAAGATATTAGAACATTTTCCTGGAAATAGCCGCAGATTTTTCGGAAACTCAAAACCAGCTAACACTCAACAAAACTATGTATCTGAGCGTACCATTCCGAAATCTAAACTATGCCTAAAATAGCAATCAACAGCTTCAAACTTCTATACGCCCGAAGCGCAATGATTTACGAAAGACAGTGTTGTACTACTACTGCTACAAACTGGATATATCATTCTACACCGAAATCAAGCACCCAGAAGCCTCGCTAAAAACAATGCATCAGGACAATCCGAGCAAAGACCTAACGTGTCAACTCTACAATTCAATTACTAAGAGAACTCTGAAATGCTACGTTGCCCCAAACATTTAACTGAGTCTACGTATGTTGAGCGAACACTGACCTGACAGACTCGGAAATTACAACAAGAACGGAAGAGCGATGGTCAAAGACAATGACGATAAGACACGGGAAAAAAAAAGAAGCAAAATCATTCCGAAGTCGCTCAAGTACTTGGAGTGGCGGGAAAACTAAGGCGGCAAACGAATAGACTTTTTCAACAGACGAGTTTCAAGTTGCCTTTACAGCTAAAGGTTTGTCTATTTGTTCATGACAATAAAGCATGCCATAATTAGGTTCTCGGGGTAGGTGATATTAATTGCCGATTTCTTTTCCAAAAAGTTCAGAAATATTCGTTACTATAATTGAAAATTATTTATTTTGCTTTCATATCATGGACATTTCCATAGTTGAACCTCTTGTCTTCCGCAGCAGTGGTATATTATCCCTACATATTACACTTTTGAATCCTTCTCAAAATATCTAAATTTCTAATTTATACTTGGAAGCTTAGAAAAATATTTCAACGTCCTGTTTTATTACATATAGTGCCACTTGAATACGAATCAAATTTGTCCATTATAATCTTCACATTTGACCTTAAGCAAACTTATTTAAACATGCCTAGACAAGTTGCAATCGTTTCATTTTTTAAACAATGAGCTCCAAAAGTGCCGCACACCAAAAAGGATCTTCAATGAAAGAATACCATAAATTATAATAAAAAAGATGGAACATAATATTTATTGTTTTCTTTTACGCTTTTAGGGTATAGGGTATAGGGTTTAGGATTTAGGGTTTAAGATTTAGAGTTTAGGATTTAGAGGTTAGGATTTAGGATTTAGGGTTAAGTGTTTAGAATTTAGATATATAGGGTTTTAGGATTGTAGGGTTTAAGGCTCGATTGCCTTTGAACTTTGGTCTCACCTGAAACAAGCCACAGAAGCATGCTCATATAGTACCTTTCTTAACTTTGACGTAAAGCATGATTATACATAAGGAAAGCGTTTTAAATCATGTCATAATTGCAGATAGTTTAGTGTTTATATGTTTAGAGTACATTGAGGTGCTTGTATACAAGATTTAATGTGAATATCTCATATGTTCTACTAGGTCTAGTGACGAAGTTTAGGTTAGTATAAGTGATGCTAAAACGGTTGACGCCTCTTTAGTAGTTTTTTGTGAACGTTGTAATTTTTGTATTGTAAAGTCTTTTAGCTCAGTCTTTCGCTCCACACACCCGCTGTATTTTTTCCATGCACTCTACCTTGATATTTTTGTGTTCCAATTTGAAATCTTCATAGTTTGAGCCTTTAGGTCTCTTGCACGAATTTAACCTTACCATTGCAAAAATCTCTGAGGACCAGAATGCCTTGCTTGCAAATTTTTGCTTTGTTGCACGCTTTGGACATCAAAGCATACTACATCATTCATGTCAAAGAGATTCACGCTTGAACTAGCTTTAAAAATGCTTGTTACGAAAGTGCTCAAGAGAGGTGAATAGTATGCACTACTTCAAGTTTTGAAGGTTTATAGCTGGGCTACTTACATATCTATTGCCACCTTCTGTGCGTCTTATAGTTACTTCTGAGACGTGGTGTACATCTAGAAGGTCAAGAAACGAGTGTAATTTACTCTAGATGTACTCTAGTTTGTTTAGTCATACTTCTTCTTGTTTTTAACAAGATATTAAGTTTTAATAATATATTAATAAAATAATATATTAGATATATTATTAGTATTTTAATGTTATAGTCCTAATATAGTAGTTATAACAATGGTCCAATATCAACGTTTACATATCAATCGAGTGTTGATAATTAAGTTATATTTCATCATTGTGTAAGTTTCAAAATAACTAAATTGACTCTTATTTGATTTGAAGTGACTTCTCGAAGACTATCCGAAAAATAATGTGTTACTGTTTGTAAGGCGGTTTGTAGCCAATAAAATTGTCAATAAAATTTTATGTTGTGATATTAATTATATAATACTTATATTTTATTGATGATTTGATGTTATAGGAATAATATAGTAGTTATAGTGATACAATAGAGGTCAAAAAAAATTTCCGAGAAAGTTATTATAATACAAGGTGACAGTACAGAGGTCCAAGGTTATAGAAAAAAAATTGATATCAATGCAACAAACAAGTGATATCATAGACAATGGTCGATGCGATATTACAGAGATTCATCATCTTCATGTAATTGATTGATGTAATTGATGTTTCTCATTGTGGGAGGCCACGTCTACACGTATCCTCGCATATAATGAGCAAGCTCGCGCAGTCTTCGAAACGTGTCTAGATCACTAGACAACAACAACAACAACAACAACATCATCATTTGTCGTTTTGAGCAATGGTGACTTTTAGTCTAGTATATATATATATATATATATATATATATATATATATATATATATATATATATATATATATATATATATATATATATAAACTTCTATCTACTTCTAGAACATAATATTGTTCGGCGAACCCTTAATATGTGTGATGTATGGCGATGGTATGCATCATGTATGGCCATAGTATGCAGGATGTATATCAATGGTATCTTCTATCTATATATATAATCTATTATCAATCCGACGATCCCTCCTACCTACCTACGTACCTACCTACATACGTACCTACCCACCTATGTACCCACCTACCTATGTACCAACATACAAACCTACCTACCTTTTATGCTTTTTTGATTATGTATAAATACTAATTTTAAGGAATTAAAAAAAAAAGAAAAAAGAAAAAAAGAAAACCACGGGCACACAGAAAAACAATAAACATAATATTGTTCGAGAAAATTTTAGACACGGGATACTTTTTAAGCTTCTTCGTCTAGACAACATAGACCTTTTTAGTATAACAGAATTGAGTCATCGGTGATCCAGCCGGCGATCCTTCCTATCTCCTACGAACATTCCGAACTACCTCCCAACCTAACAACATACAAACCTACTTACCTACCTACCTATTTGTTATGCTTTCTGGATTACGTATAAAAAATAATGTTAAAAAAGAAAAAATAACAAAAAATAAAATATAATATAATAAAAAGCAAGAAGAAAATAAACACGCACACATAAAAATTATGAGCATCATAATCTTTAAGACATTGGTAGACAGGGGATACTTTTTTAGCTTCTTCGTCAAGAAGACGACGAAGACCTTACTAGTTTAGAAATAGTTAAGTAATAGGTAGTGGGATATGAGCATTATCAATGTTGAACTAGTACCTGAGTGTTGGCAACTAAATAATGTTTGTTCATTCTTGTTTGTATCTAATTTCAATATAAACCTACACACAATTTCTTAGTAATTTTCTGTTAACCTCTAAAGATCTAAGACGACCAAATCAGGCTTTTGCTATTTAGGGCAACCTAGATAAATAGGTTAAAAATAATATTTTTGCCTAATTTTTTTGATGGATGCTCCCTATACTGCAAAGTGTATGTGGTAAATTTTGCAAAGCCAAATTCCAATTTGTGAGTCTTCTACAACAATTTGTGGTTTGCAAGTCGAACTGGGTCAGTTTATATTTAGTACTTTTTGAGATTTTTTTTTGAAAATATGTTCATAACCAAATCACTATTTAAGTTCCAAAGGGCCCCAAGTCACAAAGATTACCAGTTTTACAAAGGCAGCCTCCAAAAGTGTCAAAAATTATCTCAACAATGCGCAAGAAAACTTCGTAGATAAACTTTGGATGTTATGATCTCAGTGGGTAAACATCCAATGGTCAATTTTTAAATGAGACACTAAATATTGAGTTATGTACAAGATATTACGGTTGGAAATCAAAGAAAGAATAAAAAAAATAGATTCCTACCTCTTTAAGTGCATAGAGGTAGAAAATTGGAGTTTTGAGGTTTCTAGCTCCGAAAAACACACAAGGATCTTTAGAGGGTAAGTTGTCCTATTTTTGCATCAAAATCTTTCTTATATAACGTGTACTCTTGTAAAGTGTTGAGATGCTACATTTTACAATGTAGCTAATATAGTGTTAGAATTGTCAATTTTGATCTAATATTGTTAAAAAAAAAAGAAAACTAAGACAATGGTTAAAAATTAGTGTATCCAACTCTAATTATGAAATTGAGTGTAGTGTTTTGGTGTGCAATACAAGTTTGTTACACTAATCCAAAATAATTTACCTAAAGGTAAGAAAACAAATTAATTGCAAAATAATACTACGGACATGTATTTAAGTGCACAGGCAAAAACAGGCAGGGTTAGTAACGGGCAGTTTTTGGGCAGTCAGGGCAGTAACGGGTAGATCGGGGCACGGAAGCACGGAAGGGGCAAGATGGGTCTGCCCTGTTGCGCTGACTGTGGGCGCGTGGAGCTAGCCCGGGGAAAGGGGGCGGGAATGGAGTCGCCCGCAACTAGGGTTTGGCTCCCATTAGTCTCCATCTTCTCATTCTCTTGGGCCGCCGCTATAGCTCGTTTCCTTCTCATCTCCCCCGTGTCTGCTGATAATCTCTCGCTGCCCTCTCCGGCTGCTACTCTCCCGCTTCGATCACTGCCGCTGCTACTCTTGCTGCTACTCTACGACTCCAATCACTATACCTTCATTGAACGCTAAGCTTGCTAGCATCTCCTCTCTCTCGAAGTTCCCTTTCTCTTTAGGTCTAAACCGTCGGCTCTTCTTCTACGCGCGAACCCTACTGGCGGCCTGGCGTTGTCGCATCGTTCTTTCCTCGTTATCGCTGCATCAAGGGTCGCAACATCTGGGCGGCACTCTTGCGGCTTGGGCGGCGCGATCACGACTGCTAGACATTCAAGTTTTGGTGTAAGTATTGAATCAGATGACTGAGAAATCATTTCAATTACCGATACCTCAGAGTCGTCAATCATGTTCTACTTACTGATTTTAAAGATTCATGATGCTTATGTTGACTTGTGGATCTGCAATTCGACAAAAAATTCCACTTGAATCTCACTAGTATCTGATACATATTTGCATACTTGACTTTGCATTGCTTAGGAAAATGAGCTTTTCAATCATTCTTTGCAGAATTCTCTCGTTCTGAATACATTGCATTGAGTAATGGATTGACTTTTGATTCCTCTTTTTGTGAATGCATTTCAGAAATGCATCAGTGTCTTGTCTTCTTGAGGCTTCGTACTTGCGTTTGAAGGAATTCTTACAAATTGCTGTTAATTCCTTTTGAGTAGCTATTTGTGCGATGTACTCATTTTCATATTTCTCCCCGAACTCCGTCAATAGTGAGTGATTGAGATCACAGTACTGACTAAGTTTGAATGCAATACTGTTTGCTTCAGGTTAAGAACAAAGTTGAGGCTAGTTTAATTGTGTTCAATATCCAATTAGTTGAAGAAAACCAGATATAACCATGGGTGAGTAGACACGAGTTTGCTCTTGTTCAAATCACACGATTTTGTAGCAGAATAGTTTAGCATTGAATTTCTGTATTTGTATATTATATGTATATATACACTGAATAGTTTTAAGTCAAGTTAGCGTACAAAAATCAGTTCAGCTCATGTCAAGCATAATCAAGTTGTAGTTTCAAACAAAAACGAAAGTTCAGCAGTTCAATTCAACCCAAGTTGAATTAGAAATACATTGTACTATTTATTAATTTCAACGCCAATAATCTATATTTATAAGATTCAACTTGAGTCGAGTTGAATTCTCTGCATCAAGCTCTGGATATGTTTTTTGGTGCTCTAAACTCAAAGTTTAATGAGCATGACACGATCATCATCGACGATAGCCGTGAGAAGCACGTCGTGAATGAACCCGAGAATGTCCTTCTGCCAGTCTTGTGGTCAAAGCATGATATCTTTGAAAGATTCTTGGTTGACGAGCTCCTCCCTTGGATTCAACAGCTACATCGAAGCCGCGGTCAGGGCTTGTTGTCTTTCCGTAGGGAAGACAACATTGCGCGTAGAATGCTCTCTGAAAAACTCGATACTTCAGAATACTAAGAGCTTAGTAGCGCCGTAGAGACTTCTAGGAAGCTACTGCATGATTAAGCTAGTCACCCTTGCTTGGTCTTAGCAGACAAGAATCAAATTTGACATGTATATTGTGTAGAATATAATAAATGGTTTCAATAATATTTTTTCGTCTCAAACTGGTTTCGGTTCAGACCGTCCTTGGGTCCGACATTTTATCTTATTGTTGTATTTGATGGTGCTATTTCTCAGAGCATTGATTTAACTCGAGTCGAGCTGATTTGGCTATATTATATTGCATATCATCCTTGTTGATGATTCCTCTAAAATGAATTTGTATCCAGGTGTCCAATTCCGTCTTGGTTTCTCAGAATGATTTTTTATTTCCGTTGCGCTGCTTCTGCTCATTCGATTTTGGACTACGGACAATACACAATTTTGCAGAGTGGAATGGGCCGTAAAATGTAATCAGCAGCTACTGCACAATCAACTATGGACTCTTGACGATGGCAATCAATGATGGTGTTGTGGATAGTCCTCCTTATGGTGGTAAACGACGACACTCTGCATGTTCTCCTTCTCTGTCGAAGAATCGTACCATGATAGGCGAATCAAGTTGAGGTACGGCTCCGCAAAGAAAGCTTTATAATGATTCTGAGTTAGTTGACGATCCACTTTCGGTACAGGTTTGTGATAAGTGAAGCAGTTCATCTATGAATTTTTCTTTGTTTGTTAACTCCAATTGTAATGTAATTTACTTACATTTTTCTATTTCTTTCACTATAAGAAACACCTGTTTTTTGCGATGTCTTATGTGATGTCTAATATATTTTGTGATGTCTTACTGTCTTAAAAGATGTCTTCAAAGACGGGAGGATGTCTGTACGTCTAAGGGGCACATTTTGGATTGGAGGGGTATAAAGACATCAGCAAACAAGAAGATGTTGGTGAAGACATAGATGTCTTTGAAAACATCTCGATAGACATCAAAATGCCACGTTGGCAAGGGATTTTGGACCAGCAAGGTAAAAACGACCAAAATTTACTGGTGGACAGAGAAAAAAGCATTTCTAATGTTAAAAGAGTAGGTGAATGGGCAGCGGTTTTCAAAAGTAGAAAAAAACATCACACTTTGGTTGTTTTTTTTTTTTTTTTTTTTTTTTTTTTTTTTTTTTTTTTTTGCTAAATCATTATGTGACGTGGCAATACTGAAAATACTAATTTCACGCTATTCTCACTATTTTTTCATCGGTTTATTTTTTTTAAAAAATATTATAATATATAATTATATTTCAATAAAAAATATATTTTGTAAATTTTTATAATATTCAAATAAATTAGAACATTATAATTCTGTAATTTTTTATGATTTAAAAATATTTAAATATTTTGAAAAATACTGTATATAAAATATAATATCTATAAGATAACAATGGTGCCAAAAAAAAAGTAAAAGTAATTTCGTGGATATTTAATCCTCAAAAAACACGTGGACATAGATTAATAAAGTTATTTACAGCGCTTTATCTACATGGCAACAAAAACTCCACGTCGGACCAGTTGACAAGTCATTCAACATCTAGTCGGATGTCTAACACGATGTCCAACTTACCATAATTACAGTCAGGCATGAATGTCCGCGTAGACATTTCCTTGGATGTCTATGAAGATGTTTTGCACGACATCCTCCTAGACGTTATTTACTAAAAAGCGGCAGTACTTAAGGGTCTTTTTAGAATAATATCAACTTTTTCTCTTACTGCTTGTGTTCCATTGGCGCGGGTCTCTGATTGGGGTAATCCTCAAATACTCAAAGAAAATATAAAAAGAAAATAAAAACAATAAACAGTGTTTTTTGGCTTACTTCAAGAAGGAATTCAATATTAATGATTACTTATAGATTAGATTATTATAGTCTAATGGCAAGACTATACATTATTCTATCATCAACAACCAATATTATACAAATCAAAGCAAATTTACAAGAAATATGAATTTATGAAAGTAGCTATTTAATACAGTTTAGGAGACAATTCTAGAATAGAATTAGTATTAAGAAAGTTAGTTGGAAAGTTAGATAGGGTAGAAATAAAAGGTAGTTGAGAGTTTAAAAGAGAGCCTATCACCATGGAAGACTATAAATAGTCTCATGATTGTAATTCCACACTTTTTCTATCAATAAAGATTATTTGAATTGTTGTGGAAGAAACTCTAAGACTTACAATATGTGCTTTGTTGTGGAAAGAACTTTAAAGCATCTGGTATTTGATTTGTTGTGAGGGAAAACAAAAAACCTTTTATAGTTAATATGTTGTGATTGAAACCCTGAAAATGTCATCAGATGTTTATGATAATGTCTGCAGGGATGTCTAAGATGACGTTCATGAAAATGTCTAATATGATGTCTATGAAGATGTCGAAGATGACATCTACGACAACATCCAGTACCATCTACAGGGATGATTTTCATTGACTTCAATGGATGAACAGAGGCGGCTAGGGTTTGCTGCCGCCGCCATAGTTAGGTCATGAGACCTTTAAGTAGAATAAGAGGCCGCACGAAGCTCATTTTTGCCTTGATTTTTTCAAAGAGTTAGTGTTTGGAGTGTAGAGGCTAAGGTTTGCTTCTTCATGTGGCTAGGGTTTGTTGCCGCCGCCATAGTTAGGTCATGAGATCTTCAAATGGAATTACAAAGCTCATTTTTGCCTTAGTTTTTCCAAAGAGTTTGTGTTTAAAGTATAAAGGATTTCGAAATTGTTTCCATTCGGTTTTTAATGATTGTTAACTGCAATAAGAGAATAGTATTTGTAGAAATCCAATAGCTCTCAAGAGTAGGTTTCCTTCTTCATGTGGCTAAGATTTGCTACTTAAGAGGTACTGGATTTCAAAAGCATCTTGTACAAGAAACCCTAGGACATGTAGAATTTGATTTGTTGTGAAGGAAACCCTAGTACTTGTAGTATTTGATTTTTTGTAAAAGATGTCTATGATGATGTCTGCAAGATGTCTTAGAGCATGTATATGAAGATGTCTAAATGTGTTGATGGAATTCTGTTTTGGAAGGTGGGATATAAGCGGTCGGGGCAGCAAGTACGATCTGAGGCCGCGAAGCGACATGCGTGCTTGTAGGAGAGTGGAACATATGTATGTATAGATATCTATAACGTTGTTTTTAATGATGTCTAGAAGGATGTCTGAAGAAATGTCTAAGCAGATGTTTGTAAGAATGTCTAACTGTGTCGATATCTTGAGGTTAGGAAGTAAACCATCTCAACCTAGGTAGTGCAATTAAATGGAATTAAATCAAATTTCTTTAACCTTTACAAACCCTTCTTTTAATGCAGTTGATATTGGCTTATTGAATATGTGTAGCGGCGGGACATGCACATGACCATACGGGTATCGACAGCAAGCGATGGTAGTGGAGGGACTTACGGAGTTTAAATTGTGGGTGCGTAGTATATCGTAGTTGTTGACAGGCGTATTAGTAAATACTCTAGTTTGTGTTATCTGAGGTTTTAATGACCTAAGCAATATATGTTTGACTCATACATTTTGATGTGACAGTGTTTACAGTTGATGTTATGTGGATTACAGATCTGATGACTATATAAACATCTAAAAATGTCATCCTAGATGTCTTTTCATATGCCCAAAAAACATCAATAGTAACACTGTTGCAAACATCATGTTTAACACAAAACGTTCACATTGATGTCCTAGGGATTGTCGCTACAAACATCCGAGCAAACATCACAAACTTAATAAGGACATCAACGTAAACATCATTCTACGCACTGGAAACATCTTATAAGACATAAAAATTGTCTTCTAAGATATTTTGTAAGACATTGCATACGTCTTGCAAGACATCTTGTACAACAATTAAGATGTCTTGCAACACATTTAAGTCGTCTTAACTGATGTCTAAAACTATCATGATAGGAGCATAAAACCTCCGCAATATGCTGACGTGGCATGCCACGTCATTACCCAGGTCCACGTCAACTTTTCCCGCGCGCCACATCGGATATTCCCGGGTGCTACGTCGGATATCTCCGGGTGCCACGTCGGATTTTCCCAGGTGCCACGTCGGATTTTCTCGGGTCCACGTGAGATTCTGGCGCCGCCATGTCATCTTTCGTGGGACCATGTAAAATTCCACATCATGATGAATATCATCCCCATGTGGCACTACCCGTCTATTTCAAGCTGATGTGTCATCTACGTGGCACCCACGTGGCACACTTTTTACCCTTTCAAAATTACCTTAAGACATCTTCAATCTTAAGACATCTTCTTGTCTTTTTAGACGTCTGCTTAGACAACTGTCATGTCTAGGATGTCTTATCGTCTATAAGACATCCGAATTAATGTCTACATTGTCTTTTTAAACATCAATTACAACATCACTAAAAGCGCAGGTTTCTTATAGTGTTTGCATGGACTTAGACGACCGTTGCTACAGCCGTGCCCATATTAGTCATATTTGAGTCCGCGGCTGTTCATATTTCACCTCATAAGGCATCAACGCCAAAAATATCTCGTAGTGCGACAACACATTCTCGCTCTACGCCTTCTATATTGAAGTCTTTGGGGTCGGCAATAGAACTCGGAGACTGCGTGACGGAATCATTGGGGCCACCTAATCCTTTTGTTGCCCATGCTGAAGATTCTTCACGTTTGCCCTTCCATACTATGCGTCCGCCATTACACGAGGGTCACCGCTAGACTCAAGCACGCAATGGATTTCAGCCCAAAGTTACTTATCCTCCAATTTGTGATGCATGGGAGCAACGGATTTTGAAGCTTCAAGCATGGGCCTAATCGAGTTATTGGTCGTCATCGTATAAAGGCTATAGTCGTGGCCCAGAAGTGTGGAAGGCACTAGCAGAAATCCGAAGCCGTTCGCACTTTTGATATGGAAACAGTCTTGATATACAGTCTTAGAAGACATCGTAGATCTTCATGGATAACCCACGTCCAACATGATACTGTACGGTTCTATTGGTATGAAAATATCGTATTTACCATCATTCAGTTCATTTATATGTGACTAGAGCTCACATTTATATCTGGATGAGCATATTTCCTATAACGGGGTCAATTGGTGTATACCATGTCTATAAATAAACATACATTTATATATATCCCATTCGGGGCTACAATTATTCATCCATCTATATCCACTTTATACCAATTTTAACGGTCTATTTGGTTTTTATCATTTCTTTCGGGACTCAACAATATTCTCATTATTACAGGATACTTTCAAAATAATGAATATGGTGTTGTAGTCAAAATCTGAGAAGGTGGCTGAAAAGGTACAGAAGGAATTACTATGATGTCATGTTTACACTTGTTTACTTCGAAGTATGCACATTTGTTTCTGAACCCGTATGGTGGTAATGAACATATAGAAAATAAACAAAGATAGAAGAAATAAACAACACTTTGTAGTACAGAATGAAATTGCATACGCATAGTAAGTGAGGTTTTGTTTTCTTACAATTGCAAAGGGGCAACAAAAGACGATCAAAGGCTTCAAAGAGAAAATGACAGGAGACACGTGCACGTAGGTGAGTGGAACATGACATCGAGTAGATGTCTACATAGATGTCATAGAGAATGTCTATGATAATTTCTGTAAGGCTGTTTATGAAGCTGTCTGCAGGAATGTCTAACTGTGTCAATTTATTGATGTTAGGAAGTAAACCATGTCTACCTAAGTAGTGCAAGTAAATGGAATCAAATCTAAAAATTTGCCATTGGAAACCCTTTTTTAAGTGCATTTGTTGTTGGCTTATTGAACATATGCAGCAGCCGGACATGCGTAGTACCGTACGAGGGTATTGGCAGCAAGTAATGGTAGTCGAGAGGCTTGAGGTTGTGGGAGCAAAGTATCTCGCAGTTGTTAACAGGTGTATTTTTCAACGTGCTAGTTTTGTGCTATATGAGGTCCTAAAGACCTAAACAATATATATTTGACTTTCACTTTGAGATGTCATCATGTTTAGTATTGTACAATGCTAGTACATATGCAACATATCGTACAATGGATTGGATTCTTATTCAAACTAGCAAAATGTCTGTGGTTCACGGTTATGATGTCTATGTAAAGATCTACAAATGTCATGCTGGATGTCTATTAATATGTTGAAAAAACATCAATCGTGACATCCTTTAAAACATCACCAAAACAAACAACATTTTTATCAATGTCCCATGACATGTCGCTACAGACATCCGTATCAACGTTACAATCATAACAGAGACATCAATCATGACATCCTTCTAGGCACTAGAGACATCAAGCAAGACACAAAGATGTCCTCCATGATGTCTAATAGTACTGTCATGTGACCACAAAACCGCAAAAACTTTAGTGACGTAGCATGCCACATCATTTTTTGGGGGTCCAGGTCAGATTATCACGGGTGTCATGTCGGATTTCCTGGGTGCCACGTTAGATTTCATGGCAACCACGCTAGATTTTGGCGCCGCTACATTGGATTCCAAGGGAGCATTAAAAAGTCCACATCAGGATGAAAATCATTGCCTTGTGGCACTGCCCGTCCTCATGGCGTTGATGTGTCACCTACGTGTCACTCGTTTTACCGTCCCAAAGTTACTTCAATCCACCTGAAGTCTTCAATTGTTTCAGATGTCTGATTAGATGTGTGCAATGTCTTCTAATGTCTTACGATGTCGACACCATCAACATCTACTTTCTTGACATCCCAAGACAGGGATTTAGACAAAAAAAAACGGGGTTTTTTTACAGTGATTGAACTTGCAGTCTAGAATTCAAGGTTTAGAGGATGAATATGAGGTCCAGCAAGGTGTAGTTGAACATTTGTCAAACACCGCAATTGGGCTTGTTCAAGAACGTGGGCATGTGCAAACCAAAGTGGCTAATTTAGAAGCTACATGTGAAGCATTAAGGATGTTTATTGTAAGAGTCCAAACATGCCAAAAGACAATCAGAGCTTTGGAGGTAGATTTGTCATAATCTAAAGCATCATACGAGAAGTTATAAGTACTGGTCATATCCATGGTGGTAACTCCAAGAGGACTCCGTAAGCGTGTGCCCGTCGAAAGCATCAAGAACATCGATGAACTTGCACAAGGTTGGTAAGCGGCTCATGCATTGAGTGTAGTTGTGTTGTAAAGTTGGTCGATGCATAGGTTTTTTTGTCAAAGGATTACTTTAGATTTAATGAAATTCCCAATGTCAAGATGAATTATATCTGGTATCCAATGGTGATTGTCTTTGCTTACATTTGGTATATCTATTTGCTTTGTAAGATCGAGAAATGCTAAACGGCGCCGCACTATATTACGAGCTCATATTCAACCGCAAGTCGTTAGTGAGTTACAACAATCAAATAAAGCACGTAGGGAGAAGAAATGAGGAGTTGGAGCAAGAGATACTGAGACTTCTACAACACGTGCTAATGTAGGTGTTTTGTCTGTAAGGTTATTAAATATTGAGTCACATCCATAGCACCTGAGCAGAAGAATGGTTTTTTGCCTTCTAGTACATGGCTAGCAGAATTATAAAAGAAAATAAATAGTAAGCTTCCGCAATTTATTAGAGAGTACTTCCACATTGATGGGCGACGAGTCATTCGAAACATGAGGGTCAGCAAAAAGTTGGTTAGGAATTTCAAGGAGGTCATTCTTGACAACAAAAATAATCTCTTTGCGAATATTGAAGTTGTTCAGCAATGGGGAATGCACAGGTGTGAGCGGAGAGCGGCGAGCGGTGACCGGTGATTGGCAGAATTTTTTTTTTTCATGAAACATTAAGACCCTATTACCACTCATTGTACTTGAGGGTAACCCTATGACCATTGAGTTAAGGGTGATGAAATATATTTGGGAATAGTTTGATCGAAATGAATACCCCAAATCCGTGAAGTTAGATCCTATTTCCGCGCAAAAGTAATGTTGGCTCTATTCCATAACTCATCAAATAATAATTATTCAAATTTTTTTACATTGTCGTCAATAAATTAGGGCTGATGTCATCGCTTTTTACCTTATAATAATCAAAGCCAATTTTCCCCTTATTAAGATGTGAAGTTTTTACACATTTCGCATCCGGTTATGGGTTCACGAGAATAGATACACCGATGCATTAAAATT
This sequence comes from Bryum argenteum, assembly GCA_037043015.1. Lineage (NCBI taxonomy): Eukaryota > Viridiplantae > Streptophyta > Bryopsida > Bryales > Bryaceae > Bryum > Bryum argenteum. Next base: position 30,418,834 of record CM073321.1, on the reverse strand, counting down.
GGAGTTAAACAAGTTACATCAAAATTAGGGCTGACGTCAACATAAGGGGCAAGCATGGCTTCGATTACATAGTATTGACATACTTAAAGTAATACTTGAAGCAATTAGTGTAGGTTAAGCTATAAACAATAATCACGATAAATAAAAATATAAAATCGTATATATTGAAAAACACATATAGATAGTGTATATGTAATAGATCATGGTAAACTACGAAGGTATGGCGCTACCATGTCCAGTACCTAATAGAAAACAAATCACACACTAGGCTGAAGGTGTAGTACCACTAAAGTGCTGATCACACTCATCAACCTCAAAGTCTATAAACTTAAGCACACTATTGCTATCATGTAGACATGGAGTGTCAGACAAAATAGGAGATGGAGCTTGAACAAACTGTTGAGCAAGACGCTCAGCGTAGGATGGTAGGGTGAATGTTGATGGAGGGCTATTGTATAGATGAGCGTTGCGAGTCAATCGTTCTTTCAGACCTGCGATCCTAAAAGTACAAAGAAAGTCAGTACTACCGATTTGTAAGTGCGTAATTTAAAATCGAGAAAGAGAATACAAGATGGTATTACGCACCAATGAACTTTCCTGGCTTCTTCACGACCGGCTCGTCACAGTCATAATCTGCGGGGGGAGCTGATTCTCCACTTTCTTCATCACCTGGAGGACCATTATTGTAATCCGCTAGTACACCATCAAAGATTTCTTCGTCAGGTTCCATGGCCATGAGGTGTCGGTTGGAGTGCGCGCAAGAAATTACAGATGCACCCAAAGAATCAGAAGCCAACGTTAGAAATGCAAAATGTATAAACGCATTCTACTGTAGTGTTTACGGAAACATTACCTGTACTTGCGCCCCAGTCGAAGGATATACCCCCGTCGTCCGTAAGACAATTCACGAAACATTGAAGAAAGGAGGGGTCCTTCTCTCGTGAGCCTCGCCATGGCGTACCATCTGCACGATAATGCAATGTCTCTTTGTCTGCAAAGTTACAGAGGTGGTCTTTCTCATCAGGTACGATTGTCACACCCCCGTATGCGTGAGCCACTTGCCGAGTTTGGAACTTCGAAAGATACTCTTCACGAACGTAAACTTTGATATGGAAGTAGTGAGTCTGCAAAACACAAGTATAGATACATTAACATAGAAGCATAGAAGGCAATAACTATGAATTGTGAAATTGGAAACTAAAATCTGATCCATACCTCTTTCGGTTTAGGTATGGTAGAGGCCATAGGGAGGGGATTATATCCCCATCAGTCTCGAACAAGACGAAAACTACATTTATGTGACTCAGAATCGAGAGTACGCTTGATTGTACGACATTTTGGATGCATCAAAAGAATGGCTCCAAGTTCTGTCAAATGATACGCGGCAAAGAAGAAGAGGCTCTAAGAGTAGTTATTGTTACGCCGGTTCCAAGATGGAATTTCTGTTGGAGACACACCCGGTACAGGCAAGTTCTCAATAGCGACTGCAAAAATGAGATCAATCCCAGGATGCTTGCGATTAGACTCCATCGCCGAACACGTGTACTTTCGGTCTTTTCCAATCTCGTATTCAAATCAATAATTAGATAGTGGCTAATAGATTTACAAGTACAAAACGTAAGTAGGGAGATTATAAATGACAAATGTACAAAATACTACCTTCTTGATGAACTGGACGATATCGAGGATTTGCAAATCCCAATTTCCAGTCTTCAACGATTGATGAACCAAACTCCAATGTACCCCTTCTGGAGATACATAGGCAGAGTGACTGATATTTTCGACGACGAGCTGCTACCAATGTGATTTGGTTTCGGAAGAGGGCGTTTGGCAAATATTGGTTGGCTGAGGTGACGTGGAGACTGTAGGGAGTTGTGGTCAACGGTGAATGATTGAGGAAGGGACCTTGCATTCGTAAGTCCACCTGTAGAAAGTTGAGTCAATCTTCCACCGCGTCGAATTGCATTGTTTGTGGCTCCGGCTAAAGCCTGAGTCAGATCAGCATCTTCTGGCCTTGCAATGTCTTCTAGGAGGGAAGCAATTTCTTTGGATTCTTACTCAAGATCTACTACACGGTCCGATGGCACGTTGCGTCGCTTCATGTTTGCTCGAGACTTGGGCAGTGCAACTGGTGAAGAAGGTGAAGAGATTGGATCAGGTGCGTCCGGTAAAATGGAGAGGTCGTCATCGTCATCGTCGTCAATCTCCATTGGTGCAGAGTCAGCTGCGTTTGAAGCGAGGTTCCGAAGAAGATGCTTCTCCTCCTTGTGCACGTAGTTGTCGTCGCACTCAAGAAACCATCCACCGGTCGTCAATTGAGAGTTGGTAAACCGCTCTTTTTGGGCTGGTGAGAAAAAGGTGCGGGGATCATTTGTGACTGAAACGTCCTCGAACTCCATTGGAATAGAGAATGAAGCTAAGGCTCCCTTGGCAACGAGCTCTTGTTTTAAGTACCTACAAAATTGTAAACAATTAGATTGTGAAAATTGAATACGTTGTACCATTTTTAATAATATTTTAAAGGAAATTGGATACATACCAGAATAGAAGTCGCTTAATTGTAGCTTTGCCTCCAGTAATCTTGTGAATATCCGAGCCTTTGATTAGGACTTGCATTAGGAGCAAGATAGTTTCCGAATGCCTTCTCCCACAAGAGCAACCTTCACTTCTCGACATACGTTGATGGCTTTAGGACAATATTAGACCACTCAATGTTGAGGTTTTCGTTGTCAATCAGTTTTTGCAATTCACTTTCAAGTGATTGCTCAAGCTGGGAAAAAAATGAAACATGTTAGAAATTAAAATATCAGAAGAAGTCAAATTTAGTAAACACGTAACAAAAAATTAAGTTACCTGTGCCCAAAGAGAAGCGCGATGTAGAAATGCAATCAAAATTCTATCTTTCATTGGACGTTCTTCTGGGAAGCAAAAAGATCGTTGAACTTCATTTCATGCGTTACACTTTCCCTTGAAATCGAAGTGAACATTCGTAGTGGCTACCATTTGTAAGCGATCAATTGTCATATCGAGTTTCAGGTTCTTGCTGTAATGAGTATAGATCTACACATGAAATTCATAAGTAAGAAATGAGTTATGGAACATGATTACGAATAGAGTTATATGAAACCTGAAAGGGGTGCTTTCTTTACCTCCTTCGCAAATACTTTCCCAAGTTTGTTGTTGGCTACAGCGACCATCTTGTCGAAGTTTTTGCCACGAATGGACTTGATTTCTGCTTTGATCGCATTATCCATGGCACTCCATACTCCGGGTCCTGTTTGTTTATCCTTGGGGACGGTGTCGTAGTAATTCGTTTCAGCGTCATTTGATGCCTTTGCTAATCTCCTCTGTACAAAGTATAAAAAGGATTAATAAGGTGGAAAAAACCGAATACAAAGAATCACATTACAAACACATTCCACCCAACTTACTGCATATAAGAACTTCACGAAAACGTCAATTGTTACAGGATACCAAGTTTCTTTTTTTGCTTTGGCGTACTTGCATATTCTGTAATCCTCTAGAGATATTAGATCCTTGAAATCCTGAAGTTTCAGTTTACCGAACTTCCTCATGTGCTGCAATTTTGCATAGAATCCGTCTTCGACATGGTCATGTTCAGTAGACCTGCCGAGCGAAATCAAACATGAGAAACATTGAAGTTAAACAAAATACAAACAAATAAATTTGGAAAATTATGACAATTACTCACCAATTTATGTCGTTCATAGCGTGAACAAGGAGGTTACTCTCTGCTCGAGCATCAAGTATGATATAGTCCACGAAGATGTACCACGAGGGTTCCATCTTATGGTACCTCTCTATATGTCGCATCCACGCCGTAACACGGAGGTTACCTTCGTACACGTAAAAGTACTTGTCACTCAGGTGTTGAAGATCCGGATTAGACTGCAACGTCTTCTCAAACTCTTCATTAGCAGATTTCCATAGACGATTCGTCCACACCGCATCTTCGGCATCAACCATTTTCTCTCTCCCTTTCCTATCAAAGGGAGAAACGTACATGACCTGGTCGCCCTCGTGATAGCCTTTGTTGAACTCATACTCCAATTTTTGTACGTCTTGTTCGGAGATAGGTCGATCTTTAGGATAACAAACAAGACGACACAATGGAATTAGCATGCGAGACTTTTTCACAGGTTTGTACCGGAACCTGTTTATGATTGCAATTGAATCACTTTTGTAAATCATTCTCATCGCGTTTGCACTCCAATCCGGATATTTGTATTGAAGATCAGGAGGCATGTGGACGATTCCAACGTTGACACCCCCAGGCGAAGGGGTGTCTACATCCTCGAAAGGATACTCGTGTCCATCTTCATCTTGCGTGGCTTCAGCTTGGCGATCAGTCATCGATGGACTCTCTTCCGGAACTCCATTGCCCAAGTCTTCAACATTTCTGACACTATCAAGTAAGAGTTCATCCCCGTTGGAAGATCGAGTTTGTGGAGGATTAAGAAGAAGCGGGGTATCTTTTGCATCTTGAACAAGTTTGACTTGATCTATGTTCATCTGGCAATTCAGAAAGCAAGTACAACACACCACAAAAAGAATAAAAATGTGTCAATGCAATAAAAATAATACTACATAAACCGTTTTATAAGTAAGTATATGATAAACATATCATATACTATGAAGATACAATTAAATAGATTGTAACTTTGCGGCAAGACGCGAAGAACGACGTGGTGCAATTCTAGCTAAAGCCTTCGCTGCGATACGTCTTGCTTTGGCCTCATTCTTATAAATTTGCTTGTTAACCGCTCGTGCAACCCGATCAACGTCAACGCGTGAAGTGTGACGGACAGGGGAGGCAGGAGACGAAGTTTTGGAAACCGAGGACAATGCTACTACTAAACAACGGGACTCTACAATGGCCATAACATGATCTCTCAGAGTAGACAAGTCGCTATCAGCATCAGATTCCTCTTCACGTACAACTCTATGCAGCTTTAACCTATCCTGCAATACCACTCAAAACCATTAGTAAGCCGACTTTAAGATAGCATTCATCCAGGTAGCAAGCCTCAAGGAGAACCATCACAAGCAAGGCGGCCTTAACGAGTGCCGGGTTCGTCACGAAGAGCTCCAGCATGGTGTCTAAGGGCATCCCAACACCGGCATCACCGAGCCCTCGGAGCCCAACTGAGCCCTCTAAGCCCAGCCTACAACGGCGAGGGTGTCGATCCCCTTCGAGAATAGAGCAATTGGAGATAACGAGGACCACTGCAAAGCCCGAACATTAGATAAAAAATTGACTCTTCAGAAAATCAAACTCGATTTTTGAAGCAAAGCAGGTGAATCAGCCGAGACCCACCCAGACTTGCGTCGACGCAAGTCTGGCAAGCGTAGGAGCAATTAGGCAAAAACAATTTAATCCTGCTCAAACAATGCGAGCACAGACACACACATGCTCATCAAGACGGCCAGTCCCACTGCCAGCACTGTCACGCCGGGATTCAGCAAGGAGCCTCACAAAGAACCATCACCGGCAAGACGGCCATTCAGAGTGCCAGGATCGTCACAACGATCTACAGCCTCGTGCCTGAGGCGTCCCAACCCGACATCACTGAGCCCTGATCCCCTTTGAGAACAGAGCACCTGAGATCACGAGGACCACTGCAATGGACGAAAAGTTGACAATAAGTTTCCACTCTTGAGAAACAAACAAGATTTCTCATGAGAAGCAAGGGGAATCAGCCGAGACCCACCCAGACTTGCGTCGACGCAAGTCTGGCAAGTGTAGAAGCAATTTGGCCAAAAAAGTTCAATCGTGCTCAAACAATGCAAGCACAGACACACACAAGCTCATCAGAACGGCCATTTCTTGTGCCAGAACTCACGCGGAGATTCAACAAGGAGCTTCACGAAGAACCATCACCGGCAAGACGTCCATTCAGAGTGCCAGCGTCGTCACTACAATCTATAGAATGGTGCCTCATGTGTCCCAACCCGGCATCACTGAGCCCGTCTGAGCCCAGCGTGCAACGGCGAGGGTGTCAACCCCCTTTAAGAACAGAACACCTGTAGATCACGAGGACTACTGCAAAGGCCAAAAATTTGACAAAAAATTCACACTTATGAACAACATACAGGAATTTCAAGCAAAACAGGTGAAGGAGTCCTGACCCACCCAATCTTGCGTTGACGCAAGTTAGGCAGGCGTACGAGCAAATCGGCCAAAAAATTCCAATCTTGCTTCAACGATGCAAACAAAGACACACACATGCTCATCAAGACGGCCAGTCCCACTGCTAGCACCTGACGCAAAGATTCAACAAGGAGCCTTAGGAAGAACCATAACCGGTAAGAGGACCATTCAGAGTGCCAGGATCGTCACAACGATCTACAGCCTAGTGCCCGAGGCGTCCCAACCCGGCATCACTGAGCCCTGATCCCCTTTGAGAACAGAGCACCTGAGATCACGAGGACCATTGCAAAAGACTAAAAGTTGACAAAAAGTTCCCACTTCTGAGAAACAAACAAGATTTCTCATGAGAAGTAGGGGGAATCAGCCGAGACCCACCCAGACTTGCGTCGACGCAAGTCTAGCAGGCATAGAAGCAATTCGGCCTAAAAATTCCAATCCTGCTTAAACGATGCAAGCAAAGACACACACATGCTCATGAAGACGGCCAGTCCCACTGCCAACACTGTCACGCCGAGATTCAGCACGGTGCCTCACAAAGTTCCATCACCGGCACAACGGCCATTGTGAATGCCAGCATCGTCATGATGAGCTCCTGCATGGAGCCTCAGGGCGTCCGAACACCGGCATCACTGATCCCTTTGTGCCCTCTGAGCCCAGTGTGCCCCCTTCAAGAACAGAACACCTGAGATCACGAGGACCACTGCAAGGGCCGAAAATTTGACGAAAAATTCACAGCTCTGAAAAACAAACAAGAAAACAGGTGAAGCAGTCGAGACCCACCCCGACTTGCGTCGACGCAAGTCTGGCACTCGGGAGCTATTCGGGAAAAAAATTACAATTCTGCTCAAAATATGCAAGCACAGACACACACATGCTCATCATGACGGCCATTTCCTGTGCCAACACTCACGCCGAGATTCACCAAGGAGCCTCAGGAAGAACCATCACCGGCAAGACGGTCATTCAGAGTGCCAGCATTTCGCAACGATCTACAGCATGCTACCTCAAGGCGTCCCAACCCGGCATCACTGAGCCCTCTGAGCCCAGCGTGCAACCGCGAAGGTGTCGACCCCCTTCCAGAACAGAGCACGTGTAGATCACGAGGACCACTGCATACGCCGAAAATTTGAAAAAATTTCACTTTTCTGAGAAGAGCGATGCACACAAAGAACGAACTCGTACTTTCTACTGAGATGGCAGAGACTCATCGGCATCTCCGGGCCGACTCCTACCAAGGAGGAGAGTCAACGAAATATACCTAGTTTTCTTAAACATACAAATGCAGTAAAGTACGAGTTCAATGGAAGTTTTCTTTCTAACCTTAAAATTCTTTGAGTACAAAGCTTACAACTCCGCACGCGTCTTAATTACCTCTCCTGGTTGATAGGGATGGCATCTGTAAATCCACGAGAACAAGCTTGATTCTGATGAATTTGAACTCACAATCTGCAAATCTTTTTCGACGTACTCTCCTTCGCGCGGCATTGTTACTTCTACTTCTTCGCCTAAGTTTCCCATTGCAATTGCGACTCCTTCCTTCAATTCGAATTGGACATCGATAAGTTTTGCGTTGTTTAGGGTTTAAGCTAGGCCAGACAAGCCCATCGAAAGCATCTTCATTGCTACCGTTCTCTCTATTCTTGGTGCTACAACCAATTCTCCAACTCTTTTTGTCAGCCATACTGACAATTTTTAAAAATAGTGCCTGCCAAGCTTATCAAACGCGGATAGAGCCTTGGCTGCTACTGGATCAAGAACTAGGTCGGCGGCGGCTCAGGGTGAACCGATACCCGGGGCAGCTTCAGCGAACCGGACCGGCCCAGCCCTGCCCGGCCTACACCTATACCGCGTTTCTGAGATACTATAGAAGTACTTGTGATTACTATATACTTGACTGGTATCTTTTAGACTCCATGAAAATATTTCCCATTCATTCTATTGTATATACAAGCATCAGTATCACGTTACTTAGTCACTTCAAATGATATTCATAAGTATACGTATCACATCAAATTAAACATACACTCAATAGTTTGTCGTATCTTTAATTCCTACACCAATACTAAATCGAAATCTACATATGCGTACCAAGATAACATAATCGCATCTCTAATCTATTGAGGTAAATTCTAAAATGTGCCCAGACTCCTTCATGACACTTAAGAAAAACGTCATGTCATTTACCTCCACCTCTAAAATGCGATCAGTGGTATCTTCATCCTCTTCAACATCTACCAACTTCTTGTTCTGGTCCATCAGCTCCTCCTTCTCAGAACAATCCTTGCAATCTTTCTCCGTATCGTCAATACTTGAATCATCTACGTCATCGTCCTTGAGACCTTCCTCGGCATCACCCTAGTATGCAAACATTCAACTCATTAAACTCAGACAGCAATAACTTAATCGCAAGAAGTCTAGAATTCTACCATACTTGCTTCTCAGAATCCTGTGCAGCCTCATCACCTCCTATGTGATAACATAGAGATTCACTCGATGTCGATCCACTTCCACCGAGCTCCTGTTCTTCTATAAATCTCTTGAATCCATTCACATCTTCAGTTGTATCTTTCTCGGCAACCTCGATCACTATGTCAAGATTGATTGACCCCATTTTCAGATTCCGCCTATACTGCGGCCCGACTTCATCATCGTTGAGGTCAAAATCAGGAGAACCTCCCTCATCTCCACTCGACCTAGACGCACCCACCTTTCGCAATGCACTTCGTTTGCGCGCTTTTGTGTTACTAAAACGAGTACTCCCTCTCTTCTTCTTCTTCTTGGGCACACTCTCATTGGATCTCTCAGAACCCATGCTCACCGCCTCCATAACGTTCAAGACTCTATTCAAATGGACACAGTTCGTATCGTCTCAAAACCTTACCAACATTAACTAAACGAACAATGGAAAGGACCATATCGTCGTCCTACTCCTATTTAAACAAAATTTACAAGCCGCCCCTAACGTAATTTGCGCAGTTGATGATTAATTATCGCAATAACTTTGACAGCTCATGGGCTGCCAAATGTGACAGTCACTTACATGAGATGCTAATTTATTTTTTGAATTTGCATACAAATGCTCTGACAGTGACGACCGCCGTCACTTTTCCATATTTGAGACTGTCGACACTTGCGCATTAACGACACTAATTACAATTGCCTAATGGTACACAACATTTATTATTCAATATGGTAATTGTCTGATTTATTCACTCTATTGTCCTCATTTACAAGTTCCTACTACCAACTTTCTCATATAAACTGCATCATACCTAGTGCGTATCTTTTTCTCACATCCATTGTCGATGCTCGTTAGTTCTCCTGCTCATCATGGCTTCCTCCTCCTCTGAACCCACTCCTGCAGACATCGTTGAGATTGTGTCACAGGGAGCACTTGTTCCCATTTGCATGTCCGTAGGGCTTAAAGGTTTTGTAGAGATCACTGCATCGTAGCTTGGAATTCGATTCGGCTATGATGCATCTTCCCTGTGGTACCTGCGTCGGTATGGCATCCTCGATGGAATCACAAAGCTAAGAGGTCTTAGCAACTGGACGTATGTGCAACGCAACATGTTTCCTGGCCAAGGCGACGAATCGGAGAAAGTCTTCATCTTCAAGATGTCCGAGGTTGGCCCCGGTAGCGGTGTTGATCTTGTTCGCCGTATGCTGCCTGGAGGAAACCTATTCAACGCATGGATAATGTTTGACCATGTCGAACGCGTTACGGATTGGACCACCATGGCCTGCCACGTGTACGACTCAAATTTTCAACGCATTCTAACCATTGCATGTTGTGATTTCCAGTAAGAGGACAAAGATGATCAACTCGTATTCTTGAAGAGCCTTAATCACGTCATGGCAAGAAACGGTGTACCTAAACCGCAGTTTCAAGGATTTATGGCTGATAGTGCTCAAGCCAATTGGAACGTTGTGCGCATCATCTACGGCTCTGGAAACACTGCTGTCCCCATGGAAGGCTGCGAACGAACATGTTATTTCCATTGGACGCAGTCTCTTGAGAAACATACGAAACAATACATTGTGGTCGAATTGCAAGGCCAACACCGGATTCTCTGTAAGCGGTACAAGGATGCGCGCACCATGGAAGAGGCTGAGACCCGATATTGGGCTATAAGAGCGTAGTGGGCATCTTTGAAGGCCACCTCCGAAGTTGGATTAGAACACTTAGGTCATTGGCTTGCGTACGGGCACTTCAGATACAAACAATGGGGTGGATTTATAGAACTAGTAAGTATACAATTTCTTTGCGATATCTTTGCTGATTACATGCTCTATAGTAGCTTCTACAATGTTATGACAGTAGCAAAGAAATTGACAGTTCTTGTTGTAATAATATATCTTAATAGTTGATTTTTTATGTGGATTTATATACTGTGAATCTGTATTACGTACAAATCTATATTATGAATAAAGGTCTAATACGTTTGAACATTGCAGGAAAAAAAATATTCGGCAGAAGAACTCGCAGAGATGCCTTCATGTAATCTTGCGGAGTCAATCCATAACAAGTGGCTGCAAGCGTCTGGCAATAAGGGTAGGGATCTCTATGTTGCAGCTGTTGACAACTACGTCTGGGCCTTTCTCCCAGTGGTTGGCTACCATCAATTCAACAAAGGCGGAGTAAGTGGTTCTGGACCATCCGTAGAAGAACTTCGACAGCGTCTTTATACCGCTCAACATCGAGCTAATCGATCGAGCAATCCATCTTGCCTCAACAAGGCAGTTATGGACTTCCCTGAAGCAGAAGCTTACTGTACGTGTGACGCCCACTTGGAGGGGGCAGAGATTTTTGGTTCCAGGAAACGTAAGGCTGATGTTCCCATTGGTGCTGAAGACGAAACTCATTGACCTGACACCGTGAGCTACTCACGTCCTCGAATAGGGAGAAGAGTCACACGAGCTCTTGCTGAGAATCTCAGTCCTATCCACAAAAAAGATGAAGTTTAGGAGCAACCGCTGGATCCGTCCTCTTCTCCTAGACCCAGTATTTAGCGCGTCATTGCTATCCAAGAGACGAGAGTGAATGAGCGTCTATGGCACATTGCCCGTTTGAAGGAATCCTCATCCAAGGCTTGTTGGAGTATTATGGCTAAGACTAGGAAGAAATGCGAATCCCGCATTGTCCAAAACGGGAAGGCGACCGCAGCTCCAACTTACACAGAAATATGGCAGCCTCTTCAACGTAGTAGCAAAATAGTAGATCAGTTCTTCTTTTGTACACACAATATTGAGCGTTGTGTGAAGGGTAGTTGTCGTAAATGGATTGAGCCGTTCTCTTGGAAACAAGGTCGACCCTCTATTCCCTCAGTTTGGTCCGTGATGATTGGGACTAAACTAACACGTGACGAAATAGAGGCGTTGGAGAATGCGGGCTTTCGGCTCCTACAAAAGGAACGGCTTCCACTCAACCGCACATTCAATACTTTTGCCCCATGGAGAGACTTGTCACATATTCCAGTGCCAGACAAGGCTGATCTGTACCCCAAATCACGCAAGTCTAAAGTTCTTCGACGCATCAAGGTTGTGACTCCGAAGCACATGAAGAACATTGATTCAGCTCGTGCCATGGAGGCAAAACTACTCGAGGTGACCATGATACCACAACCTGGTTTTGGATGTATCATCGCTTTGGAGTTGGATATAGAGTCTATCTATAAACTATCTCTAAGTGAGAACCCTGAATGTTCTTGCCCGGTGTTTAAAAAAACCATAACTAAGTTAGGACGAAAAGGCAAACCGTATAGACATTGCAAGTACCTATACTTCGTGTTGGTATTGGTATGCAAATTTGATATTGATAGAGACCTCTTCATCCACGCGCCCACCTTCAGTTTCAACAAGGTGAAAATGATTCTAGAGACGGGAATCTTAGACCAAGTTAGAGTGTAGACTACCTCAAGGTCACATTATGTAAACCAACATCCACATCTACCGATTCTATATGTTATCCTTGTAATGGACGTTGCTACCGTGTGAGCTTTGAGCGGTGAGCGGTGAGCGGTAAGATTTTGAATTTTTAGGGCGGAGTTTGTATTTTTAGTAAAAAAAGTTCTAAAAATAGTTTTTAAAAAAATTAGAGAATAATTTTCGAATATTCCTGGGAATATTCCAATATTCTTGACTTATTACCATGGATTTAGTGACCCAAACCCGTGGAAAGTAAGGCTTAAGTTCCTTGAATTTGGTTAGACTTGAGCTACAAAACTCGATAGTCCATCACAATCCGTAAATGTAAAGAGGTTTCTGAGGTAATATTACTAAGTGATTAGTACTCCAAGTTAGACAAATTGGCAAGGTTTCCTCTACATGTAGGTACTTGTATAATTATATTTAATAAGTTGTGAAAAAATATCACAAAGAGTGTGAAGCACACAATCATAAGACTTACATATAGCGTATGTAGATGAGGAGATATAAGGCATTCTAATCTGTAGCATGGTCTAGGATTCCTCCCTCCAGAATCTTCTTGACCTTGTTGAAACTAAGAGTGGCCGCGTGGATGAAGAGGTCATCATCCGGATCAAATTTGCAAACCAATACCGTGATGTAGTATAGGTGCTTGCAAGGTCGGTATGGATCTCTCTGTCCTAACGAAGAGATTGTTTTCTTGAACACTGGGCATGAGCAATCCGAGAATTTACTAATTGAAAGTCTATAAACTGCATCCGAATCCGACTCCAAGTCTACGATACATCCAAAACCAGGCTGCGGGATCATGGTCACCTTCAGAATTCTGGCCTGCATTGAGGTGGCAGACTCAATATTCTTCATGTGCTTTGAAGTCATAGCTGAAATGCGTTTCATGTTCTTCGATCTTCTTGACCTAGGGAACACGTCCGGCTTCTCCAAGACTAGAATATGGGACAAGTCTCTTGGTGGGGCAGCATTATTGAAAGTGCGGTTCGTAGGAAGCCGTGTTTTTTGTAGTAGTCGAAAGCCCGCATTCTCTAACGCCTCCGTTTCATCGCGTGCAAGGTTAGTCCCTATCTTAACAGGCCATATTGAAGGAATAGGGGGTCTATCATGGCTTAGAGAAAATGGCTCAATCCGAAAAAAAAACTGATCAATTTTTCTTGGCCCCTCTTGAGGGCGTTGCCATACTTCGGTGTAAGTTGGAGCTGCGGTCCCCTTCCCCTTCTGAATAATTCGTGAGTCACATCTTTTTTTACTCTTTTGCATGATACCCCAACAAGCCTTGGCAGAATTCTCCCTCAAACGAGCAATGTGCCACATGCTCTTGTCTACTTTAGTCTCCTGAACAGCGGTCACACTTTCAATACTAGGTCCAACAAAAGTGGATGGTAATATCGGTGGCTCCTCAAGTTCATCCTCTTCATGGATAGTACTCAGATTTTCAGCACGGGCTCGGGTAACCCTTCTCCCAATTTGGGGACGTGAGTAGCTCACGATGTCAGGTCTATGCGTTTCATCTTCAGCTCCAACTGGAACATCAGCCTTACGTTTCTTGGATCCAAACACCTCGGCCCCCTCAAGGTCGGCGTCGCGGGTACAAATCTTTTCAGCTCCTGGATAGTCAGAAACTGCCTTTGTGAGGCCTAATGGATCGCCGGTTCGTTGAGCTTTATGGGCAACACGAAGTAATAGTTCTTCGGATGTTGGTCCACTACCACCCTTGCCACCTTCGTTGAAGTCGTGGTAACCCACAACTTGGAGGAAAGCACGAACATAATCATAAACAGCTGCAATGTACAAGTCCCCACCCTTGTTGCCGGACGCTTGCAACCATTTGTTATGGATAGATTCCGCAAGGTTACATAAAGGCATCTCCGCCAGCTCCTTTGCAGAATATTTATTTTCTTGCAAGGTGCAAAGACATTTGACTTAGTAACAAAAAGAGTTGATCACTATACCGAGAGCGGGTTAGACTTTCGTCACCGAAAGTCTGATCTAAAAATAGATTTTGAAAAATTTCAAATATTTTAAAATGTTGTTAATGTAATTGTTAAAAAAAAGAATATTCTATGATAAAAAAGTAAATAAAATTTACAGATTTACTTGACATAAAAGCACGGTACATAATTGCTACAGTGGCTGCGGACTCACCATTTCCATGAAGCCACCCCATTGCCTGTATCGGAAGTGCCAGAATGCAAGCCAATGTTTGAGGTGACCTAATCCAACTTTGGAGGTGGCCTGCGCCGACGCCCACCACGCTCGGATCGCCCCGTATCTTGTCTCCGCCTCAGCCATGGTGCGTGCATCTTTGTATTGCTTACAAAGATGTCGATGTTGATCCTGCAGCTCGTGCACGATGTATTGTTTGGTGTGTTTCTCCAGGGATTGCGTCCAATGGAAGAAGCAAGTTTGTTTGCGGCCTTCTATAGGGACTTTAGGGTCTTCGGAGCCGTAAATGATCCGCACAGCGTTCCAGTTGGCTTGCGCACTGTCGGCCATGAACCCTTGAAACTGCGGCGCTTCCACTCCGTTTCTGCCCATGACGTGGTTTAGGTTCTTCCAGAAGACGATCTGAGCTTCTCCGTCTTCAGACTGGAAATCACAGCATGCAATAGTTAAAATGCGGCAGATTTTTGAGTCATAAACGTGGCACGCCATGGTCGTCCAGTTCTTGAAACGCTTGACATGGTCGAACATGATCCACGCGTGGGATAAGTCGCCTTGGGGCTGCATACGACGAACAAGGTCAACACCGCTTCCGGGGCCGACCTTGGACATCTTGAAAATGAAAATTTTGTCACTTTCATCTCCTTGCCCCGGAAATTGGTTACGTGGATGTAAGCCCAGTTGCTGAGGCCTTGAAGCTTGGTGATCCCAGCGAGAACACCGTATCTGCGCAAGTGCTTAAAAGTGGTAATACAATTCTTGACGCTGGGAGAGTTCAGCTCTTTACACTGATCGAAGATAGGTTCTAGCTCCTGGAGTGTGAGCTTGGAGGTTACAGGGTCACCTTCTTCACGGAGAAGTAAGTTTCCGAGTAAGTCCTTGCTTGCCTCCGTGACTATTTTGGACGTGGTAGCTTGTGGGTTACGTTCTACGTGCTCCTGTATTAACTCATCAATTATTTTACGTGCACATCTGTAGTCTCCGACTTTGAGAGGATGTTCGTGGGTACCAATATGCACACACGCCCGCTCTTGACTCTCCTCTCCGAATACGTAAAAGATTTTAGAAGGGCATAGAGCAACACAAACGGGAGGTTCTTTGCAGATCTTACAGACCAGTGTTGAAGAAGGAGGAGGCGCGTGGCCGACTGAGAAGGGGTCCTTGGTAAAGCCCTCGAACTCCACCTCATTCACCTCTGCTCTGCGGTCAGGTCGTAGTAAGAAGCCGCAGTTCCCATTGTGGCATTGTAGATGACCTACACAGTTAGAGTAGCGGAAAGACAAACCGAGGTTGTTACTGATTTTAGTAGTCATTGTCCTGGTCCACACATGACCGTCGTATCTTTTATCCATCCCTTCCATAGATTTGGCTACCTTGACAGCAGTAGTTGGTAGAACGGGAGGGAGAATGTAGAGGACATCACCGTTAAAAGTGGGAGGCAGGAAAGAGACGTTGTAAGTACGAATGGAATGGAAATCTATTTTTTTGAGTATAGTTTTGTTGCGAGACATACTACCTAGTCTACGGAGCGAGGAAAGAATGCTTTTGGGTTTTACGACTTTGGACGGGGGAAGAGAGTAGGGGGTGGTTTTGAGACTGTGTTCAGAACCAGATGAGGGGGGAGGCAGATTCAATGATAGTCGACGGGACTGCATGGACGCTTTTCTTTCATCGTCGGATGAATCAGAAATATCAATTCGGACTTCGAGTCAGCGTTCGACCTTAACACGAGCAAGAACTGGAACAACAGTGGAGATGGTAGAAGAACTACGAGGAGTGAGGAGGACGGTGGAGGCGTTCATGACAGACTCTGTCAAGCCGTACAGTCGATACTGTCCAGGCTGTAGCTTAAACATTCTACAATTACTCTCTAGGTCGACTGGTTCGACAAGGACGGAATACTGGACAAGATTGGTGTTTGGATCCAAAACATGTTTCTCTAACCAAAGAGAGGACTCATCAAACCCGAAACGAATTGCTAGCCAAGACGGAGTGACTTCAGCCACTCCATCCACCCCCGGAGGAATGCAGATGGGAGGACTTAAGTCTTCAGACCTAATGGCAATGACGTCTGCAGCAGGAGGTAAGGGAGTGGAGGATGCCATGATAGACGTAGGCAAAGAAGACAACATCAACAAGTGCTCAGAGAAAGAGAGTATCAGGTGCGTTTCAAATGTTTAAATACGAGAATTTGGTGTAGGGTGTTTGCATAGGTATAGAGTACCTATTAGACGTAATTACTTATAATAAAACAGACAGATACCGGATACTCTGAATTGTGAGCATGATGATTTGAATGCGCATTAACCATAATATCTAAATTATTCGGACTGACAAAATTGCATTAAGTAATTATGATTAAAAATATAAGATCCGTCGATAAAATAAGTAGGTGTAAGATGTAAAGTGACGGCGGCAGTCATTGTCAGAGATTTAGTTGGATAATAGATGCGATTTAAAGCTAACTTATTTTGGATTGTCAGACACGGTCATAGCGGGATGTTAGAGAATACGCGATGGCTGATTAGGGTTTCTAAGCCGCATGGGGAGCTTATATAATGGAGTTCAAACTCATAGTTCGACCTCTTCATTTGCAGTAGGATCACTTGGACTCGTTAGCTTGTAAGTGTGATAAGTTATCTCATTGCAAGCAGTATGGACAAATCCGCTAGCGGTAGTGAGAGAGGAAAGGAGATAGGCCAGAGAAAGAAGAAGCGGAGGGGTGGTACGAAGTTTACTAATTCTAAAGCGTAGAGGCGTAGTGCTTTGCGGAAGCGCAATGGGACAAGCTGTAGCGGCGATGATCGGGAGCTAGACGGGTATGACATCTTGATCGCCGATGATGTGCTACCGCCATTCAGGCGGACTATCAAAATGCGATCGCTTAACCTCGACAGTGTCCCGGAGAGTGTGGGGACAGACGAAGCTGAAGCCGAGGAGGAGGAAGGGCATAGAAAGCAGTTCAGGACGTCTAGCGAGACTGTATGCGTGGATGGGGATGACAATGGAGGTGTAGACTCTACAAATGAGGTAATGATGTAATCTATGTTACAAATATGTTGATATTTGTAAGTGTCAAAATATTACCGAATTCCTTTATGGATTAACATCAACATGTGTTGTCTTCAGGGTCGCAGAGAAACGGAAGAGGAAGACGATCAATCTGGAGAAGAAGCTACAATGTCTGAGGAGAAAAGAGTAACAAATATGGGCGAGAGAGCAGAAGCCTCCTCTGATGAGGAAACACAAAATGATGTAGCAGATGGATTTGAGACAAGTGTCGAAGAATTAGAGGAGGTACATGAGAAACCCTACTTCATGGTTTATTGGGAGGACCTAGGGTTGATTAAGTATACGATCAACGAGAGTCCATTCTTTGGTTTGATGTAGTTAGAACTTTTGACATTATAGCTTTTCATGATATATATAGACCCATGACAATTTCATGGTATAATATTATCGAGTGTCTCATGATTCCCATGTGTATGTTAAAACAGTCTTCCAGGAGTGAGCAGGAAAATGACATGATGTAATAATTGAGCAGCATGAAAAAGTATGGGCATATTTAAGCATTCACCGCTATAAATTAGATATTATTTCAGGGGACGCAAATGTAGATTACGATTTAGTAGTATTTATGAAAAGAAAATGTAAACAACTATTAAGTTTATGATTGTTCAATTGTCGTACATATAAATCATATTCATAACGATTCGACTAACTGGGTACGATGATAATAAATACTACACATAAGTATACATATATAGTACAATACATACGTATAAGATGCAGAGTCGAGGCCGGGTACCGGCGAGGCCGGGTATCGCAGAGGCGAGGGCGGGTATACGAAGGCCGTTCCCCGCTAACCCTCCGATAGTTGCAGAGTCGGGCCGAGTACCGGCGAGCCCGGGTACTGGCGAGGCCGGGTACTGGCGAGGCCGGGTACCGCCGGCGGGTTGCCCGCCCTCACTGCTTTGCTGTGTGGGGAGGCCGGGTACCGGCTACTTGCCCGCTCGAGCGGTGCTGTGAGGTACCGGCAGGCCGGGTACCGGCGGGTTGCCCGCCCGCGTTGCTTTGCAGTGTGGGGAGGCCGGGTACCGGCTACTCGCCCGCGCTGGTTTGCTGTGTGGGGAGGCCGGGTAATGGCGAGTTCCCTGCCCGGTCAGAATCACTGTTGTGTGTTCATCGCGCCCTGTTTGAGCTCCGAAGGCCATCTGCTCGGAGGGGGGTGACTTTCTAGGCGCCGGCTCTTCAGTGCGCCAAGGGTCGCCCCAATCTGGCTCATTCCAAAGTCGCACCATTTAATTGCAAGATTTGATTACAATAAAAGTTTGTACTATTTTCGAATAGGCCGAAGCAGGAACCGCCGATGCACTCGGTTGGCAGTTAATTTTAGTAGAAGCAACAAATCGTACTGGCAAGATGGGAGGAGTTTATTTGATATTGTCAAGTTGTGGGAGGGAGTTTTTTGATGAATTTGCACACCATTGCTGTCAAGATATTGCAGGAAGAGGAAATCATGGTGGAGCTTGTAGAGAAAGAGGTAGCAATGGAAGGAGGCAGTGAGCACATCGAAGAAGCTTTGGAAAATGTGAGTTCCCAGTCGTCAGATTCAAGTATTTTCGACGTATTTTAGAAGGAATTTTACAAGGCGCATCGTGCTCCTGGTGAAGCAATGAAAACCAGGGCGGAGTTGGAGGCGTGGTACTCTAAGAAATTCCTGGTACGTAAAGGACAAAGCTTCTTGCTACATTAGATTGAATGTAAACCCTAACTTTTGCTTTCTGCATCAAATCGATTTTGCACTAAACCTGTTCCTCCGATAAGTCGTAGAATTCGGTAGGAGAGAACGTATACGTCATGAACAGGCTAGAATATGTGAATTCGGGGATTGGAGATTGTTGGCTGTTCTTTGGTTAGTGTTGTCCCTCTTCGGTGTTGCCGATTAGGGTTGCTTAATGCCTAGCCTCAGAGCAGAGCACATTGAGGGCTTGCCTCTCAGTGGGGTTTTTGTATTGCAATGTTGTGGAAAGAGCAAGGAAGCACCCCAGACTTTCGTCCACGAATGTATGGAGGGAGATCGCCGATTTTGCCTTTTTTATCTGCCTTCTGAATTAAATCCTGTAATGTGTTGAAGGTCGTGGTGTGAATTCGGAGAATGCACGGTGCTGCTCCTCTTAGCTCGCTGTTGTACCTCCTCGTTGTGCCGATGAGGGCTGTTGTGTACTTCAGGGCCGGGCCTGAGGCTGTTCCATATTGCAATTCCCGAGGCACGAAGCCGAACAGCTTGATTGCTGGCCACGACGGATTCGTTGGTTGGCCGATTTTTTCTTTTTTATCTGCCTTATCTGCATTCAATCCTGTTATGAGTTCGTCATTGTGGTGGGATTTCGGGAAGTGCAGATGCTGGCTCCTCTATGCTCGCTGTTCCCATCCTCTTGTTATGTCTTCGTCATCGTGGTGGGAATTCGGGGAGTGCAGATGCTGTGGGAATTCGGGGAGTGCAGATGCTGGCTCCTCTATGCTCACTGTTGCCCATCCTCTTGTGCCGATGACGGCTGCTATGTGCATCATGGCAGGCCTCAGGCGGTTATTTCTAGTTATTCTCCAGCTCGTTGTTGTCGATTACCTTGATGGTTGGCCCGGTTGCGGTGTTTTTGTATTACACAATCTGTGCGAAGAGCTGGGAAGTACCCCAGACATTCGTGGACGAAAGTCTGGCGGGGGGTGGTCGATTTTGCCTTTTTTATCTGCCTTTTGCATTCAATCCTGTTATTTGCTACAGCTCGTGGTGCGAAATCGGGGAGTGCAGATGCTGTCACCTCATCGCTCGCAGTTGCCCATCAATCCTGTTATGTGTTCGTCATCGTGGTGGGAATTCGGAGAGTGCAGATGCTGGCTCCCTTCGCTCGCAGTTGCCCGTCCTCTTGTGCCGATGAAGGCTGCTGTGTGCTTCATGGCGGGCCTGAGGCTGCTCCTTATTGCTATTCCCCAGCTCAAAGACTAGCACCTTCATGGCTGTGGGGTTGTGGTATTGCACTTTTATGAGAAGCGCTTGGAAGCACTCAGACATTCGTGGACGAAAGTCTGGAAGGAGGTGGCCAATTTCTCCCTTTTTTCTGCCTTATCTGCTTTCAATCCTATTATGTGTTCGTCATCGTGGTGGGAATTGGAAGAGTTTAGAAGCTGGCTCTTTTATGCTCGGTGTTGCCCATCCTTTTGTGCCGATGAAGGCTGCTGTGTGCTTCATGGCGGGCGTGAGGCTGATTGCTTTTCCGCAGGCTCGAAGCCCACCAGCTTGAGGGCTGGCCGGTTGCGGGGTTTTTGTATTGCCCAATCTGAGCAAAGAGCTGGGATCGACCCCAGACATTTGTGGACAAAAGTCTGAAGGGAGGTGGCCAATTTTGTTTCTTTTATCAGCCTCATCTGCATTCAATCCTGTTATGTGTTCGTCATCGTGGTGGGATTTCAGAGAGTGCAGATGCTGGCTCCTCTATGCTCGCTGTTCCCATCCTCCTGTTATGTCTTCGTCATCGTGGTGGGTATTCGGGGTGTCGCAACCCTTGCTAGCTCACCTTAGCTTACACCAACTTTTTCCCAACTCTAGCAAGTGTCACGAGCGCTAACTCTGCACATCCCCCACATGCACAAAGTTAGCTCTCCATACCAACCACCGAGCTCACCGCTTGGTTATCAATCCCTCTTACTCATGCAACCGGGACTCAACCCCTTCGTAGGTAGCCAATGGTTAGGTGCGGACTTCCACTTATGTCCAAGGCCCAACTTGGTGGCACTCCCATACCACGCGGCCTAACCGCACTTGGTGGTGTCTCCTCACCACCGCCCATGACCACCATGGTGACCCCAAGGCCACCAAGTAATCACAACGCCGGCGGTGAGACACCACCCCACATCGGTAGCACTCATGGTCCTCATTTTGCCTATATGAGTCCCCGTGGTGAAGCCCCAACACTAGCTCCCCCAACGGGACTCACCTTGTCCTTATGAGCCACCGTGGTGAAGCCCCAATACTAGCTCCACCCACCGTGCCTCATTTTGCACTTTGAGTCCCCATGGTGGAGCCCCAACACTAGCTCCACCCATTGGGACTCACCTTGGCTTGGGAGTCCTCATGGTGAGGCCCCAACACTAGCCACACCACTCGAGACTCCCACCTTGGTCACCACCAAGGCACCATGGGAGTGGGGAGGGAGACCAGCCCTCCCCATAGTATACTCTGCGGGATTTGGCAGCCCCCTGGTCCTAGGTGAAGGGCTGGACCCTCACACCTCTTAGTTTTGGAAGACCACCCAATCTCCCAATGCCTTAGCCGCTGGAAGGCCCCGGGAGACTTCCCGAACCTTCCAGGGCTCGTATCTACCTCGTCCTGCATCCAAACGCAACGAGCGACCACTCTATCGACATCTACTCGTCAAGTAGATGCCGATAGACACCTTACTTGCCTCATTCCGACAAGTATTGAGGGAGTTATGCCCCTCTGAAGATTCGGGAGTCCCGGGCCAGCTTCCCAGTCCAGCACTGTCCCTGGACAGCACTCCCTTTAGTCCCACAATCTTCCAACTCCCATAACTTTTAGCTCACACCTCCAACTGAGGTGCTCCTTAGCATCCCGGAATCGTGGCAACATGAGCTTCCATAATCTCATGTCCATTCCCTCGTGGCTCCTAGTCTCCGTGGGTGAGAGGCGTCTCCAACGCCCGGGGTCCTCTCCCACACTAGGCCCACTTAGGTTCCCTTCACCTTGGCACCCCAAGGCCCGGGCGTCACTCCGGTGTCCCCCTTGGGCCCTTGGTGTTGCGGGCACTCCTCAAGGAGAGGTGCGCGACACGGGGAGTGCAGATGCTGTGGGACTTCGGAGAGTGCAGATGCTGGCTCCTCTATGCTCACTGTTGCCCATCCTCTTGTGCCGATGACGGCTGCTGTGTGCATCATGGCGGGCGTGAGGCTGTTTTTTCTTGTTTTCGCCAGCTCGTTGTTGTTGATCACCTTGATGGCTCGCCCGATTGTGGTGTTTTTGTATTACACAATCTGTGCGAAGAACTGGGAAGGACCCCAGACATTCGTGGACAAAAGTCTGGCGGGAGGTGGCCGATTTTGCCTTTTTTATCTGCCTTCTGCATTCAATCCTGTTATTTGCTACAGCTCGTGGTGGGAATTCGGGGAGTGCAGATGCTGATTTCTCTTTGCTCGCTGTTGCCCATCCTCCTGTTATGTGTTCGTCGTCGTGGTGGGAATTCGGGAAGTGCAGATGCTGGCTTCCTTCGCTCGCTGCTGCCCATCCTCTTGTGCCAATGAAGGCTGCTGTGTGCTTCATGGCAGGCCTGAGGCTGCTCCTTATTACTATTCCTCAACTCAAAGTCGAGCACCTTCATGGCTGGCCACATTGGCAATGGGGTTTTGGTATTGCACTTTTATGGGAAGAGCTGGAAAGCAACCAGACATTCGTGGACGAAAGTCTGGAGGGAGGTGGCCGAGTTTGTTATTTTTCGCTGCTTTATCTGCATTCAATCCTGTTAAGTGGTGGAATTTCGGAGAGTGCAGATGCTGGATCCTCTTTGCTTGCTCTTCTCATCCTCCAGTTATGTGTTCGTCATTGCGGTGGGAATTCTGGGAGTGCAGATGCTGTGGGACTTCGGGGAGTGCAGATGCTGGCTCCTCTATGCTCACTGTTGCCCATCCTCTTGTGCCGATGACGGTTGCTGTGTGCATCATGGCGGGCCTGAGGCTGTTTTTTCTTGTTATTCCTCAGCTCGTTGTTGTCGAGCACCTTGAGGGGTGGCCGGTTGCCGGGTTTTTGTATTGCACAATCAAAGGGAAGAGCTGGGATGGACCCCTGACATTCGTGGACGAAAGTCTAGCGGGAGGTGGCCGATTTTGCTTTTCTTTCTGCCTTATCTGCATTCAATCCTGCTATGTGTTGCTACTGCTCGTGGTGGGAATTTGAGGAGATGCTGTCTCCTCTTTGCTCGCTGTTGCCTATCCTCCTATTATGTGTTCGTCATCTTAATGGGAATTCGGGGAGTGCAGATGCTGTGGGACTTCGGGGAGTGCAGATGCTGGCTCCTCTATGCTCACTGTTGCCCATCCTCTTGTGTCGATGACGGCTGCTGTGTGCATATTGGCGGGCCTGAGGCTGTTTTTTCTTGTTATTCCCCAGCTCGTTGTTGTCGAACACCTTGAGGGCTGGCCGGTTGCGGGGTTTTTGTATTGCACAATCTGAGGGAAGAGCTGAGACGGACCCGACACATTCATGGACAAAAGTCTAGCGGGAGGTGGCCGATTTTGCTTTTTTTTCTGCCTTATCTGCATTCAATCCTGCTATGTGTTGCTACAGCTCGTGGTGGGAATTCGGGGAGTGCAGATGCTGTCTCCTCTTTGCTCGCTGTTGCCCATCCTCGTTGTGCAGTGTTCGTCATCTTAATGGGAATTCGGGGAGTGCAGATGCTGGTTTCTCTTTGCTTGCTGTTGCCCATCCTCGTTGTGCAGATGCTGGCTCCTTTCGCTCGCTGTTGCCCATCCTCCTTGTGCCAATGATGGCTGCTGTGTGCATCGTGGCGGGCCTGAGGCTGTTCCTAATTGCTATTACCGAGCTCAAAGCCGAGCAGCTTGATGGCTGGCCTCGGTTACGGGGTTTCGGTATTGCACTTTTTGTGAGAAGAGCGGGGTTTTGGTATTGCAATTTTTGTGGGAAGAGCTGGGAAGCACCCAGACATTCGTGGACAAAAGTCTGCATGAAGGTGACAGATTTTGTTTTTTTTTTCAGCCTTATCTGCATTCAATCCTGTTATGTATTCGTCGTGGTGGTGGAATTTCGGGGAGTGCAGATGCTGGTTCCTCTTTGCTCGCTCTTCCCATCCTCCTGTTATGTGTTTGTCATCGCGGTGGGAATTCGGAGAGTGCAGATGCTGGCTCCTCTATGCTCACTATTGCCCATCCTCTTATGTCGATGACGGCTGCTGTGTGCATCATGGCAGGCCTGAGGCTGTTTTTTCTTGTTATTCCCTAGCTCGTTGTTGTCAAGCACCTTGAAGGCTGGTCGGTTGCGGGGTTTTTGTATTGCACAATCTGAGGGAAGAGCTGGGATGGACCCCAGACATTCGTGGACGAAAGTCTAGTGGGAGATGGCCGATTTTGCTTTTTTTTTCTGCCTTATCTGCATTCAATCCTGCTATGTGTTGCTACAGCTCGTGGTGGGAATTCGGGGAGTGCAGATGCTGGTTTCTCTTTGCTCGCTGTTGCCCATCCTCCTGTTATGTGTTCATCATCGTGTGGGAATTCGGGGAGTGCAGATGCTGGTTTCTCTTTGCTCGCTGTTGCCCATCCTCCTGTTATGTGTTCATCATCGTGTGGGAATTCGGGAGTGCGAGATCTTTGGTTTCTCTATGCTATTTGTTGCCCATCCTCCTGTTATGTGTTCATCATCGTGTGGGAATTCGGGGAGTGCAGATGCTGGTTTCTCTTTGCTCGCTGTTGCCCATCCTCCTGTTATGTGTTCATCATCGTGTGGGAATTCGGGGAGTGCAGATCCTGGTTCCTCTTTGCTCGCTATTGCCCATCCTCGTTGTGCCGATGATGGCTGCTGTGTGCTTAATGGCGGGCCTGAGGCTGATCCTTATTGCATTTCCGTACGCTCGAAGCCCATGAGCTTGATGGCTGGACACAACGGTTGTGGGTAGACGCTTTCTTGTTTTTTCTGCTTATGCTGGTTTCATGATGTCGCTTTAAGTTTTGTGCTGGTCACAAGATAGAATGCCGAGGAAGAAACACGTCTTGGCTTGTATGGAACCTTGGTCTCCATGCCAGCAATGTTAACTGCTGTGATGGGCTACTTGGGTCGCTTGTGATATTGATGGTGATGCTATATTCGTTATCATTGCTTGTTGTATTTTGATGTACTCTGCGTGGGAATTGAAGCAAGTGTGAATTAATTCCTTAAATATTAATTTTAAAACAATGATTGATCCTAATATTTTCCTAGTGTTTTGATAATAAACTTACCATTGGTTTCGTTTGATTTTGCAGGATCCTTTAATGCAAAAAGACATTGACCAAGAAGAGGAATCGGATGGAGATAGCGACCTCTCCGCTTTGAGAGACAATGTGTTGGCTTACGTGGAGTCTCGTCGATTAGTCATAGCTTTGTCTTCAGTTCCGGAAACTCCACCTCCTGCCTCACCTGTCCGTCACACTTCGCGTGATGACGTTGATCGGGATGCTCCAGCGGTTAACATTCAAATCAAAAAGAATGAGGCTAAATCTAGACGTATCGGAGAGAAAGCATTAGCTAGGCTTGCACCCAGACGTTCTCCCCGACTTGCCAAAAAATTGCAATCATCATAAATGTATCGGCAGATGAAATTACGAGTTTATCATATACTTATAAAGCCGTTGTTTTGTATCAAATTTATGGCATTGTTAATTTGACACATTATTATTCTTTCTGTGGTGTGTTGTATTTGGTTTCTGGATTGCCAGATGACCTTAGCTCAAGTATGTACCGATGAAGATGACAAAACCACCCGACAACTTCTTGCTTCTCCACCAGCTTGTTCGACCAATGGAGATGAACAATTACGTGATAGTGTCGCAAATGTTGAAAACATTTACATCGGACTCCCGGAAGAAAGTCCTTCTGAAACTCATCGTGATCCTGAAGCCGTGCACAATCATGATCGACTCGACGCTCTTTCGGAGGATGAAGACACTCCTTTGCTTGTGAGTGTCAATCTTGGAATCGTCCATATGCCAACTCATCTTCAAAACAAGTTCCCGACTGGAGTGCGAATGAGATGCAAATACTCCACAGAGTGATTCCATTGCAATCATCAACAGGTTACGCTAAAAACCTGTTAAGAAGTCCCGTATGTTAATTCCACTCTGCCGTCTCGTTTATTATCCGAAGGTTCGCCCGATATCAGAACAAGACGTCAGAAAACTAGAGAATGAGTTCAACAAAGGATACCGGGAAGGCGATCGGGTGATGTACGTGTCACCGTTCGATAGGAAAGGCCGAGAGAAATTGGTTGATGCCGAAGATGTTGTGTGGACGAATCCTCTCTGGAAATCAGCTAACGAAGAGTTTGAGAAGACGCTGCAGTCTGATCCGGATCTACAACACCTCAGTGACAAGTATTTTTACGTTTACGAGGGAAACCACCGTGTTACGGCGTGGATGCGTTACATAGAAAGGTACCATAAGATGGAGCCTTCGTGGTACATCTCCGTGGACTGTATTGTTTTTGATGCACGAGGGGAGAGTAACCTCTTGCTCGGCGCTATGAACGACATAAATTGGTGAGTATCTGTCCGATTTTTTCGATTCGTTCTATTTCTATTTTGATTAAGTTCAATATATCTCATGTATGATCCCGCTCTGCAGGTCTACTGAACATGACCATGTCGAAGACGGTTTGTGTGCTAAATTGCAGCGAATGAGGCAGTTCCGAAAATTGAAACTGGAGGATTTGAAGGATCTGATATCCCCAGAGGATTACAGAATATGCAAGATCGCTAACTAAGGCAAAAAAAGATACTTGGTATCCTCTAACAATTGACGTTTTCGTAAAGTTCTTATATGCGGTAAGTTGGGTGGAATGTGTTTCAAATGTGAATCTTTGTATTTGGTTATTTACACCTTACTAATTCTTTTTGTATCTAACACAGAGGAGATTAGGGAAGGCATCTGATGACGCTGAAACGAATTACTACGCCACCGTCCCAAAGGAGAAACAAACAGGACCTGGAGTATGGAGTGCCATGGATAATGCGATCAAAGCAGAAATTAAGGCCATACGTGGCAAAAACTTTGACAAGATGGTCGCTGTGGCCAACAACAAACTCGGGAAAGTATTTGCGAAGGAGGTAAAGATAACACCTCTTTCATGTTTTATATGACTCATAATCATGTTTTATAACTTGATTCTTACTTATGATTTTTATGTACAGATTTATTCACATTACAGCAAGAAATTGAAACCCGATATGACAATCGATCGCTTACAAATGGTGGCCACTACCAATGTTCACTTCAATTTCAAGGGAAAGTGGCTCCAATGGTGGAACTCATCAGACAAAGTTCGGCGTTCTTTTCGCTTCCCAGAAGAACGTCCAATGAAAGATAAAACTTTGATGGCATTCCTACATCGCGCTTCACTTTGGGCTCAGGTAACATATTGTTTCGTTACGTGTTTTCAAAGTTAAGGGTCATATGGTATTTTAATATTTAACATGTTCTCTTTTTTCACAGCTTGAGCAATCACTTTAGAGTGAATTGCAAAACCTGATTGACAACGAAAGCCTCAACATTGAGTGCTCTAGTGTTGTCTTTAAGCCAACAGCGTATGTGGAGAAGTAGAGGTTGCTCCTATGGGACAAGGCATTCAACAACTATCTTGGTCCTAATGCAAGCCCAAAGTTCATTAAAGGCTCAGATCTTCAAAAGATTACCGAGGGCAAAGTTACAATTAAGCGGCTATTATTCCGCTATGTTTCCAATTTACTCTTCAATATTAATAAATTTGGTACAAATTGTTCAATTTTCACTATCTGATTTGTTCACATTTTTGTAGGTACTTAAAACAAGAGCTCGTTGCGAAGGGGGCATTAGCTTCGTTCTCCAATCCAATAAAGTTCGAGGACATTTCTGTCACGAATGATCCTCGCAACTTTTTCTCCACAGCCCAACAAGAGCGGTTTACTAACTCACAATTGACGACCGGTGGATGGTTTCTGGAGTGCGACGACAACTACGTGCAGAAGGAGGAGAAGCATATTCTTTAGAACCTCGCTTCTAACCCAGCTGACTCTGCACCGATGGACATTGACGACGATGACGATGACGACCTCTCCATTTTACCAGTCGCACCTGATCCAAGCTCTTCTCCTTCTTCACCAGTTGCAGTGCCCAAGTCTCGTGCAAACACGAAGCGACGCAACGCTGTTGCAGAGGCTGTTGTGGATCTTGAGCAAGAATCCGAAGAAAATGCTCCCCTCTTAGAAGACATTGCAGGCCTGAAGATGCTGATCTGACTCAGGGTTCAGCGAGAGCCGCAAACAATACAATTCGACGCGGTGCAAGATTGACTCAACTTTCTACAGGTGGACTTACGAATGCTGGGTCTCCACCTCAATCATTCACCGTTGACCACAACTTGCAGCAGTCCCCACGTCGCCTCAGCCAGCCAATATTTGCCAGACGTCCTCTTCCGAAACCCAATCACATTGGTAGCAGCTCGTCGTCGAAAATATTAGTCACTCTGCCAATGTATCTGGAGAAGGGAAACATTGGAGATTTGGTTCACCAGTCATCGAAGACTGCAAAATGGGATTCGCAAATCCTAGATATCGTCGAGCACATCAAGAAGGTATTATTTCATACATTTGTCATTCATAATCTCCCTTATTACGTTTTGTACTTGTAAATCTATTAGCCACTTTCTAATTTTTGACTTGTATCTCAGATTGAAAAAGACCGTAAGTACCCGTGCTCGGCGATGGAGTATGAACCCAAGCATCCAGGGATTGATCTCATTTTTGCAGATGCTCCCGAGAACTTGCCTGTACCAGGTGTGTCTCCAACAGAAATTCCATCCTGGAACCGGCGTGACAAAACCTACTTTGAGAGCCTCTTCGTGTTTGCCGCGTATCATTTGACGGACGTTGGAGCCATTCTTCTGATGCATCCAAAATGTCGTGAATCGAGCGTACTCTTGATTCTGAGTCGCATACATGTAGTTTTTGTCTGGTTCGAGACTAGTGGGGGTATAATCCCCTCCCTTTAGCCTCTACCATGCCTAAACCGAAAGAGTTACGGACCAGATTCTACTTTCCAATTTCACAATTCATGATTATTGTCTTCTATGTTTCTATGTTAACTTATGTATACTTGTGTTTTGCAGACTCACTGCTTCCATATCAAAGTGTATGTTTGTAGAAAGTATGTTTCGAAGTTCCAAACTCGGCAAGTGGCACACGCATATGCGGGTGTGGCAATCGTACCAGATGCGGGTGTGGCAATCGTACCCTCTCTAACCTTGCAGACAAAGAGACATTGCGTTATCGTCCGGATGGTACGCCATGGCGAGACTCACGAGAGAAGGACCCCTCCCTCATTCAATGTTTCGTCGATTGTCTGACGGACGAAGGGGGTATAGTCTTCGACTGGGGTGCAAGTACAGGTAATGTTTCTAGAAACTCTACATTAGAGTTCGTTTATATATTTTGCATTTCTAATGTGGGCAACTGCTTTTTTAGGTGCATCTGTGATTGCTTGCGCGCGCTCTAACCGACACCCCATGGCCATGGAACCTGACGAAGAAATCTTTGATGGTGTACTAGCGGATTACAAGAATGGTCCTCCCGATGATGAAGAAAGTGGAGAATCGGCCCCTCCCGCAGATTATGACTGTGAAGAACCGGTCGTGAAGAAGCCACGCAAGTTCATTGGTGCGTAATACCATCTTGTATTCTCTTTCTCGATTTTAAATTGCGCGCTTACATATCTGTAGTACTGACTTTCTTTGTACTTTTAGGATCGCAGGTCTGATAGAGCGATTGACTCGCAACGCTCATCTCTACAAGAGCCCTCCATCAAAAATCACCCTACCAACGTACGATGAGCGTCTTGCTTAAGAGTTTGTTCAAGCTCCATCTCCTATTTTGTCTGACACTCCATGTCGACGTTATAACAATTGTGTGCTTAAGTTTATAGATTTTGAGGCTGATGAGTGTGATGAGCACTTTAATGGTACTACACCTTCAGCCTAGTGTGTGATTTGCTTTCTGATAGGTACAGGACATGGTAGCGCCATACATTTGTAGTTTACCATGATCTATTACTTCTATACTATCTATATGTGTTTTTCAATATATACGGTTTTATATTTTTATTTATCGTGATTATCGTTTATAGCTTAACCTACACTAAGTGCTTCAAGTATTACTCAAAGTATCTCAATACGATGTTATCTAAAGCCATGCTTGCCTTTAGTAGTGACGTCAGCCCTAATTTTGATGTAACTTTCTAAACTCCAATTTCTAAGCATTGGTGTATTTAAATGTTTAAGTTTAAAACTCAATGCAGACTAAAAGTTTTAGAAGGTTTTTTTATTTTTCATTGGAGTGATTAAATCTTGCCAATGTTGGTAGGGGCTATAGTCCAGTATTTGTATAGCTCAGGATAGGGGCTTTAAGACGCAATGCAACGCTCAAACGAGGCCGAGCAGAATCGAACTTGGACCACTACAATGCCACGTGAATGTCTTGTGTACACCTTACAAGGAGAGACGGAAAGACGACATGTAGTTATAAATTTCGGATTATATAAACGAAGCATCTACATATAATTCTGACAAGTGTAATTCGAAATTGATGACGTCAGCCCTAATTAGTCTGCAGATATTAAAATCAATAAAATAAACTTATTGATTACCTAAAGGGCCATCCGAAAGTGGGGGTATAGATTTTGTATATGATTTAAATTGTATTGGTTACACATGATGTTGCTAGCCCATAAATTAATTAACTTTTAATTAAACTTGCAAATGTGGATTATTTATGAAATATTGTATGACCTCAATACCATGGTAATAGGGCCGTTAACTTTTTAATTTTTTTCTTCTTACCGCTCAAACTTTACAGCTCACTGCTAATCGCTCAACGCTCAACGCTCACACCGGTGGTTTCCCCTCCTTATAATCGTGTGTTTCACACGTTATATTCATTTCAGCATTTTAGAAAAGTCAAAGAATGTATCCCTATCTACATAAACTTATGAATTGCTTTACAACTTCGACTTATGATTTCACAGTTATAAAATACTAGTCTACTATGTAAAATTCTTGTATGTCTCTTCACGTTCGCAGAAAGTGGTTTAAGTCCACCCAAGTTCAGAATCTTTAGCCTCATCAACACGGGTTTAGGAACAGTAAACCACGGTAATAAGTCACTAATATTCGAATATTGTTGAGAATATTCGAGAAAAATAGTATAATATTATTTTTAGAAATTTTCTTACTAAAAATACCAATTCACCGATCAAATTGTTGAAATTTGAAGGCTCGTTGCTCACCGCTCACCGCTCTCCGCTCACACCGTAACTACGTCCTTCAGCAATCGATGGTGTTGTTCGATAACATCAAAGCTGAAGGTGAGTCTTGAAATTGTGTTAAGTCGGCTTTCATTTGCTGCAGCAGAGTCTTGTGAACTTTTAATTTTATTATCTTCCTTTCAATTTAGAGTGCAATAGTGGGCCGCTGATTATTGTGCTGAAGTTGGACAAAGTGGAAGTGATCCATGGGAAGAAGTTTGAAAGAGTGAGTGTAACACTTATGAATCGAGCTCTAGACCAAAATATTCAAAAATTGATGAGAGGTACTTTTCTGTTCAATCGGAGCAAGAGATTTGGCCAGTGGCTTGCTTCCAGGTCGAGAAATAATCGTATGACATCCTGCCGATGTATTTTAGCGAACAAGTTTTCACGCAGTTATTAAAGCACAATTTGATGGAAAAAATCTAGAAGTTCGGGGCTATGGGAGTTTCCAACTAGAGTGGCATGAAACCGCAAATATAAAAACCATCAAGTGCATGTACGACCTACACCATGGACCTTGTTGTTAGATGAATTGCATATATTGCAAGTATTTGCATGAGCATCTTAGAACTTGCAGTGTGGCTCAAGCAGAGCAAGTAGCCTCTTTTTCTAGAGAAGGTTCATGGCAAGGAGGATTATTTGCATCTAACATTCGAGGTCCAGCGTGTAACATTGAAACACATCCTTGGTGGGAGCCTATCTTGCCAATACCCCTAATTGGGACTCATATATGCAATGCGTTATTTAACTAAATATGAGCAATCTACAGTCCATATTTAACTAGCACCAAAAGTGGCATGAATGGATGGATTCCCCAATGCAATGGTAGTGAGGAAGCCTAAGACACTAAGCTCATTAATTTACAAAGTAATTCAGTGAGGAATTGGTTTGCTTAAGAATACAAAGAAAAAGTCATGGGATAGATCGAGATATCGACCGATCTATAATTGTGATTGGAGTAGTGTATTACAGTAGTGGAGAGTCATAATTAAGAAGAAGAATAGAAAAATGTGGACTTGTCTTCTGAACATAGGA
Organism: Bryum argenteum; assembly: GCA_037043015.1. Taxonomy (NCBI): domain Eukaryota; kingdom Viridiplantae; phylum Streptophyta; class Bryopsida; order Bryales; family Bryaceae; genus Bryum; species Bryum argenteum. The sequence goes on along the minus strand of CM073321.1, from coordinate 30,386,414 downwards.
AAGTGGGAAAAACAAAGTTATGACATTATCAAGACGAAAGAGTAACGAACCAAATCCTCAGCAGCGGTGGGTTTTGAGAACTATAAGTGAAACATCGAAAAGTTACACAACTACAAGTACCCATTTTGCGTCCCAAGAAACACAGATCTTTTGCACAAAATTAAACGCATAATACAAGAAAAGAATAGCAATCAAAGAAGGACAACAAAAAATGACCATTACACCTGTTACACATGGGTCGATCCCCCGATATAGATAAGGAAATTGGCATCAATATCTATTCACAAAATGCGGAAAAAAAAACAAAAGCAAGAGTTCAAACACAGCCATAATACATCAACTGCACGAGTGGGGTATAAAGAAAATGACATCTTATAGGCAAAAGATAACCAGTACGAAAGACAAACGTATACAGCAAGTCGAGTGATTTGACAGGAAGCAAATGCGGTCACAGAAGCAAACGTAGTCTGTAGTTGACATGGGGGGGTCCACCGGTGCACTATAGTATAATAGATTTAGGAACAGTTAATAAATTCATAGGAACCAAACAGGAAGTGTACATTACGTATGGGTGGATCCCCCTATATATAAGTGAGACTTCAGAGTATGAATTTATCGTCATTCATTGTACTAAAATATGGTGTATATCACTTGAATACGTTATACGAATGGATAGAGCGGACCTATGCATATGAGTATTACACAAACCAATATCCATGAAACAGTTTGCGCATTGGACGAATAACAAAGTTTGATGGCTACTTATAGGCAATCTTTACAAACGGAAATGAAATTCATTACACTGATCGCTGTAACTCTTCATGGAGAGACATGAGCTCTTCAAGGCTCACTTCTGCTAATGGCTTGTTAAGGTAAACACTTCGATAGAAAGCAGCTTGAGGACCACACTCCAACTTCTTGAAGTCAGACCATATCGTCCACACCTGGAAGACGACTTGTTGAGCTAGCGAAACCCAATATGGAACCTCCGATATTGCTGCATAATAAACGGCTAATTTCATAGCAAAATACTCCACACGGGTGTAAAGGTACGTCCTAAAAAGTGAGAATGTTCTAGGGAGGTTAACGATGAGTTGCAAGGACTCAAAGTCCAGGTCGAACTTAATCTCCGGATCCCACACACAGTCTGTATGGATAGACTACAGAATGAAATTTGCAAATGTAGCGACAAAGGTCGGATCCATCTACAAACACCCAAACAAATCAGTCAGAGAAGTTGACAGTCATCAATCAGATCTTAAGATAGCGAGAGTGCGTCTGGAAGCAATACAAAAAATAGAATTTGAAAACTAGAAAACAAGAGCAGAAGTAAGAAGATCACCTGAAATATTAAACATTTGCCCTGATTTGCAAGAGTGGAAAACGACGAAGACATGCTATGAAAATAAGGTAGTTTAGGAAGTTGCAATCTCTTTGGTGCAAGTTTTGTCTTCTCCTCTCAAAGGAATGAACAACAAAACTAGAAAGTGAATTGCCTCTACATAGTAGAATTCTAGACGGACTGCAGAGGAGTGAGGAAAATCACGATGAAGCATATCCTAAATAGCAGCATGCGTTTAAGGAAGAGAAGCTCCAATTATACTAAAAGGTTGACTCCAACATAAGGCAGTATGAGGATCACTCCAAGTTTGAAGACGGCGGCCGGCGGCACGCGTAGTAATCAGAGCCATCATAGTGACTGAAGTACTTAAGGAGAAGACTGCTCATAATGAGTATTCACGTAATTTTAGTGGACAATGCCTAAACAATTGATTATTAGGCGCAGCCATTAATAATTGGCCTTAATATAATGCAATTCCATATTGTAAGAAGTGATCGGTGGACGCCCCTGAGGACAATACTAGAGAAGTCCTTAAAGAGAGAAATACGTATTAAATAAATCACTACAATACATTAGGGACAGAAAGCAACACTAACTTAGCTAATCATCATTTGCAATCATAAAAAGGACATAAACATATCCAGCCTGAGATTATATCATTTGTATGATATGAACAGTTGACGCCTCCAAAGACTATGACAAATATGTAGAGTTAATCAAAAAGAAGTAGTTGAAACTTACCGCGCCCGATAAGATCGACAGGAATGAATGAAGCCTAAAATACTGACGGATAGCCTAGTGGGTATAGAAATTAAAGCAAAAAAACAAAAAATAATTACCTTGTCCCCGGTAGAACTGGGAAAGAAAAACATCGGTTAGTAAATAGGCTCCTATAAGTGAAAGAGGTAAGGGTAAGAACTACCAGGAGACAATATGCGAAGAAGCAAGGTGACCTCTCAATAAATTTGACAATGTAAAACATGTTGTATGTAACATTGTAATTTAGCTAGACTCTCATATTAATAAGTTATAAACATGAGCTTCATAAAGATAAGACTCATCTAAAGAATTATGATACAAAGCGTAATCTTTATAAAGTTGATAACGGAAAACAAGTCCAAAAAATGATGTTCAAGACGGATTGATATGTCAATATTGGATTCATAACTCATACTTATGACAATCTAATTCGGTATAGGCTTAGAAGAATGGATAATAAATTCTTCGTGACAGGCCTGTATCTTGGAGGCACTGCATCTTGTCACAGTCTGGAGGTAGGAGCGTCGGTTGGTGGCATTATTTCCTGCCGTTTGGTCTCGCTAGCAGAGCCAAGTCGCGAGCCGATAATGTCGCTCAACGAGTTCAGCGGGATTCGAACCCGGACCGACAGAATGCGGCATCGACTTATCAAGCCAACTAACCAAGTCCGCGACTTGGCGATTATATTTGAAGCCGCGACGGATTTATTATGCCATCGGGATACCTTTAAGTCTTAAATGACTTGATGGAGTGAGTTTTTATTAGATGGAGTTATTTGATGTTGGTTCTAATAGAATGTTAGTGTTTATTATTACTCTCAGTCAAAATCCAATCTTTGGATTGATAACTTGGAAGGTAGAATGTAAAAACAAGTGATAGAATAGTTGTATAAGAGTAATAGAAGTTGATAAGGGAGTAGATGAGGCTGACGATGCAAGCCCAATGGTATAGGAGATGCCATATGGGCATGGCATGGGGCCTAGGTGGTCCCCTTCTTCTTCTTCCTCCCCTTAGTGTGGTGTGCGGATTTTGAGAGAGTGGTGGGCATTGTGTTTTTGGAGTTTGGAGATGAGCTTTGAGTATGCTGTAGATGTTGTCATGAGCTTTGTAAAAACCTATCAAGCGTGGTGAGATGAGTTCTAGTGAAGGAGCAACACCTTTTTGAGTACAAAAAGGTCTGCTGCCATGTATTTTTGATTACCGTGACTTCGAGGAGTCACTACGTTTTGTAAAAACCGTTTCTAAGTGTGATATTTGGAGGGTTTGTGCATCTTGAGGTTGAGTTTGTAAAAAACTATCAAGTGTGTGATTTGAAGATAGTATGAGGCCGTGGTGCCGATTTGAAGTAGAGAGGGTTTCTTCCTCTCTTAACATGGGAGCGGTTTGAGATGACCGTTTTTGATTTGACCTCATAACTTTTGTGTGATCTTTCTGAGATTGAGATTCAGAGGGTTTGTAATATAACTTGTTAGCTTTCTATAGAGCTATCACGCACTAACTTTGGAGCTTTTGAGTGTAGTTGACACTCTTTTTAGTAAAGCAAGGTCTGTTGCCTTGAAAATTTGATCGCCTAATTTCTACTGTCCATAGAGTTTTGTGTGATAACCTTCAAGACTTGAGATTTGGTATGCTTGTAGTATGTTTTAGTGGCTTTCTATCAACATATTGCTTGCTTGATTCTAATTTCGTATGAAGGTGTAGTGATTAACCAAAGTAAGAGGAAAACCACGGTTAGAGTTTACTTAAACTAACAAAGGGTATACCAAGGGTATATCTAGGATAAGGGTCTTATAGAAGAGGGTATAAAAGGGGCAGGGTATCTAAGGGTAAGGACCTTAAAGGGTTAAGGGTAATTAGAAATAATTACCTTAATCATGTTTGTTAACACTAATCATAATTAATTAACATTAACTCTGTTTTATTAATCTAATCACAGTTAGAGACTAATCAAGGTTAGAAGTTTTAATTAATCCTATTTAGTCAACTAATCTTTTGTCTAATCACTTATGATTAATTAAGCTAATCTAATCTCAATTAAGGTTTACTTAACACATTAATACTAATCTTTTTACATATCCTTAATACTGTTTGAGTTATTTACAATGACTTTCTTATATAGTTTGATAATTTCTCCTGCTTCTCCTACTTCTCATCTGACTTAGGTGCAGCCAGAAACCCAGAGTTTTCCTAGGGCTAATTCTCTCTACCCGACACCGTACTCGGCAATATTCTCCTCCCTACAAACAGTGGACACTGCCCAACCTAGCCACACAGGGCATATTGCTGTGTTTTCAGGTCTCAGGATGACCCACCAAAGAGGAGCGATCTGGCGCCATGGGTTAAATCTTTCTTCAAGCCTCTCATTAGCAGGCCCACAATATGCCTCAATTTCTTCGTCCTCCGGAGTAACGTCGAGTGGTAGCAAGTCAGGCGTGGGACGGGGATCAAGGGCCCTCGTCAATCATGAAGCGGCCAAAAGCCCTCAACTAAGCGAGACGGTGTGGGGGGCAAAGGCTTTTGGATTCTTGTCAGCACTCGAGAGCAGTACTCGACATAAGGTTCGAATGCAGCAGCAAATGTTGAGCACCTCTTTCGACCACTCTCCCAGTACTCAATGCATATACAAATTCCATGCATCATGAAAGTCCGTCGGTCTGTTGCTTTGGCTGCAGCCTCTTGCACCTTCGCTTGATTCCCCGTTTGAAATGGAACTTTGCAACCCCACATATGCTTGAAAAAAACCGGGTTCGGATCACCGGGCGGTAGTAAAGGTAGCCCGTTGATGTCCTCATTCCGAAGACAAATTGGTGGTTTGTTATGCGGTTGCCACTAGGAATCCATTGCTGACTTCTTCCATCTCATTACCGGCTAGCCGTCCGAGTCAACATGGAATTTGAAAAGATGCATCTCTCCAAGTCCAATCAATCGATTTGCTCCGTCGCATTGGTAATCATTGATGTAGAACTTGAAATCTGCAATTTCTTGCACAAACTCCGGCATGAACAACAATTCTTGAAACTGCATGAAAGCTTTCATAAGGTCTGCAAGCACGAAGGTATTCCTGCTCTTGAGTGCCTTGGAGATATGGCTAAAGTACGCATCAATGTCCTCATGAGTATGTCCGATGTGAGAGCGTGAGAGCGCTCTCTTGTTTGAATGTTGTTAATAATGAGTTTTATTAATGAAGTGTTTGCAAACCATGACATCTTGAGGTAAATTGATGAATATACAATGATTTAGTTTTGAATACAATTTGTATATTAGGGGTTAGTTGTTGCAAGGCCTTTGATGGGACGTTTAAGACTAATTTAAGCTTTAGGGTGTGGAAGGACTACAGGAGGAAAAATTCCCCCTAGTGGATCTAATTGATGATGGAGAAGAACTAGAGGAGGAAAAATTCCCCCTAGTGAATCCTAAATTAGAAATAGGGTTAGTTGCTTAAATTAGAATTGAGCGTTTTACCATGGGCTTTGTACAACTAGTCTTTGATGTCCATGTTGTGTTTGAAATTTGATTGTTGTAAGTCTCATCCATCTAACCTTGTGGTAGCATGTGAGGCTACATCCATTGATGAAGTGGTTGATGGAATGGAGGCTTCAAGGACGGAGCGTGTAGAGTGGCGGTTATTCATCCATGGAGGCTTTAGTTAGGGCTTAGGTCTTAGTTAGGCTTTAGGGTGAGCCGCCTCTTTGGCGGCTCTCATTTTGTACTTAATAGCTTGTTTCCAAGCTATCATCACCCACTCAATCTGGTTAGAGTAGGAGAAGGAAGACCATGGGCCTCCTTCTCCTCCATCTTGTTTGTCTCATATCTTGTTTGTCTACCTCTTCTTCTTTGTAATGTTTGGTTAGAGTAGGAGTAGGGAGGCAGGTGGACCTCCCTCTCAATTTTGTTTGTCTACTTTTTCTTCTTTGTAATGCTTAGTTAGAGTAGGAGTAGGGAGGCAGATGGACCTCCCGCTCAATTTTGTTTCTTTTGATTTCTTCTTGAATTGCTTAGTTGTTGGTAGAAGGAGGCCGTGGGCCCCTTTCACTCAATTCTCTCAATCCCCATCAAATGTCTCTCGGTCTTTCCCTCATCAGTCGCTCAATTCTTCTTCAAATTGATTGAGATTTTCGTCATAGGTACCTTGTAAGTAGAGCTTTCCAACGGTAGTAAGCATGCTCAAATCCGAGTTGTAGAGAGGGAGAAATTTGCTCCCAAAGTCGGGGTGTCGAAAACGGTTTCCCACCGGCAGTGAACAAATCAGCTGTGTTCAAACAGCAATCAGTCACGGAGTTTTTTCCCCATCCTATTGAGATTTCTAGGGTAGATAGAACTCCATAATAGCTTTTCAGGGGTATATGGTATGCCCCAATCCAGTCTTTGGAGAGGGAGAAACACCCCTCCAAAGTTGGAGATGTTGAAGGGTTTTCCCGCAGGCGGTTAGAAGAAGTAGGCCCCAGTATTTTGGCCATCAGTCCTCGGGTTTTGATCCTATGCTTCTGAGATTTTGGAGGTGAGTGCAAAATTGACTTAGCTTTCCAAAAAGCTATGGCACGCCCAAAGCGGAGTTAAGATGAAGCGATGGTAAGCCAAAAACCGGAAGAGGGTTAAAAGGAGGCCGGCGGGGATTTTCTTCTTCACTTCCCCTTGTTTCTTCTTCATTTCTTCTTGTCTTCTCTTCTCCCTTGTTCCTCTCTTCATGAGTTGTTCTTGTCAATCCCCTTGTGACCAAAGGCCACTCCATGGTGATTTTTTGGCTGACATCCGATTAATAGAAAACCAGCCTGGATTTTCTCGAATACCCCCTTGGCTGTAAGCAGTGAGAGAAATGACATCAGATACTTGTTCTTGTTGTCCTTCGCAAAATTGTCTAACTGAAAATACAGTTTCTTAGGCAGTGGAGAGGCGCCAGTAAAGTTGTTCACATCCAAGACCGTTAGAGCATCGATGCACCTGGATTTTCCGCGTAAGAATGCTTCAAAGAGAAAATTAGCTTGTCGATAAGGAAAGAGTGCCCTCGATTCTCGAAGTAGAGGCTCTAGAGGCTGCTTAAATAGCTTTGCAAGAGAGGAAATCGTGGCATTGGGATCGGAGGGCCAGGAGTCCGGTGAGTAATGCGCATAGGGGTCGTTACTATGGCCATGAGCAACCATTCCCATCATGTTCATTGGAAGCTGGCCGAAGCCGGAGGTTGCTTTTGTTGTAGTCCTCATCCGTGGAAAAGCTGTCTTTGCGGTATCCATTTTGTCATGAATCACACAAAAATATTCTTGAAGATTCCGCTTTGACTCTTCACGCCAAGTTGCGTATAACCGATGACAGCATGCCTGGTGATGCAAATGAGAAAGTTTTGCTTCATGAATGAAACATACTCAGGACTGCCATTAGAACTCCTTAAAATAAACTGCTGAAGGGTGTCGCACTCAGTACATTTTGCGAAACTACTCCCAACGGGGTTGATAGCAACATTATTGAATATGCCCGTCTTGATTCGGCTAATTGCAGACTAACTTACCGGCGGCAGGCCGTAGAAAAGGTTCGTCTACGGAAGATTTTAAAGAAATTAGGTTATATAAAAATGGACTCATTTACAATTACAAGCGAAGCAGACATGTTACTACAAATATCTAGACCCAAGAAGCCTCGCTCAAGCATAGGGCAATGGCCCCATCCCGACCTTACAAACATCCCAATTCAAAGGTAGGAATTTACCTCTTTAACATCGGCATGAACTTTCATCCAATTGTTAAGGGCTGGAAGATACTTCAATGTGTCGATAAGGCGGGGTTTTCCGGTTGTGCGCAGTTGGTTAGGCACCTGATTAGCGTTCTCAGACACAATTGCTGCAATTGTGCCCATAGCTTAAACAGTCTCGATGCGGGTACGCTTGATGCCTTTATTTCCATGCTGACCAGAAATAACACCTTCCTTGAAGTTCAGAATGTATCCATGAAATGTTGATATGGCAATACCATGAATTTTAGACCACGCCATAGTGCACACCTCAAGTCCCATTAGCATCATGAACTTCACTTTGACCCCATATTTGGAGTGCATTTGTCCACCGGCCGCAATGCAGTACTCGCGCCTGTCTTGGTACCCATTTAGATAGAACAACTGTCTAATAGAGCGAGTATGAGACCAAGGAAATCGTTGGCAACACATTAAATTGCAACACTTCTTTGCGCTAATTTGTCGAATCTTGGTGTCTCTTGTCTTTTTGGTGTACAAGGAAATGACAGGACTTTCACGGCGCTTCCTGTTGACAAATCAATAAGTAGGTTTCTGAATCCCTCCCATATATGCGTCTAGGTCGACAACTTTGGGTACAGAAGCGAAGTGTTGAAGTGTATCAGTCAGGGATCAACTACTGGATGAGAAAAAGCATTCTGAAAGGGGCCACTTCTAATGCATCATAATAGACATGATATTACTGGTCATCACCTCAACTACAGTGACTCCAACAGAGTCCTCACCAAGAATACCATCCTCGTAGGGGTCACTGGAATCGCAGCAATTGATTCTACTTGAAGTCATAACAACCCCGTCATCACCCTTCGTGAGTACCTCGTGTCCCACTCACTGGGATCTTGCAATATAAGGGGAGTCCACACCCTCATCAGCATCATCAATGTGGGAGTCCTCCGGTGGAATCATTAAGTCCAGGACTTTCCAAAACACAGTCTTATCAACAGATTGGCCGAGGACACTAACACCTACCTTGTGTGGATGAAGGGGCAAAGATGAAAATAGTGGAATGATCATGGATGGCCGTAGCAATCCAAAGTCAATACTGTTGTCTAGCAAATAAATACCCCGCCAGTTGCCAACCGGATGTGCTTCAAGAATAAAACCTGATCCCACCTCGCCAATCCCAGGATTAAGAAGTGTGACATCCATCCCATTCCGATAGACAATGTCGTGTGAACTGCTTCCACTAACCCAATCAGAATTTGAGAAGCTACCCAGAGCCATTCAGTAGAGCAGACGTGTATCGGTCGCTCGCCCCCGATGCAACTCAGTAGAAGAAAGATATCAACACTTGAATCTCACGGTTGTCCGAGGTTGATTTGAAAATGTTGCACTTCTCACGATGATGGTCGTCTCAAACGATGTTGGCGGTCACCAAATATCCCTCATGTGTATCTGTGGATCGCCTAATATTGGCTATCACTACAACTTTGTCCGGCGTATCGGGGGATCGCCCAATGGTGGCTCTCACTACAACCTCGTCGAGTGTATCGATAGATCTCCCACTATAGGCAATCACTGGAACCTTATCGGGGAATCACCCAATGCTGGCCCTCAGTATAATCCCTTTTCTGTACGGGGGACCGCCGGATGCTATCTCCCACGGCTATTCTCTACCAGTATCTAGGATTCTCCCGATGATTCCTATCACTACATCCTCGCCGGTGTATCGGGGGATCGACTAATAATAGCCTCTAGTACAGATTCGTAGGCTATATCAGGGTGCCGCCCGGTGTTGGCAGCCGCGACAAACTCTTAGGTGTATTGGGAGATCTCCCGATGATGGCTTTCACTACAACCTCGTCGGGTGTATTGGGGGATCGCCCAATACAAAAGGTTAGGTAATAGCCAAGGCAGCATCGACGCTGACTTACGCGCAGCTGGATAAGGATTTCTTAATGTCATATGAACAATTCACTCAGATCGGGTGATGCGAGATGATTGACTTGCTCCTGATGCACAGCCTGCAAAAAGGGTATTCGGGGATTGCAATCTTAAATCAGTAAGAAGTATTCTACCTCCGATGACTCAATGAATATTGCTAAGCCTTGGTAACTATCCGTACAGTTCTATGTTATAACATGTCAATAGTAGTAATGTTATTACTCAAACTTGAGAACCACTTCATGAGAACTTATGAACTATTACAACTAAAGAACCTATACAGAAATTGATGTTAGTATTGAAGAGATTGAGGCACATGAAGCAATTTCTGAAACCTTCAAAGGCCTATTAAGACAAGATGGTCACTTAATAAAGATACTCAATGGCATACTCTGATCCTATGAAGGTGTAAAATGAATTCCACGACAACAGTTCAAGAAACCATTATATTCTTAAGCTTTCCAACTTTATGGTTCTCAAAGATTCTATACAAGATCTGTCGTAGTTTGAACTAAGAGTGCTAAGTGATCTTTCGGAACATTTACAACTCAACTACATCGCTTTATAAAGAATGACTAAGAGGACTATGGTCACTTCCTCTGGCATATAACGCAATCTAGTAACAAGATAGGAATACTGAATCTACTAATAGTTCTAATGAGAACTTCTAGGTTGGTGCAGGATATTGAGCAAAGTACCTCATTCAACGGATCTGCCCCACAAGTCGATCTCAAGCCGCACTTCGGTTTACATTATGATTGTCTTGTACGCTTGCAACCGTTAGTGATTGCATAGTCCTGTGTAACACCTAGTCTTTCGATTTTCTGCACATTATTACATTTTGTAGAATTAAGCATGAAAGGGTTGAACGACTACAGATCTAGCTTTGGAGTACAAAAGGAAATCAGAACTTTGAGGCCTGGACCGTCTGCAGTGAATCTCACAACTCTAAATCTTATACTTCTTTCTGGTCGGACATTGTATAATCAAACATCACAAAACAACATATCCATAACATTGTACTTGTCCAGAACAATTGTGTGAGATGTTGTTGAATAGACTTGTACTCAGAATGTCGTTGTATTAACTTGTCAACGTTCATTACTGTCGATTCAACCCACGCCGAAGTCTCGCAGTCGCCTTTGGATTTATAACTTTCATATTCAAAACCATATTTTCTTATTAATAGTACATACATTGTTTGTAACAAAATCAATTGGATATGATAATTAGAGAAGTGTAAATTAGCTCAAAATATTATTGATCCACTAAATAAGGTATGAAATAAATTGCTAACTTCATCAAGAATAAACAAGATACATATACCTCTCTTAATATCATTGTCTCCATGTAGGAATATTAATATCAATATATCAAATGAGGATACTTATATAAACATTTAACTAATGTAAGGTGAATATCTTGTTATAATTATGTATAATCTAATCATAATTTTGTCCTTACTATTAGTTATTTGCTATATTACAAAAATCATGGCATAATGATTTGGGTAATACTGCATGATTATGGAATACTAGGTAAATATCGAATGCACTAGTTGCAAATAGCTTGCACTACACCATCATGTTGTTGCCTTTGAGCGAATTTGCCCAAAACGCTTGGAAGCGGCATGGAAAATATAAGAGTATCGTCGTACACAGATAAGACTATTATGCCATATATTAATACACAAGTATGAACATGGTAAGTATCGTACTCATGTATTATGAATATCTATTCCAATATATCAAATGTGTATATGTATACAACTATTAAAGGTGATTACATTGTCATAATTATGTAAAAACTAATTATAATTTTGTCACGAATATTACTTTGTATCTATATTACATGAATCATGGCATAATGTTTTCATAAGGTAATAATGCATGATTATGGGTTACTAGGTAAATATTGTATCTACAAGTTGCAAATCGTTTGAACCATTCGATCATGTTGTTGCCTTAAGTTTGAGCAAATTTGCCCATAATACTTAGAATCGGCATAGAAAATACAAGAATATCGTTATAAATCATGGCATAATGTTTTCATTGGGTAACACTGCATGATTATGAGTTACTAGGTAAATATTGAATGTACAAGTTGCAAATAGCTTGCACCACACGATCATGTTGTTGCCTTTGAGTAAATTTGCCCAAAACGCTTGGAAGCGGCATAGAAAATATAAGAGTATCATCATACACAGAGAAGACTGTTATGCCATATATTAATACACAAGTTTGAACATGGTGAGTATCGTACACATGTACTAGAAATATCAATTTCAATATATCAAATGTGCATACTCATAGAACTATTTAAGGTAAGTATGTGGTCATATCTATGTATAAACTAATCATAATTCAGTCATAAGTATTACTTCGTATCTATAATATTTACATGAATTATGGCATAGGGTTTAGGGTTTAGGGCTTTGGCGAAATATTGCAAATGGCATTTGGAGGTGAACGTAATCATTGCAACTTCTTATTCACAACATATGGACCTATAAATTAGAAGGCTCTGATAATCTAGTATTAACCCCTAAAAATCCAAGCGTTTTTTGGCCTTCCTTAACCAAAAACTGTGATTTTCAACCACCTTGTCCGAATTGAGATATGGTCAAAAAAATTAACGAAGTGAAAGAGTACAGTAAGAATATGACTGTGCAGGGTCATGATGAGTGAAGGTGGCGGCGTGATGAGTGGATTTGGCAGCATCACGTCACACACTCATTTCTCGCGCTTGCTTCTGTGAGCGGTGAGTGCGCCCTGCTCATATTCAGTTTTTTGGGCTTCGATACTGCTTCTGCCGCGTTCGTCCGATTGCGTGTTTTCTTGAACCACGCAACAGTTGTTGAACCACTGCCTACGTGCTCGTCAGAGGTGAAGAGCGTCGCGGAACGAAGCTGCGAAGGTGCTGCGCATCAGAGGTTTGAACTTCGCAATCCTTTGCGGATTGCTCCTAGTTTACTTAGATTGTAAACGTTGTGTTTAGGGATTTTCTATTGTTTCACTTACATTACTATTGCGTATTTAGAGTTTTACTTAGCAATTCCAAATTTGAGTAGTGCTTTAGGTTATTCTTCGAAATGCCTTCAACAATTTTCTCTCAGACAACAAATTCCAAAGGCAATGAAGCGGTTTGTTTGGTTGTACTCGCTGATGTTGTTGTTGGGATCATTTTGGACTGTGTATGGGGCGGTCGACCGATGTACTGAACAATTGTATTGAGACTTAGATGTGCTAGTCTTGAATATGTTACTTGTGGAACACTCATAAAACATGAAAGTACTGTTAACCAGCCTTATACATCGGTTGATCGCCCGATGCAAGACAACCAGTCCACCTCTACTATCAGTGTATGTTGTATTGTTATTGGACTTTACACTGGACATGGGGCGGTCGACCGATGTAATGGATCACTGAGTTCGAACTTTGACTCGCAAGCAAGTAATTATTCACGAGTTTGTGGCCTCTAGAATCAGGAAGCATTTGAAACAACAGTCTCATACATTGGTTGATCGCCCGATGCAAGACAACCAGTCCAACTATATTATTAGTTTATGTTGTATTTCTGTTTAGTCTACATTGGACATGGGACATGGACATCGCCCCTATAATCATAATACTTTTGGAATAGCAGTCTGATACATCGGTTGATCGCTCGATGCAAGACAACCAGTGCTACTTAATAACCTATTGATGATTAATTGTGATCGTGTTTGCACTGTTCATGGGGCGGTTGACCGATGTAATGGTACAATAGATTGGACCATGGACTTTAATGTCTAAACCTCATTGGACCCAATAGGTTGCCCCCGAACATGGGTATAAGGTTCAGCGGTCGTCAACATCGGTTGATCGCCTCATGCATACCATTCATGTTTTTGTCTACTGATTAATGGAGGATTTAAATCAATCATCTATTGGCAATGAGCCCTGCATACAATCATTGATGTAATGGGTGTGTCTAACCTTGTCCTACAATTGTACCTAATTCTCCGGTTTGTTTCTTACAGACATCCTACTTTTCAAGAAGCACCGGAGCACATGCATCCAATCAAGACCGCTCGCTTTGTCGAGATGTACGAGGAGCTGCACTGAATTGGCCTGCTCGACTGATGCTATATGATATGTCAGGCCTCGTCCTGGTTGAAACCCATTGCCACGCTCCAACACATTCCTGATAAGGAAAGAGAGTGTCAAGTGCTTTCTCGCCAAGAGCACCATGAACATGAAGCTGAGAAGCACTGGCTGGATCGACAGGCACTGCTACTACATGACAGTTATCAAAGCCGTATTTCTTCAGCTTGGCTAGGATATAGCGTTCCTGATCGATTTGGAGAATGCGTTGCTCTCAAATTCGAACAATATGTAGACCCACGTAAACCTCTGGATAGCCCGTTGTAATTTGAAAGGCTTGTCCCATGAAGGACAAAATGTGATCAATTTGATCACTAGCACAACTGATAGCCATGCCATCATCCACAAAAAGAGTAATGATAAGACGAGGATTTACACGACTGAGGTAAACGCAACCATCAGCAGTAGAGGCTTCAAGCTAGAATTCCTGTAGAAAAGAAGTGAATCGTCTGTTCCGGATGCGAGACGATTGTTTTAAGCCGTAAAGGGCTTTCTTCAAGCGGCAAACCATACCAGCATGATCAGGGTCTTCAAAGCCAACGGGCTGAGGCATATAAATCTCCTCTTCTATATCTCCATAGAGAAATGCAGTGCGAACATCAAACTGTGTGATGTTCATCTCTTCAGCGACAGCAACGCTAAGAATTGCACGAATAGAATCAAATTTGATAACAGGGCTGAAAGTTTCCTGATAATCAATACCGGCACGCTGGGTGAAGCCTTTTGCTACTAAGCGAGCCTTATATCTCTCCACGCTTCCATCAGTTGCTAATTTTTGCTTGAACACCCATTTGTTTTTAATAGTGCTACGACCACTTGGGAGATGTTGATACTCCCATGTATTATTTGCCATGAGAGAATCAAACTCCTCTAGCAGTGGCCAAAAGCCACTGCTCAGGTTGATCCGAAGTCATTGCCTCTTCATAGGTCTGTGGGTCATTGGGAATAAGAACATTTGCGACACATGCTTATGAGTTTCTGTTGATAGGATAAATCCAATCACCATGTCGAATAGGAGGCTGCCGTTGACGTGGAGGAAGTGGAGGATCAACCGGTAGTTCAACGGCCACTGCTTCATGAACAGCATTGGCATCATCAGAAGCTCCCACTCCATCTATAGGAGCGTGATCATCATCCCACGCAATAGCGTTTTGTCCAGCAAATGGATCAACAATGTTGTTGCCGTCGTTTCCTGTATCACTGCTATTACTCGCGTCACAAGAAGAGTTGCTAGTAGCAGGGGTGAGAACTTCCAAGGCAGCTTCTACAGCATGTGCATTATCTCCCACTACATGCGCATGTTCTCCCACCACATGTGCATTATCTCCCACTACATGTGCATGTTCTCCCACTGTAGGTGTTGGCTGAGCAATGGAGCCAAGGTATACAAAATCAGGCGCCCATTCGTCAATGACGCGTCCAACGCCCTTGCATGCTGGATCGGGTACAATTACTTCGTTGATGAGCACATCACGAGCCTCAACCACTTTTCAATCTGCCACATCCCAAATACGATAGGCCTTGCGGTTGTCTGAGTAACCAACAAGAATCCCCTTCTTGCATTTTGGATCTAACTATGTACGAAGTTCTTTGGGAATGTGGATGTAGGCATCCGATCCAAATACTTGAATATGACCAACAGAAGGTTTCTGTTTATGCCATGCCTCAAAAGGCGTAACACCTGACAACGTACGTGTGCCGGTGCGATTAAGAATGTAAGTGGCGGCCATGACGGCGTCTCCCCAGAATTTGACATTCAGATTACTGGCGTGAATCATACTTCTAGCAGCTTCGATAATTGTTCGATTATCTCTCTGTGAAACACCGTTCTGTTCGGGAGTGTATACTATAGTAAGCTCGTGACCGATACCTTCTGCTTCAAGAAAATCAGTGAACTTATGATTGGTAAACTCAGTTCCATTGTCACTTCGAAGAACTTTGAGTGTGTGGCCAGTTTCACGCTTCAACCGTGCCAAGAATCAACCGAACGAATCAAACGTGTCAGGTTTGGTTTTAAGGCACTCCACCAAGCGATATCCCGTAGCATTGTCCTTAAACAAAGAAAAATATAGTGCACCTCCAAGACTAGGAACATGCATCGGTCCGCAAAGATATGAACTAGATCACCGGGCAACTCAGAACGAGTTCTTGGATCTTCCCAAGTAAATGCATTACGGTGTATTTTACCATATGCGCACCCAACGCAGAACTTTGGAATTGCAGATTTGCGTACCACAAGCCCTTCAACCATTCCAGATGAAGCCATGGTTTGGATCATAGCATGGTTCAAGTGAGCCAATCGACGATGCCATTGCTCCAAAGATTGTGTGCTAGAACTCTTAGTATCCATGTCAAATGAACGAGCAATGTTCGCTGAATTTCCAGTATCTCCCTTGTTGATGGCAGCGATCTCCAATTGATACATCTGATCTTGTATCACTCCAGTCATGACAACGTTTCCTTCATGCAACATCTGACATCCATTGCGCATATGCAGTGTGTATGTCTTTTTGAGCTGCTTGATAGCATGAAAACAAACTGCGACCAAGGCGAGGAACGTACAACACGTCGGTAAGAATTGCAATCTCAGTACCGAGCGCAGTCTTGACGTGGATTAGAATATCACCAACTCCAGTTGCATGGACTTCCACACCTCCAATTCCTTCGATTGGTGAAGCATCAGCTGTGGAAATTTTTTTGAAGGTAGTAAACCATGAACGCTGATCGGTCATATGTTTTGTACACCCGCTATCAGCATACCAATACTAACTGGTTTGCCTTGAACAATGTGCCATGAGAACTTGATCACCTTCGATTGGCGTAGCATGTTTCATAATAGCCTCTCTAATGTCTGATGCAATCATACTGGTCCATGAACGCTCAGAAGATGGACGTAAAGAACGCTCGGAAGATGAAAAGTTAGAGACAAACGCCTTTAATGATCCTCATGTCTTCCCTTTCTCAAGATTATCTTCAAGTGGCTTTGCCTTCTTGTCTACACTTCCACTTGTCTTTTCACCGTCAGGACATTCACGTGACCAATAGCCTTGCTTGCCACACTTCCAACACTCCGTCTCCTTCTTGCGTTCTTCTATTTCTTTTCGGCGTGCCTATCGTTGTTCATACGTGAGGATGGACTTCGGATCATTTGGTAAAATTTTTGAATTGCCTTTGGACTCCTTCCCTCCATTCTTCGACAAGTTTGCTGCAAATGCAGTGACCTTTTCGTTGCTCGTCTTTTGACGAGTCTTGAGCCTTGCTTCTTGTTGATACATCCAAAGAGTAAACGTATCCAAGGTTCTCGAGGCTTCTGGTGTGGTATCCCATGCACTGAGAACATTATCGTAACCGGCTGGAAGAGAACTCATGATCTTGGCAATGATTGCATGTTCGGTAAAAGTGTATCACCACGACCTGCTAGTTGATTGACAATCACCTCAATATTTCTTTTAAATGAAGCAATACTCTATCCCTCACTTAAACCACATTTATAAAACCTTTGATGTAAAGCATGAATGCTCTTGCTGGAATCTTGCTCATGAATGAGCTTCAACTTGGACCACATGGCTGCTGAAGTGGTACAACTGATGATATACTGTAAGTGTTTTTTATCTAGCACTTGATACAAAAGACTAATGCATTGATTGTCTCTCTTAATCCACGCTAACTGATCAGCTCCAGCCACTGCAAGCTTGGGCTTGGTACCATCAACTATCGACATAAGATCCTTTCCTAGAAATACTGCCCGCATTTGGAACTGCCATAAATGGTAGTTTTCACCGTTAAAGCGTTCAATATTTCCAAGATCCATTTTAGAATCCGCCATAACAGCAAGTTATAGTATTCTTTAATGTATGAAGAAAATCAAAACATGATTGAAAACAATCAAGAACGAACGACAACTCCTGAATCAAGAATCAAGAATCAGGAACACGACTCTAGATAGCCTTGCTATCAACAAACAAAATCGAATGAGTGGTGTAGACAACGCGTAATCTTACTCAGAAGAACAGAAAACACTCGCAACTAATACGGAAACAACTATTCCGTTAACATACTTCAACCGCAGCTTTATGGACAACGCCGTGGGCCCATAACCTTTGAAGTTATGAACGGACTTAGCAAAATTGATTCCACAACACAGAAGTACACACACTCAAACTAAAGAGTGGTTGACTCTTCACATACTGCAAGCAAGGCTTTACTCATTGATCAGCATCAACAGGTACAATGCTAAGCATTTCACTTAGCTCGACACACACTTATTGCAAGCTCCAAGAAGATTTTGAATTACCGCGCGCACAACAAAAAAATGATAGATCACTAACTGATGACAGTGACTTATATCAAGCTAGCAGGGTTATAGGTCCGTCACTCATAGGTGACCGTCGACCGTGTACCACTACGTATGCGTATAAGTAACTAGACAGCTAACTAGTTACTTTCCAACATTTGTGGTACTTCTTCAGAAGGGACACATGGAAAACTGGATGCATAGGTTTCCCTGGTCTTGGTGGTAACTCCAAGATGTACACATCCTTAAGGAGAACCTTGAAGATTTTATAAGGCCCAATCCATCTACCGGACCACTTGGCTGCCAACTCTAATGGCAGCCCAGGTTCTTGGTATCCAACCAGACTTTCTCCGCAACCACAAAGTGGACTTCCCGGCGCTTCTTGTTGACCACACTCGCATAGCGGTCTTGGGCCTTAGCCAACCTCAGCTTAGCACCAGCCCAAATTGTCTTTCTTCTTTCCATCCATTCCACCGCTTCCACGGAGTAGTAGCCGGAGAGCCTTTCTTGGTTTCGGTGAGACTCACTTTTGCCAGCGGCTAAGTCTTCTGCTAAGACGGCTTCGAAGGCATGGACTACAAAGAACGGTTTCTTTTTGTAGGACACCGTGGGAGTTGTGTTGTAACACAACTTTGCCATTGCATGTAACTTTGGCCACTGCAATTGGTCCCCATCGCAAAAGGAACGCATGTACATATTGAGGATTGAGTTAATCCTCTCAGTTTGTCCATCACCTTCCGGGTGCCAAGCAGTGGTCATGGTGATGTTTACTCCTGTTTTGCGCATCATGTGCTGCCAAAACCAGGACTGGAACACTTGACCTCTGTCACTTACAATGTCCCATGGGAAACTCTTATACCTCACCCAGCAATTAAAGAACAAGTCTGCAAGTTCTCTAGCATCGACTGATTTAGTGGTGGGCACGAATGTGGCCATTCTGCTAAACCTGCAGACTATGACTAAGATTGCATCCCAGCCATTAGACTTTGGGAATCCAGTCATGAAATCCATAGACACTGACTGGAACGGTCCCTTGGGTATCGGTAAGGGTTGCAGTTTCCCAATTTTCACTTGGGTGCTGTGTTTGTTCATTTGACATTCAACACAGGACTTCACATAGTCCTCAACATCTCGCATCATAAATGGCCAGAAGCAGGGTTGTCTTATTAGACACAATTTTCAGAATGTCTGTCTGATTTGTCGTATTGGACATGTCTGTTAGATGTCCGATCGACGAAAATGCCGACCGTACCAAAAATTACATAGTAAAAAACTTGTTGAGATTTACCTTGAGGTAAAAAGCTATTTTCCTACGTGGCGTAGGGTTGATAATGACGTGGAAAATCAAAATACACGTCACAGTGGGTGACCGCAGGTGGGCGACCTCGCTAGGCGACCGACGGTGGCACAGGAACGAACGTCGGTCGCCTGCTGCGATCGCCGATCGCCCTGGCTGCCGCGCGTAGGCAACCGGCGGTCCAGTATGGAGACCGGCGCTCGCCTTGGCAACCGCTACTAGGCGATCGCCGACGCTCGCCGGCGCCTAGCGTAGGGCAACCGGGGCGGTCCAAGATGGAGACCGCGCCGCCTTGGCAACCGCTACTAGGCGATCCGCGGGTCAGATCGGCGACCGACGATCGCCTAGGGCGACCGACGATCGCCTAGGGCGATCGGCGGTCGCCCTGGGGGTAGCGCCCATGTGGCGATCACTGGTCGCCTTGGGCCACCGCGTGTGTGGTGACCAGCACTATGGTTGAATACGAAACAAGAAAGATAAATTTATATTGGTACAAAATGAGCTTCAATGCATGTTTATGAATACCTTTTTATCGGAAACAAGATCAATGGTGCATTTCATAGTACAAATTTGTCCATGTCTATAATCATAGTATTCATACATATGATGTAACTATTACATATACCAAACTATATATATATATTATACTCCGAAACATACCAGAATACCAAAAAATTGTAAGCTAATACTTGCCCTACTTGCAGTACATTGTAGTATTGTACTGAGTACTAACAATGAACTTCGTGCTTCCAATCCAAAATAACAAAATTCTAATAACCCGTCTTTAGGTATCCCTCAATGTATACGTATCGTCGCTTGATACTTCATCTGCATTTGGATCGGTTTCACCTAGAGAGTCATCAGTGCTTTGGTCGCCATCCTCGTCTTCATCCTCTGTCTTATTGCGTACTTCACACTCAACCTCACTCGCCAAATTGCGCAATTCCGTGTCCGTAGTTGTTTTCTTGTTCACTGTAACGAGGCGCTTCAAGGGCCGTGAAGCATTAGTGATCCCGTTTGCGTTCAGTGGTAGATGTCGCATTGTACGTGTATTCGGATTATTGGATGAAGCAATTCCAGCATGGACTTCTTCATGTACGCGTGCTGCTTTCCGACATCGTCGGTTGTGTGCCTTCCTCAAACGCTTCTGGCCTTGTGTAATATGATTGCGAGGTTGTGTAGATGGCCCGACGTCTCGTGCCACTGCCAATGCTCGGGTGCATGTTGGACTTGTTGGTTCTATCTTGACCTCCGTCTTCGGCAATACCATACGAGTTGTATGGGGCCCTTTAGGTTGGGTAACCCTTGGGAATAACTGTTGTAGAGGTACATCGGAGTCATCTCCGTTAAGAATTGAATTCCTTGATCGAATGGTTGATACTCTAGGTGACCCCACTTCCATGCAACCTGAATTGGATACATCGTCAGGTTCCACTTTAATTTGGTCCATTTGAACTCCTGCCGTGGTAACCGTGCACTTCACACTCTCAAGTTTATCGTCGTTGTTAGAGTGTGGGCTGCCTTTAAGTGGACCAATGTTTTCTTCATCCATCCGGTTTACCAAGTCTTGTTTCGCTAGGCATGTACTCTCTTGGAGTTGTAAATTTGCCACTCCTTCTCCTTCTGTGTTGCTGGCGAATACCGCAAACTGGCGAGGCAGTTGTGGAACATCCTGGTCGTCATCGAACTCAAACGGGTCCTTGACATGAATAGTCATGTTTCCTTTGTTGTCGTTCCAATTCTCTAGGTCGTCGTGTTCGCTACCGTCATTGAGATAATTGTCGTCATCCGCCTCCGGATTATCCATGAATACACCATCATCCCATTCATTGTCCGGTACATAGTCTTCTTTGTAAGAGTCCTCTTCTTCTAAATAATTTTCGTACCACGTTCTCGGCGATTTGGTACGTTTCTGGCGCTCGAGTTTGGCGTTCGCATAGATGTACACAAGGTCCTCTGCTTTGGAAGTTGACAACCGATTCCTCATTTTGTTGTGCAGGAAAGAGTTCATGCTCCAATTCCTCTCACATGATGAAGCTGAACATGTCAATGCCAAAATCCTCTTCGCAATTTTTGGCAAGGCATTCCCCCCGACTTAATGCCACCATTGATGTGGTAACAAGTCACACTGAGCTGGATCAGGGGCCTCTGAATTGGTGTTAAATGGACCCGTCCTCTCCTCATATTGTATGAGTTCCCGCACCACTTCCTCATAGACTACTCCCATTGGGGCGCTAAGCTTCCTTATGACCCGGTTTAAAGCTCTTTTTGCTTCTCCATTGTTTTGAATTGCTCCCATATTTGTCAAATAAGGGTTCAACAAAGCTGCTGCATAGTGGAGATCTGTGAGCATCATTTCCCATCGTTTTTGAAATGGATCCTCGTATTTTGTAGCAATGTCGGGGGATAGTTCGAATGGAGGTTCACGCAAAGAGAACACGTGTTCTTCAAGGTCCGACATGATCACATACGCCCTAGGCATGGCTGGTACTTCCCCGTCAAACTCCCGAAGAGCTATGAGTACTGGTTCAACTACTTTCACAAACTTCGTACAATTCTCCCAAAACTCATCGCTCCTAATGCTATTCCGCACATTCCTTGCCTTTGTCTGTAACTGGTGACTGTTTTGCCTGTTGAACAATGTTTGGACAAACACATGCCACTCCGCATCGATCACCATGTTGTTCAGAGGTTGTTGTAGCTTTAACAACCGCTCTATCATCAAGTAGTTTGTTGCAAATCGAGTCTGAGGTGGTACCTTGAGCTGCAGCTTCGGCGAGTACTTCTTGAATAGAGCAAGTGGGACGTGCGACCCTTTAATAAATGTGTACACTCTCTTGGTTTGCTCCACCAAATGCTTAACCCATGCCTCTTTCCCCCAATCTTCTAGAAGGAGGTCTAGAATATGTGCCGCACAACCTTGTCCATATAAGTGAGGATAGTCTATCTGCAACTTCTTCACAGCACCTAACATGGAGCTTGCATTGTCTTTGCATGTCTAAACGATGTTTTGTGGTCCAACCTCCTCTATGTACTTCGCCATTTCATTTGCCACATAAGCGATGTCCTCTTTCTTTTTTGTAGTATCCACTGATCCCCGAAACACCTCTCCCATTGGGCAAATGAGCATCATGTTAATGAGTGGTCTACTTGTGATAACTGACCACCCATC
Organism: Bryum argenteum; assembly: GCA_037043015.1. Classification (NCBI taxonomy): domain Eukaryota; kingdom Viridiplantae; phylum Streptophyta; class Bryopsida; order Bryales; family Bryaceae; genus Bryum; species Bryum argenteum. Next base: position 30,363,785 of record CM073321.1, on the reverse strand, counting down.
TGAGCATATTGTTCCTCCGTGCTTCTCGATAGAAAGTTTTGTTTGATCTTCAACTGACCTTTGCACAGCTGCCTTCTTCGCATCGAGCATCGTAGTCCTAATAGCATGATACGAGGGTGGTTGATATCCAACAATACCGGCCTTTGCTGTCTCTTGAACGGCACTTATGAATGCTGGATGTCGTAGGACATTGAATGCAATGTTTGCCTTATAGAAAAATAAAGCCCACTTTGCATCCAAATTTTGCCTAGTGGCAAGATCAAAACTATCCTCCATACTCCTTTGCCCATGTCGCCATCCACTAGAGAGTGTAGAGATCCTTTGTCCATTGCTGCCATGACTCCTCTTGTTAGAGGATGGCACCTGATTAGACCTTAGGTTAGGGGATGGCACTTGTACAGACTTGATGCGAGGGGAATCTATGTTCTCTATAGTTTCCCTTGCCACATATGGTATGCCGGCATCCACTCGTGAGTCAGGAACAACATCCGCATAAGGAATGTTGTTCTTTGGAACCATCCCTCCGCAGTCACGGAATAGCTCGAGAACGCCACGGGGTAACCTCGTACACCGGGGTAATGGGGTATTCTGAGGATATCCGAAAGGAGCAAATGCTCGTTGCTTTACAAAGACTGTGCTTTTCCAACAGAATAAGCACACGCGAGTATTTGGCTTGTCGTTCCGTTCCGTGGATACTTGTAGCCACTCCTCCCATTTGCGAGTGTCTCTTCTATTATTTGCTACCCCGTTGGATTGGGAAGAATTCTCCATGTTCCGGAACCGCACCTCCGCCGGTGCAATGAAACTGGTGACGACAACGCGCACTACAAGGGCTCAAGTTACTCATTGCACATATAGACCGAGCAGGGGGCTTCTCATGGGGAGACCCAAGACAACGGGCCAAGCGCAAAGGAAAGTGGCTTCGAGCCCGTGAAGGACTCCTTATATACTCCATACTTCTGTAAGTCGGGGGCGAATGCGCATAGAAGGCGACCGGCGGTTCGGCTAGGTTGCCACAGCCAGATCGGCGGTCGCCCTAACAACAACGCTGTCGCGCCATATGAACCGGCGGTCGCCCTGGCCTTGACTTCATCGCGCTAGGTGGACCGCCGGTCGCCCTAGCCCTGACCCAGTTGGACCGCCGGTCGCCCTAGCGATGACAGATTTCTTCGACGAAGAGCACTTTTCTCCCCAACCACAAATTTGTAGGGGGCCATAGTCAATATCCATGGTCCACGCAGTTCAGCTATTATTAACTAGAATCTCGGAGACCATGCGGCTCAAAAATGTTTTATTGGCAATTATGCTTTTCTTTTTTAAAAAAAAAAAAAAAAACAAATAAAGGGAACATGGGAAGGCAAGAGAGAGAACAATAAGGACTCATATTAGAAAATAGAGTTTTAACTTCTCTTGCTCCAAATCCAAAAAATAAAGGGATGAATATTGCTCAACCCACGTTTCTTAAATAATTAAGAATGGTAAAAATTGCCATATATCAATGAAGGTACCTTGGACATTGAAGGTTTTTCCCTTATGCTTATACCACATGCAATAGTGAGATTTCATTCACCAAGAATATTTAAATTGAAGAAAATCAGAAACTTCATATTCACATTCAACGTTTTTGCATACAAAATGGCAATTGCACTTAGTGTTTGATATTGAGTACACTACTTTTCTACAACTGCTAGAAAAACGTGATTAACATACTACCAGTCATTCTTCGCTTGGGCCCCCTTCACTGTAAAGTTGGCTTGGCCCCCCTTCTGTACAAACTTGGCTTGGCCCCCCTTCATCCAAATGTCCTTCATCTTCCTCCATCGTTTGGTTCGGCTCCCCTTCATCCACTTCTCGCCTTTCGGTCCCTTCTTCTTCCGAATCTGACCAAACTATGTCCTCATCAGGGATTCCTCCTTTGTAACCCCTAGGCGTTGTAAGACCTTCTCGTGGGTTGGCCGCTGGATAAGGAGCTCGCGGAATATGGGTTCTGTTGGCTTAATTGTTTGAGGGGATTTTTTAACGTCCTCCAATAAACCTCCCTCTGCAAAATTATCTCCGTGTACACCATTTGTGCTATGTTGTACAAAACCTCGTTGCTCACCACATGCACACCGGCGTAGAGAAACTTCCACACTTCAATGCATCCTTGCACAAATTCATCGTGATTGCAATAGTGCAAATTTGCGCAATTCAGGCGGCGATGAAACTCGTGACGATAGTGTGGAAACAAATGGCCGATGTGGCACCAAGCAATGTACCACTTGCAAGTCTTAAGAATCCACGGTCCCTCTACTTGCGCCCACCCCGGAAAAGTATGTTGCGTGGGATCTATGAGAATCTTGTGAAATCTCCTTTGCTTCTTTCCTTTCCTCTTGCGGTCCTTGTCTCTCGCTATCTTTCGCTCCCGGCTAGGCGTCATGGTCACCGAAATGCTAACCAAGGAAGAAAATTTTTAAAATAACTCAAAACAAAGTTATATCTATTCCGTGGACTAAGACAGAATTTGAAAAACTCGAAAATCGGGCAGCACGTATGTGTAAAATGTACACGTGTGGCACGTGTGTGCCAATCACCGCACGCTCTAGCGCTTGAACAAGCAGGCAGCAACCAGAGATCGACACCAGACAATGCGCAAGGCCCGACACGTGGAGGTGAAAAATGGCGACTGCCGGTGTCCGCGCGCGTATTTGTAACCCTGGTGCTAGGGCGACCGCCGATCCACCCGATGAGCGAGCGTCGGTCGCTAGGGCGACCGCCGATCCACCCGATGGGCAAACGTCGTTCGCTGGGGCGACCGCCGATCCACCTGGTGGGCGACCTTCGGTCAGAGGGCGCGACCTCCAAACGGGAGGGCACGACGTATGTCTGGGGGCGTGACCTCTGGATCGCGCGACCGCCGATGCAGCGGACGGGCGAACGTCGGTCGCTGGGGCGACCGCCGATCCAGCTGGTGGGCGAACGTAGGTCAGTGGGCGACCGCCGGTCCAGCTCATGGGCAAGGACTAACCTTCCTCCCAGCGTATTTGTCAAAATTATCAAAGCAGTAACAAATTTATATAATAGCTTTTGGTGGCAAGTATTTCGAACCATCAAAACTATAAAAAAAAAGAGATAAAATGGATAAATGGGGCAATAATGTGATTTTAATACTTGGACTTCCTAATAATGACCCTATGAAAATGATCGAATCATAAAAAAAACCATAGAGAAATCGCATCCGTATGTCATAATTTAGGTGCACCCACCACAACTTCGAATGATAAGGGAAGGTGAATGTACACTAAACCGGGTACGAAATGGGCAACTTTAGTGAGTATGTGCTGTACTACGAGGTATATGAAATTGAGGTAGTTGGGCATGTCAGGGCCTGACGTGTGGCGGTTTACAGCATTCAATGCGCTGGGTGGGCCGGGGAAATAGTCGGGGTGGGGGGGAAATGGCCGGTTGGGGGGGAAAGCTCGGCCTCGCCTCGGGGGAAGCTCGGCAGGGAGGCGACTTCAGTGTGTTGTGTGTGCAGACCTTGCTGTCCACTGTTTTTGCAGCCTTTTCTATACTTTTCCCGCCGCTGTTCTAGCTGGAGGCAGCTTAGGGTTTAACTCTTGTTCTGTCGAGGTCCTTGCTTTCCCGAAGTTTTTGCAGCTTACTCGCTACTCTCAGCCGCGATCTGTTCAAGCTTGATTTTGTTGAGAGTTGAGTGTGTCGATCACTCCCTAGGTCTAAGAATAGTAATGTGGTTATTGCTTTTTTTCGAGAGAGTCTGGCATCGATAGGGTTTTAGACATTTTTGAGGTCAGCGCGAGAGTGTTTGCGTCATTTTCAACATCGTGCTCGCGGGCACCTACACTGTTTACCGCCTTGTGAAGAAGCTTCTCCCGGCTGAGTAAGCGCTCGCTCCAGTAGACAGCGTAGTAGCAATCGCAGCACTTTTACACAGTAGCACGACCTTCTTAGACCAGACATTTTGTAGACACAGAGGGTTTAGAGCTCCGAAGGAAGCTGGATATGAATGCTGCTACCTATTGCTGTTCGTGGATTCTGAAGGGTGCAGGGTGTAGGTTGCAGGGTGTGGCGGTGCAGCGGTGCGGCGGTGTAGGGTTTGAGACTGGGTCCCGCCATCTTGGGGTTTGGTTTTTCGTCATGGGGAAGCGTCCATGCAAAGCCAGAGCTAGGGAGAGTGAAGAAGAACCCGACGCTGAAGTAGCCTTACTAGATGTGGAGGATAGGATTGCTATGTTGAGGAAAGGTAGGCCCCCTCCGCAATACAGTCTGGAGGATTTCCGCGACAAGTTTGGGTTGCCCGTTGAAGGTATGAACCCTCACGTAAAAAAAGATACCGCGGTCATAAAGCAAAATGAGCTGGAGGCAGTTTATGGAGCCCAGAAAGTTAAGAGTGGGTATTTTTTGGGGGATTGCAAGAATGTAGAGGTGAAAAATGCCATCAACAGGATTTACCCTTTTGTTTATCAGCATCCCCATGGTCCCAAGAACAAACTGATCGGCAAGGACTTCGCCATTGGAATTGTGGCCGATGTTGTGAAGAAACTAGATGTAAGCTGGGCTGCTTTTGCGCTTCAAACCAATTGCAATCAGCGCAGCGCATGGAAGAAAAAAATGGTCACAGCTTTGCAATCTAAGGCAGAGATCGCAGATAAATCCTTCGAGGAGGTGGCAGCTGAGGAGGGTTTGGACGATCTACTGGAGGTAAAGTTGAGTCATTCAACCTTGTGCTTGTATTATTTATCATTTATTTTTAGTGTGCTTGTATTATTTATCACTTATTTTTAGTGTGCTTGTAGTGTTTGTTATTCTCCGGTTTTTTTAAGTCTTCGATTAAAGTTCTTGACGTGCTGCAGGGGATGTATGCGGTGAAGAACGATGCTTTAGAGAGTCTAGTAGTGACAGCTGCAGGTGGGGTTGGAGAAGCTAATGCCCTCATCAGCCAGATGAAAACGGAGATTGTGAAATTGCTGGTTGTCATCCGCATGGAGATGAAGTGCATCAAGAAGGATTTGGAAGATGCGCTGAAGGAAAAGGAAGACATCTGCAAGAAGGTGGAGAGCATGCGCATGGCATTAGGGACGATGGGACAGACTTGTGAAGACTGCCGTTCAAAGATCGCAGCAAATCCAGATAGAGCAGATGCAATCAAACTGCAGATGACGTTGGAGTTTTTTAACACCACGTTGGCATTGCAACAGGCTGAATTTGAGAGCATCTCAGCTGAACAGTCGGTGAAGGTGGACAAGCATGAGAGCTTGGTGAAGAGGACGGATTTCTTGGAGGGTCAGTTAGCCTCTCTAACCTCGCAATTGAATTCACTGAATAGGGGTCAGCCTGGATTTGCACTTCACCCTCACCCTATCACATCCTCCATTTCATTCCCTTTAAATGACCATGGTTACATAAAGATAGCAAACTGTGTGGTGTGTGACCTTTCTTTCCCATTCAGTGACATCCTCGTTTGTAGTTGTAGACACTAGTACCACCCGTGGTGTGCAATTACATGGTTTAGGACTTCTTGGAAATGTAAAGAGAAATCTTGTGAATCCATAGTGCACCCTAATTGGTACAAAAGTTTTGGATTTGTTCAGCCCCATGCTGCCCTTCAAGAAAAGGCAGAGGAGCTCGACTGTGAGGTGCAACGGCAACAGGTGATCTCCGAGAGAACTACAATTGCGAAGGGAAAATTCCCTGATATTGGTGAGATATCTTACCTTATCATATTCAGTCTCTCTCTCTTTGGTTGTATCATATACTACTGCAGATTTTTTATGCTACATACTTGCATTCATTTAGTATTTAATGAGTGAAGGATAGAGTTTGCGAAAAATGGCCATACAGTGTAGATTGAATTTGGATGTGTGAAGGATAAGTATTATGATAGGAAAAAGTCTGGCACTGTACCCTACATGAGTAAACGTATAGACTTTTGAATTCATGTAATACTGTTTTTGCTATGCTAGATTATTCAACGCAACAAACTTATGTATATTTGTCTAGTTAAGTATAGGTTTAGACCATACTGTAGTATAGCATATCCAATACTGGACCACTGAGTACGAGAACACTCCTGTAGTATAAGCCATTGTCTAATTAAGTGTAGGTTTAGACTGTTCTTAATGTAATGTAGTACATTGTGATGTACTGAAATGGCAGAGAAGTTAGAGAACACACCTATAGTATATGTGGAGTTATCTAGTTAAGTGCAGGTTTAGACCTTACTTACTGTACTATAGTACAATACTACATGTACAAGTAGTGCTAAAACAACCAAACCCACAAACGTTTTCTAGTCCCAACTTATGTTTTAGCCTTGCAGGGCAAGGGTATCCCTTTGCAAGAGGGGATGCACAAAGACTCTTTCCCTTATGTTTACCGTGGCGGAAACTTCCACACTTAGACTCTACACACACACACACACACTAAGGCACACATTACGTCCTCACAACTAATCCGTCCTATCCGTCCGAACTAGCAGGTCACGCAGGCCGTCCTGGTTACCCTATCACCCTTACTACAATAACAGACTCCAAGAGCTCCGAATCCGGCTAGAAGACGTCTACACGTATTCTGGTCACGTACTGCGCTTGATCCGTCCTCTAAGACTACAGAGGAACCCAAGTCTGTGGCAGCTGGAGGTCGGATTGGAATCCGGCCTCACACACTCTACTCCCAGACCCTCCCAGACCGTAAGTGTTTACCACAGCAGTTTCCCTCTCCCAGACACCTAGACCAGTTCAAGACACAAGGCACTCAAGAATACGCCCAACCCGACTTCAACTCCACAGAAACGATCTAACGAAGAATCCGGATTCCTAACTCCCAACTCACAACACACAAGGTAGATCCGGCTTTCCAAGCACTCAACTGAAAAGGAGATAGGGAAATGATCACACCGAATATGTGCATAAGAAGGTTCGATTAACACTCAAGCAAGGAATGTTTTAGGTGGCCGAACTCCCACCTATAAGTACTTCTAAGTCAACGACTTAGAAACCTAAAAACTTAGCGGCAACCGCCCTACTAGGCCTACACTACGGAAAGCGGCTCGCTTTCCCAAAAAGATCCTACCTACTGCCATAGTTGGAATTTCTAACCCTAGGCCGGATTCTAATCCGGCTTCTCAATCCTAGGCCGGATTCTAATCCGGCTTCTCAAACTTAGGCCGGATTCTAATCCGGCTTCTCAAACCTAGGCCGGATTCTAATCCGGCTTCTCAAACCTAGGCCGGATTCTAATCCGGCTTCCTAATTCTAGGCCAGATTCGTTTCCGGCTTTCGAATTCTAGACCGGATTCTCAATCCGGATTCCAAGTCTGTATTGCTACCTCGTACTTCTCGTCGCTTTCATATGGATGCGTGTCCACTAGAGGAGGACGAGCGACCGGGGTCTGTGCTGGTGTGTCTGGGAAGGCCGGAATGGATCCGACCTCCTTGATCCTCTCGAGGACGGATTTGAATCCGACCATCATACCCTGGTCTGGTACAGAGCTGTCATTTGCCATTTCCGTCATTGTTGTATTCTGGCGACTTCGTCCTTTCGCCGCCGTACTTAAAGCCCTTGTCCGGCTTCTGACAGTCCTTCCTAGCCGTACGGTAGCCGAGTACGGATTGATAAATCCGTCCTTATTAACACAAACTAGATTTTAACTATAACACTTATTTGTAAAAACGTAATTGCCTTATAGTATACGGCCTAGCACATACTTAGGTCGGATTCTAGACTCTATACTTATTTTTAATGCGCATTACGCTTATGAAGTATTCAATCAAGAAAACGGGTTCCGACACTTGGAGTACGAGAATATACCTAGAATAAGTAAACGGACTCTCAAAAGTTGTATACCATACTACCGTGTAGTACATTTGGGACTTCAGTGGTAAGATTGCATACCCCGCTGAGTTTATTTTTTGACTTATGTACTTTCCCATGTATAATATTATTGCTGTTTTTAGGTGTATGCTTTTCTTGGGTTTCACTCAAGGCATGAATATGAGTGAGCCGAATATTTTGCAGGTTCATCGCAGCCACTGCCTTCATCACAGCCAGTGCCTTCAGGGCCTGTCTCCATGGGTACAGGTGTCTCGAGTGTTGGAGAGGCTAGCCATGCGAAGAACTCGCGATTGAAGCCAAGGATTGAGGAGTCTCGTGGTCGTATTGTCGAATATTTTGATGACGACACTGGGAAGAATACGCCTGACTCTGACAAGGTGAAGGGAGATGCTCGCAAATCGCGAGGTGAACCTGTAGACGGTTTAGCGCCCCGAGCATTGCATGCTGACCTCGGATTAGGAGGTGGCAACGACGTTGCACTAGCAGTGCATTGTGAAGGCGATTAAGATGTTGCGCCTGGTATTTTGGAGCTCACGACGGATGTAGAAATGCCACCTCTCCCCCTTGAAGATGCGGCCGATGATCTCGATGGAGTTGCAGATCCATGTGATGGAGGTGATACCACTATAAGTAACCAGGACAACAGTCATCGTCCTCAAGTTGAGGGCAGAGATTGCAGCATTGAGGGCGCACAGTCCCTCTGGTTCATCCATGGAGAGGGAGAGCAAATCTCCAACCGCGCTCGAGTCTGGCTTGAAGGGAGTTGTGAAGAAGGTACCTCCATTCCAGGTATGTGAAGCTGATAACGAAGGACCTGTAAAGACAAGGACTCTGGCTACATTAGCCCCAGTTCCGAAGTCTCTTGTAGTCACTATGCGCACCATGGTATGGACTCGGGGGGGTGGACCGTTGAAGGAAGTCGAGAATAAGAAGAGGGGTGCAAAGGCACAAAAGAGGCAGAAGGTAGACCTACCGGTGTCTTCGCACGGCGAGGAAGATGAAGAGAACGAGTCAATACCCGGTGATCAGGACCTACTCACAGCAACAAAGGTAAAAGTTACAGGAAGGAGGTAGTGAGACGTAGGGGAGTATAGTAGTGGGTTTAGTAGGTTTAGTCAAAGCGATGTGGGTATGTGTTTAGGGGTTTTAGTATTGCTGCCTCATGGTTTCCTTAGATGGTGTTGTCATTTTAGCAATTGATGGCACTCACACAACATGTATGGATTGCGAGGAGCCATCAAAATTAGGCGGCTCTCTGTGAATTGACTTTGTTTCTAAACTTTATGGCCTCTTTTGGTTTTAGATTTATGTGTATTGTTTGAACATTGTTGAATAAGTTGATGCAGATAAAACAAGGAAACACAAAGAAAGTATCTTTTGATCTTTTTGTGGGGCCTGTGACACGAACGAACAGAAATCTCTGGTCTGATCTTTCTATGGGGTTAGAAAAGTGCCCCGTTGACTTGCAATGCAGAGAAGACACACGGCAAGGACCCCCGCACTTCAAGTATGTGAAGTGTAGCGTACGTCATGGAAGTGCAAATCTGAAGTTGCCGGGGATTTTTGAGAGTGGTGATAGGTGTACGGTGAAGTGTGGGCGGGGCTGTGGGACAAAGAGGAGGCGCTGTCCCTGTGCTACTGTCCAAGGGGGACTACCTCCATACGATGCAAATGGGCTACTTCACCCACACTACATTGAGACGGTACTACCTTAACTTTTACCTTTGCATGTGTATTAAATTGGAATGTTGTCTAAAATGTTTGTTGTCATTGACTAGGCAACGAGAGAAAAGGCTGGAGAAGTGGAGGACGTCTACGAATACTGCGATGAACAAGATTGTGTGGCGTTGGCGAAAGGAATGTGCAGCGGCCATATATCTCGCACATTTTTGAAGGAATGTAGCAATAACTGTGGATGTCACAGGAACTGCACAAACCCGATTGTGCAGCGAGGTTTAAGAAGAAGACTACAGGTTAATTTGTAGGATTGCTCACATTCAGCGTTGTTTTAAGCTTACATTATAAAACATTTCCATGGTTTCATTTGCAAATGCTTTATAATGTAAATTATTTTTATCTTGAGTTGTATTTCGGTGTTTCAGATCTTTTGGACAAACTCAAGGAAAGAGTGGGGTATACGCACTTTGGAGGACCTTCCGCAGGGAGCCTTTGTGTTTGAATATGTTGGACAGATAGTGAGTAACCAAGAGATGTCAACCCGGCGATATCACGTGAAGTTTGTGATGGACCTCGATGCGGATTGGAGGAATGAACAGAAGCTGACTGATGATGAGGCCTTGTGTCTGGATGCTACAAAGTGTGGGAACGTGTTTCGTTTCCTGAACCACAGGTAAATTATGTGGTTTTAACATTTTCTTTGAATTTGTTGTATGAACATGGTCTACGAACATGGAGTGAAAATTGTGTATGAACATGTTGTGTGTGCTCCTCAGGTGTTTCGATGCAAACCTTGTTGATATTCTGGTCAAGATTGATTCTATGGAATCACGATACTATCATGTGAGTACGATTAATAATTTATTTAGTATGCTTCCAATTGTTGTTTACGATTGTAATGATTTCATCGCCTACCGATTTGGATGTGGGAATAGGTTGCATTTTTCACGAAACATGAAGTGAAGGTGGGCGAGGAGCTTACTTGGGATTACGGCATTAGTTTCGAAGATGCGGACGATTCAGCCTCGTGGTTCAGATGTTGCTGCAACAGCCCGTACTGCAGGGATATCGGTGCCGGTTCCATGTCTTACCTCAATAATGTAAAAGTAGGGAATAATTATCCTAGTACTGTCTAGTTACTAGTGAGGAGCCGGTTTGGTTCCATGTGTTACCTCAATAATGTAAAAGTAGGGAATAATTATCCTAGTACTGTCTAGTTACTAGTGAGGAGCCGGTTTGGTTCCATGTGTTACCTCAAAGAATTATACCAAGGAAATAAAACTACTAGTACTGTACTAGTACTTTCTGGTTACTACAAACTGTGAGGAGCCCTGTGTGTTTTTGTGCTTCCTATCAGTATGTCCATGTGTGTTTTCTTGAATTACCTGAATGTCATTTCCATATGTGTTTTTACATGTCATTAATTTTATACATCACATTCACTACAGAAACTTGCACACATGATATCTAACCTGATTTCGTATTCAAAAATTTCACAATCTAATTTGCTAACTCTTTCATGAACAACTGGTTTTTTGAAGCTGCATTTATAATGTCCAAACCACTCAAGAGTGAGAAGGGCAAATGGTAAAAAAATTTAATCGGGGTGAGAGTTCGGGGTCTTAACCCGACGTCGCAGTAAAAACTGATTTATCTCATATTGTTCGGGAAGTTACCTCAAGGGGTAAATAAGTACAGAAGTTACCCGAGTCCCTTTCGTCAGCAAGACACCAAGTTGTCCTTCAGATCGGGGACGAGAGAAATCATAAGGGGAAAGTACCTTGCCCTTGATGTGGGGAGGGACCGGTTCTTGCATGACACAATTGAACACCCAAACTGGAGCTAGTCCATGTTTGGGACTTTTTTTTTTTTTTTTTTTTTTCACTAACTGATTTTCTACCACTCCCCCATGTATGCACGTATCATCATATCATGCAACAAGTATGTAAAGGACTCGGTAAGTATACAGGGCATGGAGACTGAGTATATAAAGTATACTGATACACTCAAAGTATATTACGGTATTACACTCAAAGTATATTACAGTATTACAGTATTACACTCAAAGTGCATTACAGTATTTATTCAGACCCAAGAATGTAACCACAGAGTATTATATACTCTATCAAGAAGACAAAATTTCACCAAACGTTATTGTTATTAATTTTATCATACATCAGAACCCCTCAAGGCTGGTCCTAATGACTTTGATAGTTTCACTACTGAGCTAATAAGCAGGATCATCCCCTTTCACTCTATAAAGAGCGGGTACCATTGCAAACTTGTAGGCAAGAACTAAATCTGCATCAATGTAAGCAAGTTGGGAATTACTCAAATATACATATGATTGCTCACTATTCCCCCATTTTTGATAGTAGGTACCTGCAATAACGTGCTGTCCACGCTCAAACTCTCCACCCCACACGTAATTGAAGCTCTCTCGCACAAGTTGTTTTTCTTTTTGGCATTGCAGAATGTAAAAGTCAACACCTTCTACATTGCCTCTGATCGCAGGAACAGCAAAATTGTCACCAATTTTCACCAAACCTCCAAGCGATTCATCATCGGATACGTAATCCCACGGCTCTTCTTCAGCAGAGTTGCTTCCTTCTCCTGGACCAGGTAGCATTTGGTCCTTCACAAAAGTCACATTAGTGGGGGCTAGTTTCACAACCCTCCAAGACTTAACATGTGATGTATTCTCACAAGATTGCCAGTCACTATCTATACATGGCGCACAATAGCAAGCAAGCTCTCTCACCATCAGCAATGTCGGGTCCGCTGGTGAGACTGCGTGTATGGAATGAAAACTCCTTGAACCTGGGATTGTGTCACATCCATATACATGTGTCCTCTCCACATCATCTGGCTTGATGTTGTAAAAGTGTCTATACGGCACTGTTCTCTTGGATTGAAGAGAACTCAAGACCAGGCCTGACATGGACTCTTGTAGAAAATCCACCACATCCTTGGCGTCCTGCAACTTTCTTGACGGATTGTGAAGTTGCTCTGTCCGAAGAGCCCGCTTCGCTCTGACTCCCGCCCCATCCCATTCCCCCTTTCCATGACCTGTCCCAAAGAAATTCCAAGTAATCTCACACCCGCCAGTTAGTCCAGGATAACGACTTACAAAATACATTGATCTAGCCCCTTTAAACTGCCCTGCACACCCATCACTCCACACCCAATGGCGGGAGGGGTTAACACCTTCAGATTTCATCCAGGCCCAATGAAGAAGCAAACAATGCTGGACAAATAAGGTGTCATGAGTGCGGTCATCAGAAACATAAAAATGAGTGTCTTTCCTTATTTTACCTGTTGTCATATCCATGCGGTATGTGATATGAACTAGTGTCGTTACCTGTGAAGATTGCCAATGCATAGATTGTATTTCATTCTGAATCTCAAAAGTATAATTCTCTGCAAAGTCTATGTGAGACAGAACCACATCGTGAGCCAATGTGTCCATACTTTTCCGACATTACACATCTTGCCACCTCGCAACAAAATTATGAGTCACAAATTTCTGCAATCTTGGCAACAAATACTTTATGAAATCATAGCAAGAAGTTTCCTTAAATACTTCCTGAATTTTCTTCCTTGGCTCTCCATTGTCATTGAACCCGACTAACTCGTTCTCAAAACACCTCCATTTCAAGGTCCACGTTGAATTCGTCCTTTCTAGGGGACAGATTGGGAGTTTATCTGCACCTCAGTTTCCACACAACCCCATGAGACATTCGAGCTTGTGAAATTCGGCAGTCTCAGCCTTAGGGCAGACAATTTGCTCCCACAACATTGTGACTCCTTTGAAACTATATTCTTTCGCACAGCATGTCAGTCCAGATGCATCGATGCAAAGTGGACAATCACAATTGCAAGAAAGAGAGGCATGTAGTCCCTTGCTGGCATTTCGCATGTTGTTCATCCCTTCCCGCAACAAGTCCATCTCTACGTGATATTTGCAACAGCAAACATTCCGGTCTTTGCACCTCTTCACAAAAAACGGCTTCAGTCTCTCGAATGTGCTTAATCCTACGGAATGGTCTTTATGCGCCATACGGAACCAAAAATGGAAAGAAGCCTGCCAGAATCAATAATTGGTACATGCCCAGTGAAGGTAAGTAAATGACCGCAACACAATCAGTCTATACTTGAAATTCATAAGCAAACAAGGCATCGTAAGTCAATGAATATACCTTTGAGGATATGTGGGACACTATTATATTCATACTTGAGTACTGTACCCACATACAAGGTTTAAAAAAGAGAGACTTCGAGAAGTATATAATAGTTCAGTATATACAAACAGCAGTACATGCATGGTACTCTATATAGTAAATACTGACACTAAATATACAATGATATGTATGTATGATATATATAATGTATATTTCAGATTCAGACATATACTACTAAGTATATATTAGAATAGACAAAGAAGGTGGGGTCTAGGATGTAAACCATCCAGTATTCCGGTGCACCTTATGGTACATTAAATCCTTTAGAAGGTACTCTGTTTTGGACTCCTACACCGAATGGGTACTCTGTTTTCAACTCCTACACCGAATGGGTACACTGTTTTGGACTCTTACACCAAATGGGTACAATTACCAGTACACATTCTGTACAAACGGTTCAACAACACACCATCAAAAGTCTACAAGATTAAGGCATGTAATGAGGAGTACAATAGGAGTTAGAAACGTACCAGGCTTTCCAAGAGGAACTGTGTTGGGTGATGCTCATAAGTCTTCGGCCCCAACCTCTTCCGTGTTACGTCCTTCTTGTTAGGACTTACATAAGTTTGTGAAGTCCACCACAGACTAACTAGAGCTTTGCTGCTCTTCGAGATGCCTTCTCGCTTTCGACATTCAGCCAGTGTGAAAATTGAAGAACCATTCGATTCAAGATTTTGGCGCCTCTGAATTGCATTGGAGATGTTTGTTATCTTTGTGCCGAGGACCCTTGATAGTGCTCGAACCCCAGGAACATCTCTGCAAACCGCGGCTTCTAGCAGTGTTGTCTTCCTCACCAACTTCTCTTTCGAAGTCGAAATCTTTAGTGCTTCCAATTCCGTCCTGTAACTCTGGATGAACGAATGCTGAGCTTTGGCTTCGGAGGGACGCGAGTAGTAGTCCGGCAGATGGAGCACAAACGCATTGTTACGAAGCATTGACTCCAAGACGGCTTTCCTGAACTCACGGCCCCGACTCACACCCTGAAACTCCTCGATGATGAACTGGACTATTTTGTTTGAAACTCTGGACGTATCTCTTCGCCGAATTTCACGTGATGGTGCTCCAGGCTCATCAGTTCTAGGGAGCATTCTCGATGCTTCCTCAACAGCACGTTTCCGCGCCCGGCATTGTCGCTGCCACTCTGCTGCACGCTCTCTTGCAAGAACAACATCAGGTTGCAGATGCTCTTCTAAAACTGCTTCTGCTCTCTGAGAAGGTTCATGACGCCTCACTCCAAGGCGCCGTTGTTGGTTTTAGGAATTCCCCATGTGGTTCACTACGTAGTTACCACAATACAGAGTCAAATAAGCTAAGCGATGAAAACAAATTAATGCAAGGTAACAGGCGTCCGACACGATTACAAGACACACCTACAGATGTGAAACGCTAACTGCAGACCAAAAACCGGATGCAACGTCGGTCACTTTACCTTCTGATTTGCGCTAGATGATTTTGCGTGGTGGGACTCGGGCGGGACGCGCTGCGGGACTCCTGCTCGAACTCGCACCGTGTCTCGTTTCCTGAAACTCGCACCGGGCCTCCTGCTGAAACTAGCACCAAGGCTCCTGCTGAAACTCGCACAAGGGCTAGTATCGGCACTCGTACCGGGATAGAGGGACTCGTGCCGGGACAAAGCGGGACGTGCTACAGGCAGTGCTTCACGTCGAGATTAGGTAGTATTCTGAACCCCTTTGCAGCTTCCCAATGCGCGCGACGTCGACATTCAGCTTTGTTGTCGCATTTCCCAGTTCGTTTCCTAAACCCTAAACCACCAAAAAAAGCCATATGAGCAGGGAAAGCAGTAATGCAGCATGGGTTGAAATTTTTCGACATTGTTACAAGAAATAGCAGCAGATTAATATGGATAAGTGATACCTAGATCGAAATCCCACGGTGAGATTGGGGTTTGGTGTCGAGGCCCTTCACTTCTGAGTGCGCTCAAGAACTCCTCAAACCGCTGATAGCATTCACGAATTCTCTCTTCGTCCTCCAGATTCTCAGCGTACATCCTGAATCTTCTCTAGCGCTTCATTAACTCTCCAGGAATCAAAGCGCACAACATATTCTCGACTTCTCTCTTTTCGGCTTCTCACTTTCTGAGTTTTTGGTGAAACAGCTTCAAAAAACACAACAACAGAAGAAACTGACCAGAAAGGACAATTGCGCACAACACCAAACCCTAAACCTCCCAAATTCACTGGGGTTCCATTCATCTGACAAACGTTCACAGAAAATTCTCCCATTTTCGAACGAAATGGACGTTGAATTCAAGTCTGAGCTTTGAAGATAGCCTTCTAGCGCCGCCCTACAACAGAAGCAATTACAAGAGTCCAAGGAAGGACGATAAAGCAGGCACTTCAGATCCGTTTTGAGGGAGAAGAAGGCGGCACTTACCCACTCCTGTCCAATGATATTAACGAGCTTCATGCAACAACGGAGCGTCATCATGCGAAGGTTACTTTTGCAGGTCGTGCGCTGTCAGAGGGCCGCCGATTTCAGCAGAAAGGCGAGACACGTGGCGTTGTGTCAGGCCCCACTAGTGTCACTGAGTACATTCAGGTACTTCAGAGTATATAACATACCATAAAGTTCTCCCTAGCTGTGTTTTTAGATCCGAGGCAATATCTGCTAACGGAATGGAATTTATTCTCTGCTATAGCTGGCCCACGTACATTTTGGTCACATTAAACAGTAACCACGAAAAAATTTAAAAAAAAACAATTCCACTTAGTTTTTCTTTGTACTGAACTAAATAAGCTAAGTCTTTCAATAGATGACAATTTAGACTATGGCTTGCATATTTCCATATAGAATGTGCAAGACCAATGTGTGTACATTTTACAATCCATAAGTTACACCTAGATTCTACAAATTCTCTTGCCCAACAAAGTATATTTGTGCCAAATACAAAACTCTGACAAGTATATGTCAGTATATAAATATACTCTTTATGTTCATTTGAAGCACAATCTATTAATAAACACTTCAAACATTGGTAGTAGGTTGAGTATTTATCCATATTATGGTACCAAAAACCTCAAAAACTTCCTATAATTCAATTGACATATGATTCAATACCACACACCCCTGAAACTGTCTCTGTGACTACATTTCTGTACTGGATTAGTGTACATTCACCCGGGAAAAGAGAATAAAAGGGTAGAGGAGGTGATACGAACACTTGAATTAGGTAATAAGGGCCTCATGAATGTAATGGAAGTATTCATAAAACCATAGGAGAACGCGAACTATGTGGTTGAATTTATATGGGGATATTTGAATTGCAGGGTTTGAAGCACGGGGGCATATGTAAATATATAAGCAAAAAGGGAGTGGAAGGGGTGTTGATAACTTTCCTAGGTGATTCATATAGTGTAAAAAATATGGTATAAATCTTAGGGCCACGGGAGGAACGAAAGTATTTTTCCCGAATTTCTAAAAAGTAAATAGTCATGTGAAAGTAGGCGGTGTGCGCACATGCATACGAAAACAAAGTGGGGAATGTAATTTGAACATTTGGACTACACTCAATAGGTACATTAGTGTTAGATTTTTATAAGATTTGAAAATGCTACAAGTTTTTACTTTTGGTATAGAAAATTTACCAAGAGTATTGGTTCCAATACTATGTAAGGATCCCCATCTTCACCATTGTAGAGGGTACAAATATTGACTAATAGTAAAAACTTATAGCCTATTTATGTAAATTAGTGTATCTAATACTAATCTCCCTATTTAGTGTAGGTAATATGGATCATATAAAAATGATGGAATCATCAAAAATATTATAGGACAACCTGTACTATTTTCCCCAAATTAATCTAGAATTTTCGAAGTAAGTAGAGGTTTAAATAATAGATAAAAAATAGTTAAATGGAGAGAAAAAATATTTAAAAAAGAATTGGACTATTTAATACCTACCTTATGAACATGATGGAGCTATAAAAAAAAATCGTTGGAGTAAAGGATCTATAGGGTGGATTTTGGTTGCAAGCACTTAGAAACACCAAAACTTCAAAAAATAAGAAAAAATAGATAAAGGGGTAAGGGGACAATTTAAACCCTTAGACTACCTAATGATGACCCTATGGAAATGATGGTGTTATTTAGAAAATCGTGGGGATATCTCATCTATAGGTCATCATTTACTTGTAAGTCATTTGAATGAGTAGAATATTGAATGATATACGGAAAATAGATTTGTGGAAAGGGATAACGATTTTAAAACTTGTGTTGACTAAAAAAGACCTTATAATAAAAACTATGGAAGAATAAAATTTCCCGTAAGAGAAACGTATCTACATGTTATGATTTACTTTGACTTTGTAGGATGCTGAGTAATAGAGGAAGTTATACTAAAGGGGGGAGGAGGTGGTTTTATTATTTTCTCTAACCGTATTAAATATATTGAATCATGAAAGAAGCCACATGGAACTTGGATTTACATGGAAGGAAATACTTGGTGTTAATTTGATTCAACGTTGGCATGGTATAGGATACTTAGTGTTAACTTGATTCAAAACCTCCAGATCGCGCGACCGCCAATACAGCGGATGGGCGAACGTCGGTCGCTAGGGCGACCGCCGATCCAGTCGATGGGCGAACGACGCTGACAGGGCGACCGGCGGTCTACGTGATGGGCAAGGACCCAAAGAGAAAGTGTCCGCGAGCCTCCGCGCACCCCTCCTGATGGGGCAACCGCCGATCCATCGGATGGGCGAACGTCGGTCGCTTGGGCGAACGTCGGTCGCTAGGGCGACCGCCGATCCAGCCGATGCGCGAACGACGCTGACGACGCGACCGGTGGTCTACGTGATGGGCAAGGACCCAAGGAGAAATTGTCCGCGAGCCTCCGCGCACCCCTCCTGATGGGGCGACCGCCGATACAGCGGAAGGGCGAACGTCGGTCGCTAGGGCGACCGCTGATCCAGCCGATGGGCGAACGACGCTGAGAGGGCGAACGGCGGTCTACGTGATGGGCGCAAATATCTTCCCCCTCTTTTGCTACAGATCTTTTTCTGCATATTTGAAATTATGTACGATTATAATGAATCATTACGTTTAGATGTTTTGGGGGCTTTGTCAAAATATTCATCGACTCTAAATACTTGCAACTAAATCCCACCATATATTTATACGTAACTTCAACAACTTAGTTATGATTCCAAATTTTTACAAATTATTTATCATTACTTCATCGTGGATTAATGCTAATCAAAGCTTTCCAAAATTCAATATCATTATATATACATATGGAATGGTATAGACGGCATAATTTTCTAAAATACCACTGTCCAAAGTATCCACCAACCTACCAACATACAAACCTACCAACTTAAATAATTACCAACCTACATACCATTCTAAGAACCTTTCTTTACATATTTCCAAATCATGCATTTAAAATAAAAAATAAAAACACAAATAGAATAAACAAGATGATTAAACTAAGACCGTGGGCATATATACAAATAATAAACATAACATCGTTCAACGGGTATCTTACTAGTAAAAACATATCATATAATCAAAAAGATACATTGTATAACATCCAGCCTAGCACTTATCTCCCAACTTTCAGTTCACAAATAAAATAAAGTAAATGGATATAACCAACACACGAACGTCTTTCTAAAATTTGAATCCGCCTACTCTAATCTTCTTCCATTGTACTTTCGATTTTTTATCAATGGTACCAGCTCCGACATTTCTCCTTTGTCTTATTTACAATACATAGATCTTCAATCCTTGCTTTTAAGAACCTCTCCTCTTCTGCGATCACAAGTAGCTTTTTGACCAACTCCTCAGTTGTTTCCTACCCTATGCATACCTTCCTAATTTTTAAATTAATACATTATAAACTAAAGGGCTCTTTTATTCCTCACCCATCCAATATTCATCCTCATCTCACGATTCTCATCCTCGTAGGAGCTGCTATGAAACCTGATGCACTCGCATTCAACATAAAGAGGTGAAATAGGGCGACCGCCGATTCAGCTTATAGGCGAACGTCGGTCGCTAGGGCGATCGGCGGTCCAGCTTTGGGCGAACGTCGGTCGCTAGGGCGAACGTCGGTCGCTGGGGCGAACGTCGGTCGCTGGGGCGAACGTCGGTCGCTGGGGCGAACATCGGTCGCTGGGGCGATCGGCGGTACAGATAGGGCAATAGCTGGACCGGCGGGCGACCGGCGGTGCAGATTTTGTAGACCGCCCGTCGCCTTATTACTGTGCTTAAGAATGCGACGGGCAGTCCATTTTCACACTTTGCGAGTCCCTCCTTTTCACGCATTGACTAGTATGGACTTCAGTGTTGCTGCTTGCTTGCTCGTAGAGAGACTTTGCGTTTCCACGAATTTTTTTTATGGAGGCACTACCCGTTGTAGCGGGTACATTCATGGTGCGCCATGACCGAGGTCGGATTGAGAAGAAGCGCATAGACATCTTGAAGAATCCAAAGATATTAGCATTTAGAGGATGGGAGGAAGAGACGGGGCCGTGGTCTTTTGCCATATGTGAGACATATGTAGAGTGGTGCCACATCAACAAGCTCTTTCCTCTACATTGGCACAATATTCATCGGCACAAGAATGAAGCAAACCTTCGACAGTGCCATCATTACCAATTTAAAGCAAGATGCATATATGCTTGGCATTTGATATACGGTAACAACCATATTTTTAAATATGAGGTTCCCTACTTTTTGGCAAATATGGCATATGCGGAAATGATTCTCGGGAAGGAGGTGGATTGGTGGACGCATCCACGTTTGCCTATACATGAGAAGACCGAACCAATAGAGGTTGGAGAGACATCAAAGACTATTGAAGGAGATGGAATTGGAACTATACCTATGAGTCCTAAGGCCAACGCGGAATTTTACACAGCAGGGTCTTCTTCCGAATCCTCGGAGGATGAACGCACACACGAATACGAGCTCTGTGAACCAACAGGTCTTCCAATAAATTGGACTGAAGGAATTTCCTTTGAGGCAAATCCACTCCGAAAAGTGGGTGGAAGATTATCCAAAGTCATGGATACTTTTATCATTTTGCACAATTTCAGTATAGGAAAATGCGTGCAATTGGAGGAAGTAGTGCAGCATAGAAAGGAATTGGAAGCCCTCAAAGAAAGAGCCCTTTCTGCACCATACGATGTACAAGAAGATTGTCGGGAGATTTCGGAAAAAGTTCTAGACAACATAGCTGACATGGAGACCATGCTTGTGCTACGAAAAGAGGCTCGTGAGAAGTTTTGGAGAAGAAACATTCAAACAACCTTTCCATAGAAGACTACGTAGAGTTCTGGACAACGAAAAATACTTACCTGGAAGGGGTCCTAGCTGAGAGGAGGGATCGGTTGACGGATATTGAAGAATCTATTGCTCTAGAGGTAGATAAAGAGATGCTACGCATTCGTGATTTGGCATTTGCGGGTAAGTATGGCAAGACTCCAGAGGAAGTTGACAAATTAAAGAGGCTAGTGAAATCGAGTGAAGACCAGAATGTAAAACTCGCGAAGCAACTACGTGTAGCTGAGGAGAATGCTCGATTCGAGGACGCATGGGCAGAGTGGGCTCATTGTAAAAATAACGCAAAAGTTGACATCAACATAAACTCAATCGACGTTGATTTGGAACCGCAACGATCACTTTTTTCAAAGAGCAAGGAAAAAGTTGAAGATTCTTAACGTAGAGACCATGGACTTACACCCCCAACATTCACCAAACGATATTTGATTTACGTTAATTAGGTGTAGGGAAAGTGTACGTAATTACTTCTATGTACTTTTTCGCATACACTTTATATATGGAAGTTTGTTTTTACCTTTCATCATGCGTAAGTACGTGTTTATGCATTGGAACAAGGGGTTGGGCGGGTTATATGGACTATGAAGATGTAAGATACAATAAAAGCTGACAAAGTACAATCGATACACCACAAGCAAAGGAGTGAACCAAATACAAACCATTGATTCAATCGGTGCAGAAAGTAGTACGATAGGAAACGAGATACATTGTTGCAAAAAGCTGTCACTCGATAATACTATAATCAAATATAGTCCTATATAGCTAAAACCATACGCTATGCTGGAGTGTATGGATTCACAATATCGTAATTATCATTCACTAGGCTGAGGGTTGGAGCATTCTCCAACAAGAAGTTTACGCTTTGCACGAGTTCGATTGAATGGACCATCTGCATTTAAGATCAGATCTAAGACTCTAGAGTCTTTCAAGTCTTGCAAAGTCCTTCTTGTGAGGGGACTATGTACATCCAGTAAATAGTCTAGAGCTTGAGACTCGTATCGTGGCCCCCAAGTAGACTCAGCATATTGACGCTCTTCCAAATCTTCCATGGAGGCATGACCTTCACCATCGGTTACTCTCTTTCCATATTGATTCCGTCGATGTTCCATGGGGTGGGGTCCCCACTTGAATGTATTAGAGCTCACATCAAAATAGCCTCCAAGGCATTGGAAGAAGAACATCCGATTACCCTCATGCTGTGGACCTTGTCCGGCAAGTATTGGTGCAACTCTTAGAATCTCGTTTGGGTCAGTCTCCCAATTCAATTGGGAGCTAGGAGTACTCTTTTCGAGATCATGTTCACCTCTACGCCAACTCCAAATAAGGTCTTTACCCCAGAATCGAACCTCTTCAGTAGTCTCAGCATTGTGTTCCCAAGAAGGCGGCATATAAGTTCTTAGATTGAACATCTTGTAAAACCGCTCGTGAAAAGGCGCTTTGCATATAGCACAACGACTTTGAGTCAAACAATGAACTAAAAGACACTGCGGATGATACATATGGACACATGAGCCTAAAGCCCATCCACCCTCAGGTCCAAATGGATTTAGGCATATGGGACACGTAGAGTGATCCAATACAAACTGCGGAGGGTTGGGCCACAATAATGTCCTGGATGCTACATCAACATGTGCCGACATGTGGTGTTTGAAATTCCACCCGGCTTTGCTCCAACCTACAACCTCTGTAGAAGTGTCATCTTGCATCTTGATGTCCACCATAGGAAGATCATAAAACAATGTATCCACACTCGGCCACGAGGTCATACCGAACGTTCGTCGACTAGCTCCACTAGTAAAATTCTTATCGATCTTCTCCAGCTCCGCTGCAACTTGTCTCCCTCTGTCCACCGAAAGTATACATGCCACCTTCCAATGGTAGTAAGTGGCTGACAACTGCTCCAAACGAGCTTGCAGTTGTTGCTTTTCCTTTAGTAAGGAGTTGTATCCATCAGACGACATGAAAGGGGGATTACGAATAGGGGGGAACAACGGTAAAGATAAAGAATCTTGAGAATCACATCGTACATCTTCTTCTCGTTCGAGGCCCGACATATTAACAACACATGGCTGAGCTTTCACAGGACGGCGCAATATAGGGCGTTGCGGTGACATTTCTCCAAATGCCAAGTCCTCTGTAAGGTTGAAGACAACTCTATCAACATCCGCCATGTCTGATTTCTCTATATCTCCACAAATGATACGTGCGTGAGATAGTTCTTGCATCTTCTCGCGCATGCGTGCATATTCCACGGAAAGCTCGTCCCCTTCTTTCACCTTCTCCTCATACATTGCTCGTGTTTTTTCGAGATCCGCTTGCAATCTTGCTATGACATCGTCTTTGCTCTTCAGAAGAGCTTTGAGATCAGAAGATGTGTCAAGTTCTTCCAATAGTAAGATGCAAGTACTATGGGGCTCTACTATGGGTGGATGATTACTTGCTATTGGAGGGCGAGAGCCACCTATTTCAGGAACGCGGCCAGGTAAATTACGACGATGATCCGCATCAATCACAACGCTGGAGGGAGGAAGAGGTTGTTGTACTTGACGCACCGCCTTACGAGGCCGCGAACCATCTGAGTCATCGTCCTCTTCCGATGTAGCACTATGATAGGAAGCCTCCTCCATAGCCTTGGTAATAGACCTCGTCACTCCCATGCCACCATTAGGAGCGTCAGGGAATCTTAGAATGCCTGTTGGAATGTCACTCGTTGAAGGTCGTGTTACATGCTTCCCCTCTTTGACAGTTGTCCAATCCACTCGTTTACCAAGAGCAACCTCGGCGTATACTCCACAAGCAAGAAACAATGGAACCTCGTTGCGCTCCACACATGGCATGCCATACAGGACTTGGTAAACCTCAATGCATCGTTGTTTGAAGTTTGGGCATTCGCAAAACTTAAGATTTGCCTTGTTGGTGTGCTGATGAAAATGGTGACGAGAGTGAGGGGGTTTCTTATCAATATGACACCATTCAATGAACTATTCGCAAGTGGCCATCGTCCACATATCTAGTTCATCTTCCCAACCTCTGAAGGCAAGCTTATTTGGATTTTGAAGCACGTGTAATCTTTTCCGTTGTGGAGCGCCCTTCCTCTTCCTCTTCTTGTCGTTCTCTTCCTTCCTAAGTTGCCCGAGAGTAGCCATGGATGAAATAGCCAAAATGGCGAATAGTTATTACCTACCCGAAACGAGCATGCAGCCAATTTAATGGATGTAAGACAACGCGCCAGGCCAGTAAACCCAAATAAGAAGTTCAGTTACGATGGGGGAATATATAGGGCAACCTCGCGCCGGGGTGACCACAAATTCAAGGCGACCGGCGGTCCAGATAGAGGTATGACGTTGCGTGGCAACCAGCGGTCCAGTGAGGGCGCGACCGCAGGTACAGCTGTCGCGACGCACGAGGTGGGGCGACCGCCGGTGCAGCTGTTCGCGACAGCAGGATGTAGAGCGACCGCTGGTGCAGCTGTCGCGACAGCGGGACGTAGGCCGACCGCCGGTGCAGCTGTGGCGACAGCAGGACCTGGGGCGACCAGCGGTGGGCGACTGTAGGGCGACCGCCGGTCTCCAGGGATATATAAACCCCAACGCGCGGGCTTGATATTACTTTTCTCCAAACCGCTACCGAACTCTCCTCCGCCCTGTGTCCTTGCTCGTCTTAATGATGCGCACTGCCGGGTCGTCTGAGGAGTTTTTGGGGTTTGGTGCACATTAATAGCAGGGGGGAGATTTTTTGCCGGTTTTTTCAAGAAGTTCAACGATGAGTAAATCCAAAAAGCACCAGGAGGGACAACGAACATGGGATCTAGATGCCCCCGAAACATTTGCACCAGACCTTGGTATGCAACAAGCTAGTGGAAGTGGAGGCCATAGGAGGAAGAGGAGACACCCAAAAGAAGTAGCTCCCGGATTCCCAACATCAGATTATACTAGGTTTTCGGAAAAAGCATGCTTGGATTGGTATGAGGAAACAGAGGCTCAATTCCTAGAGCACAACTACCTGAAGAATGTTAGCAGGGGCAAAGGGAGACTGAAGAAGAAATTGGAGGCGGTAATTTTGAAGGCCATGGCGGAATTGGATGAATTCCAAGATGTAGATTATCATTCGCAGTACCAGTTGTGGATGGATAATACAATTGATAATAGTAACTAAGAAATTTAGGGCTGACGTCATTAATGTATAATATATTTTACGTAAAGGTGGGTCCTTAGAATCGCGACCTTAGTATACTGACTTGGGGCCGTGCATAAGTTTAGTAGTCATTCGAAGTCAAGGTATACCCCCAAATAAATTAAAATTATAAACCTTAACCCCTAAGATTTGAATAAAGAGTTTGGTGAGTTGGAAGGCACATCCAATTTACTGAACGTCGTTTGGGATCTTAGATATTTCTCAATAAGGCAACCAAAACAAATTCAGCAAAGTTTTCTTAGTGTTAGATAACCAACTGTTTGGGATTGTACTGGTGTTTGTATTAGGGAATTTGTGGCCTATTTCATTTTGGGTCTTGAGACGGCAGTCCAAAATGGGATCTCAACATAATTTTTGCTTGAGCATTATGAATAACAGACTTTTGAATTTAAGCTTTGTGAATGAACCAATCAATAATGAGCTTACAACATCCTACCAACTTCAAAATCCTTTCAAAGCACAAAACTTACTTACAGCAAGAGAGGTGCGGGTACCACCCCTCGGTGCGCTCGCCCGCTGGGGTCCAAAATTCAAACAGCTGTAAACAACTGAATAGCTTAAGTTCCAAGCAAAACAAAAATATTCTTAAGGAAAAATGTTTAAAGCATAGCATAGTCATAACGCGTTCATATAAAGCTAACTGTTTTATGGCGTATCAGAGTCTGACTCTGCTGCACTTAGGTCCAAATATTGCCTAACCCGACTATGTATACGAGGTGGTGGGGTCATTCTAT
Source organism: Bryum argenteum (assembly GCA_037043015.1). Taxonomy (NCBI): domain Eukaryota; kingdom Viridiplantae; phylum Streptophyta; class Bryopsida; order Bryales; family Bryaceae; genus Bryum; species Bryum argenteum. Next base: position 30,337,801 of record CM073321.1, on the reverse strand, counting down.
GACTAGAATCACATATGGCACTCGCAAACGCTCGAGCCAGGGATGCTGCATAACTTGGGAGCCGGAACGAAGGCGATGGGGTTCGAAAATGTGGACTGAAATCTCCGCTTTCTCGATATAAACGTCGGACTCATTAATCTGCAAATAACACAATTTCAGTGAGTATTCAGAATCACTAAGCTATGAAATTTACAGACTTCAAGAAAACTTACTTAGAGCAAGATTCAAATGGTGCATCTGAAATAGGTGAATCTTCCATATCTGGTATCAATGCTCGTTGTGGAGATTCTGGTGTGTCGAGCAGAGCAGCTTGAAGAGGAATGAGAATCTCCTCAAAAAGCTTGGAGTCACTCTCCATTGCAAAGATGTTGCGATTGAGAGTCATTGCAGCAATTACGGAGGATCCTGCAATGGAAGAACGTCGCTAAACATAAGTCCTTTGAATACGACATATGGCATAAAATAGATTCAAGTATAGTAATCTTACCAACTCCAGTTTTGAAGTCCACAATTGTGCCATTTTGAGGGCAAATTCCGTGAATTAAGGCTTTCAGAAGAAGCGTAGATTTCTACTTTGCACCTCGCGAAGTTGGCCCATCCAACTTTCTGCACACGCTGTCATCTACTCCGTGAAGGTTGTACAACATATCGTTATTGCTGAGATCAACATCAGGTACATACTGATCGGGGTTAATCTCAAGTGGCTTTGGCTGCCTGGAGACCTTCTTGTCGAGAGAGCGGACAAGTAGAATAGCTTTGAACATGTTTGTTTGCAATACGATATTTCAAGTTAATATTCGAAACAAAGAAGATGTAAACGCTTCAACAGAATTTGAGATCGACTAAAAACTTACTGTTTTTGATTTGTTAAAGTGACTAGCAAGAGGTAGCGTTTGAAACACGTTCCATTCGTCAAACACCTTTAGCTTGAAATTCTTGAAGTAAGTCATGATTTCCTTTTTTATCGTCAAAGAGTCCAGGTAGAAGAGCAACATTACCGCATCGTCATGCAGATACCTTGTTGAGTATTGCATGACACTCTTCAGGAAGGAAACGTCCTGCATGTTCCAGTTTGGAACTGCGTGTGGCGGATCAGAGACACCAGGCATGCGTTATCCGCCTGGATAATCTGCAATTATCAAATCGACAACTCGAATGGGCTCTTTATCTAGCTTCATGAGCTTCCCATCCTTGTAGAAAGTCCTCCCCTACACCACCTGAATTACATATTTGAGGTGGAGTAACTTGAGTTGGAAACATGTTCAATGACATCAGCTTTGATGTAGTACCTCAGCTATGAAGTCTTTCATGTGGTCGTATTCCTTTGGCAATGGCTTCTTTATCGTACTCAACTCCATCCAGCGCACGATCGAAGCGATGACAATGAGGCACTTAGACGTTGATTTTGTCTCCACCTGCTGAGGATCGACCATCATTCGCACCACGGAGCTTGGGCAATGCAGCATTACAGGGGCAGGTGACTCGCTACAGGCGTGCTTTGGCCGTTTCTGCCTTGAGGACTCTCCAGGCAAGTAGGCAGGCGTCACACAACGTAGACGCTCTGCTGGGGCGGCCTCATCATCTTCTAGATCATTGATCAGAAGCCTTCGTTGGCGGCGGTCTACGAATGGCAAGTTGGCCTCTTCAACTTGAGACTCCGTTGGCTGGGACCCGGGTACCATTTGGCTTTGAGTAAGATCTGCCTCCTGAAGTGCAGCTCTTGTCTTTGGGGTTGCTAGTCGTAGTGCTGCAGCCATACCAAGTGGAGGTGTTGCAAATAATGGAGCCGGAGCTTGCACATCGGCCTGACACTCGCCCTTTCTAAGGCGCTTCTTTGATTTCTTGGGGTTCACTGCCGCTGGTGGAGTGGTATCGTCGACTTCATCCAAGTCCACCACGTCCTTGCTGATGTTTAAGAAGCCAGGTTCAATGCTGTTGAGTTGATCCACCTCCCAACCCGGACAATCGTTCCTCTAGCAGTCTAAGTACCAACCATAGAAATCAAAATGCTGATGCCCATACATGGTCTAAATTGCAATTGTGTACATGCATGTGTCTTGAGTTGGATCAGTCCAATTCTCAAAATACACGGGAAGCATTGGCACAGTTCTCGCTGCAAGCAAGACGTGCTTGAAGTAGCAGTATAACACTAGACGAGCTGCGTATTTCAAACCAAGCTGGTCCTCCGGTTGGTAGCCCTTGTAGATGCCGACTGATTTTGCGTCGTTGGGATCCACCTTCGGGCGGAATTCTCGGTAGAATGCCGGAACCCAGAGTCTGCAGTGCATTTGTTCAACGTAGTCCTGGATTTGCACGATTTGGTCTCGCCTCTCTTGTTCATAATTGACGTCCACCCTCAATGCCTTGAGAGCACCAACTACTTGGGTTTGACAATCTTCCAAAAGCTGCAAGAAAAGGAAAAAGCGACGTTCCATAAGAAGCCAGACATTCCAAAGGTCCAAATTCAATTGCCGACATTTACATGTGCCCAGAAAGTAGCTTTGTCCAAGAAGGAATTGAATTGTTCATCAGAGAACTTTTGTTTTGGGAATTTCAATTCCTCCCTGGACTTCAGGTTCCAGTTCCATCTGTCCAACCACGTGAGCTTGGAGTTGATGTCCATTGCAGAGGTTGCAAATGCGTACAACCTCTCGATGAGCATCTCGGGGGGATGGAAGGTCTCGTATTGCTCCTTCACCTTCTCGATGAACTTACCTTCGTACTTCTCATCACAAGTATTGATAGCCAAGCGTACTTTCTGTTGATGATTGGTAGCCAAGCCTGCAACCGGTGATTACCATCCCAAATATTAAACATTTTGTTCAAGAACTGTTGCAAAACTCGATCATCTTTCAATTTCGCTTCAAACTCATCGTTAACAACACACCAGTTGTCGCTCCACGACAGCATGTCCTCCTCAATCACGTCATGGGACTTGGAATTGTCGTCTTCTAATGCAACGTATAAGACAGCCACGCCCTCAATGTATCCTCCATTGACAAATCGACTTTCAAGAAGTTTGATATCATTCTTCATTGCGGGTCTTACAGCTGTTAGTCTCTTCAGCCTCCAAAGAGGAATGTTCAGATGTGACTTGTGCTTGGACTTCAAACGAAGAGCTGTCATAAAGATTGTTGTGCATCCGGGTAAGCGCGGAGCTTCTTGGTACGGTAGTTAGTGTGACTTATGGAGGTGAATCTTCTATCAACCCATTCACTTCAACACTCTTGCAACCTCTCGGCCACTTCAGGCCTTCATTTCTCCTTGCTCCAGATTGCTCCTTGCATGAAACCACCTCTCACAAGTAGAATATCTTGCCTTCTAACACCTCCTAAAATCTCTCCTCATAGAACCTCTCCAAGCAAAAGATACGGCTCAAAACGTAAGATGAAAATTTCTGCTCCCTTTATAGCTCATGAGAGAAGATACAAGCTAGATGCTTTGTGCATCTCCTCACCCCTCCAACCAAACTCAACACCTTCTAAACCTCTAAGTATTGAAGAATATTTAGAGACACTCAAAATCCCACTTCCAACTCACACACACACCAATCACTTGTTGTTCATGCCCAACTCCAAACTCCTAGCCAATTTATACTAATCTACGCCCAAGCTCTAACTAATAAGAAACCACCACATATTAGGTTACACAAAGAGGATTTTTGCAAGATCGGTCCAATGAGAAGCCTGCACATCGCCAACTTGATGTTTTACCTTAGTCGGTCCAATGGTAAGCTTCCACATGGTTGACTTTAAGCCTTTTTTGGTCGGTCCAATAGCAAGCCGCCTCCTTCGCACCACCTTATCCAACTAAATATCTAACTAAATATCTACTCTACCTAACAACCAAACGTCGGTTCTCAACCTTAACATCAACATAAACAAAGGCTAATCATGATCTCAACATAAACTAAACCCTAGCCACAACATAAAATCAATCCCACATTAACCACATATAAATTAGTACTAAACACCACTAAAGAAATAATCACAACTACTAAACGGCCCACATCACGACATCCACCCCTTCTAAACATGCACATCTCTTGGAATGTGCAAATTTGGATGAATAAATGATGTGGGCCTACATCAATGTTCGATGTAGTCAGCTTGGTTTTCATCTTCATCAAGCTCCATCTCGGCGTCTTCACCTGCATCTTTAAAATTATCACCACGCTTTTTAAACAACTTGATTTGTTTTCTCGCTATCCGTAGCTTCAAGGTTGTACCGTCCAACTCTCACAATGAATAGGTAGCATTGTCGTGAACCAATTTGACAACAAACGACCCAAACCATCTCTTGGAGAAAATCTTGGTCGTACTATATTGGTTGTCCAAACTACTATCGTAAACCAACACCCAATCATCCTCTTCAATAGCTTTAGGCCGCAACCGATGCTTGCGGTCAAACCTCTCTTTGTTCTTCAATCTTGCTTCCTTCAACCGCTTGATAGCTTCCTCAATGTCCTCCGTCCTCCTTTCAAGTTGTCGAATAACACGTAATTCGTTATAATAGGAATATTCAAACGCTCAAAACCAATCGATCTAAATTCCAACATATGTATCGAGCTAAACGCGCGTATTGTAGAGCTAAATTGAATACAAAAGATGATGAAAGTAGCAAACGCAAAATGCATCCCGACAGCAATTTGCAAAAAGAGCACAATAAAACGATAAACTCAATTAAACTGGGAATCGACAATCAACTCCGAAAAATTACAAACACTTGAATCGTTGACCTTTAAGGCACAACAACTGTACCAATACTTAACTACGGATATCAACCGCTAGCAAAGATAAGAGGGAGGACTTCTACGTGCATTTCTAAGATGAATCTATTGGCAAAAAGTCACGACACGATAAATTGATAGCTCAAATTGCACTGAGGTCATTTACCTCGACTAGAGCTAAATTGGCATGCCCAAATAAACTAGGGATGTCAGGCTACTCCTCTCCACCGCCGAACCGCTCAATACTTTGTTTGATGATGTCGATTTGACGCTCCGATAATGAAATAATCGGACGCCGAGAGCCAAGTTTTGCACTTGATTTCCATGACGTAAAAATAGCATCAGCATGAAGCCATTCCGGAATGTGAGTGTCTTCAACTGTCCATTTGAAAGTCTTCTTCGTATTCCAACCAACATAGGTTTCGTGAACAACACTATTTTTTGATGTAGGTTGAAAATATTGCATATGAATACAGCCTGGATAGTTGTGATCAACATCAAAATCAGTTATAGCCCTAGCAATCCAAAAAGGACGAGCATCCCCATCGGCTGGACGTAGAGCTACAAAATATCCAGCAAAAACATCTCGACCAACCCGAAACGACTCCCTTGGTCTATCACACAACCGTCCGATAAAGTGCGGATCACGCCCATATTTCTCTCGCAATTCGCCAGTATTTAAGAATTCTCGTGTCGCAGGTACTCGAGTTAAAGGCCAACACCCGTTCTTCAAAAATGAAGACACTTCTATAGGCTCAACCTATGCAAGCTTCACAGCTCGCCAATAGCAAATAACAAATTCATGACGCCGACGAAATTCTCCAGATATGTCCTCCGCACTTGAAGTCTCCCACATCTTAATAAACCCTCCAATGCCTTTTACAATGTCATCACGGTTCTTCATGGGAATGGGCGCCAAAGGTTTCATCTCACCTGTAGGTAACGATGGTTTTCCTGTACTTCGGTCCTCTTTCCACAATTTTATACCTCCATTAGTAGAAGGTAACCACTCATTGTCTGTGCATATACTGTCTTATATTGCATCATGGGCCATCCATTGTTATGCTTGTAAAACTTGAATTGCTGACCCTCCGAATGCCCAACTAGAATTTCATCTCTAGAACCAATGTATTCTTTGATATAACCCTTGAAGTTTGGTATCTCCTCTATCAAATGAGGAATAACCAGCAAAGACTCTGCGTCCATAAATGACTTCATCAACTGAGGAAGTGTGAGAAAGTCATTCTCTTTGAGATTCATGCTCCAACGTCCGAAGAGGGCGTCAATATCTTCATGGGTATGTCCAACTAACAAAATAATTGACATATACTTTACGGAACACACCCATGTGTACCAGAAGAGACCAAAAGCAAAACATAAAACTATTCTTGTTGTCAGAAGCTGCGTTATCCAGTTGCACATGCAAGACAGGAGGTAGAGGCTCTGCCACCCCAGAAACTTCACTTTCAGGTAGAAGAGAGTTCAAACACCCTTCTTTTTCTAACAATACAGCTTCAAATAAAGGCAGCGACCCCGAATTTGCGAATAATGACTTCGAATACGAGATCAGAACACCTTCTAGATCTCATAAAAGCTTTTATATTGATCCAACAGTGTGATTGCAATCACTTGGATAAATATTGAGCCCATAATGAGCATACCGGACATCGCTATGCCCGTGAGCAATCATGCCAGTCACAGCAATTGGAAGCTTCATCAATGCATCATTTGCCTTTGTTTTATGTGAAAATACAGGGCAGGCAGTCTTCACATGATCCATTTTGTCATGTATTATACAAAGGACATCTCTCGGCCTCAGAATAGAAAGAGAACGATTTGAGTAATAATACTCACGATGCGTTTCTTGATGATGCAAATGCTCTTCAAGCTTCTTGATCCACATATTCACTTCACATGAATCAGGAACCATAGACTTAATCATTGTCTCCTGCTAAGTGTGCTCTGAGAAATCCTGTTACAAGTTGAGCAACGAGCAAAGTTGTCCCCCGGCGCCTTCTTTCAATACTCAGAAAATTTTGACCTCCTAATCCTGCTCAGTGTGCTTTGAGAAATGGACTTCAAGCCCAACCTCTCATTGATGTCATTGATCCCGGGTATGGCATCCTTCCATCTAAAGGACGATGGCAAGGACCGAGACACAACCTTCTCACCAGATGTCAACATCTTCGTCCTGTGAGGCATATGATCAGCAGCATTGTCAATGAATGTCTTCAGAGTAGCTACAGCTTGCTTAACATGCAATCATGGTTTCTTTTGACCAACATTCCCATGGTGGCGAGCACGTAGTCCAGCTGCAGCTTCTGCCTTCCTCCTGTAGAATGTTGAAATCGGAACTCCACTTATATGTTGCTATGCACGCGCGCAAACATCATTGCCTTCAGTCGTTACCATCATCGTGCCGTCTGGTGCCTGATGAAAACGATTATGAACATCTATCTTGAAATGTGACTTAAATTTAAAACCCGACGCCTCGTACATCTACTTTTGGAGAGCCAAAATTTTATCTCGAGGAAAAGGTTGGCAACAGTTCTTGCTGCAGCAAATCTTGCTTGCAACCAAGTTGACTGAATCTATCGTCAGAAGCTCCTCTTCTCTCTTGGTCCTTAAGGATCCTGAGTTCCGATGTCCCAACTCATACGGTCGCACCCCCTTTATATTTGGATGATCGCAAACATAAAGAGCTATGTTAAATTGATCCACTCGTAAATGATCGAGTAGTGGCCAACCCACATGGATTGCATGGCTAAGCTTCTAACTCCTAGTTCCATATATGGTCTCAGTAGGTACGAAGTCCAAATTCAAGCACTTCACAATCTGCACAACTACCTGATCTTCACATACAGGCTCGTCATTACTCTTTAACATTCTTTCAGCGTCCAAAGTCTGACAAATGCCTTAACCAACAACGTCCCCACTATCGTTGAGAAGTGTCACAAATTTCGTATCCCATTTACTTCTGGGCAGTCCGGGGCAATCTTTTAAATCGTCCGGAAGAACAAGCTCGGAAGGACCATCCAAGTCCTATAAGACCACAAACAAAGATAAATTAGTACGAATGGATAAACTCTAGACAAAAATATATTAAGCAAAAGAAGTAAGTCAAATACCTCAGAAAAAAGACGCTGAAAATCTCCGTCGCCTTCGGATTCACTCAACTCTATGATTACCTGAATGCCAGCAATAAACACACTATCATGCGAAATCAATGGTAACTTAATATACCTGCAGTCACAAATTTCTATGACCATTGGGAATGTATGACCATTTAGCGCGACTCGAGCTAAATGGGCTTCAAGTTAACTGACCATCACTCACCCCGATGCACGTGAATAATGAGGACCATTTAGCTCGAGTCAAGCTAAATGGTCTTCAAGATCATTGTAAATCACGCTTATCCCGAAACATGTCGAAAAGGAAGACTATTTAGCTCGAGTCGAGCTAAATGGTCTTCATTATACACGTGCATCGTGAGTGAGTGATAGACAGTTATCTTGAAGCCCATTTAGCTCAAGTCGAGCTAAATGGGCATCAGGTAAACTGTTCGGCACGCTCACAATGCATGTGAATGAAAAAGACCATTTAGCTCGACTCGAGCTAAATGGTTTTCCTACAATCATCTATCAAAATAAACAAATAACACTTAGTTGGATGACCATTTAGCTCGACTCGAGCTAAATGGTCTTCCAATGATTCATCAAATACACGACTTCGTGAAGTCGAAGCGTTTTGATTTGGACGCCCATTTAGCTCGAGTCGAGCTAAATGGTCGTCCAATAAATTATTCAAATACAAGACTTCGTGAACTCGAAGCATTTGGATGTGGATGCCCATTTAGCTCGAGTCGAGCTAAATGAGCTTGTCCATATTTCATGCATTTGTTATAAGAAACTGCCTCGATATTCGTGCACAGTAATTTGTGAGTTTGATTCTTGGGAACTGTGCACAAGTAAAATAGTATATTTGCCTCGATTTCCGTGCACACCAACTCCGACGAAATCCACTTTGCCATCAGGAATGCACCACAATGAAGGCAACAAATGACCAACCAACAACAAATTCTTGTTACACATTGAAATTGGGGTTACTGATCGAACTCACCCTCACGCCGTGCCCGACAACAGCAATACTTTTACGAAGGTCCTGGGAATCCTCAAAAGCAGCACGCGCATCAACTTCAGAGCTACTAAGAGTCCCAAACCCTAATCACAATTTACTAAACCGGAAGCACAAATGGAAAACGGAGTATAGGCGAAACGTAGTATAGTGAGACGAAGGGCAGAGATGCGGAGGTGCGGAGGTGAGGCGAAGGGCAAATAAGTTAAGGTACGAAGGTGCGGAGGAGCGGAAGAGCAAAGGAGCGGAGTAGCAGAGGAGCGTAAAGCGGGATAATGCGCAATGAGAAAGAAGAGCGAGCAACACCAAGCGGGAGGAGAATTGGCGCCAAAAAGAGCACGAACTGAACAAAGAAAAGGCGCCAAAAAAGGGCAGTAACGATCAAAGAGTTTTGAGTAAAAGCGATGTAATTGGGAACTTCGGTAGGAACGGGGAACTTTACGAGGAACAGGGACATCACAAGAACTTTGGGAGGAACGGAGACATCTTGGGGGAGTAAAAATTATTTGAATTTAAGACACCGTGAAAATTGGAATATTTCTAAAAATAGAAATTACATAATTGTAAGAAAAAAAACCGGATTCGCGAGGAAAATGGATAACCCAAACTCAAATTAACAAAATATTCTCATATTGGGCACTAGAATGTTAACCCCTCAATGCGCCGAATGTCGAATAACGACATTTTGGATGGAAGGCAGAACTTTGAATAGCCATAACTTCTTCATCCGAGGTTCGTTTTGGATGAAATCACTTGGGTTATGCTCCAAATCAAGACTAGTTTGTATTGTAAAATTTGCAATAAAGTATGAATTAATGGACTGCACTTTAGTGAAGAGAGCTCTTCTATTTTAATGGAACTCTAAGCATGGAACATGTATTATCATTGCAAGCCAATTATGTGAAATTAAAAATAGATTTTCATGATTTGCTTTTTTATGGTTATAATCTTAAGATGATTCTTAACAACTTTATAGTGACAAGTTTACTGATCATAATGATTTTGCTATTCGATTTGCAATGATGTTTCGTCAACATAAAAAGTAACAAAATGGATGATATTTGAGGAGCTATATCTCCTTCATCCACCGTTGGATTTTAACTTAATTATTTGGGATGGCCTATAAATACAATCTAGTCTAAGTGATAGAAACCTCAACTAGATCTAAGATGTTTTGAAGATAAGGCATGAAATTTAATGCAAAGGTTCTAGTTTTCGACTATTTTTCCTTTGTAAAATTTACGGTAGTTTTTACCAAGGCATTCATTTACATGGATTTTATTTAAACAAGAATTTTGAGAAACTAATTTTTGTGGCGAGTTAATGTATGGCGAGTTAATGTATTATTAGTAAAGAAATTAGTCAAGTTTACATCAAACCATAAAACCGTAATGAAAAACTCTAAACCCTAAACCATAACTAACTTAACTTTTGTTATTTTTAAAACCAATAACTATAATAATAAAACTTTTACCATTGTTGCAAACATTCTTTACCACAATTCATCCGTCTACACAACGAGAAAAATAAACTTCAATCTAGTTGTTAAAGAGATAGAATCATTTGTTATTTGAACCTTAGTTTATTAGATTACCTTAAATAGAGTATAGGAAGAAAAACATGAAAATGATTAAATTACATGAAACTTATACTGAATAAATGTTTAGAGGGAAAACAAATTGTTCCCGTCGTGTACCTTGGATTCATATAGTCTTGAATGATTTAGTTTTACTTTATACTAAATTAAGTACGCAAAACTTCGAAAAGTTTCATAAAGTTGTGGTACAGTATTCAAATGGGAGTAGAATTATTAATACACTAATTATGTGAATCTATTTGTTTTACTTCCATATTTTCATCATAACAATTGTTAGGTTTATTTAGGTGAATTAACATGTGAAATGTTGGACGCTATTATCATTTGCTAAGCCTTTAAGCCTAGCGTTTATGCTTAATTGATTAAAATCGACAGGTGATGTGAAGTATTGTAAGATTCGTATTTTCTAAATTACGTGTAATATTAAAAGATTAATACTTTACACGTTGAAACAGTTATAGTAAATATTATATTCAACTTATTTAAATGTGATTCTATAAGATTAGTTTCTACTTAATTAGGTGTGGTGTATTACGTATGATATTCAATTATGTTGAATGTGATATTCTACAAATGGCCATTATAAACATAATATTCAAGATATTTATGTGATATAATATTATATAGGTATTTAGATAGTGAATAAGTTGAGAAATTATAAGTTTATTACGTATTTTTTCAAGTCTATTATTTCCACATATGATATTTAAAATATAATATTATTGCTTTAAAATTCAGTCTTGTTAACATTCAGTAACTAAATATATTTTAGAAGTTTAGTATTCTATGTGTGATATTCAAACATAATAATATTTTGTTTTACTTCAATTCTTATGCTAAGATGATTTTTATATTATAGTATTCCAAAGTTATTTTCAAAAATTTAGAATGTATCCGCAGTTACGCTTTTTAATATAAAGTTGATATCTAACTTCTATGTTTACTTTTCAATCCTTATTCTTTAACTTCAAAAATAATTAATCTTTAATCCTGAACCCTTAACACATTAACCAAAACCTTAATTCTTAAATTTTATAGCCTAAATTCTATACTCTAACTGAGCACTCTCGTAGCGCATCCACTCTTGTAGCGCATTCACTCTCGTAGCGCACTCTCCACTTTCCCCGCGTACATCTCCTTTCGCTATTCCGCCGTTGTCTTCTGCTCCTACTCCTCGCTCATGTTACTTTAGCTAATCCTCCCGCTCATTCTCCTTCTTGCGCTTCTTGGAAGCTCTTCTCCCGGTAGATTTGCTGCAGCCTCCGTTTCATCAAGTAGATCATTGTAGGATTGATCTACTTGATTCCGCTTGGTTCTTTCATTGAATCAATCTGATAATTGCTTCTGTAAAATCTTTGCAAATGGCACATTTGATTTTAGGAAATTTGTATATTAAGCTATGCGAATTAATTGTATTGGTTGTGCATTAAATTTTAAATTTCATTATTTTTTTACATGTGCCATGTTTACCCTACCACAATATTTATGTGAAATCGTCATTACTTGTTTATTTGTATATTCTTTACTTAAGTATTAATTTTTGATTAAAGATTAAGGTGTTTAGATTAATTTTTGTTTAATATACTAATATGTTTTGTTTTACCATATTGTACTATATGAAAATATATTTCTTATTAAAGTATATTAACTATTACTGAATATGCTATTATATACTATATCACTACATTAATTTATATTTAAATAATAGTTATTATATCAATAGAATAATCTATTGTATTTTGAATTTTTTAATAATATATAATGTCTATCAGTTGTAATAGTTGAATGTGAATGTTTATAATGTTTTGTTCCATTAGGATATTTCCCTACTAAATGAGGAAATGTAGATTAGTAATCATGTGCATTCGTCATACATAAATTAAATGCAATTTTAATTGTGCGTTAATACTTTATTCTATTCTTTGCTAACAATATGCTTATTGCATACAAAATTACTTAATGTAGGTGAAATAATTTAAAGTTTAAACTTTTCAATTAGATAATTACGTTGTTATAGTAAAACTTATCCTAACTTTGAAATAGAACCATTTTAAACAAACAGTGAAGCAAATTAGTAAAGAACTCTGAGCACGGACTATAATCTCTATGCAATATGCCAGATGTGAAAACTTAAAACAATGAAGATTGATAACGTTATGAGCATACCAACCTACGCAGGTTGTAGTGAGAGGACATTGAACTTTACGAGTTTGTGAAGATTATAACATTTATAATAGATTTAGGATCTTATAAAAGTTTATTCTAATAAAAGTCAATAATGTAATAAAGTTGAATTAGAGAATAATTACATAAGGATTGGTGTATATAAAACATGAAGCACGTTTTACTAATAAAAGTTAAATCTTTAGAATCAAAAATATCTTTTTTGTAATTCTGTATCTTACTATCTTAAGAAACTTAGGTTTGTCTATGCGAACTTAGGTATGCGAAATTGAAATTCAAAACAAGTTAAGTATCGTTCCTCATATTTTTTGCAAGAAATGTAAGCAATTGGTATAGAAGGCGATGTAGTAGAAGCGCAAGGGGTTCTTCTTACTTGATTCAAATTTTACAATGTCGCCCGTCACATTGGACGTTAAAGTTTCCTTGTGAATTATGATCGACACAAATGAAAATATAAATAATACGATCCTAATTGTTGAAACTTTGGATTTATGCATTAATTTTAATAAAATTATAAAATTAGATTTTTGAAATTCAGTTTAGATCCTAAATAAATATTTGAGTGTTCTTAGTTTGTACTAGAGGACCAGAAGTGTCAAGTTAATACTATACTATAATTATACTAGCGGGTTCCAAGTTCGTACTTGTTGGTTCTAAGTTTGTACTTCTAGTATTAAGTTTGCATTTAAGGATCTAAAGTTTGTATTTAGACTTTTGAACAATTATATTAGTAAAGAAGTCTTTTGTATTTCATTTTAAGACAATCATAGATAATCGGATTCAAAGTGAATTTCTTTAGACTGCAGTTTAATGCACTAATTTAAATAAAATGATAAAATTAAGTTTTTTAAATACGATTGGGATTTCAAATTAGTTTTTAAATGTCTCTAGTTTGCATTTGAAAACAGTAATTTGGCTTAGACCTGTATATATAGTATGGTTATTTATCTACAATATACTCATCTTTATAAATGATCTTTAGAGTCTATTAAGGCGCTTTAGAATTAATCGACCGATTCAGTTCTAATTAAAATTGCTTATATTACTCATGATAACATTAGTTAAAAGTGAAACGTCATGTACAAAACTAAGTTCCATAACCTGAAGACCATAAATCTTATGATGATGTTTTCAAAAGTTAATGTAAAGATTCAGAAAACTAAATTGAATAAATAAATATTAATTTTCTATATTATTATTAAGTAAATTAAAATTAATGGTAATTATTGTTTTGCAATTTACGGGTGATCACTACTTGTTCATACATTCGATTGAACAATAACTCACAATACAACAAATTTTATGTTGAAATGGGAGCCTAAGAATTGGCTAACAAATCGAAGAAAGGCATACATGTTTCACGATTCACTATTGATTAGGAGTTTAGGTTTGAGGCTCTTTTAGAGCAATGAATGTGTATATTGCACACAAGTGCAATATATGCTAATTTCAATTTAAATTTCGTTTAGAATTATCTCTTTTCCAAAAAGGGCTCAAACTCACAGAAAATTGTGATTTTAATTTTCTCCTATTTTTAATGAATTTTTGCATATCTCTATGTAAAAGATCAAATTTTTTTAGAGGTTATAATATCAAAGAGTTAAAGTTATTTTTTAAGACAACATTGCAAAGTCAATATAAATAAGAAATGGAAAAAAACGCTATTTCAGAAAATGATTTTTTGGGTTTACGAAATATACCAAAATCATTATGCAAGAACAAAAAAAAAACTTATTTTCCATCTTTGAACATTATACCTTCATGATTTATAAGAAAGTTGAATTGAAAATCTTTCATAATATATATATATATATATATATATATATATATATATATATATATTGAAGAATTTATTTTCTATTAAAGTTGTAAAAACCACTTAGTTACACTCTCTTGTTGCCCATACATTTTTTTTTTTTACTTACTTCAAATTCTATCGGATTATTGAATTCTCATTTCTTTCTACAAATAGTTTCTTTTAGCATATAATATTTTTAACACGTTCACTACAAATATATGGTTTTCTTTAGGTATTTTAGAAATGATAATCACTTCCTTATACAAACTTAAGAGGGTTAATGTAGATGATGTAATGTAGACTCGTTACCCCTATATTTTATTTGTAGGATACTTTCAAATTTTTAAGGTTCTTATAAAGTAATACAAGTACAACAATCTTATTTTCGTATTTTATTTATTTACATTTCACTTATTATTCAAAGTTTTAAGTATTAAAACTTTTGCAAAAAACTCATAGCATATAAAGTCGTTTTTTTCACAAGTTATAAATATTACCATCATTTTTATAGGGGTCCTTTTTAAGTTTTCAAAATAACTCTACCCACCTGATTTTGATTTCCTACGAATTAATTTAGGTTCCAACCATAGTGCTCTTGTTTTAGGTTTTGCTGCTGTTGCGCTCAACCTGCGAGCTCCCCCGCTCATCCTCTCTTCAATCTTGTGCTGCTCCGCGTTTGCTTTGCGCCTGCTGCGCTCAACTTGCCATTTGCTTGTCCTCGGCTTGGACTACAGCCAAGTAGTGAGCCCATTTAGCTCGAGTCGAGCTAAATAGGCATGACCTGAGACAACGTAGCAAGCCCATTTAGTTCGACTCGAGCTAAATGGGCTTGACCTCAAACGAGGTTTGCGACTATTTAGCTCGAGTCGAGCTAAATGGGCTTGGACTACAACCAAGTAGTGAGCCCATTTAGCTCGACTCGAGCTAAATGGGCCTGACCTCAATCAAGGTCCTAGACCATTTAGCTCGAGTCGAGCTAAATGGGCTCACTAATTGGCTGTAATTCCAGCCCACTTTGCTCGACTTGTGCTGAATGGTGGCGAACCTCGTTCATAGGTCAAGCCCATTTAGCTCGACTCGAGCTAAATGGGCTTGAACTGGAGCCAAGTAGTGAGCCCATTTAACTCGACTCGAGCTAAATGGGCTTGACCTGAAACCAAGTAGCGAGTCCATTTAGCTCGAGTCGAGGTAAATGGACTTGCTACTGGATTACAGGTCAAGCCAATTTAGCTCGAGTCGAGCTAAATGGTCGCTAACCTCGTTTTGAGGTCAAGAATAGGAATTCTTCTCAAGAATAAGAATTTTGCGCAAAAAATAGGAATTCTGCTCAAGCCGATTTAGCTCGACTTGAGCTAAATGATCTCGCCATTGAATCAAGACTTGCAATTTATACTTCTCTGATGTGCGTGTATATTATATGAATCTTACATGGGGTTTTTTTTGAATGACAGTGATGCCGAGAACCAAACAAACTGCTAGAATTGTTCAGATGGCTGCGAGTGCACCTGCCGAGCCTGAGATTGAAGTCGATATGGAAGCGGAGGAGCAACAGTCTCTTCCTGAGGTAAAACTCCACCGCATATCCATATGCCCATTTGATGTGTCCATTTAGCTCGAGTCGAGCTAATTTGCCTTCCGTAAATTTGTTATCCATAGGTCACTTACAACATGCGAGCACTGGAGGAATTCCTTGAACCAGTCGAACTCGAATCAGCAGACAATCGGCTTGCATCCATTGCTGAGGACGCGCAATGGGGGAGGTTGTGGACCCCCAAGAGAAAGTCCATCGTCTCTTGGTCTATTCGTCCGATGAACAAGACCCATTTCTTTTTCTACCAACAATCAGGGTCTCATGGGGCATTTTTACCTCTGTGTCTTGATGCATTCATCGGTCTTGTTACTTATGAAGATGCTTACCTCCTGATCAAGTTCGAAGCGACAGAGGTTGAAGGTTTCGTCTTCACTATTGTATTTCCGCCCAATGAAGTCCGTTTCTCCCACAACTTCATCCGCAATTATAAGGTGGGCAAGGTGGATGCCACTCAACTTCTTCATCTTGACACGAGATTCCTGCCCAATGTTCTTCGCCAAAAGCCTTCGTGAGATCCTACATTCCATACACAACGCAAATTTGGAAGGCTCTGTCTGACTTCGAGACTGCTAAGAAGAAAGGGAAGGCTCCGATGAAACGGTCCGGGAGTCTACTGTTGCAAGCTCCATCCGAGAATGCTCCGTCGGGTCTAGGCACTCCAGAGGGAAGTCAAGGTGGGCAGGGATCGAAGCGAGCAAACCCGATCTCATCTAGCTCTGGCTCCAAAAGGAGCAAATCCTCCGGCAACGCACTTACGTTCATGAACCCTACAATGAACGTGGTTGTCTCGGAGAAGGAGATTAAGTATGAGGAAGCGATGAAGTCTCTCAAGGACTATTGGGACAACTGTGCAGAGTGTTATGCCTTCGGTCGCGACAATCCGCTTGATGTGTCGATCAACCTGCTCGACCCTGCAGAACCAAGGTTTATCATGCGATCTTTGGAACCGACCGGAATTGCGCATTACAAGAACATCTTGATGAATTCCCTCGATGTTAGTTCCAGGCAAACCATCATCATTATGCCGAAGATTAAGGATGAGCCTGAGATTTGGGATTGGGAAGATCTGGTCCAAACTTGTCGGTTCCGGATTATCGACGGGCAGCACCACGTTGAGGTTGCAAAACAGTTGATTCGTGACAAGGTTGACAAAGCGAAGATCCTTGCCCTGTAGACATGGAAAGCCCATGTTGTGTGGCATTCAGACATAGGCAAGATTCTGGACGTGTCGGCCATGGCGAACAAGACAAACAATGCTGGCACCTTCATTCCTTCCTGGGCAACGAACATCAAGGGCCCTAGAAAGGTTTGGGAAGACTACGGCCGCCCGGTAAAACTGAAGAAGCCACACCAACGTAAAACAGCGCTTGAAGTAGATAACAGTAAGCGTTATGAGGTATGAGATTACTTGTTCTTTTCTGTTTCTCGTTGGATTAATTCTCATTGTATGTCGGCATTTTTCGGGAAGTTGTTTTAGCTCGATTCGAGCTAAAACAGCATAGCTTGTTCCTTATTTGTTTGGCTTTGGTCCAGGCATTCGCGGCTGCTATGGTGAAGAGGTTCATGAGCATCAATATAAATGCAAAGGACAAGATCGTCAGACCGTCCGACCTTCGCAACGAGCTTCTGATCATCACATCTCCGGACGACGTCTACGAGTTGTGGTCGAGGTTCATCACCGACTATGGACTTGGTGAGCTGGTCGACCTCGACACCGAGCTCCCATTCAATCAGGCAAAAGATTGGGAAACCGCGGCAAAGAAGTTCACCTTGAACACGGAGTTCTTCAAGGGAATGAGGCAGCTAGACGCAGAGGACCTCGAGGTGTTGGCGCAGCACTTGTTGAACGAGACTCCGGATCGAACATTGCCTTACCCGAAGGTGGCCATAAAGAAGCATGCGAAGAAATACTTCCAGTGCATAAATGCGAAGCAGTGGGTCAAGAATCGGAAGAGGAAGAACACTGTCGCAAGGGAATTGCACAACCTGAAGCGCTCGCTTGGTTTGTTCAACTCCGAGTGGCAATTCGACGTCGACAACTGAAAGAAATTTAAGAAGGACTACAATCTGACTCGTCAGACTATGTCCATGCTTCTTTCGGTCCCGAGAGACTCGTTCTTTACTCTCTACCGCCAAAAGCAGACAAAGAATAAGAGTGCAGAAGAGATTTCTGAGTATGCAGCCAAGTTCTTCAAGAAGTTCCTGGATGTCAAAAGGACATTTGAACCTCCTGCACCGATTGTTTACACGCGGCACTTCTACTCTTCGGAATTCAGATTCAGGATTTGGGACAAGGACTACGCCTGGAACCAATCTAGCAAGTGTGATATCGGCTTAATCGATTTGCGATTTCTCCCTGGGAGTGGAAGTAGAGTGGACGACACGGAGAGTCCATACTTCCAAGAATTCCTTGGTGTGTGGGCAGACACCGTGACTGATCCTCCCATCAAGAATCCCGAGGTGTGGATGTTGATCACCTCCAACTTTGACCGTCACTGCCAGGCAGTGGTTTACGTCGACAAGAAGTTGAAGAACAAGTACCCTGACAAGGCAGCGAACTACATGCCTTCCAGCAACGAGCGTTTCAATGGCATAGGAGAGGGAAAAGCTTCAGAGAAGCACTTGTTCCCCTTGCTCTTCCTTGTCAAGAAGAGCAGCCACGCTCAGAATGTGTTGAATACAATTCCCTCTGTATTCTACGCTCCATACTTGCCCCTCTACTCGAAGCTCGGCGCGTACAGAGAACACGACCTAGGTCTCAGTCACTTGGAGCTGCGATTGGAGTTCTACTATTGGGTGTTGAAGATGTTTTCATCTCCGGGGGGGAAGTTCATATTGATAATGGCTGGCACAAAGCCAACATTGGCTGGAATTGTAAGTACCTCGCACCATTCCTTTAATTGCAAGTGCATACGCTCATTCAGCTCGACTCAAGCTAAACGGTCTCATGTTTGTTTAGCTCGAGTTGAGCTAAACGGTCTCATGCTCGTTTAGCTTGAGTCGAGCTAAACAGTCTCACGATCAAATCTTTTCATTCTTTTTATTTTGTCCATGGCCTTTTAGCTCGAGTCGAGCTATTTCGTCTTAGTCTTCTTATAAGTTTCTGTCTCCTTCCAAAAGAGATGTGCCAAGCTGAGACATATGTTGTTATTAGCAAGAACAAGGCGGAGGCTTATATGAATGCTGCGGCGGACTACCAACATCGAGACTACAACGATATCAATGTCGCAGCGTACGTAAATCCGGAAGCTAATCCCGGTCCGAAGCCTACTGCTGAAGGGTCGGGAAAGGGAAAGAAGAGGAAGTCAAAGAAGAAGTCCACCCAGCCTCTAAGCGACTCTTCAGCTTCGGAGCACGAACGTGAAGATGAAGATGGTCCTTCTTCTCCGGCGGGGATGAATTCCCCCATGGATTCAACTGTTCCTCTTGTGTCTCCTCCCGCAATTAACTAGGGAGCGGTGGCAATTCCGTCCAGTACTGCTCGTGCTCCCCCTCGTAATCGTGGTACTGCTCGTGCTCCCCCTCTGGGTCGTAGAAGCGGTCGAGCTCGGTCTTCAGCGTCTCATGGCCGCGGTACAGCACGCGCCTCCCCGCGCGAATTTGCCAAGCGTTCTTCTTCTGAGGCGCGAGCTGGAGAGGCTTCTCGGTCAAGAAGCGCTACTGTGCCTCAAGCACAGAGGGCGCTCGAAGCCAACTATGGCGCCTGCGATGTTGTTGGGGACATAGAGAGCCCCCCCCCTCTAGCGCCTGCGTCGTGTTTGTCTATCGGATGAGGATTTAGCTCGAGTCGAGCTAAATCAGCAGTCTCTTGGGGTCGTCGATCTTGGGGCCGCTGAGACTCCAATTCAACACAGGGTTCCACCCTCGGGTTTTTGAAGGGAGATTTGTTCAAAGAACTCGAATGATCACATCTACCGGGATCTCTTTGGCGAAGACGATGTAGATCCTGGGCAAGAGCGACTGCCACGGGATGCGCCAACTTTCGACAGCTCTGACTCCTCAGACAATGACGATGTTGAGGGTTTGAGCGACGACGATGACCGCGCTGATGATGCTGACCCCATGGCCATGACCTTAGGCGACGAGGTGGCTCCTGATCCATCCCAGGAGGAGACTACTTTGGCAACTGCTCCCCAATGCTTGCAGATCGCACACAGGAGGCAGATTGAGAAGGGGAAGTACGACAAATGGTTCGTGAAAGGTGTCTGGAAGCCCGTGGACGAGCCGGAGGATAACATAGAAATCCGGTATTACGACTTCTCGGAGGAGCCTAATTCTCCAAAGCCAAAGAGCACTGTAGATGATCCTCTTCTCCATGTCGTGCCTTTGCTCAGGGAAGAAGGAGAGCCTTCACAACCACCAGTGACGCTGGAAATTGTCGCCCCTATGCTCACGAAGGATCAGAAGCGGGCACAGAAGCAGCAAGAGAAGGAGGCGCAGAAGGCTCGCAAGGCACAGGAAGAATTGGAGAGAGAGAAGCAAAGGTTAGCAGACATCGCAACCCACAATGCACGAGTTGACAGATTGGAGTCCACATTCCTGAGCTCTCAGTCTGAAACCCGCATGGCACTGGGCAAGATGGAGCAGATGTTTCTTTCATTCGGGAATATCTTAAACCAATTGCCCCATATTCCTCTCCCCATTGCCTCCATCAATCCTGATCAACCTCGCCTCAGCATGTGTGACGCGAGTCCACCAGCCATCGTCGCGCCTCCACAACCTCCTCATGTTTCTGAACCGGAGATCGCACCCTGCCCCGTACACCTCCAGATTTCGGATAGGCCTGCACAAGAGGATGATGTCCCGACTTGGGTTACGGCAATGCCGACGCATCACACCGCTGCAGTAGCATTGGGTGTGGAGGAGAATGCAGAGGTTGGCCCTTCCCGTGACTCTCCCATGGCTGCTATCGAGACGGCTAAGACTTCACCGTTAAATCCAGAGGTTAGTTACTATCCTTTCCTTCTCTTTGTCTTTGTGATCGTTGCTAGTGATGGCAGTTGCTCTGCTATTCCCTCATGTCTTGAAGTTTTTGCATTTAGTAATCTTAAAGCCGGGGCTCCTTGTTTGACAGGAGTTCGGCACTGACGGCGGCGAGTAGGTCGACGAGTAGTCTCCAAATTATTGGATGTTGTTTCGCTTTTTGTACATAGTACACTTATAAACGTTGTACTTATTGAAACATCATTCAATAAAATTGAGACTCTTTTTTTGTACATCACTTTTCGTCTTCACAGAGTCTGCGTCCTTCTCATCACAAGGCCCTAACCATCGTCCTTTTCTACCAGGCTCCCCTTATGAATACCTTGTTCCGTCCGATTGCTTCAAAGTTCCCCACCAACAACCTCATGTTACCTCTGGGTGTGGCGGTTCGATACCCAATCAGTGCTGGCAATTCTTTGCATGTTTCAGCATTTTGCAAGGAACACACTGTTAAGGGGGTTTTTCTGGAAACACACCCTAACGAGTCTAAATTAGTTTCCTACTAGTCGCAGTAACGTCGGGTTATCAAAACTGCTACTAGCAAGAAGGGAAGAGAGTTGAATCTACCGACTAGTGAATACCTAGAAGGACCAGACAGCTTTACGTCGGGTCTGCCAAACGCTAGAGGGAGTGTAAACACACGATTCTCACAAACAGATAAGAGATCCTGCAAAGCAAAAGTCGACTAGTCTATTCTAACACACACAAAGAAAGAACAAGATAGAAGACTATGCAGAAGGGTAAGTGTCTGATACGGGTACCAAAAAGGACTGTCTTACTAAAACACTGTCATTTTATGTTACACTTATTGTGTGCTAGAAATTACACTTTTTCAATTCGCATGTATTCAATGATGGATTCATGAGAGACTTGTAATACTCCATGCAAAATTGCATTGAGCAAGAAAAATCGAACAATTTTCATATTCCTTTTCATTCCTTTAGTTTTCAAAAAGGAATCTGTCTTAATTCCTTTTTGAGACAAAAGGAACAATCCGGAATATCAATTTAAAGCAAAATAGGTGACGAAGAAGAAATTTAGTTAATACAAGATTAGAGTTATATCTATGTTTAATCTTAAATCCAGATTTGATGTTTTACTATATTTCCTTAATTATGAGAACTTTCAAAAATCAGCTATTTTTACACAACCTAAAAGGACTATGATTTCATATTATCTATGTCTTGAAACTATATGAAATGCTCAAATATAAACTTAATAAAATGCATGAATATTTGTTTCAATATAAAATCTTAAATTCATAGTCATTTTGCTACTATAATGTGAACAATTGCTGAATATGATAAATTAGGAAAATATTCAATTTTTGAGTTTAACCTATAAATCACATGATTATTGTGTACCAACATGCCATCTATGACACCATGAAAGTTTTGTAATTTTCCAATATTTTTTTCATTTCCAAAAGGACATTTTTCTAAAGTCCGGACAGTCCGGAAAAGGATACCCTGATTGGACACTTGCCCAGAACTCTGAGGTTACTGGCAAAAAGAGAATAGATGGACTACCAACAACACTCACGGAGAAGAGAGTGGTACATATAGTCAGCTGGGTCTGACTGACAGTCAGATCTAGCTCGTCATAACAGGTCAGCCAACCTGGCTGCTAAGTCAGCCATAAAGTCGGGTGTCCTAAACTCGTTTAGGACTCTAACTATGCCAAATAGATAACCGACTTGCTGACCCTACCGGGTATCGCCTGTCGGGTAGAGACTAGAATAAAAATAGCCTAGCGAATATACTACGAATATTCCGTTAACATTGCTCCCCTTTAAGCCCAGTACACCCCTGTGGACTTGTAGCCTAAACCGGTGGGCGATCGGTAGAGGTCGGGCCGTAGAGTGACCTGACTAAATGTCGATGTGGCTGCTCAGACAGGTTTGAGATTTCCAAGGTTGGGCTGTCCATCGATGTTAGGTCGGTGCGGGCCTCTTGGACTGCCAAGATTGGTGGAGATGGTGGATCCTTGAGGAATGCTGTGGGTGGTGTCGGTGCTGGGACACGATTGATGTGTGCAGTAGACTCCTGTAAGGGATATTTGAGTGGAGAAGGGGAGCGTGGCAGACCTCCTGTTGGGTGCCAACGCTCGACCTAAAGTGGCTGCAGTGGTGATGGCAGGCCTGTAGGTCGCCTAGGAATTCCAGCCGTATCATCACGTACACCAGGGGTCCGGAGGTCCCCTGTCGGGAAGTCGAGTGAATCGGTGCGGATCGGAGGTGACAATTGACTCCAGACCCGATCTGGGGAGAGTCGGAAGGAAGGAAAGTCCTTTTGCGAAAACTGGGGCTGGACAAGTCGCGAAAGCTCGGGATTTGTCCTCTGCCGACCCGGGTCGACAAGGAGGGTCGCCTCGGTCGGGTTGATAAGTGCAGCTGGTGTGCGGTTATCCTGCAGCAATAGGCCGATCGGCTGCGAAGACGGAGATACCTGCTCCGTCTGGGGAGGTTGTTGTTCACAAGGCGGATCCTGCTGGCCTTGGTCCCTGTTAGGTGGCTGCTCTTGTGGTCTTGCCAGGTCGGGTCCCTTGGTCTGCTGGTCGTCTGCGTCTTTTTCTTCGGTCTGTTCCGTGTGGCCTCCCGTGTCGTGCTTGTCATCGTCATCTTCGTCGTCGCGCTGCTGCATCCCGGGAGCTTGCTGATCGTCATCCGACGTCGGGCTGTCGGGTGGTGTCACCTCTCCCTCTGACAGCTGCTCGTCGCTGTCGGTCGGTAGGTTCTCCAACAACCGGGGGTCGAGTAGCTCGTCCTCCTCTTCCTCCTCGTCGAAGGCCGGTAGGATAATCTCGGGGTTGGTCTTCTGGATAGCGTCGAGTTGGCGACTATACCGGGTCGACTGTCGCGTCTGGATGTCTAGCGCGTGGTTGAGGAGTTGAATCCTCTCTCTGAGCTGCGTGCAAAGGGAGTGTTTTGACCTACGCAAACGTGCCAACATATGGTCGCGTCTGCCGGAGTCGACCTACCACTACTTCATACGCTCCATCACCTTCTGGAGCTTGTGCCGAGCTTGTCGGCTGCGCTTGTCGGCATCCCGGAACTCGTCCTTGAGCTTGATATGCTCGTTGCGGAGGGTAGTATGCGCCTAGTCGGTATGCTGTAGCTGCGTCCTGACCTCCTCCAAAAGACCAGCGTTGGTCTGATTCGTCTCCTGCAAACGTTGATTAGCTGCCAAACTCTCCTGCAACTTCCTCTCCAGGTCTGCCACGTGCTGTCGGATCTCCCGTAACTGCTTGACGGTAGAGTCAATCTGCAGGCGTATCTCGGCAAGGTCGGACGCTAAACGTTGGCGCTCCAGCTGGGTGTTGTCGAGTTCAACCCGTAAGGCCTCTTGACTACGCAGAGTCTCCTGGAGGTACAGGGTGAGGGCGACCTCATGGGCCTCAACGTCGACAAGGTGCGGGCGGAGTGCACTGATGCTAACCTGGAATTCCTCTGCGTGTGTGGCATATCGACCCTGGGCTGAATCGGTTGCCTGCGGTCAGGTGTGGGTCGGGCGCGGAGAAATGACCTGTGGGGACCTAAATTCCGGAATTGAAGGGTCGACCTGGTCTGGACTTAGTTCCATAGGAACCGTGTCGGCTACTGGGGAGGGAACAGAACTGAGCAGAGTATGCTCACTACAAGACTTGCCTCGGGTCGACTGGGTGTCGCTGTCGGCCGGCGTGAACGGGAGCTCATCGTTGGAAGAGTCCGTCACCAGCAACGTTCTCCACCTCTTGGTCTGCCCGAGCGTGTCCTTCTTCGGTGTGTCGTGTCCCCGCTTCTTAGTGGTAGTCGCTCGTGTCTCCATGAGTCGAGGGGTCGACTGTTCCACGGCTCGACGGTGTCGAGTTCTGCGCGTCGGGATCTGTCCCAACGGAGGGTCGACAAGGGACGACATGTCGACTACCGGAGGTGGGTGGCTGGAACATGCCTTGTCCTGGCAATTGACAACAACGGTCGGTGCTGGTCGGTAGTGGCCATAGATCTCTGAGGATGATGCCTCCTACGTGTAAGGTCGACCGTCTCTGGTCGGGTCTGGGGGTCGATGCCTAATCCACCATTGGCCAGTAGGTAGTCGGGGCCCTTAAAGTTGTTCCTGGTGTTCTCCTCCAGCCGCCTGCGCTCTGCCACCTGCTGCTCTGCTTCGGTGGTCGGTTGTGCACCGTCTTCAGTTGATGAAAAGAAAGCTTCCAGCAATCTGTCGAGTACCTCTGCCGATGGGCACTGTAGGGTTTTCGTGCGTTGGATTGCCTCGACGTTGATGATAAGCGACTCGAGCATCCATTGCGCCCAGTTCCACGACCCGTCGCCGGAGGTGGCGAGTGTCACTGCGGTGGCCAAAACCGCAAACGTTTCGTTGCTGACGTAAGTCATCCTGCGCTTGAAACTAAGGCCCAGGATCATACCTCTAAAACGTGCTCGGAACCTAAGGTGGCACCGGGAGATGGTGTAGCCTTCGTCGGACTTCGCTTCTGGCACGCGATACGTCTGCAGCAAGGTCTGATAATCGACAGGTTGTTCGACCTCGACGAGGGGCTCCATGGTCGTTCCTGTCGGTAGCTTCAAAAGCCGCTGGATCAGCTCCACATCAATTCGAACGAACCGACCTCGAACCTTGGCCGTGATTGCCGTCTTGTCGTCAATGTCGGCTGCGTTCACGAACTCCTCTACCAACTCCATCCTGGGTGCGGCCATTGGGTTCGCCTAGTTCTGCATAAGGAACGGGAGAAGGCCGAGTTGGGTGACGAACTGCAGCTCCGCCTCATTCCTGTGTGCGAACGCTTGCCACTCCACCAACTTCGTCATGCGTACGAAGGACAGAACCTTGTACCGACCGTCTGCTGTCCGGATGGGTTCGGGCTGGTTCACCCGGCGTGGCTGGCGAGTCACACGGCTGTCTGTGGCGGTCGACTTTCCACGCGCCATCGGAGAATCTGTGTGCGGAAGGACTCGACATGCAGAAAAGAGTGGGCGACTTTGTTACCGTAACGTGAACTTGGTCGGTCTCTCCAGAAGTGCGCCGCCGCTGTGGTGAATCTGCTGCACGGTCGACCGAGGACGATGCTGGCGGATGTCGGTAGGGTTTGCAGGAGTCCTGTCTGTGCCTCTCTGCTGGCTTCGGCGGAGCGACAATCTAAACCGGCTGCAAAACGTCGGTACCGTGAAACTGCGCGCTGCTGCTCCGCTCCTCCTCTGAAACCCTAAAAAACGCTGCCGGCACAAAGACGGCGGCGCTTTTCGGACAGGTGTGCTGAATCGCGTCCTCCGTGCCTGATGGTGGCTGCCGTTGGCCGTCGGCACGGCGCAAACTCTCGCGCCTGCGAGCTGATCCCTCCGTGCTACCGATCGATGCTCGCCGCTGCTGGCAAATGTCGGTTGCGCAAAAACCCCGGCTGCGCGTCACCCGTCCACTTCTCTCCTGCCGACCCAGGTAGGGTTTGCGCCGGCAACTCCGTCTTGTTCTCGCTGCTCCTGCGTGCTATATCTGCTGCTGACATGTTTTGACCGGCGACTGTCCGCAAGCGCGCTTCTCCCCGTAGCAAAAAATGCCGCTCGGAACTCCTCCAAGATCGCAAAGTGCAAGAGCTGCGGTGTGCTGTTCGTGTGAGGGCAAAAGCAAGGGAAATGAAAAAGGAGGGGAGGGAGGTTTGGCCATGGGGTTAAATACTTGCCCTAATTGTGTCGAAGTGACAACTTCGACGGCTGCCACTGAATACGCTTTTAGTAGTGGACTGGAAGATGATTGGCAGTGAACAGCCAGTCTCTGACGTCTTAATTGCCAGTCAACGACCAGTTGTCTTTTGGCCGACGGGATGAGTCTAAGGTGTCGGGTCGGATTTTCAAAACTGTTGGTAAGCGGTTTGAGTAGTATGGAGAGGGTCGGTTCTATTATGTCGGGTCGGGTCAAGGTCGTCAATGCGACGGATACAGGTCGAGTGCCTGGAAGCTCGTCTTCATTACGTAACACCATGTTCTTGACATCGGACTTGCTAAGGGACGGCTTCGGAACATCCGGCGGTAGTAGATCTTCTGCAATTCGGTACGGTTTGAGCTTACCGACATTGACTACTACCGGGTCGGGGTCGAAGTGTTGGATGCTAACCAAGAGGACAGTATTGTTCGGAAGAACATATTGTATCCGATAGGGTCCGAACCACTTGCCACGTAGTTTGTCTGCATGTAGGTTAGCGCCTTTGGGGTGCCACAGGACATAGTCGCCCACATTATACTGCTTTGTCGGGCCTTGTGTCTGGGCCCATTGGGCCCTGTTCCACTGCGTGGCTCCGTGATGGAGTGCAGCAGTGTGTCGGGTTTCGTCCAGCTTCTCCAGGTCGGCTACTGGAGCAGTGAGAACACGCTTGGGGTCGAGATCTAAGGGTCCTGATCGTAATGTCGGTATGACATATTCGGTCGGCATCAGAGGTGTTAGTCCATAGACTAACTGGAAAGGAGAGTGGTCAGTCACTACCTTGTAGGCAGTCCTGTATGCAAACAGGACTATATGTACTGGACATCCCAGTCGGTTCGGTTGTGGTCGACTAACTTCTGCAGCATACGGACGATCACTTTGTTGGTAGACTCTGCCTGTCCGTTTCCTTGAGGGTAGTATGTCGTGGACGTTGTATGATGCAGCAGAAAATAGTCGGTCAGGGTCTGGATCGTCTTGTTAATAAAGTGGCTGCCTTGATCGCTTAACAGCTGCAATGGGCAGCCGAATCTCGTCAAGATCGCCTCGTACAGGTACTTGGCGGTCTCTTTGGCAGTGTTGCCACGTAGTGCGCGAGCTTCGACCCACTTGGTGGCATAGTCGGTTGCCACTAGGATGTACCGGCACCCAGTTTGTCGGGTCTTGACTACTGGTCCAATGAAATCGAGTCCCCACTTCATGAAAGGTTCGGCGGGAAGCTGCGTTACCAGTTTCGTGGATACCGACTTTGGCAGACCACCCGACATTTGGCAGTCGTGACACGACTGGCAATACCGGACAGTGTCCTGGTACAGGGTCGGCCACCAGTACCCAGCATCCAAAAATTTTCTCACCGTGATGTCGTGTGAAAAGTGACCTCCAGCGTTGCCCTTGTGTAACTCTTGCAGAATAGTTGTCGGCTGGGTGCCGGTCAAAACCTGGCGGGGTCTGCCGTCCTTACCGTGTCGGTAGAGTCGCCCCTGTATAAGCTGAAACGGGATGGCTTTGTGAGCCAACCGTTTCCGCGCTTCGGTCGACATGGTGGTCGGAAACGTACCCGACTAGAGGTAGTCAACTATCGGTTGAAACCAATCGGGGTCGACTTTGAACAGGTGCCCGACATTGGGCTGGTCGGGGATGCCGACTGCCGGTTCAGTGCTCTCGTTGCGTGAAAGGGCGTCTGCTACTCCATGTGTCGTACCCGGTTTATATACGACGGTGAAGTCGAACTCCAGGAACAGTAGTAACCATCGTGCCAGTCGCCCCGACACCTGCGGCTTGTTCACCAAGTACTGCAAAGCTAGATGGTCGACATAGAACACAAATTTGTTACCGAGCAAATAGTGTCGGTACTTGTTAATGGCGTAGACCATGGCGAGAGCCTCCTTCTCGGTTGTCGTGTAGTTCTTCTCCGCCTTGTTCAGTAGTCGCGAAGCGTAGGCAATGGGCTAGTCGACCTTGCCGGTCGGGTTTTGTGCCAGCACTGCCCCGACAGCTATGTCGGATGCGTCGGTGTGGATATGGAACTCTAGTGATCAGTCGACTCCGATCAGAATGGGTGCCGACCTGTACTTGGACTTGATAGCTTGGAAGGCTGCCTCGCACTGGGTCGACCTGATGAAGGTTTCGTTCTTCCGAGTCAGTCGTGTGATTGGTTCCATGATCGCTGCATAGTTTTTTATGAAACAGCGATTGAAGACTGCTAGGCCGTTGAACTCCTGGATGGCCTTCACAGTGGTGGGTGTCGGCATGTCGACTATCGCCTGGATCTTTTTAGGATCCGGGAACTTGCCTTCCTTTCCGACTATGTACCCTAAGATGACACCTGTCGGTACCATGAAAATGCATTTTTCAGGGTTCAAACTTACCCTGTACTGCCGACATTTGTCAAAGACCAGTCTGAGCTTCGGTAGGTGTGTCGCCATGTCACTGTAAACACTGAAGTCGTCCAAAAACAGCTTCATGAAGTCGCCCAGGTACTCCTTGAAGATCTGGTTGACAATGCGCTGATAGGTCGGGGGAGCATTCTTTAGTCCAAACGGCATGACAACCCAGACATATACGCCCCACTCGGTAATGATTGTCGTCTTAGGTCGGTCGGCTGGATGGATCCGGACCTGGTGGTATCCTGAAAAATAGTCCAGGAATGAGTATGTTTCATACACGATGACTGTGTCGAGTACCTCATCTGTGAAGGGTAGTGGGTACGGGTCCTTCTTAGTGGCAGCATTGAGTCGACGAAAGTCGACACAGATGCGCAGCTTGCCGTTTTTCTTCGGCACCACAACGATAGGTGATAGCCAGGATGCCTGGTCAACCGGTTCGATGAACCCTACAGTTAACAGTCGCTCCAGGTCATCTTTGACTGCCTGTGCATAATTGGGATTCATGCGATACCCAGCCTGGTGGCTAGGCGACATGGTTGGGTCGAGTTCGATTCGATGTGTCGCTATGTGCTCCGGAATGCCCCGTAAGTCCTTGTACGAGAAGGCGAAGATGTCAACGTACTCAGTGAACAAGGACTCCGCCCCCTGCCTGATTTCTGGGCTCAGGTTGGCATTCAACTTCAGCAGTTTCGGGTCGGTAGGGGTACCGACATTGACGAGGTCGAGTCGGTCGTCCTCGTTGTGGTTCCAGTGGACAGTGTCCATGTATTGGAGTTTCTGCTGGATGGGTGTCTCATCGAGCAACATCTCTCTTGGCATATGGGGAATGTCGACATGTGGAGGTTGGGTCATCTTTGGCTCCATGGGCGGGCCTGTGGTGCCGTCTATAGGGTCGATCCTAGTCGAAAGGTACCGGTCGACTGGAACCGCTACCTGGAGTGAGGCTCGTGGTTGTATTGCTGGGTCGACATGCGACTGGAAGTGGGGGTCGACCGTTTTCAGTCAGTTTGCCGGAGAGTCAGTCGCCAGGAGATTCCAGTCGATGGTACCCAATAGGTGAAGGTCGGGGTCGGATGCCAGTAGTATGGCTTCTTCCTCATCTGTTATGCCTTCAACGAAATTATAACATACGAGGGCGTGTGGTGTAACCGCCTCGTACCCCAATTCTCAATTGATTTTGACAGTCCTAACTGTGCCATTCCCCATGATCTGCACTTCATTATTACCCCAATTATGGATTACCTTAGCATGCCGGAGCCAGGGTCGACCCAGCAGCAATCGGTAGTCCGATTTGACTGTCGAGCAGTCTAGCACCACCATCGTCACTACGTAAGGTATGCCATGGATGTGGATCCTGACATCCCGTAGTAGCCCCTTAGGGCGGGCTAAGGTGCCGTTTGTCATCTTCAAATTGAACGGGGCTGGAGACGGTTTTGGAACGACTGCGTAAGTAGGTCCTACCGCTGCCGGGTAGACAGGTGGTGCCGGACCTGGTGCTGTTGGTCTGGGTGCCTCTAAATAGGGGCAGTATTCAATAGTATGGCCCGGGGTGTGACAGTACGTACACACCGATGAATGGGGTAGGGTGGTTGGTCGGGTGACCGTTTGTATAGGTGCAGTTGGTAGACTCACAGCCTGCATAGGTAGTGACTGTGGGTCTACCGGTCGACCATAAGTGTTGGCTGAGAATGGCCAGGAAAAAGTCGAGGATGATACAGGTGTGGCGGTCGGCTGGGTAACTAAGACCCGTTGTGCCGGCTGTGCCTGATGACGGTGTTGGGTCAAAGCCTGTGGGGTCGACATTCTATGGTCGAGTGGAAGGTTGACGGGCGGATCTAATGTTAATACGTCCGGTGGGTGCGTGCGAATGTTGGGTAGGGCGGGTCTGACTGCTAACGGGTCGACTCCTTGATTATATATAGTCTGTATTTGATGGACCGTATGGAGGTCGAACTCCTGTCTAGCAGTCGGGGACGGACTTTCTTCTGGGGGTGTACCCGGTCGGCTCATCATTGGACCAGGAGAACTAGGTTCTCGGTAAGATGATGCCGACTGCGGGGTCCGACCTGGTAGGGGCGGGTGCTCTGCCAGGCCCGGGTTAGACAACACAGTGGCCAGACGGAGATCGAGTTCGGCCCGACTACTACGTAGTAAATCAATTTCGTGCTGACGCTCTTGCATAATGATGGACGGGTCAAGATTGTACCTGACAAGCCGCTGGTTGGCACTAGACGGTCGGTCAGGAAGTGGTGGTTGGTCGTCCCGGTTCTGTCGGGGCGTTGATGGGTTCGAAATCGTATGTGTCGCCACACTCGGTCGGGTGTATTGATCCGCTGTTGACGATGTTAGTGGCAAATTGGCCACAGGTCGGGTCGGGTCGGTATACCTGCCACGATTCATTGGAAAAGACGTTTCGTGAAAGACTGTACCTTCTGGGACGTCCGTCATACCTTGGGTGTATTCGACCAGGTGGTGCAGGGACGCTTCATCCGACGTGGATGCTGAGACTTGTCTTCTGACACTATATGTCGGGAGGGGGTTGGCCCTTGGGGTCGACTGTCGGGTGTCTGAAGTCGGATTTATCCAGGACTGCAACCTACTCCATTCCCGATACAGTCTGGAATTTTCTAGCTGGTTGGGTGGTAAGTCAACTGGCTCAGGAGAGCCGGCAGCACGCGTGCGTGGACCCGTCATAATGGTGACGTGTCACTTTCAGATCGAGATCCGGTTTTTTCGGATCTCGATCCAGATCTAGATCTGAATCTGGATCTGGCAGGTAGAGTCTGGCGCTGCCGTCTGCTTGGCTGGTGTTTTGTGTGAGTTCACTTAGTTGCTCTTTTGGCACCGTGAGCTTCTTCCACGCACCGCTCTACAGATTTCTTAGCACTCTTAGACGACTCTACTTTTGCTGGATAGACATGTAGCGGCTATGATCTCCGAGGCGCGCTTTAGCTATGTTGCCGTACTCCACCTGACTGGGTCAGATGCTGTTGAGTGTAGGAGACAGATTTTTGCTGAAACCTTGATGGCAGCAACTTTTGTGCCAACCGACCGGTAGGTTGCATACTTCTAAAACTCTATAGCAGACACTTTCAAAGCAGATTTGTACAGGGTCGACATCTGGGTCGGCATGCTCTACACAGTTTGTCGGACCCCGTTTTTTCGATTTTTGGCCATTATGTTTTAATGCGCATTAAGAATAAGTATAGTGTTTAGAATCCGACCTATGTATTTGCTAAGCCGTATAGTATAAGGCAATTACGTTTTTACGAATAAAGGAATTAGTTAAAATCTAGTTTGTGTTAAGTAGGACGGATTTGCCAATCCGTACTCTGTCCCCGTACGGCTAGGACGTGCTGTCAGAGGACGGATTAGGAGTTATGATGGTAGGTGAAGGACGGAGCGGCGAAGAATTTAATAAAGGCGAGAAATCCAGAAGGCGACTCCGTACGGTGAGGATAATGATGGCGGCGGACCATGTCATGATGGTCGGACTTAACTCCGGCCCCCTCGATATAAGGCAACCCGTCCGCCCTTGTCGTCACCTGCCTCCTCGTTTTCTGCGCCCCTTGTCGTCTTGCGCTCCTGTCCTCCATCTTTCTGCTTTCCGTCCCTAGCTCCGATCCGGCCCACTGGCCGATCTCAGCCCGGCGACCTTGTATTTCTTGTCGCACTACTTTCCAATGGCAGGAACGGCGTCCACTTCCGCTCAGGAGCAAGAGGAGCTGAAGATTTCCATCAAGCTCGTGTCGCCGTGTATTCCGATCGAGGAGGATGAGAAGAAGTCCTTGACGGAAGACCTCGAGAGGATGGGGTTAGCCGGCCTGCTGGATACGCCCTGGGGTTTGCGCGACGCGGAGATGGTGCGCGAGATCAAGGTCGGAGCGCCAAACCAATTCGAGGGGACGGTTAGAGGGAAGCCGGCTTCCTGGACGGCCGACCACTGGAGAGCTGTTTACGGCCTGACCGTAAACAACGGAGTAGGGTTATGCGGCCGGAAACACAAGTAGGCGAAGAAGGCGTTCTACGGGGATCCGCACAAGAACAATGGCTACTCGATCGAGGATTGCAGGAATCCGAGGGAGCGCGCCGTCATCAAGTTCTTGGCGCCAATTATTCACGGAGAGAAGCCGCACCGGATCACCGTACGGCTGGCCAACACCGTCCTGGGCTCCTTGCGCGGCAAACGGGAGGCGGACTGGGGGATGATCATCCGCGACTTGGTCGCCCGGCTTGCGGAGAACGTAGGTAAAACCCGTCCTAGCCCTATTACTCCTTTCCTTTACCACCTGTACAAGAAGGAGGAGGTGCTGACGGAGGAGGAGGAGTCGAATTATGAGATCGCGCTATCGTCGCAAAACAACGGTGTGTTCGAGTCGGAGGAGAGTACGGATAGCAAGGCCGTGTACTCGGAAGAGGAGGAGGACGAGGTCGGATCAGACGACGGGGACGTTCCACCCGACGCACCAGAGGAGCCGGCTCCGGAGGCAACCCCACCGCGGACGCGTCCAGAGGTAATCATCCTTCCGTCCCCGTCCCCTCCCACGA
Organism: Bryum argenteum; assembly: GCA_037043015.1. Taxonomy (NCBI): domain Eukaryota; kingdom Viridiplantae; phylum Streptophyta; class Bryopsida; order Bryales; family Bryaceae; genus Bryum; species Bryum argenteum. The sequence goes on along the minus strand of CM073321.1, from coordinate 30,304,166 downwards.
ACCCGACCGAGGCCGGAACTCAGACTGAGGGAGGCCAGCCTTCGAGGCCGGTGGATGAAGGGGAAGTTACGGCCGATTGGGAGAACCCCATGAATCCGAACGACCCCCGACTCCCCCCACCTTCCAGTCCGTCCGCCAATCACCCGGATCCCATGAGGCGAGCATGGCACCACTTCACGGAGGCCAGGTGCCAGTACTTCTTCTACCAAGGACTGCTGGCAAAGCTATGCCAAGAATTTGGAGTGAAGACGTTGCTGGAGGTCAAGGCGAAGTGGGAATCCAAGCCGGACGCGGAGCAGTTTCGACAAATGGAGAAGCAAGTGACCAAGCTGATCCTGGAGAATAGACGTCTTCGTGAGACGGTCAGAAGAAGGGAGGAGGAACTCCTGGTCGGAAGGCAGGCCGTAATCACGGCAAACGAGCAGGTCGTAAAGCTCGTGGAAATCTGCGAGATTCCGGCCGAGGTACTGCACAGGGCGAACCTGTTCGAGGCCGGAATCCTAGAGTCGGAGGTTTTCAAAGCGGAGACGTTCAAGAAGTTCCTCTTGGCGGCGAAGACGTACGCCACGAAGGTAGAGAAGAGCAACGCCGAGGTCAAGGTGCTGCTCGACGCCGTCCGGGAGCAGATGAAGGAGGTAGTCATGCCCGCCTTCACTTCTACTCCGGCCAAGACCCCGCGGCCGGATCCAACGAGGACGGATGCTGGGCCCTCCAGTCCGACCGACACGAAGGGCAAGGCGAAGGTGAAGACGGAGACGGACGCATCCGCCCCAGCAGACTCTCCGGCCAAAAACACTCGCACCGCGAAGAGGAAGCTCACGGCCGAGGAATACGAGAAGTCCCCCGGGGCGCAGAAGCTTCACGACATCGGCCTCGAGCATTCCGAAGAGGAAGAGTTGAAGAGCGGGGACGAGACTAACTCCAGCGAGGACGAGTACGTGATAACCGATACGGGCAAGAGAGTGAAGGCAGGACGTATCGCAGCGACGCCACTGAAGCGGCCGAAGCACGGAGTTAGTTCGCGAAGGAAGAGGTAGGACGTCTTAGAGGACGGCTGTCACAGAACGGCCAGGGTTAGGAGGCCGGATTGGTATCCGTCCTAGGTCAGTATAGTGTTTTCTTTTTGGGGAATGCGTGCCGCTTTTTGAGGAGTAGGCCTGATAGGCCGGCGCCGCAATCCAGTTAGGGATCTAAGTCGTTGACTTAGAAGTACTTATAGGTGGGAGTTTTGTCCACCAAAACATTCCTTGCTTGAGTGTTAATCGAACCTTCTTATGCGCATATTCGGTGTGATCATTTCCCTGTCTCTTTTTCAGTTGAGTGCTTGGAAAGCCGGATCTACTTTTGTGTGTTATGAGTTGGGAGTTAGGAATCCGGATTCTTTGCTAGATCGTTTCTGTGGAGTTGAAGTCGGGTTGGGCGTATTCTTGAGTGCCTTGTGTCTTGGACTAGTCTAGGTGTCTGAGAGAGGGAAACTGCTGTGGTAAACACTTACGGTCTGGGAGGGTCTGGGAGTATAGTGTGTGAGGACGGATTCCAATCCGGCCTCCAGCTGCCACAGACTTGGGTTCCTCTGTGGTCTCAGAGGACGGATCAAGCGCAGTACGTGACCAGAATACGTGTAGACGTCTTCTAGCCGGATTCGGAGCTCTTGGAGTCTGTCATTGTAGTAAGGGTGATAGGGTAACCGGGGGGACGGCTGCGTGACCTGCTAGTTCGGACGGATAGGACGGATTAGTTGTGAGGACGTAATGTGTGCCTTAGTGTGTGTGTGTGTGTAGAGTCTAAGTGTGGAAGTTTCCGCCACGGTAAACATAAGGGAAAGAGTCTTTGTGCATCCCCTCTTGCAAAGGGATACCCTTGCCCTGCATGGCTAAAACATGAGTTGGGACTAGGAAACGTTTGTGGGTTTGGTTGTTTTAGCACTACTTGTCTTGGTCACTTCACAGAATCCCTGGAACGATACACGAGTCACCTGAACACGGGTTTTACACCAATAAACGTGTAAGGGAAGATAAAGTAAATACATGGCATCCGACACAGTTTCTACTTGTTTACAGATCCAAAATGCTGGACCAGACAATCGCACGGTAGCCCAATGTTGCGGGAGATCTACCTGCTCTACTTCAGATCTGCGCAATCTGGAAACAATGGATTCAAACTCAAGCATAGGTCGCCAAACGTTAAGGGGGTTTTTCTGGAAACACACCCTAGCGAGTCTAAATTAGTTTCCTACTAGTCGCAGTAACGTCGGGTTATCAAAACCTGCTACTAGCAAGAAGGAAAGAGAGTTGAATCTACCGACTAGTGAATACCTAGAATGACCAGACAGCTTTACGTCGGGTCTGCTAAACGCTAGAGGGAGTGTAAACACACGATTCTCACAAACAGATCAGAGATCCTGCAAAGCAAAAGTCAACTAGTCTATTCCAACACACACAAAGAAAGAACAAGATAGAAGACTATGCAGAACTCTGAGGTTACTGGCAAAAAGAGAAACAGATTGACTAGCAACAACACTCACGGAGAAGAGAGTGGTACATATAGTCGGTTGGGTCTGACTGACTGTCAGATCCAGCTCGGCATAACAGGTCAGCCGACCTGGCTGCTAAGTCAGCCATAAAGTCGAGTGTCCTAAACTTATTTAGGACTCTAACTATGCCAAATAGATAACCGACTTGCTGACCCTACCGGGTATCGCCTGCCGGGTCTATACCTGCCGGGTAGAGACTAGACTAAAAATAGCCTAGCGAATATACTACAAATATTCCGTTAACACACACCCTCTTTCTTTAATACCATTTGCCATTGTTACGTGTTCCCTCATTGCAAGCAGGACCCGAAGTGGTTGAATGTGATGTTGGAGTTGGACGGGGTTCTATGGTCGATGGCCTCTGTGTCTACCCCAACGCCTGCAGAGTGCCTGTTTTTTTCGGATCCTAATAATCCTCCGGTGTTTTCCTCCACCGTCCCAACCTTAGTTGCCGGCAGAGTCGTCTACTGTCGTCTCGGATTCACCGGGTTCCTTCGCTTATTAAATTTGTTTTGCCATATCCACGTCTGGAGTACCCTAGAGCCTAAGGTTGTCCATGGACTCTGCTCCTTTTTGTTCTCGAAGTCAGACGCTGCCCCTGGACTTGTCTTGGCTTCCAACCAATGCGATAATTTGTTGTTGAAGAATTACGCATTCATCAAGTACCCCGGCACGACAAATCCCATCCTCTTAAAATATCCTCGACGGTGGTTGTATCCTAGAAAGGGTGCCAATTTCAATGACGATAACTTGCTCATTGTTGATTCCAAGTCTGAGACTTGCATTGCGGTTCCCACTAAGAACACACTTTTCACTGTTCCGTGGAACCATTCCTGTCCAAAGGAGCCAAAGTTCGAGTTATCAAAAAGGATAGGCGAGATATGTCTTGCCGTGCATTTGAACGGTCCTGAGAATTTTCACGAGACTATGCGGTATCGTAGACCCACGCATAATGAACTGTCGAAGGACTCAGAGTTGTATATGCTCTTGAGCCGTAATCTTCCATATTTGTGGAAGCAGGACCGAATCAGTGGGAAGAATTTGCCTTAAATACTTTTATCATTGGTATTATTCTGATTTTTACGCTAGAAACCTTATGTTTATTGGTTGTTTAGATGGAGATATATTGTAGATCGATTGGTGAATCCCCCCTCAACATACTTGATTAAATGCGTTGTTATATTGTGTACCTTTTTCATTGCACTTAGTGTCATGGACTCACTTCCTAAAATGGGTGTGTTTATAAACCAGGTTGCTGTTGTTGGACGTCAGCTCTCTCCACGTCCATCATGTGCTTTGCAAGCAAATCTTGTAATTGGTCCTTCAACGGTGTCCGATGCTTCCATTACAAGTGAGGACTCCAGAACTTTCTCAGAACGAATGCGGGGACGGTTGATCTACTGTGCTTCGGACGACGCGTCGGCTGTAGATTACACGAAGGAGGACATGGATAATGACGATGACGGTGTAGTAGACAGTCCCCCTATTCAAATTCAACCAATTATTGCAACCTGCCATATTCGAATCCTTGTGATGACCGCGGTTGCAGCGGCACCCCAAGGTGAAGCTGTATTACGCAACTCTGTCGTCGATGGCCGTGCCTATTTAGCTCGATTCAAGCTAAATAGTTCCTTGCCAAATACTGTGGCTCATTGCTCCTTATCTCTTGGGGCAAGCACTCGCGTTCATCCAACACGATTTTCGTCTGAGACTCACCGTCTATTACAGAGACTTGCATCGAAGCGTCGTAGAAGTGGTGCGCTTATGGAGATGGACGAACCTGCCTTTTCTAAATACACACACAGTGAGGAAAATGTATTCACTAAGACAGATTCTTGTGGTGATACCTCCTCTCCGCCATGTCGTGATTGGTGGATAATACAATGCCTAACTGTTGGAGGTCCACAATTACACCAATAAACTGTATTTGTGCTTTCATATCAATAAAATTTTCTCTTGGGGGAGCATACTTCTTAGCTTGCATTATGAATTCCTTTCTTTAATTGTCTTTTATATTGAGAAAATTCATCATTATCACTAAAAACCTGGTGATTTGGTAACTAATCAGGTCAGAATTGATCTAAATGGAAGTCTCCCTAATTACCAAAATCAGTATATATTCCCATTATAACGAATTACGTGTTGAATCCTTAATGCCAACAAGTCCTCCCTTGTAAGACCATCCTCCTATGGCAAAATACTCCAAGTTGGAACCACCTCTTCAATTGGCATAATTGGTTTTTGTCCAAACATCAACTCCGCCGGCATATATCCCGTAACGGTGCTATGAGTGGTTCGATCCGCCCACAATGCAAATGGTAGTAATCGAGGCCATTCAAGCATCTTACCATCACATGCTTTAACCAATGCTTTCACAATTGGCGAATGCCCCCGCTCACTTTTACCATTAGCCTCCGGATTATATGCGGTTGTCAATGCAAGTTTAATACCCAACTTGCCAAAGAACTCTCGTGCTTCCTTCGCGTCCAATTCACCTCTATCCTTCGTAATCTTCCCTACACAACCGTAACGACAAATTACATTCTCTAAAAGACTTCGACATACTCCTACGGTTGTCTTCGTTCGAAGCGCCCTTCCTTCCACTTGGTTAGACAAATCCTCCCAAGCAAGCACCAAATATTTCTTTTGTCCTATTCCCATAGGCATAGCAACCAAGTCCACAACCCACTTGTCATGCATCGTTAGTGGATAGGTTGGATGTAACTCATCTCTATGACGAATACTTGAATAGACTTGGCAAGTCTCGCAAGATCCTACAAAGTCTGCCACATCTTTATAGATGCCCTTCCACCAATATCTCTCCTTTACTTTGGCAAATGTTGCCCAAACTCCACGATGACCGGCCCACCAACCTTCATGAAACTCCTTGATGATTCGTTCTTGAGTTTTGATTCCACATACAACTCTTTGTGGAACTCCACCCCTTAGCTTCAGATGCTTCCACAAAAATCCATCTCGAAGAAAGTAACCACAAGCCTTTCTTCGAATTCTCTTGATTCTTGATCACTCCAAGTCTCTTGCTTCTTCAAGGAACTCAAGTATCTCCCAATATTTAGCCATTCTCCCTCATACAAGTCTTCCACAAACGCCTCAAGTGGTGTAGCCAAGCACAATCCTTCTTTCTTCACTAACGCCATGGTATAAAAATTGGTGCCAACATCTTTATCTTAGTCCACCATGTGCTCTTCATCCTCGTACCTTGCCCGTGACAACATATCCGCCACCGCATTGTCCTTCCCCGCAATGTGCTTGAACTTTGGATTCATTGACTTGATGTAGGCTATCCACTTTAACATAGCAATATCCGGTGTAGAACAACTTGAAATCATTCCAAGTAGTGGTAGACAATCCGTTTCGACAACCACTGATGCACCAATCAAATACTCCTTCTCATGCTTCATGGCCGTAACAATTCCCCAAAGCTCCCTCTTCACTTGTGCATAGGCCCGTTGGCAAGAGTTCAAAACCTTTGCACCAAATTGTACCACAAATCTATTTCCTTTACCATCATCTTGGCCAATTGCCCATCCAATCCCTATTGGGCTTGCATCCACCTTAATTACCACCGGTCTTCCCGAGTCGTAGTCAACCTTCTTCAATGTTGGTGGAGATGAAAGAAGCTTCTTCAATTTCTTCATGGACTTGCTTTGCTCCACCCTCCATTGAAACTTTTGTCCCTTCCTCAACAAAAGATATAATGAATCCGCCACATGTGCAAAATGTGGTATCCAAATATGATAAAAGATGCATGCTCCCAAATATCTACGTACCTCAATCGTATTTGCGCACTCCTTCATCTTTTGAATGGCATCCACCTTCTCCATGGATGGCTTGCGACGATATGCTCCACACATATGCCCTACCACCGTAATCTCTTCAACTCCAAACATTGATTTCACCCCTGATAAAGTTAGATGAACCTCCTCTAATCTTGTCAAGATCTTGTCACAATCGGCAATTTGATCCGCAACAAACTTCCGGCACCCCTTCAAATCCAACGTCTCATCTTTGTCCTCTTCCCCACATCCTTTGATAGGCACGTCATCAAGAAATGGCATAGTCTTTTCCGGAATAAAATCCCTCAAGACCTTGTTCATTCCATTCATCATGTATGCCACAGAATTAGTAGCTCCTTGCGGTAATGTGCACATCCTCACCAAACCTAATGGCGTCCGCATCGTAGTCAAATCTCTACTCTCCACCGCCAATTGGAATTGGTCGTATCCCGAATAAAGATCTCCCATCGAATAAATTGATCTTCCTGCAAATGCGTCCGCAAACTCCTCAACAATTGGACTTGATCCCATGTTCCGAATAGTTACCTTGTTCACCGGTTGCATGTCTTGAATAAACCTTAATGCTCCATTTTTCTTTGGCACCGTAAACCACCGATTAGAATATGGTGTAATAGACGGCTCCAAAATTCCCATCTTGATCTTCTCGTTCAACAACTGTCGCAACCCTTGCTAGCTCACCTTAGCTTACACCAACTTTTTTCCAACTGTAGCAAGTGTCACGAGCGCTAACTCTGCACATCCCCCACATGCACAAAGTTAGCTCTCCATACCAACCACCAAGCTCACCGCTTGGTTATCAATCCCTCCTACTCATGCAACCGGGACTCAACCCCTTCGTAGGTAGCCAATGGTTAGGTGCGGACTTCCACTTATGTCCAAGGCCCAACTTGGTGGCACTCCCATACCACGCGGCCTAACCGCACTTAGTGGTGTCTCCTCACCACCGCCCATGACCACCATGGTGACCCCAAGGCCACCAAGTAATCACAACGCCGGCGGAGAGACACCCCACATCGGTAGCACTCATGGTCCTCATTTTGCCTATATGAGTCCCCGTGGTGAAGCCCCAACACTAGCTCCCCCACCGGGACTCACCTTGTCCTTATGAGCCACCGTGGTGAAGCCCCAACACTAGCTCCACCCACCGTGCCTCATTTTGCACTTTGAGTCCCCATGGTGGAGCCCCAACACTAGCTCCACCCATTGGGACTCACCTTGGCTTGGGAGTCCCCATGGTGAGGCCCCAACACTAGCCACACCACTCGGGACTCCCACCTTGGACACCACCAAGGCACCATGGGAGTGGGGAGGGAGACCAGCCCTCCCCCTAGTATACTCTGTGGGATTCGGCAGCCCCCTGGTCCTAGGTGAAGGGCTGGACCCTCACACCTCTTAGTTTTGGAAGACCACCCAATCTCCCAATGCCTTAGCCGCTGGAAGGCCCGGGAGACTTCCCGAACCTTCCAGGGCTCGTATCTACCTCGTCCCGCATCCAAACGCGACGAGCGACCACTCTATCGACATCTACTCGTCAAGTAGATGCCGATAGACACCTTACTTGCCTCATTCCGACAAGTATTGAGGGAGTTATGCCCCTCTGAAGATTCGGGAGTCCCGGGCCAGCTTCCCAGTCCAGCACTGTCCCTGGACAGCACTCCCTTTAGTCCCACAATCTTCCAACTCCCATAACTTTTAGCTCACACCTCCAACTGAGGTGCTCCTTAGCATCCCGGAATCGTGGCAACATGAGCTTCCATAATCTCATGTCCATTCCCTCGTGGCTCCTAGTCTCCGTGGGTGAGAGGCGTCTCCAACGCCCGGGGTCCTCTCCCACACTAGGCCCACTTAGGTTCCCTTCACCTTGGCACCCCAAGGCCCGGGCGTCACTCCGGTGTCCCCCTTGGGCCCTTGGTGTTGCGGGCACTCCTCAAGGAGAGGTGCGCGACACTCACCCCCACCTAATGGAGTCGATGCCCTCATCGACTATACTTGTAGTCGGTCACACCAACTCTTGGGTTGCCATCCCCATTGGTGCAGCATTGTGTTTCACCAGGGCGCGACCCCCACAATGCACTCTCAAACTTTGGCAAAGTCTCAAAGGTGTCGTCACTAGGTGGTCCGTTTAGAATCCTGGACTTCTTCCGAGGCAACTAAACTACTCTAGACCCACCTACTTTGAGACCCTCTTGGATTGCCCTTACCTTGGCTCTCCAAGTTAGGCTCCACTAGCCTAACACTTCTTCCTTGACTACTAGGCTGGACCTCAATGCTTCCACCAAGTTGTCTTGGTTGCAAACCCAAGATGGCTTTTACACCACGACTCGATCGCACGGGGGTAATGCCAAGTTCCGCCCAACTCGGATCCCACTATCTCTTTCGAGGCATGGGTTCATGACTCCCATGCACTAGCTTGCACTAGTTTGTGGGAGTGGCGCTTTTTATGAGCACGCGCCATTACCTTGTCCCCCGGGGACAAGCCCAAGGCCAAGGGACTTCATGGTTTTATCCACTCTTTCTCCTAGCCTTGGTCCCCATTACTCGGCCTTCCCAACTCGGTTTCACATCTCTATTCCCCTCTTCCACCAACTTAGCACAAGTACAAGACTAGGACTCCATCTCATACTCTTCTCTTTGCACACACCAAAGCCAAACTTTATTGCCAAATCCAAAGAACAAGTACAAGTGTTGTGGATCTACGCCCAAGCTACAAGTCATCCTCCCCACTACGGAGATTGATGTCCTCATCAATGCCTACGTTGCTTCTTGTTGGAGCTCCTATGCTTCTCAAAGTTCTCCACCACCTCCTTAGCATTCACCATGTCCTTTGCCGCCACCCACGTTGCTTCTTTCTCGTGGTATCTCGCCACTTCACAAGGTATTCCTTGCTCTTGTTTTTGAGGTTCCTACTCTTGAGGATGGCCTCTACCTCATATTCCAAATGTTGTCCAACCAACTCTCGTGGTGGCCGAATCACTTGCTTGCGATCCGCCACAAGTTATCCTCCTTGAATGGCTTTAACAATGAAACATGGAATGTTGGATGCACTTTGATCTCGGGTGGTAGCTCCAACTTATACACATCTTTGAACACCCGTTCCACAATGGGAAACGGACCCGCAAACTTGGACATGAACTTTGGAGTGAGGCCTTCGGGCATGGTGAAGTTCTTCACATTCAACAACACCTTTTGTCCCACCTCATACTCCACTTCACGTCTTCCGGCATTGACTTGCTTCTCATAGCGCCTTCTTGCTTTCTCCAACAACAACTTGGTTTTTTCCAACATATGTTCCCGCTTCTTGGCCAAGTCTTCACCATCTTGGTTGAACTCGGTGTTGAATGTGCCCCCTCGAGAGCTAAGTCGGCGAGGTTGGAGTGGCTCCACTCCATAGGCCACTTTGAAAGGTGACTCCTTAGTCGCCGAGTGTGTGGCCGCATTGTAATCGAACTCCGCCAACCCCACATAGTCTACCCAATCACGTTGGTCCGCACTCACAAAGTTCCTCAAGTATTGGTTCAAGACCCCATTCACCCTTTCGGTTTGCCCATCTGTTTGGGGATGAAAGGCGAGTGCTAAATGTCAACTTGGTTCCCACCTTCCTAAAGAAGTGTCTCCAAAATGCACTTGTGAACTTTGGGTCTCGATCGACACAATCACTCTTGGCAACCCGTGATGCTTCCACCATGCATCGAGAAAGATCTTGGCGGTCTCAAGCGCGATTGTAGATTCCTCTAGTTGGCACCATATGAGCCAACTTGCTAAACCGATCCACCATCACTAAGATGGCATCATACCCTTGCGATTCGGGAAGGCTTGTGATGAAGTCCATAGACACACTATGCCAAGGACCCGGCGGAATTGGCAATGGTTGCAACAAGCCCGCTTGCTTTTGATATGAAGCCGGTTAAGTTGGCACTTCACACAAGTCTTCACAAAGTGGGTTATGTCATCTTTCATCCCCGGCCAATAGTACCTCCTTGACACCGTTGCAATGGTAGCCTTTTCTCCCCTATGGCCGGCTATGGGACTATCATGTTCCTCCTTCAAAACCAACAATCTAAGCTTGCCTTGAGGAACATACACCCTACTTTGCTTATACTTGAGCAATCCATTCACCAACTTGATCTCCTTGAGCTTCTTGCCCTTCCTAAGATCACCAAGCATTTGTTGTGCCTCGGGGTCCTTCATGTACCCCTCTCTTATCCGCCGTTCCCAATTGCCTTCACCCTTATACATGAGCCGCAAGACTTGGGTGGTGCTCATGGCATGAAACTCTTCCTTTCTACTTAGCGCATCCGGCACCACATTGTCACGGCTCGGTTTGTGGATCAAGTCCACATTCATGAGCGCCAAAGCATCATGCCACCTCAATTGTTTGGCACTCATTTGTGCTTGTGTCTCAAAATACTTCAAAGACACATTATCGGTGTAGACCTTAGTCTTGTGCAACCCCAAGTAATGTTGCCATGTCTTCAAACAATGCACCACCGCAAAGAGCTCCTTCTCGTGAGTTGGCCATCTCCTTTGACACCCATCCAACTTCTTGCTCTCATAGGCAATTGGCCTACCATCTTGCATCAAGACGCCTCCAATGGCAAAGTCACTTGCATCTGTGTGGACCTCAAAGGGCTTATCAAACTCGGGAACTTCAACACTTGGTGGAGATGACAACTTGTTCTTGAGTTCCTCAAAGGCTTGGTAGCAAAATTCATCCCATACTTGGTTCACCCCTTTTTTCAACAAGTCGGACAAAGGCTTGGCAATCTTAGAGAAGTTGCGTATGAAGCGGCGATAGTAGTTTGCTACGCCAAGGAATGACCTAAGTCCCTTTTGTGTAGAAGGCCGCTTCCACTCTTGAATTGCCTTCACCTTCTTCATGTCCGGCTTGATTCCATCTCCGGTAACCACATGGCCCAAGAACTCCATCTCAAGTTGTGCAAACTCACTCTTTTCCCCATTAGCATAAAGCTTGTTGTCTCTAAGCTTCATGAGTACTGCCTCAAGGTGCCTTGCATGTTCCTCGGCCATCTTGGAAAACACCAAGATGTCATCGATGTAGACAATCACAAAGTCATCCATTTCCTCTCGAAAGATGGTGTTCATAAGGGTTGTGAATGTTGAGGGTGCATTGCACAACCCAAAGGGCATCACAAGGAACTCATAAGACCCATACCTTGTGCGGCACGCGGTCTTTTCCACATCCGCATCCGCAATGCGGATTTGGTAGTAACCCGACTTCAAGTCTATGCGACTAAAGTACTTAGCTCCCGCCAATCTATCAAAGAGATCATCAATTCGAGGCAAAGGGTAGTTGTTCTTGATGGTCACCTTATTCAAGGCCCTATAATCAATGCACATCCTAAGCTTGCCATCCTTCTTGTCCACAAAGAGGACCGGTGCACCATATGGTGACTTGCTTGGTCTCACATAACCCCTTTCCAACAAGTCGTTTAGTTGCTTCTTTAGCTCCATCAACTCTTTTTGGTTTAACCGATAAGGTGCCTTAGAAGGTGGCTCAGCTCCAGGTAGCACCTCGATCTTGTGATCCACTTCTCTTCTTGGGGTAGCTCTTTGGGTAACTCATTGGTAAGCACATCCTTGTACTTGGCCAACACCTCTTCAATTTCTTTGGGAAGTGGTTGTTGCACCCCTTCCCCTCATGCCCAAGTTGCTCTTCACGAGCCATCACCACAAATTGATGTTCCAACATTTGGTCTAAAGAGACCAAGTTTTATTTGCCCCCGCTATTGAAGGGCCACGAGTTAACTTCAACACTAACTCCTTGCCATCACGGCGCACCACTAACCGTCTTTGGCTTGCGCCTCACATCCACATGTGTGCGCCTCAAAGAAGGTATCCCCTAAGATGAGGTCTACCTCATCCATCTCACATAATGTGAAATTCTCAACAAACTCCAATGTCCCACACTTCAAGGTCACTTGCAACGCCACTTCCTCCGTCTTGTGCGGTTCGCCCTTTGCAAAACGCACATTGATGGGCTTGCTTGCCTTTTGCAGTGGCAAGCCCAACTCCCTTGCTAGTTTGGGACTCATGAAGGAGTGCGTTGCCCTGTATCAACCAAACATGAGACATCTTTGTCCTTCACTTGGGCCTCAAGAAACAAGAGGCCCGGCCTTGGCTTGAGGCTACTTGCCTTGGCCACAAAACCTCCTTCTAGTATGCGGTCTTCAACACAAGCAAGACTTGCAATGGTACTCACCTTCTTGTCGGGGCACTCCGCAATGAAGTGGCCAATCTTGCCACAACCATGGCACCTCTTGGCCTTGGTGTCATCACCTTTGTCTCCCCCTTTCGATGGCTTTCCCCCTTGGTGTTCCTTTTTGTTAGAGGCTCCACCATCCACTTGTCCCTTGTGTTTGTTGCCAAAGCCAAACTTCTTGCGCTCTTTGCCTCGAGCCGCATTCTTATTTGATCCGCTTTGTTGAGAGGGGCCACTTGACTTCCTCTCGGGTCCATCAGCCTCAATCCTTTCAACAATCTTGATGATGCCCGCCACATCCTCGGGAAGTTTTGGGAACTTGAACAAGGCATCCACCACCCACTTTTGAAGCCCACCCAAAAAGATGCACTTCTTAGAGAACTCATCCATCTTGGGTGTGGCATTCATTTGGGCATTGAAGTCACGCACATAGGCCTTGAGAGACCCGGTGTGCCTCATTTGCACCAAGTTCATGCCTTCCCTCAACTCCCGATACTACGGTGTGAAGCGTTCACTCAACAAGTCTTTGAAGCCACCCCAAGTCAAGTTTGCCACCAACTCCGGCTCTTGCTCCTTTTTGCTTGTCCACCATTGAAGAGCATGATCCTTGAGAAATGTCCCCGCAATGGAAACCTTGTCCTCCTCATCCGGCTTTTGGACATCATAGTAGTTATCCATCTCAAGAAGGAATTCCTTCACCTTCCTTGCCTTACCAAGTCCCGAGAAGGTGCTTGGCATGTTTACCTTAGCCAACTTTTTGGTGGAAGATGAAGGTCGGGACCCTTGCATCATGAGGTGTTCAATCAACCTCTCTTGGCGATCCCTTTCTTCCTTCCCACGCTTGAGCTCTTGATTCACGGAGTCCATGAACTCAAGCATTCTCATTTGGAAAGCCAATTGAGGATCTTGTGTTTCCACCCCTTGGGAAGACTCTAGGCGTCTCGACCTAGAGCGCTCCTCTTCACCCAAGGGCTCCTCTTGAAGTGACAATTCCATTTGCTCATTGCCCTCACTAGTGGCAGCTTGCTCATTGGAGTCATGAGAATGAGCCTCACTTGTAGGATCGGGGTCTTTGTTCCCCCTCGTGCGTGGCCGCTTGGAAGCTCCGGGCTCATCACCCTCAATGGTCTTCTTCTTGCCCATTGCTCCTCACAACTTTGCACTTGGGTACTAAAAGCCCGCTCGATACCAAGTGTCGCAACCCTTGCTAGCTCACCTTAGCTTACACCAACTTTTTCCCAACTCTAGCAAGTGTCACGAGCGCTAACTCGCACATCCCCCACATGCACAAAGTTAGCTCTCCATACCAACCACCAAGCTCACCGCTTGGTTATCAATCCCTCCTACTCATGCAACCGGGACTCAACCCCTTCGTAGGTAGCCAATGGTTAGGTGCGGACTTCCACTATGTCCAAGGCCCAACTTGGTGGCACTCCCATACCACGCGGCCTAACCGCACTTGGTGGTGTCTCCTCACCACCGCCCATGACCACCATGGTGACCCCAAGGCCACCAAGTAATCACAACGCCGGCGGTGAGACACCACCCCACATCGGTAGCACTCATGGTCCTCATTTTGCCTATATGAGTCCCCGTGGTGAAGCCCCAACACTAGCTCCCCACCGGGACTCACCTTGTCCTTATGAGCCACCGTGGTGAAGCCCCAACACTAGCTCCACCCACCGTGCCTCATTTTGCACTTTGAGTCCCCATGGTGGAGCCCCAACACTAGCTCCACCCATTGGGACTCACTTTGGCTTGGGAGTCCCCATGGTGAGGCCCCAACACTAGCCACACCACTCGGGACTCCCACCTTGGACACCACCAAGGCACCATGGGAGTGGGGAGGAGACCAGCCCTCCCCTAGTATACTCTGTGGGATTCGGCAGCCCCTGGTCCTAGGTGAAGGGCTGGACCCTCACACCTCTTAGTTTTGGAAGACCACCCAATCTCCCCATGCCTTAGCCGCTGGAAGGCCCCGGAGACTTCCCGAACCTTCCAGGGCTCGTATCTACCTCGTCCCGCATCCAAACGCGACGAGCGACCACTCTATCGACATCTACTCGTCAAGTAGATGCCGATAGACACCTTACTTGCCTCATTCCGACAAGTATTGAGGGAGTTATGCCCCTCTGAAGATTCGGGAGTCCCGGGCCAGCTTCCCAGTCCAGCACTGTCCCTGGACAGCACTCCCTTTAGTCCCACAATCTTCCAACTCCCATAACTTTTAGCTCACACCTCCAACTGAGGTGCTCCTTAGCATCCCGGAATCGTGGCAACATGAGCTTCCATAATCTCATGTCCATTCCCTCGTGGCTCCTAGTCTCCGTGGGTGAGAGGCGTCTCCAACGCCCGGGGTCCTCTCCCACACTAGGCCCACTTAGGTTCCCTTCACCTTGGCACCCCAAGGCCCGGGCGTCACTCCGGTGTCCCCCTTGGGCCCTTGGTGTTGCGGGCACTCCTCAAGGAGAGGTGCGCGACAACAACTCCACAAGCTTTGGCAAATGAGCTTTAGGCACGGGAATCGGCCGTAAATTCCATGGTGTATGCGAAATGGTAAAAATTACCACTGGCGCTACAACACTTGGATTAACACACCCAATTTTGTGCGGCTCAAATGCAAATGCCTTCCCATGCCGTAAGAGCATCTTTCAAAAAGACTCCTCCTCCATCTTGGTCAAAAAGTCTTCACTGCCAACCTTCAATCCATCCAATGCCCCCTTATTCACGAATTCGTGGCCTACCTTCCTTGGATCTTTCAAATTTGGTTGCATAGATGCCTTATCAACCTTCTCCTCACAATCTAATGGTAGTGGCAAAGCCACCGGTCTAACCTTCTTCGCCACGGTTTTGTACTTGGTCTCCACCCGTACCTCATAACTATCTGTGAATTTCTTCACCTCGTCATAAAACTCCTTGGAGTAAACTTTCACAACGTTATCATCTTTTCCAACACCCGAATACAACAACAATTGTAATTCACTCATGGTATCACCCAAACATACTTCTTCAAACACTCTCGAGATATACTCACCTCCGTCAAGCACTCCATCCTCTTTCAACTTGTGCTCTACACTTTGGACACGACGCCTCTCTACTCGCTCTGAGTTTTTGATGTTTTTAAATAAAATAAAACCATCCCCAGACAAACCAACAACCCTCGTGAAAATGGCTTCTTGTGGTCTCCTTCCATGCGGGAAGCCATCAATCTTTTTACCATCCCAATCCCGCCTTAGAATGGCATGTGGTGAAAATCCCTTCGGTCTTCAAAGTCTCGAAACTCCTTGTGCACCTTCGGTAATGGGCACTCCCTCAAACCAATCCGATTTCTCTCGTGGTTTGCACAAACCGTCAAAAATTGAATAGCCTTCTTCCCATCACGGCTTCTAATCCGTGCGTACGCCGATCCGTTGTCCATCACCTTTGTTTCCATCCGTGTAGCGGTGATGTATTGTTGTCCAAGAATGATGGGATATGTCGACCTCTGTTGAACAAAGATATGTTGTTCATCTCCAACATCTCCAATTGTGACCTTCACATTTGGACATGCTCCATACAAATCACCCCTTGAATTGTTCGCCGCACGTATCAACCATCCATGGTCCAAATATATGGGCCAATTTCCTTTTTCGTGCAACTCCTTCGACATCAAATTGATCTCCGACCCATGATCAATTAATGCCACAATCGGCTCTTCAAGACCTCCCAACTTCACCAAAGTCTCCGTAGTTGCCCTCGCCCAATGATTGTTAGCATAATGACTTGGTGTTCGGTATTCGCTCTCTTCCAATGCATTTGCAAGTTAAGAAAAATTTCCTATAGGTTGGTCATCATCATCTTTTGCCACTCTCGCCACACGAACATTAGATGGAATAGACTCACCCATAGTTTGCCTCTTCCTTTTGATGATATCAATGATGACTTCATGGAACTCTCGCTTCGCACTGCCTAAAACTTCCCCCAAGGTAAACTCCACCTTTCCGCTCAAAATACGATCCTCCAAAACTTTCTTCAAATCCGTAGCCGCTTCGGATTGCAATTTGTAAGACGACGCCTTCCCCTTGTCTTTTGAAGAAGGAATTGCATCATGCATAGACTCCTTACGAATTGGCACCATTTGTTGTCGCGTCTTGTCCGCCCTTGTTGTCCTCTTTGATGCCCCTTCATGTACGTCGTCTCGCTTCCGCTTCTCCTCCATTATCGCCTCATGTTGGACTCTTGCAATATATGCATGAACCGACAAGGCATCCACCGGATCGTCCCAACCGGTAGTTTCCCGAATGGATTTTCCGGCATGAATAAGAACTTCTTCATTGATCTTCCCATTCTCCGCAAACTTCTTAGCACTTGGCCACAACATACTTACCTGCTCCGGTGCGTCGATGCTCACTCCATATGTCTTTGCCTCCTTTGTCACGCCATAGACCAATGCCTTCATACCTCCTCGACCGAAGTTTGTCTCCAACGGCTCCGTACCATCCTTCAAGTGAATCTTCCCTTCTTTGAAAACAACAATCTTGTTGTCCAAAGCTTTGGTAAACTCCTCACAATCTCTTCGCGAGTGTGCAAAACTATCACACCACATACACCTCAAAGGCAAGCCTCTCCCCGATGGTGCCGACTTCGACCCTAAAGTCCCCTTCAATGCTCCTTCCGATGAATGACTCTTCTCTTCAAGTTTGGCCATCTTAATCTTCAATTCTTGAATTCCCTTAATTAACTCATCCATGCTTGAGCCATCAACCTTTGAAAAAGCATTAGTTGATTTGCTTGAAGATGGTGGTTTGACATCACATACCACACTTTTGTCCCTTCTTCGTTGTCGCTTTGCAAGTAGTGAAACTGCACCTACCACCTCCTTTCAATTTGTCTTCAATCCGCGCTCCGCCTCTTGATCCTCCAAAAGTGGTTCAAGCTTCTCTTGCAACTTTCGGTCCGCCGCTTGAATGAATAACTCGATTTTCTCGACATCCAAGGTCGTTCTTTCAAATTGTCGACAATTGTCCATATTGCTCCTAAGCCCTTGTTAGGGCGCGTTATGCACTCTAGGAATGACCTCTTGGTTACCCTCTCCGAGTTCTCCATAAAAAACTCTTCCTTCAAAGCTTGAGAGAATTTTTCCCACGAATCTTCATGGGTCTCCTTCAATCCCTTGATCCTCTCTCGAATCTCGGGAATGGAAGCAAGTTCAAAGCTTTCCACCATCTCATTCTTTGAAACATTGTTCAACTCCATCTCTCTTGCATAGATTCGTAAAAAACGAGTGACATCACGACTATCAAATTGATCTTCTTTATCAACAACGGAATGTAATGTTTTGCTTACCAAAGCTTCTCGTCGTTGCATTCCTTGTCGTCGCTCCATGTGGAGTTGGAAAACTTCAAACATCCGCATGGTTTGCTCCATGTTGACTCCAAACATCGCCTTCCCTTGACCGGCTCCTTCCATCTTCCAAACTTCACATCCACCACAAACACACAACTACCGTACGGATATTCACGTCGGGTTTACCAAAAATATGTCATAAAGATTGTTGTGCATCCGGGTAAGCGCGGAGCTTCTTGGTACGGTAGTTAGTGTGACTTATAGAGGTGAATCTTCTATCAACCTATTCACTTCAACACTTTTACAACCTCCCGGCCACTTCAGGCCTTCATTTCTCCTTACTCCAGATTGCTCCTTGCATGAAACCACCTCTCACAAGTAGAATATCTTGCCTTCTAACACCTCCTAAAATCTCTCCTCATAGAACCTCTCCAAGCAAAAGATACGGCTCAAAACGTAAGATGAAAAGTTCTGCTCCCTTTATAGCTCATGAGAGAAGATACAAGCTAGATGCTTTGTGCATCTCCTCACCCCTCCAACCAAACTCAACACCTTCTAAACCTCTAAGTATTGAAGAATATTTAGAGACACTCAAAATCCTACTTCCAACTCACACACACACCAATCACTTGTTGTTCATGCCCAACTCCAAACTCCTAGCCAATTTATACTAATCTACGCCCAAGCTCTAACTAATAAGAAACCACCACATATTAGGTTACACAAAGAGGATTTTTGCAAGATCGGTCCAATGAGAAGCCTGTACATCGCCAACTTGATGTTTTACCTTAGTCGGTCCAATGGTAAGCTTCCACATGGTTGACTTTAAGCCTTTTTTGGTCGGTCCAATAGCAAGCCGCCTCCTTCGCACCACCTTATCCAACTAAATATCTAACTAAATATCTACTCTACCTAACAACCAAACGTCGGTTCTCAACCTTAACATCAACATAAACAAAGGCTAATCATGATCTCAACATAAACTAAACCCTAGCCACAACATAAAATCAATCCCACATTAACCACATATAAATTAGTACTAAACACCACTAAAGAAATAATCACAACTACTAAACGGCCCACATCACGACATCGCGTCTATCCGGGATCCAGTGTGAACAGCCTCCTGGCTTACAAGACTGTCTAATTGCTCCCCAATCTAAGCCAGTGTCAAGGAAATGCTATCGTGACCCACCAAACTCTCCTCAGCTGGTTGGGGTCCATTATCAGGATGTCCACCCTCAACCACTATCTGTTCAAAAGAGCGCGACTCCTTAGCAGGCCGTCCGCGTTCGACGACGCTCTCCTTAGCGGGACCTTTGCCCTTATCCAACCTCGAGGTCAATGACATCTTCGCCAGTCGATCAGCATCGTCCACGTCATTTGTATGCGTTGATCGAGTTGCAGGTCGATTCTCAGGTGCCGGTGTGGCGAAGGTTGTGTTCGTGGAAGCTGACTCCCCTTTCAACTGACTAAGCTCATCTGATTGAATACAGAAACGGAAGAATAGTAAAGAAAACTTATACAAGAAATGAGTTACAAATCTTATCCTATATCGTCTGTTTTCATTTGATGGAGTTCATTCCAGCAAGGGCAGACAGTGGGAGCTGCTTCATAAGGGGATTGATAGTTCTTTCGCGCAATGTCGAAGTTGGGGTTTGAGGTTGTCGCCTCGGCACGTTGTGTTGCGCCCTTCGCTTTGTCGCGACGCGTGCTTTGCTGCCTCCAACGGCTGGTAGGAGCAAGGTAAGGCGCCGGCGTCGTAAGGCCCCTACGGGTCGCGAGACACCATCGGGCGCCCGACCCCCCACGCCAGCCGCGTTGGGGAGTAAGGATGCGGCCGAAGGCGGCGCTGGGGTCGGGGTAGTTGAGCGCGCCGGGGCTCCATCGGGCACCCGACCTCCACCTGCATGGCTAACTAAGGGTGGGAGGGGCGACCGCGTCCTCAAGGGGCGAACCCCAGCCTCTGGCGCCGAGGCGCCGCGGCGGGGTGATTGCGGGTCCAAGGACCCCATCAGCCATCCGACTCCTACCTCAGTGCAACGCAGCTTTCACTCACCGCTGCGCCCACGCGCTGGGTTGTGGCAAGTGAGGGTCCTTGGACATTAGCAAGCGCCCGAACCCATCCCAGATTGCGAATTTACATGGAAAAACTTCAAATTATTGTCAGAATCACAACGAATCAAACAGAAATACCCTATCGGGTACCCCATGGGAAATACAGATCAATAGTTATCAATTTCATTTTGACACTCATAAATACAAGGACATTCAACAAAGGATTTTTTTATCATATTTGAAGATTTAGCAAAAGTATTAGGCAAACTTACCTCGTTTGCATTGATGATCTTGTCCTAGCCATGAAGAAAAAATCAATCGAAAGTCCCCATCGAATATACGATGGGGTCGGGGTTGCCGACTAGTATGCATGAAAAGCGCGGCAGAATATCATCAAGGAGATGCAAGATTCTTCATCTTGTTCCCGTTGGGTACCCGATGGGGTCTTAGGTGCCAGTGACGGGCGGTGCTTCAGTGCCGTTGCTTTAGTGCGCTCCCCATCCATTTTATCCCATCGGGTACCCGATAGAGTGTTTAGGACGAGACGAGCTCCAGACCATCGAAACTACATGCACTAACTACATGCATCTTCTTGATGGTGCGTCAGGCGAAAAAGATGCGTTGTACCTCGCACCCAGTTGCAATTGAGCAACTTTGTTTTTACTTGTGAACATTGCCAATATATCCAAAAGCCGCAAGCTTGCCTCTTTTCAGCAATCACACACGGGATTTTTTCAACCGACTACTTCGGGGGCCCAAAAAATACCAAACTAAATGAGCGAATAAAAGGAATGGAGGAAACATAAATCGGCAATGAAAAGGTCCCGCAGTTCCATCGAGATGGGATCGTGTTCCTCCAACAGCACCTCTTTGCGCTCCTTTTTTACTCCGTTCATTATCTGCAGATTCACCGCGGAAAAATCAGCCAACTCCGATCATCCACAATCGGAACAACCCATTCTCCAACACGCACTGCACTCACAAAAGCAAACCACAACATTTCTTTGGACGCTGCTTTTATCCATTCGTCGGTCTCACAGGACACGCACAACAGCACGGAAAAACAAATTTTCCGTACCTCATAAGAATACTTGTTGACTTCCAACTCCAAAAGATCATGGCACATTGCATCATACGACCACTCATGTATCACTGCAGCTACCTGCAACAATCTTTCTGATGAAACTCTTAATCTTGTCACATTGACATGCAGCACAGGGTTGCGCCTACACAAACCAACTACTCTGCCGCTCTGAGAAACGACTATGCGCGTCTTCAGTTCACCGGGGAGTCTAGACTGCAAGATTATAGAAGAATAATAGTCCAAAACAACAGTCAGAAACTTTGATCCATCGAACACTCAAAAAAATCACCTACATGGTCTATTGATCTATCCACGATGATGAGGTCGCAGGTCTCTGATTGTAGAAAGTTGAGTAAGGATGCCTTGTACTTCATTAGCATATCCCACAATAAGGCTGCCACCTTGGTTGGCACTAAGTCACAAGCTGCTGTGGTCGTCGATGCATCCATCACGGACCTAGGTGCACGGTACCGCACATAGGGGAACTCCGGAAACAAAAGCGCGTGTTCCATGAGCAAGATAACAAGACGAGCTCCAGACCAATCCAAAGCCTGACCAGGCGAGCAAAAGTTAGTAGCTATTCATCACATGCTTGCCGTATCACCTGTCATGAGATGGCTGAATAAAGTAAACTGCTTCCAGGGCAGGTAGAGGTTGTCTGCGTTTGTTCAAATCCTCCACCACTGTCTCGGGTGATTTGCCAAAAGAGGCAGTGGTCCGCTCCACCATGTAAAGAACCATCCGAGGAATCCATCGCCGCCCGCCGCTGCTGTCGCTGATGCTGCGAGGGCTGAGGTGCTGCGAGGGCTGTCGCTGGTGCTGCGAGGGCCGATCGCTGGCGTATGCTGTGATCCCGTCGTGAACCCTGCTTCCAACGTAAGCAAAGCCGTTGGGGGCAGGCGAACAGTACGCAAGGGCTGTTTAGGGTTTAGGGTTTGCAGCAAGCTTGGCTTGAGAGGCTCACATGAGTTTCTTGCCACTGTAGTTGAAGCGTGAGCTTGTAGGCCGCAACTCAATAAAATTGATGAGCGGGACATCGGTTCCGAGCACGTCGGGCGCTAGGCAGATGAAGATATTGATTGCCACAAGCACGGTAATGACCTCAATTAAGATGGCGGCATCAGGTGAGGTTGTCTGGAGGAGAGAGCCGTTGAGGCTATCAATGTGGACCTCGAATGTAGCCGACCGAGGCTGTCCGTCGTAGTTGCCGTAAACAGACGTCGTGCGGACGATGTAGGATGTGCCACTATTGGCAGGAAGCCCATAGTAGAAGAGCTGTGCTTGTATACATATTGGGCATCACGATCACCCAGTTGGAAGAGGTGAATGCAGGGAATCTTGTGTCTTACGAGATCGTCTGATTTCAGATGTCGTCGACAAGACTCCAAAAGCGTCACCATCTTCTATAACAATGTCAGCGAGTTTGGAGTTCCTTGGCAACTTGCTACTGGGCGAGGAAGGAGAACCATCTATTCAGATGACGGATATGGAGATGCAAGACGTTATGCATAAGTTGGAGAGCTATTAATACCGGTCCGACCATTCGCCACAACATCTCTCAGTTTAAACAAATGGGGAAGCTAGGTGTGATTGATGGTGTATGCGAACTCTGGGGCACAACTCGCTGGCCATTTGTCCAAGAGAATAGATTTCCGGGCCAAGGAAAGGACACTGACAGAGTTTTTGTTTTCAAGATGTCCGAGATTGGACCTGGATCAGGCGTCGACCTTGTTCGACGCATGCAATCTGGACATCTGAAGGACTCGTGGATCATGTTTGATCACGTTAAACGCATCAAACATTACACTATGTTTGCCTGTAACATTAACGACTCAACCTACTGTCGTAACGTGCTTTCCCGATTCGTGCCCGGATAACCCTTTTTCACGGTAAAAGAGGTTTCCTAAACAAGAACCCGAGTATTCGTTCCACGGAGATCCTGTGAAGTGCAAACGCAACAGTTTCCACCAGTTAGCTAACCCGGATTTGTGCTATCCGGGTTCTACCCTATCCCCTCTGTGCCCTATATCCTGTCCTGGAAGAGCTGCCCGGACAGGAGAGGAGAGGGTGTTTAGTCTTTGTGGTTTAATTTAGCCTCTGTATTCACCTCAGAGGGATTTTCCCGGACTTAGATAAGTGGGGGGATTAGGCCACTTCTCCCGTTGATTAACGTGACCGGAAAGGTCACCGAGACTCTCTCTCTCCTTACCCTGTTAGGAACTTCCCTTATACCTCCCTCTACGCCTGGACTCTAAATCCACACGCATGTCACAAAGGTTGGTATCCGGTTCTCCTATGGTCCGGTTATCACAACTTACTACCCGGGTTAGTAGATCCCGGGTTACTGGACTGGGGGATGGTGCGACTGGCCCGGAGTTCACCGCTATCACCTACAGACAAACCTGCCTACCCGGACTTCAGCAATCTAGGGGGACTCAACCGATGGTGTTCTTGGGAGTCGGTTGAGCGGCCGGAATCCCTTCCTGGCCGCTGTAATCCCAGACGCTACACGGACAGACCGGACCGAACCCTAAGTGGCAAGTGTCGTTCGCTAGCCGCACTCCTCCCCCTGTCGCCTTCTCTACCTCCCGTACTACTCTCCGTTCAAGGACGGAACCGCTCTCTCTTGCCCGGATAGCAAGGGTCCTGCGGACTCGCAAACACCCCACCCAGCAGACAAGACGGGGAAAAGGAGAAGGACACACAATCAGACACACACGCACACACACGAGGGAGATGAGAAAGAGGCGTGCTTGCACTGGATTAGGGTATTGCAGAATCACAAAAAGACCCCGAGGGAGTATCCTCCCCTCGGCTAAGTAGCGGATCCTCCCTGGCATCCCGAGAGAGGACAAACCCCGTGCCGGGGAATCTTTCTAAATCTAGCCTCGACACTCTAGCGCCGTCATTCTCCTCTCGCCATAAAGGCACCGAAATCCAACCCTATCTTGGCCACCGTGCATCCGCCTCAATCGACTCGGCCTTGGTTCTTCCTGCCCCGCCCATCCTACTTGCGACCTCGGAAGCCTCGGCGATCTCGGTAGTCGCGACCTTCGTGCTCCCAACCCGGGTTGGGAAGTGACCTCCTCCTCCTCGTTCCCCGTCTTACGGAGCGCTGAGCGGTATCCTCACTCCCAAGGATCTCGGTGTCTCCGGAAGGCATCGGGCCGAGGTGTCCGGGAGGGCCTCCCGATCTCCGGGACCTCGATCAAGTCCTCGTGGATGAGGGGGATGATCTCCGCTGGCGTGCCTTTCTCGGGAGGGCCCCGAGATCGAGATGGCTCCAATGGGACGACCGGATCCGGGCGGGGGTGCTGCAGCATCTCTATGCCCGATCCGGGTTTGCGGGTGCCGGCTTCCCTTTCGGTCTGGTTGGATCGTGGCCTCCGCAGCAGGTTAGGACTCTGCTTTGTCGGGGTCCACGGTCCGGTCCGGGGAAATGGGAGAGGGATTTCTTACCCTGGTATCCTCCTCTGCTGTTCGGGAGACCTCCTCCCCTGCCCGGGGAACTGCCTCGACTACCCGGGTTGCCTCTGCCTCGACTACCCGGGAAGCCTCTGCCTCGACTACCCGGGGAGCCTCTACCTCGACTACCCGGGGAGCCTCTACCTCGGTGCTCTCCGGTAAGTCGCTGCTGAGGGGATGTGAAGTCCCTGTCTCCTTCGGGGTCTTCTCCGGGCTCAGGCTCGTGGGCGGAACCGGTTCCTCCATTACCGCGGGTGCGGTGGGCTCCTCCTCCTCGGCCCTGACATCCTCGATCACTTCGGGGTCGCCCTGGATGGGATTATCCTCGCGGAGGAGTGGCAGTGCGCTTGCCCCGGCCGGAACCTTCTCGGGTGCGGACGGGCGGAGGAATGGGGGCTCCTCCATAGCCGCGGGGTCGGCGAGACCCCTCTTCCTCTGCTCGGATGACCTCCACGAGACTCGGATGCCCTCGGGTAGGAGGGTTTTCAAGCGCCTCCGGTGGGGGTGCTTCTCGGGAAAAGCCTTAGCCATTTCCCCAATGAGGGTCCTCATCTCCTGGAGGGCTCCTCCATCCTCTCTCTCGCCTTCTTCTTCATGTACGCCGCCGGGTTGTCCCCGCCCGACCCGTTCGTGGCTACCGACCCGGCCGCTGCCTTCCCCGGTTGAGGTATACCCGGTTGAGGCAGCCCTTTCCCGGGTAGGAGTCAACCCGCGAAGAGCCGCTACGCGTTATCCGGGTCCGCAGCGGGCCGACTGGATACGACTAGGCAGGATCCTGGCTCGAGAACAGGAGATACAAAGCAAAAGAAAATTCAAAAAGGTAGTGCTACCCTACCCTGTCCACTAAGCCTAAGGATGCTCCTGGGTGGGCAGGTTCCTGGCCGAGCTAACCTTACCCGGTCATTACCCGGGTAGGCCAGGATATGGGCGTTTATTTCTCCTAATTAGCTATGACTAACCGCTATCCGGACTTACGTGGGGCAAAAACGAAAAAATGAGGTTTGACACCTACGCAAAGGTGATGACAATTGCCATTTCCAACATGCAATCAGAGACTAAGGACGCAGAGTCATACCTTTGGAGGATGCTTAACAAAGTTATGGCGCGTCATCGTGTCGTCAACGTCAATTTCAAAGGTTTCATGGCTGACAGCGCTCAAACCAACTGGAACGCTGTTCGAGAGATTTACGGGATGGGAGACAAGACTGTACCTATGAAAAAAAAGGAGAGATCGTGTCTACTACACTGGACAAAATGCATGCAGAGAGTAACAAACTTATTCGTAACTCCAGAGCTCCGCGATGAGCATAAGCGAATCTGTACACAATATAAAGATGCAATCAATATGGACGAGGCCGAGAC
Organism: Bryum argenteum; assembly: GCA_037043015.1. Classification (NCBI taxonomy): domain Eukaryota; kingdom Viridiplantae; phylum Streptophyta; class Bryopsida; order Bryales; family Bryaceae; genus Bryum; species Bryum argenteum. The sequence goes on along the minus strand of CM073321.1, from coordinate 30,278,301 downwards.
ACGCTACCTTGCATTCGGTCGTCGTAGGTGTCAAGTGAAGCTGTTACAGATTCAAATTTGCCAGCCATGGGTCATGGCTGGCATGGTGGCATTTTCGTTACAGGCAATGGGAGGGCTTCATGAATCTTGTAAGCGTGCTTTAACTTTTGTTTCTGTGATATGCTTAAATATTTCTCTCGATGTACCATCCACCACGGCACTTTCCATTCTTCTCATACCACTACTCTGTAGACATTCCTCCCTTGTGCCGCCACGCACATTATTCAATTTCCTACACGATCTACATATTCTTGTACTCGCATTTGTTTAGATTTACGTAATAGCTGGTTTTCTATTTCCAACAGTCCAAATGACCTAATTTGACTTTGGGCAGGACCTTACTGATGAAGAGAAAGCTGAAATGCCAATGTGCAATTTGGCTGAAACCATCCACGCTGCATAGTCAAAACAGTCCGGTAAAGACGTTCAAGATATTTTTGAAGCATCGGTGAACGATTATGTCAGGGCATTCATGCAATGCACACGCTACAACGCTTTTCTACACAGTAACCACGGTGGAACTGGATCGGACAAGGAGGTGCTGCTCTTCAGGCTCGCACATCGAAGTAGGAATCTGAACACAATATACAAAGCCATGGAAGCCATCCCCGGTGCTAAGGACTTCCTGGTTGCGGACCCTAATTATGCTAGCGAGGAAGTTTTTGGATGAAGTAAAAGGCGTTTGGAAACGCAACCTGGTGCTGATGACGATTCCCATCCGTTCGACAAGGTTAACTTCTCTCAGCCAAAGCACTCCAAAAGGAGAACACGCTCACAGGAATCTCCTTCTACTCCTATTCAATTAGATGACGAAGACGTGGACGATATTCCAACGGCTGCGCCAGTTCCAACTGCACCCATTGTGCATGTCACTGAAGTCTAAGAAGATGATTGTGAGAAAGGAAAATGGCATATCCGTCGTGTCCCTGCAAATAGCAATTCGACTTGCATTGGAAATCGGAGCGCGTCAAAGAAATGCCAACAGAAGATCAGTGGGCCAGCACCTACATTCCATGGGCCTCATTACTATCGCCCCAAGAACCTCGACGTCAAGCAATTTTTCTACTTCTGCCCAGATGATCTGAACAGGTGTTTTAAAGGCCCCCGCAGAAGGTGGATTACGGATCAAATTCCTGATGTCCCAACGGTTTGGCCTGTTCAGAAAGGAACAAATCTAACTATGCGTGAGGTCTTGGCACTTCAACAAGCGGGATTCCATCTACAACAAAAATGACCAATGCCCATGAAGCGTCAGTTTGGATATAACGTTGCCACTGCGGATCAAATTGAAAGCATCCCAATCCCAACACAACCAGATAAGTACATGACGGTGCGCAACGACAGATCCTGCAAGCGTTTCGTCACTCGAAAGAACTTGGAGATGCAGCTCGCAAGGTGGAAGTTGGCAACGCTTCTACACGCAGAGATGGCCTGGATCACCCTTATTCCTAACCCAGGTATCGGAGCAGTCATTGATTTGAAATCAACTACCGGGTCAGAGGCAGCGGAGTACAAGCTTACGATAGGATCATTCCCTAGCTGCACTTGTATTGATTTCACAGATATGGCATTGCACCACAAAGGGCGTAGAGGATGGTATAACTGCAAGCACCTATGCTACATTTTCCGCATGGTTTGTGGATTCCAACTCCAAGACGACCACCTTGTAACCGCCCCCACCTTAAGCTTCAACAAGATAAAGCGCGTGCTGCTTGCAGGGATTTTGGATAGGATCCCGGTACAAAATTAGTAGATCTTAATCACGAAGGTCGACGTCACAGCCTTCGGTGTCTAGACTACCAAAGTGGTTTAACCAACATCCCACTTTAAAAAAAATGTTGGGACTCCAGATTTCCTTCATCATGAACATAGCTCACAAACATTTTGGATGCACCACCTTATCTTGAGTTCTGTTTTGTTGTTCAGCTTCAACCCTCGCTCACTCTCACTCTGTTCACCCTCGCCCACTCTTACAGTCTCACTCTGTTCAACTTCTACCCTCGCTCTAACGACTAACGTCACCGTCAGAAGCATGACCCCGTCACATGTATCTTACCCCTCACACACCCTCCTTGCATGCCACGGCGCACCATGTCAAGCACGGCGGGCGCGCCCGTATGTGGAATGCGCCCCCGCCTGCACAGTGCTCTTGCCCCCGCGTGAAGTGAGGACGCGCCATACCATTCCAGCTCATCAACGACCACTTCTACGGCCACAAACAATAACTTCTTTACACGGTCATGAGTTTATGCAATGAACCCCCGACCCTATGGCCGTCGCCTTCTATATTGATGATTTTGATGTACTCTGCTTAATTCCACTCAAAAATCTGATCATTGAATTTGAAAATTTGCCCATTGCTCGTGAAAATCTGCTCACCGCTCACCACTCATTGCTCACCGCACGGACCAACACCACCTTGAATTCTTGGGTAAATTTGGAAAGTAAAATGACTTATACTAATTGGGGGCAGCCTCCAATCTAAGGCGACCCTAGGCGACCGTCAATCTTGGAAGACCGCCGGTCCAGGGCGATCGTCGGTCCAGGGAGACCGCCGATTGCCTAGGGGCAACAGTTGGACACATAGGGGTGACCATTGATCGCCCACAGTCGTAGTGGTCCAAGGCAACCGCCGGTCTAGGACAAGTTTCAATCTTAGGTGGCGCAGTCGCACCAATCCTGTCATCATATTGCTGAGTTGTACCATCCATGTGGCAGCCACGCAGGATGCAACGTGGACGGGGTAAATTAAGGGTGACTTTTTTGAAGGAAAAGCTTTCGTAGATTCTATTGGACATTCCAAGGTTGATTGCCTGTATGACATGTTGGATCTGTCTAACGTTTGACAGTGTCACATAAGACAACCTCGACCGTGTCTAACTCCCTACTTCTGTCGTCTAGTATTGCTTGCTAGAAGTTACATGAGTTTACTTGTCTCTCTTCCTTTTGGAAGGCCTTAAGCCGCCAGAAGCTCCTGGAACGCTAGCGCCCTCCGTCTTTGGTCCGAGGCGAGAAGAGACCTCCTCGTCGCTCTCAGGCCTCTTGGTCGGAGGTCGGGATGCCACTTCCTCAGGTATGGCTATGAGGTGTCTGGGGTCCGGGGTAGACACAAGAATTACTCTTGTGTCACGGGAGTTGGACATCGGGATCACATGTTGATTCTGTTGCTGCTAAAGAAGAGGTTGCTCTTGTCCGGGGTCGGGTGCTTTGAGTCCCATGCGGCCTCTTGGTTGAATTGTGGCCTCGGGAATAGGAGCATGGCTCTCATTCGCGTTGACCACCATCTTGTTTGGTGGATTGGGTAAGGGAGACAAGATCGGGGCTTCTTCCTCCTGGATCCTGACAGCTATTTTCTATGAGGGAGGTTCAGCTGCGTCTTAGAGAACTCCTTGGGAAGGAATGCCCTCTCTTGCGCCTCCTAATTTGGTCTCATCTCTGCCCTCATTCGATTGCAGAGGTCCGGACACGGGATCGTCCACCCTTGGGCTCAGGGGTCCTCCTGGGGCGGTGATGTTTATGACCATCGGATCAGCTACTTCGCCCTCCTCCTCCCATGCTATCTCCGGTACCTTGGGGCTGGTCCTGGTAGGTGGGAGCACAAGGACCTTAGCTTGAGGTACGTCTTCTAGGAAATTCTTTGTCATCTCCCCGGTGAGTGTCTGCATCTCTTAGAGCGCACCTTCCATTCGTTCCGTCGCCTTCTTCATGAAGGCGGCCATCTGAGTTGGTAAATGTGAGCCGAGGGTGTAAAGTTGCGCATCGAACAACTGCGCCTTGAGCTGGGCCTCTCTTGGTGCATAATAGAACTTCTATAGCCGAAATAGGTGTGCTTGAGTATACGTCAGCGGTTTTAGGACAGTTGGGCTTCTAGTCGATCGATGTCCGTGCTCTGCCTGACGATAATGAGGGGGACCTTGGTGACGGAGCTCCAAAGTGTTTCGACTTTCCAGGCTAGCGCTCGGACCATCTTCGGGTGTCCATTGATGTTGTTGGTCCGAGTCCCAGTCCTACCCCCAAGGTTGTCATATCGGGCGTGTTGAGGTGATTGGGCAGGCAAACCAGGCGGACGAGTTGTCTCGGGCGGGCGGCCTGCGTGCCCAATTCGACAACCTTGCCTACCCCGCGTAGGAACTTGTACGTTGCAGCGTGCTCGCGCTCGCATATCTGCAAGACTAGGACAATGGGTTGCAGTGAATCCTCCTCGGATATCCTCAATGGAGGTAGTGGGAGGTCGGGGTTGTTGTAACGCGTCCTCTCAGGTGTCACCCGGACACCCCTTTTTTATAGTAAAAAGGGGTGTTTGAGGACATCAACCCGGATATTGGTTCTACGGAAATCGTGTAAAGTGCAAGGGCCAGCAATGCCAACCGGTTAGCAAACTCGGACTTACCCTCTTCTGGTCTCTTCGACTCTATTCTCTTTTCCTTCTCTTGTCCGGGCTCTTTATACCCCGTCAAGGGGGGGTTTGGTTTAAGTTACCCTTTGTATACACCTCATAGGGGTTTTCCTCGGATTTGATAAAGTAAGGGATTTGATTAGGTGCGTGAACTGTCATGTTCTAGTAATCCGAGGACGGTTGATGGAGCGGCAACGTCCTGCCTTTGAGTAGGAGATACTAGAGACAAATGGGCAGCAACTTCCTCCTCAGACCCGAGGAGTCCTCCATCGGCTTCTTCCCCTTCCTCTTGCTACCTTCATCTCCCAGTGAAGCGGCTTGTCGCTCCTGTGGACTCGGCCTCGCGACCTACTCGGGTGGCTCTCTCCTCTCTACGGGTCTGTGCTGAGCGGGCGAACTGTCCTCCCGGGGTTTGGTCAATCTCCTCCGCGTCCTAGGTCGTTGGCGCTGGAGGCTCTCAAACTATGGGTCGCCCTTCTTCTTCCTAAACTTTCGATCTGGGCACGACTCTCTCCACACATCCTCCTCCCGGGCGGTCTCTGGTCTCTGAACATCGGCAGGCGTCGCTGCCAATGGGAGTTCTTGTTGAGAGGGATCTCCGACTCAGGCCTCTTCGCTTGGGGCAACTCGGCTCGAGTAGGGCTGGCTCGATCGCAAGCCCAATTCCTTAGGAATCCCTCGTTGGGGGACATTGTCAACCTCCTCAAAATGAAGGGCGCGTGCCCTTGTCATGCGGTACAGGAGAGAAGTATCATCTTGTTCACAGTGACTCCCATGTACTGGACATAGGGAAGGTAGAGGAGTACCTTCCGCGGTTGTCTTTAGCCCGATGGGGATTCGAGGGCTTAACATTGGCGCCGGAGAATCCTCCCATGCAGACGGCATGGCCGGACTTGGAGAGGTCGATTCTCGTATCGTCGTACTCTGGGTTGTCATCCTATGGGTTGAGGGCGACCTAGGCCGGGTGACCTCCCCCGCTACTAGTGCTGAAGCTGCTTCCCTTTGCCCCCGGATGGCTACTACTCCTACACCGGGCCGTGGCGCTCCCTGGCACGGGACTCTTGGGTCGGGGCTTCAAGGTCATTGTCCTCCTCATCTTGGTGGCCTTGGTGGTCCTAGTGGCGGTGGTGGTGGCGGAACTCCTGCTCTGGGGGCCAATGCCGCATTAACGTCTCAGGCAGCTGCAAGGACTCCGTTTGCGGCGATCACTTCTGCTGGAAGGAGGTCCCGCCTCTTCTCCATGGCCAGCCGGAGGTGGGTGATATTCCTTGGGTTGAGGCACTTGAAGTGGGCGTACAAGTGTTAAGGACACAGAAAGACACAAGGATATTCTGAACAGAAATTAACAAGAACTTGGATTAACAGAACGAGAACACGAACAACATCAACAAAGGTGAGAACTCTAAGAGATGTGTTGTCAAGACTGAAGAACCCTTTAGCCTCGACTCCTATATATACTACCTGATACGAAACTACTTTCGAGACTTCTCAAGCGACTTCCGAGACGCTATGAGACGCTTCTCAATCTTCTAAAAGTTTCCAATGTATGTCCGTGACAACAAGTGCTATGGAAAAGGCGATTGAGGGTAGCCCTTCTTGTTGGTAGTCTTGTGCACGGCTCACGTGATCACATCTTCGATGATGTATGCCCATCCGATCCTTTGCTTGCTCTTGTAAAACTCCACGATCGCCTTCAAGAGCTGGTTGGTGACGAACGCTGGCTTCTTTGGGTTGAGGATGGGTGCCAGGAACCTCAACAAGCAACGTTCCTCGGCATCGATGCAGTCCTCCACTCGCAACCCGTCGTGCTTGTGCGCCGGATTGTAGAACATGGCGCTCAGCGACGGATTGTTCCTTACCTGGTTGTATCATGTGGAAGAATCCGAGAAACTGTAGGTAGCTTGCCAGCAACTCTCCTCCAAGGACTCCGATTTTGATGGGACTAGCTTGTCCGTAAAGTATGGCCAATTTTGCTCAGAGACGGTCTGTCGCGACCTTAATTACTCCAACTCTTTTCTTAATTAGTGAGCCTTACTTGGTAGCGGAATCTTGGCTCACTTAGTTGGTAGCAACCGGCCGCGACTTTGCTAACACTTGCATGTGCCCCACACATACAATGTTAGCACCATTCTAAGTCAAGGTGTCCAACCCACCTTGACTCCATAACTCATTACCGGATACTCATTACCCGGAATTCCCATCAACACATGGGCATGCCAACCCGGAACTCCCACCAACACATGGGCATGCCACTTGGTGGCACAGGGCGGCCTTCCACAAATGTCCAAGCTTCTAAGCGTGACACTAATCACCCACGGGGCTAACCGCCCTTATCCATTGTCCAACTTCCCACTAGTCCCCTTCCACTCTTGTCTCTCACTCCATTCAGGACGTTGCCGGAAACCCCCGCGGAATCCGGCACAAGTTTTCACGGGGACTAGTTTGGAGCAGGACTCTTTCCACTCCAATGTTGCGGGATGCTCAAGAGCATCCCACAATGCCCAAGGTGTAGGAGTGAGGCTTCCTTTCAATGCCTCATCTTTTTTAGCCATTCCCGGTTACTCCCGGGAACCGGCACTAGTACTCACGTGGACTAACTTGGAGAGGGACACTGTCCAACCCCATGTTTACAGATGCTCCAAAGCACTCCCCATTTTCCACACGGTGCGGGAGTGAGGCCCCATTCTAAGCGTCACCCTTTGTAGCCACCCCGGCTCCTCATGGCACAATGTAGAAGTAAGGAGGGAGACCACCCCTCCCCATAGTACTCTCTGGAGTCTTTGGTAAGCTCCCTCTCTTGTGTTGAGGGGCTTTCCATGACACACTTTCTTTTTGGAAGACCACCCGTTTTTGCCTTAATCTCAAAAACGGGCCGTAACTTCTCCTCGAGCTAGTCTCTAGCTCAAGTTTCCAAATGAGACGTGCGAGCCCATTTTCGACATCTACTCTATGAGTAAATATCGATTGACTACCTACTTGCCCCACTCGGAGCTGTCGCAAGGGAGTTATGCCCCTCTGAACATTCGGTGTCCCGGGAGGCAACACTCCCGAGTCCCGAAGTCCCGACCACTTTGAGGACCCATATCTCCTAGGCTATTGCTTTTCTCATCATGAGCCTTAGCATTAGATTTTCAGCAACATGCAACATGCCGCCCTCCACGAAGGTCAACACATTGAGTCCCGAAAAGCAACACTCCTGAGTCCCGGAGTGTCCCGGAACGCACTCCAACTTTGGAGAGTCATATCTCATGACGTACAACTCCAAATCGCGCATACTTTAGACCCATGGGTGCGTACTTGAATAAGGTTTTGAATCATGTAAGGCACACGACCAAGTTTGTCCCGAGCACGACGCTATTGCGTGGTGTTTGCTCGGGAATCTCCTTGGTCACCTCACCTTGTCTCTTGCCAAGCCCGGGGCGTCACTCCCGGGGTCCTCTTGGCTCACCACGATGTTTGGGCATCCTTTGGAAAGGGATGTGACACTCACCCCCACCAAACAGAGTTGATGTCCTTATCGACAATCTCTCTTGTCAGCGGTATCAAGTTCTTGAGGTAGCCGCCTCCTTGTCACTTGCATTGCATTCCAGGGTAGCTAGCCCCGCAATGCTCCAAGCATTCTTTTAATTGGAAAATGGCTAAGTCTCAAAGGTGGCACCCGATAGGTCTGAGGTCCTTTCCACCCAAGGACTTTCCTTGGAAGGACCCACATAAACTAGACCTATCTACTTTGAGACTCACTTGGAATGCCCCCAATGGTCCCAAGTTGGGCTCAACTAGCCCATAATACTCACATGACTTAGGATTGAATTCAAGGCTAACCAACACTTTCTTGGTCGCAACACCAAGCCCTGTTTTCAAACACTTAGGCTCTCAAGTGGTGAACTTTGCTCGCCTAGGGGTAATGCTAAGTCCCGCCCGACCTAGCCTTTGCTTCACTCTACCGAGACATGGGTGATCAAGCCATGCGTTGACGATGGTCAACCCGCAAAGGGCACTTCTATGAGCCCGTGCCACTACCTTGCTTCCGCCCGAGCAAGTCCTAAGCTTGAGAATCGTGGGGGTTCACCCACTCACAACTCTCAAGCCAAGATCCCTCTTTTGCAGCATTCCAAGTATTGGCTTTGCGTATCCTTCAAACTCTTCTAACCAACCTAGCAATCTAAAATGAGACTAGGACACATCTCACGTCCAACATGCACTCGAGGAACTTGCTAGCAACTTTATTATCAACCAAATATTATAACATGTGCAATGTGCACCAAATAGTGATCAAAACTTAGGCCAAGTGTACACAAGTGTGGTGATTCACCCCCACTTCAAAGGTTGATGTCCTCATCAATGCTTTCTCGGTGTCTTGGAACTCCGTTGGCTTTCATACCTTTCCACCATCTCCTTTGCATTGGCCATGTACTTGGCCTCAACCCATGTTGCTTCCTTCTCAACAGTACCCCCGCCTCTTCACCAAGTATTCTTTGCCCTTTTTTTCTTGGTGTTCCGGTAGTTCGTAATGCCTTTTACCCCAGAATCCAAGTAATCACCAAGTAGTTTAGGTGGAAGCCACAACACTTGCTTGCATTCCAGCCTCACCTTATCTTTGTGATATGGCTTAAGCAATGACACATGGAAGGTGGGATAAATCTAAGTCTCCGATAGTAAGTCGAACTTATACACATCCTCAAACAACCGTTTTGCAATGACAAATGGACTCACATACTTTGCCATGGATATGGGAGTCAAGCCATCCGGTAAGGTGAAGTTCTTCACATTCTACTACACCTTTAGCCCTCCTCATACTCCTCATGGCGCCGCCCTTTGTTAACCTGTTTCACATACCTCTTTAGGGCCTTTTCTAGGTTCCACTTAGTCTTCTTCAATAAGTTGCTATTTCATGGCCACCAAGTCTTTTGCACTTTGGCTTTGTTCCATCTCCGATTGCAATCTATTCAAAAGCTAGGTCGTTAGGCATAAGTGGCTTCACACATAAGTCACCTAGGGCGGCGATTGACTCATAGCACCATGCCTCAATGCATTATAGCTACCAACCGCCTAACCCAAGTAATCACTCCAATCACTTTGGTCTTCGGCAACCCATGATGCCGCCACCAAACGCTGAAAAGGAGCACCACCTTGTCAAAGGCAATCGCCATCCCTTTTGTTGGCTCTATTCTTGCCAACTTACAAAACCTATCCACCACCAGAAAGATGGCGTTACTTCCTCATCACTCCAGAAGGCTTGTAATGAAATCCATGGAGGGACACTCCCGTGGACCATCCCGGATAGGCAAAGGCCGTAACAAACCCACTTGCTTTTGATATGACGTCCGGTTGGCTTCACATTCAACTGATACAAGTCTTCACATAATGGGCGATGTCTTCCTTCATTTCGGGCCAATAGAATCTCTTTGAAACCAAGCATATGGTAGACTTCTCCCCCCTATGCCCGGCCAAGCGGTTGTCATGCTCCTTTTTCAGCCCACTCAACCTTCACATGCCCTTTGGAACACACACCCTATTTTGCTTTAACTTGATCAGACATTGATGAAGCCAGATTCCTTTGGGCTTCTTGCCACACCTAAGTTCACTGAAGATTTTTTTGAGCCTCGGGGTCTTTCATATACGCCTCTCTTATCCGTTTTGCCAAATCAACTTCTCCCGCATCCATCACTCTCAAGACTTGCGTGGTATTTGACTTATGTTCACCTTTCAACCTAGTCCCTCCGGCGCCCATTCACTCGGCCCGGCTTGTGAATCAACTCCACATTTATGAGCACTAAGGTAACATGCCACCTCAATTGCTTGGGTGTAACTTTGGCTTATGTTTCAAAGTACTTCAATAAAACATTATTGGTGAATACCTTGGTCTTGTGCAGACCAAGGTAATGTTGCCATGTCTTCAAACAATGCACCACGGCAAACATCTCCTTTTCATGCTTTGGCCAATTGATTTGAGTGCCATCCAATTTCTTGCTCTCAAACGCAATTGGCCTTCCTTCTTGCATGAGCACTCTCCCGAGGGCAAAGTCACTTGCATCGGTGTGCACTTCAAAAGGCTTATCAAACTCCGGAAACTTCAATACCGGCGGGGAGGAGAGCTCCTCCTTGAGTTTTTTTGAAATGCTTGCACACATGAATCGGTTCCATCCAAGGCCAAGTTTTTCTTAAGCAAACTGGACATGGGCTTAGCAATCTTGGAGAAGTTCTTTATGAACCTCTTATAATAATAGGCCAACCGAAGCAATGACCTCACTTCCCTTTTTGAAGTGGGTTGGCTCCCCTTCTTGATTGCCTCTACCTTCTTGTGCTCCGGTTCGACACTTTGCCCATCATAATGTGTCTCAAGAATTCAATCAGTTGGGAGCCAAACTCACTTTTCTCCCCATTTGTATACCACTTATTGTCCCTAAGTTTTTGAAGCACAATTGCAAGGTGTTGTGCATGCTCCTCCGCGGTTTTGGAGAACACCAATATGTCGTCGATGTAGACAATGACCAACACATCCATCTCTTAATGGAACACCGTATTCATGAGGGTTGTGAACGTTGATGGGGCGTTGCACAACCCAGAAGGCATCATCAAAGCCTTTTTCACCTCCCAAATACACTTGGGAGGTGTGGAGTTAGAAGTGGGCTTATTTCCTTCAACTTCCAAATCGGTCCTTAGGATAATCAAGAACCGGGTTACTCTAACTCTTCCAAGTTCACCAAGTTGACCCTACTCCCTAACATGTTGGGAGCCTTGGTGAACTCTAACTCAATCTCCTTCCCTTCGGAATTAGCAACCACTGTCAATGGCCGCTTCATCATCTTTACCCCATAGGTATCAAAGGAAGTCTTACATAAGATGAGACCAATCTCATCCATCTCACAAACCTTGAAGTTTTCCACAAAGGTGAAGTTTTGGCACTTCACTTCTACTTCCGTTGCTACAAGGCATGTTTGATGTGGCTTGCCTTTTTGCAAACCTTACTTGGATGAGCTTGCTTACTCATATGCAAGCCCATCCTCTTCGATGCTCCGGGACTTATGAAGGAGTGGGTTGCCCCTTTGGTTTGGAGCAATGCATTGCCATGTGGCCCTTTTCACCACAATTGTAACAAGTTATGTGACTTGTCTCTTTTTTAGAGTTATCCCCACTTTTAGTCATGTTCTTGGCAAACTTGTCCTTCCCATCCTTGGAAGGCCCACTCTCACCGCCCTTAAGCTTTTGCCAACCATTTTTCTTATGTTGGCTCTTGAATAGTAATTTGCCTTGCTCTCCGGTTGAAGCCTCCTCTTTAGAGGCCTTTTGGTGACCTTCATCATCACCAATCTCTTTTGCCAACTTGAGCAATTCGGCACAAGTCTCCAGCAATCTCGGCATCTCGAATAATATCCGCTCCACCCAACCTTAGAGTCCATTGAAGAAAATGACCTATTCGGCCAATTCATCCAACTTCGGGAGTACATTCAAATGTGCATTGAAATCCTTCACATAGGCATGACGGGTGCCCGTTTGCTTCAATTGCACAAGGGCCATGCCATCCCGAATCTCTTGGTACTACGGGGTGAAGCGATCACTAGGATCCCCATGAAACCAGTCCAAGTCAAGTTGCTTACCACTCCCGCGTTCTCATCCCAGAAACGAGTTCACTGCAAAAGAGCATGTTCTTTCAAGAAGGTCACGAGAATAGTAATCTTGTCTTCTTCACAAGCCCTTTGAGCCTCAAAGTAGAGCTCAAGTTCCACAATGAAGTTTATGACGTTTTTGCCTTGCCCAATTCCGTGAAGGAAGAGGGAAGTTGGTCTTGCACAACTTGCGGGAAGAAAGGCTTCATGCCTTCCCCTTCAGCTCCTTGTTCTCTTGTTGCATGATATGAAGAGTTTTGACAAGCTCATGGAACATTTCCTCTCGTGCCTTCCGTTTGCGGCCGTGTTTCCAGGGAAACGGGACTTGAAGCACCTTCTTTCTCCTTGTGGTACGTGTCCTCCTCACCACTAACAACTTTTCTTGATCCCCCTTGCTCCTCTTTAATTTCCATCCTCACATTCAATGGACCTTAAGAAGACTCCTCATGAGGGGCATCCCCGGCCTCAAAGGCTTGACTACGTGTCTTCGGGCCACATCATGAGCTTCTGGCCTCTAGTGCCATTTTACTCTTGATTGGATCCCGTTGCGTAGCCTGCTCTGATACCAAGTGTCGCGACCCTAATTACTCCAACTCTTTTTTTTCTTAGTTAGGCTTACTTGGTAGCGGAATCACGGCTCACTTAGTTGGTAGCAACCGGCCACGACTTTGCTAACACTTGCATGTGCCCCACACACACAATGTTAGCACCATTCTAAGTCAAGGTGTCCAACCCACCATGACTCCATAACTCATTACCGAATACTCATTACCCGAAACTCCCACCGACACATGGGCATGCCACTTGGTGGCACAAGGCGGCCTTCCACAAAAGTCCAAGCTCCCAAGGGTGACACTAATCACCCCCGGAGCTAACCGCCCTTATCCGTTGTCCAACTTCCTACTAGTCCCCCTTCCACTCTTGTCTCTCACTCCATTCGGGACTTTGCCGAAAACCCACCCGGAATCCGACACTAGTTTTCACGGGGACTAGTTTGGAGCGAGACTCATTCCAACCCAATGTTGCGGGATACTCAAGAGCATCCGACAATGCCCAAAGTGTAGAAGTGAGGCTTCCTTTCCATGCCTCACCTTTTTGAGCCATTCCTGGTAACTCCCGGGAACCGGCACTACTTATCACGGGGACTAACTTGCAGAGGGACACTTTCCAACCTCATGTTTAGAGATGCTCCAAAGCACTCTCCATTTTCCACAAGGTGCGGGAGTGAAGCCCCATCCCAAGCCTCACCCCTTGGAGCCACCCCGGCTCTTCATAGCACCATGTGCAAGTGAGGAGGGAGACCACCCCTCCTCATAGTACTCTCTGGAGTCTTCGGTAGGCCCCCCTCTTGTGTTGAGGGGCCTTTCGTGACACACTTTCTTTTTGGAAGACCACCCCTTTTTGCCTTATTCTCAAAAACGGGCCGTAACTTCTCCTCGGGCTAGCTCCTAGCTCAGGTATCCAAATGGGACGTGCGAGCCCATTTTCGACATCTACTCTTTGAGTTGATATCAATCCACTACCTACTTGCCCCACTCGGAGCTGTTACAAGGGATATGTGCCCCTCTGAACATTCAGTGTCCCAGGAGGCAACATTCCCGAGTCCCGAAGTCCCGACCATTTTGAGGACCCATATCTCCTAGGCTATTGCTTTTCTCATCATGAGCCTTAACATTCTAGGAAGCCCTTGTCATTAGCTTTCCAGCAACATGCAACATGCCGCCCTCCACGAAGGTCGACACATGGAGTTCCGAAAGGCAACACTCCCGAGTCCCAGAGTGTCCCGGAACGCGCTCCAACTTTGGAGAGTCATATCTCATGACTCACAACTCCAAATCGCGCGTTCTTTGGACCCATGAGTGTGTGCTTGAACAAGGTTTCCAATTATGTAAGGCACACGACCATGTTCGTCCCGAGCACGACGCTATTGCGTGCTGTTTGCTCGGGACTCTCCTTGGTCACCTCACCTTGTCTGTTGCCAAGCCCGGGGCGTCACTCCCGGGGTCCTCATGGCTCACCACGGTATTCGGGCATCCTTTGGAAGAGGATGTGACAAGTAAGGCTCTCCAAAGTCGGAGCGCGTTCCGGGACACTCTTGGACTCGGGAGTGTTGCCTTTCGGGACTCAACGTGTCGGCCTTCGTGGAGGGCGGCATGTTGTTTATCGTTGGAAAGCTTATGACAAGGGATTTCTAGAATGCTAAGGCTCATGATGAGCAAAGCAATATTTTAGGAGATATGGCTCCTCAAAGTGGTCGGGACTTTGCGACTCGGGAATGTTGCCTCCCGGGACACCGAATGTTCAGAGGGGCATATCTCCCTTGGGACAGCTCCAATTGGGGCAAGTAAGTAGTGCATTGATATTTCTTATTGCTTGGTACGATGCGCAGGAACTCCTTGAAATTTTGCATCATACCCAAATCGGGATGCATGTCATCCATGGCATCTGTTGGTGATTTGGTTTCCCCTGGTTCACTTGGCCCTGCGTCCTCTGATGTTGGTATAGGGTTACATGAGTTTCTCCAACTACTTTTGCATCTTCGAGCCTATCCGTTATGGTTGGTTCTACGAGTAGAGTATCCGTGGCAACCATGTTCTTTCCATCGTTCTTCTGTGTCGTGGTTGTTGGAGGAGAATCCTTCACCGCCGTCTCATGAGTTTTCTTCCTCAAGTGCTGCAATAAAGCCTTTGTAGAGTTTGATTCTGGATCAAACATATCTGGGATCTCCTTCTGATTTCTCCCGATTTGAAGAGGAAATGCACTACTCGCCGTGAATGTGGTCCAGTTGACCTTTCGCTTTAGTATTAACTCAGCATACACCATGCAAAAAAGCGTATAGTTAAGGTAACCTTTGCTCTTGGGACGATCTCCAAACAATGCCACCCAAACTTCTTCAGCACCATCAAGAAAGTCATCATTCTTGCATGTTTGCGGGTTGCAAGTAAAATTATTGGTATTAACTTTGTGACTTTCTCGAGGCCAAAGTTTCCCAATGTGGTACATCTTCACATATTTCTTGCAGGTCGCCAATCTCTAGTGTTCCTCCTTTTCTAACTCCCAATTGCTCTCAGCTTTTATGGCCTCCTTATCCAAGATCTCATATTGGAACTCATGTCTCCCTCCTTTTGGTTTCACTTTCTTTGCCGATGTCTCCAGTAAAACCAACTCCGTCCCCACCAAATCGGCGTTTGTGTTTTCTCACGCAGGTGACCTCAAGGTCTCTTCAGAATCAACCTCCATCTTTGTGTTATCAGTCTCCGTCGCCATGAAGAATAGAGAGTATTTAAAATACACCGAAGATATCCCAAGTACGCAAAAATTCGATGCAGCAGCCGCAAGTATCGTGCTCACTTCTCCCCGCCACCACAAGTGCAGCACACGGGAAGCTAATGCCCACGATTGCAGCCCAATTGAGGTGGATGGATTCGAAAAGAAGTGAGGGGAAATGAGGCCCAGGGGCCTTTTATCCCCTAATTTTACCAACCCTAGAGACCGGTCGCTCGGCCAATCACGGACACGACCGATGCTAACCGGCCGGTCCGGCCGACGGATCCTAGCCGGTCGATCGGGGCGACTGATTGGGGGCGGCCAATCCTGGCCGCTCGACCTTGCCGACCGATGACAGCCGACCGATCCGGGCGGCCGCTCTAAAAAAAACACAAAAAAAATAAAAATAAATAAAAAATAAAAAATAAAAAATAAAAATAAATTTTATATATATATATATATATATATATATATATATATTACTGAAATCTTACAAACTTTCATAGGATCCTTTTTGATTCCTCAAAGATTTCTCTTATTCAATTCTCAGTGATTATTAAACAATGAAAAAAGGAATCCTATGTTAATTTCTGAAATGCTATATATTCTTTATTCACGGATACATTTTCACTTCAAATTTTGAGATCAAAACCATTTCAAGTCTACTCTATAAAGTATAAATCTTCACGAATTCCAAGATGTTTTGTACAAATACTACTTGTGTACTCATACATTATGACCTCGCGATCTATGAGGCTTTATGTATCAAACTTTGAGCCACATGTTCTACAACTGTAAGTCTATTACAATATTGCATGGTTGAGAATGTCAATTGAGTATCCTCATTTTAATATAGGAACCTTATTTTGTAAACGCGTCATTTGGTTAAAAATAGGCTCGAAGATTGAAGAGTAGAGAATATGAAATCCTATGTTGAATGTTGAAAATACTACCAATATATTCCTTGCAATGAACGCGTGATTTATTCCATGTCAATAACATCTTCAATCAAAAATGATAAATACAAAATAGATTATTTTGCACATAATAACTATGCGATGTACAAAAGTGCAATTGTTTTCCATTTAAATATAATAGAGAATTACACCATACATACACGAATCCATTATTTTCCTTCTTCACACAAATGTGTTTGCAAAGCTTTGCAACACCAAAACTAGAATTAAAAAGAAATCTATCCCAAATCCCCAAGACCCTAAATCCTAAACCCTAAACTCTAAACCCTAGAGGCCTAGATAGTAATTTATACATTTTCAACCATAAACCTTAAATCCTATCCACCAGTGATTTTATCCAAGAGATACTCTAAATGAAGAAGTGATGGCTCTTTGAAATATTCTATTCCCAAATCAATCAATTGAAGTTTCTAATATAAGAATAATCAATTTTATTTAACATAAAATCTCAGTACTATACGTGTACAAGATCAAATATGATTGAAACTTTATAAGTTGATGCCATTATTGCCATATGTTAAAAATTTATAGGGTGGGATATTTTCATAAAAATAATTTGTCCCCCTATTTACTTCTCTTTATTTATGATCGCAGAATAGAAAACAAAAGAAACATATTTCTATTACCTTTGTAAGAGGTAAAAAAATAATTATTCAAATAAATACAATAAGAAGAATGCTAAAAATAATTATTTAAAAAGAATATGTGCAAATTAAGTACAATTATATGTACTACAATATGAATATACTCCTAACTTAGTTCAAGAATGTCAAACAAAAAATAGCCAATAATAGAATTAGTTGTTTAAGCACAGTGATTTTTTATGATAAGTACTACTAAATTAGATACACAACGATGGAGTAATTTCCAAATGCACATCAAATAGTATAGACCATAAAATGTGGACAAGTTAAGGCCTAGATAGATAGTCTAAATATTGACAAACACAGTAATACCAAAGTTATGAAAAGTAAATGCTCACACATGCTCACCTACATTTCATATATTTTTAGATCTCTCCAAGGAATAGCTTAAATTTCTGGAATGTGATATGAGAGGATCTAGGGCCACCTCAAAGTACACAATAAAGGCCAAGCCATGAATGGGGGCCATTACATGGCAAAATCTCGTTGTGAGAATCGACCAATTTTTGACAAAAGTTGGGAGATACAAGAAATGAATGTCAATTTATGGGAGCTTGGAATCCTACCACTCACCACTATTAACTAAAGGGGCTACGTCCAATATTTTGGAAATTTTTTATACTTTCAACCGTAGGATCTTGAGTAGACTACCATCGGTAGTAGTGTGAAATTTTCAACCGTTGGATCATCACTAGATGTGAGATCATAACATTTGAAGTTGACTGTAAAACATTTTTCGGCCGTGACAGTAAAAGCCAAATCGGTGGCCGTGGTTGTTTAGGAATTAAGAAAGAATATTTTTAAAAAATAAAAAATTAATGTGTACAAATCAAAAACATGAACTCTAGCTAATAATAAGAATTGGCCCTTTGGCCTTGGCTCTCCTTCTAGAGATGGGCATCAACTCTCAAGGGCTTCACAAATGGGAAAATTGGCCCCACTATATTGATTGTTAAATGTCTTGTCCAATTCAAGGCAATTGGGCATAACAACTCAAAAAGTGAGTAAATTGGCTTGGAGATTTGTTGGCCTCCACTCTCCTTGTAAAGAGTCCCTTATTATAGATTTATTTAAAGTCGAGAGTATTCTTGTCATAAAACATACTTGTTTCTCACAAAGAGATATTCCCGACATTCTCTTGTCAAAACATTCCCTGTCCATATTTCGACGCCACGTGAACCATAGAGGCTAAATATAGTACTTTTGAAAATGCAAATATGAAATGCAGGGAAGTGATCGAAGTTGTGCAAACGGGGAGTTTTGGAGAGAAAAAAGAAGAGCAGGGGCAAGGAGGTACGCGGGACGACCGACCAATCGGCAAGGTTGTCATACCGGGCGGGCACCCCGCCCGCCCGTCCGTCCGCCTTGTCCGTCCGATAGAGCTCTCACTCGCCTGATACGGTCAAACCTCTGTTGACTTATAATTAAAGGTAAAAAAACGAGGACGTGGCAAGGATTTGGGTAAAAACCAAGCCACTTGGCCGCCACGTATGCGCCACGTAGGCTTAGGACAAGGCGGGTGAAAGGGGTTAGGGGCGGGTGAGGGGGGGCCAAAGCGGGAGAGGGGGGGGCCAGGGCGGGGGAGGGGGGGGCTAGGGCGGGGGAGAGGGGGGCTAGGGCGGGGGAGAGGGGGGCTAGGGCGGGGGAGGGCCAGGGCGGAGGAGGGGGGCAGGGTGGGGGGGAGGGGGAGGGGGAGGGGGAGGGGGAGGCGGAGGCGGAGGCCGGGTTGGGCCCACCCTTCTTTTCCTATTCCAAACTCCAAGTGCCTCCACTCCCCTCCCCTATAAAAGCCAAGTTGATTCATTCTTCACCTCACTCCACTAGTTGTCAAGCACTACTTCTTCATTGAGTTAGTGTGGGCACTTGGTGGGTTGTTTTTTCAGCATGAGGGAGGAGTTTTTGTCGTTTTTTTCTCAGATTCGAAATGGAGGGTGAAGGGAGCCAAGGTTCGAATATGCGACACGGAAATCAAGATTTGGAAACCCCCCTTGACCGTTGTGAAGAAACAGAGGAAATTCCAAAGGAGACAGAATCTACAAACCCTTCTTCATCGGGATCACGGAAAAGAAAGGAAAAAAAGAAAAAAAGTAAGGGGTCATAAAAGAACAATTTGATCTTGCCAGAGGAGGAAGAGACACCACTTATGCCAATCGAGGAGTATCTCGAATTTGCTCGACGGAGTGGTATACATTTCTATGAGATACGAACTATGCGAGATTTCCATAGGTCTTACATTGGGGCGAATGAGGAAGGATACCACAATTTGTGTCACGATCTTCACCAATACCGGAGCGTTGTTTTGAAAACAATTACGAACTTTGTGATTGGACCAACTTCTACGACCATGGTGCATGGTTGGACCTCGAGTGGTAGAGTTGACTACCAACACCGTAGACGCCCGGACGTATATTTTTGGGAAGAAATTGTGAGACAAGAGCAAATGGACAAGTGAAGATGAGGAACTAGTTTCAAGGCTAGATTTGGTGAAAAGTTTTGGTCAATCCTTTTCAAAGCTCGTGGGAAGAGGAATGAGAGATGGAAATCAAAAGCCGGGGATGTTGTTATGTCTCATTACAACAATGGAACTTTCAAGTGGCTAGAATCAACCGTTACCGTGGTATCTATGCCAAGACAACGTATCCAAGGTGGATATGGGAAGGTTACTAAGGTGGTGCTTACAAAACTTCAACATATTCCTAGTTGGATTCCATTCGTGCGTAAACAATTGTGAACGTGAAGAACGAGAGGGAGAAGCGCATGGCAATCGTAAATGAGGCGGGTGGATGTTTAGTAAAGCACCATGGAATCATCAGACTATCGTACTTGCATCCTAAAACAATGGATGGATTTTCGCTATGGTGGAACGGAGGTAGCTTCAAAGATTTTGACATCCATGTCAATCAGAAAATCCCAAATCACTTGGAATACAACGACATTCCAAAAGAGCGAAACTCAGGGCTATCCGATATACAACTACGTTGGGTTGTAACATTCTGTAAACAACGACTTGACTTGGCATTGTCGTTGCTTGTCATTAATGGAAAAGTGTCATGAACACAATTATCTACACAACGACATTACTCCAACCAATGTTCTATTGCTATTCGATGATTGAAAACCAGATACGGTTTACATCGAGCTTTGTGATTGGGGGATTTCAAGTCGAGTGGTGGAACAAGCGCCATCCAAGTATGGATTTGCGAAGCTAGAGGAGTTGAATGAAGAAGAACGCAACGGCGAAAATTTGTGGCACGGAATTATACTTTTTGTATGGTCCACGCGGTTCTGACAATCCCTTCCAGGATATGGAATGCAAACACATATATTCCAAGGCAGCCGATGCATTCTCCGCCGGGTGGTTAGCACAACGCATTTGGCAAGAACAGTACAATATGAAGTACTTTTTGCCACACCGCATAGACCGCGCCATGAATCACGAGCATCTCAGTTTCAAATTAAAAGGCCTCCAGGACCCGGATGTGTCCAAAAGGTCGACCGTGTCCGATGTTAAAGAGGCCTTGGAAAAGTATTTATTTAATTGGACCATGCCCATGTGTTGTTTCCGTACTTCAGCTATTTAGTTTAGCGGTCTTCAAAGTTAGCGTGTGCCTATTGTATGTAGAAGGATTGCATGGATAATTACAATACTATATGTACTTCCAATTGTGCACATACATATAATATACTGTGACAACTTCTCTTATTCGATGCATTTGTACATCTTCGTATGACATATTTAATTGCATTGTTTTGAGTTGGGTGCACATATTTATTGGTTCCATACCTTGCCAAATACCACTCAACCTATGCATGAATCGTTTGTAAATACCACGAAAAAAAATATTTAGAAAATCAAAAAATATTTTTTTAAAAATTAAACAAAAAGTAAAAAAAAGTAAAAAAATAATACAAAATAAATAAAGAACGCCGCTAACCCTCTTACCCCTTAACCCCTATCCTTACCCCTCTACATTGCCCCTACCCCCTCTACTCCCGCCCCTAACCTCCCCCCCCCCCCCGTCCCCTGCCCCTAAAACAATTTTTAAAATCTTTTTTTAAAAAAATTAAAAAAATTAAAAAAAATTTAAAAAAAAGTTTAAAAAAATTTAAAAATAAAGCAACCCCCCCTAACCCCTCTAAATCCCCCCCCAACCTCTAACCCCCCCTCTAACCCCCCCCTCTAACCCCCCCTCTAACCCCCCCTCTAACCCCCCCAACCCCCCCCCCCCAACCCCTAACCCCCCCTTCTAACCTCCAACCCCCTCTAACCCCCTCCCTTGCCTTGGCCCCCCCTCCAGCGCCCGGCTCCTCCTCCGTCTCCCGCCCCCCCCCTCCCCGCCTTGGCCCCCTCCTCCCCCCCTCGGCCGAGTCACCCGCCCCGCCTTGGGGAATCCGCCCTGGCTTGGTGCTAGGGTCGGTTGGGGGGGGGGTCCAACCACTATATAAGAGGCGGACTCCCCCATTGTAACCCGCCCTTCCTAGCTCTCAAGATCCACTTCTCTTTGTGAGGGTTGGATTGGGGATTGGAGAAGGGCGTTTGAGCACATTTGGAGGAGATTTTCGAATTTTTTTTCTACAACGATGGCGACACCAGGTGCGAGCCGCAAGAAAGAAAAAGACAAAGAACGAGTGCGATAAGGAAAACAGCAGCGGGCCCGTCTTCATGTGTTAAATAATCCATTAAAATTGGCATTCAGAGGCTGGGAAGATGTAGCTGACCCATGGAATTTTGACCATGCAAAGCAATACATTGAGTGGTGCCACATCAACAAATCCTTCCAGCCTGAACGCCATGTTTTACACTTGAGAAGCAACAAGGCCAATTTGCGCTACTGCACCAACCCGGAGTTCCTTTCCCGATGTCTTCAAATTTATCAACTCCTTTACGCCACGAAGTTACCAAACAAGAACCAGGCCGGGTTATATTTAGTGCGCGGCGTTCATGTGGAGATCATTTTAAAGAAGAGGTTCGATTGGTCTACTGTGAAGGGTTTAGAAGGCAAGGCTCGAGCACCACGAGTACAAAATGGTTTCCCTGGCTTTGGAACTTGGGCAGTAGAGGATCTTGGGTGGTTTCCCTTGGCCAACAGACCTACGGAAATAGACCCCCATAACCATATGTCTGACTCTCCGCCTGATTCCGACTCCGATGGCTCCCACGAGATAGTTTTACCTCGACGCAAAACGATGGAAAGGAATAAGCGGAAGACGCTAGCTCGATCATTAGAGCCTATGCGCATGGCTTCATTGGCCCAAGTAAGACAACCAGTTCCGGTGCAGCTACTTCCCAACATAGTAGATGTGGAGATGGTTCATACAGTTGGGGGAAACATAGAGCCCCAAGAAGTGGAGGTTGTTGTGGATGGGGGCGTGCCGGATGAAATTCCACCGGTAGATTTGTCTGTCGAGATGGAGCATTTTGATACAAGAGAAGGTCAGATTCAGCAATTGATGGCAGAAAATCAACGCTTGAAGGAAGAGAATCAGCGGCTGAAAGAGGACATGCGGAGAGCTAGCGACGAGATCTCATCCAAGCAAAGACGTATCATGGAGCTTGAGGGGGCCATGGCAAAGGGGAAGGGGGCTTCTACATCACAAACACGACCTAGTACATCAACTAGTCCGAACGGATTGGTCATAGGAAGTGTGCTTGACTCCTTGGCATTCGATAATGCAGATTTCAACAAAGGATTAGGCTCGCCTGCAACACCCCTTGAAGTTGATTTGGTAGATGTTCGACCAGATAATGAGGTATTAGGCTTGTCTGCAACACCCCTTGAAGTTGATTTGGTAGATGTTCGACCAGATAATGAGGTATTAGGCTTGTTTGCAACACCCCTTGAAGTTGATTTGGTAGATGTTCGACGAGATAATGAGGTCTTGAAGAGTCGAATGTACCAGATGGCTGAGCAATACTACCAGTGGAAGTTGACATGAATTTAATCCGTCGCCAAGGGTGACCAAATAGCTGAGGAGTTGAGGAAGACCGATAGGACATGGAAGGATCATAATCAAGAGCGGGTATTTGGTTTGACATCATGGGCAATTGTAGACGAGATGTTTCCGGACGAATTGCCAAAAAAACCAGATGGAACAATTGACTATGCCCAGTGCGAGTGGGATTTTGAAAACACGATGAACATCAAGAAAGCAGCCAAATTGTGGCCGACACCAGCAACGTTCGTGACGGATGGTGAAAATTGTGCGATGTGTTGCAACCCATTTGGACCTAAAGGAGGATTTTGCGTAGGCACTTGCCGCCACGTGTTTCATCCGATTTGCCTGATTGGCTTCATGGTTGTTCGACGACGATGTCCGCTATGTAAATCTCTCTTCCACAAGCGCTTGTACAACCTTTTTGGATTAGAGGATTACATGCCACCGCATTGGGAGTATAATGAAAACAATGCCCCTAAACACAAAGGGAAATGGGGAGAAGACTTGGTATGGAGTTGGAAATTGTCTTGCACTTCTATAGAGAAGCAGTTGGGCGCCCTGGAATTCGGCTGGGGAAGGGATCCGGAGGCAATTACGAGGGCCTGCCATCATTTAATTCCATCAAATGTCTCAAATGCCAATGGCAAGCGAAACTTCTTCTACCAGGTTTACAGCGGGTATTGGAACGAAGCGCACAAGGAGTTTTGATTTGGGATTCATTCAGGAGGGCTAAAATGGAAGTCCGATGGAATGATGTATTCGTCGGAAGAGCGTTCTGACCGCGATTACGAGATGAATTGGGCAACGGATGAATCCGACTGGACAGACCTTTTACACCACCGAAGCATTGATTTTCTGATGGAACAACATAGTCCCCAAACCGGACGCATGCTTGAGCCATGCAACAATCGCAATTCCGAGGGATATTCTTGAAGAAGACGGGCTGCGAGGAGGACTCGATCGTTTGTTCGTAGACTTCGATTTGGGCGGGGTGAAGATTTGCCGGATGGTACGAATGATGCCGAGGCCGGCCCAAGCGGTGCAGCAATGGACGAGAACTAATTGTCGATTTTCGTAGTTGTGTAGCAACCAAGATATACTTCTCTTTTTCTATATCGTTAAACACTACTGAAATACATATGCTTTTCTTTTGCAAACTTGTTGGCACACTCTATGCATGTATTTATAATCATATGATCATGTGAATGCTAATTATCATGGTGTCATTGTATGGTGAGCTTGATAAATAGTTAAGTGGGAGAAAAAAATTATTTTAAATCTTGAATCCATATCTAATAAATTTCTTATGAACATGATAGGACAATAAAAAAATAAACATACCGGTAGCGGATGTCAATCCAATGTGAGGGGGGGGGAGAGGTGAAGTGAGGGGGGGGAGAGGTGAAGTGAGGGGGGTGAGGGGAAGGTGAGGGTTAGGGGGGGCGGGTAAGGGGGGTGGAGAGGGGATTAGAAGAGAAGAAAGGGAGGAGTGGGGAGAGAAGGGGAGGGAAGAAGAGAGAAGGGGAGGAAGTGAAAGAGGGTGCAATGATGGTCAATCCAATCATTGGAAATCCAAACATTTCCTCACTATATCCGGGATACTCCAAATCCCGGCTTTGATGAGGGAATGTTTGGATTTGTTTGTCCCATTAATGATGCTTGTTTGCAAAACCCAAGATTGGTGAGAGAGATGGCAAATATTTTTCAAAAAACTACGTGGGGTGGGTGAGAGGGAAGGGGCGGATCACGGGGCGGAGGGGCGGGTAGCATGGGGGGTAGGGCGGGTACCCGGGGGGGGGTAGGGCGGGTACCGGGGGGGTAGGGATGAGAAGGGGTGGGGTGAGGTGAGAGGGTGAGGGAGGTGAGGGAGGTGAGGGAGGTGAGGGGGTGAGGATGAGGGGGGGTGGGGTGGGCTGAAGGGGGGGTGAAGATGAGGGGGGGTGAGGATGAGGGGGCGGGTGAGGAGGGAGGAGAAAAGAAGAAAGGTAGGAGTGGGGAGAGAAGGGGAGGGAAGAGGAGAGAAGGGGAGGAAGTGGAAGAAGAGTGGAATGATGGTCAATCCAATCATTGAAAATCCAAACATTCCCTCACTATATCCGGGATACTCCAAATCCCGGCTTTGATGAGGGAATGTTTGGATTTGTTTGTCCTATTAATGATGCTTGTTCGCAAAACACAAGATTGGTGAGAGGGATGGCAATTTTTTTTCAAAAAACTACGTGGAGTGGGTGAGAGGAAAGGGGCGGATTACGGGGGGAGGGGCGGGTAGTATGGGGGGGGTAGGGCGGGTACCGGGGGGGTAGGGCGGAGATGGTAAGGGGGAATGAGGGGAGTGAGGGTGAAGAGGTGAGGGAAGTGAGGGTGAGGGGATGAGGGAAGTGAGGGTGAGTGGTGTGAGGGGGGGGTGAAGATGAGGGGGGGGTGAAGATGAGGGGAGAGTGAGGATGAGGGGGGGAGTAAGGATGAGGGGGGGAGGTGAGGATGAAGGGGGTGGGTGAGGAGATAGAAGAGGAGGGAAGGGAAGGCATACTCAATACAATCGTAGAAAAGTCAAACATTCCCCCCACTATATCCGAGAAAGTCCAAATCCCGGCTTTAGTGAGGAATGTTTGGACTTCATTACCTTAAAAATACCCGGTAGGTGGAAGAAGGAGTCAAGGGGGGATCCAAGGAAAGAGAGAAATGAAGTTTCCGTATTTCCCCCTCTTATTCAAAATTGCCCCACTACAAACCAATTCCCCCCTCTATTTCAAAGTCGAGCTACCACGTCCCAAAAAAAATGATATTCTTAAAATGTGTGCTATTTTTCTCCAATCCCACCTTCTATTATGTTTAATTCATTTTTCTTCCCAATGCTAAATTACAAATAAATTTATCATCCTAATGGTTTAATCATATATTTGATTTTGTGCTCACAATTTATATTAAGAGTAAAGAATGTACTGGTGGGTGGTATTATGTTTCTTTGATTCTTCTTCCCAATATTATATTACAAATAAATTTATCATCTTAATGGTTTAATCATACATTTGATTTTACGATCACAATTTATGTTAAGACTAGAGAATATACAATTTATATTAAGACTAGAAAATATACTGGTGGGTAGTGTTATGTTTAATTCAATCTTCCTCCTTAATATTATATTACAAATAAATTTATCATCTTAATGGTTTAATCATATATTTGATTTTACGATCACAATTTATATTAAGACTAGAGAATATACAATTTATATTAAGACTAGAAAATATATTGGTGGGTAGTGTTATGTTTAATTCAATCTTCCTCCTTAATATTATATTACAAATAAATTTATCATCTTAATGGTTTAATCATATATTTGATTTTACGATCACAATTTATATTAAGACTAGAGAATATACAATTTATATTAAGACTAGAAAATATATCTTGGTGGGTAGTGTTATGTTTAATTCAATCTTCCTCCTTAATATTATATTACAAATAAATTTATCATCTTAATGGTTTAATCATATATTTGATTTTACGATCACAATTTATATTAAGACTAGAGAATATACAATTTATATTAAGACTAGAAAATATATTGGTGGGTAGTGTTATGTTTAATTCAATCTTCCTCCTTAATATTATATTACAAATAAATTTATCATCTTAATGGTTTAATCATACATTTGATTTTACGATCACAATTTATGTTAAGACTAGAGAATATACAATTTATATTAAGACTAGAAAATATACTGGTGGGTAGTGTTATGTTTAATTCAATCTTCCTCCTTAATATTATATTACAAATAAATTTATCATCTTAATGGTTTAATCATATATTTGATTTTACGATCACAATTTATATTAAGACTAGAGAATATACAATTTATATTAAGACTAGAAAATATATTGGTGGGTAGTGTTATGTTTAATTCAATCTTCCTCCTTAATATTATATTACAAATAAATTTATCATCTTAATGGTTTAATCATATATTTGATTTTACGATCACAATTTATATTAAGACTAGAGAATATACAATTTATATTAAGACTAGAAAATATACTGGTGGGTAGTGTTATGTTTATTTCATTCTTCTTCAAATAGCATTTTATTTAAAAAAATTAAAAAAATCAAACCAACATTTAAAAAACGCAGCACGTGTCCTTACTCCCTCTCCTATCCCACCTCCCACCCCCTTTCCCCCCTCCCCCTACCCCCCCTTATCCCTCCCTCTACCCCCCCTTATCCCTCTCCCTACCCCCCCCCCTTATCCCTCCCCCTACCCCCCCCCTTATCCCTCCCTCTACCCCCTCCTATCCCTCCCTCTACCCCCCCTATCCCTCCCTCTACTCCCCCCCTCTATCCCTCCCCCTACCCCCCTATCCCTCCCCCTACCCCTCCTTCCCCTATACCCCCTTCCCCGCCCCCCTTCCCCCCCCCCTTTCCCCGCCCCCCACCTTTCCCCTCCCTCTACCCCCCTACTCCCATACCCCCCTCTTCCCGACCCCGTAACCCGCCCCTCCCCGCATTGAAATCCCCATCTTCCCATTCATGTACCATGGGGTCCAACCACTATATAAGAGGCGAACTTCTCATTTGTAACCCGCCCCTCCTAGCTCTCAAGATCCACTTCTCTCCGTGAGGGTTGGATTGGGGATTGGGGAAGGGCGTTTCAGCACATTAAGAGGAGGTTTTCAATTTTTTTTTTCTACAACGATGGCAACCAGCGCTAGCTGACAGCGGAGGTAATGTCAAAATTGGTTCAGGCAAGAGAATAGAACAAAGAATTATTAAGAGGGTTTACATGATATACCAAATTGGCCACTAGAGCCTTCATCCTTTAGGCTCGAATGCGATGGGAAGCCAACGGAGGACAACAAGAGAGTGGAATTCGTGGTATGAATTTCATGATGATGGGAACATTACTTGTGTTTTTTGCAACACAACATTCACCTACAAACGAATTCGAGCATTCATGCACCTAGACTGCATGCCAAAATCCAAGAAGAGTGTGTGTTCCCTTGTACGGCATCGTGTTCGCAGCAGGTTTGCAAATTGTGGGGGCATAGTTCCCGCCAGAATGAGTGATGAAGACATGCACGGTGGAGATTCTACTACAGATGGTCCCTCCAAGGGAATTCCGAGTGGTTCTTCATGCCATGTAGGTGTTGATACAAACACAGGGGTTGGAGTGAGGGGTGGAAGTCCTCACAGAGGAGGCCGGGATGCGTGCGTGGTAGAGGGACGTGAGAATCCACACTCCATGTCAGCTACCCGAGGCGCATCAAATTCTACGTGGTCCGTAGCAGTACGCTAACGTAGCATGGAGGAATCTTTGAACACCGCGAAGAGAAGATAATTGGATGAAAAGTGGGCAGATTGTTTCTATAACGCAAATATCCCATACAACGTGGCCAGGAACCCGTTTTTTACTGAAGCGGTTTTAGCAACTTCCAAGGCGAGGTTTGACTATGTTCCTCCATCTTATCACCAATTCAGGACTAATCTCATAGAACCCAGCAGATTGCGAGTTGAGAAGGAGATTGAGTCAAGAACTGGATTTGCAAAATCCGCGTATGAGGTGTCCATATGCACCGATGGTTGGGACGCTGTTAATCGTAGGCCCCTAATGAATGTGATGATGACGTGCCCACCTGGAGATGTATTTCTAGGAAGCATTGACACCACAGGGCAAACAAAAACTGCGACGTATATAGCAGACAAACTCAAAGTATTCATTGAGAAGGTGGGACCTAAGAATGTGACTGCAGTGTGTACGGATAACGCTGCAAACATGCTTGCAGCAATTAAATGTATCATCGAGGAGTATCCATGGATTTTCTCGCAAGGATGCATGGCTCATGCTTTGGATCTCCTATTGGAAGATTGAGCAAAAATTGACATCTTCAAGGACCTTATCGAGAGGAAAGAAAGTTGTGCCATTATATTAGGAACCATCATGCAACAATGGCAACATTTCGTGAATTGAGTCCTAAAATCTCAATCCTGGTGCCGGGAGACGCGCTTTGCATGCAATATGTTGATCTTTGGACCGACTCGTCAAACTCAAGCCCGTCCTAGAGGCCTTTGAAAGACCATCTCCAAGATCGAGAACTATACCAATACATTGAGGGACGAGAATGGGAGGGAGCGGGCGGCCACCGCCATGCGCAATATCGTGCGCACCATTGAGGATGGGGCCTTCAGTGTGCGGTGCTAGAATTTCATTTACATGACGCAGAGGTTTTGAAAGCATTACGCGTGTTTGATGGCGAGAACCCGCAATAGGTAAGGCATGGCTCATACTACAAGGATTGCATCAACATGTGACTTCATTCGAGGATCCACCATTTAGCGTCCGACCGGATATTGCAACAATATTGGAGGATTCATTCAAAGCGAGGAGGGCCATGTGTTTTTACGGATCTTCACTATGCAACGCCCTCTTGAATCCATATCTCAAGGAGAATGCAGCGCTAAAGCAAGATGGCGTAGCCCTCCGTGCGCTATATCGTGTAAATCAGAAATTAAAAGAAGTGGTGGGTGTGAAGTATGAAGACGTCATATCCGAATTACAAGAGTATGACGAAGGTACAGGGCCATATAGCCCCGGCATTGCCTTCAACATCCGTGCAATGAACATGCTCCCCCATCAATGGTGGTATAGGATTGGAGATCAATACCTTTCTAAACTAGCGGTTCGCATATTGTCTCTCACATGTTCAACTAGTTCATGTGAGCGTAATTGGAGTGCTTACTCATTTGTGCACAATAAGAGCCGAAATCGGTTAGGCCCAGAAAAGGCAGAGACATTAGTGTATATCTATACCAATGGCCGTGTATTACAGAAAAGACCAGGGCCCGAACCACTTTGCTGGTATGAAGACAATGCCAAATCAGAGGATTCAGACCCAGATGCCCTTGGCCCAGTTCCGGTAGATGAGCCCAACCGAGAGTTCCTAGAAGAGGAGGACGATAGTGACATGGAAGCCAATTGGGAAGGTAAAGAGTACCGACAAAATCCAGATCTCTGGGCTGAAGGTGCGGACCTTCTAGAGGAGAGTAGGGAATATTACGGTGAAGACGATGCAATGGACGATGACCAAGAGCCAATCCGTTGGGGTGCTGGAGCATGGAGTACAAGTCCTACTCGTTGCATTCTATCGCCAGACAATCGCCCCGATGTCAGCATCAATCAAGCGCGGATTATAGTTTGAGATTCCGAATACAAAGATTCAGATCATGGGCTAGATCGTGAAGCGAATCAAACCATACCTGCTTATGATGTTAACTACAACCACCCCTCTTTCAGAAACAATGAGGACAATGAGCAGAACGAGGGAGAAGATGGCACAATTGGTACTATTGGAACTCCCAATACCTATACAACAATTGTGGATCGTTTTGAAGATGTGGCCCTCCGAGAAGTGGGAAATAGCCCAAATGCATCAAGATTGGGAGGGATTGGGAGAACTATTATACTTGTTGTTGCGTCCCAATGTCTTGATCCGAATATCAGTAGGATTCACGATGCATGCGAATTCACCGATGATGTTGACCCAATGCACGCGGATATTCCGGTCTCCAGAACAGTCTCTGGGCTAAATACACCTACACCAAATACTAGTGGAGGAGCAACAAATGCTAGTGGAAGAGCTTCCCAATCTGATGGGTCCCGTGGGAGGCCTCCTATTATCCCTAGGCCCGCTATCCATCATCAAACGGGACAATACCACCAAGCACGTGGAAGAAACGGAGCTAGAGGACGTGGGGGAACTAACACTCCTAGCGGAAACATAGACCGCGGAGGGTTTGGAGGCTCAACATCCACTACAAAATGGATACGGCCTAGAGGCATTGCAGACACTGTAGATGGAGGGGGACAGAATGTTGGCAATGTCTTGTCATCCAGGCCAAGCAGACGTTCTTCATTAGGAATAGGGGGGAGGAACCCAAACACGGTAACTGAACCATTCGTGGACACATATGTTCCTGGTCGCACTTTATCAACACCAGCTTTTGTTGTTCCTAGAGAACCGCCGGTGAATTTGGATGGGGAGTGCGCCAGAGCAAAGAGACACAAGGTTATTAGACTTGAGGAAAACCTATACGGCGAAAAAATAGCCCTTCTTCGCAATGAGTCTACTTGTTCTTCAAGTGGTAGCGACGACGACGATGATATTGAACGTGGCAACAACGACGACGACAATGATGGTGAACCACAGTGCGATGAGGCGCCCGATGATGATGACGTTGTTATCCAAGACCTGATCCGAGATCCCAACATGGAGGGTACATCCACTGAAAGGGTGCGGCAATCAAATCGTTTTAATAAGTAGAACGGACTTATATTATCTATTTGGGTATTTTAGAACTTCTCATCATTATTGTAGTCTTTATTAGACACTATTATTAGTCTAATATAGTGCATAAGTTTATTGAAAAAGAAAAAGAAAATAGAGAAGTTCAGATTATGTGTTGTGGGAATATATAGAAATTTCCTTATATCTACGTTGTATCGTTATTCACTATGAATTATATTATATCATATTATTATTCATGCTTTCTACTTTTTACTACATTACATTTGCCTTATGTATGAAAAATAATTATGCGATGCATGTGTACTTAGTCCTATGACATATTTAATTGCATTGTTTTGATTTGGGTGCACATATTTACTTATTCCCACCCCTCCATACTATTCCAACCGGTCATATGCATACCTTGCCAAATACCACTCAACCTATGCATGAATCAATTTGTAAATACTAAGATATTTCTATTTAAAAAAATTCTCGAAAAAAAAATTTAAGAAAAATTTTTTAAAAAATAATTGAAAACACATCAACCCCCCTTACCCCCCCCTTCCCAACCCCTAACCACCCCCTCCTCCGCCCTACCCCCTCAGACCCCGCCCCTACCCCCTCTCCCGCCCCTACCCCCCCTCCCCCCCCCCCCCCCCCGCCTACCCCCCCCCCCCCCCCCCCCCTCCCCCCCTCCCCCCCTCCCCCCCCTCCCCCCCCCCTCCCCCCTCTCCCCCCGCCCTTCCCCCCCCCCCCCCCCCCGCCCTTCTCCTCCCCCCCCTCCTCTCCTCGTCCCCCCTTCCCCCCCCCCCCCCTCCTCCCACCCCCCCTCCCCGCCCCCCCCCACCTTGCCTCCCCTCCCCCCGCGGTCGGCGGTCGCCGGGACGGTGGGCAGATCGGTCCCCGGTCGCTTGGATTGATCGGCCGGCATCAGCGGCCCAGATTGAGCAATCGACCGCGCCATTGGGCGGCCGAGATTGACCGATCAATCGTGCCGCCCCGATCGGTCGTACACATCGATCGAGGCCGCTCGATCGGTGATGTGACCGCTGTCCTCCGGGAGCGGACGGCCCGTGCCAGTTGGCCAATGGCGTCCGATCCCCCACGGGGCATAAATAAGAGGGGAGGGGCTCATTCTCCGTCACTTGGTAAACAGATTGTACGTTCTGGCTTTTTTTTAAAGCTTCATCGACTGCGTTCCTCAGAGACCTCGTGGGTCACGCACGTCCACGCTATGCCTACTAGTCGCTGTTGAGAATGGCGCCAAAGTTTTCACGTTCGAGGGGCAAGCCCAAGTCTCCACGACCAAAGGGCGACCGTCCAGAAATGAATTGGGAAGCATGGAGTGACCCAAATTGCGTTGCAGAGCCGGGTTGGCGAGAGGAGAGGGCAGACATTTGGAATTGCACCATGTGCAAAAAGTACGTAAAGATGTATCACATAATGAAGTTATGGCCGCGTCACGAAGCAGAGAAATATGGTCCTCGTCGTGAAGGCCCAGTGAAGAGTTGCAAGAGCGACCATTTTGCGCACCGATATCATGAAGTCACAATTGACGGTTGGAATCAAGAACACAAGGCCAGAATTGATGTTGTATTCTACCATGGCCATGGTCTGGGCTGAAATAGTCCTTCACAAGGATATTGATTAGACCAATGTGATAGGTTTGAACGTGCATTTATTGGATCGCAGCAACCGATTCATTCCAATTAATAAGATGGGACCAAGCGATTGTTATACTACTTATTCAAAACGTTCAGTTGATATGGATGCCCAACTTCAACAACATCAAACTCCAAGGGCATATGGGGGCACTAACCAAGATACATCTGGAGACCAAGATACAAACCATGACGCAGTATCCTTTGGCACAGGAAAGGGTATTACCATGGTAACCACCAATTCGGTACTCATGTGAATTATATGCCACCCCATCAGCAAAACACGTACGGAGTCGAACGCGAATACGGTAGAGGTGGATCTAGTTTGAACTACCCATTCCCAATGTATACATGAGGTACACATGGTTCAGGAGGTGAGCAGGGTAGCGTCTCCAATGTTCAAGGCAACTCAAGGTCAACTCATCCCATAAACTCGTACAATCGTAAGAACCAATAGGGTACAACATTTGGAAGTCCTGAGTACGATAGGCCATCACACCCGCAGGAAACATACGAGTATGGAGGTCAATATGATAGAAGATCAGACATTGTTGGCTACACGAAGTATGGATATGGTCAGAATGCATACGGGAGTAACGACATATCTTCAGCACCTTTGCTATCTCTTGAGGACGAAGAGGCGAGGTTCCACCGAGATCTGCAACAAGCCACATCACTAAGTCAGTAGAATTACATTGAACAGCTTAGAGGTGAAAGAAACTTTAGGCAAACTTACTTGTTTGGAGAATCTTCTCGAGGACCACGTACATACGGCGCTGCGCCAAGTCGTAAACATGATGATGAAGACTCGGATTAAGAATGACGAAATCATCATACATAGTGTCATTATAGTAAAGGTTATGTAGTTTTTTGCAACGGATGATGCCTACATCATTATCGCCTTGCTAGGGGCCAATTTTGAAGATCATGAAATCCATATTTTGTTCATGGATGGATTATCCGAATGTATCACCATATCATATATTAATATATTATGCAATTTGATAATTTCAAGGGATTTTATCGCGATGTCTTGTATTTTTACTATGAGTTCATTTGGCGGTAATAATTTCTTTTGTTTGGCTTTAAGCCTCTTTTCACGGTCTCACGTAACATATGATATGTTCATCAATTTATACAAAAATGCCATATGTAAGAAAAGTCATATTATGCTTGACTTGACTTTGGACAAACCATTAATAACGCAACTACGCAAGATTGATATAATGAAGAAGTTTCATAGTTCATTATATATCCTCAAATATTGGTCATGAAGGTTTGAAGATATTTCTATTGAAGGTATTAAGTTGGGTACATATTTGGAATTGGGTACATGTTGCGATGGTGAGATGTAAATTATAGACTTTTATAGCTCGAGCACTAATGACAAACTAACAACATATTTGTGACAATTGTTAAAAATGATTGTATGCTATACTATAGAAAACCATGCTTGTGTTTTGAATTTGTTTTACGAAAGTTACGGAAGAGAAGTTACTAAGGAGTGAAAAACTAGATACTTCAAACTAATAAAACCATATGTTAATCTATAAACCAAAATAACAGACAATGGAAAAGAAGTCATTCATTAGAATCATTGCAAGGTATAAAAAAACAAGAATGTCCTTGAAGTAGCTACATATAGAAGGCATGTAATACATTTGACTCCAAAATATTGCCTACATCTACATTAGGACTTCAATGAAGAATCTAAAAAGCTAATGAAGCCGCAAGAACTACAGCAGATGTGTTGTATTAATTTACTAATCGTACTTGGTGCAGAAATGGTCATTCGGCAGCGGCCAATGGAATGATTCCATGAAGCGGTTGACAACGTGGGTCAGCGTATACTTTGCATCAGCCACCATCTCCAAGTATTGGTCGAAAGCATTTGCCAAGTCTTGATTTGACCACCGGTCAGGCCCTGTTGTAATCTGCAAATTCTCGTAGGCCGTCGACATGGTCTTCTTGAGGATTTGTTGTGCTGTCCGTGCCGTAGCAAACTCCTCTGAAGTGCTATCAAAGAAGGGAATAACGTCAACGTCATTACTCTCTTTGTACAAGTACGCGACCCGAGGATCCACCCAATATCGTGGTTGTAGCGTATCAATTCTCTCTTCGAGTTTCGTGAACGTGTACAAGGACCTCATTTTATCATCCATGCTCGTGGTTAACCCCCAATCGCATACACCAAGATACACTCGTGATTCATCTTGAGGAAATTGAAGAAGTATGTTGTCTGGTGACACATCGTTGTGGAAGTAGTTCAACCGGTGGACTTCACTCATGATATGCACTAGAGCCCAAGCAAGCTCAGTTTGTTGTTTGCGAAACCGAATCAAGTGCCAAGCTCGAATACGCTGGTCATCGGAATGAGGTGTGAGTGCAATATCTCCATCAACATCATCTCCATACTTTGCATCAAGTGCCAACATCGATCGAATCGTGCCGCCATTCCACCAATACGTATAGCCTTGGAACTCATTTGAATGAATGGCTATAAAACAAATAACACCTGGATGTTGTATCCTCACGGCAGACGCCTCATTTTGATGCTCCACCTTGGCCAAGTCTCGTCAAGTCACAGCGTGGTTGGGAGTCTTTGCAGCAAATTCCCAGTACTCTTCAATGGCCGCAACCTCTCTTATGTGAACTTCGGAAATTGTGCCGTATCCTCCTCTTAGAGTCGTCTTCACAAGTTCGATGATACGGGCCGTGACAGGAATTACTATCAAATTATTCATGCGACCCAGCTCCATTAACCTTCCTTGATCCGTGTGCCACCATCCTATGGAGCCGCGCCGGTTTTTATTATTGGAATACGACCTCATCGCTTGTTGAAAAGCCTTGGCCCTCAATATCACATCCCTAAACTCCACATCATCCGCTCGATCCGTTCTCTGGTACCTCTTCAATATGTCGACAGCGTTCCAGAGAGCATCGATTTATCTATTTTCCAACCAATCCGTAAATCCACGCTTATCAGTCTCCGGTCTCCACACCGGATCTTGGAGCGCTTCCATCATGAGGTCCGTCATGTCCTCTTTGAATTTGGCAGGAGCTTCCTCTTTGTATCTCACGTTTTTGCTGAACAAACGTGAAAGACTGTTGGCTTCATAAAATCTTACGATTACATTCTCCCGAATAAAGTTCTTGCACTTATACGATGGGTGCTCCCTACGCTCATAATGAAAAAACGCCGAAGGTTTCTGGCCTGGATCCCCCCACTGCCCCCAACCGCATGTTTTGGCATCTTTTTGAAAAAAAATAGCAAAATCTCCCCACTTACAAACAGAAAGACTAAGGGATAAAACTAAAAAAATTTCCAACCTACAGCCACTTCGCACCCTGAAAAGGAAGGAAAGAAGTGAGGAGGGTGGAGGACCGGTCGGCCTTATGTAGGCGGCGATCGCATGGCCGACCGGCCGACCTAGATCCGACGGACCGGCCCGAACGATCAAACGGCCGGCGCAGACCGGCCGGCAGCGACCGATCGGTCGGCCGACGCAGACCGCGACCGATGGGACGGCCGACGCCAACCATGCCCCATCCAACGGCCAATCCAGACCGCGACCGATCGAACGGCTAGCGGTCGATCGGACAACCGATCCGTCGGCTGCGACCGATCCGACGCCGTCGATCGGTCGGTCGGCCGTGGGCAATCGAACGATCGTGGGCCGCCCAATACAATCGAATGGTAACAACCTAAACTCACAACATAATTTCTACGGCTAAGATGCGACCTCCAATACGATCTAGCGATTAATAAATTTACTATTTTCATAGTAATTCCGATTTACCCCCCGGACGGACGTCCGTCCTAAAAAACTCAAACTCAAAACTGAGAAGACGTCGATATTGACATCCCTGCTCTAAAGGATGAGGCATGGAAAAGAAGCCTCACTCCCTCACCTTGGGCATTGTCGGATGCTCTTGAGCATCACACAACATTGGTTTCAAAAGAGTCTTGCTCAAAGCTAGTCCTCAGGAATACTAGTACCGGTTTCCAAGAGTGTTTTTGGTAGAGGTCCGAATGGAGTGAGAGGCAAATGTGGAAGGGGACTAGTGGGAAGCTGGACATTGAACAAGGGTGGTTAGCTCTGGGGTTGAATGGTGCTTCCCTCGTGAGCTTGGACATTTGTGGAAGGCCGCCCCATGCCACCAAATGGGACGCCCATGTGTTGATGGTAGATCCGGGTAACAAGTACTGGGTAATGTGTTGGGTGGTCAAGTTGATATGGACACCTTAAGTACAAGTGGTGCTAACATTGTACTTGCATGGCATGTCCAATGTTAGTTAAGTTGTGGCCCGTTGCTACAACCAAAGTAAGCCGGGATTCGACAACTAAGTAAGGCTTACTAAGGGAAAAAGAGTTGGGAGTAATTAGGGCCGCGACAAAGATCTCCGATAGGAGGAGGTGATGTTCGGGCAACAACAAGGTTGGCATGTAATTTTGTTGTTTGACTCACCTCACACGGATGCATTTACGGTGATCTCCCGACACCTCGGACAGCTTTCGTCATCCCTGAGGAAATAGTGGATATTCCGGAGCCCAGAGAAGGACAGCCGAACACCCCAGCTTCAGTCCTCTTTGGGGAGACTGAAATCCTCGGGAAAGGGGTATCCCCACCCCTGATCGCAAGACTCAAGAGGATTGAGGAGGTCATTTCGCAGCCCGAATTGAAGACCTGAGGATGCCAGCCTTCTGGAAGCTCCCGGAGGTGCAATGTCTTCGAAGAGGAAGAGAGATGACTAGACCCAGGTAACTTCCAGTAGGTAATTCTAGTCGGGCATAGTAAGAACCTAGATAGAATAGATAGACTTTTATGCGGGTATGAGAAGAGCGGCGCATTCCTGACAAGAGTAGATCTTCAGGAAATCTGGAATTTGCGGGGTTTGTCCTCTTCCGCGTATGCCCAGGGAGGATCGACTACTTAGCGGAGGGATTTCGACTCCCTCGGGGTCTTTTTGTGCTTTCATCTTCCCTTATTCAGTTTGCAAGTACATTTCTCCCTCATTCTCTTTTTGTACTTATCTCCTTGTTTCATGTCTTGCATGTTGGGTCGAGGTAGGGCGGATAGCGTAGAAGTCCCTTGCTATCGGGGCAAGCGTGGTATTGGTTCTGTGGTCGAATGAAGAGGACAGAGGAGAAGAAGAGAAGCCGAGTGAGAAGAGTGTGGCTGGTGAACAGCACCTGACGCCGGAGAGGGAGTCTTGTTCGCCCCAGTAGCTTCCCGAGAAATCAGCGACCGAGAAGGGATTTCCATTGTCTAACCAACGCCCAAGACCAGCCCGGTTAAGTTCCCCCGGACAGCTAAAAATCCGATTAAGAGGCCGCTTAGTAGACGCTAGGGTGAACCCCGGACTAGCTGCACCACCCCCACGTCCGGTAACCCTGTATCTGTTGTCTTGACAGCGAGTCGTTGTAAGCCGGGTAATAGGAAAACCGGACACCCCGTAATGACATGCGCACAGACCTAATGGCCTGGACATAGAGGGTAGTGTATGGAAAGTACCTAGAGAAATAAAAAGAAAGAGTAAAAGGACCCGGTGACATTTCCAGTCACGATAATCAACGGGAAGGGGTGGTCTAATCCCCTACCTAATCAAATCCGGGAAAACCCCTTTGAGGTGTATACAGAGGTTAAATCAAACCAAACCCATTCCCTGCTTGCATATAAATAACCCGGACATGAGTAGGAGCAGATAATAGGGTGGAATATATCAGGATTGGGTATGTTCGGGTTCGCTAATCGGTGAATATTGTTGTCCGTCCACTTCAAGGGATCTGCGTGGAACGAGTATCCGGGTTGTTGTCCCGGATCACGCCTTTTTACCGTAAAAAAAGGGTATCTGAGTACAAACTGCCATTTCGATTATGACATTGCTGATACTTCTGCCTCCAAGAAATGTATCATTTTATGTGTATCTAGATTGTTGTGCTACATCAATTCTAATATTCTGACGGACCGTTGGAATGCTCACCGTAATGTTGTCAAGCAGCCACGTCTTCTGAAGTTGTTTGCCATGTTGTTGGAGATCTTCCATGTTGGTCTCTGGTGTACAATGCTGATCCGTGATTTGAGGGCTCTCCTAAGTTGCATTCTACCTCACGGCGTTCAGGACAAGCTATCATTTGTTTTCGGTAGAGAATATTGTGATTGTCCAATGAATTATCCATGGTGTTACAAGCTCCTGAAAACTCTCTATTCCAAGCGCCATTCCCGTGAGGTGTACAGGCCTAACCAACTTCTCCTCGTTGATGTTTCTCCTCACGCTCTACGATTGGCACCGGATGCTGCATGCTACATGCCTTATCCATTTCGAGGTGATTTGACGTCTTCAAGTAGGACAATTCCGAATGTAGCTACAGATATCTTTTCGTTCATCTACCGCTTATATCAGTTCAAATCTGTGCATAAATACATGATTCATTCTAATAGACCCAGTCAACTTCACTATGAAGTTGCACATTCCCTCAGATTAGTACGGTATTCCTCTCGGATTGCAGTATTCCTAGGTTTTACCTTGTCTGCATGCCTATCGGCTGTGAGCCGACACTACAAGCTTCTACAATCTTAGCTCCTTCACACCGTCAACTCCAGCAACTCATAGCAAGCTCAGTCTTTCAGCAAGGCATTGCAACTATTCCAAGTTGTATTTGCACAACTTGCGATTAACGGGTGCAACACTGGCACTCGTTGTCGTTGTTGCAATCGAACTTTCCGCATCCATACATTGAGAATGTTCAAGGAAGAATATCCTCGATTACAGAACTTCGAGCGCTAGAA
Organism: Bryum argenteum; assembly: GCA_037043015.1. NCBI lineage: Eukaryota > Viridiplantae > Streptophyta > Bryopsida > Bryales > Bryaceae > Bryum > Bryum argenteum. The sequence goes on along the minus strand of CM073321.1, from coordinate 30,238,695 downwards.
GGAAGCCAATGATGGAGACGAGGTGCTGCTTAACTACTGCAATGTTCCTATTTTAAGTTATCGTTTTGTTTCAACACCTTAATGTCACTGATGATCAAGAAGCGTGTACTATTATTTATTGTAGGGTGGTTATAGCTATTGGCTGTGCGCCGACACCACAAAGTAGTGGGTCCAATTTCACGTAGAATATTCTTCTATTCCTTTATTGAAACGCATTAGTCTCCTACTCTGACTCTATTATGCTCTGCATGAGCAACTTGTATTTATCCACTGATTTCAATTTCAAATTCTGCGAATCACTAATATTTTCTATCATTGAGATGTTCCTAGTTTCGTTTTTTATTCCTTGCGCTTTTGGCGTTTGTCGGACGGAAGCCGACTTATTTCTGGACTGTCCAATTGTCCATAATTAGTTAAATATCTGTTAAAAACAAATCCTTGAAAAAAAGTAAATCTCAATTTTTGGTGAATTTTTGAAGTTCATCCAATCATATTTATTTTGGGCAGACTTTGAGGCAAAACGAGCATACACTACACTGTGAGCAACTTTGGGAAGATTTCAAACAGTGTTTTCAAACTTTGACCTTAAATATCTCCTGATGTACAAGGAGTTTTGAAGAATGAAATGACTTTCTGGGAAGGTGTAGAATATCTCTTCAGCATGCAAAAGGTTTCGATTCATACAAGCTAAATACAGTAAATAAAGGGCTGACCTGACCCCGAACGACCCACGCTCTTTTTAACAATAGGGGTTAATAGTCAAAGCTAGCCTTTGCATTTCAGTAAACCTTCTTGTGAGAAATCAAGCATTTCTACATGTCTTTTAGGATCTAAAAAGGTAAAACTTGTAGACATTCTTATTTCTCGTAAGGATGAGGATTTGAAGAGCCTCAAGTCAAACTCACTCTTAAAATTGGTTTTTTTGGCTCACAAAACACTTCAAAACCATTTTGCAACTTTGAACATTATGATCTCACAATTGGTGAGGAATTTAAATTTAAGATTGGCATACACATATATGTTAAATACTAAATCCTTCGGTTACAAACACAAAAATCTCTCACAAGGTTAAAGATCTCCACCTTGCAATGGAAGAGAGCATTTCTGAGGCATTCAGCCTTCGCAACATAGCCCCCTAGACCTCCAAGTACAGGACAAGACAGCGGCCACCTGTACAGAACAGATGCCATTCGACAAATTGCACTTGGATACTGAACTTGACTTCGAAAGATTTGTTCTCAGATGATAAAAGATTGACCCTTCGTCTGACACAGCCAATAAACATGAAATTCATGAAATCAACCATAGTCTCCGTCTCTTGCTCTATTTCAAAGATTCATATAACCATGAACGCTGAGATACATAAATTCCTTGTATCTCATCGTCTCAAAAAGCATCTCTAACTCATCTCTGTACAAACTAACTCCGCACTACCTGAAGAGCCCTGAGCATGTCCAGAAAGCAACAAGGGCAACTAATCTTTGCTCTCTCCACCATCACAATCAGGAGGTTGAAAATCTTCAGCAATACCCTATGCAGGTAAAATCAATATCCAATTCCCGTCATTCAAAATAAACTTCTTAAACCTAAGTAAGCACAGCATATCACACTTCACTAGGATAAACACCAACCCTGCATATATACAGCTCCATATTCTAAGACCATGCTAACAAAACTGGCACTTTTGTTATACAAAAGCGAGTATTATGGATATGTGCATCACCAGAAAAATACGTATGGAAACCAAAATGATGATAAATCACGAGTTCTTCAGTTCCTAAACTGTGACAGATTAGTAGGACGGCGGTCAAACAAGCTTGTCGTTAAAACCGTGTCGCTCATGACGACTTCCTCCACGTGGAACGTAAATGCGAATTTATGATTTCATCAACAGAAAGAGAAGGACGAAGACTAGAGAGACCCTCTACAAATCCAATGCAAGTGAGAAGTTACGGAACTGGAAGTACCTGCACCTAATTTCGGAAACTGAGTTCTGGAAAATTTCGACTCTCACCATCAATAGACCCCCTTGGACTAGCTACCGTATCATGAGGCCGACACTCAAACTTGTGCTCATCCGTCCAATGCTGAACCTGGCACTCTCGAGAGCTGGACAGCAAAATAAACTCAAATCACTAAATCACAACCTCATTGCAACACATCGTTGATGAGTTTCAATGTTGATCTGCATTCAGGCTCCGTATTGATGCATTCAGGCTCCGTATTGGGAAAAATTGTGGAGCAGCACTAAAGTTGGAACATACCAGTAGTTCATGCTCTTGCAGCGTGCGCATCGCCGCTTTACTTTCGTAGGTTTCTGACAGACCGCGCAGAGGCTGGAAACGGCCAGACTTTGGGCGATTCTCGGAGATACGATAAGAGCTACTTCTTGCTTCCGCTTCGTTTGCGACTGCTCCAATTCAGAGGCTAGTCTGCGGCGCTCTTCCTCCGCCTCTCGACGAGCCTGCGCTTCCAGGTCCGCTCGTCGCTTTCGCCATACCTGCTCATCGGCCTGGCACCTCTGCATCTCATCCTCAAGATTCCCCCTGCGCTTCCGATCAGCTAACTCTTCCTGCTGAGTTTGATACTCGTCGTCCTCCGCCCGTTTCTTCCGATGGGGCTCTTCATCTAGATCCTGTTGTTTACGCCGCTCCTCGTCGCCTGAGTGCTTCCTCCGACGCGGATCAGCCTCCGGGTCTCTCCGCCAATCCGCCAGCCCCACTTCCATGAGGCCATAGCCATTTCCTGGCACCGCTCCTGGGCGATCAATATTATCTCCTTGAGACCGAGGAACCCTGCTGCGGTGCGGAGGCTCCGAGTCCCCTTGCATTTGCCGGCTGTACTGCCGCTCTAACTCCCTTTCAGCTCGCTCGTGCTCCTCCATCGCCAAGCGCTGCAGTCTCTGAAACTCCGACCGGCGCACGTCACCTGATCTCACACTCTGCTGGAAACACACCCATAGCACTGCCCCAATTGCAAATAGAGGTACCAGCGCTACCGCAGGAATAGAGATCTCCAGAAGCTCCCACATCGTTCAGACTCGTCCGTTTGCAGTCATTCAGATAGCATAACCCTCGCGTCTATCAGACCCTGAATCTCAATGGTAGCAGACACGCGAGACCAACGAAGAGCGTTCTCTTGGAAAAATAGACTAACTACCAGACTTTCAACTTCAGCAGAAAAGAAAAACCTGTGACCAGAATCTGCAACAACTTGATAAAAGTGACTAAATTATCAGTTGAACGAACAGCATTGCACCAATCCCTTGACAAGCAAATATTCTAAAACAACATACCATCGTCAACGCGCCAAAAGACAAACTTACAGACCTATAACGTAATGCTCTCCATGACCAGTAATTGCGTATGCAAAGCCCGAAAAATTGCGGTATCTTGAAAACCTAGAAGCTGTGGTGGAGGCGGCATGTGAAATCAAAATAGCTTGCACAACTCCCTCTACATGACGCTAGCAGATTTGTGATAATCCGAATGAGCCGATTTGTCAGACACTAAGAGTGAAACTGCAGAAGAAGTGGGCGACTCCTGAAGGGCTTGCAACGGCTATGCGAAGAGCTCGGAGCACCAGCCGTCGCCTGCAAGCTGGCGTGTGGTTGAGACTGTGGCCCAAGCAGAATCCTGCTCTTTTGGTTTTCGTGAGGCATAGAATTCGGCTAGTAACCAACTTAAGGTGGTTGCCACACGAGAGTGAGAGGAAGTTTCACAACTTCCTCCAACATGGCACTTTACCTTCCTTTTCCTTGTTTTTCTCCTTACAATGTGGGCTTCCAAGCACTAGTGCCCGGTAGTTTTGGAATACATTTATTGTGTCATGTCTCGTTGCTTTACTACCATGTAGATTTCGAAGCATTATCCAAAGCAAAATCCAAAGCTAGAAATGTCATTGTTGCCTCTTCCCATATTTCCTCTCATGTGGCAATCACTTGCTTATTTGAACCAATACAATTCATCCAACTCACTGCCTTTCCTCCCGTGTGGCGAGGCCCTAAAATTGACTACCAGTTTCGATGGAGGACGTTGGCGAACGAAACTCTCGTTCACAGAATCCACTTTTGGTTTTTAACTGGACCCAAGTCATAATTTTCGTTAGAACGTCACCTTTCATTCATGCTAGTTCGTCGATGCACCTTTGTAGCTCCTCCCAAACGGCATCGTGAGGGGCAATTTACATTGGGTCTGGGGCGTTTGGAAGGTTGGCTAAATTTGGTTCAATACGGCCGTAACTTCTTGGAATTCTTCCATCTAACCTCAAGTAACACAAAGCCTTGGGGTTGGATTAAGGGCCGGATTTCCAATTAAGCACTTCGGTCTCAAATAATGTAAAGCCTTGGGACCAAATTTTAGGGCCAGATTTGCTATTCATGTCCTCTTGTATATTGTGTACATGGAATGTCTTTAGTTATACCAAAGTTATAGACTACTTTTACATTTTCAAAATCATATAAAGATAAAAAAAAATAGAACTTAATTCCATACAAAAAATATATATATATATATATATATATATATTTTTTTTTTTTTGCATCTTTTCTTATTTCATTATGTTTTTTGTATCTGGTTTGGAATTTAACACTACTTTAAGTATTTAATTTTTCTACTTCTCTAACATGGAGATTACTCAAAGGCATAATCTTTTGATAGCATTAGTAACGTTCCTTGCTTTTTCTTTTAAAAAAAATTTATATTTGTGTAAATGCAAGCTATCCAATACACAAATAAATTGCAAATTCTTCTAATGCTATTCCTTTCTTTAGAAGATGATTTAAGACCATCCATATGGTCAATGTGAAAACACAAAAGACAAAGAGGTTTTCTAAAGAATGAATTGTTGGAGAGCTATACCGATAGTATGTTTCAAGATCAACTTCAGATGAATAAACATACGTTTGCTTTTCTATGTAAATTCTTAGAGCCTCACATACAAAGACAAAATACACAATTAAATAATAATATTGATGTTCAAACTAGAGTTGCAGTCACCTTTGTTAGACTCGCAACCAGGAATTGATTGGCGATGACCAGAGAAGTGTATGGTATAGCTCAGAGTACCACCTCTATAATTGTCGGACAATGTTGTAAAGCCATTAAGAAAATAATTATAGTTATTGTCCATAGACATTAAGAAAATCACTCCCCATGATTTGGAGAAAAAAGCTGCCAAATTTTAATCCTTACAAGATTTTCCATACATAATTGGAGCCATAGATGGTTCCCATATACTTGTAAGAGTCCTTATTAAAAACCATGATGATTACTATTAGAGAGAAGGATTTGATTCGCTGCTAACGAACCTTGTTCTCCAAAAATTTGAATTTTGTTGTATGTTTAGGGTCTAAAATAGAATTTTAATGGCTAGAAACAAAGACCGAATGACTAAATCGGTCAATTAGGAGTTTCTTAATGTGAGGGCCAACCCGGTTTACCTTAGTAGATTCATCGGTGTACCGGAAAACATGTAATCCAGTTTCCCCGGGTCTGCCAGTCGTACGATCCCCATAGGTCTCTCCAACAGGAGTAGTAGCCGGTAGACTGTCAAGGGAGTCGGAATGGCGGGGCAACCGGAATTGTCTAGATTGCAGCTTTTAAGTGCTGTCGCCACCAATTACTCCCACTCCGCAAGCGATTCGTACGCCTGGAGTGCACCTTCACTTCCGCGAGCGCAAATTGCACAACCCACTTTGATTTTTGCAATTTCAGTGGGTGCTTTGAATAGTTGGGTTTGCACGAAGCAGAGTCCGGAGAGAGAGGAGAGTTATGAGGGAGAGCAGGGAGTCCGGACGAAGAGGAAGTACTACCGCACGATGACCCGGAAGAGAGACGATTCGCCATGGAGGGTGGGGAAACCGATTCCCATCAAAATGGTGAAACCGGATTTCCCGCGGAACAAGAAGCACGAGACAGAGTTGTAGGAGGATCTCACCCGGATGGGCTGGTTTTCAACGTCCCCTGGGACATTACGGACCCAAAGATCATTAAGGAGACGGTCAGCAAGCTGTGGCCGGAAGAATATCGGGATCACAAGCTGCGCGGGAAACCTAAGAACTAGACGCCGCGACAGTGGAAGGCGACCTACCGGTTCCCTGACTTAGACATGGGATACGTTATACAGAAGAGAGACGAGGGACTAGGGAGTCGATTCCGAAGGCCGCCCGACACCAAGGATGGCTTCAAGCTCGATCATTGCAAGAGCGACCGGGAGCAGAGGCTACTCCGGTTTCTGGTGCCAATCCTCAATCCGGACAAGCCCACCACCTGCACGATCAAGTTGATGAAGTCGATTTTGTGGAGTTACGATGACAAGCAGAGAATCGGGTGGCACCACATCATCAGCGAGGTGGTGTAGAAAAAGGTGGCCAAGATTGGCAACCGGAAGGGCTGTCTGTTGACACCCTACGTCTACCACCGGTACGCCCGGTATGGCCTTCTAACCATCCGGCAAGTAGCGATTTGGGATAGCGTACAACCCATGGAGATTGGCGCTTCCCATGTGGACCAACCTTCGTAGTCCGAGGAGGAGGATCCAGATTGACCGGTCATCGACCTAGAGGGATCCTCGGAGTACGTTAAAACGACCCCGCATAAGAGGAAGAAGAAGGCTGATCCAAATCAGGCCAGGCCCAGCAGCGCACCCCGGAGATCTAAGACGTAGGCCAGCCACCCGGTTGACCCGGGCTACTGAGGTGATGTTATCCGTATTCATGCCCTACGGAGATAATGAGGAGGAAGAAGAAGAAGAGCAAGAAGAGAAGACTCTCGTGATCTAGAGGAGGATGAGGGCCCAACAGAGGCGGACCGAAGCTGTGGTAGAGGGAGGAGGGGAGGAATGTGAGGAAGAGGATGATCAGGAAGAAGATGACCAAGAAGAAGATGAGGAAGGAGAAGCCGGATGGGAAACCCCTGCCCGACCTGGAACGAGCGTTGCAAGGGTCAAGAGGAAGTTTAGACCCCCGTTGGCGAGGAAGTGCACTCCTACCCGGTCGCCTGCAAAGAGGAGAGGGACATCCGGATTAGTAGCCACACCAAGATCAGTGGCCACTCCGAGAACTGCGTCAACAACCCCAGCTTCCAGAAAGGTGCTTGTAAAAGGGAGAGTGCCGAATTTGAAACTGAAGGCTAAAAGAAAGAAGAAGCGGGTTAGTGCTTAGGCTGTCAATGCGGAGGATAGAGATGAGGAAGAGGAATTCCCAGATCCCACTGTTATGCAGGAATCCAACCCGGTAATCACCCCGTGCGGTGAAGATCAACCCGACCCAACCTCTTGCAAGAGACGTTTGAAGACCAGTAAGGCGATCATGCAGGAGCCGGAGGCGTCTCGCCGACTTAAAGAACCGGAGGAGACGGGGCCACCCATACCAATCAAGCCAGCGGTACGGGACCCACCAGAGACGCTCAATCGAACTCAGCCAGCCCCAGTCATCGAGAGAGTTGGCCCAGCGCTACCTCAACCTTATTACTAGATCCCAGTGAGGGTATTCTACAGCCCATCCAGTTCGCCATCGAGACCGTGGAACATGAGACTTGATAGCTGTTCCATAGATCACCTCGGCAAGCTTTTCCGGAAACCGAACGCCGAAGGATATCTAGAGTTTGCGGAGGACCTAAATAGGCAGGTAGCAGAGTTGCAGGCCGAAAAGGTAGAGGCGAAAGCCTTGCAAAAGACAGTGAAGGGGAAGGAGGGTGTAATCCGGGGATTGTAGACCATCGACCGGATAGTGTTGCAGTCGATGGAAAAGCTATTTCAAGCAGATGGAGAGGCCTAGACAAAGGCAACGCTTTACGACGCGCACCTGGCATTAGACGAATCATCTCAATCGATGGAGTTGCTTTGAGAAAACGCGGTGGGAGTAAATCATGCATTGAAAGAATTCTGGATACTTACGGGTAAGCTCTTAATTTTCCTTCCCTCTACACGTTCGTGGGTGTCATTCCTCCGGTGAACCGCATACCCGTTGAAGTCCCGGAGTGCGTCAAAACCATACCTACGAATCCGGTTGACGTCCCGATGCTTGGAATTGTCAGCCCATCAAAAGTGTCAAATCCACAGGGGGATACCAGAATGGTTACCCCGACCAAACGAGACAATAAATCCGGTCTACCGATGGAGACCAACCCTATCGAACCTCAGGAGGATCACAAGGAGCCGACTGTTACCGGGAGTGCCCCAACCAACCCTGAGGAAGAGAGTGGTCAGGAGTCGGTAGTAGAACCGATAATAGAACCGGTTGTAGACCCGATAGTACATCTGCAGTGCAACCCGTAGTAAATCCGATAGAAGAACCAGTAATACAACCAGTTGTAGAAACGTTGGAGGACCCGTACGAGATACTCCCTCTCTAGAAGTAGACCGGAGTGATTTTGCAAGAGGAAAATACACAGGTGGAGACACCTGAGCAGATCGTCATAAAGCCGAACGGGACCTTTGGACCGGTGGAGTGGAGCGCGGCCCTGAACGTGCTACCCGCGCTGCTCAGCCTTAGTGGCCGAACTAGGGCTAAAGATACCAATCCGGAGGACGAACACTGTCCTGAGGAGTTCACCCCCACGGAGGCAGAGGCTCGGACTCTTGCCCCGAGCCCCAACCGTGTGAATGCACCTGCTGAGACCAGACAGGCTACAGCACCAGCGGAGAGACCTCCGCCCGCGGGCCAGGGAGCCAAGAAGCGAGATTGGTAAAAAAGGCAAAGTCGCCATCGACCTCAACTGGACAAGTGTTAGACAAGTTGTACACTGCACGCAATAAGATGGTCGTGAGTACTGCTATGAGATTTGTAGGAAACAGACAAATATGCAGATGCTTAGCTAAGTTGTCACATCCCTTTCCAAAGGATGCCTGAACACCATAGTGAGCCAATAGGACCTTGGGAGTGACGCCCCGGGCTTGGCAAGAGACAAAGTGAGGTGACCAAGGGTAGTCCCGAGCAAACAGCACGCAATAGCGTTGTGCTTGGGACGAACTTGGTGGCGTGCCTTACATGGTTGGATACCTCCTTCAAGCACGCACCCATGGGTATAAAGAACGCGCGATTTGGAGTAGTGAATCATGAGATATGGCTCTCCAAAGTCGGAGCGTGTTCCGGGACACTCCGGGACTCGGGAGTGTTGTCTTTCGGCACTCAATTTGTCGTCCTATATGGATGGCAGCATGTTGCATGTTGTTGGAAATCTATGGACAAGATTTTTTCAAAATGGTAAGGCGCGTGAGGAGCAATGCAAGGATTTGGGAGATATGACTCTCCAAAGCATTAGGACTTCGGGACTCTGGGACTACCGCCTCTCGTGACTCCCGAATGTTCAAAGGACCATACCTCCCATATAGAAGCTCCAATTGGGACAAATGAGGAGTCTATAAACATCTACTTAAAGAGTAGATGCCAAAAATGGGCTTCCAAGGCCCATTTGAGTAGCAAAGCTACGAGTTAGCCCGAGAAGAAGTTACTGCCCGTTTTTGAAGTTAAGGCAAAAACGGGTGGTCTTTCAAAGAAAAAGTGTGTCATAAAAGGCACCTCAACACAAGGGGGGGGCCTACCAAAGACTCTAGAGGGTAATATGAGGAGGGGTGGTCTCCCTCCTCACTTGCACATGGTGCGTTGAGGAGTCGGGGTGGCTCCAAGGGGTGAGGCTTGGGATGGGGTCTCACTCCCGCATCTTGAGGAAAATAGAGGGTGCTTTGGAGCATCTCTAAACATGGGGTTGGGAAGTGTCCCTCTCCAAGTTAGTCCCCGTGATAAGTAGTGTCAGTTCTCGGAAGTGACTGGGAATGGCTCAAAAAGGTGAGGCATGGAAAGGAAGCCTCACTTCCACACCTTGGGCATTGTGGGATGCTCTTGAGCATCCCGCAACATTGGGTTGGAAAGAGTCCCGCTCCAAACTAATCCCCGGGAAAATCAGTGCCCGATTCCACGAGGGTTTCCGGCAAAGTCCTAAATGGAGTGAGAGACAATAGTGGAAGGAGACTAATGGGAAGTTGGACAATGTGCAAGAGCAGTTAGCTCCGGGGGTGATTAGTGTCACCCTTGGGAGCTTGGACATTTGTGGAAGGCCGCCCCGTGGAACCAAGTGGCACGCAGATGTGTTGGTGGGAGTTCTGGGTAATGAGTATCGGTTAATGGGTTATAGAGTCAAAGTAGATTGGACACCTTGACTTGGAATGGTGCTAACATTGAGTGTGTAGTTCACATACAAGTGTTAGCTGAGTCGTGGCTGGTTGCTATTAACTAAGTAAGCGGGGATTTTGCTACCAAGTAAGACTCTCTAAGGAAAAAATAAAATGAGTTGGAGTAATTAGGGTCGGGATACAAGTCTATTTATTCCAAAATCTCGGATTCCAAATATGTAGGAAGTGATGAGGGTTTCAAGGAAATCTTGGAGCCGTAGATACTTATCGGGGACTCTGAGAAGTACCTTGGGTCTTTTTGTATTGTTTGCATTCACTGAATAAAGATTTAGCTTACATCTCAACCCTGTGCGCTCTTATTGTATTGATGTGATTTCTGAGTAGTCTTGTTTAAGTGTAATCTGAATCCGAGTGTAGGAGCAAAAGTCCCTCGTAGAACCGGTGGTTATTGGGCTAGCGCCCGATGAGTAGTCGTTAGAGTAGGTGACATCAGTAAAAGTCCGTGTAGGAGAGCTTCGAGCGTATGTATTTGTCTACTGGTTGCAAGGTTGGTGTTGTGTTCCGGTTAGGGAGGAGTACCTATTCGGTGAGTAAAACCGTCTCGGTAGTCGACCTCCTTAACGGGATGTCCGATTTAGGAATCCTAGCGAAAGATAGTGCCTAACCCCTGCATCAGGATTAGTTTCACGGAGTGACTCGCTGAAATCTCGCGGACTAAATGGCGGGATATCGTTCACTATACTCCGGACTGCGTGTTACTATTGGACTAGAGAGAGGGAGAGAATCGGATGATTGCTTGAGTGACCTGCCTTTTGGACACTAAAACCGGGTGGCAAAAGTAGTTGTTAGGAAAGAACTCCAAAGAAGAAGGAAGAAAACGTAAAAGAGAGAAATCGGTGAAACTCCGATGACCTAAATCAACCGGTAGAGAGTGACGTAAATCCGCACTCTACAAATTAAGAGGAAGGACCCCTCCAGGGACTTACGGAGGTAAAACCAAATTAACAGTTTGTTAACGAGTCAATACTCGGTCGGTACTATTCCCGACCGGGAAGGAAATTGGATCAGAACTCGTCCGGTTACACTAGGGTTTTGAGTTTGGGTCGACCGAATTAGAGGGTAAGAGTGACCCTTCTAGCCAACCTGTCGCGGCCCTAATTACTCCCAGCTCTTTTTCTTCGAATAAGCCTTACTTGGTAGCGGAATCACGGCTTACTTTGTTAGTAGCAACCGGCTACTACTTAGCTAACACTGCACACGCCATGCACACACAATGTTAGCACCATTTCTAGTCAAGGTGTCCAACCCACCTTGACTCCTCCAATTCATTACCCGGAACCCGTAAACCAAAACTCCCACAAAACACGTGGGCATGCCACTTGGTGGCACGAGGCGGCCTTCCACAAATGTCCAAGCTCCCAAGCGTGGCACTACTCACCCCCGGAGCTAACCGCCCTTGCATATTGTCCAACTCTCCACTAGTCCCCTTCCATTCATGTCTATACTCTCCATTCGAGACACTACCGGAAACCGGCACTACTTTTCACGGGGACTAGTTTGGAACGCGACACTTTTCCAACCCAATGTTTCGGGATGCACATCACAAGCATCCCATAGTACCCAAGGTGCGGGAGATAGGCCCCATCCCAAGGCTCACCCCTTAGAACCACCCCCGGCTCTCCTTGGCACCATGTGGAAGTGAGGAGGGAGACCAGCCCTCCTCATAGTACTCTCAAGAGACTTTGGTAGGTCCCCCCCTCTTGTATTGAGGGACCTTCCGTGACACACTTTCTTTTTGGAAGACCACCCGTTTTTGCCTTAATCTCAAAATCGGGCCGTAACTTCCCCTCGGGCTAGCTCCTAGCTCAGGTATCCAAATGGGACGTGCAAGCCCATTTTCGACATCTACTTTTTGAGTAAATATCGATGGATTACCTACTTGTCCCAATCGGAGCTGTCCTAAGGGCGATATACCGCTCTAAACATTCGGTGTCCCGAGAGGCGACATTCCCAAGTCCCGAAGTCCCGACCACTTTGAGGACCCATATCTCCTAGGCTATTGCTTTTCTCATCATGAGCCTTAGCATTCTAGAAAGCCCTTGTCATAAGCTTTCCCGAAATATGCAATATGCCGCCCTCTACGAAGGTCAACACATAGAGTCCCGAAAGGCAAGACTCCCGAGTCCCGGAGTATCCCGGAACGTGCTCCAACTTTGGTGAGCCATATCTCATGACTCACAACTCCAAATCGCGTGTTCTTTGGAACCATGGGTGCGTGCTTGAACAAGGTTTTAAACCATGTAAGGCACACTACCAGGTTTGTCCCAAGTGCGACGCCATTGCGTGTTGTTTGCTCGGGACTCCCCTTGGTCACTTCACAGTTTCTCTTGCCAAGCCCGGGACGTCACCCCCGAGGTCCTCTTGACTCACCACGATGTTCGGACATCCTTTTGAAAGGGATGTGACACTACCGGATAGCGAGTAAAGCATCACGAGGAGATGCACTCCGGAGGTAGTAGCGTAAGATCGGTAGCCCTAACCGGTCGAGTCTTGTTTCATACTTTACAGAGTCTCAGAGGAACGTTACCCGGAAGGTGGAACCTTTTGTTAGGTATTAGTAGTTAAATGAGGTGTTTTTCGTCCTACTTTGTTCGGTAACTCACGACAACTGCTCTCATAAGATGTTGTAGATGCTTAATGCAAATTTTGGAAGTTTTGACTTTAGGTAAGCAAAGAGCTGTCGTAATTGGATTTACGACAGTATTTCAAAATAGTTCACTAGACAAAGATATTATGGAAGACAAATATTTGCCTTATAAATTAATAGCAGATGCCGCCTATTCAATGAGGCCTTGGTTTTTTAGCCCATTTAAAGGTTCGACTGATGGGCTTTCAAGAAAAAAGCCCCATTGGATTTTTATACAATCAAGCATAAGAATGGTAGTAGAAAGAACTTCTGGAATTTTGAGAGGACAATGGAGAATTTAATTAAAACGCATTGCTGTGTCTTTTACAAATTTTCTTGATTTGGTTACAGCATGTGTTTGCTTACATAACTTCTGTATAATTCTTGGTCATGGATTCAATATAAATTTGGTCAACGACGCATATAGAGAGCTACAAGATTCTTTACGGTCAACATATGGGAATCTTAATATTACAATATACAATGCAAGCACACTTTTTATTGCAAAGAAAATCTATGAAACAAACGAAAATGATTTTATTGCCTCATCCAGAAGGTGCACATTCTAAACTAGTGAAATATGATGGAGATGATTCCGAATCTTTAAAAGTTGAAGCATGTGCAAGAAGACTTGGTTGCATTCAAGAAGAAAAAGAAAAACTCATACCAAAGATGTTAAAACAAGCAACAATTCAATAAGAACTCAAGCCCAAAAACTTTTGGAATCTTCATGTGGCTACGAAAGGTTCTATAACTTTTAATCATGTGCTTGAAGAAAACTTTGAATAGGTTGGAGTATTAAAATGTTATTGTCATGTTTAAAGGTTTCTCATCGTCAAAAACTTCTTCTTCGAAAAAGACAGTGTGCTCACAAAACTGAAACCTCAAACTTATTGTTGTATGTCGGATGCCATGTACCTACGTTGTCTTCCCTTACACGTTTATTAGTGTAATACCCGTGTTAAGGTGACTCGTTTATCATTCCAGGGATTCTGTGAAGTGACCAAGACCAAATAGTGCTAAGACAACCAACCACCAGCTGTACTATTTCCAAACTTATGTTTAACCTTGCTTGGCAAGGGTATCTCTTTGCAAGAGGGGATGCACAAAGACTCTTTCCCTTATGTTTATCCTGGCGGAAACGTCCACACTTAAACTCTACACAAACACCCACACTTAGGCAATTATATGTCCTCACAACTAATCCGTCCTGGCCGTCCGGATTAGCAGGTCGCAGGCCGTCCTGGTTGCCCTACTTTATACAATCACAAACTCCAAGAGATCCAAATCCGGCTAGAGGACGTCTACACGTATTCCGGTCACGTACTGTTCTTGATCCGTCCCCTAAGACTACAGAGGAACCCAAGTCTGTAGCAGTTGGAGGTCGGATTGTAATCCGGCCTCGCACACTCTACTCCCAGACCCTTCCAGACCGTAAGGTGTTTACTACAGTAGTTTCCCTCTCTCAGACACCTAGACCAGCTCAAGACACAAGACACTTGCTAATACGCCCAACCCGACTTCAACTCCACAGATACGATCTAGCAAGGACCCCGGATTCCCTAACTCCCAACTTACAACCCAGAAACAGTAGATATTACTTCTAAGCACTCGACCTCAAAAGGAAGACATAGCAAGGATTACACTGAATATGCGCATAAGAGGTTGTTGATAAGCAAGTAAGGAATGTTTTAGGTGATCAAACATTCACCTATAAGTACTTCTAAGTTAACAACTTAGAAACCTAACTAGATTGCGACGCTGACCTACACGGCCTACTCCGCAAAAAGCGATCCGCTTTCCCAAAAAAAGATCCTATCTACTGATCTGACTTCCTAACCCGGGGCCAAATTCTAACTTATGGATTCTAAATCCGTCCTACTTCTTCTTCCTTGAGCTTACCCCATGCTTTGGCCGTTTCAAGGGTGTGGCTGCAATCCGACCTGTCTTGACTCTCTTGCCCGCGTCCGTTATCATGTACTCTTTGTCACTTGCGCCCTCGTCCGTCTCATCGCCGCTCTTCAATTCCTCTTCTTCTAAGACTTCGAGGCCGAGCTCGTGGAGCTTTTGGGCGCTTGGGGATTTCTCCCACTCTTCGGTCGAAAGCTTCCTTTTTACTGATCGTGTATTCTTGGCCAGAGAATCAGCTGGGCCGGCCACGCCTTCTTCTGTCTTTACCTTGGCTTTGCCCTTAGGATCGGTCGGACTCGAACGTCCTGCATCCGTCCTCTGAACTTTGACCGGCTTGGGCCTCGAGGTTGGAGTCTGTGCTGGCGTAGCTGCAAAGGTCGGAGTCGAAGCCATCTCCGCAATCCGCTCACGGGCGGAGTCCAACACTACCTTTACTACGACGTTGCTCTTCTCGATCTTTGTGGAGTACGTCTACGATGCTAGAAGGAATTTGCGGAAGGTCTCTGCCTTCGGACTACAGGATTCCGGCCTCGAAGAGATTCGCCTTTTGAAGCACCTTGGCCGGAGTCTCACAAATCTCCATGAGCTTCACCACCTGCTCGTGAGCGGTCTGAACGGCTTGCCGGTTGATCACGAGCTCTTCTTCCCTCCGCTTGACCGTCTCCCTCGAACGACTATTACCTAGCGTGAACTTCGTAATCTGACTCCTCAACTGCTGGTACTACTCCTCGGTCAACTTGGAGTCCCTCTTCTGCTTCACCTCAAGCAAGGTTTGCACTTTTAACTCCTTACACATCTTTGCGATCAGTTCTTGGTAATGGAAGTACGTGGTGCGGGCTTCTGTGAAATGATACCAAGCCCTCCTCATCGGATCCGGATGGTTTGGAGAGGATGGACGGGCGGCCGGAGGGAGTCGGGGGTTGTTAGGCTAGGTCGGATTCTCTCAATCTGCTGTAACCTTGTAGTGGTCCTCGGCCGTAGAAGTTTGGCTGCGCTCGGTCTGAACTCCGACCAAAGCCAGCTTCTCAATAGGGGACAGGAACGGAAGTACGATTACCTCTGGTGTCGCTCGCAGCTGGGTTTCCTCGGGAGTCGGCTCTTGCGGCGCATCCGGCTGCGTTTTTTCCTCCTCCTCGGATCCGGCCTTGTCCTCCTCGTCCGAGTAGACGGCCTTGCTGTCTACGTCCTCCTCGGATTCGAAGACGCCGTTGTTTTGAGCTGCCAACGTCATCTCGTAGGCCGCTTCCTTGTCCTCCGTCAGAACCTCCTTCTTGTGATACAAGTGGTAGAGGAAAGGGGTGATAGGACGTGGCCGGCTCTTACCCATATTCTCCGCGAGCCCGGCGACATAGTTGCGTATCACAATACCCCAGTCCACTTTGCGCTCTCTACGTACCGGCCCCAAGACGGTGTTGGCAAGCCGGACGGTGATTCGTTGCAGCTTTTCTGCATGAATGATCGGCGCCAGGAACATGATCACGGCGCGCTCCCTCGGATCCTTGCAGTCCTCCACTGCGTATCTTTATATTGCGTACCATTCCCGCATTGCGCACTCCCCACGGGGTGTCCAGCATGCCGGACAGGCTTATCCGATTGAGGTCCTCGATGAACGTCTTCTTCTCTTCTTCCTCGGCCGGAATGGTCGAAAGCACTAACTTGATCGAGATCTTGAGCTCCTCCTGCGCCGGAGCGGAAGCAGACACCAATCCTGCCATCGGAAAGAACGACAAAAAGTAACGAGTAGCCGAGCTGAGATCGGCCATGGGGTCGGATCGGAACGGAAGGACGGTAAGCAAGAAGACAAAAAGCAGGATCTCGAGAAGGCGAGAAAGCAGGAAAGCAAGAAGGCAAGTAACGACAAGAGCGGACAGGTCGCGTTTTATATGGAGGGTCGGATTGGTATCCGACCATCAAAATATGTCCGTCCGCCATCATGACCGTCCTCGTACGGAGCCCTCTTTGGCACTTCGCGTCATTATTGTCTTTCCACCCACTTCGGCCTTCATCCGCCGTCTTTAAACCTTGTCCGGCTTCTTACAGTACGTACTCGCCGTTCGAGTGCGGGGTACGGGTTCATGAACCCGACCTTCATATTCAAAATTGCATTCTAAGGTTTAACACATAAATGTTTAAACTTATTTGCCTTATAGTATACGGCCTATCACATACTTAGGTCGGATTCTAGACACTATACTTATTCTTAATGCGCATTTAAACATATTGAGCTCTCAATCGAAAAAACAGGGCTCGACATTGTATAAGTGACTTTAGCATGACCGTCTTTGACTAATGGAAAGAAGACTGAAACAAAATGATGATCAACACGAAGAAAGGCCATAGTATTCCACAATGTAACGTTCAATCACTGAATTCAATACAAATCTACTCAAAGACTTAAAGTGTTGTTTGATATAATAAGTACTCCGAGCAATGGAATAGGAGAAATATATAACAAGGAAGAAATTACGCTGTAAACTTGTAATTTATGTGATAGTAAGCAGAGTTCAAGAAGGTAATAGTGAGTTGTGTAGAGTAACGAAGCTAAAAGACGGCTGGAAAAGCTGTAATCTATGCTTCATAGGTGGTCGTATCATACACATGCAAAAGTTGTGATGTTTAAGTGTTTTCAAATAGTAGATTTCAATTCCTGACATACATTTTAAAATAAGAAAGATACAATATGGATGAGCAAATCAAGTGATAAAGATGACGGCCGCCACAAATACTGCAGAGAGCAAAACAGTAGCTCTACAGTTATAGATTAGAAGGAAGGTCTTTAATAGCTCTGTGTTGACTTGTTGAGTGACTGTCGTCATATATTTATTACTTGATAAATTGTTCGATAGTCAGACATAGTCACAATTTTCATGCTACCAAATATAAGTAATGGCAGAATTAGATCTTCAAGATTATAGCGCCGGCAAATTCACTGTATCATTAAATTGAGTTAACTTTTACAATAAACATGTTGTAATTTAAAAAAGAGTAGATTGATTTGATATATCTGTGGGATTATGAAGATTATGCCAGCTCCAGAATATTCATTATCTCAGACTTGACTAAGATATAAAGGGTCTGTATACTTTAGTTTTCGGTAGATATGATCACTAGATCGAGAGCAAGAGCAGATAGGGAAGTGAGGAAGACTATTGCAAAATAGAGACGCAAAGAGAAGATGCAAAGCTTAGAATCAAGAGAGAACGTCAAGACTCCGTATAATTTGCGGCAAACGATGGGTAGACAAGAGGGTAATTCTTCCAGGGGTACAAGTAGAGGTTCTAAAGGGAATAAGGCGTTTGATATCTCAGCGGTTGCTCCCTTTGTTCTATATCCAGTAACAAAGGAAGAAACTCATGTTTACGAAGAGTGTCAAATCCACAAGGGGATACCGGATTCCCGATTGATAAAAATGAAAGCGACTAATCGATGGAAGAATAGAATTGGTAGATATGGAGAGTTTCAGATGGTTAGCCGAGAATCAGCCACACTCACTTTTGTCGGCTGCGATCGATGAAGCATATGAGATTATCTTTGCATTTGGTTATGGTCTTTGCCTGGCCGTTATGTTCATAACTAGAGCTTGAACAAGAACTTTTTCAGTAATTTGATAATTCCAAACTGACAATGGTCAGTCAGTTCTTCACTGAAGAGAAATTCACATTGTCTTTCTACTTATACACAAATACGCTTTGAACTTTGATCTGTAGTTCGTGATGTCTAGTCTATGATAACTTTGTTAAACAAAGACAGGCTCAATCGGATCTGTTTATGAAGGATTCAGAGTCGTTGAGGCGTTGTGTGGTGATGGATAGGGTCAAATGTTCATTATGCTCATCATGACTGAGCTCCTTATTATCCGAATCAGGTTCTGCAGTATCTGGTTTGAGCCTCACTTCTCAAGGATTTTTTCTAGCTTTGATAGTTAGCACAGCAGTTCAAAAATGGGTGTCTCGGTACCGAGATAGTACTCGACGAACGATGAGGCAGTCTTAGCGAGGAGGCTATATCTCGTTTTTGAATGTTTGAGAGAGCTGATTTTGGAAATGTTTGTCTCCGTATGGAGACACATGCTAAACACGTACAAAGATAGATGGATTGTGTTCACCTATCTAGAGCCTCATTAAAATTTCTTGAAGAACATGTAACCAGTTGGAATTAGTATCATTTTTTTTATTCGTTGACCAGTCATTGATTGATTTTTCTCAGGTGCTTCACATGGACAGTGAGAAAGACTACTATGGTGGAGACGCAGCCTCTTTGAATGCGAACCAGGTGAGTGTGTGAAGTTCAATATCTTGATGGCAGAATCTAATGTTGGCGGTGGATTTTTGTTTTGGCTCATGAATTTCATTTCTGTTTGTAGATGTCGTGTAAATGCAAGTGAGATTAATTTCATAGATACTTCGATTCAGTTAATTATTGTGCAACTCAGTTATACCTACAACCTTGGTCCTTCATCATTTAAATATTGAACTTTGTTTTGTAGGTAGAGAGCCCCATCGCCCAAGATGTACCTCTGATTCTTCACGAGCAGTGATTCAAGCTTCAAGAGAGAATGCAATTGATTTAGATTCTGATAAAGGTCAAGATGAGGCTGAAGAGGGGCTTGACGAAAAAGATGCATTTAACGGAGATGAAGATGACATCAGATCTTGTTGGAAATTGAATTCCTTGTATGTGATGGTAACCATAGACGTCAGGCTTGGTTAAATCATATTCAAAGGCTTCACAAAAACAAATAAGCTTGGCATTACTTAGTGGACAGCATCCTCCTGACAGAGAAGGAAAAATTGGTGTTGTTATGCAAGTGATGCATAACATCAACAAGTAAGTTTTATTTCTTGATTCAGATTCTTTTCTATGTAAAATACTGACTACACTAGTATTATGATATGCTAATGCACTCTCTTTTATTGATAACTGTAGACATACTGAAGACTCTCACGTTAAGACCAACCTTGTTCACACCCTCTTTAGAGTTCAAAAGTACGGTTTCATGCCACTTGAACAGTATCAAGATATATTGACTCCATTGGAGATTAAGAGGTGCAAGAAATCTCAAAATGCAAAGAAGACGTGGTATACATTGAATCTGCATGTATTCACGAACTTCATCTTCCAGGTATGATCTATATGTAAATTGGCTCACTTGCTTATATTAGGGATGAGGATATCTCTTTTGCCGATGTGGGTATTATATGTTTTCACTAAAAGTACAGGTGACGTTTGATATACTTCGTATATCGCTGTATGTAATTGTTTAGCATAAGATACATTGAAATTTACTTAATTAAAATGACAAACAAAGGTAAAGCCTTTTGAGTGACAAAGTCTATTTTTTTGCAGCATGAACTTGGACTTGCAGCTGATGAGGGTATTCGACAACTCGTGGAGCAATCAGACGGAAATGTGTCCGCTGCTAAAAAAGCATCCGCGATGAAAGTTGCTACTAAAAAGAGATCCGAGGCACTTCATAAGAAAATGTCAAAATTAGTTGCTGTGGCAAACTCGGAGTTGACAGAGGAATGGCTTTGAGAGATATGAAGCCTACTTCTAAAATCCATTTTTCATTCTTCAAGTACTACAATGACTCCCTTGATTCTAATAAATCCCTCTTTCTTTTAGAGATCGAGCGTCACTATAGTGTTAACACGATTATACTAGAGCTAAACATAGAGAAGCTGCAGTTAATTGTTACTGCTAAAGCATTTGCCGCTTGTAAAATCAAATGGTTGGAATATTTCAATTCCTCTACATCAACACGCGAGGCCCTCAAACTGCCCCTGAAGCCCACCAACAAGGAGAAACTGGGTGTCTTTCTTGCTAAAGCGTGCTTTTGGGCAGGAGTGAGTTTGTTAAATCTAATTGTACTGATTTCATTAAATGTGTGTTGATTTCCACTATATGAGCTTAAATATATTCTTTTTACGCTCTAACGTGACTTGAGTTCCTTTAAGTACTCAGTCAATGCAAATGAATGTGATGTGATTTGTTGTGATTACAAATAAATATTGATTACAACTGATGACTTCCATGCTATTGATTCAAGAAACAATATTCACTCTTTTCCTACAGGTATCCGAACAGGCTTCGATTATCTTTGAAGAAACCGTGCGTCAAGATAGATTGGTTATCAATTTTGAAGTACCCGGCGAGCCCTTATCCTTGGTTCGATACATCGAGGACTGTAGGATGAAGTTATGGGACAATGCGTTGTATACTTTCTTCCGAAGGCAGAATGTTTTTAACAAAACTTACAAATTTGTGAGTTTTAATGGATCTGACTTGATTGTGCGAAGAGTGCTCTTTCGGTGAGTTTTTCTTTCAAAGTATTATAGTTCTTATATTTCGCATAGTGATTTAGTTTTTTGTAATTATGCAAAATATTTTGATTGCAAGGTGTATATTCATGGCTTTATTATTACTCGCACGTATTTTAAGTACGAACTCTTTTCGAAAGGAGCAATAAGCAAAGAAGATCTCCCCATATTTCTCTCTACATGGCTTGATAGGTCAAACTCAACGTGCATGCTCTCAGCAAATCAACAGCGCACATTGTCGGGAGTTACCAAACCAAGTGTGACCAAAGACAATCCATGTAACCACTAATACCTAACAAAAGGGTCCACCTTCCGGATAACGTTCCTCGCAGACTCTAGGAAGTGTGGAACAAGACTTAATCCGGTTAGAGCTACCGGTTTTACGCTACAACAACTAACACCAATCCGATTGGCAGACGTGGTGACTCTCTCACACGGATCCGGTCAACCTCAAACCAAAACCCCAGAGTAACCGCGGAAATTCCTGGTCCGGTTTCCCTTCCCGATCTAGTATACTACCGACCGGATAGTGTCTAAGTAACAAATGTTGATTTAGTTTTACCACTGTAAATCCTCGGAGGGATCCTTCTTGTTAATTTGAAGAAGGCGGAATCACATCACTCTCTACCGATTAATTTAGGTGGTTGGAGTTTCACCGGTTTCTTACTTTGTACTTCGTCTCTGCTTTTCTCGAAGTTCTTCCCTTACAATGTCGCGTCCCTAATTACTCCAACTCTTTTTTTTTCTTAGTGAGTCTTACTTGGTAGCAGAATCCGGCTCACTTAGTTGGTAGTAACCGGCCACGACTTCGCTAACACTTGCATGTGCCCACACACATAATGTTAGCACCATTCTAAGTCAAGGTGTCCATCCCGCCTTGAGTCCATAACTCATTACCGGATACTCATCACCCGGAACTCCCACCAACACATGTGCATGCCACTTGGTGGCACGGGGCGGCCTTCCACAAATGTCCAAGCAACCAAGGGTGGCACTAATCACCCCCGGAGCTAACCGCCCTTATCCATTGTCCAACTTCCCACTAGTCTTCCTTCCACTCTTGTCTCTCACTCCATTCGGGACTTTGCCGGAAACCCTCCCGGAATCCGGCACAAGTTTTCACAGGGACTAGTTTGGAGCGGTACTCTTTCCAACCCAATGTTGCGGGATGCTCAAGAGCATCCCACAATGCCCAAGGTGTGGGAGTGAGGCTTCTTTTCCATGCCTCACCCTTTTGAGCCATTCCCGGTTACTCCCAGGAACCGGCACTACTTATCACGGGAACTAACTTGGAGTGGGACACTTCTCAACCCCATGTTTAGAGATGCTCCAAAGCACTCTCCATTTTCCACAAGGTGCGGGAGTAAGGCCCCATCCCAAGCCTCACCCCTTGAAGCAACCTGGGCTCCTCATGGCACCATGTGCAAGTGAAGAGGGAGACCACCCCACCTCATAGTACTCTCTGGAGTCTTCAGTAGGCCCCCCCCTCTTGTGTTGAGGGGCCTTCCGTGATACAGTTTCTTTTTTGGAAGACCACCTGTTTTTGCCTTAGCTTCAAAAACGGGCCGTAACTTCTCCTTGGGCTAGCTCCTAGCTAAGGTATTGAAATGGGACGTGCACGCCCATTTTTGACATCTAATCTTTGATTAGATATCGATGCACTACCTACTTGCTTCAATCGGAGCTGTCCCGAGGGAGATATGCCCCTGTGAACAGTCGGTGTCCCGAGAGGCAACATTCCCAAGTCCCGAAGTCTCGACCACTTTGAGGACCCATATCTCCTAGGCTATTGCTTTTCTCATCATGAGCCTTAACATTCTAGGAAGCCCTTGTCATTAGCTTTCCAGCAACATGCAACATGCCGCCCTCCACGAAGGTCGACACATTGAGTCCCGAAAGGCAACACTCCCGAGTCCCGGAGTGTCCCGGAACGCGCTCCAACTTTGGAGAGCCAAATCTCATGACGCACAACTCCAAATCGCGCGTTCTTTGTACCCATGGGTGCGTGCTTGAACAAGGTTTTAAACCATGTAAGTCACACCACCAAATTCGTCCTGAGCACGACAATATTGCGTGCTGTTTGCTCGGGACTCTCCTTAGTCACCTCACCTTGTCCCTTGCCAAGCCCGAGTGTCACTCCCGGGGTCCTCTTGGCTCACCACGGTGTTCGGGCAGCCTTTGGAAAGGGATGTGACATACAACTTCTTCTTCCACTTGGTTTTACCTTCCAAATCGCTGGTCATTTTAGTAGTAAATCCGGTTTCCTCCCTCTTTCTAGTCCAATGATAACTTGTGATCCGTATTGCAGTGAAGAGTATCCCGTTGTTCAAACCGCGAAATTTCGACTAACATCACATAAAACTAAACCGGTTTCTGGGTTTGCACACTAATTCCAGTGAAAACTCCCTCTACCAGATATCGCGTCTAGGAGGTTGGCTATCGAGTTTACTTTACTCACCAACTTGATACCTTTGTCCAATCCGCAGTACAGCGGCAATCCTTTCGACCAGTAGACACACACGAACGCTCGGACTCTCCCACTCGGATCTTTTACTGACACCGCAACCACTCTAGAAATCCCAAACCGGGCACTAGAGCAGCAGCCACCGAATCTGCAAGCGACTTCTTGTCACTACAACCGGATTCAAGCCGCACTTACACAAGACAACCCGGAAATAGCACAACAACAACAAAGACACACCGAGTGGAGATACAAGCTAAACCATTATTCACGAATGCAGAGAATACACAAAAGACTCGGGCGACTCCGTAGAATCCCAAATAAGTATCCGGGGCTCCCAGCTGCATCGGAAACCCTCATCAGATCCAAAATATCCGGAATCCAGATTGCCGAAGTGCGTGGACTTAGCTAAGCATCTGCATTTTTGTCCTTACTCTAAAAATCTAATTACGCCCTCTTCTGTCACTGGTCTAGCCAAAGTAGAAGGCTGCGCAACCTTCTTTGCTGACTCGGACCCCTGGTTCTCCCGGCTCGCTAATGGCGGTTCCCTCGAAGTCACTGCTGGCTGCAGGGTTGCAAAAAGGAGTTTCTACGACCGGGACTCCGGGTAAGAGTTTGGTCCTCATCCGCCGTAGGTGTAGACTCTCCAGACCCTGGCGTGCTCTTTGGATAGGTATCGCCAATCCTCACCGGGATTGGAAACAGCACGTCTGGATCTACACTCCTCTCCATTGACCCAGAGGTCCAGGGTGTCCAAATGGCGATCTCGCACATGTAGGCCGGCTCCTGAATCTGCAACAAAAGGGAGAAATACTCCGGTACTCACAGGAACCGGAGTACTTACAGGGGCCACCGGCTCCAGAGACTTGACATCGTCCTCCAATTTGCCCTCTTCTACCTGCATCTCTTCCGGTTATACCACGGTAGCCTCCCCAGCACTCTCCTCTGGTACCATTGCTCTGGTCTGCTCCTGGATTGGAGGTATCTCGTACCTCTGACTCCTTTATAACCGGTTGTCTAACCGGTTCTTCCACTGCCTCGACTATATGTTGATCTACTGGTTGCACAACCAGTTGCACTATCGGTTCCACTTTCGGCTGTACTTTTGGTTGTATTTCTGGTGCCACTGTTGGTCCTACATCCGGTGTCTTATCCTCCTCCCTCTGCAATTGGGCCGTGGCGTATTTGCTAATGGCCCGCTCTCCTTGATCTTCCCGAGGTCCGACAATGCCGACTCCTGCCGGCTGAGCGGATTCCACCTTTCCTTGGGCTGGGGTGACTACCCAGTATCCCCGTGCTCACCTACCAATCCCGTTGGGCTGACTGATCCAGTCATCAAGATGTCACTAGACTCGCAGGTGCTCTCTCAATGTTCTTCGAGGCAGGTTTGGGTACGAAGATCGCCGAAAGGGTGATCTTGCTCAAATCTGCAAAGGGGGTGATAGCCATCGACTTACACGAGAGGACTCGAAATTCCTAAAGCGCTTGATTCACTCCCACGGGCTACGACGTGCCTCGAAAGTAACTCCTCTGACCGGGTTGACTCATCCAAGGTTAGCCGTGCGTCGTAACGTTTCGCTTTCATCTGAGCCTCCCCATCCGGCTGGAATAGCTTCTGCAACGTTTGCAACACTGTTCGATTGATGCTCTCCAATCCCCGGATTACCTCTTCTTGCTCCCGCACTGTCTTACTCAAGGCCTCCATTTCTTTCTGCGCCTTCTTCAACGTCTCCATCTCTTGCTGTATCCTCCGCTTGGCTTCTGCTTTCCCGGCTCTAAATTGTGCTACCTCGTTGTTCAGTTCCTCCGTGAGCTCCGGGCAGCGTTCAACATTAGGTGTTCGGAAAATACGACCAAGTTGTTCTATGGACGTGAACAACTGGCGATTGTCCTGCTCCACCTCCTCGATGGCGAGTCGGATCAGATGTAGGATGCCCGCGCTAAGAATCTGGTAATAGGGTCGGGGTAGTAGAGGCATGAGTGCCTTGACAGTTGGGGTGAACGCAACCCGGATCACCACTTCCGATTGTGCTCGTACCGCCGGTTTGGATGGCTTCAGTGGTGCTTGCTGCTCCGGTTCCTGGGACGACTGGACTCCATTGCCTCCTGAAAGATGTCCTTACCGGCGTCCAAACACCGTCTGTAGGAGACCGGATTGGGTTGAACGTCACTTCCCGGATTGGTAAACGCGATGGGGTCCGGATCCTGCATTACATCGGGGTCCGAAATTTCCTCCTCCTCTTCTCTGCCTTCCGGCTCCACCGGCTCAGCTTCAATTGTCCTCTTTTTCTTGCTCGTCTTCACCTTCAAGTTCGGCTCTCGCCCTCTTGTGGTTGCGGGCTCAGAGGCTGGAGCTGGTGACGCTACTCTGGGCGGATCAATAAAACCTAGTGTGACTGCTGCTCCGGAAGTCTCTCCTCCCTTTGTAGGCGTCGGTATAGGAGTCAGCACCCTCGCCAACCGGGGTGTGAACTTCTTCTTCTTCTTCCTTCTAGCACTCGTTCCCGGTTGGGTGGGGGTCTCCCATCCGGCTCTTTCTTCTTCAGCCTCCTCCAAATCCTCTCCTTCCGGATTGTCCTCCTCTTGATTATCATCCTCCTCAGATTGATCCTCTCCGCCTTCAGCTACGTCTTTGGTTGCCCGTTGCTGTGCACGCGTCCTTCTCCTGATCAGAGGAGTAACCTCTTCCTCTTCTTCTTCTTCTTTGTCTTCTTCCGATTTCTCGTCTGATTCATCCTCCTCATCTCCGTAAGGCGTGAAGATGGATGGAATTGCTTACGTCGACCGGGTCGCTGGCCTTCGTCCGGTCTGCTTCCGTGGGGTAGACCTCTCCGGTGCGCTGCTAGGTCCAGCTCCATCCGGATTGGCCTTCTTCTTCTTCCGCGAAGTCCGGTTGACATACTTGGAGGATCCCTTTAAGTCGATGACTGCCCTATCCGGCTCCTCCTCCTCAGATTACGAAGTAAGGTCGATATGGGGAGGAGCGACCTCCAAGTGCTGTAGCCTCTCCCATCCTGCCGCTTTTGGTTGAGTAAGAATACCATACCCGATGTACAGGTCGTAGAGATAGGGCGTCAACAGACAACACTTCTTGTTACCGATCTTGGCGACCTCCTTCTGCACCACCTCGTTGATGATGTGGTGCTATCCGGTCACCCTCTTCCCATCGTAGCTCCACAGGATGGACTTCATCAGCTTGATCATGCAGGAAGCCGGCTTATCCAACTGAGGATAGGGAGCAGAAACCAGAGTAGTCGCTGCTTCGGCGCATTCTTGCATTGATCAAGCTTGAAGCCATCCTTATTGTCGGGAGACCGGTTGAATAGACTCTTCAGCCCCTCATTGCCCTTCTTTGTGATGTAGCCCACCATCGAGTCGGGAAACCGGTAGGTCGCCTGCCGTTGCTTCGGCGTCTAGCTCCTCGGTTTGCTACACAGTTTGTGATCTCGGTGCTCCTCCGGCCACTCCTTGCTGATCACTTCCTCGACAAGCTTCTGGTCGACAAGATCCTAGAGGACCTTGAGGAATCCCTCGGAGCCCATCCGGACGAGGTCCTCCCGCAGTTGCTCCACGTGCTTTCGATTCCGCGGGAAATCCGGTTTCATCGTCTTGGTTGGGATTGGTTTCCCCAACCTCGACGGCGAGTCAGCTCGCTTCCTCGGCATGAGCGCGGCGGTACTTGCGCTTCTTCCGAACTTCATGCTCTCTCTCAGAACTCCTCTCTCTCGTCAAAACTCTCTTCCACGCAAACCCTATTTTCCGGAATAGTAACTCGACGCTTTGAATTCAAAATGGGAGATGAGATTTGGGCGCACGTGAGTGAAGGAGCACTCCGAGCGTACAAATCACTCTCGGAGTGGGAGTAATTGATGGCGGCAGAACTTAAAAGCAGCAATCCGGACATTTTCGGTTGCACCACCAATTCGACTACCCTGACGGTACATCGGCTACTACTCCGGATGTAGGGGCCTATCTGGACCGTACTACTGACAGTCCTCGGGAAACTGGATTACCGGATTTCCGGTAATCCTAACAATCCACTAAGGTCAACCGGATTGGCTGCCATACTAAGGACTACTAACTGACAAGTTTTAGCCATCCGATCTTTATTCTTAGCCATTAAAGTACTATTCTAAACACTCAACACACAACAAAGTTCACATTTTCGGAGAACAGGGTTCAACACATGTGGTCAACCTCGCACCTCACGGGAGGTGGATGGTACCTTGACTGCTTTCCAAGTTTCACTAGTTCCTTTGAAACCGAACTTAGGAAGTCAAGGGAGGCAATTGGAGAATCTGGTGTTAACATGGTTGATTTATAGGGCATAGAAGACAAGCATGAGAGGGCTAGAGCACCCTCGCAGCGTCTAAAAGAAGATAGGAAGAAAGCGATGAAGGTGAAGAAAGCACAAGAGTAAGTCTCTAGAAAAGAATAACAAGAGGGGGAAAAAGAAGATTAACCTTCCTCTAGAGCCAGAAGGTAAAAGCCCATGTGGGCCTAGTCCCACATACAACTCTCGTTCTCATGCTCTGACTCAATCAAGAGGAACCAAACGTAATTCTTCCTATGAGCAGTTAAGCCAAAGAATCCCTGTTTTCACATCAATTGAGGAGCATGATGGCCAAGTTGGAGAGTGGATAAAAAACAACTCACTAGAGCAAGTTCTTGGTGGCGACACAGGCAGCTTTAGTCCTGTATTTGACAATTTGAAGAGATTCATTTTGAAGGTACTAATGTGTTTAATTATCTTGTGCATATAACTTTTGAACATGTCGACCCCTACTTGATAGAGTTTTTGGCTAATTTCTTAAGTTGTTCACTAGTTCTTTACTACAATGATGTGATAATTATGTTTCATTTCAATTCATGTCTTTCTCTTTCTGTATTTTATAGCTCCAACTTAATTGAGTTGTGCATACTTTATAGTTTTGTCTAAGCTTTCAGGTAATGAGCATTGTTTATCCAGGCGCAACATTCAAGTGTCAAAGCCCGGCAGTATAAGGGACCTGTTGCAAATGAACCCTGCGTAGACTTGATTCTTGCAGATCTTCGACAGGGTCTTCTTGTTGCGGGAATTTTGAATCCACCTTCGTCTATCCCTTCTTGGAACAGAGAATCTGAAGATTGGTTACAAACACTTTTCGATTTTGCAGACCACCATCTGCAAGACGATGGAGAGATAATTTTATTTTATCCATTTTGAATGACTATGAAGTCAAAAATACTTGGATACTATTCCATTTATAGATTTGTTGTTCGCAAGGAGTGGTGGGGTATAAACGGCCTTCACCTGACGTCTCCAATTAATTAAGCATTAATGGTAAGATTAAGTTTGTGAAACTAACTTTCAATTTCACTTGTTGGAATTTGCATTTAGATTTTTATCTTCTGCAGTCATGGTTGTCATATTGGACAAATTACTATTCATTTCATGTCCTATAGGACGAGTTACCATTTATCAAATGTACCTTTCAAGTACATGTGATGAATAGTAACTCGTCCTGTAGGACATGAAATGAATAGTAATTTGTCTGATTTGACAACCATGTCTGCAGTATATAAAATAAAAAAATAGTTTTTGTACTCTGCACACCATGAGATTTGGAATAACCTAATTGTGAGAAGCATTCTAGGGGTGTCTGCCTCCAACTTTTGCTTTCAACACCTCCCAACACTAGACTGTCTGGGCGTGCATGTGGCACGTGATGACATCTTCCAGAACTTGGTGTCAAGAGAGGATCAGCTGTCGGATGGATCCATGCCATGGCGTGGTCCTCATGAAAAATCCGTTGTTCTTTAACAGATGCTCATTGTGGCAACTTCTTTGCCTGGAGATATTGTTCTAGACTGCATAGCAGCTACGGGCATGTGTACAATCTCTTCTTTTTTATATAGGTAATTGTGAACTATTTCATATATTTTGATATAATTCATTGGTGTTTCAAAAATTGAACTTCATTGTTTTTTTATATTGCAGAAGCTTCTATTCATGCGTGCCGCAATGTGAATCGTCATATTGCGGCATTAGAGGCTAATGAGGCAATTTTTGAAGCCTTCATTGCTCCCCTAATTCGATTTTCTCTTGGTATTGAAGAGATATCAGAAGATGTTGTTATGTTAGAGGATCCCGAGAGCGGAGTCATTGTTGTTGAGAAGATCGTGAAGAAGTCAAGGTTTAGTATCTGAGTACAGTTATATTTCCTACTATTAGTGTTATATTTTATGATTTGCATATGTATGTAGCGGTTTTATAAACATGTTGTCATTTGCATTTGCAGAAGCGGTAATCTGAGATACCCTATTCATCGCCCTTTTTTTTGTGACCCTAAGTTTTATCCAAGGGAGACATGTCAGCTTTCACTACTAGAAAATTTAGCGACCAAATCAACATGAAAACGTTGAAATTTTCAGTTGATTCGGACGCGTTGATCTGGACATTGATCAACACGAAAGTGTTGATCAAATCTGTTGATTCGGTCAAGGATAATTTATTTAAAAAAAAATTATGACTAAACTTCTGCCCCAAGAAACCGGGAAGAAATTCTTTCTACAAAAAAAGAAAAACGTCTCTTCCAGACAAATAGTGGGGTCCACCACAAGCCCAACCAATGAACTGGTGGGACCCACCTCGAACCAAGCCGTTCACGAAGTGTCGCCACTCGAGCTCAAACCCGCGACCTCTTAGCTCGAGCCCCTTGCCGTTCGCTACTACACCACTTGTTCCCATCCATGCACACAAGTGGTTTATTGTTGTACTTATAGCAAAACGTAACCATTGGCTATTAATTTGCCTTGTAAAAACTTCTTTTTTTCAAATTTTTTTTTGCACTATTTCATGCAGGTATCTTTCTACATGTAGAAAAAATTTCGAATTTTTTTGATTTTTTTTCTTTTTTTAGGCTGGGGCGTCTTTTTACTGCCCAGCAGACTTTTAATATTTTTCACGATGTAAAAACATTTTTCTTCAATTTTTTTTTTCAAATATTTCTTGCAGGTGTTTTTTTACATGCAGATAAAATTTCGGAATTTTTTGAATTTTTGTTTTTTTTTTTTAGGCTGGGGCGTCTTTTTACTGCCCATGAGACTTTTAATATTTTTCACGATGTAAAAACTTTTTTTTTTCAATTTTTTTTTTTGAACTATTTCATGCAAGTATTTTTCTACATGCAGAAAAAATTTTGAAATTTCAAAAAAGTGATGGTGCCTTAAAGCATCTTCATTTTCTATTTTGCATTTTAATCAATGTCAGAAAAAGATTCAAAAGATTCCCAAAGATTTCAAAGATTCTAGAAGATTCCAAAAGGATTCCAAAATTATTTCATAAGATTCCAAAAGATTCCAAAAGATTCCAAAGAAGGTTCCATATTTGATGAAATTTTGTTGATTCGGTGATTACACTACTCAAATCAACAAAATATATTTAGCAAACTGTTGATTTTCACAGAAAGCTCCAAAATCTGTGAATACGGTCAATGCAGTGCGCCAAACAACAAAAATCTGTTGATTTTATGTTGATTTGGTCACAGTTTTCTAGTAGTGTTTGTGATCTTTTGCTCCAACTTCTCGACTTGCTCCTAGGTCGGTTGTGCGTCCACCACTTTCTTCACTTCGGTCAAGGTCGGACAACCAAATTCATTGCACATATCTTTTATCATCTTCTGGTAGGCAAAGTAGGTGGTGCTTGTGTCTGTAAAGTGGTACCATGCTTTGATCATTCGATCCGCATGGTCTAGAGATGTTAGTACCGGCCGCTCTCGGGGGTCAACGTCGGATAGCCGGATTGGCGTGGCCTTTGCTTTGCCAGCCGATGAAGTCTCTTCTCGACCAGATTGACCACCTTACGGGGTCGGATGCGGTGTGGGAGACAGGGACGGAAGTACAATGACTTCCGGCCCTACTTGTGGGGCCGCCTACAGAACTGGCTTCTGAGGCGTGGCCGGCTCTGGCTCCTCATCCTCTGAGCCGGCCTCCTCTTCCAACTCCCGGAGTATATGGCGCTGCGGTCATCATGATCCTCAGAATCTACGATTCCTTGAAGTTGCGCCGCTAACGCCAGCTCGTAATTTGTTTCCTCCTCGTCCCTCCGAAACTCTTCCTTCTTGTACACGTGATAAAGAAAAGGAGAGATAGAGCTAGGACGGCTTTAACCTACGTTCTTGGCCAGCCGGCAAGGTTGTCATACCAAGCGAGCACGCCGCCCGCCAGTCCGCCTTGTCCGTCCGATAGAGCTCTCGCTCGCCCGATACGGTCACACCTCTGTTGACTTTTAATTTAGGTAAAAAAACGAGGAAGTGGCAAGGATTTGGGTAAAAACCAAGCCACTTGGCCGCCACGTACACGCCACGTACGCGCCATGTAGGCTAAGGATAGGGCGGCTGAAAGGGGTAAGGGGCGGGAGAGGGGGGCGGGCGGGGGGAAGGAAGGGTGACGAGGGCGGGGGGAGGCCGGGGGGGGGAGCAAGGGCGGGGCACACGGGGGGGGGGGGAGGCTGGGCGGGGGGGGGGGGAGGCCACGGCGGGGGGGGGGCGGGACGGGGGCGGGGGAGGGCGGTGGGGGGGCACGCGGGCGGGGGAGAGGCGGCGGCGGGGCGGGGAGGCTACTGCGGCGAGGGGCAGGGCGGGCGAGGGGAGGGGGCGCGGGCGGCGGCGGAGGCTAGGACGAGGGGCGAGGGAGGGGGGCGGGCGAGGCGGAGCGGAGGCGGGCGGCGGGGAGGAAAGGCGCGGGGGGGCTAGGCGGGCGTGGAGGGGCGAGGCGGCGGCGGGCGGGGGCTAGGCGGGGCGGGCGGAGGCGCTAGGGCGGGGCATGAGCGGGGCTAGTGCGGGGCGGAGGCGAGGGAATGGGAGAGAGGAGAGAGGGGGAGGGAGAGGGGGAGAGGGGGAGAGGGGGGGGGAGGGGGGGAGGGGGGGAGAGGGGGGGAGAGGGGAGGAGGGGAGAAGGGGAGAGGGGGAGAGGAGGGAGAGGGGGAGGGGGGGCATGGTTGGGCCCACCCTCCTATTACTTTTCCACACTCCAAGTGCCTCCACTCCCCTCCCCTATAAAAGCCAAGTTGATTCATTCTTCACCTCACTCCACTAGTTGCCAGTCACTACTTCTTCATTGAGTTAATGTGGGCACTTGGTGGGTTGTTTTTTCAGCATGAGGGAGGAGTTTTTGTCGTTTTTTTCTCAGATTCGAAATGGAGGGTGAAGGGAGCCAAGGTTCGAATATGCGACACGGAAATCAAGATTTGGAAACCCCCCTTGACCGTTGTGAAGAAACAGAGGAAATTCCAAAGGAGACAGAATCTACAAACCCTTCTTCATCGGGATCACGGAAAAGAAAGGAAAAAAAGAAAAAAAGTAAGGGGTCATAAAAGAACAATTTGATCTTGCCAGAGGAGGAAGAGACACCACTTATGCCAATCGAGGAGTATCTCGAATTTGCTCGACGGAGTGGTATACATTTCTATGAGATACGAACTATGCGAGATTTCCATAGGTCTTACATTGGGGCGAATGAGGAAGGATACCACAATTTGTGTCACGATCTTCACCAATACCTGGAGCGTTGTTTTGAAAACAATTACGAACTTTGTGATTGGACCAACTTCTACGACCATGGTGCATGGTTGGACCTCAGAGTGGTAGAGTTGACTACCAACACCGTAGACGCCTGGACGTATATTTTGGGGAAGAAATTGACAGACAAGAGCAAATGGACAAGTGAAGATGAGGAACTAGTTTCAAGGCTAGATTTGGTGAAAAGTTTTGGTCAATCCTTTTCGAAAGCTCGTGGGAAGAGGAATGAGAGATGGAAATCAAAAGCCGGGGATGTTGTTATGTCTCATTACAACAATGGAACTTTCAAGTGGCTAGAATCAACCGTTACCGTGGTATCTATGCCAGGACAACGTATCCAAGGTGGATATGGGAAGGTTACTAAGGTGGTGCTTACAAAACTTCAACATATTCCTAGTTGGATTCCATTCGTGCGTAAACAATTGACGAACGTGAAGAACGAGAGGGAGAAGCGCATGGCAATCGTAAATGAGGCGGGTGGATGTTTAGTAAAGCACCATGGAATCATCAGACTATCGTACTTGCATCCTAAAACAATGGATGGATTTTCGCTATGGTGGAACGGAGGTAGCTTCAAAGATTTTGACATCCATGTCAATCAGAAAATCCCAAATCACTTGGAATACAACGACATTCCAAAAGAGCGAAACTCAGGGCTATCCGATATACAACTACGTTGGGTTGTAACATTCTGTAAACAACGACTTGACTTGGCATTGTCGTTGCTTGTCATTGTGGAAAAGTGTCATGAACACAATTATCTACACAACGACATTACTCCAACCAATGTTCTATTGCTATTCGATGATTGAAAACCAGATACGGTTTACATCGAGCTTTGTGATTGGGGGATTTCAAGTCGAGTGGTGGAACAAGCGCCATCCAAGTATGGATTTGCGAAGCTAGAGGAGTTGAATGAAGAACGCAAACGGCGAAAATTTGTGGCACCGGAATTATACTTTTTGTATGGTCCACGCGGTTCTGACAATCCCTTCCAGGATATGGAATGCAAACACATATATTCCAAGGCAGCCGATGCATTCTCCGCCGGGTGGTTAGCACAACGCATTTGGCAAGAACAGTACAATATGAAGTACTTTTTGCCACACCGCATAGACCGCGCCATGAATCACGAGCATCTCAGTTTCAAATTAAAAGGCCTCCAGGACCCGGATGTGTCCAAAAGGTCGACCGTGTCCGATGTTAAAGAGGCCTTGGAAAAGTATTTATTTAATTGGACCATGCCCATGTGTTGTTTCTGTAATTCAGCTATTTAGTTTAGCGGTCTTCAAAGTTAGCGTGTGCCTATTGTATGTAGAAGGATTGCATGGATAATTACAATACTATATGTACTTCCAATTGTGCACATACATATAATATACGCAGCAACTTCTCTTATTCGATGCATTTGTACATCTTCGTATGACATATTTAATTGCATTGTTTTGAGTTGGGTGCACATATTTATTGGTTCATTACCTTGCCAAATACCACTCAACCTATGCATGAATCAGTTTGTAAATACCACGAAAAAATATATTTAAAAACTCAAAAAAATATTCTTAAAAAAATTAAACAAAAAGTAAAAATAAAAAATTAGAATAAATAAAGAACGCCTCTACCCCCCTTACCCCCTCCACCCCTTAACCCCTCTCTTAACCCCTCTACTCCGCCCCTACCCCCTCTACTCCCACCCCTAACCTCCCCCCTCCCCCGCCTCTAAAACAAAATTTTAAAAACTTTCTAAAAAAAAATTTTAAAAATTTTAAAAAATTAAAAAAAGTTTAAAAAAAAACCCCCCCTTATCCCCCTACCCCCCCTACCTCCTCTAAACCCTCCTAAGCCCCCCTACCCCCTCTAATCCGCCCCTAACCCCCCTTCTACCCCCTTCTACCCGCCCCTAACCCCCCCTCTCAAGAACTGGAGTTGCAAAATCTGCGTATAGAGTGTCCATATGCACCGATGTTTGGGACGATGTTAATCATAGGCCCCTCATGAATGTGATGATGACGTGCCCACCTAGAGATGTATTTCTAGGAAGCATTAACACCACTAGGCAGACAAAATCTGCGACGTATATATTAGACAAACTCAAAGTATTCATTGAGAAGGTGGGACCTAAGAATGTGACTGCAGTGTGTACGGATAACGGTGCAAACATGCTTGCAGCAATTAAATGTATCATCGAGGAGTATCCATGGATTTTCTCGCAAGGATGCATGGCTCATGCTTTGGATCTCCTATTGGAAGATTGAGCAAAAATTGACATCTTCAAGGACCTTATCGAGAGGAAAGAAAGTTGTGCCATTATATTAGGAACCATCATGCAACAATGGCAACATTTCGTGAATTGAGTCCTAAAATCTCAATCCTGGTGCCAGGGGAGACGCGCTTTGCATGCAATATGTTGATGCTGGACCGACTCGTCAAACTCAAGCCTGTCCTAGAGGCACTGAAAGACCATCTCCAAGATCAGAACTATACCAATACATTGAGGGACAGAATGGGAGGGGAGCGGGCAGCCACCGCCATGCGCAATATCGTGCGCACCATTGAGGATGGGGCCTTCAGGCTGCGGTGCTAGAATTTCATTTACATGACGCAGGAGGTTTTGAAAGCATTACGCGTGTTTGATGGCCGAGAACCCGCAATAGGTAAGGCATGGCTCATACTACAAGGATTGCATCAACATGTGACTTCATTCAGGGATCCACCATTTAGCGTCCGACCAGATATTGCAACAATATTGGAGGATTCATTCAAAGCGAGGAGGGCCATGTGTTTTACGGATCTTCACTATGCAGCTGCCCTCTTGAATCCATATCTCAAGGAGAATGCAGCGCTAAAGCAAGATGGCGTAGCCCTCCGTGCGCTATATCGTGTAAATCAGAAATTAAAAGAAGTGGTGGGTGTGAAGTATGAAGACGTCATATCCGAATTACAAGAGTATGACGAAGGTACAGGGCCATATAGCCCCGGCATTGCCTTCAACATCCGTGCAATGAACATGCTCCCCCATCAATGGTGGTATAGGATTGGAGATCAATACCTTTCTAAACTAGCGGTTCGCATATTGTCTCTCACATGTTCAACTAGTTCATGTGAGCGTAATTGGAGTGCTTACTCATTTGTGCACAATAAGAGCCGAAATCGGTTAGGCCCTAAAAAGCGAGAGACATTAGTGTATATCTATACCAATGGCCGTGTAGACATGAAAAAGACCAGGGCCCGAACCACTTTGCTGGTATGAAGACAATGCCAAATCAGAGGATTCAGACCCAGATGCCCTTGGCCCAGTTCCGGTAGATGAGCCCAACCGAGAGTTCCTAGAAGAGGAGGACGATAGTGACATGGAAGCCAATTGGGAAGGTAAAGAGTACCGACAAAATCCAGATCTCTGGGCTGAAGGTGCGGACCTTCTAGAGGAGAGTAGGGAATATTACGGTGAAGACGATGCAATGGACGATGACCAAGAGCCAATCCGTTGGGGTGCTGGAGCATGGAGTACAAGTCCTACTCGTTGCATTCTATCGCCAGACAATCGCCCCGATGTCAGCATCAATCAAGCGCGGATTATAGTTTGAGATTCCGAATACAAAGATTCAGATCATGGGCTAGATCGTGAAGCGAATCAAACCATACCTGCTTATGATGTTAACTACAACCACCCCTCTTTCAGAAACAATGAGGACAATGAGCAGAACGAGGGAGAAGATGGCACAATTGGTACTATTGGAACTCCCAATACCTATACAACAATTGTGGATCGTTTTGAAGATGTGGCCCTCCGAGAAGTGGGAAATAGCCCAAATGCATCAAGATTGGGAGGGATTGGGAGAACTATTATACTTGTTGTTGCGTCCCAATGTCTTGATCCGAATATCAGTAGGATTCACGATGCATGCGAATTCACCGATGATGTTGACCCAATGCACGCGGATATTCCGGTCTCCAGAACAGTCTCTGGGCTAAATACACCTACACCAAATACTAGTGGAGGAGCAACAAATGCTAGTGGAAGAGCTTCCCAATCTGATGGGTCCCGTGGGAGGCCTCCTATTATCCCTAGGCCCGCTATCCATCATCAAACGGGACAATACCACCAAGCACGTGGAAGAAACGGAGCTAGAGGACGTGGGGGAACTAACACTCCTAGCGGAAACATAGACCGCGGAGGGTTTGGAGGCTCAACATCCACTACAAAATGGATACGGCCTAGAGGCATTGCAGACACTGTAGATGGAGGGGGACAGAATGTTGGCAATGTCTTGTCATCCAGGCCAAGCAGACGTTCTTCATTAGGAATAGGGGGGAGGAACCCAAACACGGTAACTGAACCATTCGTGGACACATATGTTCCTGGTCGCACTTTATCAACACCAGCTTTTGTTGTTCCTAGAGAACCGCCGGTGAATTTGGATGGGGAGTGCGCCAGAGCAAAGAGACACAAGGTTATTAGACTTGAGGAAAACCTATACGGCGAAAAAATAGCCCTTCTTCGCAATGAGTCTACTTGTTCTTCAAGTGGTAGCGACGACGACGATGATATTGAACGTGGCAACAACGACGACAACGACGACAATGATGGGGACCTAGAGTGCGATGAGGTGCCTGATGATGATGACGTTGTTATCCAAGACCTGATCCGAGATCCTAACATGGAGGGTACATCCACTGAAAGGGTACGGCAATCAAATCGTTTTAATAAGTAGAATGGACTTATATTATCTATTTGGGTATTTTAGAACTTCTCATCATTATTGTAGTCTTTATTAGACACTATTATTAGTCTTTTATAGTGCATAAGTTTATTGAAAAAGAAAAAAAAAATAGAGAAGTTCAGATTATGTGTTGTGGGAATATATATAATTTCCTTATATCTATGTTGTATCGTTATTCACTATATATTATATTATATCATATTATTATTCATGATTTCTACTTTTTACTACATTACATTCGCCTTATGTATGAAAAATAAGGCAATTTCTCTTATTCGATGCATGTGTACTTCGTCATACGACATATTTATTGCATTTTTTTGATTTGAGTGCACATATTTACTTATTCCCACCCCTTCTCACTCTTCCAACCGCTTATATGCATACCTTGCCAAATACCACTCAACCTATGCATGAATTAGTTTGTAAATACTACAATATTTCTATTTAAAGAAATTCTAAAAAAAAACTTCTCAAAATTTTTTTTAGAAAAATAAAATGAAAACGCAGCAACCACCCTTTCTCCTTCCCCTAAACCCCCTTACTCCCCCCTTACCCCGTCCCTTACCCCTCCTAACCCACCTTACCCCCTCGAACCTCCCTCCCCCGCCCTAGCCCACTGTTACCCGCCGAACCACGGGTATCATCATCGAAGACCACAGCCACGGGGAGACCAAGAATTAACGACGACCCCGGGGCTCGAGGCCAAGGACACAGTGATCAGAGGACCACGAGGATCGAGACCGTGGACACAGGCAGTAAAGTCGAAGGGCAGCGCAAGGGATTAGGTTTTATTATAAATAAGGGTAGAATGATACAATAGCTTCTCCTTGTATTGCTAGAACAGGATGTTAGCCACGAGTGCGTACTCACGAACTTTGTAGCCTTACGGCATTCTCCAATTCAATGCAAACACAGGACTCAGTCCAATTCTATCTTACCCCGCCTCTATCCATTTTCTACTACCCTCCTCTAATCGCGCTTCTGTCTGCGGAGGCCTTGGCACCGTGGTAGTCACTGAGTCGGAGCCGTGGTGTCTCAATCTCTCACGTGGTTGTGCATTGCCGCCGCCGCAAACGCCCGCCAAGGATCTGTCTCGCCGAACCAGCACCGTGGCCGTGGAAGTGAGCCAAGGACGAGTCACCCCGGGAGACTGTAACCTTGGGTCTTGACCCCCCTCGATCATACCTCGGCCGCTCAGGACTGGCTCGCCCAACCGAATTAATCACTAGGTGATTGCGGCCCGGTCAACGACCGCCATACCCTACCCGGACCACAGGAGTAATTGTGAGCGTCGTCTCCAAGCCCCGGTCTTTCCCTGTTTCCTACCTTTACCTTCCCGTTCTCATACCTCGGGCATCTCCATACCCGCATTCCGGCTAACAATTTGGCGACCATCTTTGGGATGGAATCGAGGTAGAAAAGGAAAAAAAAAAAAAAAAAAAAAAAAAAAAAAGAGAGAGAGAGAAAGAGAAATCTGGCTA
Source organism: Bryum argenteum (assembly GCA_037043015.1). Taxonomy (NCBI): domain Eukaryota; kingdom Viridiplantae; phylum Streptophyta; class Bryopsida; order Bryales; family Bryaceae; genus Bryum; species Bryum argenteum. Next base: position 30,199,421 of record CM073321.1, on the reverse strand, counting down.
CGAGCTACTAGGAAAGGAAATGCCCCCGAAAAGGCACGCCGCGGAAAAAGCCGTGGAAAATATTGTTGCAGATATGGAAGAAATAGTGCAACATGAGGATGAAACCAGGGAGATACTACGGTGGATGAAGCAAAGAAATGACAGATCCGTCGCTAAGAACGATGCCACGAATGCTAAGCTAGAATCGCTTAGCTCGAAATACCAAGATATCCAAGGTAATGGTAACCCCGAGGCTATCGCTTCCACACCAAGGAGTGAGGGGGAACCCGCAGAGGCAGCCAGATCGGCAACCATCCCTCGGGGAAACAACGCCGCGGCCAGCTCAAGCACTTCGGGAATGCCATCCCCGCCACCCGTAGTGGTACCCACGGGGATCCCAAGTGTATCACATAACCCCGGGAGCCTTGACGCCCAAGCTAAGTTACCCAAAATACCTTACCCCGTGTTCGACGAATCGGGGACCAGATCGACACATCGGGAGATTTAAGGTAATCGCAGCACAAACGGCATTTTCCATGCCACGGATTTGCAGAACATTTTTGGTACCACGCTCCAAGGAAACCATATCAACCGGTACATCGACTTCAATCGTAACACAACAATGCCGGTTGGGAAGATATGGAGCGTAGCTTTTTACACAAGTTTCGAAACCTTAAAACAAGTTCGGAAGTCCTCCGAGCATTGGGATCAATTACTCAATCCACAAACGAGCCTGTGGATAAGTTTTATGATAGATTCAAGCAGTTGGCGGATAAACTTAGCCAACGGCCCGAAGAGGAGTATATGTGTGAATGGTTTAAAAGGGGCTACTTCCATGGATACAACAGGCATTGTCATCCGTGGCGTAAAAACGTTGCGGACATTCTCTCTCGCCGCAAACGACATCGCAGAGAGCTCACGGCCCTGAAGCGTATTACAAGCCCCATTTTACCAGCGCCCTCGACACGGCAGGATGCCAGGGTGACAACCCCCTGTGCGAGACTGTGGAAAAAACACACTTGGACGATCTTTGGTATTCCACCAATACAACGCCGCCCCGGACCCCCAGGCGCCCCAGAACACCATGGCCACGGTATACCCCGACGAGGTTAACGTGGATGCCTTTCAGCCCGGCCGCTCGATGCATCTTTGGGAATGCGGAGGATCGACCACCGACGAGCCAGTGCCCAATATTCAAACAGAAATGGGCTCAAAATCGAAACAATAATACCCGGGGCCCCGAACACAAACACCGCGGCTCACGAGGGGGGGGGTAACGCCGATCGAGGTGCACGGACCGAGTCTAATGTGTCCACGATATCGGCCTCATGTGACGACAAGATCAAAAGCAGTTCCCGAACCACGTGGTGGAACACAAAGCCATTTTAAAAACACCGGGAGCGGCTACACAACTCGAGAACAGATTTACAAAAAGACCTGGAAGCCTCACTCCCGGACCAAGGACGTGCCACGGATCACACCGCAAAGAAAATCGAGACTACTAACGTGACCATCACCTTGGCAAAGTTAGTACAAATCAGCCCCGAACTGCAGCAATATTTACAACGGGCTGCGTTAACCGAGGCAAAATCAGATCCCGCGTTTGTGGAAGTTAATGCCACCACTTTGGACCCCGACGCTGCAGTGATATGAGTGCAACTCGGGGGACAGACGCTAACCAACGTCCTCGTAGATGGAGGGTCGGGCGTGAACGTAATGAGCAACCATGTTCGACAAGCACTAGGATTGCCGCAGCCCCGAAGCGCTCGTTTCATTTTACGTATGGCTAATGACGCTCCAGTCACACCCCTGGGAATTCTCACCATAGTCGGGATTGCAATACACGGGGTATCAACACCAACAACATTCGTAATCATCGATATGCCACATGACAGCAATTTTCCGGTAATTTTAGGGAGGCCGTGGTTGCGAGACATGCAAGCAATTCACGACTGGACAAAAAATCAGATCCACCTGCAACGCCACGGAAGAACCGTGGTCATCCCCGTGGATAGCTGTCTGACCCGTGCCAAGATGAACCAGATCCGAACTTCGGCCGGAACGGATTGGCCAGAAGAATTCACAACAGAGCAAGAGGCTCTCGTACTCCACGTGCACCTGACCGATACCCGTGGCGGATATACATTTGGCTAGTCCGATGCAAGAAGAAAAATCGATATCCCGTGCACTTCACCGGGAGATAGCCGGAGAGGTTGTGGTGAACGCCGTCCCGGCCAAAACGGCATTACATCACGAAACCATCACGGGATGGACACACGGGGCCAAGGAGAGAGTACAGCTCGTCAACCTCGGAACAACAGACGAGCCCAAGTACATTAAAATCAACACAGACGCACCACCGGGCATGAAGCAAGCCGCCATCGCCTGTTTCCACGAAAGAGGGACATATTCGCCTGGAACCACGAGGACCGAAAGGCATCCCCAATTCCTTGGTGAACATACCATCGATCTCATCCCCGGTGCAACCCCCTGTGACAAAGAACGGAGGGTACAGGATGAATCCGAACTACGCCGCCCGAGTCAAAGTGAACTAGACAAACTACTCCACGCCAAGTTCATTTCGCCCGTGGATGCAAAGACACCGTGGCTCTCTCCCATGGTCATTATTCCAAAAAAAAAACGGCACGTTGCGCATCCGTGTGATTTTTAAAACTCAACGCCGCGACAAAAAAGGACCATTATCCATTACCATACATGGAAGAGATCATCGACGAGGTTGCTGGACATGAAATGTACTCGTTCATTGATTGCTTTTCAGGGTACTACCAAGTAGCCATGGCAGAGCAAGATAAAGGTAAAACGGCTTTTTCCACGGAATGGGGACCGTACCAATTCGAGCGCATGCCCTTCGGGGCCAAAGACGCACCCATGACATTTCAACGGGTCATGGAATTAATCTTCAGACCATACCTCAAACAGTTCTTCCGCATCTACCTGGACGATGGCACCATCTACGGCAAGATGAAAGACCATGTTTCGCATCTCAGGCAAATTTTCCACGCTGTAGAGCCAACGGGTAAGCCTTAACGCGGACAAGTGCATGTTTCGTATTTTGGCGGGGTTATCTTGGGTTACATCGTGTGTAAATATGGCAAGCTTCCCGATCTGAGAAGATCAAAGACATCCTGGACATGACACCACCAACAAATCAAAAAGGCGTACAACGGCTCCTCGGTCTAGCACAGTTCAACCGAATTTATATAGAAAAACTAGCCCACATCACCGCCCCGATCACGGCTTTGAACCATGCCAAGTACACATACCCACGGGACTGGACACCCGAGGCACAAGCAGCGTTGGATAAGATAAAAAACGCATACTCCAACGCACCGATACTCATAGCCCCGGATGGTCTAAACCATTCCACGTCCACACGGACGCGTCTAATCTTGCCGTGGGAGTAATGCTAGCACAAAATGTAAATGGCAAGTACGATCAACCCGTGGCATACGCTAGTAGACTACTCAACCAGGCCGAACGAAACTACTCCACCACGGAGCGGGAAGCCTTGGCAATGATATACGCCGTCAAAAAGTTTAGACATTACCTCCTCGGGAAGAAATTCCGGTTCATGGTCGACCACCACAGCTTGTCATACCTCGTAAACCAGACATTGGTCACGGGCGAGTGGCTCGGTGGATCATGATACTCCTCGAATACGACTTGAAGTGGTATACGCCCCCGGGAAGCGACACATCGTGGCGGACTACTTGTCCCGGGGACACCAACGCCACGGCGAAGGAATAGATGACTCCTTCAACGAGGCTTATGTACAAGCCACGCAAATCGCCACGGACACCAAGGAGCACGGGGACGACTGGAGGGCCGATATCATTAGATATCTCACCACGGGCAACACTCCCGTGGACATAACGGGACATGCGGTGGTCGGCCGTGCGGACATAACTCCCTTACACCGTGGTCCATGGGAAATTATACAAACGGGGCCGGATCAAGAAATCCGGCTATGCGTGCACTCCACCGAACAAAGAAGCAGCAGATCATCGACATCTCCACGATGGACCCGCAGAGGCCACCAGGGCCCTGACACCACGGTAAAAAAGATTCTCTCCGCCAAGTACTGGTGGCCAACGCTCCACAAAGACGTGATTGCCCATGTCAAAAATTGCCACGCCTGTCAAATTTCCACAACAAATTTTCAGCACCAAGGCAAAGTACCAATGAAGGCCATACCTCCCCTGGGACCATTTCAACGGTGGGGGTTGGATTTCGTGGGACCAATCAAACCAGTTACACGCCAGGGGTACAAGTACATCCTCGTGGCCACGGACTACACTACGAAGTGGGTAGAGGCCAAGCCTCGCGGACCAACACACCGTCGTCACACAGCCTCGTTCATTTACGAAAACATAATTACAAGGTTTGGATGCCCCCTGGAGATAGTATCAGACCAAGGCACGCATTTCGTGAATACCGTCATACAGGACCTCCTCGATAACCACGTTATCAAACATCGCACCAGCACAGTGTATTACCCTCAGGGAAATGGGCAGGCAGAGTCGACAAACAAGACACTAATTAATATCTTTGAAAAGATTTGTAAGACGCAAATCGGGCGGGACTGGGATGATTGTCTACCAGCCGCACTCTGGGCTTACCGTGTCGCCGTCAAAACCGCCACAAATGCCAGCCCGTTCGAAATGGTTTACGGTACTCAACCCCTGCTTCCCACGGAGTACACCGTACCAACGTTCCAAACACTACGACCGAGGGATTACACCCCATTGCAGTCTTTGGCGGCCCGCATCAACGACCTACACCACCTCGAAGAAATTAGAACCCTGGCTACATCGCACATACATCACAAACAGACTCGACGGCCCGCCATTTCCAGGAACGCAGCCTCCACGGGTGTTTCAAAAGGGTGACCAAGTACTTTGGTGCCCCGAGACCCCAAACTCAAACGGTCTAAATTTGAGTCGATATGGCATGGCCCATATACGGTACGAGTTGGTTCTACCTAACAATACCGTACTCCTCGTCAACAAAGACGAACTACGACCCCCACGCCACGATAGTCAACGCCACAAAATCGAAACAATACTACACTACAAAGACCACAACCCGGGACGGCCCCTAAGCCTACTGGGATATTCACACCACGTTGGCATCCGAGGCACGGGACATGGAAGAAAACCACATGGATCTAGCTAACAAACGGACACAAAGCCACGCCACCGAGGACACACAACTCGGGTCACCAAACACCCAAGGCATCGAGGCCAAGCCAGCAAAAACCCCGGGAATGAAACAGCGGACACGCATACACGACCCGCGGAAGACACACACACGCACAACACCGAGGAACAGATCCAGGGGCACGGAGGAATCACAATCCAAAAGCACAAAATCAGTCCATGGGACTTAGCTGCAAAAGCGACCTCCCCTACCGAGGCCATACCCATGCACATCCCATGTGCATACATAAGCCACATCCATGTTATCCAGGGCCCAAACACAAGACGTTCCAATCATGAATCTACTCCCGAGGAATGCCACATCAACACCATAATTACCCCCCAAGTTCCGTTCGAGGCATCATCACCAGATTCTACCCCCGAGACACCATCACTCTATTCTATAAAGGCAGACACCGCCGCCACGGACAGAGCCATCATTACCACTACTCTCCTCCCACCGATCAGTGCAAACTCAAATAGTGCGGACTTCCCCGGGGAGAACTCTCTTTTTTGCAACATCAGCTCACTTTGGTGCGCATTGCTTTTCGCGTCTTTTGCTCTCTCTACCCATCCTTGCTCCCAGTTCGGACCCCTTGCAGGTGTTAGCGACCATGGCGCGCGTGCCCCGGGAGCGGAAGCCACCGTGACGCCCCACGGCGGATCGCGGAGTGGAAGAAGTACCCCGACGTTGAATGGCTCACCGAGGCGGGATTGTTGCGACACGCAAACCACCTCCGTGGGAATATTGACCTCGGACGATGCGGGGCATTTATCGCCTCAATGAGGAGCGGCGCAGGAGGATCCTAACAACACCGAGGTGGCCGGGGTCGTGGAAGGGGTCCTCGTTAGGTACTCCCGAGGTACCTCCACCAATTCTTCGGTTGGGATGGCACGGGGTCACTAGTGGTGGTCGCACAAGCAGTTAGCGATGCCACATGACCCGACACCACGGTTTACACCCACGGGTACTTCGTCCGAGGAGGAGGCAAGTTCGACGTTACGATATCACACGGAACAATCCAAACATGCCCGACCCGTGGTTTGGCGAGAATCCGTGGCATACTCGGCCAAGTATTTTTTCGAATGAGCGCAATGCGGTGCATCCGGATCAAATTGCATTGTGTGTCATGGCGGGCCGCGGCGAAAAGATTAATCGGGTCGGCTCGTGGGACGGGAATGCGGTGAATCAAATCCAAGGGCATGTCCAGAGTGAGCGACTACGAGCCCCATCGCCCCATTTTTGACACGCTTTATCGGCCATTTCTTGGATTACCACTGGGTAAACCATCACCGGGCCATGGGCACCTTCCTTGATGTACGCCGCGAGGTGGCGTAATCCCAATGACCAAACACCACGGCAACCCACGTGGAAAGCGCCACGCACCGAGGAAGAGGGGACAACAGGAGGAGGCGGCCCCATGGAGATCGCCGAGACGTCCACGACCACGGTTTTTTCGCCCCGCGCCAAGGAGTTCGAGGCCCAAAAAACGCACAATGGAGACTTGTATGGAAGAGATGCTGCACTTCCTTCACAGCGCGGAGCAACAGCAGCAGACAACCTCGGCCAAGTACAAAGACTGGGAGACTCGGCATAAGCGCCATACGGCACAGCTGATGCAGACAACTCAGGCCACGGCTCGTAAGTCCATGGAGGAGTACAAGCTGGAGGTCCAGCTCCACACCAGCCAACTCCAAGGACAGATAACTTCCCTGCAGAACCAACTCGATGCACGGGATCTAGAACTCCAGGCAGCCACGGAAAGGTCCCGCACTTTCGAGGACCAAAGCACCAGGGACAGGGAGAGAATTGAGCGGCTAGACCGCCAAACTGCCGAACTCCTCGCCAAATGCAAGACATTGTCAGAGGAGTTGGCCCTCAAAGCCACGACCCCTTCTCCAATGCCACGGACATGGACACGGTGCAGCGGCACCGCCAGGAGGTGGAAAACGCCCGGGAGAACTTCGAAGCCAACAAGGTGGCTTAGACGAATCACGCGGCTAGAATTATCGCCACCACAACATACTACATGCTGCGATCGGAACCACACACATCGGAAGAACCCCCCGTAGCATTCCTTGATCAATGCACAGGTGATGCATTAATCGCATTGGAGCTTGAGGGCTCCGACAACACCTGGGGCAGCCAAGGCGAACCCTTCCTCGGAGAGGATGACGAGGAGGTACAACCTCAACCCATGGAGGAACCAGAATTGACCCAGCCCCGGACATACACCCACGAGGAGGATTATGACAACATACAGGAGGAGGAGGACACCCACGAGCAGCCGACCCCTACACACGCCGGGGACAGGGCAATGGACACTAACTCCGGGGAAGGCATCTATCAATTCCCGACACAAATTGGAGAAGAGAGGGTGGACATACCTGAGGGGTTTACAGACCACAAACAGACGCCACACCAGTCTCCGCGGCAGCACCCCTCGGCAAGCTCGCCCCCATACCACCTTCCGGTTCTGTCACCACCTACACAGTACGAGTCCCCGGTGAGACAAAATCCGGATGGTACTTACCCATGGCCGACTCGGGCCGAGTCCCCGGTAGCCCACTCGGACCCCCTGCCCACGTTCTCCCCGTTGCGAGTAATACCCTCCCCGTTATCTCTCGCCAGGCACAGGCAAATCCTCCTCCAGAAGGAGGAACAGGAGGGGTGGAACATGGAAGACGCGGATGAAGACGGAGACGAGGCCTCGGAGTCCATGCAGTTCGTGTTGCGTTATTTCCACGAACACCCGGACCTCACCGCACATTATGCCAACTCTGAGACTACAGGCGACGATTGCCTCGCATGCAATCGGACCTTAGGGGTACGGTGTTTGATGTGTATACACATGCGCTCAATTTTCGAGGAAACCATGTCCGACACATCGGCGGTGGCCGAGGCACTCCGTCGACTGTACCACGGCGAAGAACCCCCTCGTAGCGGTCGGCAATTTCCCCGGGAGCAAGCCAGACCGAATAGGAGGCCCGCCCCCACGCGCCGCTAAGCCAGCAATTCGAGGACGAATTGCACTCGCGCAAGGAGGGCAAAATGTTACCCGCCGAACCACGGGTATCATCATCGAAGAAGACCACGCCCACGGGAGACCAAGAATTAACGACGACCCCGGAGCTCGAGGCCAAGGACACAGTGATCAGAGGACCACGAGGATCGAGACCGTGGACACAGGCAGTAAAGTCGAAGGGCAGCGCAAGGGATTAGGTTTTATTATAAATAAGGGTAGAATGATACAATAGCTTCTCCTTGTATTGCTAGAACAGGATGTTAGCCACGAGTGCGTACTCACGAACTTTGTAGCCTTACGGCATTCTCCAATTCAATGCAAACACAGGACTCAGCCCAATTCTATCTTACCCCGCCTCTATCCATTTTCTACTACCCTCCTCTAATCGCCACGCCTCTGCGGAGGCCTTGGCACCGTGGTAGTCACCGAGTCGGAGCCGTGGTGTCTCAATCTCTCACGTGGTTGTCGCAGTTGCCGTCGCAAACGCCCGCTCAAGGATGTCTCTCCGAACCAAAGACCGTGGCCGTGGAAGTGAGCCAAGGACGAGTCACCCGGGAGATCAGAACCTTGGGTCTTGACCCCCTCGATCATACTCGGCCGCTCGGGATGGCTCGCCCAACCGAATTAATCACTAGGTGATTGCGGCCCGGTCAACGACCGCCATACCCTACCGGACCACAGGAGTAATTGTGAGCGTCGTCTCCAAGCCCCGGTCTTCTCCCCTGTTTCCTACCTTTACCTTCCCGTTCTCACACTCGGGCATCTCCATACCCGCACTCCGGCTAACACCCACCCTCCCCGCCCTAGCCCTCCCTCCCCGCCCTAGGCCCCCTCTTCCGCCCTATCCTCCCTTCCTCCACCGTAGCCCCCCCCCCCGCCGTAGCCCCCGCTCTCCCGCCTAGCCCCCTCTCTCACCCTAGCCCCCTCTCTCCCACCCTAGTCCCCCTCCCCTCTCCCGCCCTAGCCCCTCCTCCCCCCCACCCTACCCCGCCCTACCCCCCTCCCCGTCCTATCCCCTCCCCCATCCTATCCTTCATCCCCGCCCTACCGCTCCCTCCCCGCCCTACCGCTCCCTCCCCGTCCTATCCCCCTCCCCATCCCCGCCCTACCGCTCCCTCCCCGCCCTACCGCCCCTCCCCGCCTTGCCCCCCTTACCCCGTCTTGCCCCCTCTCACCCGCCCGCCTCTCTCTTCACCCGCCTGCCCCCTCCTCACCCGCCCGCCCTCTTCTCACCCGCCCGCCCCTTCCCTCCCCTCCCCCCCCTCTCTCTCCCGCCCTCCTCCGCCCGCCCCCTCCCCCCCCCCCCCCCTCCTCCCCCTCCCCCCTCTCCCGGGCCGCCCCCGCTCCTCCGCCCCTTGCCCCCCCCTCCCCCCCCCCCCCCCTCCTCACCGCCCCGCGACTAAAGTTCACCCGCCTCAAAAGTTCACCCCCCTCAAAAGTTCACCCGCCCCCTCTAAAGTTCAGCCGTCTTCTAAAAAGTTCACCCGCGGCATAGCTGTTGTTCTTGTGCGGAGCCCCCTTGAAGGCCGTCTTTGCGTACTTTGCTTTCCGGCCGCATAACCCTAAGCCGTTCTTCACGAAGCCGTAAACCCTCCTCCAGTGATTTGGTGTCCACGAGGTCGGTTTCCCTTTTACCGTCTCCTCAAATTGGTTTGGCGCGCCTTCCTTGATCTTGCGCACCATCTTCGCATCCCACAAACCTCACGCAGTCGCCAACAACCCTCCAAGGCCCATCTGATCGAGGTCCCGTTCAAGGAAATTCTTCTCGTCCTCAACGGCCAAAATGACCGGAAGCACCAACTTGATTGAGATCTTGATTTCCTCCTACGTCGGAGTTAAAGTTGATGTTGATCTTGCTATCGGAAAGAAGAAAGAAAGAAAGTAACGAGTCGCTTGGCTAAGATTGACCAGGAGGCCAGATCGGAAACAATAAGTCCGAAGGCAAGAAGACAGAAAGCAAATCGCAAAGAGGCAAGAATGCAGGAAAGCGAGAAAGCACGTAACGACAACGATGGACGGGTCGAATTTTATAGGTAGGGCCAGATTCAAATCTGGCTATCATAACTTGGCCGTACTCTATCATGATCGGCTTGGTTCGGAGCTGTCTTTCGCTATTTGCGTCATCATTGTATTCCGACCACTTCGGCCACACCGTCCTTCTGCCGCCGTCTTTCAAACCCCTGTCCGGCTACTGACATTCCGTCTTTGAATTTCAAATGCGGAGTACGGGCTTTTGAACTAGTCTTTTTTATTCAAAACTATCATCTAATAATGACTCATATTTGTTCAAACTTATTTGCCTTATAATATAGGGCCTACAACATACTTAGGTCGGATTTTGCACACTATACTTACTCTTTTTGCGCATTACACTTATAGAATGTCCAATCAAAAAAACAAGGTCCGACATTAGGCTCCGATAGGTAGGAGTTCAAGCCACTGTTTACGTGGGTGTAGACTCCACGGAACAATGCTCATCCTCCGGATTCGTGTCCGCGGTCCCTATGTGGGCTGAGGAAGGCAGGTAAGACCGTCATGACCTCGCTCCACCCGAATGGGCCAATTGTCTCCAGCCACCGCATGAAAATTAGGAACATGTAGTCCGGTTCCGTGATCAGCACACCGGGAACTGCTTCTCTGGTCGTCTTTGGCACCCGTAGGCTTATGAGAGGTACCTCCCTTAGCTGCTTAGCTTCTTCTTCCAAATTCTCTACTCTGGTTTGCTCCAGGAGAAGTTGAACTCCGAACAGGACCTCAACTGACTCCTTTGTATTCTTCTCTTCGGTATTTACTCTGGTTTTCTCCTAGGGAGGGGGTACCTCAGATGGGACCTCAACCGGTTCCTCTTGGGCAGCCATTGGGGCGTTCTCTTGAACAGTTGTCTCTTCGTGACTCTCACTTGGTCCATCGACTCCGGAATCCACCGGTAGGGCTCGTACTTTGTTGTCTCCGCTTAGGGCAGCTAGTCCAATGTCTTCCGGCAAACTCAACGCTACCACTAATGCACCTACTTTGGAGGCAGAGTTACCAACTGAGTCTTAGGTCCGGTTTCTACTTGCTTCGGGACCTTCGAGGGAGTGTTGCTAATGAGAGGAACTACATTCCTTGGACCTACAAAACGGACGACAACCAAGAGATTAGTCGTCATTACGCGGAACTCCTTAAGAGCCTGCTCTACTCCCAAGGTATGCTACTGGAGTAGCTCAACAGAACGCGACGACTCATCCAACCAACCTCAATTCCATTAAAATGGCACTATTCCATGTGCCATTTTAGCGGAGCTAAAGTGCCATATTGTGCAAATGTGCTATTTTACAAGCATATTTTTGAAGTGAAGTTCTGAAGTATTTATACCTACAAAATGGCATGTTTATTAATATCACACATGTACTCCGTTATTTCAAATGATTTTTATAATTTCACCAAAATTTCCACAATATCACATTTTCATGGTTTTTGACCTTTGGACACAGTAAAAAGACAATATTTCTGAACGGCCGTTCAGAAACATTGTTGTATTTGAACGGACGTTAAGAAATATTTACCCTATCATGTCAAAACTCGACAAAATCAACATCATCAGCACCCCAAAAAGCGCCATTTTACCAGAATAACGCCATTTTAACGGAATTGAGGTTAACTCCGGTTGGCAGTAATAGAGTGTTGTCTTCGTCTGGGCATCTCCATATGCCCGGAAGAGCTTCTCCAGCGTCTGCAAGACAGTCCTGTTGATGGTCTGAGCGATCACCAGAGTCGATTCCTGATCCTGCACTACACTGAGATCCGGAAAAGCTTCTACTTCTATTTCGTTCTCCGGATCAACGACCTCAACACTAACCTACCTCGTCTTCCTCTTAGCTTTTACCTTCAGATTGGCCACTCTGAGTCTTGTAGGTGTCCGTATGAAGGGCAAAGCTGGTGGTGGTTGTGAAAGTGGTATTCTTCCTACCCCTTCAATAATCTTATCTATTGACCTCCAACTAGCCCTTAAACTAGACCTCCAAACTGGACCCCCAAACTAGTTCCCAAACTAGTCCCCAAATTGGTTCCTAAACTGATCCCCAAACTAGTCCCCAAACTGATCCCCAAACTGGTCCCTAAACTTGTTCCCAAAGTGGTCCCTAAATTGACCCGCAAACTAGACCCTAAACTGGTCCCCAAACTAGTATCCAAACTGGTTCCCAAATTGGTTCTCAAACTGAATCCCAATCGAATCCATAAACTGGTACCCAAACTGGTTCCTTAACTGGACTCCCAAACTGGACCCCACACTGGTCCATAACTGGTCCAGAACTAGATCGGAAATTGTCCTAGACTCAACACTGGTGCTGCCCAGGACTCCGAACTAGTCCTGCTCAGAACTCCAAATTGGTCCTCCTCAGGACTCCAAACAAATTTGTTGGAACGTAATGCAAGGTCCTGAACTAACTTTGAAACTCGCCTCAACAGAACCTATGCAAGCCTTTGACAATACCACAATGGTACTTAAACTCCAACAACACTACGTATCAACACCACCTTCTAACTCTATTCTTCCATTACTCTTAAAAACTTAGCAGTACGTTCCAACAAATTTACGCACAAATCCAGACATACTTCATTGAAAACTCATGATAGTACAAATAACTTCTGTCCGTGTAAAGAAGCATCATTAATAGAATAAGCAAATCCAAACATTCCCTTACTAAAGCCGGGATTTGGAGTATCCCGAATATAGTGGGGGAATGTTTGGATATGCAATGATTGGACCGACCATCCCTCCACTCCTCTTCCCCTTCCTCCCTGTGAGGTTAAATCCCGGTGTTCCGGTTTCTAACTCACAAGTGGGCCGTGGGGTGGGGTGCAAGCAATACGACCTTCCAAGCAATGGACACTAAACTTCATTCATGCATACAATTTCTAATTTGAAGTCAACAAAGAAGCACGACCATTCAATCAAGTCTCAATTTAATTCCAACAAGTAACTCCCGTAGTGAAGTGAGTTCCCCAAAGCATACCTAAGAGGTTCAAATAGCCCTCATTTGATCACCAAGGGCCTAGGGCTCAATTGTGGGCACAAAACAAACAAAATGAACACGCAAGGCCTCCAAAACGCATATGGACCAAGAGGTACAACACACAAATTAGGGTTGGAAGAGGTTGCAAATCACACCTAAACACCTTCTACCTTAATCCTAAGCACCCCACTCACATATGAATGCTAACAATCCACTAGGCATACAATTCAACACTCCTAACACAATTTAGGTTTAATTGGGGAATGTTGGGCAGCGCTTCCGCACTCGACCCTAATCCCCTAAATTTTAACTTAAGGTTTCTTGGTTTGACCCTTAAAACAGGCAGCGGCGCTTCCGCTAATGACAAATTACCGATTTTTTCACTTAGATTTATAAATTTCAGCCTAAATTTTGGGCAGCGCTTCCGCGCCACCCTTAAACACAGTACCCCCTAATTACACGTCTAACATTCTAGCAAGCTTATTCATTCAAACAGACAACCATCACACACATAAGATAACATAAATCACAAACAACAATCAAACAATCAATTTTTTGGCAATTACTTTCGCCATTTTCAACATAGAGGTCCACAAATTTCTACTAAGTACTCTAACAACCAACCATAAATCAATACAAACAAGGAAGGAGGAAGGGGGCTCCCTCAATCTGCTGCCACCAGTAAGGTCCCTTCGGTAGAACGACAATTTCTCCCTCGTCCTTGCTCCAATGGGGGCGAGCTTGGTCCCATTAGAAAGAAAACTCGACAATGCTCCTGGATCTCTAAGGCACGCCCCCCAATTCCTTGCCAATCGTGAGATCTCGTCCTTCAAAGTCAACCCTTCAACTCTGCCGTCACCAGTAAGGGTACTTTGGTAGAATTGCGATTTCTCCCTTGTCCTTGCTCCAATGAGGGCAAGCTTGGTCTTGTTGGAAAGAAAACTTGACAACGCTCCTAGATCTCTAAGGCACGCCTCCCAATTCTTCGTCAATCGTGAGATCTCGTCCTTCAAAGCCGACCCTTCAACTCTGCCGTCACCAGTAAGGGTACTTTGGTAGAATTGCGATTTCTTCCTCGTCCTTGCTCCAATGAGGGCAAGCTTGGTCTTGTTGGAAAGAAAACTTGACAACGCTCCTAGATCTCTAAAGCACGCCTCCCAATTCTTCGTCAATCGTGAGATCTCGTCCTTCAAAGTCGGCAGCCACTCCCAAATTGAAAACTCCAACCCTTCTATCTTCTCCTCCAACCTACCCACACTCACACCCACATGCAACGAATCCACACATCCTACTTGCAAGTTTTTTTGTGTTAGACCACCCAACTCTATTTTGCATAGTTCAACCTAAGAAAACTTCCACACACACACACACACCCTCTTCCCCCACACATGGGAGAGAGAGAGACACACACACTCTCTCCAACCCTAGCCCAACGGTAGGGAGAAAACCAACTCCACTACATCCATCCAACATTTCATCCACCGGTCTTCTAACCCCTTTTCCACTTTCTAACTTTTTAGAACTAAAACCATTGAGGATTTTGATTCTAACAAGTCCGGATTAGCGAGATAGGACTCCAAGACTTTCTACTATATGCCGAAGTTTGAAACTAAAAGGGTAAAACATAAGAATAAGCATTATATAACGCGCGTAAATAATCAAAACCTTGCGGGAAGGGTTTTCCCGCCGAGGTGAACCATCTCAAGGGTTCACACTCCCCTTCTCTCTTCTTTCCTCCCGTTCTCTCCCCACTCCTCCGTTTCTTTTCTTCTCCTCTTCCCTCCCGTTCTCTCCCCACTCCTCCGTTTCTTTTCTTCTCCTCTGCTCTCAACCCAATTATGTGAGGTTAAATCTCGGTGTTCCGGTTCTAACTCACAAGTTGGGCCTTGGGGGGAGGTGCAAGCAAACAACCTTCCAAGCAATGGACTTTTACCAGTTCTAATTCTCACCAAGCTCTTCCTTGGGGTCAGTGCAAAATTCAATACCATGCAACATGCTCACATTCCAATTCCATGCATTGAATCCCACAATTCATGTAATAAACTTAAACAAAATCAACATACACAATCCTATGATATTGCAAACTCAAATCAAAGTTTTGACAAGTTTACAAGGGGTTCTTAGGGAAAAATTCAGCAGCGCTTCCGCGTCCCGCTGAAAACCCTAAATTCCTAACCAAACATGCAAATTAAACAACCATAGTGGCCGGGGCAATTTGGGCAGCGCTTCCGCGCTTAGTCCTTGCCCCGTGCCAACAAGAGACTCCAATCAGCAGTCATACTAACATTCAACTATTCACACACTTTCAACCAATTCATGCACCATAGAATTTCATGGCAATTAACCTTGTCTTTCTTTCACACAACAAACACGCTTCAGCAATTCAATCCTAACAAGCTAACTCACGAAATTGACAAGGATGAGGGAAAGAACTCCCTAGCGGTGGTACGGAGTCTAGATCGATTAGCCCTTCCGTGATCCCACGCTGCCGCATCACTCCTCCTCCTTCCAACGGCTCTAGCTCCTAGCTCGTTGCTCCAAATCAAACGTGAGAGATGTCGTTGGAAAGAGGGAGACTTGATCTAGGTCGTCCCCAAAGCTCAGCTCCTGAATCGCTGTAGATCGTGCGCTGTCGAGAAGAGAGAATTAGCCTTAGGAAAACTCTGGGTTTCTAGCTGCACCTAAGTCAGTGGAGAAATAGGAGAAGTAATTAAACTATGTTAAAAGATTTATCTTAAACAATACATAATCACTCCCAGATATAAGTTAAAAGATTAGTTTACAAGTCATAAGTAAAACTCTAATTCACATTAGGGTAACATAATTAATTAGAAGTAATTAAACAAGGATGAGTTAAACTAAATACGATTTAATTAAAATTTGTAATCTTAATTAGTCTCTAACCTTAATTAAGTTAATTAAACAAAGTTAAAGTTAATTAATTAAAATTAGTATTAAACAAACATGATTAAAGTAATTATTATTATCTAATTACCCTTAACCCCTTAAGGTCCTTACCCTTAGATACTCTGCTCCTTTTATACCCTCTTCTATAAGACCCTTATCCTAGATATACCCTTGCTTACCCTTTGTTAGTTTAAGTAAACTCTAACCGTGATTTTCCTCTTACTTTGGTTAATCACTACACCTTCATACGAAATTAGAATCAAGCAAACAATATGTTGATAGAAAGCTACTAAAACATACTACAAGCATACCAAATCTCAAGTCATGAAGGTTATCACACAAAACTCTATAGACAGTAGAAGTTAGGCGATCAAATTTTCAAGGCAGCAGACCTTTCTTCACAAAAAAAAAATGCCAACTACACTCAAAAGGTCCAAAGTTAGTGCGTGATAGCTCTATAGATAGCTAACAAGTTATATTACAAACCCTTTGAATCTCATTCTCAGAAAGATCACACAAAAGTTATGAGGTCAAATCAAAAACCGTCATCTCAAAACCGCTCCCATGTTAAGAGAGGAAGAAACCCTCTCTACTTCAAATCGGCACCACGGCCTCCTATCTTCAAATCACACACTTGATAGCTTTTTACAAACACAAACTCAAGATGCACAAACCCTCCAAATATCACACTTAGAAACGGTTTTTACAAAACGTAGTGACTCCTCGAAGTCACGGTAATCAAAAATACATGGCAGCAGACCTTTTTGTACTCAAAAAGGTGTTGCTCCTTCACTACAACTCATCTCACCACGCTTGATAGGTTTTTACAAAGCTCATGACAACATCTACAGCATACTTAAAGCTCATCTCCAAACTCCAAAAAACACAATGTCCATCTCTCTCAAAATCCGCTCACTACACTAAGGGGAGGAAGAAGAAGAAGGGAACTACCTAGGCCCCATGCCATGCCTATATGGCATCTCCTATACCATTGGGCTTGCATCGTCAACCTCATCTACTCCCTTATCAACTTCTATTACTCTTATACAACTATTCTATCACTTATTTTTACATTCTACCTACCCAGTTATTAATCCAAAGATTGGATTTTGACTGAGAGTAATAATAATCACTAACATTCTATTAAAACCAACACCAAATAACTCCATCTAATAAAAACTCACTCCATCAAGTCATTTAAGACTTAAAGGTATCCTGATGGCGTAATAAATCTGTCGCGGCTTCAAATATAATCGCCAAGTTGCGGACTTGGTTAGTTGGCTTGATAAGTCGATGCCGCATTCTGTCGGTCCGGGTTCGAATCCCGCTGAACTCGTTGAGCGACATTATCGGCTCGCGACTTGGCTTTGCTAGCGAGACCAAACGGCAGGAAATAATGCCACCAACCGGCGCTCCTACCTCCAGACTGTGACAAGATGCAGTGCCTCCAAGATACAGGTTTGTTACAAAGAATTTATTATCCATTCTTCTAAGCCTATATTGTGGTTCTCACCACAAAACATAATTTTAATCTATTAATACACTCATATATTTACCACATACCAGGTACATGGAAAACTATGAGGTTATCAACTTATATTAGTTTTTTACAACATGTAACTGATATCATCACGACAGCGCTATCGCCCTTGAAAGTTCTGCTGCTCCGATTCGGCGGCTACCAAACTCCTCTTTCTTCCAACGGCTGTAAATCCTAGCTCGTTGCTTCGAATTGGGCGTGCAAGGTGTCCTCGGAGAGAGGACAACCTGATCGAGGTCGTCCTCAAAGCTCAGCTCTTGAATCGCTATAGATTGTGCACTATCACCCTTGAAAGTTCTGCTGCTCCTAATTGGCGGCTACCAAACTCCTCTCCCTTCGTCCCTTCCACCTACACGTATCCCCACACACCTACTAACGGCCTCTCCCCAAAAACACACCCAAATACTTAGATCTCAAAAAAGTTGCTAAAACTACCTAAGGTTTTTTCCGAAAAACACACACACACACTTCTTTTTTTCCCAAAAACTCTAAGTTTCTTCCTAGCACGCACACAATCCACTCCTCACACATCCCCCCCCAAAAAAACTAGAACCTTAATTCCTCTCTCTCCCTAGTTGGATACTTGAACGTGGTAGAGTTTCATCCGGTTTTACCGGGTGAAACTTTGTTCATCCAGCATTTCATCCGCAGCATTTAACTAATTACTTCGATTATGCTTATTCATTAGGATGATTCTAGGTAATTATGAGTAATGATAAATTCATAAAACATACTAAAAAGCATGTCATACTACTTTGACTCAATTTTAATATTGCTAATTTAGTATAAACTAAACACTACTGGGCCATTTAGACAAGACCCCTCCAACTATCATAGAAATCCCGGAAACCAAAGGATTTAACCTAAATGTCCCTATTGGGGATTTTGAACATAAAAATATTAGACTAATGCTTGTAGATAAAGTTTCGTACAAGCGTGAACCGTTTCGACGGTTCACACCCCGTCACCCGCCCTCTCACCCTCCCTTACCTACACCTGCCCTCTCACCCTCACTTCCCCTGTCGCAACCCTTATTACTCTAACTCTTTTTTTTCTTAGTGAACCTTACTTGGTAGCGGAATCCCGGCTCACTTAGTTGATAGCAACCGGCCACGACTTTGGTAATCCTTGCATGTGCCCCACAGACACAATGTTAGCACCATTAAAAGTCAAGGTGTCCAACCCTCCTTAATCCCATAACTCATTACCCGATACTCATTACCCGGAACTCCCACCAACACATGGGCATGCCAACCCGGAACTCCCACCAACACATGGGCATGCCACTTGGTGGCACGGGGCGGCCTTCCACAAATGTCCAAGTTCCAAGGGTGACAGTAATCACCCCCGGAGCTAACCGCCCTTATCCATTGTCCAACTTCCCACTAGTCCCCTTCCACTCTTGTCTCTCACTCCATTTGGGACTTTGCAGGAAACCCACCCAGAATCCGACACTAGTTTCCCCGGGGACTAGTTTAGAGCAGGACTCTTTCCAACCCAATGTTGCGAAATGCTCAAAAGCATCCCACAATGCCCAAGGTGTGGGAGTGAGGCTTCATTTCCATGCGTCACCCTTTTGAGCCATTCTCGGTCACTCTCGAAAACCGTCACTTCTTATCACGGGGACTAACTTGAAGAGAGACACTTCCCAATCCCATGTTTAGAGATGCTCCAAAGCACTCTCTACTTTCCACAAGGTGCGGGAGTGAGGCCCCAGCCCAAGCCTCACCCCTTGGAGCCACCCCGGCTCCACATGGCACCATGTGCAAGTGAGGAGGGAGACCACCCCACCTCATAGTACTCTCTGGTAGGCCCCCCCCCCTCTTGTGTTGAGGGGCCTTCCGTGAGACACTTTCTTTTGTGGAAGACCACCCGTTTTTGCCTAAGCCTTAAAAACGGGCCGTACCTTCTTCTCGGGCTAGCTCCTAGCTTTGGTATTGAAATGGGACGTGCAAGCCCATTTTCGACATCTTTTCGTTGATTAGATATCGATGCACTACCTAGTTGCCTCAATCAGATCTGTACCGAGGGAGATATGCCTCTCTGAACATTCGGTGTCCCGGGAGGCAACATTCCCGAGTCCCGAAGTCCGGACCACTTTGAGGAGCCATATCTCCTAGACTATTCCAGTGCTCATCATGAGCCTTAGCATTCTAGAAACCCTTTGTCATAAGCTTTTGAGCAATATGCAACATGCCGCCCTCCACGAAGGTCGACACATTGAGTCCCGAAAAGCAACACTCTCGAGTCTAGGAATGTTTCGGAACGCGCTTCAACTTTGGAGAGCCATATCTCATGACTTACAACTATAAATTGCGTGGTCTTTGTATCCATGGGTGCATGCTTGAACAAGGTTTCTAACCATGTAAGGCACACGACCTAGTTTGTCCCGAGCACGACGCTATTGCGTGCTATTTGCTTGAGACTCTCCTTGGTCACCTCCCCTGGCTTGTATCTTGCCAAGCCCGAAGCGTCACTCCCGGGGTCCTCTTGGCTCACTACGGTGTTCGGGCATCCTTTGGAAATGGATGTGACACTCACCCCACCAAACAGCGTTGATGCCCTCATCGACAATCTCTCTTGTCGGCAATATCAAGTTCTTGAGGTAGCTGCCACCTTGGCACTTGCATTGCATTCCAGAGTAGCTAGCCCTGCAATGCTCCAAGCATCCTTTTACGTGGAAAATGGCTAAGTTTTAAAGGTGGCACCTGATAGGTCTAAGGTCCTTTCCACCCAAGGACTTTCCTTGGAAGGATCCACATAAACTAGACCTATCCACTTTGGAACTCACTTGGATTGCCCCCAATGGCCCCAAGTTAGGCTCAACTAGCCCATCATGCCCACATGAGTTAGGATTGAATTCAAGGCTAACCAATACTTTCTTGGTCGCAACACCAAGTCCTCTTTTCAAACACTTAGGCTCTCAAGTGGTAAACTTTGCTTGCCTAGGGGTAATGCTAAGTCCCGCCCGACCTAGCCTTTGCTTCACTCTACCGAGACATGGGTGATCAAGCCATGCGTTGACGATGGTCAACCTGCAAAGGGCACTTTTATACGCCCGTGCCACTACCTTGCTCGAGCCCGAGCAAGTCCTAAGCTTGAGAGTCGTGGGGGTTCGCCCACTCACAACTCCCAAGCCAAAGTCCATGTTTTGCAGCATTCCAAGTATTGGCTTCGCGTATCTTTCAACCTCTTCTAACCAACCTAGCAATCCAAAATGAGATTAGGACTCATCTCACTTCAAACATGCAATCAAGGAACTTGCCAGCAACTTGCCAACCAAGTATTACAACATGTGTCATTTGCACCAAATGCTAGGCAAATCTTAGGCCAAGTCTACACAAGTGTGGTGATTCACCCCCACTTCAAAGGTTGATGTCCTCATCATTGCTTTCTCGGTGTCTTGGAACTCCGTTGGCTTTCATACCTTTCCACCATCTCCTTTGCATTGGCCATGTACTTGGCCTCAACCCATGTTACTTCCTTCTCAACAGTACCCCCGCCTCTTCACCAAGTACTTTTTGCCTATCTTCTTGGTGTTCCGGTAGTTCGTAATGCCTTTTACCCCAGAGTCCAAGTAATCACCAAGTAGTTTAGGTGGAAGCCACAACACTTGCTTGCATTCCGGCCTCACCTTATCTTTGTGATATGGCTTAAGCAATGACACATGGAAGGTGAGATAAATCTAAGTCTCCGATAGTAAGTCGAACTTATACACATCCTCAAACAACCGTTTCGCAATGACAAATGGACTCACATACTTTGCCATGGATATGGGAGTCAAGCCATCCGGTAAGGTGAAGTTCTTCACATTCTACCACACCTTTTTGCCCTCCTCATACTCCTCATGGCACCGCCCTTTGTTAACTTGTTTCACATATCTCTTCAGGATAGGCAAAGGCCGTAACAAACCCACTTGCTTTTGATATGACGCCCGGTTGGCTTCACATTCAACTGATACAAGTTTTCACATAATGGGCGATGTCTTCCTTCATTTCGGGCCAATAGAACCTCTTTGAAACCAAAAGACTTGCGTGGTATTTGGCTTATGTACATCATTCTCAAGACTTGCGTGGTATTTGGCTTATGTTCATCATTCCAACCTAGTGCCTCCGGCGCCTATTCACTCGGCCCGGCTTGTGAATCAACTCTACATTTATAAGCACTAAGGTAACATACCACCTCAAGTGCTTGGGTGTAACTTTGGCTTGTGTTTCAAGGTACTTTAATGAAACATTATTGGTGAATACCTTCGTCTTGTGCAGACCAAGGTAATGTTGCCATGTCTTCAAACAATGCACCACGGCAAACATCTCCTTTTCATGCTTTGGCCAATTGATTTGAGTGCCATCCAATTTCTTGCTCTCAAATGCAATTGGCCTTCCTTCTTGCATGAGCACTCTCCCGAGGGCAAAGTCACTTGCATCGGTGTGCACTTCAAAAGGCTTATCAAACTCCGGAAACTTCAATACCGGCGGGGAGGAGAGCTCCTCCTTGAGTTTTTTTGAAATGCTTGCACACATGAATCGGTTCCATCCAAGGCCAAGTTTTTCTTAAGCAAACTGGACATGGGCTTAGCAATCTTGGAGAAGTTCTTTATGAACCTCTTATAATAATAGGCCAACCGAAGCAATGACCTCACTTCCCTTTTTGAAGTGGGTTGGCTCCCCTTCTTGATTGCCTCTACCTTCTTGTGCTCCGGTTCGACACTTTGCCCATCATAATGTGTCTCAAGAATTCAATCAGTTGGGAGCCAAACTCACTTTTCTCCCCATTTGTATACCACTTATTGTCCCTAAGTTTTTGAAGCACAATTGCAAGGTGTTGTGCATGCTCCTCCGCGGTTTTGGAGAACACCAATATGTCGTCGATGTAGACAATGACCAACACATCCATCTCTTGATGGAACACCGTATTCATGAGGGTTGTGAACGTTGATGGGGCGTTGCACAACCCAAAAGGCATCATCAAAGCCTTTTCCACCTCCCAAATACACTTGGGAGGTGTGGAGTTAGAAGTGGGCTTATTTCCTTCAACTTCCAAATCGGTCCTTAGGATAATCAAGAACCGGGTTACTCTAACTCTTCCAAGTTCACCAAGTTGGTCCTACTCCCTAACATGTTGGGAGCCTTAGTGAACTCTAACTCAATCTCCTTCCCTTCGGAATTAGCAACCACTGTCAATGGCCGCTTCATCATCTTTACCCCATAGGTATCAAAGGAAGTCTTACATAAGATGAGACCAATCTCATCCATCTCACAAACCTTGAAGTTTTCCACAAAGGTGAAGTTTTGGCACTTCACTTCTACTTCCGTTGCTACAAGGCATGTTTGGTGTGGCTTGCCTTTTTGCAAACCTCACTTGGATGAGCTTGCTTACTCATATGCAAGCCCATCCTCTTCGATGCTTCAGGACTTATGAAGGAGTGGGTTGCCCCTTTGGTTTGGAGCAATACGTTGCCATGTGGCCCTCTTCACCACAATTCAAACAAGTAACATAACTTGTCTCTTTTTTGGACTTGTCCCCACTTTGATGCGTTATTTAACTAAACATGGACAATCCAGAGTCCAGGAATAACGAAGAGCCATAATATATCCATCAACGAGAAATGTTGCGAGTGAGGGCACGAACCGCTGGATCACCCCATGTAATGGGATTGAACGACTTTGCGCTCACTAAACCTTGGAACTCTAAATCACAATTTTTCAATATCTGAAATTTATATATGCAGTATGGACACAAAGATCTCCTAGCACAGACATTGATCTCTCAAATACTTGAAGAAATGTGAGCAAATATCATGAAGGAAATCATGTAACACTGTGATACTCATGGGTTGATCCACCGATGATTGATGCTACGGGGAGACAGTGTCGCGGAGAAGAGATAGTCTAAAAGAGCGAGACGGTAATGAAGTGAGGTTGCTTATCGTTCGTGTGAAAGTGGAAAATAGTACATGAGTTTTCCTTGCCAGGAGATGCCATCAGCCAAGGATAGTATGAGTACTTTGAAATCTGTAAGTAGGTAGTGTTGTGGTTTGAATACTGTCATTGACCTCTTTTGCAGTTTTTGATTTAAGTTTTAGTCTCCCTATTATGATTATGCACAATGAACAAAGTCTGAGCTACAGCGGCCACGAACGACAATGAGGCGAGGTTGCAAATGTCAATGGCCGGACATCGGGCGATCCCCTGATATGATCAGTAGTCTCTGTCGTGGAATAGTAGTTTAATAAGTTGTTGTGACATTAAATAAGTACGTTACTTCTAATTACACATGTTAGATTGTTGACCATTCCATTTCATTAATTTTCATGCAATGCTTAGTGCAAAGGTATTAATAAATAAAATGATGCTTTTTTAAATTTAAGTAACGTTACTTGCCTTTGAATCTTCAAACTTTAGAACCTCAGTTAGAATGGACACGGACGTCGATGGGGCGATCCCCCGATAGGAATGGGTATTGGTCAGTCAGGCTGATTTCATCTAGGACTTCGCTATGAAGTTCGTGTGACATTATATAGGTACGTGTCTGCTTATTTCACTTGTTCGGTTGTTGACCATACCTTAACATTAATTTTCACTTAATGCTTACTGCATTTGAAGAGTCGATTCTAATAGCAGGATTCAGAAATAAATGCCTCAAAACATCCGAGGAGTTCCACGTCGCCAACAAAACATCACGGGATACCTCAGAGCAAAGAAGACAAAATGACAGAAAATAGAAGTCATGTATTAATTTAACATGGGGGCATCCACCCAGCCTTTCTAGAGGATTAGATTGAGGAACATAAAAAAATTGCTCAGAATAAGAACAAAAAGTTCAGCTTAAACATGGGGCGATGCCTCGATCAAGAAAACCAATACTATACAAAATATTAACTATGTATAACAATACCAAATAAATAAAACAACCGCTACAGGAAATCGGTGGATCCCATCATGAGTCAATCTTCCGATCTGAAATGGAAATTTAGTCCATTATCAATACAATAGTGCAGTAAGCAGTTAACATCAGGCGATCCACCGATACTGGTTGAAACATGAGATGCACGACTAAATAACTGTAACTTAAGATAATTCCATAAACCACAAGAATCACAACCGTGACCGCTGTAAGT
This sequence comes from Bryum argenteum, assembly GCA_037043015.1. NCBI lineage: Eukaryota > Viridiplantae > Streptophyta > Bryopsida > Bryales > Bryaceae > Bryum > Bryum argenteum. The sequence goes on along the minus strand of CM073321.1, from coordinate 30,174,633 downwards.
TCTCCCGGAGACACATGAGCTCATATGAGGTCATCTCCCTCAACGGCTTGTAAAGGTATAAATATCGATGAAAAGCTGCGTGTGGCCCACACTGCAGCTTCTTCATGTCACACCATATGGGTCGCAGTTGTGTGACGACTTCCTCTGATGGCAAAACCCACGAGTTCGGCGGCGATTGTGTTGCATGCGAGAATGTCAACTTCACAGCAAAATATTCCACTCGGCTGTGTAGGTACCACTGAAGATGGGAGCATGCCTTGGCCACATTCATGATGAGCTGCAAGGAGTCAAAGTCAAGGTCGGATACGAACCCCTCATCCCAGACACAATCTATGTAGACTCGTTGCAAAACGAAATACGCAAACGGGAAGACCCGGGAGAGATCCATGAACGAACTCCTGTGAAAGTCAAAACAAATCACACTTAAAAAATTGGTTGAGCTGAACTCAAAGTAGAAAGAGGAGGACAGCTAAATGCTACATCTCAGAGGCACTTCAATGCTCATGGGGAAATTGTCCTATAATTCCATCATTTGTCAATTGTAAGTAAACTATCAAGATTATTATATCGAGCACCAAGAAGAAATATCGGGCGATAGCCCGATCCAAGAGCACTTTAGGTCTACTGACAGACCCAGTAGCGCTGCTCCGAAGCCTCTGCAGAGAAATAAAATTCTTGCATCAGTCAATCAATATCGGGCGACCGCCTGATTCTATGGCCGAATTTAAACCCGAGCATAGTGCAATATCAGACACACAGTCCAGGCTGCAACACCTCGAAGAAAACTCCATTTGTCTAAAACATCTCACATTACATTTTCTGGCGAAAACAAATACACATGAGCTCGAACAAGCTAGAGAACATTGAAATGAAAAATATAAAATTTCATCAATAAATCGTTCAGATAACTTTACATTCTCCAAAGTATGTAATATGGTACGCCAAAAAAGATGAGGACACCAAACATCTTGTTTAAGCAAATTGGAAAAACCCAAACTAAAACCAATATGAACCTCCCAGAATGAACCGAAGTCCACAACATCTCAGGGTCTGAAGTCGATGTAAGAATAAAAAATGCCCATCAGGCGATCCCCCGATGATGCACCACTCACTTGCCCTGTCATGAAAAATCCGATATACGGATGAACAATGATCGCAGTCGTCAAGTTGATCAACGAACGAGCTTTATCGCTTTTGGACATAGAACGTGACTTTGGATTTGCTATCCTAGAAATAGAAGCACCTCAAAGAAAATTCATTTCGTCTATAACATGTCACAAAACATCTTGTAGCGAAACATGCACACATCAGCACGTACGAGCTAGAGAACATTGAACTGAAACATATAAAATTCCATAAAATAATATCTCATATAAATTTACATTCTCCAAAGAATGTAATATGGTAGGATGAAAAAGTAGAGGACCCCAAACATCTTCTTTACGCAAAGTAGCAAAATCCAAACTAAAACCACTAGGAACCTCCCAAAGTGAACCGAAGTCCACAACATCTCGACGTCTCAAGTCGTACTAAGATTGAAAAATGCCCATCGGGCGATCCCCCGATGATGCACCAATCACTTGCCCTGTCATGAAAATCCGCTTTACAAATCAGCAATATTCGCTCTCATCAAGTTGACCAACGGCCGCGCTTTATCCCTTAAGGGTTTAGTACGTGACTTCGGATCAGCTATCCTTGAAAAAGAAGCGTACAAAACAGCACCAACATCGATCCATTCGAGACGGCGGTTCTCGACAACCCACTTAGCTGACCAACCATTCTCATACTTCTTAGCCATGTCTCGTGCAGCATTCTGGGGCTCCCAATACTGGATAAGGAACTTTCCAAAGTTCTCATCCCCTTCATCCCTACACACTGAAGACACAGCCCTTCCCAGCCATACTGGACATACTATAGGGTTTTCAGGTCTCAGAAGGACCCACCAGAGAGGGGCAATCTGGCGCCAAGGATTAAATCGCTCTTCGGGCCGTTCGTTTGCTGGCCCGCAATATGCCTCGGGTTCTTCTTCCTCAGGAGTTGAGTCGAATGGTAATAGAGTCAAGCGTGGGATGGTGACCAACGGCCCGCGCCAATCATGTAGGGGCCAAAAGCCCTCCACAAGACGAGACGGTGTTGGAGGGAGAGGCATCTGAAGCTCATGGAGAACTCAAGACCAGTATTCCACATACGGTTCGAATGCAGCACCAAACGTCGAGCACCTTCTACGACCACTCTCCCAGTACTCAATGTACTTACGGATTCCGAGTACCATGAAAGTCTGCCTTTCTGTAGCTTTTGCTGCAGACTCTCTTGCCTTCTCCTGATTCACCGTTGCGGATGGAACTTCGCTGCCCCACATATGCTTAAAAGGGACTGGATTTAACGGACCAGTCAGTAGTAATGGACGCCCGTATTCGTCCTCTTTCCAAAGTCAAATTGCTGGCTTGTTTTGCGGTTGCCACTCCGTATCCACCGCTGATTTCTTCCATCTCATGACCGGCCAACCATCAGAGTCAACAAAGAATTTGAAGAGGTGCATTTCCCCAAGGCCAATTAATCGAGTTTCCCCATCGCATTGGTAGCCCTTGATGTAGGACTTGAAGTCTGCAATCTCCTGCACAAACTCTGGCATGAAAGACAATTCCTGGGATTGCATAAATGCCTTCATCAGGTCCGCCAGTACGAAAGTATTCCTGTTTTTGAGTGCCTTTGATAGATGGCTGAAATACGCATCGATATCCTCATGAGTATGTCCCACAAGAAGAAATCCCACCTGGATTTCCTTGAACACCCCCTTTGCCGTAAGCAAAGATAGGAAGGCCATCAGGAACTGGTTTTTGTTGTCCTTCGCGGAATTATCCAATTGAAGATACAAGTTGGGGGGTAGCGGAGAACGGCCAGTACATTTGTTTGGATCCATCACCGTCAAAGCATCAATGCACCTGGACTTTCCGTGTAGCAAAGCTTCGAACAGGGAGTTTGCTGGGGGATGGGGAAAAAGCTCCCGTGACTCTCGGAGCGGTGGCTCCAAAAGCTGCGTGAATAATCTCGCAAGAGAAGAAATGGTGGCGTTGGAATCGCACGGCGAGCAATCCGGCGAGTAATGCGCAAACGCGCCATCGCAATGGCCATGAGCAACCATCCCAATAACATTCATGGGAAGCTGTCCCAAACCAGAGGTCGCCTTTGTTGTAGTCCGCATCCTTGGAAGAGCTGTCTTTGCTGTATCCATTTTGTCGTGAATAACGCAAAGATATTCTTGCGGATTTTGCTTTGATTCTTCTCGCCAAGATGCGTAGAGTCGACGGCATGACGCTTGATGATTCAAATGCGAAGTTCGTTGCTTCAGGAATGACACATACTCGGGGCTGCCCTTTAGACACCTGAGAAGAAACTGCTGCAGTTTGTCGCATTCGGTACATTTGGCGAAACTGCTTCCTACTGGTTTGATAGCAACGTTGTTGAACATGCCTTTCTTGATCCGGCTTATAGCAGACTGGCTGACAGGCGGAAGGCCGTAAGACGCGTTTGTCTAGTAATCAAAGTGCATAAGTAAGCTTACATAAGAACGAAGTGAAAGCAATGGACGCACTTCAATGCAAGCATCGGGAGACCGCCCGATACCCATATTCAGAAGCTGACACAACAATAAACACTGCAATAAATAAGTACACTGGAAATCGTACCTCATTTGCATCAGCATGCACTCGGGTCCAATTGTTTCTAGACGGAAGATACTTCAAAGTATCCATCCGCCCGTGCTTTCCAGTTCCATGCATCTGGTTAGGCATTTGATCCGCGTTCTCTGCCACAATAGCAGCAATTGTGCCCATGGCTTGAATTGTCCCGATCCGGGCAGCTCGCATCCTTTATTTCCGTGTTGTCCTGAAAGTACGCCTTCATTGTACTTCTCCATGTACGTATGGAATGTAGACTTGGCAATACCATGAATTTTATACCAAGCGGTAGCACAGACCTCACATCCCATAAGCGTCATATACTTCACTCTCATGCTCCCCTCCATTGCATGCATATGTCCTCCAACCGCAATGGCATACTCACGACGATCCTCATAACTCTTCAGATAAAACAACTGTCTGACAGCCCGAGTATCAGTCCAGGGGAACATCTGGCAGCATCGAAAACTGCAACACTTCTCGGCACTGACCAAGCGAATCTCAGAGTCTTCGGTCTTTTTGGTATATAGAGATACCTTTGGATCTTCACACCGCTTTCTGTTGAGGAATCGATACGGAGCTTTCTGAACTCCTTCTAGATATGCGTCAGGGTCGACAACTTCAGGAATTGAAGCAAAGTGCAGAAGAGTGTCATCCAGAGTCCGTCCACTGAAAGCAAAAAAACATTCTAAAATGGGCCACTTTTGATGCGTCATAATCGTCATTACGTCATCGTGCATAACTTGCAGAACAGTGACCCCAATGAAGCCTTCGCCTAAAGTAGTGTCTTGGAAATGATCGGCAGGAAAGCAACAAATTATTCTTCCAGACGCATCAAGCCGACCATTCTCGCCCTTCTTCAGAATTTCATGCCCCACCCACTCTGATCTTGGTCGGAAGCAAGAGTCCTCGTCCGGGACATCCTCATCGATCGGGGGATCGCCCGATGATATTACCAAGTCGACAGCTTTCCAAAGAACGGTCTTATTCAAGTCATGGCCAACCACAGTAATCCCAAGGAACCGAGGTTGTAATGGCAGATCCTCAAAGCCCGGCAGAATCTGTGATAGGCAAAGAAGAACATAGTCTTCGATATTGTGCGGGAAACAAACTCCTTCCCAGATCCCAGCGAGCTGAGCGTCGATGAGAACGCCAAAACCGACCGCACCGATACCGGGATATAGAAGTGTGACCTCCATACCAATGCGGAGCTGGACTTCATATGCACGAATGTCAAAAGCCGAGTCTGTGGTCGAGCCACTCCCAGAAGCCATATTTTGGGACTCAACTTATCGGGCGATCGCTCGATGTGCTATTGCAACTCGGAACCACGACGAAGAAGTCAGAACCGTCGGAACGCCCGGAACTTCAGGTGCCTCAGTAAACTGAGGCGTTCATGGGGCGATCGCCCAATCCTAGGCCCCAAGCTTTAATTCATACAAGCATTGGGGGGTCGCGCGATGTTCAAGTTTTCCGACCTTCTCTTCCTGCACGTATTAAATAGACGGGTCGCACGATGTCTTAGTTTGAATATACACAATTATAAGCCTCCATTGTTTCAGTAGTCTGCAAGGTATTATCTTAAGTTTATTTCACTTCGATTACTTCATCAGGCGATCGCCCCATGCGAATTCAGAGTTTCTAAAGACGAGGACATTGCATGGGGCGACCGCCCCATGCCTTACAGGCTTTCTCATAATGTTCTGTTTCTTCAGTACTTACAGAATTACTATCGGGCGATCGCCCGATGACGTGTACTCTAGTACGGATCCGTACAAGTACACGTCATCACCCCTCTCTAGTGTTGACGTTGCGAACACTTTATCTATGAAAACATGGAGGAGCATTACAATTTGTTGTTGATTGACTATTTCCATACTGAGGAGGATGTATTATAAATCGATAAATCCTACCATGATCGTTGAGGCTGTTGGATTAGGAGGCCTATAATCAGTTGAATACAATTGGACTACTACTAGCGCTCAAAGTCCAGAACTCTGCAATACGGTAGGAAGCTATCAAATTCATTGAGCGGCGCGGCTAGAACACCGTTGATTTCACTGCATTATTCAAGAATTTGAAACCGATTTAATGGGATCAATGAGTGATTCTTACCTTCCTGTATAAGAATGTCAAAACTCAGCGGCAACAATAGGACCAGCAACGATTGCAGAAGTAGCAGGAGGCGAGGAGGAAGAGGAACTAACGTCCAGCAGCACCGTGAGGAAGAAGAGCACGAGTAGCACCGTGAAGAACAATAACACGAGTAGCAAGCGCAGAAAGCGCAACAACAGTAGGAAGAGCACCAATAGCAGCAAGAGCGGCAGTGCCAACACAAGTAGCAGGAGCAACACCAACACGAGCAGCAAGAGCAACACCACGACGAGCAGGAGGAGCAACTCCAACACGAGCAGCACGAGCAAACGACGACGATTGCGACTATCACCTCGATGGCGGCAAAATGTAAGAGCGACTATCACTAGAAACTTGATTCAGAAACTGAATTGCATGAAGAAGACAAGCTGAAGTTTTGAAAGAGTGATGCGAATTCTAGCGGGAGAGAGGAGGTCTTTAGAAAAGGAGGGAGCCGTTGTTATTGGCTAGGACATTGAGAGATAAATTAGAAAACCATAATTACAAAACATGGCGGTCGCAATCAAATGCACTTCGGTTCAGTTCATGAGTGTCATGCACGAGTACGTCTAGTACAATGACTCATATGTCAACTCCTCAAATTCATTGCAGCTAGGTAGTAGCCTCCTCTCCAAGGGGAATTCTGAGGAGGAGGAAGACTCTCAAATGGGCCGCGGGAAATGCTCTAACGTCCATTCTATGAAGTAATTCATGTAGCTAAGTATGTCAAGAAACAAATCTAACGATCGAACTTTCTCTAAGCAATCTCGTTGTGTGCAGAAAAATGATTGATCAGCCTGTACTTTACCACAATTAGATTGCATGAAAATCAAACGTTGAGAACTTAAAAATGAATTTTTGCAAATACCATTTATGCTTCGAAATTCCACCTAAAATTATGGATTCAATGGTTACTTAATAAAACAAATATTTACGTACAAAAATATATAAGAGTATTGTCAAGAATCATGGCATAATGTTTCCAATTCGTTATACAACATAACAAATACGAGTTACAAGATAATATTGCATGATTAATACGAGTTACTAGGTAAATACTCCATGATTAATACGAGTTACTAGGTGAATACTGCTAACTAGTACGAGTTATTACGTAAATCCTGCATATTTAAAACGAGGTACACAATAAAAATAGAATCTACAAGTTGCAAATACCAATTTGCTCACAACGCTTGCAATCCGTACAAAAATATATCAGAGTATTGTCATGAATCCTAGCCTAATGTTTTCGATTGGTTATACATTATGACTAATATGAACTACTAGGTAAATACTGCATGATCAATATGAGTTACTGGGTAAATACTGCATGATATATACGAGTTACCAGACACATAATGCATGATTAATACGAGTTACTAGGTAAATAGTGGCATACGGCATGATTAATACGAGTTACTAGGTAAATACTGCATGACTAGTACGAGTTACTAGGTCAATACTGCATGGTATATACGAGTTATTAGGTATATACTGCATGATTAATACGAGTTACCAGGTATATACTGCATGATTAATACGAGGTACTAGGTAAATACTGCATGACTAGTACGAGTTACTAGGTTAATACTGCATGGTATATACGAGTTACCAGGTATATACTGCATGATTAATAGGAGTTACTAGATAAATACTGCACGACTAGTACACGGGGATATTCGTTATTTTGAGACAAAATGGACATATTGAGATGTTGAAAAACACACACGCAAGGGGGCTAAGGAAAAAGTTGTTGAAGTATTTCAAATGAAGAAATTTAAATTCACAGCAAAAAGAATGATTTGAAGGGTCCAATTACAAAGCAAAAGGCTTGAAAACGAGATCGTATTATAAATAGAAGGAATTAGAGATCGATTCGGCAACTTAGTATTTCTAAAAATAGACATTGAACAATACATAGTAAAGAATCAAATAGGAACCATGTTCACATTAATTCCCATGAGAAGTCACAATTGATTCAAGTGAGATCATAGTTGGAAGACATGGTAAAGGCTGTATTGAAGTATGAAGAATACGTACAATTGTACAAGTGTACACTATATTTTGACATTGGTATATCGTGAAAGAATGAAATAAGAGAATGAATGTAGAGGCATTAAATGTTGTGCCTTTAATTAATAATACTAAAGAAAGAGTAATTAGAAGAATGTTTGTAGAGTATACGAGGAATATACGAGGAATATACTAATCACATCAGAGCTATAAATGCATAGTCAAGGAAGGGGATAATCCTCAATAAGCACAACTAGGTAAGTGGTGATATCTTAAATGTACTAGGTTCCACCAAAATGCGAAACACTATATGTTAAATATATTCCGCTGATAAAGGATATCATTTTGGAGGAGGAAGAATAGAAAGGAGGAACATAAAGGCTAGGTCTCTTTAGACTTAGAGCCATTCAGCTTGGCTTCGGCCTCGTGCTGCTTCATAAGCGCGCGAATAAGATCATTGCGACGAGAGTTTGGCAGGCAATTTGTACCCAAAGTCTCACTCCGACGGGCAAACCAGGTGTCAAAACATTCCCCATCACGCCTACGAAGGGAGTCAAGAGAACGCGAAGGACGAGAGGATGAAGGAGCTGCCGATTCCCCATGCGCAGGATACGGCCGGGGTGTGCAAGAAGCTCGCCTTGATGGTGGGAGGCGCGATGTTAGTGGCATTGCAAGAGGCAAGAATTCCCCCTTTGAACGCAGTTGTCGCGGGGCATCGCCGAGGGATCTTGTTGCCCTGCTACTGTTGTAATTGTTGACTTGGATCGCGGGTTGTGATGTATTGGATGTCCCACCCACGTTGATGGTGGAAGGAGGAACAATTGAATCTCACAAAGGAACGTCCATAGCACCCACACCGGAGTAGAGCTGCCTCTGAGGTGTTTTCGAATTTAGAGCATCGGGCGACATAGAGCGCCTCCGCGATGGTGATGTACGAAGCCGCTTCAGGGGAGACGGAGAGCAAACCGGAGTTCGAACAGGACCACGACTCGGCGGACTGTCAACAACATTGTCATCAACACTATCTCTTGTAAAATCCATCGTTGCGGATGCTGCGTCCGTAGCCGTGAACATATCAAAATGCCTCGACGCGAGAGAGGCGGCAACACTTGCTGAGAGTGAAACAGAACATTCTGGGACGGAGGTTTGGTTGGAGACATCATCCTCTTCACTGGACTCATCGAGGGTGGAAGGCGCCTTGACCTGTAGAACAAACCCAGAAATGCAAGGAGTCGGTCAAGAAAGATGGACGCAAGAAACATGGAAGAGTTATCCACGAAGCGGGGATAACTGAAGCCGGGGAGAACTGACGTCATGTTCAGAAGCAAAAAGCATACAAGTACATAAGAAGAAAACAACCAGTGAAATCAAATTCGACATAAAGAGAACAGAAGACTGAATGCATACAAGCTGATACTTCCAAAGATTATCCCCGGGCCGGGCAAAAATGACGTCCTAACTAACAACAAAGAAAGAGTCATACAGCAGAAACAATCATCAGCATCAATCCTAAGTGAACAAGCATCCACAAATGACGTAATAGAAATTGATCACATTGCGATGTGGTACATAAAGGATGATAAAATAATCGGCTTCTTTATTTAAACCAACGTTATTCATACAATAGCAACCCATTTACATATTTATCTACTAGGTCCTCAAAAAGGAATACAGAGCGCCCTAACCGTCATCTAGACAATGACTTAGGAAATGAAGGAGTTTCGTAAGTACGCCCTAAGTTCCTATGCGACTGCGCCGTACCATCTAAAATAAACCTCCCTAAATTGCTATACTTATTGAGAGGCGGAATACCAATCCTATGATTGTCTACATAGGACCAAAGATTCCCAGGCCTGCAAGTGGCGAGAAGAGCGAGTAGCCATGGAGTAAGCACGGCGGACAGAGTATTGTCCTCCCGGCTAGATTTTGCCCAAGGCTGGAGGAAAATGGCATTTCCGGTGTGGTTGCAAATATTCTTCCTAGAACTATCGTCAATGAGGAGAGTGTTATCCAACCCAAACACAACAGCACCGTTACTAAGCGGGAACACCGCAGAGTACAATGTTTTCAAAAATATCCTCTTCTGAGCATTGGTTGGGTACGACAAATAGACACCTCTGCTAACCTCAACCAATCCACAAGACTCTTGTCCGAAGATCTCAAAAGGCTTAGGAAGTCCACTGAAGAGGTAGTCGATGACGGCCTCAACAGTGGACTTCTTGATCGAACTCCATATCACAACCCTCGCAACATGGGCGGACATGGTCTCCAAGAAATTTCTCACTCCCGGGCGTCAGAAGACCGCCTTTGGGGGCACCTTCGCTGGGATGTCCGGCACGTAGAGCCGGTCCCTAGGAGAGCACATGGGAGAATTCCTCCCGAGCGATGGCAGATGCACACAGTGACAAAGGATCCCATTGATGTCGAGGACGACATTCAACCATCGAGGCGGCGCCGTCTGCCCGAGTGCAGACCTCAGCCGCGGGACACACTCAAATTGAGAAATCAATTCTACCTGGCATAAAAGGAAACGATAATGTTGAGGATACCTGATTGAAAGCAGAGACACTGCGATCTGAGCAAATCCACAATGACGGCATGCATTGCATCCGTGGCATTGGGGCCAGATCGATCGGATTCTGAAGCAATCTCACGGCCCGTGGGCGCAGAATGAATCCCCAGAGGTGAACTGAGAAAGACATTAGGGAAATCAAATCACACTCCAATTTGAAGGCAAAAACATTGGTATAAAAAATAAGTTTATTTACATCAACCATGTACAAGGGATGTGTTTGTCAATTTTGACCGAAACACTACGCTAGGAACTAATACTACCAAAAGTCTATAATACATGACGCGCCACAGCAAACGTTGACAACTCCAGAAATATCATAACGAGTAAGGGTCGTCGATCTCCTGCAGGAGAAAATAGACGAATAAGCGAAGTTGAGGCAAGCGAATCGGTTTAGGTTCAGACCAAGACAAACAAAATAATGACGGTTGTGACGATGACGACTTATTGCAGTCGTGGGTGGGAGGTTGAAAGTACTTACGTTATCATGTGGCTCTGGCGGTTGATTAGCGACCTTCGGGCTCGAAGAATAGTCATCGGGAGGGGACACCTCAACAGAAGAGTCTGGATTATCCCCGGGCCGGGGATAATCTCCAGACTTATCGAGCTGGTCAGCAGAAGCCTGAGAGGCAGCAACGACATCGCGCTGGTCGGCAACAGCGAGAGATCCAGAAGCGACATGCTCAGGATCTCTCTTAGGTGCAGATGGCTGACACTGGGAGTCGGAGCCGATCGCTGCAAGATTATCTCCGGCCCGGGGATAATCTGGAGAGGCAGTGCCCGAGGGCAGCGTCAAGGACTCCACCTCGCTGCAAGGTACAGCAGCTGTGGTGGTGGCAGTATTATCCCCGGCCCGGGAATAATCTAGAGAGGCAGTGCCCAAGGGCAGCGGTAAGGGCCCCACCTCGCTGCTAGGTACAGCAGCTGTGGTGGTGGCAGAGGTATCCCCGGCCCGGGGATAATGCGCACCAGGCTCGGAACTCGGGGTGTCCGAGGTGGATGGAAGATCCGGATGTTCGCCCGCAATTATTGCAGCAACGTGGGCTGGCATCGGCGTCCCACTCCTCAGCCACCCCATGACGACGTTATGTTCAGCGAGCTTTCTTGCGTCCTCAGCTTCCTTTTTGGCCTTCTCTTCTGCCAGTCTCGCTTCCTCCGCTAACCTCCTCCTGTACTCCCCGTAGTGCTCTTCAACCTTCAAACCCGGAGCACCTGGAGGAGGCGCAACTCCTTCTGCATTCGCCATTGGGTCAGTAGAGGGGTTGCACACCACAACAACCTTCTCTTTCTTTACCTCCGTGTCAGCAGCAAGAGCAGCCAGCTCGGCATCATCAAGTGGCCGGTTTCGACGACGGGAGCTCGAAGGTGTCGACGATGGGAGCTCGATGGTTTTGCCTTCGGGAGCTGGGACATCGACGACATAGAATTCATCCGACGGATCGGTGCCTTCCTCGTCACTCAGATCGATGTACACGTGAGTGGGCGCCACGAGTGCATAGATCGGCCTCCCTCGTCTGTTAACGACTTTACTCTGAGGAGTTGTGTCCTCCGCAGGTGCAACAGTAGAAGAGGGCATGGCGCAAGATGCCCCATCCAATGGCTGACTCGGAGTTGTGGTCTCAGCTGCGAGATCGAGCCGACGTTTCAATGGCCTCCGGGACTCGGGGTTGCCCGATGATCCGACGACAACATCCGCAGATGATTGCACAGGCATTGTCGTTGTCGCGACGAGCCTCGACGGGATCTCTGGCATAGGCTCCTTACCAGGGCGTCGGGTCTCGGCATCTGGCCCCTGCACCTGGTGCTCATCACCCATCGGATTGGACCTAGGAGGAGATGTCTCCATTGCCTCCGGTGATGGTGCTGTTGGCGATGCCCCCGCTGATGGTGCTGTTGGAGATGGCTCCGCTGATGGTGCTTCGGATGTTGCCTGTGTTGATGGTGCTGTGGGCGTTGCTTGCGGGGATAGCATGACCTCTTGGCCCCCCGCCTGATAACCCGATCGATAGTCCGAGTCATCGGAATCGTCACCGTCGGAGTCGGTGGAAGGCTCATCACTTTTTTTCTCCTCTGAGGAGTTTGAAGTACTATCTGGGGCCTGAGTTTGAGGCGATCGCGTACTTTCAGCTCCCAGGTCGGACTGCGGCTCAGCTGCAGAAGATGATGGTTGGCTTCCCTCAAATGAAGCCCTTATTACGAGGCTGAGGTCATCCATTTCATCAGACGATGAGTTCTTCTTCGTGTCGTAGGGACAGTCATCGTGGAGGAAGTCCCTATAGTCAACCCTCTCCCTTTTACCCGCAGAGAGCACGTATTAGATGGGGCGATCGCCCGATGCTGCTAAGAAGATGGGAGCATGAGGCGATCGCCTGATGCTGGTAAGTGGATGGGGCGATCGCCCGATGCTTGTAAGTAGATGGGGTGATCGCTCGATGTTGCTAAGTACTAAAGAGTACTTAATACTTAGTACTAAAAATGGTGCAACTCATGATACATTTCATTAGATTATGCTTGTTATGCACTATTTAAGTATATATGGACTATCCCCAATCCATATTTAAGTAGCACCAAAACTGGCAGGAATGGATGGATCACCCGATGCAATGGTAGTGAGGAAGCCTGAGGCACTGAGGTCGTAAATTTAGGAAGTAATTCAGTGAGGAATTGGATTGGTTAAGAAGAGAAAGAAAAAAATGATGGGATAGATCGAGATATCCACCGATCTGTAATTGTGGTTGGAGGAGTAAATTACAGTAGTGGATAGTCTTAAGAAGAAGACTTGAAAAATTAAGACTTGTATTGTGCACATAGCAAAGTGGGAGAAATAAAGTTACGACATTATGAAGACGAAAGAGTAAGGCACCAAATCCATAGCAGCGGTGGGTTCTGAGAAGAATAAGCGTAACATCGACAAGATACAGAACTACGAGTACCTATTTCGCGAAGCAAGAAACACCGATCTTCTGCACAAAATGAAGTGCATAATAAAAGAAAAGAAAGGCAATTAGAGAAGGAAAACAAGAAATGACCATTAAACCTGATACACATGGGTCGATCCCCCGACATAGATAAGGAAATTGGCATCATTACGTAATATTTACAAAATGGGGGAACAAACCAAAAGCTGGGGGGCAAACACAGCTAGCTATAATACATGAACTGCATGAGTGGGGTAGAAAGAAAAGGCCATATTCTAGGCGACAGAAAACTAGTACAAAAGATAAGCAGTACGAAAGGAAAAAAAATACAAAGTTGGAGTACATGACATCGGGCGATTGCCCCATGGCAAGTGTCATTTTAATCTTTAAGGATTGGAACCATCCAATCGCCTTGAGCAAATCGCATCATCTGACAGAAAGCAATTGCGGTCACAAAAGCGAACGTAGTCTACAGTTGACATGGGGGGATCTACCGATGCAGTATAGTATAATAGAGTTAGGAAAACATAAGAAATTCACAAGAACGAAACAGACTGGTGCACAATTACATATGGGTGGATCCCCCTATGTATAAGTGAGATTGCAGAGCATGAAGTTATCGTCATTCATTGTACTAAAATACGGTGGATTTCACGGTGAATACGTAATACGAATGGATTGAGCGGTACTAAGTATGCATATGAAAATTACAGAAACCAACATCCATGAAACAGTTTGGGCACTGGACAAAAGACAAACTTTGATAGCTACTTTTAAGCTATCTATACAAACGGAAATGAAATTCATTATACTGATCGTTGTAATACTTCATGGAGCGACATGAGCTCTTTAGGGCTCATTTCAGCTAATGGCTTGTGAACTTAGACACTTTGATAGAAGGCAGCTTGAGGACCACACTGCAACTTCTTGAAGTCAGACCATATCGTCCGCACGTGGAAGACGACTTGTTGAGCTGGAGAAACCCAATATGGAACTTGCGATATTGCTGCATAATAAACGGCTAATTTCAGAGCAAAATACTCGACACGGGTGTGAAGGTACGTTCTGAAAAGTGAGCATGTTCTAGTGAGGTCGACGATGAGTTGCAAGGACTCGAAGTCCAGGTTGAACTGAAACTCCGGATCCCACACACAGTCTGTATGGATAGACTGCAGAATGAAATCTGCGAATGTAGCGACGAACGACGGATCCATCTACAAACACCGAAACAAATCAATCAGCTTAGTTGACGGTCATCAATCTGATATAAGACAGCGAGAGTGAGTGTGCAAGGAATACAGAAAAAAGAATTTGAAACTAGAGAACAAGAGCAGAAGTAAGAAGATCACCTGAGATTCTATACTTTCGCCACGCTTTGCAAGAGTGGAAAACGAAGAAGACATGATTCAAAAATAAGGAAGTGTAGGAACTCAAGTCGGAACTTCTTTGGTGCGAGTTTTGTCGCCTCTTCTGAAAGGAATGAACAAGAGAACTAGAAAGTTAACTGCCTACCAAGAGTAGAATTCTAGATGGACTGCAGAGGAGTGAGGAAAAACACAATGAAGCATATCCTAAATGGCAGCATGGATTTGGGAAGAGAAGCTCCAAATATACAGAAAGGTCGACTCCAACATCAGGCAGTATGAGGACCACTCCAGGATCGATGACGGCGGCGGGCGGCACGCGTAATCATGGGAGCCATCATAAGGACTGAAGTACTGAAGGAGACGACTGCTCATGATGAGTCTTCATGTAATTAAAGAGGACAAGGCATAAACAATGGATTATTAGGCGCAACCATTGTTAGTGGGCCTTAAAATAATGCAATTCCATAATATAAGAAGTGATCGGTGGACGCCCCGAAGGACAGTAGAAGAGAGGACCTTGAAGAGAGAAATACGTAATAAATAAAACACTACCAATGCATTAGGGACAGAAAACAACAGTAGCTTAGCTAATTATCATTTGTGATCATAAGAAGGACATAAACCAATCCTGCCCGAGATTATATCGTTCGTATGATATGACCATTTGACGCCCTCAAAGACTTTGACAAAGATCGACACGCATGAATGAATCAAGCCAAAAGTACTGACGGATAGCCTTGTGATTATAGAAATTAAGGCAAAAAAGCAAAGAGAGGTAAGCAAATTACCTTGTCCACCGTAGAAGTAGAAAAGAAAAAGACAGGGTTAAGCAATAGGCTTCTAAAAGTGAAAGAGGTAAGGGTAAGACCTAGTACGTGAATACAATATTCGAAGAAGCAGGGTGAACTGTCATGGTGTAGATAAAATTGTGATTTAGGTAGACTCTCAAAATAAAACGTTATAAAAAGGAATTTGATACAGATAAGACTCATGAACTGAGCTATTACAAGACGTATAATCTAGATAATGTCGATTGGGAAAAACAAGTCCAGAAAAATATCTGTAGGACAGATTGATATATATGAAAATAAAACTATAGCCGAAGGTCGTCAGCTGATCAGAAAAACAGGATATAAAGAAGATGTAGGAATAGGCATTGAAACAAGAAGAAATGTATATGTCATCGGGGGATCGCCCGATGGTGCACTACAGTTAGCCCCACACAGAGAAGCCTCCATTATGAGTCAGCAACGAGAAGTAACTCTGCCACGCCCGATGATACAAGCCACTCAACCCCGCAAAGAAATGCCTGCATTGTGGGATAGCTCTGAGAAGAAGATCTGACATCGGGGGATCGCCCGATGACGTACTTTACTGAGCCCCACGAAGGTATGCCATCGTCAAGGGTCAGCTACGTTAGCTCTTGTTAAGTTGTCCAGGGCACGGGCTTTGTCTTTCTTGGGAATAGTACGAGACTTTGGGTTACTAATCTTCGAATATGACGCATACAAGACGGTGCCAACGTCGATCCACTCAGGACGATGATCCTCCACAACCCACTTAGCAGACCAACAATTCTCGTACTTCTTTGCCATGTCTCGCGCTGCGTTCTGGGGCTCCCAATACTGGATAAGAAACTTCCCGTACTCAGGAACACCCTCGTCTCTACAAACAGCGGACACTGCCCGACCTAGCCACACAGGGCAAACTGCTGGGTCTTCAGGTCGGAGGAGGACCCACCAAAGGGGAGCGATCTGGCGCCAGGGGTTAAATCGTTCTTCAGGCCTCTCATTAGCAGGCCCGCAGTATGCCTTAATATCCTCGTCCTCCGGAGTAACATCCACAGGAAGCAAAGTCAGGCGTGGAACGGGGAACAAGGGCCCTCGCCAATCGTGAAGAGGCCAGAAGCCCTCAACTAATCGAGACGGTGTAGGGGGCAAAGGCTTCTGGATTTCTGTCAGCACCCGAGACAAGTACTCGACATATGGCTCGAATGCAGCAGCAAACGTTGAGCACCTCCTCCGACCACTCTCCCAGTACTCAATGTACTTACGAATTCCATGCATCATGAAAGTCCGTCGGTCTGTTGCTTTGGCTGCAGCCTCATGCGCCTTCGCTTGATTCCCCGTTTCAGATGGAACCTCGGAACGCCACATATGCTTAAAAGGAACGGGGTTCGGATCACCGGACGGTAGTAAAGGTAGCCCCTTGATGTCCTCTTTCCAAAGACGAATTGGTGGTTTGTTGTGCGGTTGCCACTGGGAATCCACCGCTAACTTCTTCCATCTCATTACTGGCCAGCCGTCCGAATCAACATAGAATTTGAAAAGGTGCATCTCCCCAAGTCCAATCAATCGATTTGCTCCGTCACATTGGTAACCCTTGACGTAAGACTTGAAATCTACAACTTCCTCCACAAACTCCGGCATGAACGACAATTCCTGAGACTGCATGAAAGCTTTCATAAGGTCTGCAAGCACGAAGGTATTCCTGCTCTTGAGAGCCTTCGAGAGATGGCTAAAGTACGCATCAATATCCTCATGGGTATGTCCGACTAAAAGAAACCCAGCCTGAATTTCCTCAAATACCCCCTTGGCCGTAAGCAGTGATAGAAATGACATCAGGTACTTGTTCTTGTTGTCCTTCGCGGAATTGTCTAACTGAAGATACAGTTTCCTAGGCAGTGGAGAGGCGCCAGTAAACTTGTTCGGATCCATGACCGTTAGGGCATCGATGCACCGGGATTTTCCGCGTAACAGCGCTTCAAAGAGAGAATTAGCTGGAGGGTGAGGAAACAGTGCCCTCGATTCTCGAAGTGGAGGCTCCAAAAGCTGCCTAAACAGCTTTGCAAGAGAGGAAATCGTGGCATTGGGATCGGAGGGCCAGCAGTCCGGTGAGTAATGCGCACAGGCGCCGTCACTGTGGCCATGAGCAACCATTCCCGTCACGTTCATTGGAAGCTGGCCCAAGCTAGAGGTTGCCTTCGTTGTAGTCCTCATCCGTGGAAGAGCTGTCTTCGCGGTATCCATTTTGTCATGAATCACACATAGATATTCTTGAGGATTCCGCTTTGACTCTTCACGCCAAGATGCATATAGCCGACGACAGGATGTCTGGTGATGCAAATGAGAAAGTTTCTGCTTCATGAATGAAACATACTCAGGACTGCCATTCAGACTCCTTGAAATAAACTGCTGAAGGGTGTCGCACTCGGTACATTTTGCGAAACTACTTCCAACGGGTTTGATAGCAACATTATTGAACATGCTAGTCTTGATTCGGCTAATCGCAGACTGACTGACTGGCGGCAGGCCGTAGGAAAGGTTCGTCTGCGTAACAATTCAAATAAATCGATTTAGATAAAAGTCGACTCATTTATAAATCCAAGCAAAGCAAAGAAATTACTACATTGACGTAGACCATGAAACCTCGCTCTGGCATGGGGCGATCGCCCCATCCCAACCTAATCTACATATCAATGTGAAGGTCGAAATTTACCTCATTAACGTCGGAGTGGACTTTCGTCCAGTTGTTAAGGGCCGAAAGATACTTCAGTGTGTCAATTCGGCGGGGTTTTCCAGTTCCGCGCATTTTATTAGGCATCTGATCAGCGTTCTCAGACACAATGGCTGCGATGGTGCCCATTGCTTGAACCGTCCCGATGCGGGGACGCTTGATACCATTGTTTCCATGCTGACCAGAAAGAACACTTTCCTTGAAGTTTTGAATGTATCCATGGAACGTCGATTTCGCGATACCATGAATTTTATACCACGCCGTAGTGCACACCTCAAGTCCCATTAGAGTCATGAACTTCAGTCTGACCCCCGGTTTGGAGTGCAATTGTCCCCCAGCAGCGATGCAGTACTCACGCCTGTCCTGATACTCTTTTAGATAGAACAACTGTCTAACGGAGCAAGTATGTGACCAGGGAAATCGTTGGCAACACCGTAAGTCACAACACTTCTCCGCGCTAATTTGACGAATCTCGCTATCTCCCGTCATTTTCGTGTACATGGAAATGACTAGACTCTCACGGCGCTTCCTGCTGACAAATCGATAGGGAGGTTTCTGAATCCCCCCCATATACGCGTCAGGGTCGACGACCTTGGGCAGGGACGCAAAGTGATGAAGTGTGTCAGTCAGGGATCGACCACTGAATGCGAAAAAGCATTCTGAGAGGGGCCACTTCTGATGCGTCATAATGGACATAATATCACCGGTCATCACCTGAAGTACAGTGACACCCACACTGTCCTCACCAAGAACACCATCCTGGTAGGGGTCACTGGAGTCGCAACAATTAATTCTCCCCGACGCTATGACATCACCACCATCCCCTTTTTGCATTACCTCGTGTCCTATCCACTGGGATCTTGCAATATAAGGGGAGTCCACACCCTCATCAGTATCATCAGTGTGGGAATCCTCCGGTGGAATCATCAAGTCCAGGACTTTCCAAAGCACAGACTTATCAACTGCCTGGCCGAGCACAGTAACACCAACCTGGCGTGGATCGATGGGCAAATCCGAAAATTGTGGAATGATCTCGGATGGCCGTAGCAAGACATAGTCATTCCTGTTGCCATGCAACTCAACACCCCTCCAGTCGCCAGCAGGATGGGCATCAAGAATGAAACCAGACCCAACCTCGCCGATCCCAGGAGAAAGAAGTGTGACATCCATCCCATTCCGGTACAAATTGTCGTGTGAAATGCTTCCACTAACCCAACCAGAATTAGAAAAGCTACCCGACGCCATTATGTAGAGCAAACGTATATCGGGCGCTCGCCCGATGCAGCTCAGTAGGGGTAAAGTATCAACGCTGGAATGTCACGGTCGACCGAGGCTGATAAAACAATGTTGCACTCGTCACGATGATGGTAGTCTCGACAGATCTTGGCGGTCACCGAATATCCCCGAGGTGTATCGGTGGATCGCCCGATGTGTCCGATCGCAACATCCTTGTTCCGTGTATCGGGGGATTGCCCGATGCGGGCTCTCACTAGATCGTCGTCCGGTGTGTACACAGAACTGTTACTACTCGCATTCAATGGGACCTTATCGGGAGATCGCCCGATGATGGCCCCCAGAAGAATCTCCTTTACTTATCGGGGGACCGCCCGATGCTGTCGTCAAAGGATCAGTCGAACCACAGTCGATGATTTCCTCGGTAATTCCAATCACAACATTCTAGCCAGTGTATCAGGGGATCGCCCGATGATAGCATCAACAACAACCTCGTCGGGTGTATCGAGGGACTGCCCGATGCTATCAACAATCATCCATACAGCCCTCTGTCATAACACGAAAATAGTAGTACTGCAGAAACTTAAACTCAAGATCCACTTCCGAGAATTCATGAGCTACTACAACCAAATCACCTATGCAGAAATGGCCGTAATAACAGAAGAGATTGGGGCAGATGAAGAAAGCTCTGAAACCTGTGAATGCCATTATCATATGATGGGCACTCAATTCAGATACTCACAGGCTTACTCTGATCCAATCAAGGTGTAATATGAATTACACCACAACAATTCCACCACAACTATTATAATCTTGAGCTTGCTCTGATCATCCTTCTCACAAATTCTATACAAGATCTTCCGTCGGTCGACCTAAGAGTGCTTACTGATTATGCAGAACAATTACAACTCAACCAGATCTTTTCATAAAGAATGACTAAGAGGACTGTGATGACTTCCTCTGGCATATAATGCAATCTAGTACTAAGACACGATTACAGAATCCACTAGCTGTTCTAATGACAACTTCAAGATTGGTATTGGATATTGAGCAATGTACCTCAATCAACGGCGAGGTCGTCTTGTGCAGCAGATGTCTGATGCCGAAAACGCAAGTTCTTGGAAACACGTCGAACTAAAATTTCAAGATGAGTAGCAAGTAGCCAACAACTCCAGATTGAACCGCCGACACTTTGCTGCCGATACAAAAGATTGTCTCCCCCAACTAGAAGAACCCTAACTCCAGCATCAACTCCATTCACACAAACACTGCGTGACACAATGAAATCAAAATACGTAATGTTCTGCAGAGAATGGCATGGGCGAGTGCTACTACTGTAAGTCAGACGGAATCTGAAGAGAATGTGGAACACAGATTTATATGATGGGTCCTGGCCTGAGAAATGGCGGGAATGACCATGAATTAAATATTCATTACCGGTTTCTTGAAAATGGAGGGAGATCCGAGATGAGGGAGATGTTAGTCGCCAGAACAATGAAATACAATAAAAAGGAATTTGTACGAGACGTGGGAGTCGGTGTCAGCCGCACCGCGGTTTACATTATGATTGTCCTCTACGCTTGGAACCGTTAGTGATTGCATAGTGCTGTACCCCAGCTAGTCTAACTTTCAATTTACTCCACATTCTAACATTTTGTAGGATTAAGCATGAAACGATTCAACATGTAAAGTTCTGACTAGTTTATAAACAATAAACATAATTTATGCATCTCTTAACCACTAAACGTTCCAGCCTATTTTTATTCAACAGTCACATTTCCAAGAAAGTGTCATTGATAGATGAAAATGAATATATTAAGCTACTCCAATGAAAAAATCAAGAATTACAAAGTGTTCCATCTTCATCTTAATGCTACCCCTTGGTAAAAAGTTATCATCAGATAATTACTTGGCTCAAAAATTACCCTAGCAATGGAGATAAGTACCTAAAAATTTACGAAGGGAAAACAGTCCAAAACCAGTCCCTTTGCACTAGTAAACTGTACGCCTTATCTACGAAACATCTTTGATTTTGTCAAGATTTGTACTACAATGTACTCAAAGTAGCATCTAATTAGAATCCCTTCCAAAAAAATAAAGTTGAAATCTAACGGTGGATGAAAAAGGTATACCTGTTAGAAAATCTTCCACTTTTTCACTTTTCTTATTGTGGAAACATCACTGCAAAATGTAAATAGTATGACATATTTAACTAAATATGGACAGTCTACGGTCTACAATTACGAACAATAGTTGCAAAATGATTTCTAGAATCTAGGTTCTATGAAGATACTCTTCAAATATGTAGATTTCAAGGTCATGGATGGAGGGATCTCCCCATGTTTTAAAGTCCATAAATATGCCCAAAGTCCATATTTAGTTAAGTACCAAAAGTATCTGGAATTCTCGATCACAAATCTTCGAAGTAAAAATCTGTTACAGTTCATCTAAAGACCATGATGTTCATGTAAATTTTTTTCACCAAATACTATTCTTCCTTTCACATAATTCTCTTGAGGACGTTAAGGGTTAATATCATTCATCGTAATCATGTAGGAATATTATTTAATTCCAATATATCGAATGAAAATACTTATACTAACAACTATTAAAGGTGGTAACCTTGTCATAAATATGCAAAAACTAATTATGATCATGTCACTAAATAAACTAAAAATTGATTCTAGAAGTTGCAAATTGTTTGGACCATATGATCATGTTGTTGTCTTTCATAAAATCCGCTCACAAAACATGGAATCGGCCTACAAAATATAAGAATAACGTCAGGAATCATGACCTCAAGTCATCATTCATTCAGGTAACAATGCTTGTTAATGAGTTAGTAGCTAAAAATTGATTCTAGAAGTTGCAAATCGTTTGGACCATATGATCATGTTGTTGTCTTTCATAAAATCCGCTCACAAAACACGGAATCGGCCTACAAAATATAAGAATAACGTCAGGAACCATGACCTCAAGTCATCATTCATTCAGGTAACAATGCTTGATAATCAATTACTAGCTAAAAATTGATTCTAGAAGTTGCAAATCGTTTGGACCATATGAGCATGTTGTTGTCTTTCATAAAATCCGCTCACAAAACACGGAATCGGCCTACAAAATATAAGAATAACGTCAGGAACCATGACCTCAAGTCATCATTCATTCAGGTAACAATGCTTGATAATCAATTACTAGCTAAAAATTGATTCTAGAAGTTGCAAATCGTTTGGACCATATGAGCATGTTGTTGTCTTTCATAAAATCCGCTCACAAAACACGGAATCGGCCTACAAAATATAAGAATAACGTCAGGAACCATGACCTCAAGTCATCATTCCTTCATGTAACAATGCTTGATAATCAATTACTAGCTAAAAATTGATTCTAGAAGTTGCAAATTGTTTGGACCATATGATCATGTTGTTGTCTTTCATAAAATCCGCTCACAAAACATGGAATCGGCCTACAAAATATAAGAAAAACGTCAGGAATCATGACCTCAAGTCATCATTCATTCAGGTAACAATGCTTGTTAATGAGTTAGTAGCTAAAAATTGATTCTAGAAGTTGCAAATCGTTTGGACCATAGGATCATGTTGTTGCCTTCACAAAATCTGCTCACAAAACTTGGACTCGGCATCGAAAACATAATAATAATGTCCGGAATCATGACCTCAAGTCATCATTCATTGAGGTAACATTGCCTGATATTAATGAGTTAGTAGCTAAAAATGGATTTTAGAAGTTGCAAATCTTTTGCACCATACGATCATGTTCTTGCCTTTCACAAAATTTGCCCACAACACTTGGAATCGGCAAAGAAAATATAAGAATAACGTTGTATACTGATAAGACTATTATGCCATATATTAATACATGCACAAGTATTGGTAATCTCAAAAATACGTTTATTAAGATTAAGATTAAGATTACGTATATTAAGATTATGAATTACGTATATTATGGATGTATTTTGGAGTGCATTGAACAAATGAAGGGTCAAAATTAAGATCCGACCGTATAAATGTGTAGAGAACTTCATATACATGCTAGTGGCCAAACATGGGTCAGATCTACCATATGAACTAGAGTATTATGATGTTCCGAGTCAAGTGTAGTACATAGCGTATACATTACCTCGAAGATTTTTACTAGAATTACAGACCAGAATATCCAGAGTTCACTGGGCAAAACACATGTGGTCAATATAATTGTAGAGAGTTTGAAGATCTATCCAACAACACCATGAGCGTTGCATTTCGAGCATTTATGAAACTGAAATTGTGAAAAGAGACCAAGAACCCAGTTCCTTGTATACGGTAGCGTACGAGAAATACATGGGATATTGTAGCAAATATGGTCATATTGAAAAATCAGACATGGTCACATTCATCAGACGCCGAGCCTTGACGTAGAATCAGTGTGCAAAGAACATGACGTTGATTCTTTTTGCGGAGAATTTCAGGTTGTACAAACGTATACGCTTTGATAGACGGTGTTGGGTTGCCAAAAGAAATCAACTTTTGTCGACCGAGCCAATTGAGTAGTACCCCCATGTTCCCATGTTCCCAAGGGAAAAAAGTGTGATTTGATTTCAAATAACACTTTTTAAATTGTAATTGATGATCAACTTCGTAAACAAATTAAATTATAGTTAATTTACAAATATTGAATAATTAAAGCCTTTAGGTGTTTGCGACTGTTCATGTCTTTCGAACCTCTTCATGTCTTTAGAACGTCGCCATGATGCAATTCACAAAGACTTCCAATCATTTAATAAGCAATTGCAGTGAGTTTGTAGAGCTTCCCATTAGGTTCATATGATCATTAATATCTACTCATAATCATAAATAGAACATGAAAATAAATTGAATTAGCATAGAAGACATTAATTTTTTAGAAACCAATTCTTTTTAAAGAAATTAATTATTGCTTTGCAAATAAAATAAACGGAGAAATTTACGTCAAATAGATCTTGAAGATAATCTGAATGAATCAACCTCAGATTGATTTCAAACATACTAGTGTGTAGCTTGTGACATCTAAATTTTAAAGGAAAGAAAATCGTAGCCTCGTAAGTTTCAACTTATAAATTTACTTTGGAGAACTCATAGTTTCAAAAATCAACTCAAAATTGGCAAGTGAACCTAGTAATTGTAAGTTGTATTAATATGTTTTGTAAGAATTTTATTTGGTAATACACGTCAGAATGGGGTACATCAAAATCACCCCATTATTGATTCATTTCTACTTCATCATCCCACGATACAATTACATATTTACATGTGAAATATTTCTAAAATTTAGATTTCTATGATACCCTTTTATAAAGATCATAAAGATGAGCCAAATGCGCATTCGTGATATTCCTCATAGTTTGTGAATAAAAACATTATTAACTTCATTTTCAATTTGAAGATGAATTTATACTAAAATCAAGAATAACAATATGTATCCGAGTTGATTATAAAATAATTTCGTTTTATTACCAAGACGGAGTGCAAATAACAAGTATTTTATTTACACATTGATGCATTCAAATTGAATGAGTATTTTCTTGAAGCCAAGGTAAGGGTATAAATATTACCCAAGGTATTATTATTAGCCAGAATATATAATTGATAGCGAAGGTAAGGGTATGAATATATTGAATTTTGTACATATAAATTTCTGACAACGAAGTGATAGAGGACAGTGAAAGTATGATTGTGCAGGGTCATCATGACTGAAGGTGGCGGCGTAATGAGTAGATTTGGCGGCTGACGTCACAAAGTCATTTCCCGCGCTTGGTGTTGTGAGCTGTGAGCGCGCGTTGCGTTCATTTGTTTTTTTCGCTTCGATTGTGCTTCGGCTGCGTGCTTGCCATTGCGTGATTCTTGCTTCGATTCTGAAACCGCTGCGTGAGTGCGATTGCGTGCGTGCCACTGCGCATGAGTTCTTAAACCCCTGCCCGTGTGCTCGTCGGAATTGAAGAGCGCCGTCAAGTGAAGCTTCGAAGCAGCTGCTGCGCATCGGAGGTTTGAATCTCCCAATGCTTTGCCGATTGCTCATTGTTCACTTATGTTTCATTGTCTTCGTTGTGTTTAGGGGTATTAGGATTCTTCACTTGCATTGCAATTGCGTTTTCAGAGTCTTAGCGATTCCAGAATTGAGTTCTTTTTTAGGTTATTCTTTGGAATGGGTTCAAGAAGTTGATCTGTGGATGATGTGGTTTGTGTTCCATCAAACAAAATGCTCCATTGCCTTCCGATTCATGTTTTAGACATATGTTACCTGCTTCCGGTTGTATTTCAATGTTCGAGCGGTGCTACAGCTTGCCTGCAAATTGTTTTACGTTGCTTCCTTCGTTGATTAAAGAACTCTGATTTTTAAATGCCAAACCCTAAATCTCGCGTATTCAGACTCATTTTGAAATAGAATAGAGTACTGATGAAGCGGTTTTTCTCCCTCGAATGCAGATTGTGTAGACAGTTCGGCCTCAGATTTGTTAAAGTTCTGGCGCGTACAAAGCAAAATGCTCGGATTCGTGGGCGTGGTCCTGATCTAGTTCAGAAAGTGTTCGAGAAGCAAAAGGAACTACTCGGCGAAGAAGCAATGACTGAAGAAGCAAATCCCGACTGTACGGAACCTCCGAAGTAAGTTCACCTCGTGCTGTTGTGTCTATCTGAGAATGAATGTCATTAGAATTCTGGGGTTCAGTTGCGGATCAACCGATGCAGCGTTTCCTGTGTTTTCTAGCGCAGTATCTGTCCGTACGATGAACTGTGTACGATACGTACAGTCTCTGCTTCCCTAAGTTTTTCGGTCAGCGTATGGGGCGGTTGACCGATGCACAGAACAGTTAAGCAGTCTTATACATCGGTCGATCGCCCAATGTCAGACCTCCAGTTCTTTACATCGGTCGATCGCCCGATGCCACACAGGCAGTCCATGTCTATACCTGATACAGCTAATCTGATATACATATTCTCAGTGGACATGGGGCGATCGACCGATGCACTGAACAGGTAACCAGTCCTATGCATCGGTCGATCGCCTGATGCCAGACAACCAAGCCTATTTATCGGTCGACCGCCCGATGACAGACAACCAGTCAATCTATATTCAGTGATTCTGCTGTTGTCTTGTAGTAAATCTCAGTGGACATGGGGCGATCGACCGATGCACTGAACAGCTAACAAGTCCTATGCATCGGTCGATCGCCCGATGCCAGAGAACCAAGCCATGTCATCAGTCGACCGCCCGATGACATACAACCAGTCAATCTATATTCAGTGATTCTGTTGTGCTTTTTTAGTAAATGTCAGCGGGCATGGGGCGGTCGACCGATGCAAAATGATTTTTTACATTATGGAACTGAGATTCAGAAACAGGTTTTAATCCAAAAGTACGCATCCTCTAGAATCCGGATGACGACCAGCCTGATTCATCGGTTGATTGCCCGATGCAGGAAAACCTGTGTTTCTGAGTACTAAATTAATGAATTGATTAAATCCTGTTCCCACTGTCCATCGGGCGGTCGACCGATGACTGTTTTGAATGGAGAGGACAAATGACTTGGATTCTGAATCGCAATTAACCACGGGTGTATCGGTTGATCGCCCCATGTAAATATGGATGTCTCTCTTTTCAGATCCTAATTCTCGGCTTTGCTTTCTTCAGACTTCCATCATTTGAAGAAGCCCCGGAGGACTTGCGTCCGATTCGACTCGGTCACTTAGTTGAATTCTGGCTTCATAAGGAGAACTTGTTGATGCCTGATAATAGTAAAGTCCTAGCAGTATATAGTGTGCTACCGTCAATTGGAGGCTGGGGATTCCTTTGGAAGAAGCTTCCAACTGGCAGGGCTAAAATAGTTCCAGTAATTACCAGTGCAAATGGGAAAAACCAAACTCCGAGCACCGGCATGGAGGTATTGCACTTAGAAGTAGCGAATGACAAATGGCCATTCGTTTTCCTGGTTGTTCACGAAGATGCACTTCTAGGACATCCTCCAGACCGACTATATGGACTGCGCTTCGATGTCCGAAAGTTAAGTTACGCACTTTCGGACAACTGTAAAGGAAAGGGGTTAGATGTGGACGAGGATCCGAGAATCACTCATGCCAACCTCAATTTAGGCTGGGGTATAATGCTCGAGGCCCAGCACAAATCCGCAGTTGCTGCCGAGGAGCCTCCCCAGAATAATGTGACGCCTACGAAGAAACGAAAGTCGCCAGTGAAGCTGAGAACGGACAGAAGCAAGGCTCCAGCAGTGAAGAAGTCAAAAGCTGACACCAAGAAGGAACTGACGATTGAAGAGGCTGTGACTTACACTGATAAGGACAAGAAACTTCTCACAGCTGAACGAAGAGAGGAAATCAAGGTGCTCTACGACAAGGTTTTTAGCCCTCTGTATATTCATCGTCAGGCACTTGGGGCGGGGACTAGAGCATTTCAGAGGCCTCCAGGTACTGACCTGCTTGTCAATTACTCGAAGTTGCACCTTGTCGTAACGTGCTTTCCTGATTCGTGTCCGGATAACCCTTTTTCGTGGTAAAAGAGGTTTCCCAAACAAGAACCCGAGTTTTCGTCCACGGAGATCCTGTGAAGTACAAGAACAACAATTTCGACCAGTGAGCCAACCCGGATTTGTGCTATCCGGGTATTTTCAGATCACCCCTGTACCCTGCATCATGTCCTGGAAGAGCTACCCGGACAGGAGAAGGGAAGGGGTGTGGTTTTTGTGGTTTAGCTTAGCCTCTGTATTCACCTCAGAGGGATCTTCCCGGATTTAGATAAGTGGGGGATTAGACCACTTTTCCCGTTGATTAACGTGACCGGAAAGGTCATCGACTCTCTCTCTCTCTCCTTACCCTGTTAGGAACTTCCCTTATACCTCCCTCTACGCCCGGGCTCTAGACCCGCACGCATGTCACAAAGGTTGGTATCCGGTTCTCCTATGGTCCAGTTATCACAACTCACTACCCGGGTTAGTAGATCCCGGGTTACTGGACTGGGGGGGGTGCGACTGACCCGGAGTTCACCGTTATCACCTACAGACAAACCTGCCTATCCGGACTTCAGCAATCCAGGGGGACTCAACCGATGGTGTTCTCGGGAGTCGGTTGAGCGACCAGAATCCCTTCCTAGCCGCTGTAGTCCCGGACGCTTACACGGAGAGACCGGGCGGTACCCTAAGTGGCAGGTGCCGTTCGCTAGCCGCACTCCTCCCCTGCCAGCTTCTCTACCCTCTTTACTACTCTCCGTTTAAAGACGGAACCGTTCTCTCTTGCCCGGATAGCAAGGGTCCTCTGAACTCCGCAAACACCCTGACCCCGCATGCAAGACAGGAAACGAGAAGGAGAAACAACCACGCACACACACACACACGAGGGAAATGAGAAAGAGGCGTACTTGCAATGAATTAGGGTATTGCAAAGGCACAAAAAGACCCCGAGGGAGTATCCTTCCCTCGGCTAAGTAGCAGATCCTCCCTGGCATCCCAGAAGAGGACAAAAAATCCCTCGCCAGGAAACCTTTCTAAATCCGTCCCACTGTCAGTCTAGCGCCGTCATTCTCCTAACTGCAATAAAAGCACTAATTCTAACCTAACCTTGGTCCGAGGTATCCGCCAACAACTACCTCAGCCTTAGTCGTCCTCCTCCATTCTGACGATTACAGCGCCTCGGCAGTCGCGGAGGTGCTGTCTACCTGCACCTTCGGCCCGGGTTGGGAGGTGATCTCTTCTTCGTACCGGGAAGGATCCCCCACCCTCCACGATCTCCGTATCTCAGGAAGGGGTGGGGGCCGAGGTATCCGGAATCACCTCCCCGGTCTCCGGGACCTCCACCAGCTCCTCGGGAACGAGGGTAGTCTCCGAGGTGTGGGTTAACCCGGGGATGCCTCACAAGCAGGGGATCCGGATAGGGGAACTGCCTCCGGTCCTAGGAGGGATGGTGATGCCTCCGGTCCCTGTCCGGGTGGGCGGAGGTCGGTCCTTCCCTCTTCCCCTGGTTGGATCGTGGCCTCCGGGGCGGGAGCAGGGCCCTCGTCCCTGGGGGCCACAATCCGGTCCAGTGGGGCGGGTGAGGTAGCCCTCACCCCACTGCCTACCTCCTCTACCCGGGGAGCCTTCTCCTCAGGGGGTATTCCTCCCCTGGCCGGCTCCGTCCTCCCTTGGCCTTCTTCATGGAGAGGTGCCAGGGTGTCTCTACCGGTTTGGACCTTCTCCGGGCTGAGGATGGTTGGAGGAACTGGCTCCTCCATTGCCACAGGATCGGCCGAATCATCCTCCTCCCCCATGACAGTTTCGGTTGTCTCGGGGTTGGCCCGGGTAGGGGCAACCTCCAATGCCTCAAGTGGAGGTGCTTCCTTGGGGAAAACCCGAGCCATCTCCCCGATGAGGGTTCTCATCTCCTGGAGTGCTCCTTCCATCCTCTCCGCGGCCTTCTTTATGTATGCGGCCATCCGGGTTGGGAGGTCCGATCTCGATGCCTGGAATTGGGCGTCGAGCAGCTGAGCCTTCAGTTGGGCCTCTCCAGGTGCGTACAGAAACCTCCTGAGCCCGAAAAGGTGCTGCCGAGCGTACCCCTGTTGCTTGGACAGCTCCTCCTCCAACTGCTGGATTTCCCGGGCTTGGCGTAGGATGATGAGGGACCCCTTGTTAATGCTTGCCCGGGCTACCGCATTTTCTTGGACTAACTCCCGCACCATGTCGGGGTACCGCTCCACCTGGCCGGTCCGGAGTGCTACCGATATCCCGCGCAGGGCCTTATGCATCTGCAGATGCTCCTGCGTGCATACGTGCAGGGCATGGGCAATCGGTTGCAGGGGGTGTTCCTCCGTTATCCAGAATGGGGGCACCGGAAGGCGTGGATCAATCTCCGGCCTCCGAGGAGTGAAGTCATCCCACCCGGGTAACCGGGTGGCGTTGGCCGGTGCCGTCTCCCTTTGTACCCGGGTAGCGGGGACAGGAGAGTGCTGTCCGGTCGCCCCTTCTCCCTCCGAGTCTGAGGACTCCTCCATCACCTTCTTTCCCTTCCTCCGGGTGTCTTCCTCTCCGGATGAAGTGGTTCGCTGGATTGCCGGGATTGCCCGGACGACCGGCTCGAGGGGTTCGGCCCGGACGACAGGAGAAGCAGCGGGGGTCGGGGAAGTGCCCTCCCTGGGTTTGGTGAGCTTCCTCCGAATCTGGGGTCGAGGACTCTCGGAGGGGAGGTCCGCCCTCCTCATCTTTGCGTACTTTGGGTCCCCCCACTCGATTCCTTCCGCAGCTGGGGGTGGTACGGGGTCTCCTACCGGACTATCTGCCAGGAGAAGAACTTCGGCAGGGATACTCTCAGCCTGCACTTCCCGAGTTGGAGTCTGCGCTTCCGGGGTAGGACTTCCTCGCGGGGGAGCTCCTCCCGCCTCAGCCTCTCCTGGCTGCACTGCAGTCTCTACCTCCTGTCCTCCTGGCAGAGAGGGAGACTCAGCCTCCACAAACCTTAAGACCCGTCCGGATTTCCTCCGGTGTAGGACGGGGAGCTCCTCTCCGTCACTGTCGTTCCCCTGTACTGGCCTGAGAGGCGGAGGGGAGGCAATTACGGAGGCAGGAGGGGTCGTCATAGCTACTGGAAAGCCCTCCTCCAATCCGGGCAGGGTCGGGCCTTGGTGGCTCGATCCGGTTGCAGCTACACTCCGGGTTGCCATCCGGTGTGTGGCGGCTGGCCGGGGTGGAGTGACTCCCTCCGGGAGGGGTTGCGGAGCTGCCTCCATTTGCCAAAGGATGGCCGCTCCTCCTGCACCGGGTCCTGGCGCTCCATCATCTCCTGGTTGGGGTGCCACCGTCCCTGTCCTCCGAGGCCTCTGCTCTCCTGGGCCCGGCGGTCCTGGTGGTGCAGGAGGTGGAGGTGGTGGAAGTGCCCCTGCTCCGGGGGCAGGCATCCTGGGGAGTAGCTTGGCCGCCGCAGGGACTCCCACCTCGGGAATCTGCTCCCCGGGAAACATGTCTCGTCTGCCCTCCATAAGCATCCTGAGGAGGGTGATCTCACCCGGGTTGAGGCACTTGTAATGCGCATACAGATGGTACACGTATGGTGCCAGGGGACAACCCTTCGCACTGGCGGTCTTCTTCGAAGCCTGGACGATCACCTCCTCGAGGATGTGCCCCCATCCTACGCGCTTCCGGCCCAGGTAGGATTCCACGATCGCCTTCAGGAGTCGGTTTGAAACAAATTGTGGCTTCTCCGGGTTGAGGATCGGGGCCGTGAACCTCAGCAGCCGTCGCTCCCGAGCATTGACACTCGGTAGCCGTCGTGCTCGTGCGCGGGGTTGTGGAACATCCCACCGAGGGAGGGATCATTCCTCACCTGGATGTATCCGGTGGAGGAATCCGGAAAGCCGTACGTCGCTCTCCAGCACGCCTCCTGCCAAAAATGCGGCTTGGCCCGGACAGGGTTGTCGGCGAAAGTCGGTGGATCCTGTCCGGACACGGCCTCCTCGATGATCCCTGCGTCCTCCACATTCCAGGGTACCCAGTACAATCCCACGCACCCCATCCGCGTCAGGTCCTGCACCAACTGCGCTCGGGCATCCACCGCCATTGGGATGCCAGCCTGGATAATTTTACTCCGGATTCGTGAAGCCCGCTCTCCAGCCATGTCTCCGTACTCCTATTCTCCGGGCTACGGCGTGCAGGGCGGCCACGTGGAGCAGGTGTCGCGCACCTCTCCTTGAGGAGTGCCCGCAACACCAAGGGCCCAAGGGGGACACCGGAGTGACGCCCGGGCCTTGGGGTGCCAAGGTGAAGGGAACCTAAGTGGGCCTAGTGTGGGAGAGGACCCCGGGCGTTGGAGACGCCTCTCACCCACGGAGACTAGGAGCCACGACGGAATGGACATGAGATTATGGAAGCTCATGTTGCCACGATTCCGGGATGCTAAGGAGCACCTCATTTGGAGGTGTGAGCTAAAAGTTATGGGAGTTGGAAGATTGTGGGACTAAAGGGAGTGCTGTCCAGGGACAGTGCTGGACTGGGAAGCTGGCCCGGGACTCCCGAATCTTCAGAGGGGCATAACTCCCTCAATACTTGTCGGAATGAGGCAAGTAAGGTGTCTATCGGCATCTACTTGACGAGTAGATGTCGATAGAGTGGTCGCTCGTCGCGTTTGGATGCGGGACGAGGTAGATACGAGCCCTGGAAGGTTCGGGAAGTCTCCCGGGGCCTTCCAGCGGCTAAGGCATTGGGAGATTGGGTGGTCTTCCAAAACTAAGAGGTGTGAGGGTCCAGCCCTTCACCTAGGACCAGGGGCTGCCGAATCCCACAGAGTATACTATGGGGAGGGCTGGTCTCCTCCCCACTCCCATGGTGCCTTGGTGGTGACCAAGGTGGGAGTCCCAGTGGTGTGGCTAGTGTTGGGGCCTCACCATGGGGACTCCCAAGCCAAGGTGAGTCCCAATGGGTGGAGCTAGTGTTGGGGCTCCACCATGGGGACTCAAAGTGCAAAATGAGGCACGGTGGGTGGAGCTAGTGTTGGGGCTTCACCACGGTGGCTCATAGGACAAGGTGAGTCCCGGTGGGGGAGCTAGTGTTGGGGCTTCACCACGGGGACTCATATAGGCAAAATGAGGACCATGAGTGCTACCGATGTGGGGTGGTGTCTCACCGCCGGCGTTGTGATTACTTGGTGGCCTTGGGGTCACCATGGTGGTCATGGGCGGTGGTGAGGAGACACCACCAAGTGCGGTTAGGCCGCGTGGTATGGGAGTGCCACCAAGTTGGGCCTTGGACATAAGTGGAAGTCCGCACCTAACCATTGGCTACCTACGAAGGGGTTGAGTCCCGGTTGCATGAGTAGGAGGGATTGATAACCAAGCGGTGAGCTTGGTGGTTGGTATGGAGAGCTAACTTTGTGCATGTGGGGGATGTGCAGAGTTAGCGCTCGTGGGCAATGGTAAGCTTGGGGTATCACTTTTTGGACACACTAATTAGGTTATTTTTATTGAAAGCCTCCAAAGTTTGTCTAATTTAGTCATTTTAATCAAGTAAAAAGACCCTAAAATAGAAAATAAAATATCATGCACCTCTTTGAAATCAAAGTATATATGCCTCTGATTTTCTTTTAGATTTTTAATTTTTTTGGATCCATTCATAGATGAGGGAAAAAGTGTTGAATTTGGGGATTTGCAGGCATTATAGTGCACAATGAATTAATTTTTTTATTATTAAATAAATTATTTTGTATTCTATACAAGAAGATGTAGGTCATATTCAAAAATCATATTAAAATAAAATTGGTTGATATTCCATTTGCTTGATTCTATGGATTTTAGGTTATTGGGACATGACTTACTTTTTCAACTAAAAAATCAAATAAAATTACTTCAAAATATTTTTTTTAATTTTTATTTTTTTTCTTGATACATTATAAGTATAGACAACTAAAACCACATCTAATGAAGTCTTATTCTATTAGAGTTTAAAAATGGATATGTTTGTCACACCAGCATAGAGTGCAATTGTTCATGGGACAACCTTTTTGGGTACCCCAACCAGACCATCACCCTCGTGACACTTGCTAGAGTTGGGAAAAAGTTGGTGTAAGCTAAGGTGAGCTAGCAAGGGTTGCGACAGCAGGAACGTGCGAGAATGTGGGGAGCGGCAAAGTCGGCACAGCGCACGCAAAACGAGGAAGAAAGGGGGGGTTGCAAAAAGGAGGGTAACGGCCCCCTCCGCGCCGCTAACGACAAAAGGGAGTGGGGGAGGTGGCTGTACCTTTTGGCGGCGCCGTATTAATCACGGGCTTGTCAGCCCGAGACTGTCGGCGCCGCCGCCGGTGGTTCCTCCGCCCCGCCCGTCCTTCCACCCGACAGGCATCCCCGGCCATCCATAACCGACCGGGCTATAACCGGCCGGACCATAACCGGCTGGGCCATGCCTGGTCAGGCCA
This sequence comes from Bryum argenteum, assembly GCA_037043015.1. Taxonomy (NCBI): domain Eukaryota; kingdom Viridiplantae; phylum Streptophyta; class Bryopsida; order Bryales; family Bryaceae; genus Bryum; species Bryum argenteum. Next base: position 30,140,289 of record CM073321.1, on the reverse strand, counting down.
TGCCCGATCAGGCCATGTCCGATCAGGACACCCCTTCCCGGGTTGAGGTCAACCCGCAAAGGGTCAGCTAAGCCTTACCCGGGTATGCAGCGGCCGGACTGAGCACGGCGAGGCCGGGCCCTGGTTTAAAAACGGAAACTAAAAAGCAAGAGAAAGTTCAAAAAAAAGTTCCCCTACCCTATCCTGCCTACTAAGCTTAAGGATGCTCCCGGGAAGGCAGGTCTCTGGTTAAGCTAACCCTACCCGGTCATTACCCGGGTAGGCCGTTACAAGGGCTTTTATTTCCTCTATTTAACTAGTACTAGCCACTAACCGGACCGAATGGAGACAAAAACAAAAAAATGAGGTTTGAGACACCTTGCAGAAGCGGGGAAGATGGTCTATTGTAGGCTCGTACCGGATCGCCTTAAGCATTTAATGATGGCAATAGACATTGTCCTCGATATAAGTCTCGTCCGTGCTCAGGTGGTTGTCTTGCCGCTGAAGGCCTTCGGAAATAAAGGTACTCCAGTTTACTTCGACCGTGCACCAGTTGAGAGCGAGATCACAGCAGATACGCACTTCTTCATCATTGTTGGCCAGCACACTGTTGAAGCTCACAAGAAAATCGTGCTTGGTCCGAAACATATTTCGGACCTGAAGAAGAATCTGCTATCGAACTTTGCCATCATACCTGTGTGGTGCCATCTGTCGAACCATAAGTTGCTCCTCTATCTTTCGCGAGTCCTGAATCAAGATGTTGCTGGTGAGAGGACTGAACAGACTTATATTGAGCAACTCTCTAATGCTCGTGTCGCTTGGACGGATTGCGGAAAACCTCCTCGAGCTCTGTGTGGGCGCGTTCACTCGGACAAGTTCAAGGTCAGATCATTCTCCTCCGCCAAGATAACTCATTATTCTATGTTTACAGGATTCATAATTTCTTGTCCAGCATCGGGCGATCCCCCGATGCCTTAGCGATGATCATATAAGACTTAAGTTTGCAGTTCTCCATTATTAGCAGCATAGGGCGGCCCCCCGATGCCTTAGCGATGATCATATAAGACTCAAGTTTGCAGTTCTGCAATAATACCAGCATCGGGCAATCCCCCGATGCCTTAGCGATGATCATATAAGACTCAAGTGTGCAGTTCTCTAGTATTAGTTCTGCTTTCTAATGACTATCGTAGTGTCATGTTGCCATTACTTCGCATGTTTACCAAATGTATTTGGGCATTCCCTGCAGACTGAATTCCTTCCTCAACTGAAGGCCATCTTCGCTGGTAATGGTACACAACGAAAGAACGCAGGAGATGGAAGAGTTCCACTGCTTTATCTTGATGATCCCGACTTCCAAGTTTGGGTTCAGATTGAGAAAGAGTGGTTGGCAGGGAGTCTTCCTGATCAATGGGGTAGGGAATCGGCTCCACATGAAGTCGCTGTTAATCCGAGGAAGCCGTTCGTCGAGAACGACTTGAAAATTCTCCATGGGATGCGGAATGAAGATGTCTCTACAGTGGCGCAATACATTCAAAAGAAGAAAATTTGCGTAAAGAGCACGAACTCCAAGTCTGAACCTGCGACGTTGATGTCTATGGTTGACTTTTGCAACACGGAGAAGAGGTTACGAGTCCTCAAGAACGGACTCCTGTACCTAGTGGAGAGCAAACCTCTTCCAAGCAAGAAGCTGGAGTACATTCCTTACGCTGCTGCGGATTGGGACAAGTTCGAGCGCAAGAAGAAGATTGATCGCAGTGTCATGATGTCTTTACTTGACAAAGTACAGTCTTCACCGGGGGGAGAGGATTTTCTCAAACTACGCACCAACAACTTGGTGAAGAATCCGAAAGACAATGACCTTCCTTCGAACATCAAATCTCTCCTTCTGTCTTACGCAGCGGTCAAAGTGGCTCCTGTCGAACAGACTCCTCAAGAACTCTTCAGAAAATCATACAAGTGCCGGAGTTTTGATTGGCTCAGGGGAGATCTCAATTTAGCTATCCAAGAGCAAGTGACCATACAGTGGTTAGCTGATAGACATCTCAAGGTTCTGTTTTTCGTTTTCTGCTTTACCACTGTTGAAGGCAAGACTAAGGCTAGACTTATGGAGGGCAGAAGACTTACTGGCATTTTTTATGCCTGCGAGGAGCTCGACGACAAGAAGCGCATCACTTGTGTAGCAGCGGCTATCATTGTGACGGACCTTGACGGCATGGTGGAAGTTGTGAAGGAGATTCATACGCGGTCCGCAAGACTTAATTCGCAGGCCTGGGACTACCACGTCGTTCACTACATTCCTTGCCCAGATGACAATTTCCCCCGAAGCAGCATCGGACGAGACTATGTTGCATACATAGTCTTTGTCTTTGCGAAGAACCCCGAATCGCGTAGGCAAGAGGCCTTCGACTACTGGATGCTGACGAAGAAACATACTACTGGGAATTCTTTGGAAGGAGTATATCGAGCGAGAGTGTGGATGAAGGATATTGTGGACCGAGAGTGGCGACGTCTTGGCGAGCCGTGCTTGAATCTCAGCACTACTAGGGAGATTCTCAAGTCTTTCATTAGGGACGGGGTATTATTGATCAATGTCCATGGTGGACCGAACATCACGAATATTGGATTGGTAAGAATCTATTTTTTCCCTCGCGACACTGAATTCGCTTTTCTGTTTTTTCTCCCCTGCCTCTGCTAATCATACTATGGGGCGATCGACCGATGTCTCTGATTTGTATCTCTGTTATTTTTTCATTGCATCTACTAATCATGCTATGGGGCGACCGACCGCTGTCCCCATGTTCATCTTCCTCAGACGAACACTGCAACTGTATTGGAGTTTGTGAACAACGCCGATGCGATCGCTCCCTCCACTCATCTTGCAAGATCAATGTGGGACGTCATCATGAAAGATGCAAGCGCAGGATCCAGCAGACGTCTGGCACAACTTCTTGCAGATTCCAGTGAGAACGATGACGATGACCCTGCCGAAGATGATGCTCCGGGTGACGCTGACGATACCGACGAGGATCGTGCACATGATGGCGACCGTCAGGTATCGACACAAGTAGATGACGTCGAAGTTGCTGAAGATGCGTCTGCACCGATCGAGGCTTCGACTTCTAACAAGCCGGCAGCTGCACGGTCTCTGGGATTTAGGTCCACTGCTCATGACGAAGTTGGTGGTTCTCAGAGGGAATCAAACACGGTATGACAATGAACTATACTGCGCTGCTATTAAATGTATAGTTACCCCAATCAGAACGAATTAATTACATACTTCCTCAATAATTTCATAGACATCCAAATTTCAAGATAATAATCTTGTCATGCAGAAAATGATCGTGTATGAGAATGTGTATGTCGGGGATCTTCCTGAGTATGATGTTGATCTCACTGATGCCATCTCCTGGGCTCACTTGCCTGGCTCTGGGTATTCGGATTCAGTATCTTTAGCTACTAAATATGCGGACCACAGTCGATGTTCAAGGATCCCAAAAAACCTTCTTGCCTTTGATCTGCACCGTTTTCAATCAATCGGTGACGAGCTCACTCATACGGCTTCAATACAGGTCAACGTCCCTTCAAAGAAGAGGAAGTCCGTGGATATTGTCGGAGGTAATTCTGCCCCTCGTTCGGTCGTTGCTCGTGTCCACACTCCTGACCTAATGGAATCAGTAAGTTCTCCCAGCCAGCCTCTACTCGAAGACACTACACACGTCCACAATGAAATTGCTGAGGACATAGACTCGGAGAATGTTCAACCCGATGCAGACCTCCGCGATTCAGAGCGGGTGGAATCAGGTGCACTGAATTCTGTAGTTTCCAGGTCAGAAGACCCATCGGTGGATCGCCCCATCGAAACTCCGGAGTCTGAAAGTCAACATCTAGTACCATACAAAGATGCAACGGTCGACTGTGAACTGGCATTGGATCCATGCATGAAAGACTCCTTAGTTGACCTCGTTCAGATGAGTCCCTTCCGCAACCCGTCTCCTTTGCATTCGGATGGAGGAAGACTTCAGGAATCCGTGGGCCCTGATGAGGCGACCGTGCCGGACCGTCTTCTGGAGGTGGGTCGCAGCAACATTTCTGATTACTCGGACGTACTCGGCTCGGGGAGTTCACATCTATCATCGGGGGGTCGCCCGATGAGTTCAGTGGTAAAGGTTCAATGTTTAGAATCTCCACCTGAAGCACGGGTTTCCCCTCTTGTTCTTGATGCGGATACCGATAACGAGTCTCCGGTACTTCTCGAATGTTCGGGTACAGATGTTGGTGTACCTGTGGTCGATGCTTCAGTTACAATTGTGCCACGTGCCCCGGATCCATACGACAGGCCTCGTGAGGATCCTTTACAGATTCTGTCGATGGTTGCCTGTTCAATCAAACAATCGACTGTGGATGTACCAACGAGAATGCCGACTGAACTGGATATGGAAGGTGAAGCTAGAGAGAAGCTGAGATGTCCTTCGGAGAACGTATCTACGGAATTGGTGGCCTCAAAGGTCATGCGGAAGTCTACAAGACAGGCTATTCAAGAGGTAATGATTTCAAGAGCCTTTTGTAGCGTCCCTCTTTGTATTTCTATTCTAAACATGATGTCTCTAAATGTATTGTACTTCCTAAGGCATTTGAACGTCTGCTTCTGCAATTAACTAATATTGGTTACCAGGTCGAGCAAGGTCCACATGTAAGTGTGCCATCGCTTGATCGCCCGGTATCATGCGCTGGACCAAGTGTGGTTAGTCCTGTGGAGCGAGATAAAGAGTGTCATGATAATAAGGGTACGTAGGTTATTTTTGCTTACCTCCATTTTAGTTAGATATATTTTTCTTCGCTCAACATGCTCTACATACTAATCTGTCCTTCCTTCGTTAATTCCGGTATAAGCCAAACCACATTTCTTCCTCTAACTTAATAGATGAATCATTGCAGGGAGGCTCTCAACGGCGCTCGAGAAGCCCAAGACAGTCGAAGAAAAAGCCAAGGTACTACCACCGCGATACGTAGTTGTGTTTGACCTGAATGGGTTGCTCTGTTGGAGGGGCGAATTTTCTAAAAAGGGAGGGAGGCCTGTATTTCCAAGACCGGGCTGTACAGAGCTTCTGAATTTTGTTCATACGAATGCATCTATGGTCATTTGGAGTTCCGCCACCATGAAGAATGTGAAAGACATGGTCAGCAGAATCACAAAAGGTTGCTCGTTCCGACCAGATGCGATTTTCCTGCTGTCCCAAGAGGACTGCACGCCTTCGACCTACATGGTGGCACCTAATAAGCCCCTCTTGCTTAAGGATTTACGTGTCGTCCAGAGTCGTCTTTCTTTAAGTTCCACAGATCGTATTCTCTTAATTGACGACACTCCGCTGAAGTGCATCTTGAATGCCAATCACTCGGCGATACACCCTCGTTCTTGGGCAGGAAGTCAGGACACCTTCTTACTTTCCGTCCTGAAGCCCTGGCTACAAAGACTTTTTCATTCGGGTCTAACAGTTTCAGAATTTGTCATGAACAACCCACTTGAGGGTGGTCTACCGCCAGCGTCTGAAGAGGAAAGTCCTCAACATGTTACGTAAAAAATAACTCTTTACGTTCCGAACTTCGCATATGTCTCCTGTACAGATTCTATTTTGTGCTATACTACTTCTAAATGACCAGTATTGGGACATCCATGGGTCGACGGCCCCATACCTTTCATTGCTTTCATTCTGGTTCCCAAGTACGCTGATTGTCAGTTCAAACTAGCAGCCGGAATTGTTTTATGAAGCGATTCTCCATAAGCAACATCCGCATTTTTACATGGGGTGATCCCCCGATGAGTAGATTGGACCATATCATTTGACACTAATGCTTGTAAGTGGCATTAAAAGTAGTTTTCTCTAATTACACTTGGTCATTCATTTCGTATGCCACTTGGTTTTCCATATCTACGTATGTTTACTTAGAACCTTCAAACATCATACAAAACGTTTCACTTTGTTCGACATCATCCTTTTCTAATCCATTCTCTTATATTGTCTTTCATTCGTTGTTATGCGTTCATTTTAACTGCCATCGATTATAAGGGATTGTCTGTCCTTACAACGAGAGGGAATTCCCTGATATTCTTCTTCTACTTGTAACCCTAATCTCTTTTGCTAACATTTTCTGAATGTGTCGTATTTATGCAGAACGTGATTGTGTTCTCAGTCAACGGTGTCCTTTGCTTCGAAGATTACGGAGGAAGTCACTCATCTCAGTTCGACTTAAAGAGAATCCGTCGACGGCCCGGGCTGCATTCTTTCCTTCGGATTCCCCTTAAGCACTTTCATGTTGGCATCTGGTCTTCTATGCCTATAGGTCAACTACGTCTTGTTATTGACTATTTGCTTCCCCATGACATTCGAGCGAAGCTATTATTCGTCTATGGACGGAATAAGTGCCACAATCCAGACTGGTACCCTTACTGCCAAAAACTTATGCTCCGCTTAACGAAAGATCACCCGACTTGGAGAGTTTGCCGTCCCGATCGTATACTAATGGTTGATGACTGCCAATGGAGGAATAGGCGGAACGGTGATTTGTGCTGTTACTTCCCGAAGTCTTGGAAGGGGGAGATGGACTTTCATAATTCTCGGAACATCATCCCTAATATCTCCACGGCGTTGTTGCCCTTCATTTTGCCTCTTTCTTCTTATCAAAGTGTTAGCAAGTTTCTCGCCAACTCTGAGATGGATGGAAAGTATCGTCGCCGGCTTTTGCGAGCTTTGACAGCAACTGTACTGTACAAGAGTAGATAGAAGTTAAGATCTTCGCAGTCCTTTGGCGACCACATTGCCGTCGAGAGTTGCATCGGTGGATCTCCCCATTGATACTTCTTCGATTACATGAATGTATTCGAGAATGTTCTGAACTTGTATAGATCATTGCCCTTCAATTCCACGCTGGGTGGAATTTACACAGTCCTTCAAAATTCCAATTCATAATTACTCGCCCCGGTCTATTGAGGTTATCACTCTTGTTGAATTCCCTCGGATTCTCTATTGTTCCACAGGCTTTGCTCATCTCATTCAATCATCATTGCTTTAGATTGTATACTACTATCACAAAATTAGCATCGGAGGATGCTCTAAACAAATCAATACGTAGACCATAACATTCCGTTTTTCTTCGTGTATTTTGTATTTTTCATGTACTTTTCGTCTGCAATTACTTCTTTTATCATATTCTGTGTTGATGATGGAGCTATCTCCCGATCCCTACACACCATTCTCTGTCCATAAATCACGTCAAAGTCCATATATACTTAAATAATGCATCATTGATATGCTAGAAGTCTTATTGTTTGGACCATGGGGGAAATATAGTGTCCCGGAGGCCGTAGTAAAATTTGTGGATAAAAATGGTGAGTATGGTATGGTAAGTGAAGTCCAACTTTGGGGTTCAAGACTTAGAACTCCAAGTCCATCCACAAACGACTCTTCGGATTATACATATTACCCCGGGCAATCGGAATTCCAAGTTTCAAATGACATGGATAAATTAGAAAAGATGGAATTGACCCCAAATTCGAAGAAGTGGTTTATAAACAACTCTAATGCATCAAATGAAATAGGTTCAGGATGCAATTTGACATTTACCGAATTTTCTAGTTTACCGGTAAATGAACGCTTTGCACCCGGTATGTGGAATTCACCTTGCACTCAAATTCCCCCCGTTCATTGGTTAGGGGGCAAACAAGGTTTGGTTGAGCGTTTGACATTATGCCAAAATCCCCTTGACTTCTTTTTGTTGTTTTGGCCTAATGACATGTTGGTGAGAATTGTTAGAGTGTCTAATTTGTATGCCGCATCAAGCAATGAGGAAGGCAAGACACGTGGAGGAGCCCGTTGGGTCCCGTTGACAGTAAAGGAGCTACTAACCTTTTTTGGTATACTTATGCTAATGGCTACTAAAAAGTTACCTAATGTTCGATTACATTGGTCAAAATGTTCTGATGAGTTATTTCTAACCAATGCAATTACAAAATGCATGTCAAGAAATAGGTTTGAAGACATATTGAGATGTTTGCACTTAGTTGATAATAGGAATGTTACCACGGATAAATCTAGTCCTAATTACAATAAATTAGCAAAAACCGAGTGGTTAGTGAAAAAACATAATGATCTTTGTTCTTTGTATTATAACCCGGAACAAAATGTATGCGTTGACGAAATGATGATAAAATACACGGGTAAGTATGCACCTATAAAACAATACATGAAAGCCATACCCACACAATATGATTTGAAAATTTGGTGTTTGGCTAATTGTGAATCAAAGTACGTGCAAAGAATCGATATCTATTGCGGGGCAAGTGATTCCCAAGAGGAGGGGAACGTCGGGGGGAGAGTTGTGCTAAACCTCATGTCCGGTTTGGAAGGTAAGGGGCACATTGTTACATGTGACAATTCTTTTACCTCACCCGGCATTATTTTGGTCTTTGTTGGAACGTGGTATTTTTGCGACAGGCACTTGTAGGACAAACCGAATTGGGTGGCCTCAAGCGCTCACTAACTCACCCACGGGATCCCGGGGACAACTTTGGTACCGGGTGCACGCAAGCGAACGAATGTGCGCCATGACTTGGTACGATAATAAACCCGTCTCTTTGCTTTCTACGGCGTGTAGTCCGGTTGATACCTCACGGTCTTTGTTTATAACCCGATGGCATGCCGGGGGTTATATTCAAATTCCGGCGTCCCCCGTTTTGTTGCATTACCAACAACACATGAGAGGTGTTGATGTGCATGACCAATTGCGGGGTTATTACTCATTGCAAAGAAGAGATCACAAATGGTGGCATAAGATCTTTTATCATATTTTAGATCAATCTTTTTTGAATGCCTATATTTTATACAAAAAACTCATGGTATTGAGGGGTACTACACCTATGTCTCATTTGCAATTCTATGTTGAAATAGCTAACATTTTGACCGAGGTGCCCGTAGACAAACCTACATGCATGCCCGGGGCGGCGGTTCCAAAAAGAAGAAGAAAGAAGAACACCGGACCCGTAAGGGTTGGCGTGAATAAAGTGTCCGTTCGACCTACCCTTGATGATATGCCCAGAGGACCTAACAACAGTGGTATAGGACTACTAACCCCTCTCAGGGTGGACACTACATGAAAAAAGGACCCAGAACTAGTGAGCTGTTATGTTTGTATAAAAGTAAAGGTTTGGTTTTGTTGGTCGTCACATTGTTGACATACCACGTTGTTTGGAAGAGACATGGATGTGTAGTAGCGGTGGTCCGGGTTCGATTCCCGTTTAACTCGTTTGAGCATCGTTTACAATCATCTGGCGCTATAGAGCTAGTGGGCAGGAAATTCCATCGGCTTGGGCCCCCTATATTGTGACAAGGTTGCTATTCTAATATATCACTTCTTCCTCCTCTTTCTTTCTTTTTTTTTTTTTTTTTTTTTTTTTAAATTTTTTTTCCTTTTTATTAAACTATGGTGGTTGTATGTCCTTTGGTAATGTTTCTCCATTTTCTAGTTTTCTCTTGTGTAGTATTATAGACATGGCGCATGGTGTATGGCAATTGTGTTTATTTCTCTGAATGTGTTTTTTTATGAGTGTCTTTGGTATTTTGAGTTTGGTTTTGAGGATTTTCATAGAAGGCGGTTCCAAATTCTAACAAATTACACTATACTATGGTTTGGAGTGGTCATGAAAACCGTATCCGACGTCGTTGTGTGGTTTGCAAGAAAGTCCGGCAATGGTATTGTCCTACTTGCAATGTTTCTGTTTGTATGGGTGAGTGCTTTGTAATTCACCATAGCAACTCATGACACATATATTATTTAGTTTTATTTTGCCAAATTTACGAATGCTTTGTAATTCACCATGCCATTTATTCTAAGCATGTTTTTTTGATTCTCATCAATAAAGCATAATTTATACCCATGTGTAATTTATTGTGATTTTATCATGTATTATTTCTTTTGAATATGCCTAGTATACATTTGCCAAGTAAGAACTTGGGCACCCCAAGTAAGTACTTGGGCACCCCAAGTAAGCACCAAGTCTTTTATTCTAAGCATGTTTCATACATTTCTCATCAATAAAGCATAATCTATACCCATGTGTAATTTATTGTCATATTATCACAAATTTCTTCATTGAATATGCCTAGCATTTCATGCATTTGCCCATATACAATGACTCCAAGTGTTCTTATAAAGCCCTGGGCTGCTCTAACTGAGCGTCTGTGCCTCGTTCGTGGAGCTGACCCTAGGGGAGGGGGCCTTGGGGGGGGGAGTAAGAGAGGCACAGTTTGTTGGGCTGACCTAGGGGGACGGGGAAGAGGGGGATCCATGAGGGGGGGAAAGGGAGATCCATGAGGGAGGGGGAAGGTGGGGACCCATGAGGGGGGGAAGACGGGGATCGATGAGGGGGGCGAAAAGGGGGACTCATGAGGGGGGGTGGTTAGCAATTGGTGAGGTGGCCCGTGCGATGAACTGCCGGCACTGTTCCGGAACCTGCTGCGGCCAAAGACTGCACGGCTTCCTACACGATTGCCTGCGCGGTATGCTTGGGCCCGACCCTAGAGGCTTACTCTGCCCGATACCTCCAAGATGCGCCCCAGATGCTCCGGGCTGCCCAATAATTGAGCCCTGGGCGTTTAAGGCTTAATGAAATCCATCGCAGCATTTGCTTGCGACGAAGGTAAACATGGTACTGTTTAAGAGAAATTTGTCATGCCATAGGTCCTAGATGCAGTCCGCAATAGTAAGAATAAGCAACATCATTATGATAGTTAGAATTACAAGGTCCATGATCGATGTAACTTCTACATTAACCTCCAAAGTTGGCTGAAGCCACATTCTGGTTGTTTGGGGTTCTCTTAAGGGCCGTTCGTACTTGGCCTTATCAAAAAGCGTGACTAAAAATATAACACCCCCACAATTTGGAGAGGAGTAGCTTCTTTTGAGGAAAGGTGTCATCAATGAGGCTTGTAAAGATGTAATCAATAGTAAGGGGATTAAGTAATGGCCCCCAAGTGGGATAATACATAAGATTACTCTTAAGTGAGGAAAATTTGAGAAACTTTCCAATATTGGAGCTCTCTCAAGTATTGCCTACTATTGCTCAAAGCTCTTTTGTCCTCCTAAATGGTTGCTAATATCCTACTCTTTAAAGTGTGCCATGTCGACATCCATGTAGGATTAGTAATTACTAATGAATGTAGTGCAAACACACAATGTTTAATAGAGTTAAGACCCCCTCCTAAGACCTTCTCTAAGTCAAGTGCGAACAGGCCTTTCGCCTCTGATTCGCTCCTTTTATTTCACATGAAGTTGAAGATGTTACAGAATTCTTTCATACTTTTCCAAGAAGTGCTAAAGCTTTGAAATTCCTCTTACTTTAACCCATAATGGTCTGAGAGTGCCGTGGCGACCGGTAGAACACGGTGTATTTTGGTTGTGTTTGGAGCGAAAGGACACCTTTAATAGGTTTGAGTTCAAAGAAGAAGTTGACATTTGCTTGATGCAGTTCTAGTGAGCTATTACGATTCCAGTTTACAGTTTCTTGTTGGTACTAAATCCTAATTATATGACAACGTACATGCTATCCCCAAGGGACTTTTAAGGGTTAAGTGGTATTTGTACAGAGCCTCATGTGTTGTAAAGAGCCTCATATCAGATTCTCCACCGAAAATGGTTTTCATTAGGAAAAAACCTAAAAAACATTCGGCAAGAAATTCGACTTTCAACTTCCAACTTTGAAAATTATATACATACAAGGTATTTACTAAATCTTCCAGTTAAAGACCTAGAACTTTGCCAAATTTGAACTGAGAAGTTCTTGCCAGTTCTTCAAAAGTGAGTAGTTCTTGCCAGTTATTTAAAAGTGAGTAGTTCTTGCTAGTTCTCGGACTTTCTGGCAGTTTGAGGCCTGGTTGACTTTAAGGGTTGATTTGAAAGCTTGAGCTTCCAAGTTTGAAGCCGAAACGAAGGAACTGAATGCGAAAAAAGAGAATTCAAAAGGGAGAATATAGCAAGCACCTTCATATTAAGATTTGAGTAGAAGGTTACTGTAGATCGAGATCGATCTCCAGGCAACGAAGAGTTTCCAACCGGAAATCAGGGAATTGAGACCCGGAACCGCTTTTGAACACGAATTTACTGACATCCAGGAACATCCAGGAACAAATTTCTGAAAGAAAATGATGTGCGACAGGCCTGAAATAACGAATTAATCGTGTATTCCAATGTCAAAAAATCAGAGCAACAAATCTGGTTGGCCTTGACCTGCTGACGAGGGTTCTTGCGGGGAAATTTTGAGCTTCAAGCGTTTCACTACACCATCGTAGAGCTCCATGACTGCCTCGGGGCATATCTTAGAGAAGGTGTCGTACCCTTCCAGAGCAGACAAGTCATCTACTTCCTCCGCTGCATAGTCAATCACTCCCTCTTTCACAACGTCGGAACTGTTCCTCCATCCAACAACATAAGTGACGAGCACTTTCGTAGGACTTATTGACTGCAAAATTTCTTCTTCGCAAAGTGACTTCAGCTTTCGAACACCATACTTGTCTGCTGCTTGCAAAAGGTCAAACAAATTGCTCCTTAGAACAGACGGATGAACAGTGGCTCTATAGAAAAACAAAATGAAAGCATCCAAGGCCGGATAACCCATTTCCAATCGTATCCGAGCTCCTTTTTCCATGGGTACGCTGAACATGACCTTGAATACCTCCGACTGACTGGCCTGTTGACAGAGAAAAAACAAGTTACTTTGTAAGTAATATAGCGCAACAATCATGAGACTTAACTCAAATATATACTCCATGACTTCTGCAAGCAAGTAGCTCACCAAAACAACTTTATGCCCGTAAACCTTACGACCTTCCGGGGTCTGAAATACAATATCTGAATACGGTGGAGGAAGATGGTATGGAGTTGGTGCAATGTCGAACTCCTTGCCCTGCAACCTCCGTTCAAGCTGAACTAGTCTCTCCTTCGTCTTTTCTAGTTCATCAACCAAATCACGGTGCAGGTTACAAGTGTCCTTGGAATGAGGATCCTGCTTACATGTATCACAGCCGCTTGATTCTCTACACATGAGTGCCTCTGAGCATTCGGAACCAGGATCTTGGCAACAGAGGTTCGTGCAGACATCCCGATTAAAAGACTGATTTTCCACAATCTGAATCCTTGTACCTGCGAACTGGACGCATTCACAGTAGAATGAATTGGACAAATGAATTTGCTTCCATGTCAGAACTTTTGTCATTTTATAATTTGCAAAATTACTTGGAAGTGCCAAGTAAGCAAGAGTAACAGCATATTATCATGTACATCACAGCTGTAACTCTTGCTTCCCCTTTTAAACGATCCGCCATCAGCTAAATGTCAAATAACAGAGTCACATTTGGCTTAGGAGTACTACCGTAGAAGCTCTAGAGAAACAAGTTGAGGTTACCTGTGACTTCTTGGGCATTTCCATTTCAAGCGCTAATGCTTTCGACCAATCAATCAAACGTCCTGTTGACTTATCAACCTCCCCTGACACAATCCGCTGCATTGCTCTTTCTCGAATGCCCTCAAATTCAGGATCGTCTCTATGAAACACGATCATCAGGACCTTGTCATCATGATTGTTGAGGGTAGAAGAAGGCAATGTGTACGGCATCATAGGGTACAACACGGAGAAAACAGCAGTCAAATCTACCTAGCATATGTTCCAGCGACTCTAGGACCGATGGCAATCATGTCTTGATCGATAGGAACTCCTGCGTATTGTAACCTGCACCATACATATTCTGCATCAGCTCAATTAAGACCTCTCTGTACATTAAAATCCTTCCTCTTATCTCGCATATACCACAAACCGATATAAGTTGATCTAAGTTCAGCCAAAACATGATCTTACAGTATGCAGCAAACACCGGAAGCATTAAACCGTACAAGGCACCCAACACTTCTAAGAAGATACCTTCCAAAACCAGTGGTCCGCCCCGTCTTATTGGTGTAGTATTCTCCTCCAACCCCAGTTGCTTTAGTCATCATCCTCAACCAGCTCGCTAGTGTTCTGACTCCCACAGGTGACCGTGTGTACCACTGCAGGGACATAATTGAGGTAAAGCGGTACGAAAAGAAATAAAAAAGGCTAAAAGGCTTGATCGACATCGAAGTATCTGGAGCTGATTCAGTACAAGCTAAACAAGCTGAGGATCGATGAACTTAAGTTTGAGGCAACGGTGCATGATGAATGTATACATGTCTGCAAATTTCCTGCATGTTATTAAACTAGTACGCTCATACAGATGATTTCCAATATTTATTCCAATATTCATGGGTCCAAAACTTTAGAATCCCAAAACTTAAAAATTCAGTATCTTCCGATCCATCAGCCCACCCAATCCATTGACCCAATTCACCTCATGACAATTCACAAATTCACCTCATGACGGCCCAATCCGACCGCGACCGAGATCGTAAAAACATAAACTATCTGCCTTAGGGGACTTCAAAGTATGAAAGTGGACCATAAGGTAGTATGAATTCGGTAACTATGAACTCTTACTATATTCGGTAACTATGAACTCTTACTATGAGTTCGGTGGCTTTATTCTTATACAAGAACAACAGACTCCAGCTCACCACAGTTCGTGAAGTGGGATTTTTTATGTCAGTAAGGAAAAACGGCCGTGGGGGAAGTTCATCCTCCGCCCATTTCGGTTTATGGTTCATCATAATTCTGTAAGTCGAAACCACGTCTTCGATGTAGCATGTGACAGGACGAGAGCAGTTCACAGATACGCTCTGCGGATTATCTGTGCTCCAGCTTTCAGGCTGTTTCTCATAGCTGGAAAATAATAGACAGAGATCATGTCGATTTTCAACATTCAAGTAGCTGGAAGAAAAATTATTGAGCGAAATATTACTGAAGCAGATAACCATGAGAAGAGTTACGAACCAAAAGTCATACCGCAAAAAATCGCCATATTCGTCTTTCCCAAGCGTCAAGTCCAAATCTGTAAGTTCGTGTAGCTCCGCTGGGCCACGAATGAAGAAATTCCGGGTGCAAAAGTATGCAAATCGCATGGAGCAACCTTTCGCGGTAGTACACGTATGAGTAGAGAGAGAAAGCATTGCCGCCTCATCATGCAAAGTTGGGACATCCATTCGCTTCCTTCTTTTACTCGAGCCGAGCCTGCCAACTGCCGCTACATTGTCGCTGACAGCTTGTCGAGCTTTCCTGAATCTAGCATCAGACATGATATTGAATGCTACTTCAGGCACCTGTGTCTCCGCGATGCGAGCCTCCTGATGAGCACGAACGACTCGGCCCAAGGCCCTGAGGAGACTACCGATACTGTTGCATGACAATAATACAAGTAAGAACCTTTGACATCCTGTGAGTACAGCAAGGCGACTAAGGAACAAAATAGATTGGTTGCAGAATCACTCACGTCTCAGGAGGATACTCCTTGCCATTCTGTTTACGCACTTGGGTGAGAAACAACCCCACGAGCTTTCCTAACCCGTTCATATCACGAGCACAAAGATCTTCTATGGTGTCCGTAGTGGTTTCGTTATTCTGAGCTCTCCAAGAATTGAATCTAGCGCGCGCCCAAGACTCAGCACGTTTGCTTCTCTTCTCGTCCTGAAGAGCATGCTGAGAATCTCTTCCATTGACGTCATAGTCAATTGTCTCAAACGATTCAACTTTACTATTAACAATCATGTCAGTGCCATCAGAGTCATTGCCATCAGAGAGCACATCATCTACATCCTGGTTACTTTCACCCTGATTATTGATGTTGAAATCACCCTCCATAACTAACGCATTCTGCTCAGATTCATCACCAGTTGACACGAGTGCATGCGCCACCTTCAGAAACTGGGGCTGCTCCAGTGGATCGGAAGGAGAAGAGCCAACAGGCACAGGGTTTGATTGTTGGTCTAATGGTAGAGGATCAGAATTGGCAAGTAAAAAAGCTGTACTACCATGAATTACAAGCTCCCTCAAAGAATCAGCCATCTGAATGATCCTCCAATCTGCAAAGTTTCTACCAGCTCATGAGCATCTAGTAAAATAGCAATCAACACAAAATTCTTCAGAGCATCATCCCGGAGGCATAGAAGATAATAACATCTAATAAATGAGCAAGAAGCGAACGTTGCAGATATACATAGCACGACGCAAACCAAAGAACTACCTGGACGTACCCACACCAATACGGCGTGAATTCTTCAAAAGCATAACCCCTGGCAAGAATCGTTGTGATATCTGCCACTTTGAACGTGCGCTTGCATACTTGGTAGTTGAGAACCTACGAATTCACCAAAACGGCACTCTAACAGGCAGAACTTAGGAAACGGCGCTCTTCAAGGCAGAAAGTAATGTCGACCTTGTCTCAAACGGTATTCTTACATTTTCAAGGCGAAAGAATAGACATAACCTCGTTGCAACAATAATCACTACTCCATCCGACAAGACTCTCTGGCGCCAGGTCTTACAATCTTTTCCGTGCAACAGTAAACCACACTGCACACCTCAAAAGCAGGCTCGTGACTGGGAAGCAATTAAACAACGCCGTCTAAACAGAAGTGCAACCAGACACACGCAACTCAAAGAATCAAGGGGTGACAACAACTCCCTACAGCAGAAAGAACTACTAAGTCCCGCTTCAAAATAATGCAGGCATAAACGATCGTTGTCGTTAGTTGCAACGGTATTATCCACGCAGCACATTGCGAGAAGTAGACACGTCAAAGCCGCAAAATCGTCAGCAGCCAAAATTATAAATGAAACAGATTGTTGTGGATCTTGATTTGACATGTTCCGCTTGTAAGAAAATAGCATCAGCGTTTACTACCACCAGTTACCAAAGACAGCAATAAAAGAATCATAACAAGAAGAAGCTAAGACGTAGGTCCCAAGCACAACCACTAGAAAGACATGTCATTGGGCACAATGGAGGATGAAACATGTTAGCATAATAACATGTAAGTCGTAGCACCTAGAAAACATATGCAATGAAACCAGAAAGAACACGAGCATTGAATATATGTGACACAAAACGATCACACACGGAGTCGGCAGGACGACAGCATGCCCAAACCGGCATCGTAATCGCGCGAAGCACATCAATCGAAACAAGAGAGCAGAAAATCGCTTCCTGTCAGGACCGATGCCAGTCCCTTTCATGAAAACAGAATTTATTAGGGCTCCAGACATTATGATGAATTGAAATGAGAACACAATATGTGAACGCCCAAAATTGATTTCACAACGGATCTAATGAAGTGACTAAAACAACACCGTGACCAAACAAAGATGTCCTGGCGCGCATTCGAACTGGAAGCACATCAGTCGGGAAAAAGAGGCAGGAGAGCAAACTCCAAGCAGAAGATGAGTCATATTCGAGACAGATTAACTAAAGCAAAACCATGAACTGCATGAAACGCACGTTCGGAGGTAGAGCGACCGACCCGAACTGCGCGTAAGAAGGCCTTCGCACATGAGGCGTTGAGCCGACGCTGACGCCCGAAACGCCGACGGTGGAGGCTCACCGCAGGCTTCGGGAAAACCTTGCGCCAGCCAGCGCCCAGCCAGCGCCCGTCAGCGCCTGGTCTCTGCGGCACCCTGCCCAAACGCTGCAGCACCTGCCCCACCCACAAACAAAAAACAAAAGTGACCCGTCTAATTAATTTTTTTTTTAAAAGAAATTAAAAATTTAAAAAAAAGGCGAGGCGGGTCAGCCCTGCTGGCTGCCCGCGTCTCGCGGCGGCCAGGGGCGGCGCTTGGCTGGCCGGTCGGCACCTGGCCCAGAATAGGCTGCCAGGCGCTGCTGCCGGCGCCAGCCCCCTGCCATGTGCGAAGGCTAAGAGCCATACTGGCGGAGAGTCGGCAAGGCAAGAGGAAGTGCTCCGTGTTGTGATAAGCGACCTCGGAACCTTCTAGAACCTCTTACTGTACTTAGATCTTACTCTCCGGTTAGTTCAAGTTAAGTTAAAGTATGTAGTAAAAGTATCTAAAGTTACTACCCTAACTGGGGTATATATATGTGAACCATATACAGGTTCAAAAGATCTTTTCAATACCAGTTATATATTGCTTCCTCTTTCTCCTTGCCCACAACATGTTATCAGCACGAGAGTTTTATTTTAGTTTTCTCTTTGCTTTTATACAATTTTTGGAGAGAGCTTGCATAGGGTACAAAGTATTTTGTAAAGAAGTTTCTTGCTATGTGTGTTCAGGTACAAAAATGATATCAACCAAGAGACAACAGTTCTGAAGATTCTAGGAAGGAAGGAGCCAACGGTCGATCCGAGTGGTTGAAAAAGCCAATCTTCTAACACCAGAGTTATGTTATTGTCGTGTGCTTACTTTTGTTTTGCGATTGGGCACGTATTCTTAGTGTCGTTTTGTACTTAGGCGTATTTTACTGTCTAAGTCAGTCTATTTAGTCGGAGGGGTCCGGACCCACCTAGAATGTATGTTATGAGTGAGTCTTCTTACATCTGCGGATCCTGGTTGAATTGTGATAACCTTACAATTGCCGGAAGCCGGAACTTTAAATTCCGAGAGGGCCGGGCACTGGTTATATTGCCCGGGGGATTCCCCCTTAAATGTGATCGAGCTATGTATCTTCATGCCGCACCCGTAGCCTCGATCGCCTACGGGAATTGCGAGCAAATGAGATCCATGTTTTCACCTGCGGGGAAAATGATGAAGAGGTTTTTGAGCATTGGAGAGGGCAGTGACGCCTTGCCACCGCATAGCAGCAGCTAGACCTAAGCGTTGCATGATTCAAGCTAGCCCCACTTTGCAAAAGTGTGGAAGAGGGTGGGATATAAAGACATGAATTTCTCCCACGCCTGTCCCTATAAGGGGAGCCCATGCCTTCTTTTATGGCCACCGGCTCTAAAGCCAACCTTGGGCATTACTGGTTGTGGCACCCTGGGAGTATATTATTGAATACCTATTAACTATACACTTTGAATTGAAAGTGTTGGGGGAACTTTTAGTGTCTTGGATTACAGATTAATTGTTATGCAGATGAGAGCAAACTAGGAGTCGTCCGTGAGGACATTACAGAAGAATTTCAACATGGCGAACATCATCCCGATTTCAGCATCCATGATTGGATGGAGCAAGATTGAGAGGACCCCTATTGCCTTTGCGAAGAGGACAAGGAAGACAGAGACAAGCTGGTGGAAGGAGAAATTCTAGCGTTTCACAACGCGTTCTATGAAGCAGTGTTATGAACATTTGTGATGGTAGTCAAAATTAAGCATAGCAGCTTATAAGTTAGTGTGTATTAATAGCGAACAATGACTTTACTCTTTTCACTTCAAAACATCGTGAAGTGTTTTTAACGAGGAAGATCATCGTTCGAAGAGGAGTATTGCGAAGTGTTCTTCAGTCGAGGAGGAGTGTTGTGATAAGCAACCTCGGAACCTTCTAGAACCTCTTACTTAGATCTTACTCTCCGGTTAGTTCAAGTTAAGTTAAAGTATATAGTAAAAGTATCTAAAGTTACTACCCTAACTGGGGTATATATATGTGAACCATATACAGGTTCAAAAGATCTTTTCAATACCAGTTATATATTGCTTCCTCTTTCTCCTTGCCCACAACACTCCGAGAGATCGGAGAAAGTGGAAACTTCCAACGCGAGGCAGTGATTATGAGGCTTGTGGAACCGTACGGCCAACATGTATTTTACCGAGCACCCCTTAGGCCATCACCACCCATTCCAGGAAAGGGAGGGTGGATCATCCTCACAATAAGTTGAGTTGAGTTGGTTTGCAAGCCGGGTGCCCCACCCATGACTTGTACACATGGTGATAAAACAAGGAAAGAACAAAAGCAAGATGAATCTCATTGGCACCTTGGAAATCGGAGAGGAATATGGAGTTTGTCCTTTGTCCTTTAGTGAGCTCCTTTTTTGTTTTGGGGTTGGAGCTCCGCCCCTCAAAATAACCCCAATTTGCAGGCCAACCTCAATATAATATAAGTTGAGTTCATCCGTTTTTCAGGATGGGTGGGAATGCTCTTATACTCCTTATCCTAGGCCCGAGATAGATAGAAGATAGATAGAAACTCTGGTCCCTTTCTAAGGGGCCGGCATGAATTAAGCGTTCATTTGTAATGCTAATATCCCGATGGCCACCGAACAAGGGGAAATTGAAACAATACTACTTCCCCCGCTCGAGGGTGGACACTATAACTACACTAGTTTCTAGCTAGTTACAAGTGACAAAGTATCTTGACATAGTATCCCCCAAAGGGCTTTGGGGTACCCCCATACAACAAGGTCCAAGCATACCCACGATAGTTGGGTGGACTATGGTGGTGAGCACCACGCCGGCATGGGGAATAGAACCCACGACCTCCTCATTGGAGGCCTAAGCCCTAACCACCAAGCCGAGGCTAGTGGTGCCTTCCCCGGCCCCATAAATTGGTCTTGTAGTGGAATGGTCAATAATGGCTCAGTGCCAAGATTGGTACATAATAGCTTCTCCATGCACCTCACCTCAAACATTGTAAGGTATCCCTTCGCGGCACCATTTTGGAAACCTATATTTTCACCTTCAAAAATTTATGTAGAAGAGTTTAAAAAATGAAGATTCCACTTGTTTTAGCTTTTTACTTATTTAATATTATAGTGTTCAATTAGCAAGGAATATCAATTTCAAATGTTAATCTTCCTTAACGATCTTTGAATTCATGTTCTTAAGTGAGTTAGGAAAACGTTTACACAATATTTACCAGATTGGACCTATGAATCCTATAGATGTGCGTGATTTTACATATAGGTATGCCGAAATTCAAATACAAAGCCTTCGTTTTTTATACTAAACTGGCATGTGAAAAATAGTTAAATCAAATATAATATCTAATTGAAACAATGATATTATAATTTATACTCTTATTCACACATAGAAAAACAAGACTTGAAAAATTAGTAAAATTTCAAATTCTGTTGAATCTTTGAAATTACTTCAATTATTGGAAATAGAGTTTGGAGAAAAGAATGCATATACCGAAGTTATAACTCTTTAAAGCTCCAAACGTACGTTGTAATCGATGCATTCATTAGACACAAACACGTTCCAACAAAATTAATTCTTCAATTGAATATAACAGAAGGTGGGACAACATTACCATAAGAAACGGATGAACTGTTAACTACAACAAAGCGAATGTTTTACCCACATTTTGTCCTAGACTACTTGCTAGAGCTAGTTCCGAGATTCAACAACATCTATAATTTAAGGCAAGTGGTTCAAATTTTGTGTGTGAGTGAGTAACATTGTATTTTATGGAAAGGAGTATTTGTTGCGACAGCACATACAGTGTGTGGCAAAACTGAGTCAACCTTGTTGAAAGAGATTATTTGGCCGTCAATTCCTAACAACTCAATAAATGAAATGACTATTTTTAACATGGAGGACATATAATATGGAGTGTATTAGTTGACATAGCATCCATGGTGACATATAAAAAAGTTATAAGGAGATACATGTCTTCCAACACATACACTTGGCTTGACTCAGTTTTGCATGGCATGCCATAATAAATGCAATGAAGTGGTAAAAAATGGATGGAAGACTTTTATGACCAGATTGGCATGGGCACAAGGAGTGTCTATCTTGACATACTCCATGTCAACTTAGTGCACATTGTAAGCGAGTGTGAGGACCAGACCATGGTGCACTTAGATGAGCTTTGTGGTAGTGCTCGAAAAGACCTTGATAACTCCATTTTGGTGATGTTGTGTTTGGTAGGACTACAAGAGATGTAGCACATGAGTTGCGGTGTCTCGAGCCATGTTGCAAGACTTAGAAAGAAGAGATTATGTGATTTGTCGCCTAGTAGTGGTGGTAGACCACAAGTGCTAAGTGATGCAGAGAAGAGAGCATGTGTTCGTGCTGTCACATCAGGAGGTTTTGAAAATGCTACACAAGTTGCCCAACATGTACGCAAGAAATGCCATGTTACTGTGAGTGTTGATACAGTGCGAAGGACTTTATGTGCAGCAGGCTTGAGATCAAAAGTGAAGCAGAAGAAACCAAAATTGAACCAGAAACACATTAAGGATCGACTTGAATTTGCTAGGCGCCATCAACATTGGACCGTTGGTATTTGGAAGCATGTCATCTTTTTCGATGAGACCAAGGTAAATCGATTTTGCTCGGATGGTCGTAGTTGGTGTTGGATTCGCAATGAACAATCTTGTGATTCAAGACAAGTGCAAGAGACTGTGAAGTTTGGCGGTGGTTCAGTGATGGTATGGGGTTGCATGACATTCCATGGCCGTGGTATGTTATGTAGAATCGAAGGAAGAATGGATCAACATCAATATAAAGAAATCTTGCAAAGAGATTTATTGTATACCATCTGTGCATATGATCTTGATCCTTCAAATTTGATTTTTCAGCATGACAACGATCCCAAACATACAGCAAAAAGTGTTCGGCAATGGTTGAGATCACAAAATTTTGATGTTCTTAGGTGGCCTACACAATCTCCTGACTTGAATCCAATTGAGCATCTTTGGGCTGGACTGAAACGTCGTCTTAACCAGTATGAAAGGGCTCCAACAGGAATTTTAGAATTGTGGGAGCGTATTGAGGAGTGTTGGGCTTTTTTAGCAATAGAGGAGTGTAGGAGGTTGTATGAAAGCATGCCAAGGCGGATCCAAGGAGTTTTAGCCGCTAAAGGCAAGTGGACAAAATATTGAGTTGCTTTTTGATAGTGGATGCAAAAGTGAGTCAAGGAACATAGTTTCCTTTAAATGTAATTTTCTTGTACATTTCAATGTAAGAAGGAACTTCTTCTCCATCAAATTGTAGCCCATTCAAATTGATATATTGCACAATTTACACATTCTAAAAATCTATTGCCAAATTTTCCATATTGCTAATCAAATTACGAATTTCAAGAGTTTGACTCGGTTTTGCCACACACTGTATAAAACATGGAATACGAGCCCCTATACGTCTAGGGCACAACCTTTTTTCATAAATTTCTCTCAAAAATTTGCATAGATGAAAATGAAGGTAAGGTCTTTCGATGCTTATTGTACAAACTTGTAGTAGATTTACTTCTCGTGAACTATGTTAAGGGGTGTTTTCTAAGAACGATCCTTAACTAGTTTTTACTAGTAGACTCAACTAGAAAGTAGTAGCAGGTAGAGTCCACTGTCGATTCGACCGAACTGCAGGGATTAGAACCATATCTCAGAGTCGCTAGAATCACATAGAGAGTAGAATCTTAGTCAACTTAGAAAAGAAGACAGGTCGAGTGCTGCTACTGTAGTACATAGTATTTACTCCTAGCTACTTATCAATGCAAGAACTAGAATTGATCTTAGTAGTCACAAATACTACAAAGTCGACCAAATCATAAACACAAAACAAGAGGCGGTTGCGTGAGAGAGAGGAGAGAAACCTAAAACAAAATAAAGAACAACACTCTTCCAAACAAGAGGGGGAGTACATATAGGTCCAGGTCTTACACAGTGTCAGACCTGGTCTGCCCGATCTGGTCGGGTCGACCTAGTCAGTCGACCTGTAGGGTCGGCTGACTAGTCGGATGCCTAGGTTGGGTTTGCATAGACACTCCTATCTCTCAAACTCTCTCCCGAATATCAACCGGTTATCAACCAAATCCACTATCAACAAGGTGTCGACTACCCAAACTTAGCCTAAGGGAATATTCGTAAAATATTTGGTAAACATTGCCCTCCATTCAAGCTAAGTACACCCCTGTGGATTGGTACTACGGACCCTTGCGCTTGAATCTAGCAACTACTGGATAATTTTATGGTCGGTTTGAGTAAACCGAGAAGTCGACAGCCGGTGGGGGAGAGTCGGAACAGGTTGGGTGAGGATCTGTTGAGGGTGATGACGGAGGTGCCTTCAATTTCCCCGTCGAAGGTGTCAGCAACCTTGGGTCCCGACGGTTGGTCGTCTCTTGCAAGGGAAAGTCGACTAGTGTCGGATGAAGCACCCTCCTGGTCACCCGCGGTCAAGGCTCCTTGTCATTAGACAGTGGTGTGATCCTGTTACGAGCAGAAGGGGATGGTGTACGAAAGGTCGTGACAAGGCTTTTGGGTCGGAGCTGAACTCGAGGTACCGTAGACAACTCGATCATGTCGGGCGAGAATGAACGCATTTCTTCATGTCGAAGTGTCGTAATCTTGAATGAAGGAAAGTACTCTTGTAACTCAAGTAAGTCCTCGACAATCAGGTATTCGTCCTTCGGATCGAACTCAAGAGAAAACTCGAGCGAGAGTGGAAAATACGGTCGTGTTGGGATCGGTGACAGTGGGCCGCTATAGGTCGATGTCGTAGTTGTCGATGCACTGATAAGCGGCGAACTGGTCGTGGAGTGCGGTCCAAACGTAGTCCTCCAGGAAGCAGCCGTAGTGTGGCCGTGTCGGCTGCCGAAGAGCTGCTTGTCACAGTCGAGCCTGTGGCAACGACTGAGCCGCCTGCCTCACCCGCACTGCTGGAGCCAGCAGTGTCATGTGTTGCACCTGATCCGCCTATACTTTCCGGTCCGCCAATGTCAAATCTATTTCCAAAGGATGTCCAAACAGCGTGGTGAGCAAAGAGGACCCCGGGGATGACGTCTCGGACTTGGCAAGAGACAAGGTGAAGTGACCAAGGGGTGTCCCGAACAAACAGCACGCAATGGCGTCGTGCTCGGGACGAAATTGGTAGCGTGCTTTACAACTTTGAATACCTTGTTTGAGCATGCACCCAAGGGTCCAAAGAACACGCAATTTGGAGTTGTGAGTCATGAGATATGGCTCCCCAAAGTTGGAGCGCGTTCCGGGACACTTAGGAACTCAAGAGTCTTGCCTCCCGGGACTCAATGTGTCGACCTTTGTGGAAGGCGGCATGTTGCATATCAATGGAAAGCTTATGACAAGGACTTTTTAGAATGCAAAGGTTCAAGATGGGCAAAGCATTGGTCTAGGAGATATGGCTCCTCAAAGTGGTGGGGACTTCGGGACTTGGGAATGTTGCTCCCCGTGACACCGAATGTTCAGAGGAGCATATCTCCCTTGGAAAAGCTCTGATTGGGGCAAGTAGGTAGTCCATCAATATCTACTGTAAGAGTTCATGTCGAGAATGCGCTTGCACGTCCCATTTGGATGCCTGATTTAGGAGCTAGCCCGAGGGGAAGTTACGGCCCGTCTTCGTGACTAAGGCAAAAACGGGTGGTCTTCCAAACAAATTGTGTCATGGAAGGCCCCTTAACACAAGAGAGGGGGCATGCCGAAGACTAGAGAGGGTACTATGAGGAGGGGTGGTCTCCCTCCTCACTTGCACATGGTGCCCAGGAGAATTGGGGTGGCTGCAAAGGGTGATGCTTGGGATGGGGCCTCACTCCCGCACCTTGTGGAAAATGGAGACTGCTTTGGAGCATCTCTAAACATGGGGTTGGGAAGTGTCCCTCTCCAAGTTAGTCTCCATGATAAGTAGTGTCGGTTCCCGGGAGTGGTCGGGAATGGCTCTAAAAGGTGAGGCATGGAAAGGAAGCCCACTCCCGCACATTGGGCATTGTGGGATGCTCTTGAGCATCTTGCAACATTGGATTGGAAAGAGTCTCGTTCCAAGCTAATCCTGGGGAATACTAGTACCGGTTTCCAGGAGTGTTTCCGTTAGAGTCCTGAATGGAGTGAGAGACAAATGTCAAAGGGGACTGTAGGGATATTTTAATATTTTTTCGAGTTATTTATGTATCCTTTGTATATTTAGATTCGTTCAAGGAGATTACTATAGGTTATTTAAGTCTTAATTTGATATTTGCTTTGAATTTATCAATGCATTTTACAAGCTAGGTAATTTCTGAAAGTAAATTATCCCCCTTTTCCAAGCATTAACTCATTTTTCTTTAGCAATGTTTTTCTTTATGCTTCACTCTTAATACTCCCTACAAGGATAATATTTCACAAGGAATTTTTATTTGAATATCTCTGCAGTAATTTTACAATTTATTCTTTTCTCTCTTGTGGTCCAACTGGAATTTCTATTCTTCTCCAACTTTGTCCTTCGGTTCCTTTCACCAACTCGGCTACAACTCCACCTCAAGGTCTTCATCTTTATAATGATCCGATTTGTGTATTTTATTTCTTTATTTTTGATAACTCGTTTTTTTCTTCAATTAACTTCATTTTACCTTCTTTTGAAATTTCTCAGATAGTTGTTTTCTCTTCTGCTTTCACTTCTCCTCTCACAGTTTCACACTTGACTACTCGGCACTTTTGCTTACAAATTTGTACATTATAACCCGCATTATCACAAAATCTACAATTTGTCTTCATACTCAAAAATCACTCACTCATTCTATTTTTATTTCTCCATCATACTACAATGACATCACTTCAGTTAGTATTTTCCTGACTTACATGGCATTCTATCCACTTTGTAGATCTTACAATTCAATGCTAATTTATACAAACTCAAAACAAACTTTTATTCCAATTTCGTTCTCTTATACTACTTGCTATTAATTCTTCCTTTCAGCTCAACAATTTCCTCGTCACTATTAGTTGGAACGATTCCTATTCGACAAATCTTACAAACACTAGATTACTTCTCTCAATTTATAAATTCACCCACAATTCTCATTCGATTTGAATTCTTCACAATCATTCCAGTCCAACTTGATCATACACATCAGTTCTCAAGCAAACAACTTCACACATCAGTTCTTCATTATATCATAACATACAATCTCAACTTTACTTCATTCAAAAACTCTATTACATACAATTTGATAAACTCTCACTCTACTCGCATAAACACAAACTGATTACACCGGCTACTCATTACAGATTGGGACCACACTTCAACACTTGCAAAATGGGCCTCGAATCTATTGTCCTCTCCTACGTTGTACTCTCGTAATACTCAAAATACCAAAGACTGCCTTAAACGCCCAGGGCTCAATTATTGGGCAGCCCGGAGCATCTGGGGCGCATCTTGGAGGTATCGGGCAGAGTAAGCCTCTAGGGTCGGGCCCAAGCATACCGCGCAGGCAATCGTGTAGGAAGCCGTGCAGTCTTTGGCCGCAGCAGGTTCCGGAACAGTGCCGGCAGTTCATCGCACGGGCCACCTCACCAATTGCTAACCACCCCCCCTCATGAGTCCCCCTTTTCGCCCCCCTCATCGATCCCCGTCTTCCCCCCCCCCCTCATGGGTCCCCACCTTCCCCCCTCCCTCATGGATCTCCCTCTTCCCCCCCCCCCCTCATGGATCCCCCTCTTCCCCGTCCCCCTAGGTCAGCCCAACAAACTGTGCCTCTCTTACTCCCCCCCCCAAGGCCCCTCCCCAGGGTCGGCTCCACGAACGAGGCACAGACGCTCAGTTAGAGCAGCCCAGGGCTTTATAAGAACACTTGGAGTCATTGTATATGGGCAAATGCATGAAATGCTAGGCATATTCAATGAAGAAATTTGTGATAATATGACAATAAATTACACATGGGTATAGATTATGCTTTATTGATGAGAAATGTATGAAACATGCTTAGAATAAAAGACTTGGTGCTTACTTGGGGTGCCCAAGTACTTACTTGGGGTGCCCAAGTTCTTACTTGGCAAATGTATACTAGGCATATTCAAAAGAAATAATACATGATAAAATCACAATAAATTACACATGGGTATAAATTATGCTTTATTGATGAGAACTGTAAAAAACATGCTTAGAATAAATGGCATGGTGAATTACAAAGCATTCGTGGGCTGGCAAAATAAAACTAAATAATATATGTGTCATGAGTTGCTATGGTGAATTACAAAGCACTCACCCATACAAACAGAAACATTGCAAGTAGGACAATACCATTGCCGGACTTTCTTGCAAACCACACAACGACGTCGGATACGGTTTTCATGACCACTCCAAACCATAGTATAGTGTAATTTGTTAGAATTTGGAACCGCCTTCTATGAAAATCCTCAAAACCAAACTCAAAATACCAAAGACACTCATAAAAAATACATTCAGAGAAATAAACACAATTGCCATACACCATGCCATGTCTATAATACTACACAAGAGAAAACTAGAAAATGGAGAAACATTACCAGCAGACATACAACCACCATAGTTTAATAAAAAAGAAAAAAAATTTAAAAAAAAAAAAAAAAAAAAAAAAAGAAAGAAAGAGAGGAGGAAGAAGTGATATATTAGAATAGCAACCTTGTCACAATATAGGGGGCCCAAGCCGATGGAATTTCCTGCCCACTAGCTCTATAGCGCCAGATGATTGTAAACGATGCTCAAACGAGTTAAACGGGAATCGAACCCGGACCACCGCTACTACACATCCATGTCTCTTCCAAACAACGTGGTATGTCAACAATGTGACGACCAACAAAACCAAACCTTTACTTTTATACAAACATAACAGCTCACTAGTTCTGGGTCCTTTTTTCATGTAGTGTCCACCCTGAGAGGGGTTAGTAGTCCTATACCACTGTTGTTAGGTCCTGTGGGCATATCATCAAGGGTAGGTCGAACGGACACTTTATTCACGCCAACCCTTACGGGTCCGGTGTTCTTCTTTCTTCTTCTTTTTGGAACCGCCGCCCCGGGCATGCATGTAGGTTTGTCTACGGGCACCTCGGTCAAAATGTTAGCTATTTCAACATAGAATTGCAAATGAGACATAGGTGTAGTACCCCTCAATACCATGAGTTTTTTGTATAAAATATAGGCATTCAAAAAAGATTGATCTAAAATATGATAAAAGATCTTATGCCACCATTTGTGATCTCTTCTTTGCAATGAGTAATAACCCCGCAATTGGTCATGCACATCAACACCTCTCATGTGTTGTTGGTAATGCAACAAAACGGGGGGACGCCGGAATTTGAATATAACCCCCGGCATGCCATCGGGTTATAAACAAAGACCGTGAGGTATCAACCGGACTACACGCCGTAGAAAGCAAAGAGACGGGTTTATTATCGTACCAAGTCATGGCGCACATTCGTTCGCTTGCGTGCACCCGGTACCAAAGTTGTCCCCGGGATCCCGTGGGTGAGTTAGTGAGCGCTTGAGGCCACCCAATTCGGTTTGTCCTACAAGTGCCTGTCGCAAAAATACCACGTTCCAACAAAGACCAAAATAATGCCGGGTGAGGTAAAAGAATTGTCACATGTAACAATGTGCCCCTTACCTTCCAAACCGGACATGAGGTTTAGCACAACTCTCCCCCCGACGTTCCCCTCCTCTTGGGAATCACTTGCCCCGCAATAGATATCGATTCTTTGCACGTACTTTGATTCACAATTAGCCAAACACCAAATTTTCAAATCATATTGTGTGGGTATGGCTTTCATGTATTGTTTTATAGGTGCATACTTACCCGTGTATTTTATCATCATTTCGTCAACGCATACATTTTGTTCCGGGTTATAATACAAAGAACAAAGATCATTATGTTTTTTCACTAACCACTCGGTTTTTGCTAATTTATTGTAATTAGGACTAGATTTATCCGTGGTAACATTCCTATTATCAACTAAGTGCAAACATCTCAATATGTCTTCAAACCTATTTCTTGACATGCATTTTGTAATTGCATTGGTTAGAAATAACTCATCAGAACATTTTGACCAATGTAATCGAACATTAGGTAACTTTTTAGTAGCCATTAGCATAAGTATACCAAAAAAGGTTAGTAGCTCCTTTACTGTCAACGGGACCCAACGGGCTCCTCCACGTGTCTTGCCTTCCTCATTGCTTGATGCGGCATACAAATTAGACACTCTAACAATTCTCACCAACATGTCATTAGGCCAAAACAACAAAAAGAAGTCAAGGGGATTTTGGCATAATGTCAAACGCTCAACCAAACCTTGTTTGCCCCCTAACCAATGAACGGGGGGAATTTGAGTGCAAGGTGAATTCCACATACCGGGTGCAAAGCGTTCATTTACCGGTAAACTAGAAAATTCGGTAAATGTCAAATTGCATCCTGAACCTATTTCATTTGATGCATTAGAGTTGTTTATAAACCACTTCTTCGAATTTGGGGTCAATTCCATCTTTTCTAATTTATCCATGTCATTTGAAACTTGGAATTCCGATTGCCCGGGGTAATATGTATAATCCGAAGAGTCGTTTGTGGATGGACTTGGAGTTCTAAGTCTTGAACCCCAAAGTTGGACTTCACTTACCATACCATACTCACCATTTTTATCCACAAATTTTACTACGGCCTCCAGGACACTATATTTCCCCCATGGTCCAAACAATAAGACTTCTAGCATATTAATGGCAATCAATGGGTCATAGAATTCATTCACAACCGTTCCCCAAAACATGTCTAAATACCGTGCTTCACTATCTAAAGGGATGTTCAAGTCAAGTAATTCACATTTTGGGACAATTACACACCTACCAAGGCATCCAAGATTGTACAATAGCATGTGCAAAGATTTTTGAAGATCACTTCTCAAGGTAACATTTCGATTATGCAAACTAGAAGCCCAAACAAGCTCAGATTCACTTGTAGCTTGGCTATCTAATTGACAAATGTCATTGTCCCTAAGTGCCTCCAGAAGCTCCTCCACATGTGCTCCTTCTTCACCCTGCACAAACCCACAACCACGGGCATGAGGATTCTCAAGAAGTGAATCCATTGCCATAAAATCAAAAGGAGGTGGTGAGTGTGGGGGCAACGAGTTACCAGCTGATGGCGGGATGCGTCGTTTTTTGCTTGCGTGATACGATGCCCTTGTTGGCTCCGGAGCTTGAGGTTCTCGAGAACTGTTACCAGCGCCAGACACTGGTGAACTAGGCAGCCCCTCCACGGACTGTTCCAATGTCAGCTGGCCATCGTGACCCAGCTCGAGCCGTTGGCGCACCAATCGGGCAGTCCCTGGCCGTAACTCACCCGGACGAAGGATTATGCTCTGGTTGAGGTTGCTCATGGGCTGTTCCAGAGCCTGCACAGACAACAAACCACCTCGGTCAAATCTCATCGACACTCTGGTGGTAAGAATGAGGTTCATGCTTGAATATATGGACTCAAGCAGTTATGGGTGGCCATTAGTACCAATTCCCCCAATTCCACAGCCTGGCCTAGAAAGAAAAAACAGAAGCAAAGCTTTGTAGCTCCCTATCATCGTTGCACGACTTCCCAACTCTGAAACCAAAAGCGAGTGGCACCACAGAACGAGTGCGAGTGGCACAAATTGCGAGTGGCACCACTTTCAGCAGGCAACTAGACTTTGAACGAGGGACTTACCGGAACTGCCATTCGTTCGCTGCTTGCACGTCGCCTTGCCTGTCCGAGAGTAGGCTGTCGGCGAGTTCGAGTCGAAGACCGGGGGGCCATCGTAACGCCATCGCCAATGATGGCTGACTCTGGCGAGTACGCGAAATCCTCTGACCTCCCCTGTCCAACTGAAACCCCACTATGCAAGCAACCAGACTCACCAATAACCGGATTGCTCAAAAACCCTAATTCGTGAAAAGTAGAATCGCTGGTTTCATTCTCACCTGGAGTACTGTCAACCGTGACGATCGCCATGGAGCGCCTCTGCTTCTCCATCCCGCCACCAGGATTCCCAAATAAACTTGTTGATAGCGTCACTAAAGCCACCACCTTCGCCTTCTCTGCGTCGATCGGACCACCGCAGGAGCTCTGCGATATTTCTACGAAACAGAAATCGAAAGTTTCTTGGACCGGGGATTCGCGGCAAGACAACACCAGGTAGAAGCGGACATGAGAGAAGATAATTGTCGTCCAAGAACCGTAAACACTCATCGATTATTGATTGTGGTAGATTCTGCTCATGTTCAAGCCAATGTTGCAATTCATTGCGGAAATCGTCCCCGCAGCTATCCCGTCGTTCACGAATCCAGTCTGCAACCATCCTGCCGTTTTCGAGTCTATTGCCCAACGGTCGAGCAAAAGTCACAAGAAACGGAACAGCTAAATATAAAACAACGGCTCTGACAGATGATCGAACAAAAGGCACCCGGCTTGCGAGCACCAAGCCAGGAAATCGAGAGTCCAACGACGCTCGCCAGCATGGGGCAGGAGTAAAACGAACTCTCTCACCAGCCGTAACCACCGGTATACAAATCGTGACCACGACACAGCCGAATTGTTACCGCAGATTGGAGGATGTCGGAGAGGGTCCTCGCCCGACCAGTTTGACCCCAGCCGCGCAGGATACCGTCCGACGAAGCCGGAGCTACAGTAGCTCGAACTTTCAGAACGTGCCCTAGGGGCACACTTGGGCGTTTAAGGGTTAAAAATAAAAAAGTATTGTTCCGGATACTACAAATGTTACAAAAGTACTCTAGAATTCATGATAGATTTGTAAGGAGTACTCAAATTATTCAAAGATTTGAATAAGCCTTCAGAATTTGTATTCATATGTTGCTTATAGCATTGCAAACAATAATAAATTCTAGGTCGGAGTTCAAATGTAACAAAAGAATTTGTACGATCTGTACTATATTCAGATTTCAATTTTCTTTAATTTTTTTTTCTTGCATCCTGCATAGGGAGGGCAAGTTTAAAGGAGCTACTTCTTCAAATTTGCAAAATAGTGTGGGAAATGTGAAATTGGGATTGTAATTCAAGAGATCGTCAGGTACACCTCAGTGTACGTCATGTACCCGCAAGGTAGCGATTTTAGCAGCTGCCAACGAGGGAATTTTGGAAAAGGCAACAATTGTGCGTTGGATCGCCGAGAATGACCCCACTGGGTGCCCATATTTAGCAAGGAGTATCTAGACTACGCGTAGGAAAGACAAATTCAGTCCGTTGACTTGGTGTACTTTAGGTGTACTTTTGGACTATCAACTCATCCACAACCGACTTCATTGACTCGGCAAGAACAACCGAATTTGCCTTGTACTCGTGGTTGATAAGAGCCAGGAAATATTACGAGCGCTCCACAAAAAAAACGCATGCGGCCATTTTTCACATGACATCACAATCCAAAAAATCCTTGATCCGGTTATTGGTGGCCGACCCTATTTCGCGACACACTCAACTACTGTCAAACTTGCCACCGGTGTCAACTGTCGTGTAGACTTCCGAAGACAGTCACCACCAAACTTGTGACCCAACTCCCAACGTGTGAACCGTCGAAACGGTTTACGCTTGTACCAATTAATTTCTATAATCTTTAGTTTAATATATTCATACTCAAATTCTCTAATTGGGACATTTAGGCTAATTCTTCCGGTTTCCGGAAAATCTATTATATTTGGGGGGGTCTTGCCTAAAGGCCCCGCGTTTATTTTGTTTATTCTAAATTAGTAATCTTGAGTGGTGTCAAAGTATTAAGACATGTTTCTTATTATGTTTTACGACTCTATTATCATACTACTAAAATCACAACACCCAGCTGGACGTGTACTTTACCTTTTACTTTCTCTTTAACTTTAACTTTAACTTTACCTTTTACTTTACCTTTTACTTTACTTTTACTTTACTTTTACTTTACTTTTACTTTACTTTTACTTTACTTTTACTTTACTTTTACTTTACTTTTACTATTACTGTTACCTTTTACATTTTATGTTACTTTTTACTTCTATACATGTTTACTTCTTAACTGTACTTCTACTTCTCCACAGTGTTTTTGAACGTTGAGTTTGTGGGTTTGTGAAAATGCACTTGTATGTTGCAATTTGAGCTTACACACAACACATTGCAAACTTTTTTGACACATTTGAGTTCAACACTTGAAGATTTATGACAAATTGTGAAGTTGTGAAGTTGTGAGGTTGTGATCTTGGACGTTGGAATTTACAAACTTTGAGTTGCAAAATTGCAAGTTGAGTTGTGGAGATTGAAATTGCAAGTTTTCAAGTTGAAATTGCGAGTTTTGAGGTGAGATTGCAAGTTTTGAAGTTGAAATTTCACAAATTGAAGTTTTTGTGCGAGAGGCGGTGGCGCGATTCTGCGTTTCACAGAACTCGCCCGCGCGAGCGAACGAGCGCGCAGCGCTAGCGCTTGATCGCGTGGTTCTGCGTGAGTTGCGCGAGCAGAAGAATCAGATCTTGATCACAGCAGATGATTCGCGCGCGGTTCGTTCCTTGGCGCAGATTCTGTGAAACGCAGAATTGCGCCGATTGATGTTCCTTTTCTTTTTTTTTTTTTTTTTTTTTTTTTTTTTTCAAAATTTAAAACCTAAATTTATTATTCTTTTGGAATGATGATTGGTGAAGCTTGATGCATTGGAGGTAAACTTCTTGGAGTGGAGCAAGTGGTGGTAAACTTCTTGGAGTGGAATCTCTTGGAGCACAAGTCTAAAAGGTATTATCATTGACTTTACTCTTGTGATTTTAAAAAGATTGAATTTAGGATTTATAGTAGGATTTTTTTCCTACACTAAATCCTACTTTATAATAATTTTTGAAATCTTTGTTGGATTTATAGGGTTTAGAATAGGATCTTTGTTATCCTATAATAAATCTTATATTTTTGATAACCTTCGTTGAAATTTTGTAAACTTTATATGATTTATGATAGGATCTTCATCATCCTATCATAAATCCTACTTTTTTTATTGTCTTTTTAGACAATGGCACGTGCTTTGTCTACCATTGATAATTTTCTAGATGTCAATGTTGATAGTGTTGGATCAATGTGCATCCAATGTCCAAAATGTTTGGCATTTCGTTTTAAAAAAGAAAAAAATACCATTTGTTGTTACAATGGCAAAATTGCCAATGAACATGTTAATCACCCAATCGTCCATCCAATGCTCAATGAGCTTTATATGGGCACTACACCTAAATCTCGAGAGTTTATTAAATATATTCGAAAGTATAATCAAGCTTTTGCATTTACGAGTATGAGAAGTAAGTTTCAATCTAGCCAAGTTGAAGGTAGAGGGGTATATACTTTTCGTGTAAACGGAGAATTATGCCACCACATTGGAAATTTACAACCCGATTTAGACCAAGGTGCTAAATTTGCACAAATTTATTTCTTGGATGATGGTTTACAAACGAATCGTCGTATGGAGATTTTTGATGATCTTCATCGTGATACTCTTAATAACATTCAAGAAGTTTTAGAATCCGTAAATGCATTAGTTCGAGGTTTTAAGTCTTCGCGTGATGTTCTTCAAAGGGGATCAAACATGGGACTTCGTATCTCCGGTGAAGTTCTTTCTGGAGAACATCCCCGTCGATATAATTGCCAAGTAGTTCCAGTTCTTTGCTATTGTTCTTGTTAACAAATTACATGAATTTAGGTAGAGATATTATTCTTCACCAACATGGTGGAAATTTACTACGAATAAAAGAAATTCACCCAAACAGACGATGCTTTATCCTATCCTTTGTTATTTCCGGAGGGACAATGTGGATGGTCACCAACTTTTAAAGCAAATACTGGAGTGACTTTAAAGTCATATGTCCAATATTTGCTTCAAAAGCGACCGGAATCTAATGTACTACATAGGGCTGGAAGATTATTCCAGCAATATGTGGTAGATCAATATTTACGTGTAGAACATGAAAATTTGTTATTCATTAGACAACATCAAAATGAACTTCGTGCAGAATGCTATCAGGGGATTGTAGATGCTTTGCAGGAGGACAATAGAGCACGCATTGGGCGTCGCATTGTCTTACCCGCAACATTTATTGGCTCCCCTCGATACATGCAAAAACTTTTTCATGATAGTATGGTTTTGGTTAGAGTTTTAGGAAAACCCGATTTGTTTGTGACAATGACGTGTAATCCCGACTGGCCCGAGATTCTTAATGAGCTTGAACCAGGTCAAAGTCCTCCAGATCGTCCAGATGTTGTTGTACGTGTTTTTGAACTTAAATTAAAAACTTTGATGGATGAGATTACCAAGAAGAATGTCATGGGAGAGACAATTGCTTTTTGTTACACTATTGAGTTCAAAAACGTGGTCTTCCTCATGCACACATTCTTCTTTGGTTAAAAGACAAGGTCAATGATTGTCACCTTATAGATAGAATAGTATGTCTTTGAGATTCCCGATTTAGATAGACAACCTCAATTGTATGCCATAGATTTGCCAAACATATGATGCATGGACCTTGTGGTTTGGACAATCCCAATTGTCCATGCATGGAAGACAATAGTAGATGTACAAAAAACTATCCTATGCAAGTTCGAGATACTACGAGGTAGATGGTGATGGTCATGTTTTATACCGTCGTCGAAACCAAGGTCGATATGTCGAGAAACGTGTACATGGACAAATCGTTCGCTTAGACAATCGATGGGTTGTACCATACAATCCATATTTGATAGGTCGATTTAATTGTCACATTAATGTGGAAATTTGTAGTTCGGTAAAAACAATCAAATACCTCCACAAGTATATTTTTAAAGGTCCGGATCGTGGTGTTGTAGAAACAGGATGAAGTTGTAGATGAGATTAAAGATTTCTTGGAAGGTCGTTATGTGGCCGCCCAAGAAGCATGTTGAGACTTTTTGGTTTTGAAACTAACAATAAGAGTCATAGTATTTGTCGTTTACCCGTTCACCTTCCTGGTCAACAATATGTTACTTTTGAGGAGGCAACATCTTTGCAAACGGTGATTGATCAAAATTTGAGACTAAACTCACTAAGTTTTTTGAGCTCAATCGCCACATTCGTGCCTTGATTGCTTCCGCAATCAAGGCAATCATATGCTTCTTCGTTACATGGATCTTCCACTCCATTACAAGTGGGATGTGAAGAAAAACATGTGGGAAAGAAGACTACGTAATATTAAAGTTTTTGGTAGGATAAATATGGTTCCCATGGGTACCGAAGTATTTTACTTACGTTTGTTGTTGACTCATGTTGAGGCACCAACTTCATTTGATGACCTACTTTGTTTTAATGGTATTGTGCATTTAACGTACAAAGCCGCTTGTATTGCAAGAGGACTTTTACATGATGATATTGAGTGGGAAAATTGTCTACAAGAGGCAACTCTCATTGCGTTGCCTAAGCAAATTCGGCGGTTGTTTGCAACACTTCTTGTGTTTGGACAACCACTAGATCCTCTTAGTTTATTAAGGAGTCATCTTGATGCTATATCGATGATTGGCGCAATGATCAAAATCGCTATTGCAAAGCGATTTTGTCCATTGAAGAATATTTGTCATCATCGATAAACATCTTCTGATTTTTTAATATCGAAGAATTGAATGAGTTTGGTTATCCAAACATTGTTGATGTTGGTAGTGATACCAATGACAATATTGATTTTGATAACCAAAACATTACTTTTCTAGAAGAGGATGTAGGTAGACTCAACGAAGAACAAAACATTGTTTTTAATGCAGTGACCTCTGCTGTTTTAAATTCTGATTCTTCAAATAGGCTTTTCTTTTTAGATGGTCCTGGTGGTACAGGTAAGACTTTTTTGTATAACACCATATTAGGTTATCTTCGTGGTCGTAATGTCAAGTGTATGGCAATGGCAACAAGTGGAATTGCCGCATGCCTTTTGAATGAAGGGCGAACGGCACATTCATCTCTTGCTATTCCTTTACAGTTGCACGATGCATCAATTTGCAATATTAGTGCCCAATCTACATTAGGTCAAAGCTTACGTGAAGTACTATTGATTGTACTTGATGAAGCTTGTGCTGGACATCGTTTTATGTATGAAGCTATAGATAGATCTTTGCGAGATATACGCGGTATAGACAGTCCAAATGGTGGTGTTGTAGTTTTATATGGTGGTGATTTTCGCCAAACTTTGCCTGTAGTTGTACGTGGAGGTCGCAAGCAAACTGTTGAGGCTTGCTTGCGACATTCATATTTATTTCCACTGATGCAACATTTTCATCTGACCACTAACATGCGTTTGCAAAGTCAACCGGACTTTCAACGATTTTTGCTAGATATTGGTGAAGGCAAAACCGGTCCAAAGGTAGATTTACCGCCCGAATTAGTTGCTCCGGAAATTCTTTAGATGGTCTTATTGATGCTATTTTTGATGAT
Source organism: Bryum argenteum (assembly GCA_037043015.1). Classification (NCBI taxonomy): domain Eukaryota; kingdom Viridiplantae; phylum Streptophyta; class Bryopsida; order Bryales; family Bryaceae; genus Bryum; species Bryum argenteum. The sequence continues at coordinate 30,102,331 of CM073321.1, read as the reverse complement.
CCGGTTGATTTTTACGAACGTGTCATTTTGGTCATTCGAAATGATGATGCTCAAGAAATCAACCGAAAAATTACCGATCGTTTACCCGGTGATGTGCATCAATGTTTTAGTCTTGACTTTGTTCACGAGAATGATGAACATGCTCATCATTATCCCGTAGAGTTTTTGAATTCTTTACAATTGAGCGGTTTGCCTCCTCACCAATTAGATCTTAAATGTGGTCAATATTTGATGTTGCTAAGGAACTTGAATCCGGCAAAAGGTTTGTGCAATGGTAGTCGTTTGCGTCTTTTGCAAGTGTCTTCCAGGTGTGTTGTTGTGCAAAATTGTAGAAGGACGCTATCGTAGCCAAGAGGTGTTGATTCCTAGAATCACCCATCATTGCAATGATAGCCGCTTGCCATTCACACTTTGCCGGAAACAATTTCATCACATTGGTGCTTTTGCCATGACAATTAACAAATCGCGGGGCCAATCATATGATCGAAGTCGGCATTTATCTTCGTAATGAAGTATTTAGCCATGGTCAATTATATGTGGTAATCGTCTCGTGGTAGACATCCCGCAAACATTAAGGTTGCCAATGACAACAATGAAGCCGTGAGAACGGTGAAAAATGTTGTTTATCATGAGGTTTTTACATGACATTGTCATGTATAATATATTATTAATTCCTCTTAATTTTTACACTGAAACAAGTGGATGGAAAAGTTAAGAGTTTGTTTCAAACTCGCATGTTTAGGGTTCATGCACGCTTGGCGACGTCCCCTTCCATCCAATTGTATTCTTTTGGTGTTTATCATTATCATGTTATTGTTTCAAATTGTTTCAAATGAGACATCTTACAAGTTGTGTAAATGAAGATTGCTATACATAACCGGTCAAGAACCACAATTGACATGTAACACACAAAAACATGCATAAAAACAAATGTGATGAACATATTCTCAAGCCTTCAAAGTTTAGACTCTAAATTCTTCTTTTTGAAGACGCTATAAAATGTCGATTTTTGAAAAAAATTGTCACAATCTTTTTCTATTCTTCAAGATGAAAATGCACCTAATAAATTCAAATCCAAGTGAGAATTCAAAAAAATATGTATTTTGGGAGATAATAACTCACTTTGTTAAATTAATTCTGCTCAAAATACGGTTTCATCCACACTAGATGAAAATATATGCGATAGATGAAAAATCGCGAAGGGATGACAAATCTCACAGTGGATGAAAATCGCGCATTGAATGGAAAAAATGTTGGGATGCAATGGATGAAAAATAGGTTATGGATGAAAGTTGTTGCAACCTCGCTCCCCACTTCAATTCTTTTACCACTCACATTTTGCTCAAAAATGATCGAAATGAAGCGCCGTTTGTTGCATCATACTTGAAAATGTTAAGATTTTGTTTGAGGAATGTCTGCTTTGGTCATATTGCATTCTTTTGGTGTTCAATTATATTGTCTCCCATGAAGCAATGTATCATTCAATTGAAAAAGGTTATACTTTTGATTTTACAATTCAATGAATGTATATTTTCCAATGCAAACATTCTTTTGTTACCTTCTTTATTTTTTTACTTTCCTTTTGTGTAATATAAAAACCACATTAAAATGGTTGGACTAATGCGTTGCAACGCAAGCGCCAACCGCTAGTTATTCATAAATTAGCAAACGTACATGTGATTGCTTAGATTCATCCTAATTAGGAATCATAATCAAAGAACTTAAGTAAACTCTACGGATGAATTTGCCGGATGAACAACGTTTTATCCGTTTAATAGGGATGAAGTTTTACCCCATCCAAGTATCCAACTAGGGAGAGAGGGTGAGAGTTAGGTTAGAGGATTCTATGTTTTTTGAAGAGTGTGTGGGTGTGACTATGGAAAAAAGTATGTGCATGGTGCAGATCTAGAATGGATTTGGGTCACGTTTTTGGGGGTTCTTCTTAGAGTGTGCGCGTGTGATTATGCAAAAAGAGTGTTTGGGTTGTGTATGTGAGTTTTTGGAAGAAGTGAGTTTTGTGTGGAGTGTGTGCAAGTGCAGTGCCGAGGGCTATCTTAGCGAAGCCAAGTCTAGAGCAGGAACGAAGTGGCGAGCAAGCAGTTCAGGCAATCGCCGATAGCAGCAGTTGGGCAGTTGGCAGCAGGTCGACACAAGCGACGACGACCGAGGAAGCTCGAACGACCACCATCACCGACAGCAACGGTGTAACAACGGTAGTATTGAAGGAAGTGGAGCAGAACAGCCGCCACCCAACGACGGCGGTGGATCGGTAGTCGAGCAAAAGCTCGACGGTACCACGTGAGCAGGGGAGCGGTACGCTAGCGAAGGCTGACAGGCACCGACGGCGACGGAGTGCAGATCGTCACCAGGTCGACACCAGCAGCTCGAAGACCGGCGCTCCCCCGAGCACCGACAACAGCGATCAGCACGGTGACGACGACGTCGAGGATCGGAACATCATCGAGCAGCATCACGATAGCGCACGAGGATCCAGCACCGACGAGCGGCCAACATTCGGCACCGCGGCGGAAACGCCGAAGCAGGACGCCTAGGGAGATCGGTGCGTGGTAAAGGATCACAAAGAGCAACGGCGACCACCATCGCCGACACCAGCAGCGAGGTAGAAGGATCGCTCGGAAGGAGAGCGTCATAGATCAGAGGACGGCGATCAGCGCCCGAACGAGCACCACCGAAGGGCGATCGGGGTGCCAGCATGTGATTGGGCCCGCACGCAACAGCGACAACGAGGAGGATTGGCAGCAACATCGATAGGGAGGTCAACAATCGGCATCCCAGCGACGCCAACGCCACCGACGCGGCAGCTTTGGCAGCCGCAGGAGCGACAACATCAACGGCGAAGGCGCGACGACTCCAACGGCGGAACGGCGATCACAGCTGGCAGCCGCAGCATCGGCACTTCGAAGGCCGAGGGGTCTAGCACGAGGAGATCAGTAAACCCTCATCGATGAGGAGGATCAGCAGCTTGCAGTGAAACGTCGGGGCAGCCACACGTCGTCAGCGCTGTGGCCACGAGCAGTTCAACGGTCGGCAGCACGTGGAGGAAGGCCAGCCCCAGGGTGACCAGTTCGGCTTGGTAGGAGCTCGATGGCCCACACGAGCAGGAAGACGACGCGGGCTTCGGCAGGTCGAACGAGCGGCACAGAGACCAAGCAGTTCAGACGCCGGCACCCCGGCACTGGCATCGCTGGAGTGGTAAGGGAACGACGACCGAGGCAGGGCCACCGATCGCCAGCTTCGGCAACAGTTTGAGCGAGGCGACACCGGCCGCTGTGAGGCATTGGTCCAGCTTCGTCGATCCCCTGGCCCCTCCCCGTGACAATACAGAGGGTGCACAGGGTTACATTAGATAGGGAGCTCCTCCCTCCCTTTTTTCTTGCTTAAATTTGTTCATGTTTGTTTGTTAAATTGGTTGTTTGGAGTTTGTAACCTTTTATATTAAAAATAGCAAAGTAATTGTCCAAAAAATGTTGGTTTGATTTAGTTTGATTTGCTCCACTTGGTTTGTATGATTGCATGTTGTGTATGGTTGTGCATGTTTTTGCTAATTGATTGCTGAATTGCATCCTTAAGTGCACGGGGTATGGATTAAGTGCGGAAGCGCTGTCCGAATCACCCCGGTCCTTAGGATAATTTATTGCATGGTTGGGTTAGCATTTAGGGTTTTTAGGGGAACGCGGAAGCGCTGCACGATTATAATTCTTGTGGTTGCAATCATGTTGAATTGTGTTATTGTATAAGGGAGTTGTGTGTCCATTGCTTGGGAGGTTGTATTGGTTGCACCCCCCCACGTCCCAACTTGTGAGGTAGAACCGAATAACTGGAATTTAGCCTCACACAGCGAAGCCATTTATAAAGTGGGGACTCGACGTCATCGGCCCATTCAAGAAGACCCGACACACTGCCTATCGCTACATCTTTGTGGCTACCGTCTATGCCACCAAATGGGTCGAGGCAAGGGCACTCTGCGGCAATACTGCAAGGAAACTGCGCAGTTTCTCTATGAAACTAACCTCACCCGCTTCGGTTGCGCTCTCCACCTCGTCAGAGACCCGAGTGGACATTTCATCAACTTAATAATCTATGAATTGACGGAACATTTCCTACTTCACCTAACGACAACGACAACGTATTACCCACAAGGCAATGGGAAGGCAGAGTCGACCAACAAAGTCATTGTATGGATGCTCGAGAAGCTCGTCAACGACAATTGTAACGACTCGGATATTCATCTCCATACCGTCTTGTTTGCCTATCGAACCGCTTACAAAGTGGTCACCGGCCACACACCCTTTCAACTCATGTATGGCCTCACTCCTCTCATGCCGATAGAGTACATTGTGCTGACCAGCAAGTCGACTCACCCCGTCAATTCTACACCTCGCCGAGTACTGTCAGCCCGCACATTTGACCTCAAGCGCTTAGACGAGGATCGACTTCACGCCGCTGCACAACATGGCGCAAGACAGTGGAATCACGCGCAATGGGCCAGTACCCAACCAAGGTTGTCATACCGAGCGGACACGCTGCCGATCCGTCCGTCCGCCTTGTCCGTTCGATTGAGCTCTGGCTCGCCCGATATGGTCAAATCTCTGTTGACTTTTAGTTTAGGTAAAAAAACAAGGATGTAGCAAGAGTTTGGGTAAAACCAAAACACTTGGCTGCCACGTACGCGCCATGTAGGACTGAGGATAGGGCGGGTGAAAAGGGTTGGGGCGGGTGAAAGGGGGCCGGGGCGGGTGAGAGGGGACCGGGGCGGGTAAGGGGGGGGGCGGGTTATCGAAGGAGGGGTGGGTACACGGGCGGCAGGGCGGGGATGGGGGGGCAGGGCGGGGGATAGGGGGGAAGCAGGGCGGAGGAGGGGGGGTGCAGGGGGGAAGGTGAGGGGGGATGGAGGTGAGGGTGGGGAGAGATGGAGGTGAGGGTGAGGAGGCGGGTGAAGTTGAGGGGGGGGGCGGGTGTAGGGCGGTAGAGAGGGAAGGAGAAGAAACGAAAGAGAGGAGTGGAGAGAGAAGAGGAGGAAGGAGACGAGGAGTAAAAAGATGGTCAATCCAATCATAGAAAAGTCAAACATTCCCCCACTATATCCAGGAAAGTCCAACTTCCGGCTTTAATGAGGAATGTTTGGACTTCATTACCTTAAAAATACCCGGTGTTGGGAAGAAGGGGCCAAAGAAAGAGAGAATTCAAGTTTCCGTACTGGCACAATGCCCCGCCCCGCCCCGACGCCACGATGGACTTAGATGTCACACTCTACGTGGCTTTTTACTGCAAAGTTTGTTACCTATGAAAAAATTACACACCCCCTACAATCAAGGTGGGTATGCACGCCCGTCCGTCCGGGACAACTCGTACGTCCGTTTTGTCCGCTCGATTACCTCAACACGCCCGATATAACAACCTTGTACGTTAGTCAACCCAATATGATGTGGGCAACTATGTTCTGTGGCATCCGAAAGGCGCTAATCTACAAGCGAGTAAATTACGCAGCAAGTGGTTTGGTCCCTATCGAGTTCAGTATTTGCTACCCAACAATACGGTCATAATGGTCACTCGTCAGCACTTCGACCTGGACCCAGTAATCGTCAACATCAACAAACTCAAACCGTATCGACTACGCACTACTTCGCATTGGCCACCATCTCGACACATGCACTCACCAAATCACCATTCCAAGCTCTTCAAACGACCAATGAAGACGACTTGCCCTCACTCGACCCGATCCTTGTTAGCCGACTCGAATCGTCAGCGCGACCAGCATGTCAAGGACTGCTGCCAAATTTATGGCCGCCCTATCTAAACGTCACATCAACGCCGAGACCCGAATTTGAAAATCGGGCATTCACTCCCATGGCAAATCGTACTTTCTCCCTTTTTTGTTGCCTTCTTCTCCCGCAATCGCGTCCACAATCGTAGCTGTAGCCGCGAGCATTTTGAGAGAATTGCGCTTCTCACAATCAAGCCCGAGGGACGATTGTAGCCGAGCGAGTGAGAACGGCGGAGTGCAAGGATTTGCGCGAGCTCGTCACCGCAATAGTAGACGAGGAATGAACTCATTAGTGTTGGTAAGGTTGCACGAGGACGTGAGTGCAGAATCAGGAGCAAACGAGTGCACGACAGGCCATTAGGGTTTCTCGCGAACGACAACGTCCCCAATCTGCTTACCCCCCTACCTCTCCTTACCCCCTTACCCCCCATCCTTACCCCCCTACCCCACCTTACCTTCCTACCCCCCTTACCTCCCTACCCCCCTAGCCTTCCCACCCCCTTTTACCCCCCTACCCCACCTTACCTTCCTACCCCCCTTTTCTCCCTACCTCCCTAGCCTCCCCACCCCCTTTTACCCCCCTACCTCGCACCCCCCCTTACCCCTCTATCCCCCCTTACCCTCCTTTATCCCCCTACCCCTTTACCCTCCTATCCCTTTACCCTCCTAACCCTCTTACCCCCTACCCCTTTACCCCCTACCCCTCTTATCCCCTACCGCTCTTATCCCCTACCCCCTTACCCCTATCCTCCCTTACCCCCCTACCGCCCCTTATCTCCTACCCCCTACCCCCTTACCCCTATCCTCTCTTACCCCCTACCGCCCCTTATCTCCTACCCCTACCCCTACACCCTACCCCCTTACCCCTATCCTCCCTTAACCCCTACCGCCCCTTATCTCCCACCCGTCCTTACCCCCTACCCCCTAGCCTCCAACCCTTTTTACACACCTTACCTTCCTACTCCCCTTACCCTCCTACCTCCCACCCGCCCTTACCCCCTAACCCCTAACCCCTAACCCCCTAACCCCTAACCCCCTAATTCCCCTAACCCCCTAACCCCTAAACCCCTAACCCCCTAACCCCCTAACCCCCCTAACCCCTAACCCCCTACCCCCTACCCCTAACCCCCCTACCCCCTACCCCCTACCCTCCTACCCCCTAGCCAAGGTTGTCTTATTAGACACAATTTTCGGAATGTCTGTCAAATTTGTCGTATTGGACATGTCTGTTAGACGTCCGATCGACGAAAATGTCGACCGTACCAAAAATTATATAGTAAAAAAGTTGTTGAGATTTACTTTGAGGTAAGAAGCTATTTTCCTACGTGGCGTAGGGTTGATAATGACGTGGAAAATCAAAATACACGTCACAGTGGGCGACATCGAGCGGGCGACCTCGCTAGGCGACCGACGGTCGCACAGGGGCAAACGTCGGTCGCCTGCTGCGATCGCCGACGCCACTGGCCGCGCGCGTAGGTAAGCGGCCGCGGTCGAAGATAGAGACCGTGGTCGCCCGGCAACCGCGCTACTAGGCAACCGCCGGTCCAGTAGTGAGCGACCGACGATCGCCCAGGGCGATCGTCGATCGCTTATAGCGATCGGCGGTCGCCCTAGGGGTAGCGCCCATGTGGCGATCGCTGGTCGCCTTGGGCCATCGCGTGTGTGGTGACCAGCACTATGGTTGAATATGAAACAAGAAAGATAAATTCATATTGGTACAAAATGAGCTTCAAAGCATGTATATAAATACCTTTTTCTAAGAAACAAGGTCAATGGTGCATTTTATAGTACAAATTTGTCCATGTCTATAATCATAGTATTCATATATATGATGTAACTATTACATATACCAAACTATATATATTATACTCCGAAACATACTAGGATACCAAAGTATTGTAAGCTAATAGTTGCCCTACTTGCAGTACATTGTAGTATTGTACTGAGTACTAACAATGAACTTTGTGCTTCCAATCCAAAATAACAAAATTCTAATAACCCATCTTTAGGTATCCTTCAATGTATACGTATCGTCGCTTGATACTTCATCTGCGTTTGGATCGGTTTCACCTAGAGAGTCAATAGTGCTTTGGTCGCCATCCTCGTCTTCATCCTCTGTCTTATTGCGTACTTCACACTCAACCTCACTCGCCAAATTGCGCAATTCCGTGTCCGTAGTTGTTTTCTTGTTCACTGTAACGAGGCGCTTCAAGGGCCGTGAAGCATTAGTGATCCCGTTTGCGTTCAGTGGTAGATGTCGCATTGTACGTGTATTCGGATTATTGGATGAAGCAATCCCCGCATGGACTTCTTCATGTATGCGTGCTGCTTTCCGACATCGTCGGTTGTGTGCCTTCCTCAAACGCTTCTGGCCTTGTGTAATATGATTGCGAGGTTGTGTAGATGGCCCGACGTCTCGTGCCACTGCCAATGCTCGGGTGCATGTTGGACTTGTTGGTTCTATCTTGACCTCCGTCTTCGGCAATACCATACGAGTTGTATGGGGCCCTTTAGGTTGGGTAACCCTTGGGAATAACTGTTGTAGAGGTACATCGGAGTCATCTCCGTTAAAAGTTGGATTCCTTGATCAAATGGTTGATACTCTAGGTGACCCCACTTCCATGCAACCTGAATTGGATACATCGTCAACTTCCACTTTAATTTGGTCCATTTGAACTCCTGCCGTGGTAACCGTGCACTTCACACTCTCAAGTTTATCGTCGTTGTTAGAGTGTGGGCTGCCTTTAAGTGGACCAATGTTCTCTTCATCCATCCGGTTTACCAAGTCTTGTTTCGCTAGGCATGTACTCTCTTGGAGTTGTAAATTTGCCACTCCTTCTCCTTCTGTGTTGCTGGCGAATACCGCAAACTGGCGAGGCAGTTGTGGAACATCCTGGTCGTCATCGAACTCAAACGGGTCCTTGACATGAATAGTCATGTTTTCTTCGTTGTCGTTCCAATTCTCTAGGTCGTCGTGTTCGCTACCGTCATTGAGATGATTGTCGTCATCCGCCTCCGGATTATCCATGAATACACCATCATCCCATTCATTGTCCGGTACATAGTCTTCTTCGTCAGAGTCCTCTTCTTCTAAATAATTTTCGTACCACGTTCTCGGCGATTTGGTACGTTTCTGGCGCTCGAGTTTGGCGTTCGCATAGATGTACACAAGGTCCTCTGCTTTAGAAGTTGACAACCGATTCCTCATTTTGTTGTGCAGGAAAGAGTACATGCTCCAATTCCTCTCACATGATGAAGCTGAACATGTCAATGCCAAAATCCTCTTCGCAATTTTTGGCAAGGCATTCCCCCCGACTTGATGCCACCATTGATGTGGTAACAAGTCACACTGAGCTGGATCAGGGGCCTCTGAATTGGTGTTAAATGGACCCGTCCTCTCCTCATATTGTATGAGTTCCCGCACCACTTCCTCATAGACTACTCCCATTGGGGCGCTAAGCTTCCTTATGACCCGATTTAAAGCTCTTTTTGTGTCTCCATTGTTTTGAATTGCTCCCATATTTGTCAAATAAGGGTTCAACAAAGTTGCTGCATAGTGGAGGTCTGTGAGCATCATTTCCCATCGTTTTTGAAATGCATCCTCGTATTTTGTAGCAATGTCGAGGGATAGTTTGAATGGAGGTTCACGCAAAGAGAACACGTGTTCTTTAAGGTCCGACATGATCACATACGCCCTAGGCATGGCTCGTACTTTCCCGTCAAACTCCCGAAGAGCTATGAGTACTGGTTCAACTACTTTCACAAACTTCGTACAATTCTCCCAGAACTCATCGCTGCTAATGCTATTCCGCACATTCCTTGCCTTTGTCTGTAACTGGTGACTGTTTTGCTTGTTGAACAATGTTTGGACAAACACATGCCACTCCGCATCGATCACCATGTTGTTCAGAGGTTGTTGTAGCTTTAACAACCGCTCTATCATCAAGTAGTTTGTTGCAAATCGAGTCTGAGGTGATACCTTGAGCTGCAGCTGCGGCGAGTACTTCCTGAATAGAGCAAGTGGGACGTGCGACCCTTTAATAAATGTGCACACTCTCTTGGCTTGCTCCACCAAATGTTGAACCCATGCCTCTTTCCCCCAATCTTCTAGAAGGAGGTCTAGAATATGTGCCGCACAACCTTCTCCATATAAGTGAGGATAGTCTATCTGCAATTTCTTCACAGCACCTAACATGGAGCTTGCATTGTCTGTGCATATCTGAACGATGTTTTGTGGTCCAACCTCCTCTATGTACTTCGCCATTTCATTTGCCACATAAGCGATGTCCTTTTTCTTCCCTGTAGTATCCACTGATCCCAGAAACACCTCTCCCATTGGGCAAACGAGCATCATGTTAATGAGTGGTCTACTTGTGACATCCGACCACCCATCTGAGCATATTGTTCCTCCGTACTTCTCGATAGAAAGTTTTGTTCGATCCTCTACCAACCTTTGCACAGCTGCCTTCTTCGCATCGGGCATTGTAGTCCTAATAACATGATACAAGGGTGGTTGATATCCACCAATACCGGCCTTTGTTGTCTCTTCAACTGCTGTTATGAATGCTGGATGTCGTACGACATTGAATGCATTGTTTGCCTCATAGAAAAATGAAGCCCACTTTGCATCCACTAGAGAGTTTAGAGATCCTTTGTCCATTGCTGCCATGACTCCTCTTGTTAGAGGATGGCACCTGATTAGACCTTAGGTTAGGGGATGGCACTTGTACAGACTTGATGCGAGGGGAATCTATGTTCTCTATAGTTCCCCTTGCCACATATCGTATGCCGGCATCCACTCGTGAGTCAAGAACAACATCCGCATAAGAAATGTTGTTCTTTGGAACCATCCCTCCGCAGTCACGGAATAGCTCGAGAACTCCACGGGGTAACCTCGTACACCGGGGTAATGGGGAATTATGAGGATATCCGAAATGAGCAAATGCTCGTTGCTTTACAAAGACTGTGCTTTTCCCACAGAATAAGCACACGCGAGTATTTGGCTTGTCGTTCCGTTCCGTGGATACTTGTAGCCAATCGTCCCATTTGCGAGTGTCTCTTCTATTATTTGCTACCCCGTTAAATTGGGAAGAATGCTCCATGTTCCGGAACCGCACCTCCGCCGGTGCAATAAAACTGGTGACGACAACGCGCACTACAAGGGCTCAAGTTACTCTTTGCACATATAGACCGAGGAGGGGGCTTCTCATGGGGAGACCCAAGACAACGGGCAAAGCGCAAAGGAAAATGGCTTCGAGCCGGTGAAGGACTCCTTATATACTCCATACTTCTGTAAGTCGGGGGCGAATGCGCATAGAAGGCGACCGGCGGTTCGGCTAGGTCGCCACAGCCAGATCGGCGGTCGCCCTAACAACAACGCTGTCGCGCCATATGAACCGGCGGTCACCCTGGCCTTGACTTCATCGCGCTAGGTTGACCGCCGGTCGCCCTAGCCCTGACCCAGTTGGACCGCCGGTCGCCCTAGCGATGACAGATTTCTTCGACGAAGAGCACTTTACTCCCCAACCACAAATTTGTAGGGGGCCATAGTCAATATCCATGGTCCACGCAGTTCAGCTATTATTAACTAGAATCCCGGAGACCATGCGGCTCAAAATGTTTGATTGGCAATTATGCTTTTCTTTTTTAAAAAAAAAAAAAAAAAAACAAATAAAGGGAACATGAGAAGGCAAGAGAGAGAACAATACGGACTCATATTAGAAACTAGAGTTTTAACTTCTCTTGCTCCAAATCCAAAAAATAATGGGATGAATATTGCTCAATCCACGTTTCTTAAATAATTAAGAATGGTAAAAATTGCCATATATCAATGAAGGTACCTTGGACATTGAAGGTTTTTTCCTTATGCTTATAACAAATGCAATATGAGATTTTATTCACCAAGAATATTTAAATTGAAGAAAATGAAAAACTTCATATTCACATTCAACGTTTTTGCATACAAAATGGCAATTGCACTTAGTGTTTGATATTGAGTACACTCCTTTTTTACAACTGCTAAAAAAACGTGATTAACTAACTACCAGTCATTCTTCGCTTGGGCCCCCTTCATTGTAAAGTTGGCTTGGCCCCCCTTCATCCAAATGTGCTTCATCTTCCTCCATCGTTTGGTTCGGCTCCCCTTCATCCACTTCTCGCCTTTCGGTCCCTTCTTCTTCCGAATCAGACCAATCTATGTCCTTCCTCCTTTGTAACCCCTAGGCGTTGTAAGACCTTCTCGTAGGTTGGCCGCTGGATAATGAGCTCGAGGAATATGAGGTTCTGTTGGCTTAATTGTTTGAGGGGATTTTTTAACGTCCTCCAATAAACCTCCCTCTGCAAAATTATCTCCGTGTATACCATTTGTGCTATGTTGTACAAAACCTCGTTGCTCACCACATGCACACCGGCGTAGAGAAACTTCCACACTTCAATGCATCCTTGCACAAATTCATCGTGATTGCAATAGTGCAAATTTGCGCAATTCAGGCGGCGATGAAACTCGTGAAGATAGTGTGGAAACAAATGGCGGATGTGGCACCAAGCAATGTACCACTTGCAAGTCTTAAGGGTCCACGGTCCCTCTACTTGCGCCCACCCCGGAAAAGTATGTTGCGTGGGATCTATGAGAATCTTGTGAAATCTCCTTTGCTTCTTTCCTTTCCTCTTGCGGTCCTTGTCTCTCGCTATCTTTCGCTCCTGGCTAGGCGTCATTGTCACCGAAATGCTAACCAAGGAAGAAAATTTTTAAAATAACTCAAAACAAAGTTATATCTATTCCGTGGACTAAGACAGAATTTGAAAAACTCGAAAATCGGGCAGCACGTATGTGTAAAATGTACACGTGTGGCACGTGTGTGCCAATCACCGCACGCTCTAGCGCTCGAACAAGCAGGCGGCAACCAGAGGTTGACACTAGACAATGCGCAAGGCCTGACACGTGGAGGTGAAAAATGGCGACTGCCGGTGTCCGCGCGCGTATTTGTAACCCTGGTGCTGGGGTGACCGCCGATCCAGCGGATGGTCGACCGCCGATCCACTTGGTGGGCGACCGCCGATCCACTTGGTGGGCGACCGTCGATCCACTTGGTGGGCGACCTTCGGTCAGAGGGCGCGACCTCCAAATCGGAGGGCGCGACGTATATCTGGGGGCGCGACCTTTGGATCGCGCGACCGCCAATGCAGCGGACGGGCGAACGTTGGTCGCTGGGGCGACCGCCGATCCAGCTGGTGGGCGAACGTAGGTCAGTGGGCGACCGCCGGTCCAACTCATGGGCAAGGACTAACCTTCCTCCCAGCGTATTTGTCAAAATTATCAAAGCAGTAACGAATTTATATAATGGCTTTTGGTGGCAAGTATTTGGAACCATCAAAACTATAAAAAAATAGAGATAAAATAGATAAATGGGGCAATAATGTGATTTTAATACTTGGACTTCCTAATAATGACCCTATGAAAATGATCGATTCATAAAAAAAACCTTAGGGAAATCGCATCCATATGTCATAATTTAGGTGCACCCACCACAACTTCGAATGATAAGGGAAAAGAGAATAAAAGGGTAGAGGAGGTGATACGAACACTTGAATTAGGTAATAAGGGCCTCATGAATGTAATGGAAGTATTCATAAAACCATAGGAGAATGCGAACTATGTGGTTGAATTTATATGGGGATATTTGAATTGCAGGGTTTGAAGCACGGGGGCATATGTAAATATATAAGCAAAAAAGGGAGTGGAAGGGGTGTTGATAACTTTCCTTGGTGATTCATATAGTGCAAAAAATATGGTATAAATCTTAGGGCCACGGGAGGAACGAAAGTATTTTTCCCGAATTTCTAAAAATTAAATAGTCATGTGAAAGTAGGCGGTGTGCGCACATGCATACGAAAACAAAGTGGGGAATGTAATTTGAACATTTGGACTACACTAAATAGGTACATTAGTGTTAGATTGTTATAAGATTTGACAATGCTACAAGTTTTTACTTTTGGTATAAAAAATTTACCAAGAGTATTGATTCCAATACTATGTAAGGATCCCCATCTTCACCATTGTAGAGGGTACAAATATTGACTAATAGTAAAAACTTATAGCCTATTTATGTAAATTAGTGTATCTAATACTAATCTACCTATTTAGTGTAGGTAATATGGATCATATAAAAATGATGGAACCATCAAAAATATTATAGGACAACCTGTACTATTTTTCCCAAATTAATCTAGAATTTTTGAAGTAAGTAGAGGTTTAAATAATAGATAAAAAATAGTTAAATGGAGAGAAAAAATATTTTAAAAAGAATTGGACTATTTAATAACTACCTTATGAACATGATGGAGCTATAAAAAAAAATCGTTGGAGTAAAGGATCTATAGGGTGGATTTTGGTTGCAAGCACTTAGAAACACCAAAACTTCAAATGAGCCTCCGCGCACCCCCTCCTGATGGAGCGACCGCCGATCCAGCCGATGGGCGAACGACGCTGACAAGGCGACCGGCGGTCTACGTGATGGGCGCGAATATCTACTTCCCCCCCTTTTGCTACAAATCTTTTTCTGCATATTTGAAATCATGTACGATTATACTGAATCATTACGTTTAGATGTTTTGGGGGGTTTGTCAAAATATTCATCGACTCTAAATACTTGCAACTAAATCCCACCATATATTTATACGTAATTTCAACAACTTAGTTATGATTCCAAATTTTTACAAATTATTTATCATTACTTCATCGTGGATTAATGCTAATCAAAGCTTTCCAAAATTCAATATCATTATATATTCATATGGAATGGTATAGACGGCATAATTTTCTAAAATACCACTGTCCAAAGTATCCACCAACCTACCAACATACAAACCTACCAACTTAAATAATTACCAACCTACATACCATTCTAAGAACCTTTCTTTACATATTTCCAAATCATGCATTTAAAATAAAAAATAAAAACACAAATAGAATAAACAAGATGATTAAACTAAGACCGTGGGCATATATACAAATAATAAACATAACATCGTTCAACGGGTATCTTACTAGTAAAAACATATCATATAATCAAAAAGATACATTGTATAACATCCAGCCTAGCACTTATCTCCCAACTTTCAGTTCACAAATAAAATAAAGTAAATGGATATAACCAACACACGAACGTCTTTCTAAAATTTGAATCCGCCTACTCTAATCTTCTTCCATTGTACTTTCGATTTTTTATCAATGGTACCAGCTCCGACATTTCTCCTTTGTCTTATTTACAATACATAGATCTTCAATCCTTGCTTATAAGAACCTCTCCTCTTCTGCGATCACAAGTAGCTTTTTGACCAACTCCTCAGTTGTTTCATTGCGCTGTGAACTTTGACCCTCTTCTGCAATATCCACGGTTCCATCTATTCTATTGAGTACTAACTTCTCCTTCAATCTTCTTGATGCTAGGTTCACCCTTTCGATCTCAGCTCTCAAGGCATCGCATGCCGAAATGAGTACCTTTAGCTCCTTCTCAGAATGACCTTGGTCCTTGGCTCCTTCAACCATAATATCCTTCTCGCGACCCCAATCATTGACCACAAACCATTCGTCGACGTGATTATATCTCCTTTGCACATCTTCAAAATGTTTCATCTGCTTTATGAGCTCTTTCTCATAATCGACATGATCCGATGCATCCAGAGCTGGAAATAACATTCGTCGCCACGTCTTGGATCTTCTTTTTTGCATCCTTGATTACATGTATGTCATATTGGAGTTCAACACACTTTGCCCGTTTGTATGACAAAGCATGAAAGAAATATTCATAATCTTCATAAGCCCTCTTCATCTCCTTTATCCACGAATCATCGATTTCATTCGGGCGTTTCGCTTTGGAGACTACTTGAACTTCCTTCTCGAGCTCTACTTCTTCATTTCCTTCTCTTTCTGGCTGTTCAGTCGTTTCCATTGGATATTCTAGAGTCCCATCCTCTACGCTAACATTTGTCTGAGGAGAGGCGCTCATAGCGGGCCGAACTGTAACTTCAGGTGGACCCACAGTACAAGCACCAAACATTCCTTCAACCTCCATGTATTCAATGACATCCGATTCTCCTTCTGTTCGTAGGTCCTCGACGTGCTTCACAGGTGCATCAATCACATCCAAATCGTGCACGCTTGTTTCACCCACATGAAAGTCTCCTACGCCACCAATAGAACCTTCTACAAGAGGAGTATGATGCTCCCTCTCGTTAACCTCTTCTTCATCAGAATTAGGATTTTCCCAAACATACACATCATCAGCATCCCCATCTTTCCGATGCCTTGCTGCCGTAAGTCTTTCTCGTGGGTTTTCTGTCAATGGAGCTCTTGGAATGTCTTGCTTGGTTGGAAGGAAGAATTGAGGCGATTTTTTCATTGAGCTCCAATCCACCACTTTCTCCAATATTACCTCTGCATACACCATTTGAGCAATATGATACGAAACCTTGTTCTTGGTGACATTCTTGCCTTTATAAAGGAACCTCCACACTTCAATACATCGTTGTACAAATTCGTCATGCTTACAATAGTGCAGATTTGCAGCATTTAATTTCAAGTGCGTCTCATGTCGAAGGTGTGGAAACAACTTGCTGATGTGGCACCAGGCGATGTAATTCTTCACTGTTGTCTGATTCCACACACCCTCCTCGGTCTCCCACCCCGGAAAAGCGCGTTGAGTGGCATCTTGGAGAATACGGTGATTCCTCTTCTGTGTTTTTCCTCTCTTCTTGCGTCGTTCACCGAGTACTATTTTACGTTCCGCAATTGTAGTCATTGTTACCTCCGATTACAGAAATGCGGCTATGATGTGATGTTTAATACAAAACACCAAAAATAGTGCAGTCCACGTTGGCCTCCAATCGAGCAAGCAAGTGGCAACTTTGAGTCGACACCAGACAATGCGCAACACCACGGCACGTGGACTTAAAAGTGACGACTACGGCCAATAACGATTGTATTTAACCTCCTGTGGCAGGGCGACCGGCGGTGTCACGGCGACATCGTTAGAGCGACCGCCGGTCCAGTGTTTCTTGCAAGACTCGCTCCAGGGCAACCGCCGGTCCAGCTGCAGCAGACCTCTAGGGCGACCGGCGGTGCAACTTCAGAAGAGTTTCGATCCAACCTCAGCGGAGCGCTTCGGGGCGACCGACACTCTGCAGGGGCGACTTTGCGAGAGCTCCCGCTCTTGTTCTTGGATCTTCTTTATGCAATATTCAAATTTTGAATTAACCGCTTCAAGCATCTCCCCCATTCCCCCTTCAATCCCCCTCATCCCCCCTCATTCCCTCTCATTCCCACTCGGTTCTTCCTATTTCTCATTCCCCATTGAAAATGATTCTCATGGTCATGGGCATTTTGCCAAGAGCGACGACCATGATACATGAAAAATGTATTTTATGCTCATTGGATACTCTTTTGGTGTAATATGGATTTAGATCGATACAAGTTTAATTACAATTTACAAAAATATAATTTTCAACATTCTCAAAATTCTCAACATAAAATACTCATCAAATATTGGTTCCAAAAGTACCCTCAGTAATGGGTTGATTAGAATGTCCGCAAATCATTAGTCTTCTTGACTTCAAATATTTACCTTCATATAGTGGTCACTCATTTTTTCTCCAAACATATAATATGTCATGATATATCACCTTTTAATTTGGTAAGCAACTATTTCTCTCAGTGCTTACTAGGCTATATGCACTAATCCCATTCACTTAATTGTATTTCAAGGCCTTATTATTTGACTTGCCAAAATTTTCAAAATCCTCCCCCCTCTCAATTTAACCAATTTCATAATGTTATGAGCCCATAAACTCATTGCAAGGATAATCTATTAGTCGGATTGTATACGGAGATCTTATAATTTATTAAAGGCTCCACTGATATAAAAAGAAACTAGAAATTGTTCTTGAATGTGATGTTAGAATATGAGGTGCAGTTTTGGTGCGAAAATGGTATCTTATCTAGATGCTAGAAATTGACTACCTTGGATTACATTCTTAGATTGTAGGTATTGAATCGTTAGATTCATTAAAGTGTTTTCATGCATCGAAGAGGCTGATGCTCTATAAATGAATTCACATTTTATCACTTATTATAAATGGTTAGGCACAATATGACTTCTTAAAATATACACCATACAAAATAATATATACCATTCATGCCTACAAAGAGGACGAGGAACTCTCACCCCATCCTTCCTCCCATTCATTATTATCCATTTAGACATCTCTTGTCCATTTCTTAGGAATTGAATGATCATAAAATGGGAATTATGGGACCCACGATCCGAAATTACTACCCTATGCGTACCTTCTTAATTTTTAAACTAATACATTATAAACTATAGGGCTCTTTTATCCCTCCCCCATCCAATATTCATCCTCATCTCATGATTCTCATCCTCGTAGGAGCTGCTATGAAACCTCATGCCCTCGCATTCAACATAAAGAGGTAAATTCCCGATTGCAAATAGGGCGACCGCCGATTCAGCGGATGGGCGAACGTCGGTTGCTAGGGCGATCGGCGGTCCAGCTCATGGGCGAACGTCGGTCGCTGGAGCAATCAGCGGTCCAGCTCATGGGCGAACGTCGGTCGTTGGGGCGATCGGCGGTCCAGCCAATGAGCGAACGTCGGTCACAGGGCGACCGCCGGTATAGCTTATGGGCGAACGTCGGTCGCTCATGGGCGAAAGTCGGTCGCTGGGGCGATCGGCGGTACAGATAGGGCGATAGCTAGACCGGCGGGCGACCGGCGGTGCAGATTTTGTAGACCGCCGGTTGCCTTATTACTGTGCTTAAGAACGCGACGGGCAGTCCATTTTCACACTTT
This sequence comes from Bryum argenteum, assembly GCA_037043015.1. NCBI lineage: Eukaryota > Viridiplantae > Streptophyta > Bryopsida > Bryales > Bryaceae > Bryum > Bryum argenteum. Next base: position 30,083,684 of record CM073321.1, on the reverse strand, counting down.
GCGAGTCCCTCCTTTTCGCGCATTGACTAGTATGGACTTCAGTGTTGCTGCTTGCTTGCTCGTAGAGGGACTTTGCGTTTCTACGAGTTTTTTTTATGGAGGCACTACTCGTTGTAGCGGGTACATCCATGGTGCGCTATGATCGAGGTCGGATTGAGAAGAAGCGCATAGACATCTTGAAGAATCCAAAGATATTAGCGTTTAGAAGATGGGAGGAAGAGACAGGGCCGTGGTCTTTTGCCATATGTGAGAAATATGTGGAGTGGGGCCACATCAACAAGCTCTTTCTTCTAGATCGGCACAATATTCATCGGTACAAGAACGAAGCAAACCTCCGAGAGTGCCATCATTATCTATTTAAAGCAAGATGCATATATGCTTGGCATTTGATATACGGTAACAACCATATTTTTAAATATGAGGTTCCCTACTTTTTGGCAAAAATGGCATATGCGGAAATGATTCTCGGGAAGGAGGTGGATTGGTGGACGCATCCACATTTGCCTGTACAAGAGAAGACCGAACCAATAGAGGTTGGAGAGACATCAAAGACTATTGAAGGTGATGGAATTGGAACTATACCTATGAGTTCTAAGGCCAACGCGGAATTTTACACAACAGGGTCTTCTTCCGAATCCTCGGAGGATGAACACACACACGAATACAAGCTCAGTGAACTGAGTGAACCAACTGGTCCTCCAATAAATTGGATGGAGGGGATTTCCTATGAGTCAAATCCACTCCGAACAAATTCATGGATAATTTTGTCATTTTGCACCATTTTTAGTATAAGAACATGCGTGCAATTGGAGGAAGTAGTGCAGCATAGAAAGGAATTGTAAGCCCTCAAAGAAAGAGCCCTTTCTGCCACTGAACCATACGATGTACAAGAAGACTCTTGGAAGATTTTGGAAAAAGTTCTAGACAACATAGCTCACATGGAGACCATGCTTGTGCTAAGAAAAGAGCCTCGTGAGAAGTTTTTGGAGAAGAAACATTCAAACAACCTTTCCATAGAAGACTACGTAGAGTTCTGGACAGCGAAACATACTTACCTGGAAGGGGTCCTAGCTGAGAGGAGGGATCGGTTGACGGATATTGAAGAATCTATTCCTCTAGAGGTAGATAAAGAGATGCTACGCATTCGTGATTTGGCATTTGCGGATAAGTATGGCAAGACTCCAGAGGAAGTTGACAAATTAAAGAGGCTGGTGAAATGGAGTGAAGACCAGAATGTAAAACTCGCGAAGCAACTACGTGTAGCTGAGGAGAATGCTCGATTCGAGGACGCATGGGCAGAGTGGGCTCATCGTAAAAATAACGCAAAAGTTGACATCAACATAAACTCAATCGACGTTGATTTGGAACCGCAACGATCACTTTTTTCAAAGAGCAAGGAAAAAGTTGAAGATTCTTAACGTAGAGACGATGGACTTACACCCCCAACATTCACCAAACGATATTTGATTTACGTTAATTAGGTGTAGGGAAAGTGTACGTAATTTCTTCTATGTACTTTTTCGCATACACTTTATATATGGAAGTTTGTTTTTACCTTTCATCATGCGTAAGTACGTGTTTATGCATTGGAACAAGGGGTTGGGCGGGTTATATGGACTATGAAGATGTAAGATACAATAAAAGCTGACAAAGTACAATCGATAGACCTCAAGCAAAGGAGTGAACCAAATACATACCATTGATTTAATCGGTGCAGAAAGTAGTACAATAGGAAACGAGATACATTGTTGCAAAAAGCTGCCACTCGATAATACTATAATCAAATATAGTCCTATATAGCTAAAACCATACGCTATGTTGGAGTGTATGGATTGACAATATCGTAATTATCATTCACTAGACTGAGGGTTGGAGCATTCTCCAACAAGAAGTTTACGCTTTGCACGAGTTCGATTGAATGGACCATCTGCATTTAAGATCAGATCTAAGACTCTAGAGTCTTTCAAGTCTTGCAAAGTCCTTCTTGTGAGGGGACTATGTACATCCAGTAAATAGTCTAGAGCTTGAGACTCGTATCGTGGCCCCCAAGTAGACTCAGCATATTGACACTCTTCCAAATCTTCCATGGAAGCATGACCTTCACCGTTGGTTACTCTCTTCCCATATTGATTCCATCGATATTCCATTGGGCGGGGCCTTCACTTGAATTTACTAGAGCTCACATTAAAATAGTTCAAGGCATTGGAAGAAGAACATCCGATTACCCTCATGCTGTGGACCTTGTCCGGCAAGTATTGGTGCAACTCTTAGAATCTCGTTTGGGTGAGTCTCCTAATTCAATTGGGAGCTAGGAGTACTCTTTTCGAGATCATGTTCACCTCTACGCCAACTCCAAATAAGGTCTTTACCCCAGAATCGAACCTCGTCAGTAGTCTCAGCATTGTGTTCCCAAGAAGGTGGCATATAAGTTCTTAGATTGAACATCTCGTAAAACCGCTCGTGAAAAGGCGCTTTGCATAGAGCACAACGACTTTGAGTCAAACAATGAACTAAGAGACACTGCGGATGATACATAGGGACACAAGAGCCTAAAGCCCATCCACCCTCAGGTCCAAATGGATTTAGGCATATGGGACACGTAGAGTGATCAAATACAAAGTGCGGAGGGTTGGGCCACAATAATGTCCTGGATGCTACATCAACATGTGCCGACATGTGGTGTTTGAAATTCCACCCGGCCTTGCTCCAATCTACAACCTCTGTAGAAGTGTCATCTTGCATCTTGATGTCCATCATACGAAGATTATCAAACAATGTATCCACACTCGGCCACGAGGTCATACCGAACGTTCGTCGACCAGCTCCACTAGTAAAATTCTTATCGATCTTCTCCAGCTCCGCTGCAACTTGTCTCCCTCTGTCCACCGAAAGTATACATGCCACCTTCCAATGATAGTAAGTGGCTGACAACTGCTCCAAACGAGCTTGCAGTTGTTGCTTTTCCTTTAGTAAGGAGTTGTAATCAGGGATGTCAATCCGGACGTCTTTTGGGTTTTTTTGGTCGGGCGGACGTCCGTCCAGGACCGTCCGGACGTCCGTCCGGGGGGTAAATCAGAATTACTATGCACGTAGTAAATTTTTTAACCGATTAATTGTATTGAAAGTCGCATCGTAGCCGTTCAAATAGTGTTGTGAGTGTAGGTGATTACCATTGGATTGAATCGGGCGGCCCAGGACCGTCCGATTGGCCCTGGCCGACCGACCGGTCGACGGCTTCGGATCGGTTGCACCCGACGGATCGGTCGCTTGATCGGCCGCAGGCCGTCCGATCGGTCGCGGTTTCGGTCGGCCGTCGGATGGGGCGCGGTCGGCGTCGGCCGTCCGATCGGTCGCGGTCTCCGTCGGCCGTCCGATCGGTCGCGGTCTCCGTCGGCCGTCCGATCGGTCGCGACCGGCCGGTCGGCGCCGGCCGTCCGATCGGTCGGCCGATCGGTCCGGTCGGCCGCCGGTGATCGGTCGGGTCGGTCGGGCCGGTCGATGCCGGCCGTCCGATCGGTCGGGTCGGCCGCGGCTGATCGGTCAGGTCGGGCGGGCCGGTCGGCGCCGGCCGTCCCATCGGTCGAGTCGGCCGCGGCTGATCGGTCGGGCCGGTTGGCCATCGGCCGTTCGATTTAGGTCACCGGTCGGCCATGCGACCGCGGCCTATATAAGGCCGACCTGTCCTCCACTCTCCTTACTTCTTTTCTTCCTTTCAGGGTGCGGAGTGGTTGTAGGTTGGAAATTTTTTTAATTTTCATCCACTGGCTGTTTATCCTGGGGAGGAAAGAAGTCTTTCCGTTTGTAAGGGGGGAGATTTTGTTTTTTTTTTCCACAAAGATGCCCAAACATGGGGCTCGGGGCAGTGGGGGGAATCGAGGCCGGAGACCAAGGCCTGTTAGACATCTTGAGAAGTGGGAGCACCCATCCAATAAGTGCAAGAACTTTCTTCGGGAGAATGTAATCGTGTGATTTTATGAGGCTAACAGTCTTTCACGTTTGTTCAGCAAATACGTGAGATACAAAGAGGAAGCTCAGGCCAAATTCAAAGAGGACATGATGGACCTCATGATGGAAGCGCTCCAAGATCCGGTGTGGAGACCGGAGACCGATAAGCGTGGATTTACGGATTGGATGGAGGATAGATTAATTGATGCTCTCTGGAACGCTGTCGACATATTGAAGAGGTATGAGAGAACGAGTCGAGCGGGTGATGAGGAGTTTAGGGATGTGGTATTGAGGGCGGAGGCTTTTCAACAAGCGATGAGGCCGTATTCCAGTAATAAAAACTGGGTTGGCTCTATAGGATGGTGGCACACGGATCAAGGAAGGTTAATGGAGCTGGGTTGCATGAATAGTTTGATAGTAATTCCTGTCACGGCCCGTATCATCGAGCTTGAGAAGAGGACTCTAAGAGGAGGATACGGCACAATTTCCAAAGTTCAGATAAGAGGGGTTGTGGCCATTGAAGAGTTTTGGGAATTTGCTGCAAAGACTCCCATCCATGCTGTGACACGACCAGACTTGGCCAAGGTGGAGCATCAGAATGAGGCGTTTGCTGTGAGGATACATTATCCAAGTGTTATTTGTTTTATAGCCATTCATGCAAATAAATTCCAAGGCTATACGTATTGGTGGAATGGCGGCACGATTCGATCGATGTTGGCCCTTGATGCAAGATATGGAGATGATGTTCATGGAGAGATCGGACTCTCACCTCATTCTGATGATGAGCTTATTCGAGCTTGGCAGTTGGTCCAGTTTCGCAAAAAACGAACAGAGCTTGCTTGGGCTTTAGTGCATATCATGTGTGAAGTCCACCGGTTGAACTACCTCCACAACGATGTGTCTCCAGACAACATACTTCTTCACTTCCCTCAAGATGAATCACAAGTGTATATTGGAGTATGCGATTGGGGGCTAACCACGAGCATGGATGATAAAATGAGGTCCTTGTATACGTTCACAAAACCCCAAGAGAGAATTGATACTCTACAAGCACGATATTGGGTAGATCCTCGGGTGGCGTACTTGTACAAACGGAGTGATGACATTCACGTTATTCCCCTTCTTAATTGCGCTTCGGAGGAGTTTGCTACGGCACGAATAGCACAACGAATCCTCAAGAAGAGCATGTCGAAGGCCTACGAGAATTGCCAAAGTACAACGGGGCCTGACCGGTGGTCCAATCAAGACTTGGCAAATGCTTTTGACCAATACTTGGAGATGGTCGCTGATGCAAAGTATACGCTGACCCACGTTGTCAACCGCTCCATGGAATCATTCCATTGGCCGGTGCCAAATGATCATTATCGCACCAAGTATGATTAGTAAATTAGTTTTGCGCATTTCTTTTAGTTATTGCGGCTTTATTAGCTTTTTAGATTCTTCATTGAAGTTCTCATGTAGATGTAGGCAAATTTTTTGTAGTCAAATGTATTACATGCCTTCTATATGTAGCGGCTTCAAGTACATTCTTGTTTATATATACCTTGCAATGATAACAATGAATGACTTCTTCTCCATTGTTTGTTATTTTATTTTATTACTTCATACCTTCAATAGAAATATCTCCAAATCTTTATGAACAATATTTGAGAATATATAATGAATTGTGGAACTTCTTCATTATATCAACCTTGCGTAGTTGCGATATTAATGGTTTGTCCGAAGTCAAGTCAAGCATAATATGACTTTTCTTACATATGCCTTTTTTTGTATGAATTGATGAACATATCATATGTTAGGTGAGAGTGTGAGAATGTGAAAAAAGGCTTAAAGCCAAACAAAAGAAATTATTACCACCAAGTGAACTCATAGTAAAAATACAAGACATTGCGATAAAATCCTTGAAATAACAAATTGCATAATATATTAATGTATAATAATATAGTCCGATATTCGGATAATCCATTCATAAACAAAATATGGATTTCAGGATCCTCAAAATTGGCCCCTAGCAAGGCGATAATGGTATAAACATTATCCGTTGCAAAATACTACATAACCTTCACTATAATGACACAATGTATGATGATTTGTCATTCTTAATCCGAGTCTTCATCATCATGTTTACGACTTGGCGCAGCGCCGTAAGAAGGTGGTCTTCGAGAAGATTCTCCAAACAAGTACGTTTGCCTAAAGTTTCATGTCGTTACTTCCGTATGCATTCTGACCATATCCATAATTCGTGTAGCCAACAATGTTTGATCTTCTATCATATTGACCTCCATACTCGTATGATTCCTTCGGGTGTGATGGCCTACGGTACTCGGGACTTCCGAATGTTGTACCGTATTGGTTCCCACGATTGTATGGGTTTATAGAATGAGTTGGGCTTGAGTTGCATTGAGCATTGGATCCGCTACCCTGCTCACCTCCTAAACCATGTGTACCTCCTGTATACATTGGAGATGGGTAGTTCAAACTAGATCCACCTCTACCGTACTCGCGTTCAACTCCGTACGTGTTTTGCTGATGGGGTGGCATATAACTCACCGGAGTACTGAATTGGTGGTTACCATGTTAATACCCCTCAGTTCCTGTGCCAAAGGATACTGGTGCTTGACGATCGTCATGGTTTGAGTCTTGGTGAGTGCCCCCATATGCCCTTGGAGTTCCATGTTGTTGAAGTTGGGCATCCATATCAGCTGAACGTTCTGAATAAGTAGTATAACAATCGCTTGGTCCCATCCAATTTGTGGGAATGAATCGGTTGCTGCGATCCAATAAATGCACGTTCAAACCTATCACAGTGGTCCAGTCAATGTCCTTGTGAAGGACTATTTCAGCCCACACCATGGCCATGGTCGAATACAACATCAATTCTGGCCTTGTGTTCTTGATTCCAACCGCAATTGTGACTTCATGATATCTGTGCGCAAAATAGTCGCTCTTGCAACTCTTCAGTGGGCCTTCGCGACGAGGACCATATTTCTCTGCTTCGTGCCGCGGCCATAACTTCATTATGTAATCCATCTTCACGTACTTCTTACACATGGTGCAATTCCAAATGTCTGCCCTCTCCTCTCGCCAACCCGGCTCTGCAACACAGTTTGGGTCACTCCATGCTTCCCAATCCATTTTTGGAGGGTTGCCCTTTGGTCGTGGAGACTTGGCTTCGCCCCTTGAACGTGAAAACTTCGGCGCCATTCCCAGCAGCGACAAGTATGCACAGTGTGGGTGTGGGTGACCGACGCGGACTCTGAGTAACGCAGTCGATGCAGCTTAAAAATAAGCCGCAACGTACAGCCCGTTCACCAGAGTGAGGGACAATGAGCCCCTCCCCTCCTATTTATGCCGACCGGGATCGGATGCCATTGGCCAGCTGGCACTGGTCGTCCGATCGCGGCCGGCAGCCGTCAAATCGGCGATCCGGCGGCCGGCGACCGGCCAGTACGACTGATCGAGGTCGCTCGACCGATCGGTCGATCGGAGCCGCCGATCCCGACCGACCGATCCGACCGACCGGCGATCGGTCGGCCAACCGGCCTGGCGACCGGCGACTGGCCATGCGACCGGGCTGGCGACCGACCACGTCTCCCGTGCGACCGGTCGGTCGCTCGTTCCGCGTCCCCCCTTCCCCCTCCTCTTTCCTCTTTCCTCTCCCCAACACCCCCCGTTTGCACAACTTTGATCACTTCCTCGCGTTGCATACCTGCAATTTCAAAATTACTATATTTAGCCTATCTGGTCCACGTGGCGTCTAAATATGGACAGGTAATGTTCTGACAAGGGAATGTCGGGAATATCTTTTTGTCATAAACGGGAATGTTTTATGACAAAGATACTATCGGCTTTAAATAAATCTATAATAAGGGACTCTTTGCAAGAGGAGTGAAGGCCAACAAATCTCCAAGCCAATTCAGTCACTTTTTGAGTTATGTTGCCCAATTAGCTTTAATTGAACAATACATTTAACAATCAATTTAGTGGGGCCAATTTTCCGAGTCGTGAAGTCCTTTGGAGTTGAAGCCCATGAATGAAGGAGAGCCAAGGCCATGGGGCCAATTCTTATTATTAACTAGAGTCCATGTTTTTTATTTGTACACATTTATTTTTTATTTTTTATTTTTTTGAATTATTCTTCCTAACACCTTAACAACCATGGCCACCATTTCGTCTTTTATCGTGACGGCCAAAAAATGTTTCATATTCAACTTCAAATGTTATGATCTCGCATCTAGTGATGATCCAACGGTTGAAGATTTCACACTACTACATATGGTAGTCTACTCAAGATCCTATGGTTGAAATTATAAAATATATCCAAAAATATTGGACATAGCCCCTTTATAGTGAAACCACCTATTCTCGTACAATTATGGAAAATTGAGGGAATCTATATACTTGGTGTGAGAAAGGAGTGGGTTACTATTTTTCACGGATAGGGAATAGAAAAAGACAAGCTAACCCTATTTATGTGCTTTTTTAAAGCACACACATAAAGAAATACAAAGTTTAGAAGGAGAAGCCTAAAGGCGGGCACCCTAAATATGTACGCATGAGGTACATGCAAGGGAGGTGAGATCTTTATAAAGGCAAGAATCTTTGCCTCTCGCCTTTAGGTGGTTTCACCATAGTTCATAGTGGTGAGTGCTTGTATTGCAAGCTCCCATGGATTCACATTCATTTCTTCTATCTCCCAACTTTTGTCAAAAGTTATCCATTCTCACTAGGAGATTTTGCCATGTTTTGGCCCCCATTCATGACTTGCCCCCTACTGTGTACCCTGAGGTGGCCCTAAATCCTCTCTGATTACATTCCATAAATTTTAACTATTCCTTGGTGAGAGTATAATGATGTCTAACATTGGAGAGATCCAAGTATATATGAAATGTAGGTGACCATGTGTGAGCATTTACTTTTCATAACTTTGGTCTTACTGTGTTTGTCAATATTTAGACTTTCTATTTGGGCCTTAACTTTTCCACATTGTATGGTCTATATTAATTGATGGGTATTTGGAAATTACTCCATCGTTGTGTATCTAATTTATTAGTACTTATCATAAAAAACATTGTGCTTAAACAATTAATTCTATTATTTGCTATTTTTTGTCTGACAACCTTCAACTAACCTAGGAGTATATATATAATCTAGTACATATAATTAATTGTAGCAATATTCTTATTGTATGGATTTGAATAGTTACTTATTTCCCTCTTACAAAGGTAATCGAAATAAGTTTTCATTGTTACTATTTTTGCAATCATAAAATAAGAGAAATAAATAGGGAGACAAATAAATTTAAAAAAATATCCCACCCTATAAGTGTTTAACATATGGCAATAATGGCATCAACTTCTAAATTTTTAAGCATATTTGATATTGTACACGTATAGTACATTAGTACTAAGATTAGATGTTATATAAAATTGATTATTCGTATACTATGATTGACTGATTTGGGAATAGAATATTTTGAAGAGCCATCACTTCTTCATTTACAGTATGTAATGGATACATTCTCTTGTGGATAAAATTTAAGTTCTTGGTTAAAGATGTATGAATTACTATGTAGGCCTCTAGGGTATAGGGTTTAGGGTTTAGGGTTTAGGGTTTAGGGTTTATGGTCTTGAGGATTTGGGGTGGATTTCATTTTAATCCTAGTTTTTGTGTTGGAAAGCTTTGCAAACACAATTGTGTGTGGATGTAAAATAATGGATTAATGTATGTATGGTGTAGTTCTCAATTATATTTTACATGGATAGAAGTTGCACTTCTCTACATCGCGTAGTTAATGTGTGCAAAATAATCTATTTTGTATTTATCATTTTTGATTGAAGATATTATTGACATGGAATAAATCACACATTTATTGCAAAGAATATATAGGTACAATATTCAACATCAACATAGGAATTAAGATTCGAGAGTCTTGAATCTCATAGCCTATTTTTAACCCATATTGGAATAGAGTTACTATTGTAGGTCATGTGGCTCAGAGTTTAATTCATAGAGCCTCATAGATCATAACGTATGAGTATTGAAGTAGTATTTGTACGAAACATCTTTGAATTCGTGAAGATCTATACTTTTATAGAGTCCACTCGAAATGGTTATGAACTTAAAATTTAAAGTTCAGATGTATCCGTGAAAAAAGAATACTTAGCATTTCAGAAAATAACATAGGGTTCCTTTTTTCATTGTGTAGTAACTACTGAAAATCGAGTAACAGAAATCTTTGAGGAATAAAAAAAGGATCCTATGCAATTTTATTAGATTTTAGTTATATATTTAAGAAAAAAAAAAATTTAAAAAATTTTTAAAAAAAAGTACAGCGGCCGCCCATATTGGTCGGCCGCCATCGGGCGGGCGTGCGACCGGCCCGACGACCGGTTCGGCGACCGGTCGGTCGCTCCTTCCGCATCCCCCCTTCCCCCTCCTCTTCTTACCTCTCCCCCACACTCCCCGTTTGCCCAACTTCGATCACTTCCCCGCGTTGCATACCTGCATTTTCAAATCTACTATATTTAGCCTGTATGATCCATGCGGCGTCTAAATATGGACAGGGAATGTTCTGACAAGAGAATGTCGGGAATATCTCTTTGTCCCAAACGAGAATGTTTTATGACAAAGATACTCTCGGCTTTAAATAAATCCATAATAAGGGACTCTCTTCAAGGGGAGTTAAGGCGAGCAAATCTCCACGCCAATACACTCACTTTTTGAGTTGTTGTGCCCAATTGGCTTGAATTGGAGTAAACATTTAACAATCAATATAGTGGGGCCAATTTTCTCATTTGCGAAGGCATTGGGAGTTGATGCGCTTGTCTATAAGGACAGCAAAGGCCATGGGGCCAATTCTTATTATAAGTTAGAGACCATGTTTTTGATTGTACACCTTAATTTATTTTTGTTAAAATATTCCTTCTTAACCCCTAAAGATCCATGGACACCAAAGTGGAGGTTTCCTATTTCGGGCAGCTTAGATGAAGAGGTCAGGAGTAATAATTTTTTATTAAATTTCTACTGGGTGCTCCTTACACCGCGAAGTGCATGTGGTAAAATTTGCATATCCAAATTCCAAATTTACAACCTACATCTAGAATATTTAGGTCTAAAGTCCATTAAGGGCAGTTAAATTTAGTCTTTGTTTAAAATTCTTTTTTGGAAATATGTTCATGAACAATTTACTACTTGAGTTCCAAAGTGATCTAAGTCAAAATGTTTGTCAATTTCACAAGGGTAGCCTTGAGAGATTTCAAAAATAATCTTCACAATTTCTAGTAATTTCCAAATTAACTCTTCCTTCGATTGATTGTTTTGAAAATATAAAATTTAAAATAGGCATCTCTTCTTCATTTAGAGTATCTAGTGGATACAATCACTTGTGGATAGGATTTGTGGTTTATGGTTTAGAATGTATGAATAACTCTTTAGGCCTCTATGGTACAGGGTTTACGGATTACGGTTTAGGGTCTTGGGATTTTGGGATAGATTTCATTTTAATTCTAGTTTTGGTGTTGCAAAGCTTTGCAAACACCATTGTGTGTGGAAGGGAAATATTGGACTCGTGTATGTATGGTGTAGTTCTAAGTTATATTTTAAATGGAAAACAATTGTAGTACTGTACATCGCATACTTAATATGTGCAAAATAATCTATTTTGTATTTATCATTTTTGATGAAGATGTTATTGACATGGAATAAATCACACATTTATTGCAATAAATATACTTGTACAATATTGAACATTGAACATTCAACATAGGATTTAGGATTATATAATCTTCAATCTCATATCCTATTTTTTACCAAATGACGTTGTTCCAAAATAAGTGTCCTACATTAAAATGAGGATACTCCAATTGACATTCTCAACCATGCGATATTGGAATAGAGTTACTGTTGTAGGTCATGTGGTTCAAAGTTTGATTCATGAAGCCAATGGTCAATTAATTTACAAAAGGAAAATAGAGAAGAAAGATATTGATTCGAAACCAAATGAATGCCTTATGTTTGAAACATCTATGAATTTGTGTAGATTAACACTTTAAAGAGTCCACTCAAAATGGTTATGAACTTAAATTTTAGAGTTAAGATGTATCCGTGAAAAAATAATATATTGCATTTCAGAAATCAAAATAGGATTCCTTTTTTCAGTGTGTAATAATCACTGAGAATCAAATAACCAAAATCTTTGCGAAATAAAAAAGGATCCTATGCAATTTTGTAAGATCTCTGAACTATATATATATATATATATATATTTATTTATTTTAAAAAAAAATTGAAAAAAAAAAAAAAAAAACCGCAACGGCCGCCCAGATCGGTCGGCCGCCTTGGTCGACCGGCATCGGTCGGCCGACATCGAGCGGCCACGATCGGTTGGCCGTAATCGGTCGGCCGACCGTGGCCGGTCGGCAGCGACCGGCCGGCGCGAACGACCGGCCACGATCGGCCGGCCCCGATCGGTCGACCGGATCGACCGTATTGACCGGCCACGATCAGTCGGCCGGACCGGCTGGCCAGCATCGGTCGCGGCCGTGATTGGCCGATCGACCGGTCCGTGCGGCCGGTCTCTAGGGTTGAGAAGGAGGGGGGATAAAAGGCCTTTGGGGCCTCATTTCCCCTCACTTCTCTTTGTATACATCCATCTCAACTGAGCTGCAACCGTGGGCATTAGCTTCTCGTGTGCTGCATTTGTGGTGGCGGGGGGAAGTCAGCGTGATACTTGCGGCTGCTGCATCGAATTTTTGCATACCTGGGATATCTTTGGGGTATTTTAAATACTCCCTATTCTTCATGGCGACGGATATCGATAACACGAACAGACTGATTCTGAACAGACCTTGAGGTCACCTGCGACAGAAAACACAAACGCAGGATTGGTGGGGACTGAGTTGGTTTTACAAAAGACACCGTCAAAGAGAGTGAAACCAAAAGGAGCAAGACATGAGTTGCACTACGAGATCTTGGATAATGAGGCCATCAAAGCTGAGAGCGGTTGGGCCAATGAAACGGAGGAATACTGGAGAATGGCGACGTGCAAGAAATATGTGAAGATGTATCACATTGGGAAACTTTGGCCTCGAGAATGTCACAAAGTTAATACCAATAATTTTACTTGCAACTCACAAACATGCAAGGATGATCACTTCCTTCATCGTGCTGAAGAAGTTTGGGTGGCATTGTTTGGAACTCGTCCCAAGAGCAAGGGTTATTTTTCCTATACGCTCTTGAGCATGGTGTATGCTGAGCTCATATTGAAGCGCAAGGTGAACTGGAGCACATTCACGGCGAGTAGTGCATATCCTCTTCGAATCGAGAGAAATCAGAAGGATATCCCTGATACGTTTGATCCAGAATCAAACTCTACAAAGGCCTTATTGCAGCACTTGAGGAGGAAAACTCATGAGACGGCGGTGAAGGAATCTCCTCTCACAACCACGACACATCAGGAGGATGGAAGGAATATGGTTGCCACGGATGCCCCAATCGTAGAACCGACTATAACGGATAGGCTCGAAGGTGCAAACGTAGTTGAAGAACCTCATGTAACCTCGGTACCAACATCAGAGGAGGCAGGGCCAAGTGAACCACGGGAAACCAGAGCACCAACTTATGCCATGGATGACATGGATCTCGATTCGGGTGCGGCGCCAAAGTTCGAGAGGTATATGCGTTATGAAGTACAAGATAACACATTGGATGAGTGGATGAAAAAAGCAAAAAGTTTGGCAGATTGGTGCAATGAGGTAGATAAAGAGGAAGGTTTGCCAGGGAATCATTGGGGAGATACTACGGGTGAAGGGATACTTAATCTAGGGTTCAAATTGAAGATGGGGTCCGAAATACTTGCGTATATGGCTCCTCCTTTTGTGGAGCTGGCTCACAGTTTTGCAAGTATCATGCCCAACGTTCTACTAGCTGCCATAAATTTTGAGGCACTCGTAGATCGGTTTGAACCTCTACTGAAGGACCGAGTGAAGACTGAGCTAATCATTGTGAAACTCGAGAAACAACAGCAAATTTCGCAACGTCTCCTTGACGAGTTTTACACGGAATTGCGGTTGTTTGGCCAAGGTCCTGCTAGCGAGTATGTAGCAAAGTACCAAGAAGCAATGCGCCAAAGGGATGCGGTAGAAGACTTAGAAGATAACCGATTCAACTTTGTTCCATCACAGAATGACACTCAGGGGGCTTCATGTAGTCCTGTTGTTCCAGAATGTGAAGCGGGTGGTAAAGACGATGGTCAAGAGGATGGTGAAAAGGATGGTAATAAAGATAAGGGGAAGACCATTATCGGGACTACTGATAGTCTTTTTCTTTCACAAATTGATGCGGGTGGTAAAGAGGATGCTGAAGAAGATAATGGACAAGCCTATATCAAGGGTTTATCTCCTCTCAAAGAGGTTGGTGAAGAGGATGGTAAAGAAGATAAGGGAAAAACCATTATCGAAATAGACGATGATGACGATGATGAAATTCCGGGGGAATTGAAGTTACTAATATTACAAAAGGAGATAGATGATGGACAGATTGAGCGACAACGAGCATGGGCGATGAAGTTCGCGGAAGTAAAGAAGGAGAGAGATGTTACAGTTGCGAAATTGGAGGAGGAAGCAAAAGCATGCTCAATGAAGTTGGAGGCTACATGTAAAGAGAGAGATGAGGCAGTCGCTGAATTGGAGGCATTACGGAAAACCTTCAAAACGGTAGATTCTACAGAGGCAACAATCCACCTACGCATACTACCATGGTTGGGATGGGTTCATCGACTTCAAGATAGGAGGAGCTTGGTTTCGAGGGCAAAAGAAGATCTGAAATCGATTGCATCTACATCAAAAGAATCACGTGAAGTTGTAGATGCTTCATTGGAGAAGTTCTGTACGAACAGATCAAAAAAATGATATGACCGCGTAGAGGTCACTTTTTGGGGGGATATTGAAGAGATGATGGAGCGTACAAACTACTCTAAGATGGGACGAAACAATGATGTTGATTGGACTTTGGAGATAGAGGAAGGATGGGCGCCGTATAGTAGATTCTCATCGCACCTACAAGAGTCAGCTCGCATTGTAATCAACACATGCGACCCTCCTCCCGCAATACTTAAAGACAAATGTGCGGTGTGCCTACATCATTTTGGTCCAGAGGGCGCATACACGTTGGGCCAATGTGGCTATAACTTCCATGTTACTTGCATATGCCGATATGCCATGACAAAATCGGTATGTCTGGTATGTCGCTCCCCATTTAGCACAAGATTCTACGAGATGATGGGCATACGAGATCTTATGCCACCAGGGCACGAGTTCAACCGATGGAATCTTCCATTGGATCAATACCCAAAGAAATTTCTAAACTACTCTGATTGGGGAAATGCACTTAACTGGAGTACGTCCGAATCAAAACACCAACTAGCCATTCAATTTGGTGGGGATCATGATCAGTTATTTTGGATGACACGAGATTACAAAATAGAGATAAGGGCGAGGAATATTGAAGGTGATGAGCAACGAGAGTTGTTTTGTCGTAATTTTGGAGGGCATTGGAGCGTCGAACACAACCGTTTCTTTCGATTTCCTCCAAAGAGAGTGGAAAAGGGAGAAGATGGTTCGTGGCACGAAATAACCGATTCAACCAGCTTTGGTGAGGAGTACAAGAAGTACGATCATACTCCAATTGGAAGAGTTGTGGTACTTGCGAAATTGGAGGAGGCCGCAATATACCGGACTTCGATACCGGAAAATTCTTTTGAAGATGTGGAGGTCTGTTATTGGGATGCGGTGAAGAAGTTTGATGTGCGTATGAATGACGCCATTTCATTTTGGAGAGAATGTCTTTTAAACCCAAAAGACACACAACTTCTATTATTGGATGAGTTCGAAGGTGTTGTACAGGATGTCGTTGCAAAGATCGAGAAGGCCATGGAAATCTTACGTAACAAACAAGTGGATCCTAGCAAAAAGCGGAAGAGGCAATCGGGCGAAGATGGAGAGGATAGTTGGCAGGCGGAGATGAGAGGCGAAATCGCAGCCGTGGATCGAGAGTATGAAGAGGGCGGTCGAATTGCCCGTCCAAGTCAAAGACCACGTACTCATAGTGTAGCTCAGATTGGCCAATCGGATGGATCTTCAGTTTGAAGTTAGAACGGATGTTGGACCATAAGTTGCACGTATATAACTATGTATATATATATATATATACATATATATTCTTTTTTTAGAATGTATGGCTGTTGTTTTAAAAATGATGAAAATGCCACCACTGATCCATGGGGCCTTATTTTTGAAGTAAAGGGTTACAATCTTTTTGATTTAATGTGCATTTCTTCTGTATGCTTGAGAGTGAAGACTATCGTACGACAAGTATGTAAAAATATATGTAATATTTTTCAACACATTAAATGTAGTCATGTAGACAATAGAATGTTCAAATGCATTTGGAGTATAACAATAAAGTACTACAATAAACTATTGCTACAATTTCTATAATAAGTATAAGTTCTATGAACCTATACTACATAAAGATGCCAAATTCAACTACTCATCAGGACCAGAGGATTGCTCATAATCGCTATCTCCCTTCACTTCAGCTCCACTAGACCTCGTAGGATCATATTCATAATCGCTTGGAACCTCCTCTCTGATCTTGGGTTTATTCTCTGGACATTGTATATTCCTATACTTATGCCAAGTATCAAATTCGGGGAGATTAACAGGGATGTTCGGTTTTTTAGGCAGAACAATTGGAATCGTTGCAGATTTTCGTTTATGCGACTTGGAAGTGCCAAGCATGTGCTGTAACCCCGTGGCAGTACGAGGAACATTGGCATTCTTTAAATACTTGCCCAACGGTACATCAGAGTCACTAGAGATGCTCCCATATTTGGCTCTTGAAAGGGATACTAAACCCTTAGAGGATTTCTCCAAGGTTGTCGTAACCCTTGTAGTAGAGGGTTGAAATAAAGCGCGGGGAGTAGCACATTGATCAGATACTTGATCCTTACTACCGGATGCGATATTCTCCGGGACCGGATCAGAGCTCATAGTGCCCGCAGTAGTATTGCACGAAGTGTTCTTCACATCTATCGCCTCCTTTTCCAACCGTAAACCAGTAGCGATAACAAGTAGGACGTTATTCGATTTGTCCATGCCGCCTTGTGTCATTAACCGTGCTAACGGCTGCTCATCATCTAGATCATCCGCCAAAAAACCATGAGCGATAATATCACCATTAGCATCATGAACATTTGGAGCATCTTCATCATTTGAAGCGGGGAAGAAAGTCATATCATCGTCTTTATCACCAAATTCAAAAACATCATTGTCATCAGACTCTGATTCGTCCTCGACAGCTTCCTCATCATTCTCATGTACTTGGTCTTCCTCTAAATCCAAGTTCTCTCTATACCACCGCCCATCATCACTCAACTTATCATTTGCGAGCAATTTCGAGTTGGAATATATGTAGACCAAGTCATCAGCTCTGCCCGGTAGTAACCGATTCCGTTTCTTGTCGTGAACATAAGAGTAGCTACTCCAGTTGCGTTCGCAAGCCGACGAGGACACGGTCTGTGCTAGTATTCGCTTTGCAATTGGAGAGAGGAGCTTAGCACAAGCACCTTCAAACTCCCACCATGCATGTGGAGCTAGTTTTTGAGTATTAGGCTCCAGCATGTCATGGAATGGTGAACCCCTTACTCGAAACGCAAGAAATTCACTCACCACGTCTGCATAATCCTCCGCGGGACATAATTTTTGTAAACATGCTTGCAAGCTATTGTAAGATCGGGATCGTCAGCTAAATCTTGGTCATGTAGTAAATAAGGAATTAAGGGTGCAGCCGCGCCATGTAAATCCGTTGTCATGAGCCGTTTCCGATGGTAAAACTCCTCTTTTGCGGTGGCCACCTCAAGTGGTTCCAATGAGATGGGCGGTGCGTGCAAAGTATGGACATGGCTCTCAAGATCACGAATGATATGCCAAGCCTTTCCCGTACTAGGAGCCTTGCCGTCGAATTCTCTCAGAGCGTAGACTACGGGGGCAACCATATCCCGTAGTCTTTTGCATTGCTCCCAAAAGTCATTGCTCAACACCACCTTCTTGACCTTACGGGAGAATATAAACTTATCTCTAGCAGATACCGTCTTCTTCGAGGCATAGGCTGTGAACATAGGGTCGACAACAACTTGCTCCAATGATTCCTTGACCTCCAACAAGCGATCTATCATTATGAATTGACTAGCAAATCTTGTTTTCCCAGGCATCAGTAGGTTGAATTTTGCCTCGTGTTTACGAAACACAGCTAGGGGCATTTGTCGCCTCTAGATAAACTTGACCATTCTCTTCGCCATGACCAAAGTGTTGGATGCCATGTATTCACTTTGTCTTCCCTTACACGATTAATGGTGTAAATCCCTTGTTTAGGTGACTCGTGTATCGTTCCAGGGATTCTGTGAAGTGACCGAGAAAAGTAGTGCTAAAACAACCAAACCCCCAAACGTTTCTAATCCCAACTTATGTTTTAGCCTTGCATGGCAAGGGTATCCCTTTGCAAGAGGGGATGCACAAAGACTCCTTATATTTGTCGTGGCGGAAACTTCCACACTTAGACTCTTTACACCCACACACACACTAAGGCACACATTACGTCCTCACAACTAATCCGTCCAAGCCGTCCGAACTAGCAGGTCACGCAGGCCGTCCTGGTTACCCTATCACACTTACTACAATGACAGACTCTAAGAGCTCCGAATTCGGCTAGAAGACGTCTAAACGTAATCTGGTCACGTACTGCGCTTGATCCGTCCTCTAAGACTACAGAGGAACCCAAGTCTGTGACAGCCGGAGGCCGGATTGGAATCCGTCCTCACACACTCTACTCCCAGACCCTCCCAGACCGTAAGTGTTTACCACAGCAGTTTCCCTCTCTCAGACACCTAGACCAGTTCAAGACACAAGGCACTCAAGAATACGCCTAACCCGACTTCAACTCCACAGAAACGATCTAACAAAGAATCCGGATTCCTAACTCCCAACTCATAACCCAACACAGTAGATCCGAATTTTCAAGCACTCAACTGAAAAGGAGACAGGGAAATGATCACACCGAATATGCGCATAAGAAGGTTCGATTAACACTCAAGCAAGGAATGTTTTAGGTGGCCAAACTACCACCTATAAGTACTTCTAAGTCAACGACTTAGATACCTAACTGGATTGCGGCGCCGGCCTACAAGGCCTACTCCTCAAAAAGCGGCACGCATTCCCAAAAAAGAAAATACTATACTGGCCTAGGACGGATCCCAATCCGGCCTCCTAACCGTGGCCGTCCTCTGACTGCCGACCTCTAATACGTCCTACCTCCTCCTTCGCGAACTGACCTCGTGCTTCGGCCGCTTCAGTGGCGTAGCTGCTATACGTCCTGCCTTCACTCTTTTGCCCGTATTGGTTATCACATACTCGTCCTCGCTGGAGTTGGTCTCGTCCCCGCTCTTCAGCTCTTCTTCTTCGGAGTGCTCGAGGCCGATGTCGTGAAGCTTCTGGGCCCCAAGAGACTTCTCGTATTCCTAGGCCGTAAGCTTCCACTTCGCGGTTCGAGTATTCTTGGCCAGAGAATCTGCTGGGACGGGTGCGTCTCCCTCCGTCTTCACCTTTGCTTTGCCCTTTGTGTCGGTCGGACTCGAGGGTCCAACATCCGTTCTTTCCATCTTAATCGGATCCGGCCTCGGAGTCTTGGTCGGGGTGGAAGTGAAAGCCGGCATGACTACCTCCTTCATCTGCTCCCGGATGGCGTCGAGCAGCACCTTGACCTCGGCGTTGCTCTTCTCAACCTTCGCGAAGTACGTCTTCGCTGCCAAGAGAAACTTTTTGAAAGTTTCCGCCTTCAACACCTCCGACTCCAGGATTCCGGCCTCGTACAGGTTCGCCTTCTGCAGTACCTCGGCCGGAGTCTCGCAGATTTCGACGAGCTTTACGACCTGCTCGTTTGCCGTGATTACAGCCTGCCGTCTGACCAGGAGTTCTTCCTCCCTTCTTCTGACCGTCTCGCGAAGACGTCTATTCTCCAGGATTAGCTTTGTCGCTTGCTTCTCCATCTGTCGGAACTGCTCCTCGTCCGGCTTGGAGTCCCACTTCTGCTTCACCTCCAGCAACGTCCGCACCCCAAACTCTTGGCATAGCTGCGACAGTAGCTTCTGGTAGAAGAAGTACTGGCACCTCGCTTCCGTGAAGTGGTGCCATGTTTGCCTCATGGGATCCGCATGGTTGGCGGACGGACTGAGAGGTGGGGGAAGTCTGGGGTTGTTCGGATTCATGGGGTTCTCCCAGTCGGCCGTAACTTCCCCTTCATCCACCGGCCTCAAAGGCTGTCCTCGCTCAGTCTGAGTTCCGGCCTCGGTCAGGTTCTTAGGAGGGGACGGGGACGGAATGATAATTACCTTTGGACCCGTACGCGGTGGGGTCGCCTCTGGAGGTGGCTCTTGTGGCGCGTCCGGTTGGACGTCCTCGTCGTCTGATCCGACCTCGTCCGAGTACACGGCCTTGCTGTCCGCGCTGTCCTCCGACTCGAACACTCCGTTGTTTTGTGATGATAGCGCAATCTCGTAGTTCGACTCCTCCTCCTCCGTCAGCACCTCCTCCTTCTTGTACAGGTGGTAAAGAAAAGGAGTAATAGGGCTAGGACGGGTTTTACCTACGTTCTCCGCGAGCCGGGCGACCAGGTCGCGGATGATCATTCCCTAGTCGACCTCTCGATCGCCGCGCAGAGACCCCGGGACGGTGTTGGCGAGCCGGACGGTTATGCGATGCGGCTTCTCCCCGTGAATAATCGGCGCCAAAAACTTGTTGATGGCGCGCTCCCTTGGATCCTTGCAATCCTCCACTGAGTAGCCGTTGTTCTTGTGCGGACTCTCGTGGAACGCCTTCTTCGCCCATTTGTGTTTCCGGCCGCACAACCCTACTCCACTGTTTACGACCAGGACGTAAACAGCTCTCCAGTGGTCGGCCGTCCAGGAAGCCGGCTTCCCTCTAACCGTCCCTTCGAATTGATTTGGCGCGCCGACCTTGATCTCGCGCACCATCTCAGCTTCGTGCAAACCCCAGGGCGTGTCCAGCAGGCCGGCTAGTCCCATCTTCTCGAGATCCTCCGTTTTGGACTTCTTCTCGTCCTCATCGATCGGAATGCACGGTGATACTAACTTGATGGAGATCTTGAGCTCCTCCTGCGCCTGAGCGGAAGCGGACGCCGTTCCTGCCATGGGAAAGAAGTGCGACAAGAAGTACAAAGTGGCCGGGCTGAGATCGGCCAGTGGGCCGGATCGGAACTAAGGGACGGAAAGCAGAAGACGGAAGGCAGGGGCGCAAGAAGACAAAAGGCGCAGAAAGCGAGGAGGCAAGTGACGGACGGGTGGCCTTTTATAGAGGAAGCCGGAGTTAAGTCCAACCATAATGACTTGTTTAGCCGCCATCATTGCCATCTCCGTACGGAGTCGCCTTCTAGATTTCTCGCCATTATTAACTTCTTCGCCACTCCGTCCTTTAGCCGCCGTAATAACTTCCATTCCGGCCTCTGACAGCACGTCCTAGCTGTACGGTTACAGAGTACGGATTGGCAAATCCGTCCTTATTAACACAAACTAGATTTTAACTAATACACTTATTTGTAAAAACGTAATTGTCTTATAGTATACGGCCTAGCACATACATAGGTCGGATTCTAGACTCTATACTTATTCTTAATGCGCATTAGAACTTAGTGGCCAAAAATAAAAAAAACAGGGTCCAACACAAAGTATTCGCCATCCATCCAGCCTTTCCCCAATCCTCCAACAACAAGTCCATTGCATGTGTCGCACACCCTTGCATGAAAATGTGCGGATATTTCTCAAGGACTATTCTTGAGGCATTGAGCATTACAGAAGCATTGTCTGTACATACTTCTCTGGTCCAACTTGTTCTATGTACTTCAACATGAGAGTTGACATGTACACCGCTGTTTTTTCTATGCCAGTAGTATCCACAGCACCAAGAAAAAGCTCTCCAGCTTGAGTCACGAGCATCGCATTCACCAAAGGGCGACTAGTCACAGATGACCATCCATCTATAGTCAAAGTTCCTCCAAACTTCCGAAGGCTCTCCGAGAGTCTACTATCTAGTTTCTTTTGTAACTCCGTCTTTACTTCTGCTAACAACCTTGTCCGAATGTCATGGTAATATGGTTGAGCATAGGATTTTCGAAATCCCGCAGTCTTCATCACGGCAGCTTTGAACGCATCATTCCGGGCTACTGAGAATGGTATATTTGCTTCGTAAAAAAATTTCGCCCAGAGTTTATCCAACTCCCGCCTATCCGCTTCTGCAAAAGTAGCTTCAATCGAAGATTGCTTCGTTTGCTTCATAGATCCAAACATCGGGCGAGTATCCTTAATTCCCCTCATAAGCATGGAAGAAGCAGAGGTTGACCCTACCAAAAGATTTGTTGAATTCATGGGGGTGCCTAGCGAGGACCCTACACAAGAGTCACTCCTAGGGGTTTCAGGAATGTCATGTTTTGAAGCACCTGGAACGTCCGTGGATGGAGTGAGAGAACATTCACCGAGAAATACGTCCAATTCTCCGTTATATGGAGGGAACTCCCCACCACATCTTAAAAATAACTGCCTAATTTCCCTAGGCAGCTTTGGGTAAAGGGCAGAACTCGAATCCCTATGTCCAGGAATCTTCTCGTACCCATAATGACTCAGATTCCGACTCTTCTTCTTAGAAACTATTACATGACATAGTGAGCACTGTAGGAAAGACCCAGACGCTTTGCCTTCCTTCTCGATGTCTCTAAACCAAGCCTCATATGGAGCAAGGCCCATTTGGATAAATAGGACGCCTCAAAGTCATAAACAGTGGTAGAACCGTAACGGGAAAGAAAATGGCAAGAGTTCCTTACAGAAATCCTCACTTCCGAACTCAATACCTACCAAGCAATGTACACATAAAATGAATTATGCAGCTCAAAGCCCTTCGAAAGTGTTCAAAATTCGGAAGTGAAATGAGACTCAATGTCTCTTCTCTTATATACCATCCAACTCTGAATATGACCGGTGCAATTTAAAATTGAAATGCTCCTAAACTGTTGGATGCTCAAAGGGGCCATCTGGCCATAGGCGGTCGCCGGATGCGAGGGCCGGTCGCAGTGGCTGACGGCCGGTTGCCGAGGCCGACGGCCGGTCGCCAGGCCGACGGCCGGACCGAAGGCCGGTCACCCAGGGCCGACGGCCGGTCGCCCTGGCCGACCGACAGGTTGGTCGGGCCGACGGCGAGCTCGGGGACCGGTCGACGGGGTGGTTCGACCAATGAACGCACTCCGTTGGTCATTTACCCTTAGTAAAACGACCAGAATCTCTAAATCACGAACGGTCCCCGGACCCCAGTCGGACGTCGGACGGACGTCCGGACGCTGTGACATCCCTGGTTGTATCCATCAAAGGATATGAAAGGGGGATTACGAATAGGGGGGAACAACGGTAAAGATAAAGAATCTTGAGAATCACATCGTACATCTTCTTCTTGTTCGAAGCCCGACATATTAACAACACATGGCTGAGCTTTCACAGGACGGCGCAATATAGGGCGTTGCGGTGACATTTCTCCAAATGCCAAGTCTTTTTGATAAGGTTGAAGACAACTCTATCAACATCCCCCATGTCCGATTTCTCTATATCTCCAGGAATGTTACGTGGGTGAGATAGTTCTTCAATCTTCTCGCGCATGCGTGCATATTCCACGGAAAGCTCGTCCCCTTCTTTCACCTTCTCCTCATTCATTGCTCGTGTTTTTTCGAGATCTGCTTGCAATCTTGCTATGACATCGTCTTTGCTCTTCAGAAGAGCTTTGAGATTAGAAGATGTGTCAAGTTCTTCCAATGGTAAGATGCAAGTACCATGGGGCTCTACTACGGGTAGATGATTCCTTGCTATTGGAGGGCGAGAGCCACCTATTTCAGGAACGCGGCCAGGTAAATTACGACGATGATCCGCATCAATCACAACGCTGGAGGGAGGAAGAGGTTGTTGTACTTGACGCACCGCCTTACGAGGCCGCGAACCATCTGAGTCATCGTCCTCTTCCGATGTAGCACTATGATAGGAAGCCTCTTCCGTAGCCTTGGTAATAGACCTCGTCACTCCCATGCCACCATCAGGAGCGTCAGGGAATCTTAGAATGCCTGTCGGAATGTCACTCGTTGAAGGTCGTGTTACATGCTTCCCCTCTTTGACAGTTGTCCAATCCACTCGTTTACCAAGAACAACCTCGGCGTATACTCCAAGAGCAAGAAACAATGGAACCACATTGCGCTCCAAACATGGAATGCCATACAGGACTTGGTAAACCTCAATGCATCGTTGTTTGAAGTTTGGGCATTCGCAAAACTTAAGATTTGCCTTGTTGGTGCGCTAGTGAAAATAGTGATGAGACAGAGGGAATTTCTTGTCAATGTGACACCATTCAATGAACTATTCACAAGTGGCCATCGTCCACATATCTAGTTCATCTTTCCAACCTCTGAAGGCAAGCTTATTTGGACTTTGAAGCACGTGTACTCTTTTCCGTTGTGGAGCGCCCTTCCTCTTCTTCTTCTTGTCGTTCTCTTCCTTCCTAAGTTGCCCGAGAGTAGCCATGGATGAAATAGCCAAAATGGCGAATAGTTATTACCTACCCGAAACGAGCATGCAGCCAATTTAATGGATGTAAGACAACGCGCCAGGCCAGTAAACCCAAATAAGAAGTTCAGATACGACGGGAGAATATATAGAGCAACCTCGCGCCGGGGCGACCACAAATTCAAGGCGACCGGCGGTCCAGATAGATGAACAACGTTGTGTGGCGACCGGCGGTTTAGTGAGGGCGCGACCGCAGGTACAGCTGTCGCGACGCAAGAGGTGGGGCGACCGCCGGTGCAGCTGTTCGCGACAACGGGAGGTAGGGCGACCGCCGGTGCAGCTGTTGGCGTCAGCGGGAGGTAGGGCGATCGCCGGTGCAGCTGTTCGCGACAACGGAACGTAGGGCGACCGCCGGTGCAGCTGTCGCGACAGCGGGACCTGGGGCAACCGGCGGTGGGCGAATGTAGGGCGATCGCCGGTCTCCAGGGATATATAAACCCCAACTCGCGGGTTTGATATTACTTTTCCCCAAACCGCTACCGAACTCTCCTCCGCCCCGTGTCCTTGCTCGTCTTAATGATGCGCACTGCCGGGTCGTCTGAGGAGTTTTTGGGGTTTGGTGCACATTGATAGCAGGGGGGAGATTTTTTGCCGGTTTTTTCAAGAAGTTCAACGATGAGTAAATCCAAAAAGCACCAGGAGGGACAACGAACATGGGATCTTGATGTCCTCCAAAACATTTGCACCAGACCTTGGTATGCAACAACCTAGTGGAAGTGGAGGCCATAGGAGGAAGAGGAGACACCCAAAAGAAGTAGCTCCCGGATTCCCAACATCAGATTATACTAGGTTTGCGGAAAAAGCATGCTTGGATTGGTATGAGGAAACGGAGGCTCAATTCCTAGAGCACAACTAACTGAAGAATGTTAGCACGGGCAAAGGGAGACTGAAGAAGAAATTGGAGGCGGTAATTTTGAAGGCCATGGAGGAATCGGATGAATTCCAAGATGTGGATTATCATTCGCAGTACCAGTTGTGGATGGATAATACAATTGAACAATGCATCTTCAATGTAAAGGAGTGTGGACGAAGCGATTTAGACAGAGGCGTCCAACACAAAAGGAGGACCAGTTTAAACACAAGATGGGTTGGTGGCAACTCTATGTCCAAAAGCGTAGCAAGAATAAAACCCGAGGGATGTCATGAGAAAAAACCGCTTTGCACGCCACATTTGAACGAGACACAGGGTCGGGGGTGGTGTGGATTCCTCAAGACACTACGATAGAAGCTCTATCAGCCCGCGACATGGAGGGAGGCCATGGACTGGTGCGGAAGGTGCGGATTGTTGGAGTAGACCACGTTCCAGATTATATCGAGTTTGTAGCAGAGCTTTCGAAGAATATGAATATTCAGAAGAGGAGGATAGAGACTGCAGCAGAAGCTCTTGTATGTCCTTTGAATCATCCAGGAATAATCAAGTTTTGGACGTTGCATACAAGGACATTCGAAGCTTACTCATATTGGTGGAATGGAGGATCACTTTACGAAATGTTGAAGTTGGATGAGAAGGTCGGCGACAAACATCTTCACTGGTCGAAAGTAAAGGAAGTTCCGAGTCTCACTCAAGAGGAGGCTTTAAGAATTAGCCTTTTCCGTCAGCATAGGATGAAGTTAGCTTGGGGTTTAGTGTACATCATGAATCTGGTGCATAAGACAGGAGTACTTCACAACGACCTATCCCCCTCGAACATACTATTGCATTTCCCAACTCTCGGAGAAGGCAAGATTTGTATTGGAGTGTGTGACTGGGGGATGGCATCTCGTATAGTAGAACAACATCCTTGACGTTACGGATACCAAACGGAGAAGAAAAAAGAAGAAGATATGGCACGTCGATGGTGAGTGGCGCCCAAGATGTTCTATACTTATAGACCTGAAAGTTCTGATACAAATTTGAACGTCAAGGAACTTCGACATCAAACCACAGTAGCATCAGATTCGTATGCGGTTGGCAAGCTCATCCAGCTGATTGGTGTGCAAAACGAATTCGACGAAGAATTATTACCGAATTCGACGGTGCGATATTCATTCCTATCAAAAGTGTTATCACTGACCAGGCATGAATCGGAGAAGAGAATGACCTGTGGGGAGGTGGTGAACCACTTGATGGAGAAACCATATCATATGCTTCCACCGGAGTCTGTATTTAGAGAGGACAGTTATTAGTTTATAATATCAGTATATCTTCTTGCAATTCATAGACTCCTATGGATGACCATCTCACGTCATTGACTGCTCATTTAGCCATGTAATTCACAAATTATACTTGCAATATATACAATCTACTTTTGACATATTGTTCCAAATCTAATAGATTTTTGCAACTCTTATAATTATGTTCCCGTTTTACACTAGTCACATATGTATGTCACCACATTTTTTGTTACATGAGTTTCAAACCTCATGGTTGATGTTAGCCTTTTCTTCACCGGTTCGTGGATTGTTGTAATTTGTTTCATCTTAAATTCTTAATGCTTCATCTACGTTTGTATAACGAGAATTTTGGGTAATGTTGGATAGCAAAATAACTTATTCTACTCGGGGGAAGCCTCCAATGCAAGGCGACCCTAGGCGACCACCGGCCCAGGGGCGAAAATAGGCGACCGCCGGTCCAGCGAGACCGCCGGTCGTCCTGGGCGATCGTCGGTCGCTCATGGGCGATGGTCGGCTTATGGGCGATTGTCGGTCGACCCTGGGCGATCGTCGGTCGCTAAGGCGACCGCCGGTCCAGAGAAGGTGACCGCCGGTCTAGACGAGGCGACCGCCGGTCTAGACGAGGCGACCGCCGGTCTAGACGAGGCGACCGCCGGTCGAGTCCTACGTGGCGCAGTCGCATACCGTATTGTTGAGTTGTACACACCACGTGGCATCCACGTAGGATGCAACGTGGACAAGGTAAATCAAGGGTAAAAAAAAGATTCTGTAGATTCTATTAGACATTCTGAGGCTCAATGTCCGTCTCACATGTCGTGTCTGTCTGACGTCCGACAGTGTCTAATAAGACAACCCTGCCCCTGGCCCCCTAGTCCCCTAGCCCTCTACCCCCCTATCCCCTACCCCTCTACCCCTCTACCCCCTACCCCCTACCCCCTACCCCCTAGCCCCCTACCCCCTACCCCCTACCCCCTACCCCCTACCCCCTACCCCCCCCTACCCCCCCCCCCTACCCCCTACCCCCTACCCCCTACCTCCCTACCCCCTACCCCCCCCTACCCCCTTACCCTTCTCTACCCCCCCCCCCCCCTCCCTCCCCCGCCCCTTCCACCCCTCATCCGCCTCGTACCTCAATCACCCGCTCCCTCCTCCCTCACCCGCCCTCTCCTCTCCCCCGCCACCAATGTCACCCGCCCCGTCTAAAGTTCACCCGTCCCAGCAAAAGTTCACCGGCTTTGACAAAAGTTGAACCGCCCTGGCACAATTTCATCCGCCCCAACGCCACGATGGGCTTACACGTCACATCCTACGTGGCTTTTCACTGCAAAGTTTGTTACCTACGAAAAAGAACACACCCTCTACAATCAAGGTGGGCGGGCACGCGCGTCCGTCCGCGACTACTCGTACGTCCATTTTGTCCGCGCGATTACTTCAACACGCCCGATATGACAACCTTGATGAAGAGGTCTGCATCCGCATCAAATTTGGAAACGAATACCGTGATAAACTATAGGTGCTTGTACGGTCCATATGAATCTCTCCGTCCAAACACAAAAATCGTTTTTATCAATGCTAGGCATGAGGAATCCGGAAATTTAGTAATTGAAAGTCTATAAACTGCCTTCAAATCCGACTCCAAATTTACAATACACCCAAAACCAGGCTGTGGGATCATGGTCACCTTCAGAGTTTTGGCCTGCATTGAGGTGGCAGAATCAATATTCTTCATGTGCTTTGAAGTCATAGTTGGAATGCGTTTCATGTTCTTCGATCTTCTCGACCTAGGGAATACGTCCGGCTTGTCTGGGACTGGAATATGCGGCAAGTCTCTTGGTGGAGCAGCAGTATTGAAAGTGCGGTTCATAGGAAGCTGTTCTTTTTGTGATAGTTGAAAGTCCGCATTCTCCAATGCCTCCATTTCATCGTGTATAAGGTTAGTTGCTATCTTAACAAGCCATATTGAAGGAATGGGGGGTCTTTCCTGACTTAAAGAGAATGGCTCAATCCACTTCGGACGATGACCCTACACACACCTCTGAATATCATCCGCACAAAAAAAGAACTGATCACTTCTTTTTGGACCTTCTTGAGGACGTTGCCATACTCCAAACCCATAACCTCCTACCTCCCACCCCACGTCCTTTGCTACTACACCACTTAAGTCCATGCATGCACATGAATGTTTTAATTTTGTACTTATAGGAAAACTTAACCATTGGCTATTGATTTGCCTTGTAAAAACGTTTTTTTTTTTTTCTAAATTTTTTTGCACTATTTCATGCAGGTATTTTTCTACATGTAGAAAAAACTTCGATATTTTTTGAATTTTTTTTTTGAGGCTGAGGCGTCTTTTTATTGTCCAGCAGACTTTGAATATTTTTCACAATGTAATTTTATTTTATTCTTTTCAAAAATTTTTTATGCTTTATTTCATGCAGGTATTTTTCTACATGTAGAAATTTTTTTGAAATTTTTGGATTTTGTTTTTATTTTTAGTCTGGGGCGTCTTTTAACTACCCAGCAGACTTTGAATATGTTTCACGATATAAAAAAGTGTTTTTTTTCAAAAAACAATTATGCTCTATTTCATGCAGGTATTTTTCTACATGTAGAAAAAATTTCAAAATTTTTTGATTTTTTTTTTTTTTTGAGGCTAGGGCGTCTTTTTACTGCCCAGTAAACTTTGAATATTTTTCACGATGTAAAAATTTCTTTTTTTCAAATTTTTTTATGCTCAATTTAGTGCAGGTATTTTTCTCTACATGTAGAAAAAATATAAAAAAAAATTTGAATTTTTTCTTTTGAAAAAGTAATGATGCCCCAAAGCATCTTCGTTTTTCATTTTGCATTTTAATCAATGTCAAAAAAAGATTCGAAAGATTCCCAAAGATTGCAAAGATTCTGGAAGATTCCAAAAAGATTCTTAAATTATTTTCTAAGATTCCAAAAAGATTGCATATTTGATGAAATTTTGTTGATTCCGTCATTATACTACTCAAATCAACAAAATATATGTAGCAAACTGCTAAGTTTTACAAAAAGGTCAAAAATCAGTGAATACGGTCAATGCAGTGCCCCAAACAACAAAAATCAGTTGATTTTTTATTGATTCGGTCTCAGTTTTTTAGTAGTGCTAGTTCACGGTGTCAGATTTGTGAGTTTCATCATCAGCTCTAGTAGGAAACATCAGTCTTACGTTTCTTGGATCCGAAGACCTCGGCCCCCTCAACGTGGGCGTCGCGGGTACATATCTTTTTAGCTCCTGGATAGTCAGAAACTGCCTTTGTGAGCCCTGTTGGATCGCCGGTTCGTTGAGTTTTATGGGCAACACGAAGTAATAGTTCTTCGGATGTTGGTCTACTGCCACCCTTGCCACCTCCATTGAAGTTGTGATAACCCACTACTTGGAAGAAAGCACGAACATAATTATCAACAGCTGCAATGTACAAGTCCCAACCCTTGTTGCTGGACGCTTGCAACCATTTGTTATGGATAGATTCCGCAAGGTTACATGAAGGTATCTCCGCAAGCTCATCTGCCGAATATTTATTTTTCTGCCAGATGCAAAGACATTTGACTTAGTAACAAAAGAAGTTGATCACGATATCTAGAGCGGGTTGAACTTGCGGCGTCGCAAGTTTGATCTAAAAATAGATTTATTTTCTTCTTTCTTTTCTTTTATAATTTAGATACTTGTTGATGTAATAGTTCAAAAAGTAGGATATTGCCTAGTAAAAAAGTAAATATAGTTTACGGATTTACTCAAGATAAAAGCACATGTACATAATGCTACAGTGACTGCGGACTCACCAATTCCATGAAGCCACCCATTTTAATATTATTTAAAAAATGAACAAATGAAAAAATTGTGAGAATACCCTAAAATTAATATTTCCAATATTGCCATGTCACAAAATTATTTTTAATTAGAAAAGAAGTAAAAACTTTTCAAAAGTGTCAAATCTTTTTTTTCACTCTTGGAAACCGCTGCCTGTTGAGCTACTTTTGAAACATTAGGTCAGAATTTTACCCCGCCTACCAGTAACCTTTGACACGTTTTTATCTCGATGGACCAAAATTCCTTGCCTGCATGAGAAATTGGTATCATCGTCAATGTCTTGTCAAACATGTAATAAACTCTGATATCTCGACCAACATCTCTAGACATCACGGCCTCGCTAATCTCAAGTCATCTTATTAGACATCCTAGAAATCTAGACGTCGTCTTGAATTTCATAAGACATCCGAAGACGTTTCACAAAGTTAGAGATGTCTGCTAAGACATAAAAAGAATAAGGGTTTTCTTATATTGCATATTGTAGACTTTGAACTTCTTCACTGCCCGTTGCAGGTCTTTGACAAATTCCGGAAGCCTGCAATCATTCATCAACCGGAGTAGCCAGATTGTTTTTGCCATGGCCTTGAAGGTATCAGTTTTCCATCTTCACATGGTCCAGAGGGAGCCGGATTTGGTGCAGCACCCCTTCTTCAGGAAGCCGGGAACTCATTACTGTCGTCATCCTCATCGTCTTGATCCGGATCCCGCGTCTAATCTCCACCAACCCTAGCTATTTCTTATGCCCATGTCCTCCGGATTAGAGGGGTATGCTCCTCTTCTTTTTCTTCTTTCTTGTCTTTGTTCTTGTCTAGAACTAATACCGAAGATAGAATACGCCTTGTCCAATTTCCTCAAGGTGTGGACAGGGGCCTTCCTCTACTTAGTTCAAACTGATCATCCCTCAACTTCTTTGCCTTCTTCCTCTCCACCTTGCTCCCAAGGTCAGTCACCTTTTTGTCCGGATTGTCCTCCTCTTTTGGACTAGCCTCCGCGTTGACGTATGGCTAGGTTTCTACCCGGGGCTGCCTCCTTGTCAACTCTTCCTTCTCTTTGGCTGTGAGTACGCCATATCGGGAGTACAGATGATAACTAGATGAAAGGGGCTAGAGGGCACCCTTTCTTAGATCTGATCTTGGCCAACTTCTTGTGCACCACTTTGTTGATAATATTGCGTCATTTGCATGACCGCTCTTTGAAGTAGAATCCGTGGATCGCCTTCATCACCTTGATGGTCGAGGTTGTTGGCTTATCCGTTCGCAGAATCAGCTCCAGAAACAAGAGTAGCCTCCTCTCTTGGTCCTTCTTGCAGTCGTCAATTTTTTGACTTGTCCTTTCTGGATGGAGGTATCCGGAATTTTTTGGCGTAGCTCTTCGCCCTCCTTCTTGGTGACGTATATGTTGTTCTATGACAAGAACCGCTAGGTGGCACGCTACTCAGTTAGTGTCCTATCTTCTTGTTTTCTTCAAATCTTGTGATTCCGGAAGGACGCTGGTAAATCCCTAGTCATCGTTAGTACAATTACACCGTCCTTGGTGATGTCCGAGGGTACGTCAAAGAAGGCTTCACACTCATCCGGATGAAGACGTCCTAGTGTTGCTACTCGTGCTCGGCAATGCGAAGTAAATCCGCATGCTCTACTTTCTCCAAGACCGACTTCCCCACCTTCCATAGTGAGTAATTGCGCTTTGGCATTGCTCCTTCCTTCCAGATATCCTCTCTCGCGCTCAGCAACAAAACTCTCTGCAACACAAACCTGCAATTCCTTTGGAAACCCCACTCTCCGGACTACTTGCGCCAGTAGATGCTAACAAAGTTTGCCTCGAGAAATAAGAGCGACGATGTAAACGACAATAGCTTAAGTACGGGGGAGGAGAGTAGAGGGAGTAATTTGCAGCATCCAAACTTTAAAGCTCCAGGTCTGACAGGTCCGCTTGCGCTGCCATTCCGCCACTCCGATTTGGAGTACCGAAATTTATCCAATCATTGGGGTTCAAATAGGATAAACGATTACCAGTTGTGTACCCTTCGTATGGTTCACTTTGCCGGAAAAGCCTTTCTACAAGAAATTAACATATTTTTACATATTTAATTTAAATTTAAGTAATTTGAGTAGCTATGTGGTTGAATACTTGGTGCAAGTTTGGTATGATTTGATTTGTTATATTGAATTTGTGCGTTGTTAGATTTTTGTATTTTTACAAGTTATGGTCTTCCAAGTGTGAAGATATTAGAATTTAAAGGGTTTGAGTAAGTGTCAATTAGTTTAGCATAAAATACTTAGGCATTTAAATGGCCTATTTAATTAAGTTTGTTCTAATTGTTACATTTAATATAAGTAATTATTTGAGATAAGTAGAAATTAGTTATGGAGGTGAATCTTTTCTTTTTATCCTTCTCTATTTGCTTCTTAGCTTTTTTTGGGAAAAGTGGTGTGTGTGTGTGTATGAGTTTTGAAAGGTCTAGTGCATATGATTGCATAGGGTTTTGGAAGATCTAGTGTTCCTCGGAGTAGGTGTTTTAGGAGCATCTTGTGTTGTTTTGTGTGAGTATTTGGGAAAATCTAATGTTGTTTGTACACAATGTTGGAGGTTGCTTGAAGGAGGTTAGAACCGCAACAATGAGAGTTTCCAGCATTATACAAGGCGGAGCCTCGATGCCCCAATGCACCAGCAAACGGCGGAACGAGGGCGGCGACGAGGCGGCAACTAGGTGACGACCGGCGCGATGAGGCGGCAACCGGCGGTTAGTGCAGCTCCGCGCCCGCCAAGATTTGGGGGTTGACAAGGTGGCCAGCCTGCGCGCCCATTAGGGTTCGGGCGGCCAGCCAGCTCGGCTAGCTCTAGGCGGTAGCAAAGCAACCAACCGCACGTCAAGGCGAGGCGCCCACCAGGCGCGAGCCAGCCGACGAGGCGGCTTGCCTTGGGACGGCGCTCGACCCGGCCAAGCCAAGGCCGACGCTTTGTCAAGCAGAGGCTAGACGTCTGGCGGCGGGGCCAGACCTTTCAATCAGAAGCCAAGAAAGTCTGCTCTAGTAGCGGTGGTGCTTGGGAGCACTTTCGTTTTCATAAAAACTCTTGCTTTAGTTGAGTTAGCTTCAGCAATTCGGATTTGATTTGCAGTAGTAAAGAAAAGGCTAGTTAGTTGCTACCAAACAATGTGTCTACATAGAGAATTATATTTTTCTTGTATGGTCGTATGGTTGTGACTCGGTGACTTTGCTTGAATGATTGCATGTTAGGGATTTCTAGTGGCAAGAGGTTGACGATAGTGCGAAAGCGCTGCCCAAAATCTTCAAGTATAAAACCTAATCATCTATAGAATTATCTATGTATTCATTAAAATGCTTTAAATCTGTAACAAACCTGTATTAAGTTTGCCACCAACTCAACAAAAAAGATAAACTAGAATAAGACAACCAAGGACTTTATTAAGCTCAACCTCCCAAGCATAGAAAAGAGCTCACAACAAAATAATGTGAATCTACCTTCTCACCCTCGAGCTTATATATCCCAAGTTCCTTCTTCAGAAACTAGAAGTTTATCTCTAGTCTTTTACTTTCCTATCTCAAAAATAAATCTTATCAATAGATCAACTAGAGTCATCTAACTCTTTAAGAGTGGTCTCAAGAGTGGTCTAACTCTAGTGCACCTCATCGAGAGCTGTCTAACTCTTGTGCACATGGTCTCAATCTGGAGTGCATGATTGCAGCTGTGCGAGCAGTGAGCAGACTTTTCAGCTCATTGAGCAGATTTTAATTAACTATTTTGACATTTGGAAGTCATGAAAGTGTATCCAAATTTTGGAAAACAAGATGAAGAAGTGGTGTGCAATTCCGTGGGATGTCCTCAATCCGTGGTAATGGAGGTCAAAATCATCTTCATAATAGTAAGGTGTACACAGAAATTTAGTACCTCGTGGCACCCACTAGTAGTTCGGGGCATTAAGAAGTTATAATGGAAGGACCAAATTAGGGTTGACATTATGAATTAGTCGAGATTTTTAGTTTGAGGTTTAGGAATTGCGAGGCGTGCTCTCTTGTATTGAGAAGATGCATTGACACCTCATAATCAATTGAAATTTGGTTCAGTATTGTTTGGGAGATTAATCTAGAAAATAGTGGCAGAAATCTGATGTATATGCATGATATGTGAGGATCGATGTAAGAAATTATTTATGGTTATCAAGAATGTACGCTACGGTAAGGTAGCTGTTAGCCTCATTTCTGTCAGTCGCCCTCGAAGCATGCATCGAGATGACAGCCACCTTTCCCATGCTCATCTCCGACATGTCAATCTTGCACATTCGGCCTACCATAGGCTATGGTCAATAGCATGTGTCGGCTTTCAGTTTTGTTGTGCGGTTGTGCCGGCTCTCACTGTCTAGTTGTGGCCAAAAATTTGTCATCACCTTGAGCGGCTCTGGAGTACACTCAACACGTTTTGAGTGACTGAAAGGTTTGCGTTGTTCACTTTGGTAATCCAGCATTACTAGTTGTGCTCAAATTTGAATTGGACTTCTTCACATTCTTCGTGTACTTAGTAGGTCAAAATTGGTTGCTGGTATCAAGGTGCAACCGCAATTGCTGCTCCACATAGAACCTGTTAGAACTGTAGTGAGCGCTATAGGGATCCGGTGATGGATGGTCGATAGTCGATGTAGGTCGTAGAACCTTTGTACTCGCACTCGCAGTGAATGTAATTGCTTCTTCACTTAGAACATGGTAGAATTGTAGTTGTTTGAAGTTGGTGGTCGGAGGTTGATGTGAATACTAGTTGAGATTGCTGTGATACTCGATGGTCGATTGTCGATGTGTAAGTACCAGTCCGATTTACTTAGAAGCTCCGTTGAAAGTTTGTGCTTGCAGGTACTTATTTTGACAATGGCGGAGAGGACAGTGACATGCACAGCTTGCGGGGAAGAAATAAAAAGTTTGGACGACTTGGATTTTCATGCGGAACTCGATGTTGCAATGTATGTGGTATGCGTGGCTTTTCTAGAGCATCGGATCGGGAGGAGCATCGACGTTTAGAAGCATGTAAGTACGTCTTGTAGTTCACGTAAAAAGGTGGTGCGGTTCGAGTTCGGTCAATTGTGAGCTACTTATGATTTTGATATGGTTTTGTGTAGGCGATGGATGTCAATACGTGCTATTGGTGTGGAAAGACAGACGAACTCATCGACTGCAGTTGCTGCAAATTATGTTGGTGCGCGACGTGCATCAGTGGCAACTACGATGACGAAATCATCGAAGAAGTGATAGAGTCCAAAGACATCTGTTGGACTTGCTTCGTATGTTGTCCCAAACATATGGATGGTCTCTAAGATGAGGCGGCATTCCAGGAGGGATATATTGTGCTTGACCGAACAGATGGTAGTAGGTCATGAAGCTTTGAAACAATAGACAAAAAACAGCTGCTAAAATTGTGTGAACCAACTGTAGACAATGTCGTTGACAACTCTAAGCAATGAACATGACTGGTAATGATTGAGTAAGCCCTCGTCCAAAACAATTGATCTGAATGTTTTGTAGGGTTGGATATAGACTGCGGTTAAAACATGATTGGAATTTGGTTGGAATGCAACGGGATCTGGCGTATTTGGACACAAGAAAGCTTGTTTATAATATGGTGTTACCAATGTGTTCCATTTCAAAAAATACTTAGTTAAGCTATGAGACTTCTCTCCGTATCTAGTGCGGATGTCACATCCCTTTCTAAAGGATGCCCGAACACCGTTGTGAGCCAAGAGGACCCCGGGAGTGACGTTCCGGGCTTGGCAAGAGACAAGGTGAAGTGACCAAGGGGAGTCCCGAGCAAACAGCACGCAATGGCGTCGTGCTTGGGACGAACTGGGTGTTGTGCCTTACATGGTTGGAAACCTTGTTTGAGCACGCACCCACGGGTCCAAAGAACACGCGAATTGGAGTTGTGAGTCATGAGATATGACTCTCCAAAGTTGGAGCGCGTTCCGGGACACTCCGGGACTCGGGAGTGTTGCCTTTCGGGACTCAATGTGTCGACCTTCGTGGAGGGCGGCATGTTGCATGTTGCTGTAAAACTAATGACAAGGGCTTTCTAGAATGCTAAGGCTCATGATGAGCAATGCAATAGTTTAGGAGATATGGCTCCTCAAAGTGGTCGGGACTTCGGGACTCGGGAATGTTGCCTCCTGGGACACCGAATGTTCAGAAGGGCATAACTCCCTTGGGACAAACCCGATTGAGGCAAGTAGGTAGTCCATTGATATCTACTCAAAGAGTAGATGTTGAAAATGGGCTCGCACGTCCCATTTGGATAACTGAGCTACAAGTTAGCCCGAGAAGAAGATACGGCCCGTTTTTGAGACTAAGGCAAAAACGGGTGGTCTTCCAAAAAGAAAGTGTGTCACGAAAGGCCCCTCAACACAAGA
The DNA here is from genome assembly GCA_037043015.1 of Bryum argenteum. Taxonomy (NCBI): domain Eukaryota; kingdom Viridiplantae; phylum Streptophyta; class Bryopsida; order Bryales; family Bryaceae; genus Bryum; species Bryum argenteum. The sequence goes on along the minus strand of CM073321.1, from coordinate 30,046,619 downwards.
GGGGGGCCTACCGAAGACTCCAGAGAGTACTATGAGGAGGGGTGGTCTCCCTCCTCACTTGCACATGGTGCCTTGAGGAGCCGGGGTGGCTCCAAGGGGTGAGGCTTGGGATGGGGCCTCACTCCCGCACCTTGTGGAAAATGGAGAGTGCTTTGGAGCATCTCTAAACATGGGGTTGGGAAGTGTCCCTTTCCAAGTTAGTCCCCGTGATAAGTAGTGCCGGTTCCCGGGAGTAACCGGGAATGGCTCAAAAGAGTGAGGCATGGAAAAGAAGCCTCACTCCTACACCTTGGGCATTGTGGGATGCTCTTGAGCATCCCGCAACATTGAGTTGGAAAGAGTCCCTCTCAAAACCAGTCCCCGGGAAAACTAGTGCCGGATTCCGGGAGGATTTCCGGCAAAGTCCCGAATGGGGTGAGAAACAAGAGTGGAAGGGGACTAGTGGGAAGTTGGACAATGGATAAGGGCGGTTAGCTCCGGGGGTGATTAGTAGCACTCTTGGGAGCCTGGACATTTGTGGAAGGCCGCCCCGTGCCACCAAGTGGCATGCCCATGTGTTGGTGGGAGTTCCGGGTTGGTATGCCCATGTGTTGGTGGGAGTTCCGGGTAATGAGTATCCGGTAATGAGTTATGGAGTCAAGGTGGGTTGGACACCTTGACTTAAAATGGTGCTAACATTGTGTGTGTGGGCACATGCAAGTGTTAGCAAAGTCGTGGCCGGTTGCTACCAACTAAGTGAGGCGGATTCCGCTACCAAGTAAGGCTTACTAAGAAAAAAAATAATAATGAGTTGGAGTAATTAGGGTCGCGACAGCTTATGACTAAATTACATCGAGAGCAGCCTCAATCGACAATGCTAGGATGATACGATTTATGAAATCGAGTGCATGGTTCTCAACTTCCCTGTGCAATGCCTTTCTTGTAGAAATAGAGAGTTTTGACCTTCTTCGCAGTAGTGGTAGTGGTGCGCTGTCACACGAAAAAGGTGAGTTTAATATCACTGGAACCGGATACATTCGGACGCTTCATTCACAAGCAATGTAGTTTGAAGTGTAGAATAAGATATGCAATAACACGTAATAGTGAATAGACATGTCAAAGTAAACATGCTCAAGAGTCAGACTCCAAGGCGCTCAAGTCCAAGTAGCGCTTCACTCCCGAATGATACCGAGGCCACCGAGGAACAATATCCGGGGAGAAGTCTGACGAAATTGTGGCGAAAGCCTCTACTAGGCCTTCTGCATATGAGGGAAGTCTAAAAGATACTGGAGGACTAATTTGAAGCGACGAGAGTCTATCAAATACACTCACTAAACTGCACAAGAACCCACATAACATGATTAGAATAATGAAAAAAAGATTCATCTAATACAAAAATCGACCAGACACTTGAGTGCTAGTCATAGAATCCATCGCGATGTGCAGCGCGGATCGGAGATTTGTTGTCGCCACCGCCTGCGTTTGATGTTGTCGGTGTGCTTGGTGGTGGCAGCGCAAGAACGGTGAGTGGCAAAAGACCCTCGTTGTAAATCTCGCGGTCCCCTTCGAGAGCAAGAATGTTGCGGTTCAGCTGCCTGTACTGATGCGCCTGGGGTCAGACAAGAAGTAAAGTTAGTTACACCCTTCGAACTCAATGACTCATTTTAAGAACGAAAGATGCAATTTACATCACGAATTTTATCCGATCACTTATCCCTTGCAGCTGCGAAGTCCATTACAATGCCCTGCTCAGGACACATCCCATAAATGAGGGGCTTGCAGAAAAGTTTAGTGCGCTCTTTTGGACCCCGCCATAGCTTGCCATCCAACTTCTTTTGAAGAATATTGTGCTCGTCGATGGCGTTGAACAACATGTCTTGTTTGTTCAGGTTGAGGAGTGGTGTAAATGGATTGAGCTTAATGTCAAGCTGGGTAGGCTGACATCGACAAGTAGATGGCAACGCCCGCACCATAACAATGGCCTTGGAGATATAGGTCTGCAGATAAAATAAAGTCAAACAATATGATTTTGTAATGACACACACAGAAAGCTGTTATGGATAATAAAGTCAATCATTTCTTAAATAAGAACTTACAAGAGGATTGTCTATGGCTCGGGTGCGAGCAAATGCGCATTAGGGCCGGCACTGGCAAATGGAGTTCGAACGCCGGCGTGACAACAGAAGTTTTGGTGCCGGCACTGCTCCTTCGCACACCCTGCACTCGACTGGTCAGTTGCCGATGGAACTCGAGTGCGCACCGAAGTGCTAGCACTGCCCTTTGCCACACCCAAGGCTGAATTTGGAACCGCGTGATGAGCACCAGAGTGCCGGCACTGGTGCTTGCCGCACCCTAGGCTGATGTTGGAACCGCGTGAGGGGTAACAAGGTGCTTGCAAAACTGCTTGCCACAGCCAAGGGTGATGGTGGAACCGTAGCTAGTGGCATCGTGGTCATCTGTAGGGACCTCTGCCGGGACTCAACAAAAATGTTTGAGGCACCACTAGTCATGACCCTAAGCTGGCATGCCGGGGCTCTAAGGGGGTAAGTAGTGCCTCGAACAGGGTCTGGCGGGGCTTTGAAGGGGTCTGCCGGCACCAACGGAAGGCACACCAGCACCATCCAAGCAGCTGCCGCTACCGGCTAACCACCATGATGCCCCGACAAGGCAGTCTCGCATCCACTTGCATGCACCACCAATGCCGTGAGATTCATGCCGGCGCAATAGGCAATTGGAACGGCCACTGTTGAACTCGACATGTTTCCATACTCTTCCACGGTCAACCTCAGCTTCGCCTTCACTCCGATAATCTCCAAGTGCATGTACACTAAGTTGGCCACCACCATTGTTACGGTCTTACAAGTTGTCGTCGTCTGTTCAGGGCACAACACGCTTGTGGCACAAGGCCAAATTACACTCTAATGTCGTGGTAGCAGAGATCGAGGTTCACCTTGACAGCCACCATCACATTCAGGCCGATACTCAAGTCCAGCTTTTGGGAGCCCTGGACGGTTGTGGCCAACGCAGCGACGCATAACCCGGCCATCACCAGACCCAGCGCGAGAGTGAGTCATAGTGGCGGTGTCACCCAATCGAGTTCCGACCAGTTCCAATACGGGTCCCGGTACTAAACCGCCACCATTTCTTGATTCGAGTTTTAGTACTAGGGCTATTACCTTCACACAACAGAAATAAAAAAGCAACTAAATGTGGATCTTACCGATTGTGTAGGGTTCAATGGGCTGCATAACGAAAGGGAGTTGAGTATGTTCCACTCCAGCGCAATCTTCAGGTTGAAGTTTGATGTGAAAGCCTTGATCTTCTTCCGCACGACATACGAATCCGGGTAGAAGATAACAATTGCCCCGGCGTCATGAAGGTACCTGTAGGCAAATTCGGCGATTGTCTTCAAGAAGTTTTCTTAATCATAATTCCAGCGTGGAATGTGGTGCTCAGGATCGGAGACTTCTAGAACACGTAGTCCATCCGGATACTCCGCCAGCATCAAATCGATGCCAACTCGACTGACTTTGGGTAGGCCTTCGAAATACAAGCGGCGACTTGCAGAAACCTGGCATGCAAATATTTCAAGCAGCGTCAAGACCCATTTTAATTTCAAGTTGGACAACTCGATAGGGATCAGTTGTTTACCTCAGAAAGGAAAGACTTTGCTTCCTCGAACTCTTGTGGGAAGGCGTCCGTCGTCTTCTTCAGAACCCACCAACTAATTAGCGTGTTATTGATAATCTTGACACAAGCGACAGTAGGAGCACCAATTGGGTGTCTATTAAGCATCATCCCACGAATTGAAGAAGGAAGCATAGTACTATCAGCTGCAATCATGGTGTCAGTGGCGATTGACGAGGACTTCCCCGAAGCAGGACCTAGGCGAGGTTTTTTCTGTAGAGGCGCGCGTCCATTACGAGCAGAACTGCTCTCAAACTGGTCATCCATGGACGTATCGGAGTCGACGGCGGGCTTGGCCCGTCCATCGTCTCTAGCAGCACTGTCCTTCGACTTTGCTTGCTGTTTGTTGTCAACCTTTGCATCCTTATCATGTGAGGCGGCAGCAGGTGGGGTCACAACGGGAGGAGGGGGTTTGCGCTTACGCCGACTCGTGGTGGCCTGATTTTCGTTTAGGATGATGACTGGCTTCAACTTCAGAATCTCGGGCTCGAGCTTTGAAAGCAGCTTTTCTTCAAACTCAGGGTAGATGCCCTTAGGCATGTCCTGTAAAATGCATTTTCCACAACGCAATTCGCATCCTCTCGATACACTCGGTGACTCTGTCAATGAGCTCCTCTGCACTCGATGGGTTGTAATTTATCTCTTGCTTACCCATATTCATCTCATCTGCAAAATCCTTTGCAATGGCAATCGATAGCTGCAGAGGCAACATTAGAGGAAGCGTCAGTGGAACCAAAGCAGCATCATCACTCCAAACATGACTGGAAAGTGGTTGGAATGCACACCTGGGACCACCACGTTGCCTTGTTTAGGAAGTTCAAGTACATTTGCTCAATGAACCCAAGCTTGGGAAAGCGCTGATTCTCGCGGAACTTGGGCGGCTTGTTCCAGCGTTCCAACCAAAACAGCTTCGTGTCGAGGTCCATGGCTGAGATCGCAAAATAGCACAGCTTCTCTTGGGACATCTTGATTGCCCAGAACGTCTCGTAATGCTCCTTTACGAGTTCGAGGAACCTAGGAGTATTGTCGGGGTGGCAAATCAGTAACTACTTCCTTAACTCTCTCAATGGCGTAGTTTTCTTCTCTTGCACACGTTGGTTGACAGCATCATGGATACTTGCTGCTGTAAACTTGCCAGCTTTGCAATCATGCCTGAAATCCGAGGCAGCCTTCGCCGCATTTTGAGCAAACTCCGTCTACAAAACCTTTGCAAGTAAGTCGAGCATTCCGTTTAGCTCCCTCGTAAGTCAAGTTCAGTAAATCGTACTTGGTACAAGACGTTGCAAAGTGCACTAGCCGTGACCTTAAACCACGTCGATTTTGTAAGGTTCTTGAGGTTGGACGCATCTTCTTCCTCCGGTATAATTATGCCTTTGAAGTACGAAACGTCCTGCCGCCCAATCCTCTGCACGCGGTAGAGCTTGTGCACCAAGTTCAACTGAACGTGACCGTTCTCAACACGCCTGCGCATACAACAAAATAGATGATAATATAATGTTGGTGCAAGTCACCTCTCACAATCGGCTTCCAGCACCAGGTCAAATGCGTAGACAAGGTAGAATGTACAGGCAAGTTTGTGTACACACCAGGCTATGTGACTTACCAGTTTATTTCGTAGAGTGCCGTCAATGCGGTCATGTTGTCACCTTTCACGTCTAGCAAGATGCAATCGACCCTGAATGCCATACTAGATCATGGGATTTTTCTGCGTTGATGTATAAGTACCAGGCCTCGAATCGGTGGTTTCCATCCCACACGTGAAACATTTTATTTGAAAATTTCTGGAGGTCCGGATCAACTTGCAAGAAATCTTCAAATTTGGCATTTACCTTCACCCGATTAGGGCTCCACGAGGCGACCATTTCTGCCGTCACGTCCACTGTCTTCACCTTGCCTAACTCTTTGTTGTCGTCCTCAATCGCGACGTAGAATACTCCTTAGCCTTCCACGTAGCCGACATCTCAAAAGTGATCTTGGAGCTTGGCTATGTCAGATTTCATCGCTGGCCTTACCACTGGCAGCCCCACCATCTGACAAAGCGGGATACACATTCGGGATTCGTGAACCGGTTGAAAGCGCAACTCCTGAATTTTTGACACATTCACTGCAGCTTCGGAATTGACAAGGCTGTTCACCTCCTTATTCACATCGGCCTCCGATAGCACGTCAGCATCTGCCGGTTCCTCACCTTCAACCTCGAGAGCAGGAAACTCGTCGGGAGAAAATCCTTAAGCCGCAACATCGGTCTCCTTCGCGACGTTGTTGTCAACATCCTCCATGGCGACTTCACCAACCATACCTCCATCTACGAAACAACACAATCGAGTTGGAACAAAATCGGATTGTTTGAGTTACAAGGACTTGGAAGCAAAACCCAAAAGCCTATTCGCCAAGACATTGCAATCGGGGTCCGCCGTGACGTGGAGGAGGTCCTCAAAGAGGTGTGCCGGGATTCGCAGGCCTGCCAGGTCTCGCAGAATTCTGGAATGTTGATGCTCCGTAGGGCGTGCCGAGACTCCTCAAGGTATTGCCAAGACTTCGAACGCCAGAAACTTGCAACCAGCACCATCGATGCTGTTCGTGAAGGTGGTCACTGAGGAAGGGGCTTCACAACGAACTACCGGGGCTTCAAGACGGACTGCCGGGGCTTCAGGACGGAGTGCCGGGGCTTCACGACGAACTACCGGGGCTTCAAGACGGACTGCCGGGGCTTCAGGACGGACTGCCGGGGCTTCACGACGGACTGCAGGGGCTTCACGACAGACTGCCGGCACTGCCGAGGGCAACGCCGCTTCCAGCCGAGGCTCACAAAGCGCCGACATATGCAGTTGTGTAGGTGAGAAAAGCCATGCCGACACTCTACCTCCTGGAAGTCGAACCCCGAGCCTTGTGTCCACGGTGTCAGCCGGGGCTATGGCTGGGAGTGCCGGCGCAACATAAGGTACAGCCGGCTCAATCGGAGCATCGCGCTCGCCCGCATACTGCGACGCTGCACTCTCTGAAGTCCACGACTCAGCGGTGACAAGAGTACAAATTGCCGGCAGGGTCTGGTTTGAACGAGCGTTGCGGGCACTGATCCGTGTATCGATATTAATATTGCGGATGCCAAAACTAATGAAATTACTTGATATGGCAGCAGGATAAGGAGACATTGCAAAATTTCATGCAAAATGATTCAATTTGGACATGAAGTTGGCTTTTACTGGCCAACAAGGGCTCAAGTGACTCTCAAATGATCACAAACAGCCCAACGCTCTCTTCTTCGTGGTCGGCACTGCTGCGACATCGTGGTCATTGCTCCTTGTCACATCCAAAACCTATGTCACACCCAAGAAGTCTGATGTTGGGACCGCCATATGGGCATCGGAATGCCGGCACTGGTCCTTGCCACATGCAAGGCTGATGTTGGAACCGTGGCCAATGAAGTGCCAGCACTGCTCCTTGCCAGACCGAAGGCTGAAATTGGAACGACATGATGGGCATCGGAGTGCCATCACTGCTGCAGTGCTGCTTCCCGTAGTCTTAGGCTGATGTTGGAACTGTGGCCACCGTTGTGCCGACAATAACCCTTGCGACACACAAGGCTGAAGTTGGAACCGCGTGATGGGCACCGGAGTGCCGGCACTGGCATTGGGCCTGACTCCACCACTCCGCCATATGGGCACCAGAGTGTTGGGACTCGTGCTTGCCGCACTCTAGGCTTATGTTGGAACCGTGGCCACCGTAGTGCCGGCACTGCCCCTTGCCACATACAAGGCTAAAGTCGGAACCGCGTGATGGGCTCCAGAGTGCCGGCACTGCGCATTGCCATACACAAGGCTGAAGTTGGAAACGCGTGATGGCCACCGGAGGGTCGGCACTCCTCCACGCCACACCCAATGCTGCTGTTTGAATTGCCTTAGCTGCCATCACGTACCTTCCGACCTTCAATTACACTCACTGTTAGGTCCCGATCAATTGCAGATGAACATCAAAATGAGCAACATTACCATTGGAAAGATCACATTTTCATAGATTTACACCAACAACCCAAGTCTACTAGTCCACAAAACCCTCTCTAAACCAACACAACTAATAATACCCACACGCCATAATTTTTGCCACCAAGACAATCAACGTGCTTACTAATACAGATGCAGCGGAGCGAAAAGCAAAGGAGGTCGTTGATATATCGATCAATCGATCGGAGCATTGCCACACCCACTCTTGAAGTTGGAACCGCGTGATGGGCACCTGAGTGCCGGCAATTTCATTAGAAATTTCCGACACGGACGTCGAGCTTGTCACGGTGTTGCAAACATTCCAAGTGCCGGCACTCGCAAGTGACTAGCCGGGACTCCGGAGTGCTGGCGCTACCCCTTGCCACACACAATGCTCAAGTTGGAACCGGAGTAATGGGCACCAGAGTGCCGGCGCTGCTGCTTGCCGCCCTCCACGCTGATATTGGAACCGTCGCCACCGGAGTGCGAGCAATGGTTCTTGCCACACCAAAAGCTGATATTTTAGCCGCGTGATGGGCACCTAAGTGCCGGCACTGCTCCTTGCCACAGCCATTGCTGATGTTAGAACCGCAATAACCGCGCTCCATGTCCAAGCCGATGCAAACTCCTGGTCGCACCACTCCTGCCCCTACTACGCTACAACCAGAGTTCACTTGTATACAATGACATGGATAGACTTATCTTACGAGTAGAAGCATCCTCCTCGTCCTGATGTTTGGCAGGTGCGCATGGTGTCGCAGCCAAAATTCCACGCGAGGGCACATCTAAGGCGTCGTCTCCAGATTGGTCAGGTGATCCGGTCAAATCAATCTTATCGTCTGACTGCCTTGTCTGGGCAGGGTCGTGATCAGACGGCGACCTCTGCGTCATAGCTTGCTCTGCATGAAAGTCAACGGTAACTTGAAAGTCGTCCATACGCACGGGTGAACAACTCGTCGTGAACTTCACAAATGCAAAACCCGATGGACAATGGCGGCCTCGGCACTGCGGCACTTGACTGGTTGTAAACCAAATGGCGGCCTTGGGAATGCGTCAATGGCGACACTCGAATGGCGGCCTTGGCACTGCTGCAATGGAGGCAATGGCGGCATTGGCGGCACCCGATTGGCAATGGCGGCACCCAATCAGCAATTGCAGCAATGGTGGCACTGCTGCAATGGCAACACTTGAATGGCGGCCTCGGCACTCGAATGGCGACCTCGGCACTCATTTGGTGATTGCAGCTACGACCCCAAGTGCAGCTACCGATTCGGAATTGCAGCTTCGACCCCGACCTTGACCTTGATTCCAGCGATGCGCATGCAAAACCCTAGTCTCACAATGGCCTCGTATGCAAAACCCTCGTCCCACAATGGCCTCGCCTCGACCTACCACCTTGGCGGAAGGAGACGCAAGATGCACCGCGATTCTAGCTACAATCCCAATGCACAGAGACCTCGACTCGAGCTACGACCTCGGCAATAACCTCTCCTGGTTGCCTTGACAGACCATGACGGAGCCTCAATCTCGACTCAACTGCGGCTCGACGGCGGCAATCTCAATCTGGACAGAAATATGTGGCGGAAGGATACACAAAAGCTTATACAAACACCATATTCATTATTTTGAAAGTATCTCTCAATAATGAGAGTATTGTTGAGTCCGAGAAGTAATGATAAAAAGCCAAATAGGCCGTTAAAAATGGTATAAAGTAGATAGAGATGGATGAATAATTGTATACCAGAATGGAATATACATGAATTTATGTTTATCTATAGACATTGTATACACCAATTGACCGCGTCAAAGGAAATATGCTCCTCCAGATATAAATGTGAGCTCTAGTTACATATGAATGATCTGAATGTACGATGGTAAATACGATATTTCTATACCAATAGAACAATACAGTTTCGAGTTGAACGTGGGCTATCCATGAAGAACTACGCCGATCAATGTTCTCTAAATCATATCAAGTCTGTTGCCGTATCACAAGTGCAAACGGCTTCAAATTTCAGCTAGTGCCTTCCACACTTCTGGTCCACGACTGTAGCCTGTGCATGGTGACGACCGCGAACTTGATTTTTCCCGTCTTTGAAGCTTCAAAATCCGTTGCTCCCATGCATCACGAACTGGAGGACAAGTAACTCTGGGCTGAAATCCATCGTGTGATTGAATCTGGCGATGACCCTCGTGTAATGGCGGGCGCATAGTACGGAAAAGCAAACGAGGTATCAATAGCGTGGGCAACAGACGATTTAAGTGGTTCCATTAATTCTCTCATGCAGTCTCCAAGTTCTGTTGCCGGCTCCAAAGACTTCAATGAGAAGGCATAGAGAGAGAATGTGTTGTCGCATCATGAGATATTTTCAGCGACGATGCCTTATGAGGTGATACAGGTAGAGGCGGGACTCAAAGATGACCGGTATCGGCACGACTGCTGCAGTTGTCTCCTAAGTCTATGAAAAGAGATAGAGAAATATAAGTAAATCAAACTACAATTGAAGTTAACAATCACAGAAAAATTCATAGATGAACTGCTTCACGTATTACATACCTGTACCGGAAGTGCATCCTCAACTAACTCAGAATCATCATAAAGCTTTCTTTGCGGAGCGCCACCTTGACTTGATTCGTCTTTCATGGTACTGTTCTTCAGCGGGGAAGGAGAACATGCAGAGTGTGGTCGTTTACCGCCATAAGGAGGACTATCCACAACACCATCATTGATTGCCATTGTCGAGTAGTCCATAGTTGATTGTGCAGTAGCTGCTGAGTACATTGTATGGCCCATTCCACTCTGCGAAATTGTGTGTTGTCCGTAGTCCAAAATCGAATCAGCAGAAGCAGCGCAACGGAATTCAAAATCATTGTCCAAAACCGAGACGGAATTAGACACCTGGATACGAATTCATTTTAGAGGAATCATCAACAAGGATGATATGCAATATGATATAGCCAAATCAGCTTGACTTGACTTAAATCAATGCTGAGAGAAATAGCACCATCAAATACTACGATAAAATAAAAGGTCGGACACAGGCCATGAAATCAGTCTGAGAGGAAAAATTATTATTGAAATCATTAATTATAATCTACACAATATACATAGCAAATTTGAATCATGTCTGGTGAGACCAATCATCGTTAACTAGCCAAATCAAGCCCTAGCTTTTTAGAAGCCTCTACGGCGTTACTAAGCTCTTCGTATTCTAAAGTATCGAGCTCTTCAGAGAGCATTCTACGCCCAATGTTGTCTTCCCTACGGAAAGACAACAAGCCCTGACTGCGGCTCGATGTAGCCGTTGAATCCAAGGGAGGAGCTCCTCCACCAAGAATCTGTCAGATACATCTCTGACCACAAGATTGGTTGTACGACATTCTCTGGTTCATTCACGACGTGCTTCTCACGGCTATCGTCAAAGATGATCGTGTCATGCTCATTAAACTTTGAGTTTAGACCATTGAAAAGCATATCCAGTGGTTTGAGGAAGAGATCCTTATTAGTCCCCTTCAACTTGAAGTTGGACAACTTATTCCGTGGTCTACAAACCCTGACAACCTCACATGAGTTCTGCCCCTAAACAAGGCATGCGGATGGCACACCCCAGAACAAGTAGTCACATATGGACTTCGTGGTTGCATGAATCAACGAACTTCATACGAAGACGTATGCAACTTCACTCAACTCACGAAGGAAATCAAGGCAAAAGGGCCGAACAAAAACGGCCTTGGGACCAATCGGAGCGGGTAGGACAGAGGAATGTGCACTCGCGACCATGTCGTGAACTTGGTCAATTGGCATGAATCTCTTCTCCTTGCAGACATAGAGAATACCGTTCAAGTCGAGGATGACATTGAGCCACTTGCATGGCACCCTTAAAGGAATAGAACAAAGAATATCCTCCACGGCTGCAACTACCGGACTGTGCATATGACTCATCCCCTGTTCAGAAGGGGGGCAGACAAATGTTTAAACAGTTAAGTACTGCACTGCCACATTTTGAGACTGACCATCGCTATAACACTAAGAAATCCCAAATCCAAACAATGCAATCACACCAAACTAACAAAGAAAGGATTGAATGAAAATGAGATTTTGATATAGGAACAGCTTACCGGCGTCCCTGATTAAGTTTCAGTTGTTTGGGGATCTCGTACAGCGGTCGAGGATGGAAGAGGAATGTGAAGCTTGAGCAAGATTGAATCAGGAATGTGACCTTCATTGTAATCATCTTGCTCCGTGTAACTTGGCTCACTATGAAACGGACTTGCGTAGAAATCAGAGGGAGAAAATGTGTAAGAAAATATGATTGTTTTCCAAACTCTGCTTTCAAAAATGAGCGTCATTTACAGAAAGTATTTACACGATGAATACTAAGTCCAATCTAATGAAATTGTCCTAGGGGAATATTTATATACTAGGCTAACAAGAACTCTCGAAGGCTTTTACAGGCAATCTGCCATTAATTGAATGAGTAGTTCAACTTGAGTTGAGTTAAATGAAAGACTAGATCATGGAGTTCAACCTGGTTCAATAACGTTCGTATCGAGAGTCTTATCATGTGTTCCTATCTGCTCTTCCTTATTCATGGCCTTCCTTTCCACATCGACTGGGTCCGAGGGTATGGAGCGACTTGATGGGCTTTGAACCCAACAAACATCTTGATCGATGTTGTTCCCCAAGTGCTAGAGCTACAGTCAACTCAAATGGCATGCCTTGGAGCGAACGTCGAGGAGATGCATGTCAAGCTGCACCGCTATCGTAAGACTGAGTGGCCCCGTGGATCAGAAGCATAGGTTCACTATGACTTGGTTCGAGCGTGAGGAGCAGCTTTGCATTGAGGTGCAAAATGGCTTGGACTACTATGCTAGGTATTCTCTCGAAGGCCTGAGACATCATTACGCTCCATCGTTGCTCATCCTCTAGTCTCTGAATTCTGCGTTCCTCGCCCTCTCGAGCAAGCATTGCTTCAACTTCGATCCTATATCGCGCCTGCACCTCCTCTTGCATTCTAACGGGGCTTTTCCATTAGAGCGTCAACGGATAATGACTCCCTTCTCTTCTTCTGAGGCGATGGAAGCCGGAAGAGAGCTATCGGAGAAGCCCTGTTCCTGGGGATGAGGAAGATGAGATGATGAGCCTCGTCCAGTTTGGGGCGTTATTGGAATTTGGGATCCGTAGGCCTCAACATTTTGGTCAGGATCTTCATCGTCGTCACTTGACCCGATTACTATCGGTCTTGGGTCATTCACGTTAAGTGGTAACTCTACTCCCCTGCCCTTCCTCTTTGCCTTCCCCTTCTCGGCCTTCATGGGGGTGGCGGTGGTTCCAGTCTCTCTCTGGATGCGGAAGCCTCACCGATGGGGTACCCACTTTCAAAATCTTGACGATCCAAGTTGAAGACCTCCGTCGCAAGTTTGACGACTTTGTCTTGCTCGTCGCTGGAGCTGATCGTCTAATTCATCAGCGAACACATCTGCAAGTAGACAAAGCAAGAGATGAACACGTCAATCACTTGTACGTTTAACTCGATTCGAGTTAAATTGGAGCTGGCGTGTGAGAGCACTACTATACTACTCTGATGTGGGCATTCAACTCGAGTTGAGTTGAATACCAAATATGAACTCTAAGCGCCTTCAATCAATACATTCAACTAGAGTCGAGTTGAATACCAAATATGAACTCTAAGCGCCTTCAATCAATACATTCAACTTGAGTCGAGTTAAATTTAAGAACGCATGAAAAAATATGGTTTCGTAGCAGACCAAATATTCCGTTCAACTCGAGTCGAGTTGAATAGAATCCAAGTTAGTGTGAAATGATCCTTGGACACTGAAGTGCGCACTGAACTCGACTCCAGAAAATACAACAAACTTAGAAAGCAACAAATTCATGTCAAAATATTCAACTCGAATCGAGTTGAAATATAAAGGATGTCCTTACCCAAGCCGCACAGTAGAGCTTCCCGCCTCCAAAACACAGAGGATCGCATCACCTTCCTTGCAGAAGAGATAAAGCATCTTCAGGTAGAACTCCATCCTCGATTCCGTATTATAGATACGGTACTCGAGTTCGTTGTATCTCCCGTAGATGTTGAATTGTGGAGTGTCGGGGGCCGGGAAGAACTTCAAGAGGTTCAAAATCTTCAATTTCTACGATTTACGAAACAAGAAGAGGATCTAGACATGATCCTTGGCCTTCTTGGTCGACAGGGTTTGATCCTCGAGTCGCTCATATGGAGCCGGAATATATTCCGCATACTCTATCTTGTAGTTCTTTCCGAACTCGCAACTATTGAGGTGATTCTTAATCTTCGCCTCAGCATCCCTACTTCCGCAGATCCAAACCCAAACGGGGATTTCAGTAACTATCGGGTCCGTGATTGACTTTAGGACTTGGAGGACGTTGTAGACGTACGAGCCTGATGACGAGCTCGATGAAGCTGATACCTCCTGTGCTCCGGGGAGATTACGGAAGTCCATTATTCCGACCTTGATTTTCTTGGAAGATAATTCATTCCAAGAGTCACCGTGCCATTCCCCTAGCATATCGTCCTCCAGGTTGTAGGCCCTGAAGCTTGCCTCGCCCTTTGGAACCTGAAAATTCCCCTTGTTGGCGAGGAAGACTCTAAAGAACTCTGTTGCATACGGCGAGAGTTGTTCAATGCAATTGTCCTTGTTGCTCAGGAATTTCGACTGCGCGAAGAACGTCTCCTCGGGATTCGTGATCGGAACGTTCAGTGTAGCTAGCGTTATCTTGAAATCGATCATAACTTTCTTCCAGCTCTCCTTCCTGAAGCCCCCTACTCGTGCTCAACAGCATTAAGTCACGGCGCATGTTGTGAATCATGCGCTTCACGATGGTCTTCCTCTTGCAGCGCTCCAGCCAGTCGAAAGAGCTATAGCAATCTACAAACACACCCTTCATCTACTTCAACGTGACTTTGGGGTATGTGTATGACCGTTTCGGGTTCGGTTTGTTGAGCATATGCTTGGCTAATCGTTTGAACTGGGGGTAGCTTGTGTTGCCTATCCATCTGAAGAACTCTTTGGAGATGTTTCCATGCTCTGCCTTTCACTTCCCCAACTCCTTCATCTTCCTTCATGTGTGGGGGTCAATGAGCTCCCCTTGGGATGCGGCTGAAATAAGCTCAAGCCAGACGTCATAGATATCATCACGAGCACAGATGATTTTAAGCTCATTTTGGATGTTGAGCTTTTCTCTGGCCGACTTGCTTGCTGTCATTGCTTTCTGGGCGCCCTTAACATTAATGAGAGCAAATCTAAGCTTTACAGCTTCCATGAACTCATGTATCAAACGAGTACGATATTGAGTTAGATATTTAACTCAAGTCGAGTTGAAATAGGTTACAGATGGAATGAAATTGAAATATCCTCGTTAGTATTGTAGGACACTATTAAACTCGAATTGAGTTGAATCGAGTTGCACATACGTTGAACGCGTCTTTAGCTAGTTTCTTGCCCTTCGATCTACGTGGGATCGGCCAGGGTCGACTTCTTCGTCGTGGCTGATTTGATCTTCTTTGGTATCGACCCCCGCTGTGTTTGGAACCGATTTGCCTTGCGCCTCTTTGATCCAGTCGCCTGAGGAGTCTGATATAGGATCGACTCGTGGCTGCCACTGTGTATGCTTACTTCTTGCGTCAGACAAAGGGGCTGCATTTGCATCTTCTTACGTTGCAGCTTTGCCTTGAAGTTCACCATGGCAGTGACCTGCGATTGGAGACAAGGGGCGAGAATACTTGGAGGCTGCTGGTTACCAAGATTAAATGTGAATTGAAACTCGCGAATGTGTTGCTCGACATTCTTCGCCAAGGGAACGTATTGAGAATTTCTTATACTCTCGACATGAGCCCAAATGTCGAAATCGATCTTCATAGTGTCGATCATGTAAGTGAACCTGTAGTCTTGGACAAGAGTCGTGTCTTAAGTGGGGTCGTCCACGATGCACGTCACGCAGATCTAGTGCGTGTTGTGAACGACGACATCGATGATGTTCTCCTCCAAATTGACAAGAAGGTTGCACTCTGTTCCCCTGTACTTGGTGACGACAGCCAGCTTGTCCGTGTATGGTGTAAGGAGCATACTCCACCATTCGACATCAGAAGGCTCTCTGTGCACCCACATGTCGCCAAATATTTCTGGATCTGCGACTTCATTGTCGCCATCAGGAATATAGGGCTTAAAGAATGCTGAGAGCCTTTCCTTCGGATTGTTTTCTCCCGATGAGACACAGGGGCCAAATGAGTATTTATCTAAACATATTGCAAGGATTAGTATTCAACTCGAGTCGAGTTGAAATAGCATTCTATCCGTCTTTACTACATTACAAGTATGGTTAGCATCTGTACACGGAAGTTAAATTCAACTCGATTCGAGGTGAATGTATCCTTCGAGGAGTGTTTTGATTTCCTCATACAGTGCTTGAATACTTTCAACTCGAGTCGAGTTGAATTAAATTTGAAGATAAATCTTCTCCAATTCAACTCGAATCCAGTTGATTGTATAGACTTTTGTTCCTGTCTTATTTAGTCAGAGGATTTGTGCTATACTTCAGTTGAGTTTGTCATGTCATGTTTCAACTATATGGATAACCTGTTTGCATTTACTAATTTCTATGCTTAAATAATTCAACTTCAGTCGAGTTGAATATTATGGTGCTTCTTCAACTGCTTGAAAAAATGTACATAACCTTTCTATTTCAACTCGAATCGAGTTGGATTTTTTTTTTAGTTTCACATGTGCTTCTGTTACTAAACTCGAATCGAGTTGAATATGTACCACAATACCATTGCTAATAATTTATCGATTCAACTCGAGTCGAGTTGAATAATTTTCTAGTTGCTCACATGCGCATCTCTAATTCAACTCGTATATGTACACGGAGACTAAAGCTAGTAATTTATTGATTCAATTCGAGTCGAGTTAAATTGTTCGGGCTGAGGAGACTGAATGGCATAGCGGAAGCATTGCAGCACCATCATATCTCGCGTTTTCAAGATTCAACTCGAATCGAGTTGAATTGTTCAAGCCTAATTTAACATTGACCGTTAAGAGGATTCTGGGTCAGAGATTCAACTCGGGTCGAGTTGAATTCTCTTTAGTCTGTAAACTTGCGTTTTAACTCTCAGAAACAAAATTTGAGGAGAATTCAACTTCTACAATTTATCTGCTTTCCTTCTAGATTGTGGATACCAAAATTAATTGGACAAGCCTCGGCTTTGTCCTAATCCTGAAGCAAACAATGAATAATTGTAAACCATGAATGATTAGAACAAGAATATTTACAATGACTGATTCATAACAAAATTCTCAATTGTAACGCAGATTCAAGTATGCAAGAATCACATAGTAGACCAATTCAATTGCAATTGATTCACAAATCGATGATCTGGAAGTGAACATACGCATTCTAATTATCTAAAATCACTGAGTACAACCTCATTCACAACTCTCACCAATTGGCAATTGAACGGATTTGTGAACTGCTCCGAATCAACCCTAAACAGCTCCAAAAAATCCACCCTTTTCGTTTCAACATTCAAATTCCAGAGCTCCTCTTAAAAATCGAAAATTTTATGAACCAGCTCCAGCAAGCTATTTTTCTCTTTTTTTCCTAAATCAGACATCTACACTCAAAGTTCCTCCTCATCTTTTCCAAAGTAGTCACTCAAATTTCAAGGATCCTGAAAGCTAGTCAAATTCAACGCCCGAAGTCTGGAAAATTGACAGAAATGAACAAAATAAGCAAACACCACATAATGAAATTGCAAACCAAAAGTTACAAACAATGGCAATTAACTTACAGACAAGGTTGTGAAGTCCAGGAACTTTATTGAGCGCTGCCAAAGCTGCAAAAGCGCCGTTGAAACAAGCCACCCACTTGATGCCGCAAAAATTTCGAAAGGAGACACTAAAGCTAACATGGTCCAGGCGCAGAGCTAAGAGAAGCAAAAGGCGTCAAGGACCAGAGCAAGAAGCGTCTATGAGAATGTACAAAGGAGCAAGTAGATAAACATGAACGAACTACATAAACATGAACGAACACGACCTTCGAGGCCAGGAGATAGCTACTTTCGAGGCTAGGAGCTAGCGACTTTCTGGGCCAGAAGGTAGCGATAGCGAGAATGCAAGAAAACACCAACTAATGCAAGAATGCAAGAATGCCGACAGCCAAATTCAGTAAGCGGAGCGCAGAAGCTAGGAAGACGAGGAATACAATGGGGGCCAAACTCTAGCCCCCCCACTCTCCGTTCTTCGAGCGGGATGCCCCTAATCTTGCCCGGGCCGCCTTTTGCACTGCCCCTGCCTACCCGGGCCGCCTCACACGCTGCCCCCACCAAATATTGCCCTAGGTAGCAATTTCTTGCCCATTTCATGTCTGCCCGTCTCTACACTACACTAAATTCCATACTACTTTTCACTAATTTCTAACTATTTTTTCTAGTTTATTTTTCTGAAAAGAAGATTAGTTCAGTAAATGCCTATTCTATCACTATATGTATTGTATCGTAAAAATTTAGGCTCCACAACACTTTACAATAGTACGTGTAGTATTAGACAAAACGTGTTAACGGAAATATCATGTTTTAATTACTGAAAAGTTGTGTGTAGTTATATATTGAAATAAGATACAAAAAAGAAAAAAAATACATTATTTAATTGTCAACACCCAAGCACTAATTCAACTTTGATAATCCTCATATCCCACTACCCATTTGTTAACGTTCTCCAAACCAATAAGGTCATCGTTGACTCAAGGAAGCTAAAATATTATCCCCTCTCTACCAATTCCTAAGATGTTGTCAAGCTCATTATTTTTATTTTTTTTTTTTTTTTTTTTTTTTTTTTGCTTCTTTGACATTTTTGTTTTTATGTAATCCAAAAAGCATAAAAAGTAGGTGAGTAGGTAAGTACGTTTGTATGTTGGTAGCTAGAGAGGTAGGAATGTTTGTATGAGAAAGGTACGTAGGTTGATAGGAAGGATCGCCAGATCTATCACCGATAACCCAACTGTCTTATACAAGAAATGTCCCTATCAACAAGACGTAGAAGCTAAAAAAGTATCATGTGTCTACAATTCTTTCAAACAATACTATGTTTACTATAATTATGTATGTATCTGTTTTTTACTCGAGTATACGTAGTTCAAAATCAAGAGGAGACTCACAAATTGGAAATTGGCTTTGCAAAATTAACCATATAAACTTTGGAGTAGAGGGAGCATCCATTAAAAAATTTAAAATAAACTATTACTTTCAACCTATTCATCTACGCTACCCAAAATAGCAAAAGCAGGATTTGGTCATCCTAGATGATTAGAGGTCAACGGATAATTACAAAGTAATTGTCTATAGGTTTTTATATAAGTAAGATAGAAACAATAATAAACAAACATTATTTCATTGTCAACACTCAAGTATTAATTCAACATTGATAATGCTCATATCTTAGTACTTATTTCTTAACTAACTCTAAACTAGTAAGGTCCTCGTTGTCCTCTTGACGCTGAAGATAAAAACGTATCTCCTATCTACCAACTTTCTAAAGATTATGAAGCTTATTATTTTTATGTGTGCATGTTTATTTTCTTGTTGTTTTTTATTTATTTATGTTGCCTCCTACATATACTACCAGATAGGAAGCTTCATCTTAGACTTCTCAAGCGACTTCCAAGACTTCTCAGGCGCCTTCTGAGACGCTCCGAGACGCTTCTCCATCTTCTAGAAGTTTCTAATGTATGTCCGTGACAATACATATACTAGTAAAGTCACCATTGCTAAAATGGATACATGTAGACATGGCCTCCCACGATGATGAACATCAATTACATCGATCGATTACCTGAAGGTGGAAAATCACTCTAATATCACGTCCACCACTGTCTATGATATCACTTGTTTATTCTATTGATACCAATTTTTGTTCTAAACCCTTGGACCTAGGTACTATAAATAGAATAACTTTCTCGCAAAATTTATTCGGCTTGTATTGTACTATTACTATAACTAATATATTATTCCTATTACATTAAATCATCATTAAATTATGGGTATTATATTAATATTATTACAACATAAAATTTTATTAATAATATTATTGGCTATATATTAATAATATTATTGGATAGATACATAAGTGGGTAGGAAGGTTTGAGAGAGCGTATTGGACAATATAAATAAGACAATGAGAGTATATAGATAGAAGATATCTTTGAGGAAACATCATGTATACTATAGACATGCATCATACATATCATCGCCATACATCACACATATCATCGCCATACATCATTCATACCATAGCCATACATCATACATACCAAAAGATCGTCCAAGACTATTATGTTATAGAAGTAGATTATTGGCTACAAGCCGCCTTACAAACACTAACACAATATTTTTCTATTAGTCTTCGAAAAGTCACTTCAACCTATATAACGATGAAATATAACTTAATCATCAACACTCAAATGATATGTAAATGTTGATCATGCACAATTGTTATAACTTCTATACTAGGAATATAACATTAAGATACTAATAATATAGCTAATATATTATTATAATGTAATGTTTTGTTAAAAACAAAAAACACGTGATAATACAAACTAGAGTAAATTTAGAGAGAATTACCCTCGTTTCTTAATTCGTATTCAACTTTATCTTAAAATTAATATAATTGAACTAAGATTTTATGAATTTATCTTCTACATAAGTATCTATGTATATATATACGTACTATTTATTTATTCATATACATTTGTACTCGTATATATATATGTATATTTATTTATTTATCTATTCATATATATACATATTTGAACTCGTATGGGCATATAGTTGCGCTTTCCTTCTTCCATATTAAGAAAGCACAATAAATGCTCAATATATTTTCAAATTTATGTTATAATCAAATATAATTGAATTAAGATTATATGAATTTAACTTCTATACTAGTATCTATGTATATATTCGTACTTATTGATTTATTCATATACATTTGTACTTGTATATATATCTATAATTACGTAGATATTAATTTATTTTTTTGTTCTCTCATGGGCATATATATATATATAATTTATTCCTATATATATTTGTACTCTTATGTGCATGTAATTTGCGCTTTTTTCATTCTATATTAGTTTAGCACAATAAATGCTTAATTTGTTATCAAATTTATAATAACAACAATTTTAATTGAATTGAAATATTATGTATTTAACATAATATGTATATATATATATTTATTTATTTATTTATTTATTCATATGCACATTAATTTGTGCTATTTTTATTCTATTTTAGTATTCTATGTTTTTTTGAGGTATTGTTTATAAGTAGTGTACCACATATTTGATTCCATTGATTGTGCCTAATCAAGTAAACATTTGCCAATGGAATGTTCTCAATTACACTAGAAACTCTACTTTTGTGATCATTATATTTTATTCAATAAATACATGAATACGAATTTGTATTTTTTTTCCACAAGTCATAGTTATGTATGAAATATTTAATTTTATGGAGAAAAACTTAAGACACAATTGTTTATAAAATATAAAAAATCCATATTTAGGAATGGGTTTCCCTCCAAAATCAGTTTCTCGCCGAAACATCTTTGCCGCCTAATATTTTCAAAATCCCGTTTTAAAAAGTGGAATCCTATTTCGGAGCCTAATGAAGACAAAGTTCATGTTGTGACAAAATGCGTCGGCTTTTTGCACGATATCAAGCGTTGAGGATACTCTCACGATGTAGCCGTTGAGGTTGGGCTGGGGTCGGGTTAGCTACTGATTGTTGTCCGTGGTTTCTTCGATTGCGAGCCCTACTTTCCTTTCAAAATCTGCAAATTGCGAGTGAGCGTGGTTCGCAAACTGAGTGCAAGGCACAATTCCTCAGTGTTTTAACACTTACTATAAACAGCATGCACGTTATCCACGGGTCGCGGATAACTATTCTGTGTCTGTGGGGATTATGTCCTGGAATATGTGCTCATTCACTAGCTGAGGTCCACGCCGCACATTATACGTCACTGTATAATATCTATTGAGATTCAATACAGGGACAGAGTGAATAAACACACTTAATGCTTACAAGTAGTAGAGCAAAGAATGCTTGAATGAGATACACACTTATTCTAAACACTTACTTATATACCCAAGTGAAGGCACTAGGTGCTACAATAAAGATAAGGTTTGAGAGATCAAGATCACTTTACAAAGGATAGACCACTAGAGGACCTTCTCTCTCTACATACGATAAGGCTCTAATGGTCCATCCTCTCTACACACGATAAGGCTCTTGTGGACGAGCTCTCTCCATATACGATAAGGCTCTTTTGGTTCAACCCTCTCCACATACTCCATTCAACTCTTGTTATCCTTAGTAACTACGAGCAATCTAATATTCAACACTCACACTTTGCGAGTAGTTACCACCTCGCAATCCCATTGCCTTTGTTAGCTTCTCATGCCTCATCTTAGCAAGCACCTTGGTTAACTCATCCGCCACCACGTCTTCCATTGGGCAATACCACAAGCTCACCTCTCCATCCTCCAAATTCTCCCGAATGAAGTGATGTTACACATCTATGTGATTCGTTTGAGAGTGGTGCTTGGGGTCCTTTGCAAGTGCAATGCACCCTTAGTTGTCACACATGATCCTTGTAGCCTCCATTTGAAGCCTTCTTTGGTGAAAAACATGTAAATCCTTTGGTACCACGCCCTTGGTGATTGTTTGAGCCCATACAACGACTTCTTGAGCTTGCAAATAAGGTTTTGAGTGCCCTTCTGCACAAATTCAAGGGGCTGGTCCATGTAGATGTCCTCCTCCAACTCACTTTTCAAGAACGCCGTCTTGACATCCATTTGGTGAATCTCGAAGTCCATCGCTGCCCCAATCGCCAACATGCAACGAATGGCGGTAAACTTTGTCACGGGTGCAAGAGTCTCATGGAAATCCACACCTTCTACTTGAGAGAAGCCCCTTGCCACCAACCGTGCCTTGTAGCGCACCACGTTGTCTTGTGCATCCCTCTTGGTCCTAAACACCCACTTGCAACCAACACTCTTGCGGCCTTTTGGCAATAGGGCCAATTCCCATGTACCATTGGCCAAGAGATGCATACTCCTCTTCCATGGCCAACTCCCACTTACTTGCATCCACACTTTGCAAAGCATCACCCAAACTCAAAGGATCATCAAAAGAAGCCACATTTGCACGTTCTACCTCATTTGTGGGTGGAAGGACGCGATTTAACCACCACTCACCCGGCGGCCTCTTCTCCCTTCTTAGATACCTTGAGCCTTGTGTACGTTGCCCCTCATCAATCTCCTCGTGTGGAGCTAAATTTTCTTCCAACACCTCCTCTTCTTCTTTCTCTTGTGGATTTTGCACACCTTTAGACCCCTCTCCAAGTTGTGCATCTTGTACAACGAGCTCTGAAATTGGAGGTGCATCCACCAAAATCACCATATGTGGCTCCAAACTTTCATTTGGATGCATCTCCACATTTGCATCTCCACAACTAGCATCCTCCACAAATACCACATTACAACACTTGAGGGTCTTCTTGGTCTCCAAACACATCAACCTATAAGCCTCGGTTCCTTCACAATAACCAAGAAACACACA
Source organism: Bryum argenteum (assembly GCA_037043015.1). Classification (NCBI taxonomy): domain Eukaryota; kingdom Viridiplantae; phylum Streptophyta; class Bryopsida; order Bryales; family Bryaceae; genus Bryum; species Bryum argenteum. Next base: position 30,023,311 of record CM073321.1, on the reverse strand, counting down.
CTTGGTGCCCTTTGGATCAAGTTTAGTCCTCTTCTCATCCGGCACCTTTGCATAAGCAACACACCCAAACACACGTATATGTGTCACAAAAGGCTTCTTACCACTCCATGCCTCTTTGGGTGTCTTACCAACAAGTGCACTAGTTGGGCACCTACTGCGTGAGTACACCGCTGTAACCACCGCTTCCGACCAAAGGTTCTTGTTGAAGTTTTGGTGATATAGCATGCTCCTTGCCATCTCCACAATGGTGCGATTTTCTCTTTCCGCCACTCTACTTTGTTGTAGTGTGTGTGGTGTTGATAGTTGTCTCTCAATGCCATGTGCTTGCAAGAAGTATTCAAAGGCCTTGGAAGTGAACTCCCCTCCATTGTCAGACCGAAACGCCTTGATTTTATGCTCCGATTGCTTCTCCACAAGGGCCTTGAACTCCACAAACTTGGCAAACACCTCTCCCTTAGACTTCAACACATACACCCGCACCTTCCTAGAGAAGTCATCAATAAAAGTGACAATGTACAAGCAACCGCCTATGGAAATGGTCTTAAATAGAACACACACATCCGAGTGGACTAACTCCAAAGGCTTACTTGCACGTTGACCTCCCTCACCTGGAAATGGAGTTCTTCAGAGCTTGCCTTCAATGCACCCCTGATAAACCGCTGAATTTGATGCTCCATCCTTGATTTGCATGCCATTCACCATGCTTTGAAGCGCCTTGACACTCTTCACATTCAAATGCCCAAGGCGTCAATGCCATAGCTCCAAACGGGCTAATTGTGGCATTCGGTGTGCCACATAGGCCATTTCATGCATGGAGAAGGGCATTTCATACGAACTCCCTACTCTTGGCAATCTAGCAATCACCTTTCTACTGGCATCTCTCACAATGCATCGATCATTATCAAACTCCACCTTTCAACGTTAAGAGCAAGTTTTACCACGGAAATCAAGTTCCTCTTGCACTTGGGGATGTGGAGCACCTCCTTCATGTTGATCTTTAGTTTCACTCCCATCACCATCACCTCCTCAACAATAGTGCCAACTCCAACCGCATGCACAATGCTATCATCTCCCAAGTGCACATTTTGTGGTGGTGATATTACCTCATATGTTTGGAACGATGCCCAATGGGGTGACATGTGCTTGGTTGCCCCCAAATCCATGATCCACTTGGCCATGGTCTTGTCATCTCCATCATTGATTGCAAAGGCATGCTCCACCTCCATCTCCTCTTTGCTTGCAGCAACGGCGCTTAGAAACGCATAATCCGCCTCGTTGTTGTTGTTGCATGCAACATTGGCACTCTCCTTCTCCATGTTGTTGTTTCGAAAGCAATACCTTGCAATGTGGCCCGGTGTGCCACAATTGTAGCACATCCTTGAGCCATTTTGCATCCACTCTTTGTTTTGGGCCGCCACCAACGTTGCCTCACCACTTGGAGCACCCTTCTCCTTCCTCTTAGACACTTCATGCATCAACCTTGACACAACAAACTCTAACTTAAGGTCAACAAGTTTTAAGGTCTCTAATGCCGTGATCAAACTCTCAAATGAAGGAGGCAAGCTATCAAGCAATGTCATGACAATGTCATCCTCCCTCATGGGCACATCCAAGCATGCAAGTTGATCCGCAAGTGTCTTGATGTTGTTGATGTGCTCCAACAAGTCCGCCCCTTCCTCCATCTTGATTGTGAAGAACTTGCGCCTCAAATAGAGTATGTTGGACAAGCGTCTTGTCTCGTGGATGTTACAAAGCACGCTCCATGCTTCCGCCGGACCCTTGCAACTCTTGATGTCCGTAAGTTGCGCATCCACCAAGTTAAGCCCAATCATGGACATCGCCTTGCGCACCCTCCTTTGGTAGTCCTTCTTGTCCTTCTCACTTGCTTCGGATGGTGGAGCCTCTTCCGTGCCTTCAACAATCTCCCACAAGTCCATGGCAAAGCTCCAATGTGCCAAGTTCATCTTGAACTTCCACAAGTTGAAGTTGGTGCCATTCAACCTTTCAAGCACTCTAACACTCTCACCTTCCAAAGAAGCCATGGCAAAGCTCCAATGTTACCCTTACAACACAAAGCACTCAAAACTAACTCCTAAACTCTCAAATCAACCCTCTAGGAGTGTGCAAACACACTTATGCAATAAGCAATAAACAATAAGCCCCTCCAACACTCAAACAAACAAGATACACTTGCTCCTACTCAAATCGGATCTCTTTCAAGCTATTTGACCTCCAAATAGAACATGTAGATCTCTTCCACACACACAAGGTGTGGTTGTATTTCAAAGCACTCAAATCAACGTTCAATGCACGCAAATAAGCACTTGTGCACTCCCTACACGAGTTCAACTCTCAAACTATGTCAACAAAGCTTGTAGATCCACAAATCACTCAAATCTAAGCTTAGGAGTCTAAAAAACACCTATTTTTGCACCTCAAATGCTAAAATCAGCCCTTTGTGTGCACATATGCACCCCAAATGCTAGATTTGGTCCTCTCAACTCCAAGTGCACTCAAGTAAACATTACAACAAACACTCCTAAACTCAAAACTCTTCAAACAATGGATTTGAGAGCCCTTTATGCAAAGTAGCACCTTCAATGTGCAAAGAGGACTCAAACAACAAGCATACAAGCTTACAAGCGTTTGAGTCACCTCCAACACCTCCAAATTGCTTCCAATGTCCAAATGTCCTCCCAAATGGCAACATGGATAGCGCGGCACTTTCGGCGGAGGCAACAGCAGTTAACTTCAGATGCCTCGGCAGCCGATAAGAGCACCGCCCGGTTTCGAGGATATCCGCGACAACGGTAGTATAAGAAGTAGTAGAAAATAGGAGGGAGGACTCGTTTTTTGGTAGTCACCGTAGAAGCATAGGCTCGACATACACTGAGCACACACACTCACATGTATTCCGATATTATGTTTTGAATATGAAGGCCAAGGGCCGAAGTCTTCCTCTCCCATGTCTGCATTCTGAATTCCTCTCTCCCTCACACTCTGTCTACTTACCGAGGATTGCAATGGTCAACTTTGGATAGAACCCTAACCCCCCTCCTTGATTGCACGTCCCCTGTGTCTCTGGCCTTGCTGGGTCTCCGCGGTTTCCAAGTTAGCACTGGCGGATCATCGAGCCAAGTACACAGCCTCGGTAAAGTCCAGCTGTCCCGAGTTTCAGGACTTATGTATCCGACTACGGAGCACTGTACAACTTTATCTGCACCCCACCTCCTCGGTATCAGTGTCGACCGTGGTTATACGTAAGGATTTCTTTCTTCCACAAATCTCAGCCAGTGCCACCGAAGTCAACCCTCTGCTCCTAGTCCAGACTAGGCGCTATTCAACCCACTTATCAGCCGTCTAAACATCACAGAAAAGTTATCTTTGGTGTATGAGCTCGTAAAGCATTCCATTCCTCGTTACCCGGCTAACACATGCAATACTTCTTTGACCTCTCCAAGCCTCCAAAAGTACTCAAATTCAACCTTTTTACAAGAGTAGTGGGCCCATAACCTATTGAGACTCAATAGAGGGAGAGAGAGAATACAACACACTCAATGCTTACAAGTAGTAGAGCAAAGAATGCTTGAATGAGATACACACTCATTTTAAGCACTTACTTATATACCCAAGTGAAGGCACTAGGTGCTACAACAAAGATAAGGTTTGAGTGATCAAGATCACTCTACAAAGGATAGACCACTAGAGGACCTTCTCTCTCTACATATGATAAGGGTCTAGTGGTCCATCCTCTCTACACACGCTAAGGCTCTTGTGGACGAACTCTCTCCATATACGATAAGACTCTTTTGGTTCAACCCTGTCCACATACTCTATTCAACTCTTGTTATCCTTAGTAACTACGAGCAATCTAATATTCAACAATATCGAGTGTTAGCTGGTTTGAGGTCCGTACACTACAACAAATCCAGCCTAATTTGACTAGGTTTTATGACTAAAATCGGGCATAAATCAAAATGTGACTAGCACCATCTGTAGTCATTTGGACTTAGTCGCTTCGGACAATCTGACTAGCAGTCATATTGGAGAGTTTTTGTTCCCAATACTGCGTTCCCACAATGTATTGGGACCTCAAATAGGGACCTGCGCTGGGACTTGGGAAAATATGACTTTGTAAAGTCATATATAGTTGACTATTCCTAGGCAAAAATATGGTATAGGTAACTAAGTATAGTCAACGCTATATGACTCTACGTAGTCACCAATACATAAATAACTTTAGAATGGCATGATTAATCGTAGTGAGGTATCAGTCAACTTATGAATGGTTTTATCACTACGCATTCTAGTGTGATGGTGACTTATTTGAGTCATACATTGAGTAGGGAAAGTACGACTCGTTGAAGTCACATCTAATTGACTACCCAAAGTCACAAATACTAAAATAGCTTCTAAATGATATGACCATCCAGAGTAAGGTGTTACTTAAAACTATCACCGACTTTATCACTACGCATAGTATTGTGGTGGTGACTGCATTAAGCCATTCACCCTGGATAATATGACTCTGTAGAACCATCTGGTAGTATCTATACATAGTCACTAATGTTGAAATCATGAGATGGACATGATTAATTGTAGTGAGGTATCAGTGAATATATTGATGGTTTTGTCACTACGCATAGTGATGTGGTTGTGACTATATTGCGTCATACCTAAACTTGAGATAATACGACTCTGTAGAGTCATATATACTTCACTACACATAGACACCGATATCATCTGATGACTATGTAGAGTCCTTACATATTTGTTTCTTTCACTGCCGAAAGTCAAATTTTAATCTTGAATTGGTTTTTCTGTGACTAGAACTTCACTGTCCCTACTCTAAGTTAAACGTCTACCACTCACTTGAATATGCCATTTCTACTGTGCGTAGTCACAGATTTTAATTTGATATTAGAGTGGTACTAAGATGTGGTGACTATTACAAGTCAACAATGCCGTTGTGAGCACTATGTCAGGTCATGCAAGTGATATTCAAAGGTTTCACTGGAAAAGAAAATTCATGATCAATCATGATGCACTACAACTGTAACTGGATCGGTCTAAACTGCTTGGGAGAAGGACATATCAATGTCCATGAACTCCGTGGACCACAACACAAAGTGCCCTACTGCTTGTCCTACCCTGGTCACAGGAGGATCATCTAGATCTATGGGAGAAAACAAATCGTAGTTGTCATCAAGGCTTTTAAGCACTTCTACAGACACGGAACCTGGAAATATTTCTTTCCCGTGTAGAGTAGCCCCAGCTACATTTTGGACCTTTTCGAGTGCCACAATTTTGTCATCCTCGCTTTCTTCTATTCCCTTGAGTCTGACAGGGTCACCCGTTTTGAACTCTGGGCCTTCGGTTTCTTGTACAACCTAGTAAAAAAAAAAAATACTAAAGAATGATCAGTCATGGCTTTAAATCATGCCATAAAAAGGTTCAATGTGTTCAACAATGCAATATAGACTCTCTTCGCCATTCTAGTCACTTATTCAAACTGAATTACTACAAATAGTAATAGAACTCAACATGATGACTATGAGAAGTCGTATAATCGAACGTCATTACTAATATCAGTCACGTGTTCTAACTTCAAGACTGCAAGTAGTCAAGTCTGATTTGGGGTTCCATATCAATGACTACAAACGATGACAAACTAAACATATAGAATTCTTCAAGAAGGCATAGCATTGCAAGAAATGCCCAGCTAGGAGGTGGCATTCAAGTTTAGGACAAAACACATCAACTGAATACTCGTCCCCGAGTGGCATGCCACTTACCGGTGCCTTTGAGTTTTTCTTGTCCCACACATGATCACTCTTCTTGAACTCCTGGTCAAATTCGGTTTCTTGCACAACCTAGTATATAAATAAAGGAAATAAGGAGTAGTCATTACTTCAATCGTGCTAAATTTTCTGCAATCTATTTACCAATGCATGTTGTTCTTGACCATTCAATTACATATTCAAACCTCATTACTGCAAGTAGTAATATGTTCTAATCTGATGACTATGAGTAGTCACATATTTTAACTTCATTACTAAAATGAGCCAAGTCTGGTCCCGCATTGTATATCAAAGAGTACAAACAGGGAGAAATTAGGCACTTATATGTTCACTTACCGATAATTTCGTGTTTTTCTTCTTCTTGCCTTTCAAGTTTTGCTGACTATCACTGTTGCCTTCCTTGTTCTTTGTATCGGCCAGCTTTCTGCCTTGTCTTTGCTCCCCCGAAGTTTCTTATGATTTTTTGGGTTGTCTTGGTATTTCTTTAGCTTCTCAACCTCTGTCATTTGCATTCTCTTCTCGGCGTGGCTGTCCTCCTTTGGAGCCTTGGCAGCCCTCGAAATCCGACTTGAGTACACAACTGCGGCGCGTTGTCCTGACTCTGCCACGGTCAATGTAACACAATCTAGGGTGCCTCCTGCCGGGTTGTTTGAAGTTCCCAACGTACGTGGGTCCTTCATAGCACCTACTGTAGAAATGTCCTCTCCCTTATCTGGATCTGCACATTGTAATTTGGACTCCCCTGCTTAATGTGATCCCTGTTGAATATAGAGGCAATACGTCAACAAGGACCCTCTTAGTATAGGCTTTTATTAATGCTGAAATTTATGAATATGTTCAAGAATGCGATGGCCAACAGGACCAGTCAGTTAGTAAAACTTGATTACTGCAAATAGTAATAGATTATAATCTGATGTCTGCGACAAGTAACATATTCTAATTCCATTACTACTATCAATCACATATTCTAACTTCATTACTGTATCTAATCAAGTCTGGTGAGTTGTTCCATATCAATGACTACGAATAGTCACAACTAGACATACTGAAAGGTTCTAGAACTAACTGATGACATTCCAATTAATAATGCTACCGAGAGCTATAGTGCAAGTTCAGGACAAAACACATTGGGAAAGGCTCGTACCTCAAGTACGATGATACTTTCCTTCATGTGAACTGGCTCTGCTGATTTGTCGGTGCCAGTGGAGTCTGAGCTGGAGCTGCTTTTTGTAGTTGCTGCCTTTGTGGGGGTGACAACACGAATCTGCAGGTGCTGCATGATGCGTTCAATGTTCCTCTCCATGGATCTCCGCCAATGACTGTCGTCTTCTGGCTGTGCATTAGATACTCGGCTACTCGGGGAGGTCTCCTTCCCTGCGATGAGTTTTCGAGGGGCATTTTTGACCCGTGCAAGCTCACTTTCTATTTCAGCCCTAGTTGGGCTTCTCTCGAGCTCAACTGCCTGCAGAAAGATGTCAGATTTTGTAGCTAGTGATGCACGATAATTTAGAATTGACGAGGCTTCTCTCACTATTGCTGGAATGTACTACGTCGTTCGGTAATCTGTACAATTTCACAGGCTTCTGCAAGGCATTGAACGTCAAAAGCATGAATGACTGGACTTGGAAATTTATGTTTTTAATTGTAGCCATAAATTGCGTACAATAATGAAATGTTGTCCACAAGTGTTTACGAAATTTGTTGTGTTAACCAGGATTAAACATCTCTATGACTAAAAAATGTGATGTGTTTCTACATGATGACTGAGAACAATGATAAACTCTAATGTGATGATTGCAGCTAGTCATTTCAAGACAGCTCTATGACTAAAAAACAGCACGTGTTCTCAAGTGATGACTAAGAACAATCATAAGCTCTAAATTGATGACTGCAGCTAGTCACTTTAACTCTTGCTTTTCACTGAATTTAGACATGCAAGTTTGTGATGAAAGACAGAAGAGCAGGGTTTAAACACTCACCAGAGAGGCTTGAACGTAATCTTCATTGCGCCCGGCTGTAGACGACCTCCTCACCTGCGCGCGGCTATAACGCAGCTTCTCAGCTTCTTGTTGTTTTTTCTCCTCCAGGATCAGTTTCGACAACTTCACCCAATGGTCTTGCCGAATGTGTTTCGGCTTCTCCTTCCCTTCTTGCACCCTTTTTTTCAGCTGATACCTCTTGACTTTCAACTGGCCCTTCAATATGCTATGGAATGCCTCCTCTGTCACATAGCCAAGGCCACCATAGTAGTCGAATGTGTTGTCAACTGGCTCCTTAACGGCGAGCAGCATAGGAGTGCTGAGGTTCTTATAGTTGTCCTCGCTGAAGTCTATGTCCTGCGCATGACCTCGAAGAGAAGTTAGCCACAACGACCGATTCTGTCCTTGAGGACGCCCTTTAAGATCAACCTCCACAAGGTGTTTTCTAGGCCCTCCTGGATCTCGAAAAGGAACCTCCTGAGCCTGTTGTTGTTTTAAAGCAAACCGTCGTTTGGATTTCTGGTCTCTCGTATAAGAAGGCTGTCCAAAGCTCTCCATCATATCTGAAGGTCCTGAGTACGTAAAGGAGTTGCCCCCACCCCCCTTGAGCTCCATCTGTCGCCTCCATTGCAGTAGTTGGAGCTGCTTTTCTGCAATCTCCAAGTCCAAAGCATTAATAGGAGGTACCCGGGGAACGGCACTAGCCATGCCAAGAAACTGAGGCATGTTGCCTCCCTGGTTAGGAAAAATCTTGGGAACGTCGTTGCAATAGTCAAAGGGCTCCCCTGATAGAGTTTCCTCAGACATCTTGAGACGTTTTCTCCCTTGAAGCTGCGTCGTTTGCTGCGGACAGAGGCTTCTTGAACTGGGTTTCGGAATTGCACAATCTCCAGGACCTTGCTTGCGCAACTCCCACACAGATGGCTCCGTTGAGTGTCCTCTGCCCTGCAAAATACAAACATCGGTTCGTCGTTGTCAATACCAGCCTTAGTCATTCTTCAAGTTCAGGTGACTATGACAAGTCAAAAATCCATACTATCTTAATTCTTCCAGTTTCTGTGACTATCACAAGTAACAATTTGACTTTAGTAGTCAGAATTGGGGTTTATGTGACAGGGCAGTCACAAATCTCAAAAAATCACGGTCACACATCACAGTATACCAAGATCACTAATCGAGTTACTCTGCTAGTCATCAATTGTAGCTCACAGAAGACAAGATACTTTTAGATTCAATTGAGCATCACAACTAACAATGGCAAACAAAATCTTCAATTGAACGAAGGAATACCACTACAAATCATGAGTGAATAGTCTCAATTAGCGTTTACCCACTAACTAAATGTCAATAGAATCAACATCTGAAACAAAATCTAACATCGTATTAGGTCTAATTTGTGAGAGGGGCTTTGTTTAAGGGTACTATCAGTTTAATCTGTTGCAATTCTTTTCGGTACTAGTGACATCTACTTTCATTGTATCACTTAACAATCTTAACAATCACTCTTCGATTGGGAACTCTACTTTAGTGAGGAAATCTGAGATCACTGGAACTAGAATTTTTAATCTTCAATCAACAGTCATACTCTAATTCAAGGTTACTCGCGCACGAGAATATTCTCGTGCGTGCAGATTTCGATCACCGTGCTTTGGCCTGAAGTGTTCCGTATTTTTCTGTAGTTGAGATTCTTTTTTCGTGCTTACATAAATCAACTATCAGAGAGTTTAAAAAACGATACAAGCATGGAATATTCATCTGCATGCAAAAGATTCCTGACACACACGGCCCTATCCGGCTATAGGCTGAATGGTGGAATATCACTTATGTTCTATCACGTACGATTAATTTTTCCTATGATCCCTTCGATAAATGGTGCCTTTGATTCAAGCATTTGCAAACAACGCTCTTCTTGGCAATTGATCAATCTGAGTACTGAGGATTCATTCAATGAGAGAACCCCGGATGCTGTGAATTCAAACTCGAACACATGTTGAGGAATCCATGTTGTTCGATTGTGTAACTGAGGATTTTGCTTGCCGAGATGGCACCTTCCGAGTCCTACTGTTGAGACCTTACCATTGCCAAAGCCTCGCTCGTCATCATTATCAATGTGGGTAGCACTGTCGCTTCTATACTCTTCGCTCTGCTCCTCAGAAATACTGCTCTCTGATTGCAACGTTTTTTTCTTCTTCGCAAATCGTGTCCTTCTCAATGTTGGTGTTAGTTTCTTGAGTCGCTACTCCGCCTATGCACGACTTCGACACCCACAGTCGAGTACCGTCTGTATTTACTAGCGTATCAGTTACTGAACGGACCGTGAAGATTTGTTGGAAGCAAGAAGCGCCAACCGGCCAGTGGGGAGCAAGCACGGGATCAGAAGCAAGGCAAGATGGTAGAGTTCAGGGTTTAAGTACCCGAAGGTATTGTGTAGTCGCTCACTCCGCCGACGCACGAGATTAAAACCCTCGCTGGAGTCCTCTCTGGAAGCACGATTGGAAGCGTTAGTGAAATGAAGCGAGCACAAAACGCCTGAAGCACACTGGGCACTATACATGCTCGACTCAAATGATCCCGTGGCCGATTGTAGCGGACTTCTCCGAGTCGGTTTGTGTCTGTACCGATAGTCTGCAAGCCGTGTCGATAGTGATGCAAATCATTCAGTGACTCTTGCAATTTGTAACCTTTACAAGTCCAGGCTAGATCACCTGCTTATTGTGTGTTTCTGATTTCTGAGTATGCATTGCCAGCTATGGCGACTTCAATAGATATCAGAGACTTATAGACGAGAGGAGTGAAGAAGGTCAAGAAGGCCAGAGTCAAGAAACTAGCACGAAGGAAGGCCCGCCAGTTTTCACTCCGGGAGATCACGTCCCCCTCTAGTCGCAGCCGTATACTCTGCCAATGATGGAAACTGTGCGATTGTTTCAGAAACGCTGGACGAGTTAGACTACGAGAAGTGCTCCACAAATACGTACTGGTGATCACACTTTGACTAACAAGTGCTCCAGTGTTTGTGGAGCACGCATGGGCTGACAATACAGACATACACTTGGGTTTACGGTTTAAGTACCAAGCAGTATTTTTCCGCTTTTCAAGGCTGATGGCGCTGAGGTTTTGTGTGGCCTTCAAGCTTGCTTGGTGGCCCTCTCCTCTTGCCGCTTCACTCGTGATTGCGGAGGATCTGAAATCTGCTGCCAAATTTAGAACTCCAAGCTCCTGTAGCTTAAGGGAGTTCTTTTTGATGTTTTCCTGCCGCAACCTCTCGTACTCTGGCACTTCGGCGTCCTCGTTCTTCGCAAAACCTTCCTCCAAAGCCTGCTCCTCAGATCGATGCGAAACCCTTGTGTCGGAGGAGCTATCGTCCCATGAATGTGCTTCAACAAATTTTGGTTGCATCTTCATCGCAGCGCAGAGGAGGTGTTCGAGCTGATAGGCAATCGAAGGCCCTCACCATCGCCATTTCTGCAAACTGGTACGATCCGCCGCCACTCTCAAATCAAAAACCTCGTCCTCGTCAGATGGCGTAAGTTTCCCTTCTTCGTTTTCACGCCGCCAATAGTTTGCTTTAATTTATTTTTGGGATTTGCAACGAGATATTAACTTTCATCTATTCTGTGGAGGGAGTAATTGGTGACTGAAATTAGTCACAATTGGAAGCTTAGTCACACGAGAGCATGCTCAGTCAGAATTAGAGGACATCGACTGAGCAATGACCGCTGGCAGTCATAACTTTGATTGGACGGCACTGGATTTGGAGAATCCGATTTTCTCATCATGCCAATAATTTTTAAGATTGGATTGGAATGGCAGTATATTGGATTGAATCTGATAATTGGATATAATCGATCATAACATTGCGGTTTGTGTTCTTGGCAGATTCGGAAGAGTGAGTGGATTACAGGATTTGATCCATTCGGATGCTTGGCATGAACTCCTCTATCTAGCACTTGTCGATAACCGGTTGTCCAAGCTACTAAGAAAGTCGCTCGAGGATTTTTACTGAGGTTCGCAGAATGTGATGAGCAAATGGAAGAGAAAATCAAGGAAATTGTTGAGATGAAACAACGCAGCTTGGCGGAAGAAAATCGAATTAGCCTCGAAATATTGAGGGATAGGTGCGAGATTGATCGATCCAGGACTTGATTGATGTCGAGGTATATCTTTTCATATCAACATCTTGACCATGTTGCAAGAATTCTTATGCTATTGGCTCTAGAAATCGTCTCTTTCACCAAAATGATGAAAAAGGAGGGGGGGGGGGAGGATTGTAGAGAGGAATTTCTACAAGATTAGTTGCGAGCGGCTAAGGACAGTGTGCAAAACATGGAGAGGCTTCATGAATACGGACAGAGCTAGCTGTTTGATTTGCGTACTCAATCTGGTGGGGTGCTTGTCATGTCTACTCGATCTGTTCAAATAGTAGATTTGTATTCAAGGGTTTAGGGTCTTCATGGATGGCTTTTTTATTGCTGAGATCGTTTGTTGATTGCTTCTGGACATTTTTGCTACTCGGTCTTGTGATTGTATTCCAAGGGTTTAGGGAATTATAACTTTGTATAGCTGAGATCTTTTATTGTTTGCTTCTGGACGCTTCTGGTGAAGAATTTATGCATACGGTCTTAAGTGTGATTGTATTCTTGCAGGGTTTAGGGTTCAAGAGGGAGAAGTAAGCATGGTGAAAGCGGTGCAAGTGCACACGGTGGGAGGTCGACACCGGCTGAAAGTGGAAGAGGTGGAGCTTGCTCGTCCAGGCTGCCTCGAAGTGGAGGTTCGCCACACCAATAGAGGCGCTGTAATTATGTGAGTCCATTCAATTTTAGAACCTGCGTGACAAAATCCGACATAAACAGTGCAGAGTTCTGATTGATGATGAATCATACAGGCGAACACTGTTTAGGAGAGCATCAAGGTGCATGTAGTGTAGACAAAACATTGCTCGCGCTCTCAACGAATTTGAGGACAAGCCTCCAAGGAACAAGCAGATGGAGCTTATCAGACACCACTGCCGGTTTGTTCAAGGTCTACAATCTGCACGCTTTGACTGGTGCCACTGATACCCTCATCCACGGCGCCGAAGTTCATGACCGGTACATTGAATCCTCACACCCTCCTTTCTTTTCATGTGAATGCGCTAAACCTAAATTAACATTAAATCTGGTAGCAGAAACGAGTTGGAAGAGATGCTGGAATGGATGCGCTAGTCTCATGCTGCGTACTTGGATGACAAACAAGCTCTTGTAACCAATTTAGAAGCAAGCTGTAATTTCTTATGAAAGATGTGTCCTTACAAACATGCATTGGGTACTAATTGGGTTTTTTTTTCCTTCTTCAGCTGAATAATAAGGATGTGGTGAAGATGATAACGAAATCTGGAATCAACAAACCGGCGTTCTTTATTGCCATTCACCATCCTCGCAAGTCCGTTGTGATGGTCATTCGTGGCACTTCCCAAAAGCAAGATACTTCACAGACCTCTCTCCTCACAACAAGCCTTTCTTACAAGGGTGAGTCACTTTTTGCATAGACTTTTGTGACCCAGGTGATGAAGACCTACCAAATAACGCGTGACAATTTAGGGTTTGATTTTCAAAAGAAAAAAAAGAGTATCGCAAGGCTTGACTTTAGGTTTATAGACCTTTAAATTAGGACTTCTCCATTGCAGGTCTGCTTACTCGGGCATGCTTGGAGCTGCAAAGTGGCTTTTTGAGACTGAGGGCCAGATACTGCAGGGCCTTCTTGTACACAATCTGGTCTGTAATAATCAAAATCTTTATTCGTAGGTTGTGTGTTCTGATATTTATGAGTTGCGTTGTGGCAGGGCTATAGATTAGTTTTGACAGGGCACTCGTTGGGAGCCGCCATCGCAGGCCTTTTGGCGATGATGATACATGCCATACATGGATGGTTTATGTCAAAAGAGACATCTGGAGTGGATCAATCCTCGAAGATAATTTGTTGGGGTTATGGATGTGCTCCTAGTGTCGACCGCATTTTAGCAGAATCATGCACTTTTATTTGCAACGTTGTCCTTCAGGTCTCACCTCTCCTGCTTCACCTTAAACTCGCCATCAATTCAATCTAAGCTTAAAGTCATGAGGAATGCATAATTTTGTGGCTTTGCACTGTACTACTGTGATGGGTCCGAGCGTGGCACCTCGGTATTTGTGAAGGCTCTGAAGGAGGAGCAGCGGTTGCTATTACGTAGGGCGAAGGAGTGGGTCGCTTCCTTTCCCGACCCTACAGTAATGACAGCATTTGTGCGCTCACTGTGTATGTCTCCTACTAGTGCTTATACATTAAATCTCACCACTCGCATTGGCAGAAGCCTCGCAGTCGTGAACAATGCCTGGTAACTCCTTTAGGTTTCTCGACACTGGTATGTGACTGCTCAATTCTGCACGGAAATGCGGCTTGATTTGTGCAGTGAACGAGCATCGAAACTCGCAGAGGAAGTATGCGGATGAGTGCTACGAGCGGAAGCAACTCTACAACAAAGTGCTCGAACTGAAAGGTATGGCCTCACCGCTAGGTTGATATTAGCATTCTCTGTTTGGTGTTCTTAACCCCATTGATGGTGCTACCAATGGCTCTATACTGAACCAATCCTTCGTGTGTTGGAGTGGGCAGGGAACATTCGTGTGTTTTGTCGGTGCAGGCGGTTGAGTCAGACGGACGTGTCCTTGAATGCCGCCTCTTTGACCGAATTTGAAGCAGCTGGCAATGGGGACATCGTGGTGCGCAACGGGAAAGCCGGCAAGAAGCTGTTCAAGTTTGACAGAGTGTTCTCCCCTCAGGACGACCAAAGTAAGAACTTAGTCTGGGATCGCTAACTTCACGATTGAGTGTGCGCTCGTCCTTTGACTGAGAAGGTTTTGCCTGTGAATGGTGCATGACGACTAACACACGATCTTGCTCAGGCGATGTATTTGCAGACACAGCACCAGTGGTGGTCTCAGTCCTTGACGGCTACAATGTCTGCATCTTTGCATATGGGCAGACTGGGACGGGGAAGACGTTCACTATGGAAGGCACAGTTGCGAATCGGGGTGTAAACTATCGGATGCTAGAAGAGGTTTTCAATGATGCAGCGCAACGGAAAGGTGAAGTGAACTACGATGTTTCCGTGAGTGTAATGGAGGTTTATAATGAGCAGATTCGAGACCTCCTAGCGACTCCTGCCGCCCAAGACCAGCCAACGAAAAAGTGCGCTTCCTCATCGTCCTTTCATGAAGTTGCCATAAGGAAGTTGCTCGATTATAGATTATGTGGCCCGACAGGCTTAGGATTTGAGGCTATTATCGGTCTAATAACTGCAGGCTAGAGGTCAAGCAAAATGTAGGAGGGCATCATGTCCCCGGGTTGGTGGAGGCTCAAGTAAGCTGCATGGAAGAAGTATGGGATGTTCTCCAGGCAAGAAGTAGCTTCCGCACAGTGGGTTCAACTTGTGCCAATGACCACAGCAACCGATCCCATTGGTATGTGAAATTTCACGGTTTGTTATCATGGTCAACGTCCAGCATAGGGTGTCTGTGTATTATAATAATCTTTCGACGAGATCTGCGTTTGTCGTGTTTCTGATCTGGACTTAACATGTGGAACAACATGTTGTGCGTGATGGTGAGAGGGGAGAACATCAACAAGTCGCTTTCAGCGTTGGGAGACGTGATTCAAGCTCTGACCACGAAGAGCAGCCACGTACCTTTCAGGTAACGGCAATTTCTTTTCGTGGTTAGCAGTATATTGAGCACCGTTTATATGGACCTCCACACTAGCATGATGTATCATCTGGGTTATCATGTTTATGTAAAAGCACTGGTCTCCGGAGGTTGGCTTGTTGAGTACTAAGCAAGCCTTACTCCGTCCTTTCTGTTTTGCAGGAACTCAAAACTTACTCACTTGTTGCAAGACTCACTAGGTACTGCAACCTTCTACCTACCTAGTGTGACTTATCCGCCGGAAGTTGTCCTTTGAATGATCAGGGACCAGCTGATACCGGTGGCAATTCATTACTAGTATGAGTAAAGAAAACTGTCCAGATGACTGTGTAAGTTTGCATTCGTTACCAATTCTAGTGAAGAGAACTGTTCACATGACTACGTGATTTGGCAATCTTTTTGGGAAGGCAACCAGTAATGGCTTCTTCATCAGCTCTTGAAATCCATAGAGAAGTTAAGCATACAAGAATTATTCGTGTTACTTTCGAATCAAGTGGAATCATGATTTTTGAACTCCATTGCAATTACTTGCAAAGTCTTGAAGTTGTGTTTATAAGTCTTCCTAAAATGACATCCTAGAATGTTTGCGCGCAAAAATAACACTGTTGAATAGAGAAGATATGATGTAAGTTGAAGATGGTGGACATACTCCAATTTTACAGCATTCATTGATTAAGTCAATGACTCAGAATCATCTGATTGAAATATATGACTGCAATCAGTCAAATTAAAGACTGCATGACTACATGTAGTCACCCTAACTAAATCTATCACAATATTCAGTCATACTTAAACATAGTCACCCATACCATACGACTATATTAGTATGACTCTATATAGTAAGCACTCAAAGTATGACTATGGAAACCTCGCAGGGGAACACATGTCTCGTTCCCATAGTTGTTCCCACCCAGGTCCTCAAAAAAATGACTACGTTTATGATTAGGACATGACTAGTCTGTGACTGGACCCTGTTATGACTGATTTTTGACTAAATTGATGACTGATGTGACTACGCAGTCAAATGGGCCGGTTTACATCTAGTCACATTGGGCTGGATTTGTTGTAGTGGTAAATACCGCCAATATTTCCGGGAGAATGTTTAAGCATACTGGTCCTTAGTGATCGAATTCAACTCGAGTCGAGTTGAAATCATATCTCTATAATATAGATGTCAACTTTCAATTGTACAATTTCAACTCGAGTCGAGTTAAATTGTAATTCGTCAAGTATCAGACATAGTGTGAGAATTAGGAATGATATATCCATGGGTGTTGATATTCAACTCGAGTCGAGTTGAAATGGGAAATCCTCTAGTTTCAGTTGGATTATTAATAAGGAGATGCTCCTTGTATTGATGTGGATTTTCAACTTGAGTCAAGTTGAAATTCACGGTGTCGATATTCGTCAGGAACACTTCATATTGTAATCAGCCCAATAATATTTAACTCGAATCGAGTTAAATTGAATTATCTCATAATTGGAGATATATTCGTTTAGTATCAATATTATTCACAGAATCAAGAATGTTCTATCCCTGGGTGTTAATATTCAACTCGACTCGAGTTGAATTGGACATCATCCACTGTCCTCTCGTTTATCCGTGAGAAGATAATCTTTTTATGGAATTGAGTATTCAACTCGAGTCGAGTTGAAATTTACGGAGCGGATTTCCGGCTGCGCCACGTGATATTTTGATCACCCCAGTAATATTCAACTCCATTCGAGTTAAATTAGAAATCTCACATAGTTAGAGTTATACTCAACCGTGCAATGAATTCGCTTTAAATATTTGTGGATATTCAACTCGACTCCTATTAAATTTTCAAATATATTTTCGACCTAGAAGCAACTTCAGGACACTCTTAAGTCTAAATAAACTTGTATACAATATACCGCATATATATGTTTTTGTTTGGTGTCAATTTATGGGTACTTCTTAACTAATAGAGACGCTCGTGCCACTTAAACTGCCTTAAGTATCTTAAGTACCAGATTCTACGATAATGACTGTTTTCATCATTGTAGGATTACTATATCGCGGATTTCAACTTGAGTCGAGTTGAATCTATTCATATATCTCTTCTTTTTCATAATGATTTCCATCTATGTCTGAATCCTGGATCGAATTAGCGGATATATAAAACTGGGGAGGTTCAGTCGTTACAGTATTCAATTCGACTCGAGTTGAACCGCAACCGATTCTTTTGTTTCTAAGCTATCGTTTGTGATGATTTTTCAGTCTCAACCATGGCTGCTCAAGATGTTCAAATGCTTAGTGGTTACTCCTCTGATGAGGATGTTGTGGTGCAACCGGAGGAGCTGGAATACGTTCCAAACTGTGAAGGTATCCCCCGGCGTCTTTGGGCTACTAAGTTCGTTACCCTTTACGGTGATGAGGGTCGCCTTGTAGCGGAGGGCCTATGTCACAATATCAGTTACGATCTTTTTCTTGGTAGCAACGTTCCACTTGGGCACTCCCGAGTCGCAGTTCAGATCTCGAAGACCCTTGATGCCACAATGGTGCTTGATGAGTAGAGATACTCAGTCAGGGCCTAGCCGTTTGATAAAGTCTTCTATAATGGGGCTAGTCTCAGAGACCATGAGATAAGACACGATCCTGACTCTCGTGTTGCACTTCTTGCGAGACCTCAGTCATCTCCTAGCGGACGTTACAACAATACAGCTAAGGACCCGCCTTGTGAAACATCCGTCAAATCCAAAGGATTATTAACTCAGGAGTCTATCAATTCTATCTCAAGCAAAGTTTGTTGCACCATGAACTTCGTTCAGCCTTTCCCGGGGGAGCAGCTCCGATGTTTTCGAGAGCGGATGTATAGTGGAACGACCTACCAATTCAAGTTTCACATGAAGCTTGACATTCACAGGCAGGTTCATCAGAATGCTGACGGGAAGAGGGTGGTCACGGTTGAGGGAATCGATGTTTGCTTGCCTGCATGGAGACATATTGCTAGAGTGTCCAAGGCAACCTTCCATCGGTTTCAAACGTACGTAGCCGATGGCGTCATGGCGCATCCCCATGGAAATTTGTCTTTGCTTAAGCCGCGTAAGCACATGTCGCAGGCAACTGCAACCCTGCGTTGCAGCCTCGAGAACTCTGCGGATCACATGCCCCATTCAACGAGGACCTTGAAATCTTGAGAGAAGGTTGTATCGATGATTCTTCCCGCTACTTAGAAATGGAAGAGTGCCATCCCGGAGATCAACGCCGCAAATGAAGGCTTCGGTTTGAAGATGGTTTCGCCATCTTCTCTCAGTAGAATTCGAAAGTTACACTTTCCTAAATTTGATGCCAAGAAACCCGGGAATAACTTCGCTCGGTGCTCCAAATGTGATCGGTTGCACACACTCCGTCGTGGCTCTATTTCTGGGTCGCAACAAGCGCTACTTTGGGCAAAGAAGCTCGAGGTACACTTGGCTGCAGCCCGTGCTCATCGAGAGTTATATCATGCAAACAGGTATAGGTCAAAAACCTACCCACATGAGTGTTTGACCATTATGCATGACAAACTGGATCATGCGAAGATCGCTTCCCCTGTCTTTTCTCACAAGAGTAAGGAGCTTGATAGTCTAATGAAGCTACCAGTATCCGTCACAGGATTGATCGCTCATGGCCACGGAGATGTACGCCACGCACATTACGATCTAGATATTTTCGCACACGATTCAAATTACACAGTGGGCTCTTTTGCTAAGCTGCTCCGAGATTTAGAGTTGCCACCAAAGTACTCTTCGAGGGAGCTTTTTGTTGGGTCGAGGTCAGCACCTATCTTTGATGTTGTTCTCTCAGGTGCGGAGACTTGCATATCATCACTCCATCCAGCAGCAGCTCTTCCACTTCGAGGGATTCCTCTTCCGCCAATTCTCAATGTTCACATGGACAATGCAGCAGGTGACAAGAAGAATGGATATGTATTCTGTTTTTGGTCTCTCCTTGTGGCGAAGAAGATCTTCTAGGAGGTATACGTCAATTTCATGTTGGTTGGGCATACCCATGATGACATCGATGCAATGTTTGGGAGGTGGAGCATGTTGTTGAGGAAAGACAATTTCCCCACTATTCCGTTACTTATGAAATCTTTCATGGACGTGGAATCTATTCCAGCCAACTCTCACCTTGTTGAAGAGGTGCCGGATTCTAAAGGATTTATTGACGAGTTTATTAGGGATGGAGGGGAAGCACTTTCTGGTCATACGAAGGCACAACAATTCAAGTTTTTTTTGGATTCTACAGGTTCCCTCGTGATGAAGTACAAGGTTTTGTGCACAGCAGAAGATTGGTTGCCAAATGATACAACCGGAATTAAGTTGTGGAGAGAGGACTCGGAAGGTCGTTGTTTGTGGCCACGTGGTGATCCAACTTCTACAACGCATCGTGCAATGAGGGGTTTGGAGGACATTGTGAAGGGCATATCTGGATTTATCAAGTACTGGGAGGCAATGTCTGATGAAGATAGAACTGGAGAGTATAGAAGACGCTATGAACATCTTGTGTTCTATTGGCGCATTGTGAAGGCATCATTAGAGGTTCGCATTGAACCATCCAATGTTCTTCGGGACGGATTTTGGCCATTAGCGAGAATGGATGCGACTTTGGAGGATCAATTTGCTGAAGATGGCGAACTTCGTGAGGAGTTTGGAGAGGATGAGGCCTATGTTGGAGAGATCCGAGATCGCCCTCAACCATCTTTTTGTGCAGCTCGTGATGTTTATGAAGGATACTTTGTTGCTATTCGGCCTGCTGATGGTGACTCGCAACTGGTGTGGATTGCGCGAGCATTGTCAGATCCGAACATAAACCCCGAGCAGCCAAATTGCATCCTTATTCAATTCTTTCGGCCTACATCCAGAGTTGGAGATGTGCCAGAGACTTACAATGGATGGGAGTCGGACAAAGGATTGCGTCGGAAGGTTGATGATACTAAACCTCCTTTGTGGGAGAATACAGCTTCATTGATAACTTCATGGAAGTCAAAGGTCAAGAAGGATACAACCGAGTGCACTTTAAAAATTCCGGTGGATCAAAATAAAGTCATTCACGATACTTACTATAGTTGAATTTTCAAATGCTTGAAGGTCTTATATGTATTAAATTTGTATTTGTGTGTTGTAACAACTACATAGTCATGGCTTTGTCTTACGACTTCGAAATATTAATCTTTTGTTTCAAATTCGAAAGATTATAGGCATTTAAAAGTATAGAAGATATGTTAGACCAAATGATCTACAAGGATGTGTGGTTTGGGGTGTTGGTAGTATTGATAAGGTATGGAGTTTTTCAAGTTACTTAGCTTGCTATGAGCAACACTTTTTTGTGGTACTGGGTTTCATTCGAAATCAAAAGTTCATTGTACGCATTTATGAAATTATATTTCTATAATATATTATAGTGTAGATTTGTTCTTTCCATTTAATACTTTTGTCGATTGATATATGTTATTAAAAATGATAACATGTATTTAATTTGTTATAGAAGGTAGTAGTGGTTAGCACCACTGATGTTTATATGCGTCATACATGTCACAATCAAGGGTACGTGGCTAGTTGGTAGCAAAAATTTTCTTGCCCGTCGAAGCTGACTTAGCAGTACCAAGTCATGTGTACATTTTAACTGCTCAAACAAGTCCGATCGGAATCGAACTCAGACCACCTTCGTTATACAGAGACTCCTTCTCATCCAACCACTGAGCTCATGACTTGATGTCCATTTTAAAATTACTCCAGCCTTTATATTAATCAATTGGAATTCCGACTTGGAAAGTCCACAATGCACAAATGTCGGATGCCATGTATTCACTTTATCTTCCCTTACACGTTTATTAGTGTAAAACCCGTATTTAGGTGACTCGTGTATCGTTCCAAGAATTTTGTGAAGTGACCAAGACAAGTAGTGCCAAAACACCCAACCACCAAACGTTTCTAGTCCCAACTTATGTTTTAGCCTTGCATGCCAAGGGTATCCCTTTGTAGAACGGGATGCACAAAGACTCTTTCCCTTATGTTTACCGTGGCGGAAACTTCCACACTTAGACTCTTTTCTTACAAACACCCAATTAGGCACACATTACGTCCTCACAACTAATCTGTCCTAGCCATCCGAATTAGCACGTCACGCAGGCCGTCCTGGTTACCCTATGGACGTTGCTACCGTGTGAGCGTTGAGCGGTGAGCGGTGAGCGGTGAGCGGTGAGCGGTAAGTTTTCAAATTTTTAGGACCAAGTTTGTATTTTTAGCAAAAAAAATTCTAAAAATAGATAAATTTTTGGTATTACGGAATCATTTTAGAATATTCTCAGGAATATTCGAATATTCTTGACTTATTACCGTGGATTTATTGACCCAAACCCGTGGACATAAGGCTTAAATTCTCTGAATTTGGTTGGACTTGAGCTACAAAACTCGACAGTAAATTACAATTTGAAAATTACAAGAGGTTCTCAACGTAATATTTCTAAGTGTATAGTACTCCAAGTTTTGACAAATTGGCAAGGTTTGTTGTACATGTAGGTACTGATATAATTATTTTTAATAGGTTGTGAAACAATATCACATACAATGTGGAGCACCTAATCATAGGACTAACATATAGCGTATGTAGAGGAGGAGATTTAATCCAAACTAATCTGTAGCATGGTCTAGGATTCCTCCCTCCAGAATCTTCTTCACCTCATTGAAACTAAGAGTTGCCGCGTGGATGAAGAGGTCATCATCCGGATCAAATTTGCAAACCAATACCGTGATGAAATATACGTGCTTGTACGGTCGGTATGGATCTCTCCGTCCTAACGCAGAAATTGTTTTCTTGAACACTGGGCATGAGCAATCCAGGAATTTACTAATTGAAAGTCTATAAACTGCATCCGAATCCGACTCCAAGTCTACAATACACCCAAAACCAGGCTGCGGGATCATGGTCACCTTCAGAATTCTGGCCTGCATTGAGGTGGCAGACTCAATATTCTTCATGTACTTTGAAGTCATTGCTGGAATGCATTTCATGTTCTTCGATCTCCTTGACATAGGGAACACGTCCGGCTTCTCGGGGACTGGAATATGGGACAAGTCTCTTGGTGGGGCAGAATTACTGAAAGTGCGGTGCGTAGGAAGCTGTTCTTTTTGTGGTAGTCGAAAGCCCGCATTCTCTAACGCCTCCATTTCATCACGTGTAAGGTTAGTCCCTATCTTTACAGGCCATATTGAAGGAATAGGGGGTCTGTCCTGGCTTAGAGAGAATGGCTCAATCCACTTGCGACGATGACCCTTCACACACCTGTCAATATCATCCGCACAAAAAAAGAACTGATCAATTTTTCTTGGCCCCTCTTGAGGGCGTTGCCATACTCCGGTGTAAGTTGGAGCTGCGGTCGCCTTCTCCTTCTGAATAATTCGTGAGTCACATCTTTTTTTACTGTTTCGCATGATACCCCAACAAGCCTTGGCAGAATTCTCCCTCAAACGGGCAATGTGCCACAGCCTCTCGTCTACTTTAGTCTCCTGAACAGCGGTCACACGTTCAATACTAGGTCCAGCAAAAGTGGATGGTATTGTCGGTGGCTCCTCAACTTCATCCTCTTCATGGATTATACTCAGTTTTTCAGTACAAGCTCGGGTAACCCTTCTCCCAATTCGAGGACGTGAGTAGCTCACGGTGTCAGGTCTGTGCGTTTCATCATCAGCTCCAATCGGAACATCAGCCTTACGTTTCTTCGACCCGAACACCTCGGCCCCCTCAAGGTGGGCGTCGCGGATACAAATCTTTTCATCTCCTGGATAGTCAGAAACAGCCTTTGTGAGGCCTAATGGATCGCCCGTTCGTTGAGCTTTATGGGCAACACGAAGTAACAGTTCTTCTGATGTTGGTCCACTACCACCCTTGCCTCCTCCGTTGAAGTCGTGGTAACCTACAACTTGGAGGAAAGCACGAACATAATCATCGACAGCTGCAACGTACAAGTCCCCACCCTTGTTGCCGGACGCTTGCAACCATTTGTTATGGATAGATTCCGCAAGGTTACATGAAGGCATCTCCGCCAGCTCCTCTGCAGAATATTTTTTTTCCTGCAAGGTGCAAAGACATTTCACTTATTAACAGAAGAAATTCATGAGGTTATCAAGAGCGAGTTAAACTTGCGGCGCCGCAAGTTTGAACTAATAATAGATGGTATTGTAATGAAAATTTGAAAATTTGTTAATGTAAAAGTTCATATTAGCAGAATATTTTCGAGTAAAAAAGTAAATATTTCTTAAAAATTTACTGGACATTTTGGACGTGTACATAATTGCAACACGCAACTGTGGACTCACCAATTCCATGAAGCCACCCCACTGCCTATATCGGAAGTGCCAGAATGCAAGCCAATGTTCGAGGTGACCTAATCCAACTTCGGAGGTAGCCTGCGCCGACGCCCACCACGCTCGGATCGCCCAATACCTTGTCTCCGCCTCAGCCATTGTGCGTGCATCTTTGTATTGCTTACAAAGATGTCGATGTTGATCCTGCAGCTCGTGCACGATGTATTGTTTGGTGTGTTTCTCTAGGGATTGCGTCCAATGAAAGTAGCAAGTCCGTTTGCGGCCTTCCATGGGCACTTTAGGGTCTCCGGAGCCGTAAATGATCCGCACAGCGTTCCAGTTGGCTTGCGCACTGTCGGCCATGAACCCTTGAAACTGCGGCGTTTTCACTCCGTTCCTGCCCATGACGTGGTTTAGGTTCCTCCAAAAGACGATTTGAGCTTCTCCATCTTCAGATTGAAAATCACAGCATGCAATAGTTAGAATGCGGCAGATTTTTGAGTCATAAACGTGGCACGCCATGGTGGTCCAGTTCTTGACACGCTTGACATGGTCGAACATCATCCACGCGTGGGACAGGTCGCCTCCGGGCTGCATACGGCGAACAAGGTCAACACCGCTTCCGGGGCCGACCTCGGACATCTTGAAAATGAACACTTTGTCACTATCATCTCCTTGACCCGGGAACTGGTTACGTTGGATGTAAGCCCAGTTGCTAAGGCCTCGAAGCTTGGTGATCCCATCAAGAACACCGTATCTGCGCATGCAAGTGCTTAAAAGTGGTAATACGATTCGACTTTTGGGAGAGTTGAGCTCTTTACACTGATCGAAGATAGGTTCTAGCTCTTGGAGGGTGAGCTTGGAGGTTACAGGGTCACCCTCTTCACGAAGAAGTAAGTTTCCGAGTAAGTCCTTGCTAGCCTCCATTACTATTTTAGACGTGGTAGCTTGTGGGTTACGTTCCACGTGCTCCTCTATTAACTCATCAATTATTTTACGTGCACATCTGTAGTCTCCGATTTTGACAGGATGTTTGTGGGTACCGATATGCACACACGCCCGCTCTTGACTGTCCTCTCCGAATACGTAGAATATTTTAGAAGGGCATAAAGCAACACAAATGGGAGGTTCTTTGCAGATCTTACAGACCAGTGTTGAAGAAGGAGGAGGCGAGTCGCCGATAGAGAAGGGGTCCTTGGTAAAGCCTTCGAACTCCACCTCATTCACTTCTGCTCTACGGTCAGGTCGTAGCAAGAAGCCGCAGTTCTTCTTGTGGCATTGAAGATGACCTACACAGTTAGAGTAGCGGAATGACAAACCGAGGTTGTTACTGATGTTAGTAGTCATTGTCCTGGTCCACACATGACCGTCGTATCTTTTGTCCATCCCCTCCATAGATTTGGCGACCTTAACAGCAGTAGTTGGTAGAACAGGAGGGAGAATGTATAGGACATCACCATTGAAAGCGGGAGGCAGGAAAGAGACGCTGTGAGTACGAATGGAGTGGAAATCTATTTTTTTTAATATAGTTTTGTTGCGAGACATACTACCTAGTCTACGGAGCGAGGAAAGAATGTTTTTGGGTTTTACAACTTTGGAGTCAGGAAGAGAAGAGGGGGTGGTTTTGAGACTATGTTCAGAAGCAGACGAGAGGGGAGGCAGATTTGATGGTAGTCGACGGGACTGGATGGACGCTTTTCTTTCATCATCGGATGAATCAGAAATATCGATTCGGACTTCAAGTCCGGGTTCGACCTTGACACGAGCAAGAACTGGACGAACGGTGGAGATGGTAGAAGAACTACGAGGAGTGAGAAGGACAGTGGAGGCGTTCATGACGGACTCCGTCAAGCCGAACAGTCGATACTGTCCGGGCTGTAGCTTATACATTCTTCAATTACTCTCTAGGTCGACTGGTTTGACAAGGACAGAGTACTCGACCAGATTCGTGTTTGGATCTAATACTTGGTTCTCTAACCAAAGAGAGGACTCATCAAACCCGAAACGAAGTGCTAGCCAAGACGGAGTAACTTCTGCCAATCCGTTCACCCCCGGAGGAATGCAGATGGGAGGACTTAAGTCTTCATACCTAATGGAGATGACGTTTGGAGCGTGAGGCAGGGAAGCGGAGGCTGCCATGATAGATGCGGGAGAACAAGAGAGCATTAACAAGTGTGCGGAGATAGTGAGTCTCAGGTGCATTACGAATGTTCAAATAGGAGAAATTGGTGTAGGGTGTTTACATACGTATTGAATACTAATGAGGTGTAATTTCTCATTTTAAAACGTATAGATACTCGATAAAGTGATCATGATGATCTGGACTGACATTAGTTGATAAATAGTCACAATTCAGAATATTAGATCCATCATTAAAATAAGTAGGTGTAGAACGCAAGTGACGGCGGCAGTCATTGTCAGATATATAGTTGGATGATAGATGCGTTCAAACGTTAGCTTATTTTGGATTGACAGACACCGTCATAGCGGGATGTTAGGGATTACACGTTGGCTGATTAGGGTTTGTTAGCCGCATGGGAGAACTTATATAATGGAGTTGAAAAGCATAGTTCAACCTCTTCATTTGCAGTGAGAACACTAGGATTCGTTAAGTGGAAGTTGTGCGAAGTGATCTTTTTGCAAGCAGCATGGACGAAGTTGCTAGCGGTAGCGAGAGAGGAATTGTCGCGCACCTCTCCTTGAGGAGTGCCCGCAACACCAAGGGCCCAAGGGGGACACCGGAGTGACGCCCGGGCCTTGGGGTGCCAAGGTGAAGGGAACCTAAGTGGGCCTAGTGTGGGAGAGGACCCCGGGCGTTGGAGACGCCTCTCACCCACGGAGACTAGGAGCCACGAGGGAATGGACATGAGATTATGGAAGCTCATGTTGCCACGATTCCGGGATGCTAAGGAGCACCGCAGTTGGAGGTGTGAGCTAAAAGTTATGGGAGTTGGAAGATTGTGGGACTAAAGTGAGTGCTGTCCAGGGACAGTGCTGGACTGGGAAGCTGGCCCGGGACTCCCGAATCTTCAGAGGGGCATAACTCCCTCAATACTTGTCGGAATGAGGCAAGTAAGGTGTGTATCGGCATCTACTTGACGAGTAGATGTCGATAGAGTGGTCGCTCGTCGCGTTTGGATGCGGGACGAGGTAGATACGAGCCCTGGAAGGTTCGGGAAGTCTCCCGGGGCCTTCCAGCGGCTAAGGCATTGGGAGATTGGGTGGTCTTCCAAAACTAAGAGGTGTGAGGGTCCAGCCCTTCACATAGGACCAGGGGGCTGCCGAATCCCACAGAGTATACTATGGGGAGGGCTGGTCTCCCTCCCCACTCCCATGGTGCCTTGGTGGTGACCAAGGTGGGAGTCCCGAGTGGTGTGGCTAGTGTTGGGGCCTCACCATGGGGACTCCCAAGCCAAGGTGAGTCCCAATGGGTGGAGCTAGTGTTGGGGCTCCACCATGGGGACTCAAAGTGCAAAATGAGGCACGGTGGGTGGAGCTAGTGTTGGGGCTTCACCACGGTGGCTCATAAGGACAAGGTGAGTCCCGGTGGGGGAGCTAGTGTTGGGGCTTCACCACGGGGACTCATATAGGCAAAATGAGGACCATGAGTGCTACCGATGTGGGGTGGTGTCTCACCGCCGGCGTTGTGATTACTTGGTGGCCTTGGGGTCACCATGGTGGTCATGGGCGGTAGTGAGGAGACACCACCAAGTGCGGTTAGGCCGCGTGGTAAGGGAGTGCCACCAAGTTGGGCCTTGGACATAAGTGGAAGTCCGCACCTAACCATTGGCTACCTACGAAGGGGTTGAGTCCCGGTTGCATGAGTAAGAGGGATTGATAACCAAGCGGTGAGCTCGGTGGTTGGTATGGAGAGCTAACTTTGTGCATGTGGGGGATGTGCAGAGTTAGCGCTCGTGACACTTGCTAGAGTTGGGAAAAAGTTGGTGTAAGCCAAGGTGAGCTAGCAAGGGTTGCGACAGGAATGGAGGTAGGTCAGAGAAAGAAGAAGCGGAGGTGTGGAACGAAGTTTACTAATTCTAAAGCACAGAGGCGTAGTGCTTTGCGTAAGCGCGATGGGAGAAACGGTAGCGGCGATGATCGGGAGCCCGACGGTTACGATATCCTGATTGACGAGGACGTGCTACCGCCATTCAGGCGGACTATCAAAATGCGATCGATCAACCTCGACAGTGTCCCGGAGAGTGTTGGGACTGACGAAGCTGATGAAGAGGAGGAAGGTAGCAGAGGGCAGTTGAAGACGTCTAGCGGGAGTGTTTGCGCGGATGGGGAGGACGATGGAGGTGTGGACTCTAAGTATGAGGTAATGTATTAGTGTTTGTTACAGTTATGTATAAAGGTGATAAGATTACTGTATAAGTATATGAAGTAATGTTTGTTTCGTTTGTCTTCAGGATCGCATAGGATTGGATGATGTAGGCGATCTACCAATAGATGGAGGAGCAAGTTTTGAGGAGATAAGAGTGTCTGATATGGGCGATATAGCAGAAGACCCTTTAGATGAGGGGACACAAAATGATGGGGGGGATGGATTTGAGACCAGTGCCGAAGAATTAGAGGAGGTACTTGAGAAACCCTACTTCGTCGTATACTGGGAGGACCTAGGGTTGGTTAAGTATACAATCAATGAGAATTCATTCTTCAATTTGACGTAGGTCTGATGTATGTATTGGAATTTATATCATAGGGTTTCATAATACATATGTACGCTTCTTTGAGGAATATATATTATATTTACTTTGTAGCCAAAAAATTGTTTTGATAGTGATATGAATTATACGTAAAACCCGAATACGAATGTGAGAGACGATGATCTAAATGTAAGGGTATCATGTTAAAGTAAACTTGAGTATTGTATAATAGCCATGTGAATGTTTGAACAGATCTCTATGATTGCATTGTTATGAAGCTACATCTGAGAGAACATCATAATCTATTATAGGAACGAAACGAAGGAACTAGTTCGTACGTGTGAATTACACTAAATTTGATCATTAGTGTATGAGTATTCCAAGATTTGAAAATGCTATATGCTTTTACTTTTTAAAAAAAAATACCAAGTGCATTGATTCTAATACTATATAAGGACCCCCACCATGGCCAATATAGTGAGTAATAGTACTGAACAGCAGTGAAAATTTATAACATGTTGATGTAAATTAGTGTCTGTAACAGTAATTATCGAATTTAGTGTAGGGAGGAGTGATTTTTTAGTATTATAATTCATATGAATAAGAATCCTATGTACGAATTTATGCCCCCACGGCTCAAAGGGCCCTCGTGGTGGCAGGGTAGTGTCAGGCGATTCACGTGACCCTCAAAAACGTTATGAAAATTGTAAGTCAATATAGTATTCCTTGTTTCCGAGGTGTGAGTTATAATGTGTAAAATACCTTATAACATGGATGTCTCCATATATAGTGAGGGCTACCGTTAGCGGTGGCCTTCCTAGCCGGTGCTGTTCCAGCTCGATGTGAATACAAGGTACGAAAAGTTGACTTATAAATATGCATGGGTGTGTTAGTGGACGACCGATGGTGCCCTGCCATGCCAGAAACCCCCACCGGTCTCGGACCACGTAAAGCTTATTGTGAATGAGCTGAACTACATCGGGATCTAATGGGCTGTGATGAATACCGGGCCTGGGACTGTGCCGGGCCGGAGCTGCTTCGGTTCCGAGCCTGCTACCAACGCAGGGGTTACTCGGAAGTGGAAAAGCCGCTGCAAGTGGCGGTGCAATCTCCGCGCCGAAGGCTGGATGTGATTCAATGGTGCTTTGACAGAATTATAACCCTAACTATCGTCTTTGTGCACTGTGAATTGTTGTCTCTGTAGGATTTTGCAAACGGAGAGGATTTTGCAAACGAGGAGCTCCAAGCAATGGCAGGACGGGTTGCAGATGAGATCATCGTTGGGGAGGGAGGAACGCCGAGCGTAGATGTTGCGCAGGGAAGTGTAAGTAGGGGACTAAGAATCTACCTTTTGATTTCCTGTCTCCAGTCTTCAGAAGCTT
This sequence comes from Bryum argenteum, assembly GCA_037043015.1. Taxonomy (NCBI): domain Eukaryota; kingdom Viridiplantae; phylum Streptophyta; class Bryopsida; order Bryales; family Bryaceae; genus Bryum; species Bryum argenteum. The sequence goes on along the minus strand of CM073321.1, from coordinate 29,993,472 downwards.
GTTGTCGACGAAGCGGGGAAGTAAGAAGCGGCGAACGCTTCTGCACCGGAGATTGCACACCAGTACAGATCCACCGGCAAAAGAGGTTAGTACGCACTGATCGTTGTATACCATGATTCGTGTCTAGGTCCCAAGAGGTCCCAATTCGTGGTATGCTGTGGGCCGTCAGTGCCGGAATCCGAGACCCTTGTCGATCTTGCGGCATCGAATGTGGGCTCCTCGTCGTCGTCGGTGTTTTGGTTTCTTCTGTTCTCGTTGTATTTTGTCATGGGATTCATGAATTTCGTCGGTGATGGGCTGTTCTGGCCGAGAGATCCCGCGTTTTTACACCTCAGGAGGTCCCAATTCGTGGTATGTTGTGGGCCGTCAGTGCCGGAATCCGAGACCCTTGTCGATCTTGCGGCATCGAATGTGGGATCCTCGTGGTCGTGGGTGTCAAGGTTTCTCCTGTTCTCGTCGTTTTTTGTCATGGGATTCATGAATTTCGTCGGTGATGGGCTGTACTGGCCGAGGGATCCCGCGTTTTTACACCTTAGGAGGTCCCAATTCTTGGTATGCTGTGGGCCGTCAATGCCGGAATCCGAGACCCTTGTCGATCTTGCGGCATCGAATGTGGGATCCTCGTGGTCGTGGGTGTCAAGGTTTCTCCTGTTCTCGTTGTATTTTGTCATGGGATTCATGAATTTCGTCGGTGATGGGCTGTTCTGGCCAAGGGATCCCGCGTTTTTACACCTCAGGAGGTCCCAATTCGTGGTATGTTGTGGGCCGTCAGTGCCGGAATCCGAGACCCTTGTCGATCTTGAGGCATCGAATGTGGAAGGGGATATTCGTTATTTTGAGACAAAATGGACTTATTGAGATGTTGAAAAACGTACACGCAGGGGGGATTAGGAAAAAGTTCTTGAAGTATTTCAAAGATATGAAATTTAAATTAACATGCTAAGCAAAAAGAAAGAGTTGAAGGGTCCAATCACAAAGCAATAGATTTGAAAATGAAATCTTACTATAAATAGAAGGAAGTAGAGATCAATTTGACAATTTAATATTTCTAAAAATAGACATTCAACAATACATAGTAAAGAATCATATAGGAACCATGTTCATATTAATTCCCCTGAGAAGTCACAATTGATTCAGGTGAGATTATAGTTGAAAGACATAGTAAAGGCTGTATTGAAGTATGAAGAATACGTACAATTGTACAAGTGTACACTATATTTTGACATTGGTATATATCGTAAAAGAATGAAATCAGAGAATGAATGTAGAGGCATTAAATGTTGTGCCTATAATAATACTAAAGAAAGAGTAATTAAAAGAATGTTTGTAGAATATACGAGGAATATACGCGGAATATACTAATCACAGAAGAGCAATAAATGCATAGTCACAAAGGGGATAATCCTCAAGTAAGCACAACTAGCTAAGCCATGATATCTTAGATGTACTAGGTTCCACCAATCTGCGAAACACATTAATTATGTTGAATATATCCCGCTGATGAAGGATATCAGACCAGAGGAGGAAGAATAGAAAGGAGGAACATTAAGGCTAGGTCTCTTTAGATTTAGAGCCATTCTGCTTGGTTGAATTCTCCAACAACTTGGCTTCGGCCTCGTGCTGCTTCATAAGCGCACGAATAAGATCATTGCGACGAGAGTTTGGCAAGCAATTAGTACCTGTCGCAACCCTTGCTAGCTCACCTTGGCTTACACCAACTTTTTCCCAACTCTAGCAAGTGTCACGAGCGCTAACTCTGCACATCCCCCACATGCACAAAGTTAGCTCCCCATACCAACCACTAAGCTCACCGCTTGGTTATCAATCCCTCCTACTCATGCAACCGGGACTCAACCCCTTCGTAGGTAGCCAATGGTTAGGTGCGGACTTCCACTTATGTCCAAGGCCCAACTTGGTGGCACTCCCATACCACGCGGCCTAACCGCACTTGGTGGTGTCTCCTCACCACCGCCCATGACCACCATGGTGACCCCAAGGCCACCAAGTAATCACAACGCCGGCGGTGAGACACCACCCCACATCGGTAGCACTCATGGTCCTCATTTTGCCTATATGAGTCCCCGTGGTGAAGCCCCAACACTAGCTCCCCCACCGGGACTCACCTTGTCCTTATGAGCCACCGTGGTGAAGCCCCAACACTAGCTCCACCCACCGTGCCTCATTTTGCACTTTGAGTCCCCATGGTGGAGCCCCAACACTAGCTCCACCCATTGGGACTCACCTTGGCTTGGGAGTCCCCATGGTGAGGCCCCAACACTAGCCACACCACTCGGGACTCCCACCTTGGTCACCACCAAGGCACCATGGGAGTGGGGAGGAGACCAGCCCTCCCCATAGTATACTCTGTGGGATTCGGCAGCCCCTGGTCCTAGGTGAAGGGCTGGACCCTCACACCTCTTAGTTTTGGAAGACCACCCAATCTCCCAATGCCTTAGCCGCTGGAAGGCCCCGGGAGACTTCCCGAACCTTCCAGGGCTCGTATCTACCTCGTCCCGCATCCAAACGCGACGAGCGACCACTCTATCGACATCTACTCGTCAAGTAGATGCCGATACACACCTTACTTGCCTCAATCCGACAAGTATTGAGGGAGTTATGCCCTCTGAAGATTCGGGAGTCCCGGGCCAGCTTCCCAGTCCAGCACTGTCCCTGGACAGCACTCACTTTAGTCCCACAATCTTCCAACTCCCATAACTTTTAGCTCACACCTCCAACTGCGGTGCTCCTTAGCATCCCGGAATCGTGGCAACATGAGCTTCCATAATCTCATGTCCATTCCCTCGTGGCTCCTAGTCTCCGTGGGTGAGAGGCGTCTCCAACGCCCGGGGTCCTCTCCCACACTAGGCCCACTTAGGTTCCCTTCACCTTGGCACCCCAAGCTCCGGGCGTCACTCCGGTGTCCCCCTTGGGCCCTTGGTGTTGCGGGCACTCCTCAAGGAGAGGTGCGCGACACTCACCCCCACCTAATGGAGTCGATGCCCTCATCGACTATACTTGTAGTCGGTCACACCAACTCTTGGGTTGCCATCCCCATTGGTGCAGCATTGTGTTTCACCAGGGCGCGACCCCCACAATGCACTCTCAAACTTTGGCAAAGTCTCAAAGGTGTCGTCACTAGGTGGTCCGTTTAGAACCCTGGACTTCTTCCAAGGCAACTAAACTTCTCTAGACCCACCTACTTTGAGACCCTCTTGGATTGCCCTTACCTTGGCTCTCCAAGTTAGGCTCCACTAGCCTAACACTTCTTCCTTGACTACTAGGCTGGACCTCAATGCTTCCACCAAGTTGTCTTGGTTGCAAACCCAAGATGGCTTTTACACCACGACTCGATCGCACGGGGGGTAATGCCAAGTTCCGCCCAACTCGGATCCCACTATCTCTTTCGAGGCATGGGTTCATGACTCCCATGCACTAGCTTGCACTAGTTTGTGGGAGTGGCGCTTTTATGAGCACGCGCCATTACCTTGTCCCCGCCCCGGACAAGCCCAAGGCCAAGGGACTTCATGGTTTTATCCACTCTTTCTCCTAGCCTTGGTCCCCATTACTCGGCCTTCCCAACTCGGTTTCACATCTATATTCCCCCTCTTCCACCAACTTAGCACAAGTACAAGACTAGGACTCCATCTCATACTCTTCTCTTTGCACACACCAAAGCCAAACTTTATTGCCAAATCCAAAGAACAAGTACAAGTGTTGTGGATCTACGCCCAAGCTACAAGTCATCCTCCCCACTACGGAGGTTGATGTCCTCATCAATGCCTACGTTGCTTCTTGTTGGAGCTCCTATTCTTCTCAAAGTTCTCCACCACCTCCTTAGCATTCACCATGTCCTTTGCCGCCACCCACGTTGCTTCTTTCTCGTGGTATCCTCGCCACTTCACAAGGTATTCCTTGCTCTTGTTTTTGAGGTTCCTACTCTTGAGGATGGCCTCTACCTCATATTCCAAATGTTGTCCAACCAACTCGGTGGTGGCCGAATCACTTGCTTGCGATCCGGCCACAAGGTATCCTCCTTGAATGGCTTTAACAATGAAACATGGAATGTTGGATGCACTTTGATCTCGGGTGGTAGCTCCAACTTATACACATCTTTGAACACCCGTTCCACAATGGGAAACGGACCCGCAAACTTGGACATGAACTTTGGAGTGAGGCCTTCGGGCATGGTGAAGTTCTTCACATTCAACAACACCTTTTGTCCCACCTCATACTCCACTTCACGTCTTCCGGCATTGACTTGCTTCTCATAGCGCCTTCTTGCCTTCTCCAACAACAACTTGGTTTTTTCCAACATATGTTCCCCTTCTTGGCCAAGTCTTCACCATCTTGGTTGAACTCGGTGTTGAATGTGCCCCCTCGAGAGCTAAGTCGGCAGGTTGGAGTGGCTCCACTCCATAGGCCACTTTGAAAGGTGACTTAGTCGCCGAGTGTGTGGCCGCATTGTAAATCGAACTCCGCCAACCCCACATAGTCTACCCAATCACGTTGGTCCGCACTCACAAAGTTCCTCAAGTATTGGTTCAAGACCCCATTCACCCTTTCGGTTTGCCCATCTGTTTGGGGATGAAAGGCGGTGCTAAATGTCAACTTGGTTCCCACCTTCCTAAAGAAGTGTCTCCAAAATGCACTTGTGAACTTTGGGTCTCGATCCGACACAATCACTCTTGGCAACCCGTGATGCTTCCACCATGCATCGAGAAAGATCTTGGCGGTCTCAAGCGTTAGCCAGCGGTTCCTCTAGTTGGCACCATATGAGCCAACTTGCTAAACCGATCCACCATCACTAAGATGGCATCATACCCTTGCGACTCGGGAAGGCTTGTGATGAAGTCCATAGACACACTATGCCAAGGACCCGGCGGAATTGGCAATGGTTGCAACAAGCCCGCTTGCTTTTGATATGAAGCCGGTTAAGTTGGCACTTCACACAAGTCTTCACAAAGTGGGTTATGTCATCTTTCATCCCGGCCAATAGTACCTCCTTGACACCGTTGCAATGGTAGCCTTTTCTCCCTATGGCCGGCTATGGGACTATTATGTTCCTCCTTCAAAACCAACAATCTAAGCTTGCCTTGAGGAACATACACCCTACTTTGCTTATACTTGAGCAATCCATTCACCAACTTCATCTCCTTGAGCTTCTTGCCCTTCCTAAGATCACCAAGCATTTGTTGTGCCTCGGGGTCCTTCATGTACCCCTCTCTTATCCGCCGTTCCCAATTGCCTTCACCCTTATACATGAGCCGCAAGACTTGGGTGGTGCTCATGGCATGAAACTCTTCCTTTCTACTTAGCGCATCCGGCACCACATTGTCACGGCCCGGTTTGTGGATCAAGTCCACATTCATGAGCGCCAAAGTATCATGCCACCTCAATTGTTTGGCACTCATTTGTGCTTGTGTCTCAAAATACTTCAAAGACACATTATCGGTGTAGACCTTAGTCTTGTGCAACCCCAAGTAATGTTGCCATGTCTTCAAACAATGCACCACCGCAAAGAGCTCCTTCTCGTGAGTTGGCCATCTCCTTTGACACCCATCCAACTTCTTGCTCTCATAGGCAATTGGCCTACCATCTTGCATCAAGACGCCTCCAATGGCAAAGTCACTTGCATCCGTGTGGACCTCAAAGGGCTTATCAAACTCGGGGAACTTCAACTTTGGTGGAGATGACAACTTGTTCTTGAGTTCCTCAAAGGCTTGGTAGCAAAATTCATCCCATACTTGGTTCACCCCTTTTTCAACAAGTCGGACAAAGGCTTGGCAATCTTAGAGAAGTTGCGTATGAAGCGGCGATAGTAGTTTGCTAGGCCAAGGAATGACCTAAGTCCCTTTTGTGTAGAAGGCCGCTTCCACTCTTGAATTGCCTTCACCTTCTTCATGTCCGGCTTGATTCCATCTCCGGTAACCACATGGCCCAAGAACTCCATCTCAAGTTGTGCAAACTCACTCTTTTCCCCGTTAGCATAAAGCTTGTTGTCTCTAAGCTTCATGAGTCGCCTCAAGGTGCCTTGCATGTTCCTCGGCCGTCTTGGAAAACACCAAGATGTCATCGATGTAGACAATCACAAAGTCATCCATTTCCTCTCGAAAGATGGTGTTCATAAGGGTTGTGAATGTTGAGGGTGCATTGCACAACCCAAAGGGCATCACAAGGAACTCATAAGACCCATACCTTGTGCGGCACGCGGTCTTTTCCACATCCGCATCCGCAATGCGGATTTGGTAGTAATCCGACTTTAAGTCTATGCGACTAAAGTACTTAGCTCCCGCCAATCTATCAAAGAGATCATCAATTCGAGGCAAAGGGTAGTTGTTCTTGATGGTCACCTTATTCAAGGCCCTATAATCAATGCACATCCTAAGCTTGCCATCCTTCTTGTCCACAAAGAGGACCGGTGCACCATATGGTGACTTGCTTGGTCTCACATAACCCCTTTCCAACAAGTCGTTTCGTTGCTTCTTTAGCTCCATCAACTCATTTTGGTTTAACCGATAAGGTGCCTTAGAAGGTGGCTCAGCTCCAGGTAGCACCTCGATCTTGTGATCCACTTCTCTTCTTGGGGGTAGCTCTTTGGGTAACTCATTGGTAAGCACATCCTTGTACTTGGCCAACACCTCTTGAATTTCTTTCGGAAGTGGTTGTTGCACCCCCTTCCCCTCATGCCCAAGTTGCTCTTCACGAGCCATCACCACAAATTGATGTTCCAACATTTGGTCTAAAGTGACCAAGTTTAATTTGCCCCCCGCTATTGAAGGGCCACGAGTTAACTTCAACACTAACTCCTTGCCATCACGGCGCACCACTAACCGTGCTGGCTTGCGCCTCACATCCACTGTGTGCGCCTCAAAGAAGGTATCCCCTAAGATGAGGTCTACCTCATCCATCTCACTTCTCATCACCTTTGTCTCCCCCTTTAGATGGCTTTCCCCCTTGGTGTTCCTTTTTGTTTGATGCTCCACCATCCACTTGTCCCTTGTGTTTGTTGCCAAAGCCAAACTTCTTGCGCTCTTTGCCTCGAGCCGCATTCCTATTTGATCCGCTTTGTTGAGAGGGGCCACTTGACTTCCTCTCGGGTCCATCAGCCTCAATCCTTTCAACAATCTTGATGATGCCCGCCACATCCTCAGGAAGTTTTGGGAACTTGAACAAGGCATCCACCACCCACTTTTGAAGCCCACCCAAAAAGATGCACTTCTTAGAGAACTCATCCATCTTGGGTGTGGCATTCATTTGGGCATTGAAGTCACGCACATAGGCCTTGAGAGACCCAGTGTGCCTCATTTGCACCAAGTTCATGCCTTCCCTCAACTCCCCGACTACGGTGTGAAGCGTTCACTCAACAAGTCTTTGAAGCCACCCCAAGTCAAGTTTGCCACCAACTCCGGCTCTTGCTCCTTTTTGCTTGTCCACCATTGAAGAGCATGATCCTTGAGAAATGTCACCGCAATGGAAACCTTGTCCTCCTCATCCGGCTTTTGGACATCATAGTAGTTATCCATCTCAAGAAGGAATTCCTTCACCTTCCTTGCCTTACCAAGTCCCGAGAAGGTGCTTGGCATGTTTACCTTAGCCAACTTTTTGGTGGAAGATGAAGGTCGGGACCCTTGCATCATGAGGTGTTCAATCAACCTCTCTTGGCGATCCCTTTCTTCCTTCCCACGCTTGAGCTCTTGATTCACGGAGTCCATGAACTCAAGCATTCTCATTTGGAAAGCCAATTGAGGATCTTGTTTTTCCACCCCTTGGGAAGACTCTAGGCGTCTCGACCTAGAGCGCTCCTCTTCACCCAAGGGCTCCTCTTGAAGTGACAATTCCATTTGCTCATTGCCCTCACTAGTGGCTTGCTCATTGGAGTCATGAGAATGAGCCTCACTTGTAGGATCGGGGTCTTTGTTCCCCCTCGTGCGTGGCCGCTTGGAAGCTCCAGGCTCATCACCCTCAATGGTCTTCTTCTTGCCCGTTGCTCCTCACAACTTTGCACTTGGGTACTAAAAGCCCGCTCGATACCAAGTGTCGCAACCCTTGCTAGCTCACCTTGGCTTACACCAACTTTTTCCCAACTCTAGCAAGTGTCACGAGCGCTAACTCGCACATCCCCCACATGCACAAAGTTAGCTCTCCATACCAACCACCATCTCACCGCTTGGTTATCAATCCCTCCTACTCATGCAACCGGGACTCAACCCCTTCGTAGGTAGCCAATGGTTAGGTGCGGACTTCCACTTATGTCCAAGGCCCAACTTGGTGGCACTCCCATACCACGCGGCCTAACCGCACTTGGTGGTGTCTCCTCACCACCGCCCACGACCACCATGGTGACCCCAAGGCCACCAAGTAATCACAACGCCGGCGGTGAGACACCACCCCACATCGGTAGCACTCATGGTCCTCATTTTGCCTATATGAGTCCCCGTGGTGAAGCCCCAACACTAGCTCCCCCACCGGGACTCACCTTGTCCTTATGAGCCACCGTGGTGAAGCCCCAACACTAGCTCCACCCACCGTGCCTCATTTTGCACTTTGAGTCCCCATGGTGGAGCCCCAACACTAGCTCCACCCATTGGGACTCACCTTGGCTTGGGAGTCCCCATGGTGAGGCCCCAACACTAGCCACACCACTCGGGACTCCCACCTTGGACACCACCAAGGCACCATGGGAGTGGGGAGGAGACCAGCCCTCCCCATAGTATACTCTGTGGGATTCGGCAGCCCCTGGTCCTAGGTGAAGGGCTGGACCCTCACACCTCTTAGTTTTGGAAGACCACCCAATCTCCCAATGCCTTAGCCGCTGGAAGGCCCCGGAGACTTCCTGAACCTTCCAGGGCTCGTATCTACCTCGTCCCGCATCTAAACGCGACGAGCGACCACTCTATCGACATCTACTCGTCAAGTAGATGCCGATAGACACCTTACTTGCCTCATTCCGACAAGTATTGAGGGAGTTATGCCCCTCTGAAGATTCGGGAGTCCCGGGCCAGCTTCCCAGTCCAGCACTGTCCCTGGACAGCACTCCCTTTAGTCCCACAATCTTCCAACTCCCATAACTTTTAGCTCACACCTCCAACTGAGGTGCTCCTTAGCATCCCGGAATCGTGGCAACATGAGCTTCCATAATCTCATGTCCATTCCCTCGTGGCTCCTAGTCTCCGTGGGTGAGAGGCGTCTCCAACGCCCGGGGTCCTCTCCCACACTAGGCCCACTTAGGTTCCCTTCACCTTGGCACCCCAAGGCCCGGGCGTCACTCCGGTGTCCCCCTTGGGCCCTTGGTGTTGCGGGCACTCCTCAAGGAGAGGTGCGCGACAGAGGGAAGCCGGCTTCCTGGACGGGCGACCACTGGAGAGCTGTTTACGACCTGACCGTAAACAACGGAGTAGGGTTGTGCGGCCGGAAACACAAATGGGCGAAGAAGGCGTTCCACGGGGATCCGCACAAGAACAACGGCTACTCGATAGAGGATTGCAAGAATCCGAGGGAGCGCGCCATCATCAAATTCTTGGCGCCGATCATCCACGGAGAGAAGCCGCACCGCATTACCGTACGGCTGGCCAACACCGTCCTGGGGTCCCTACGCGGCGAACGGGAGGTAGATTGGGGGATGATCATCCGCGACTTGGTCGCCCGGCTCGCGGCGAATGTAGGTAAAACCCGTCCTAGCCCTATTACTCCTTTTCTTTACCACCTGTACAAAAAGGAGGAGGTGCCGACGGAGGAGGAGGAGTCGAACTACGAGATCGCGCTGTCGTCGCAAAACAACGGAGTGTTCGAGTCGGAGGAGAGCGTGGATAGCAAGGCCGTGTACTCGGACGAGGAGGAAGACGAGGTCGGATCAGACGACGGGGACGTCCCACCAGACGCACCAGAAGAGCCGGCTCCGGAGGCCACCCCACCGCGGACGGGTCCAGAGGTAATCATCCTTCCGTCCCCGTCCCCTCCCATGAACCCGACCGAGGCCGGAACTCAGACTGAGGGAGGACAGCCTTCGAGGCCGGTGGATGAAGGGGAAGTTACGGCCGATTGGGAGAACCCCATGAATCCGAACGACCCCAGACTTCCCCCACCTCTCAGTCCGTCCGCCAATCACCTGGATCCCATGAGGCGAGCATGGCACCACTTCACGGAAGCGAGGTGCCAGTATTTCTTTTACCAAGGACTGCTGGCAAAACTATGCCAAGAATTTGGAGTGAAGACGTTGCTGGAGGTCAAGGCGAAGTGGGAATCCAAGCCGGACGCGGAGCAGTTTCGACAGATGGAGAAGCAAGTGACCAAGCTGATCCTGGAGAATAGACGTCTTCGCGAGACGGTCAGAAGAAGGGAGGAGGAACTCCTGGTCGGAAGGCAGGCCGTAATCACGGCAAACGAGCAGGTCGTAAAGCTCGTCGAAATCTGCGAGGTTCCGGCCGACGTACTGCAGAAGGCGAACCTGTTCGAGGCCAGAATCCTGGAGTCGGAAGTGTTCAAGGCGGAGACCTTCAAGAAGTTCCTCTTGGCGGCGAAGACGTACGCCACGAAAGTTGAGAAGAGCAACGCGGAAGTCAAAGTGCTCCTCGACGCCGTCCGGGAGCAGATGAAGGAGGTAGTCATGCCGGCCTTCACTTTTACTCCGGCCAAGACCCCGCGGCCGGATCCAACGAGGACGGATGCTGGGCCCTCCAGTCCGACCGACACGAAGGGCAAGGCGAAGGTGAAGACGGAGACGGACGCATCCGCCCCAGCAGACTGTCAGGCCAAAAACACTCGCACCGCGAAGAGGAAGCTCACGGCCGAGGAATACGAGAAGTCTCCCGGGGCCCAGAAGCTTCACGACATCGGCCTCGAGCACTCCGAAGAGGAAGAGTTGAAGAGCGGGGACGAGACCAACTCCAGCGAGGACGAGTACGTGATAACGGATACGGGCAAGAGAGTGAAGGCAGGACGTATCGCAGCGACGCCACTGAAGCGGCCGAAACACGGAGTTAGTTCGCGCAGGAAGAGGTAGGACGTCTTAGAGGCCGGCAGTCAAAGGACGGCCAGGGTTAGGAGGTCGGATTGGTATCCGTCCTAGGCCAGTATAGTGTTTTCTTTTTGGGAATGCGTGCCGCTTTTTGAGGAGTAGGCCTGGTAGGCCGGCGCCGCAATCCAGTTAGGTATCTAAGTCGTTGACTTAGAAGTACTTATAGGTGGGAGTTTTGGCCACCTAAACATTCCTTGCTTGAGTGTTAATCGAACCTTCTTATGCGCATATTCGGTGTGATCATTTCCCTGTCTCTTTTTCAGTTGAGTGCTTGGAAAGCCGGATCTACTTTTGTGTGTTATGAGTTGGGAGTTAGGAATCCGGATTCTTTGCTAGATCGTTTCTGTGGAGTTGAAGTCGGGTTGGGCGTATTCTTGAGTGCCTTGTGTCTTGAACTGGTCTAGGTGTCTGAGAGAGGGAAACTGCTGTGGTAAACACTTACGGTCTGGGAGGGTCTGGGAGTATAGTGTGTGAGGACGGATTCCAATCCGGCCTCCAGCTGCCACAGACTTGGGTTCCTCTGTAGTCTCAGAGGACGGATCAAGCACAGTACGTGACCAGAATACGTGTAGACGTCTTCTAGCCGGATTCGGAGCTCTTGGAGTCTGTCATTGTAGTAAGGGTGATAGGGTAACCAGGACGGCCTGCGTGACCTGCTAGTTCGGACGGATAGGACGGATTAGTTGTGAGGACGTAATGTGTGCCTTAGTGTGTGTGTGTGTGAGTAGAGTCTAAGTGTGGAAGTTTCCGCCACGGTAAACATAAGGGAAAGAGTCTTTGTGCATCCCCTCTTGCAAAGGGATACCCTTGCCCTGCAAGGCTAAAACATAAGTTGGGACTAGAAACGTTTGTGGGTTTGGTTGTTTTAGCACTACTTGTCTTGGTCACTTCACAGAATCCCTGGAACGATACACGAGTCACCTGAACACGGGTTTTACACCAATAAACGTGTAAGGGAAGATAAAGTGAATACATGGCATCCGACACCCACAGTGCTGTAGGTAAGCAGTCGTCCCAGTCGCCGAAGTTGGCCTGTGTAAACTTACGCAACATGTTGATGATTGTTTTGTTCGTGGATTCGGCCTGACCATTGCCTTGTGGGTAGTAAACTGTGTTGGTTCTCTGCTTAATGAGATGTTTGTTCATGAGTTCTTCGATGACATCGTTGACAGAATGCGTTCCTTGGTCGAAAACGATTTCCAGAGGGCATCCAAATCTCGTAATGATGTTCTCATAGATAAAGTTTGCTGTCACTACGGCAGTGTTGTTTCTCAATGGTTTTGCTTCTACATTTCGTTGTGTAGTCAGTGGCAACCAAGATATACTTGTAGCCTTGTTTAGTCGCCGGTCGAAGGGGGCCAACGAAGTCCAGCCCCCATCTCTGGAAGGGTCCTAACGGAGGTATAGACTTCAATGGTATTTTTCCTTGATATTGGAAGTTAGTAGTCGTTGTTTGACAAGCGTGACAATTTTTGACGTAGACAAAGGTGTCTTTATGCAACTTAGGCCACCAATATTTTGCTGCCAATATTTTCTTGATCGTTGTCTCCGGTCCTTGGTGTCCTCGTGCTGGTCCATCATGCAAGTGCGAGTGGATAGTCTGTTGCTGACGAGATGGTACGCACAGGCGGATTTCATAGTCCGGTCCTTTGCGGTATAGTTGTCCATGAACGGCTGTATATGGCAACGTGGTACGAACAAATTTAATTCTCTGTGTGCCTGTTGTGTCGGCTGGTAGTGTTCCGTGAGTCAGGTATTCCATGATGGGATACCTCCAGTCATAGGCATCTGATGACTGCGCTGACTGTGTCGGTGCTGCCTGTATGTCTTCTGATGGCTCCGTTGGCTGTAGTAGTGCCGTTTGTATGTATGGTTCGTTGAAGGAGTCATCGATGCCTTCTTCAGTTGTGTTGGTGTCTCGTGATAAGTAGTCGGCTACAATGTGTCTTTTGCCTGGAATATAAACCACTTCGAAATCATACTTCATAAGTATCATAATCCACCTAGCCACCCTTCCAGTAATCAGTGGTTGATTCACAAGATAGGAAAGACTATGATGATCTACCATGAACCTAAATTTGTTTCCAAGTAAATAGTGTCTAAACTTTTTCACAGCATATATCATGGCAAGCGCTTCTCTTTCTGTGGTCGAATAATTTCTTTCTGCCTGGTTGAATAATCTGCTAGCGTAAGTAACAGGTTGATCATGTTTGCCATCCACGTTTTGTGCTAACATGACCCCCACGGCAATCTGGGAGGCATCTGTGTGGACGTGGAATTGTTTTGTCCAATCTGGTGCCAACAGTATAGGTGCCTTTGAGTAAGCTAGTTTGATCTTTTCTAAGGCAGCTTGGGCTTCTGGTGTCCAGTCACGTGGGTAAGTATAGCCGGCGTGATTCAGCTTTGTTATTGGAGCTGTAATGTGAGCCAACTTTTCGATGTACATTCTATTGAACTGTGACAAGCCCAATAATCTTTGGACGCCTTTCTGATCGGTAGGTGGCGTCATATCCATGATGTCTTGAATCTTTGTTGGGTCCGGGAGCTTGCCGTATTTGCACAGTATATACCCCAAGATGACTCCGGCAAAGAATAAAAACATACATTTGTCGGCATTGAGACTTACCCCATTTCTTTGACAAGCCTGGAATATTTGCAGTAAGTGGTCAACATGGTCTTTCATATGTCCGTAGATTGTTCCATCATCCAGGTAAATACGAAAATACCTTTTCAAGTATGGACGGAATATCAATTCCATGACTCTCTGAAGTGTCATCGGTGCTTTTTTGGCTCCGAATGGCATCCTTTCGAACTGATAGGGTCCCCACTCGGTAGAAAATGTTGTTTTATTTTTGTCTTGTTCGGCCATGGCGACTTGGTAATATCCTGAGAAGCAGTCTAGGAATGAATACATCTCGTGTCCGGCGACCTCATCGATGATCTCTTCCATATGTGGTAATGTGTAGTGATCTTTTCTTGTGGCAGCGTTAAGTTTTTGAAAGTCTACACAGATACGTAGGGCACCATTCTTTTTTGGTATGATGACCATAGGCGACAACCAGGGGGCGGTGTCAACTGGAGATATGAATTTGGCGCTGAGCAACTTCTCCAGTTCTGTTTTTACTTAGACAACGTAGTTTGGATTCATACGGTACCGTCGCTGTTGCACTAACTGTGCGTTAGGTTTCAAGTCGATGGTGTGCTCAGCTATGTTTCGAGGTATGCCCTTGAGGTCTTCATGTGTCCAGGCGAATATGTCCCGAAATTCCTTGAATAATGCCACCGTTGCCTGTTTGATGGCATCAGGGGCGTCAGCGTTGATCTTTACATACTTGGGTTCTTCATCGGTGCCCAGGTTGACTAACTCGATCTTTTCTTTGGCACCGTTAGTCCAACTAGTGACGACTTGTTCCCCCAATGCCTTTGTGGCTGGAGTAGCATTTACTGTGATGTTTTCCTGGAGTTCCCCTATAAAGCGTGATGGTATGTCTAATGTTTCCTCCTGAGGCATGATGCTGGCCAAGTGTATTTCGGCAACATGGATCAGCGAGGGGTCTGCGTGGAAGACTAACACTTCCTGGTCATGGGTGAGGCCTTTCACCCAATCGGTTCCGGCTCTATTGCGGATTTGGTCAACTTTAGCTTTGGTAATGCATCTATCCACAGGGATTACTATCGTCCTACCATGATGGTATAGCCTAATTTGATTCCGGGCCGAATCATGCACTGCATTCATATCTCGTAGCCATGGTCTTCCAAGTATGATTGGAAAAGTAGTAGTATCTGGCATGTCGATAATGACAAAAGTCGCCGGTGTTGACACGCCTGCGTGGTAATGGCTACAATAGCAAGAATCCCTAAGGCGGTAACCGGGGCATCGTTGGCCATCCTTAGGATAAACTGGGCCATCTTGGGTGAGGGCAATCCAAGCTGTCGACGGAGGCCGTCACTCATCACGTTGACACCGGAGCCTCCGTCTACCAAAACATTGGATAGTTTGTGTGAGCCTAACCTTAGATGGATTACGGCAGCGTCGGGATCAATGGTGGTGACGTTGTTGTCTACAGTCATCAGTGCTGTCGACGTATCGGGCAAGGCTGTCTGTTGCAAGTACTTTTGTAATTCGGGACTTATTTTCAACAGGTTGGTTAGTGTGATACTTACAGTTGTATTGTCCAGTACTTGTTGTAAATTGGCACCTGACGGCGACTCCAGATCTTATTGAATTTGTTGTCAAATGTTGTGTAGGCGCTCCCAATGTTGTTCCGGGAATGGTTTGCGATGTTCTACCACGTGTTCAGGCGCAACGGCTTTAGACCTCGTGGTGACAGCGGCGGCTGAGATCGTAGAAACATTGGTTTCGCTTCCATGTACCTCTGTCAACGTTACCTCCCCCCGCCGATTGGGGCTGGGTCTTTGATTGTCCAAAGGCGTCGTAGTGTTATTGTTTGTTTCCGTCATTGGGCGACTTTGAGACCACCGTTGTTTCAGAACAGGGCACTGGCCTCGTTGATGGTGTAGGGACCCACACTCTCAACAACCATCACTTCTGCCAGGTTGGAATGCGTCAACATGGACTTCTTCTGGGTACATGGCGGCAGCGGTGGGCCGAGGACGCCTTGTGTCGTCACTGCGGTTGTTGCCGGGGGCAAACCAACAACGCCCATTGTGAGCTTTTCCACAGGTTGTGCATAACGTCAGGGTTATGCGGGCGTCGTTTCGTTGGCCTTGACCAGGTAGAGGCAACAGTGGAGCTTGTGTCTTATTAAGTAGCCCAAGTTCTCTACTGATGTCATTGGCGGCGGTTAAGATATCGGGTAGGGATTTCACCCCTCTAATGACGATACCTTGCTGGATCCAGGGTAACAGCCCCTTTTTGAACCATTCGCATAAGTAGTCGTCTGTTGGCCTCTGGTTCAACTTATCAGCCAACTGTTTGAATCTGTCATAGAAGGTATCCACAGTTTCTCCCTTTTCTTGGGTAATGTTTCCCAAGGCACGGAGGATTTCAGAAGACGTCTTTAGTTTACAAATTTTTTGAAGAAAGCTTGTTTCCAAGTCGTCCCAAGTAGGGTGAGCATGTTCGGCTTCAAAGTCAATATACCAGTTGATATGGTTCCCCTGCAATGTGGTACCAGAGATGTTTTGTAAGTCAGCAGTGGTGGAGACACCATTTGTTTCGGCTATCACCTTGAAGCGTCTGATATGCCAGTCAGGGTCGGCATTGTCGTCAAATACCGGATATGGTATTTTCGGTAGCTTAATGAGCCTATCTCTTTCCCCTCCATCCATCGATGTAGCCACCGTTGGGTTTATAGGAGGCATCGATGTTGACGATGAAGCCATTGCTGCGATCCCAAGACTGGGTATGGCAGCAGAAGTGGCCGTGCCTTGCAAATGCTGGTATTGGTGACTAAGTATTTCCAATTTGGCATTGGTGGCGTCATTTTTGGCAACAAGGTTGGTAATTTGTTGCTTCATCCATTGCAAGAATTCCCTAGTCACATCAGGGTCGTCTGTAGGTGAAACTACTTCTGGTTCTTTGTCTTTCTGCTGTCGAGGCGGCATTTTGTTTACGTAGGGCTTCTACTCGACTTCTGAGTATTTCAACACTCCATCCCCAGCATCGTCGCCAAAATGTTAGCGAGGTATGAATGGAGATGCTTTACGAGACTACCTAAGTCGACCACAGATCAGAGTAATCCAGAGACAACATTGTATTTATTTTGGGAGGAGTCGGGGAAGTGTGTGGGCAACTGGTGTTAAGGACACCCGGAGGGTCTAACCGAACCTCCTAAGGCAGCGTTGACCGTATGTTGGACTACTGTGGCCTCCAATGTTAACGCGACGTCGGCTTGTGTCAACTGATGGGGTTTTCGAGAGAGGGAAGTAGTAGTGCCCTGAGATGCCCACGAGGTCACCGGAGAGTATGAGTAAGACTGACTCAGTCTTGGCAGTAAGGGCTCCAGTGCGTCAACAGTCCGTGCTCAAGGAGCTAAGGCCCGCGAGGGGGAGAAAGGGAGAAAGTGAAGCAGAGTGTCGATGCTGCCAACGTCGACTCACGATGGCCGTTACCTGCGCAACACGGAGAGGAGAGAAGGAGACCTTTTAGCTTTGATTACGGCCAGCGTGGGAGTCAAAGGCAACGAAGGTGTACGTTGGGCAAGGAGCAGCATGCAAGAGAGGTAGCCAGAAACGGTTAGACTTCTTGATCATGCACAACAGGATACGGGGAGGTAGAGAGAAGATCGGCTATGGCCTTTGTATTGATAATGGAATAAGAGTACATTGCATTTTTTCCTAATCCCTATCTCACTGCCTCAAAAACAACCGATGACTATCATGTTGACTACGCTCTTAAGTAGCCGATGCGCCCAAAGTCCCTGCTGCCGTTTGGTGCCCCCTATCCTCCCGACTTGGCCGCGACCACCCAGTTGGCAACGTTGGCTACGGTAAGAAAAGTGAAAACTTGTTTGACAAGGATTCGATCCAATCCTCCAATATGTGGAGGAAAATCCCTGCAACAACTCAAAAATAGTTGTCTAATATGCGTAGGCAACTTCACGCATAGGGCAAATGACAAATCACAATGTTGAAGAAACTTATTGTACCCATAATGACTTAGATTGCGACACTTTTTTTAAAAACGTGTGTGAGACATAATAAGCACTCTATATAGGACCGAGACACTTTGCCGTCCTTCTCTATGTCTACATACTAAAGCACATAAGAAGCAGGGGCCATTTTCATAAGTAGGACAAGTCAAAGTGACAACCGTGGTAGCAGGTAGGTAGGAAAAAAATGTTAAGACTTCCATAACAAATTGTGCTTTATTAAATTCAATGCTTACCAAGCAATGAATACATAATCTGATTATGTAGCTCAAAGCTCTTGGGACGCATTCAAAGTTCAGAAGTGAAATAAGACTCTATGTTTGATTTCTCATAAACCATTGGAGCTTGAATATGACTGTTGCAACTTAAAAATAGCATGCCTCACAAACCGTTGGACTGTTGCCATCCGCACGATCGGTCAGCAATGGCGTCGTCTGATCGGCCACAACGTCGCTCAGCCAGCAACGCCGTCACTAGGCCGGCAACCGATCGGGCTGATTTCGTATGATGTTGGTCCATCGGCACCCAATATACCTCTTGGTCTGGGTATCGATTAGTCGTCAATCCTGTCGGACATCCATTTACCCCTCGTAGATATAAAAAAATCTCCAAGTCAGAGACGCTCCAAAACCTCCAATGGATATCTAAAGGTCTAGGCGCCGTGACAACCTTGCTTTGAATGCATTTAAAGTTCAAAAGTGAAATGAGACAATATGTTTCATCTCTTATAAACCACCAACCTCAAAATATGACCATTGCAAATAAAAAATGACATGTTATAAGGGCTGTCGGATCGTTGTTAGCCGAATAAACATTCCCACGACGAGTTGGCTACGTCGTTGCTCAATCAACCATGGCTATGGCGGAATGGCGGTGCCGTAGCTTGGTCAGCTGGCAGGTGGCCCATGCAACAGGCAAGTAGGCAGCCCAGTTGACCTCTTGGTTGGGTTATTGATGGGTTGCCAATTATATCGAACGGCCTTCAATGCTTGGTAATTAGACCAAAATCTCTAAGTCACGGAGGCACCAAAAACACCGTGCAGACGTCTGGCACCCGTCTACAGGACTCTGGATGTGTCGACGTCGTGACATCCATGAATACAACTAGCGCAGGTGCGTAAGCAATATACTAGATAGAAAAGACAAAATCTTTGGTTCTCAAAATGCTGTTGTAAGCGACTTGGCGGGAGATTTCTAGCGAGCATGGAATTGTGCTCATGAATTGTGCTCACGAATTGTGCTCAAAGTATGAGCTCGTGCTCGAGTGACTCTAATTCCTACCTTAGGTTGGGAGAAGTTCACACTGTCCGGTCTGTGAGTTTCTTCTTCAGCGCCAATGGGAACATCTGCCTTTCGTTTCATGGAACCGAAAACCTCAGCTCCCTCGTAATGTGCATCACGAGTGCAGAACTCTTCGGCTCCAGGCATCTCAAGGACTGCCTTGTTGAGGGAGGAAGGATCTCCAGTGCGGTGCGCACGTCGTTGGGCTGTTCGAAGTCGAAGTTCCTCCCTCAACGGTCCAGAACCACCCGCTCCGCCTTCGAGGTACTGGTAATAAGCCACCACTTGCAAGAAGGCTCGAATGTAATCGTCCACGGCTGCAACGTACAGTTCTCCACCTTTGTTACCCAAAGCTTGAAGCCATTTGTTGTGTACGTACTCGGCAAGATTGCAAGATGGCATCTCCGCTAACTCCTCTTGAGTGTATTGTTTTTCCTACGTTCAAGAACATCAAGTTTTGGTCACAGAGGATGAGAAAAGTCACAAGAAATTTGGGAGGTAGGGGGCTCCCTCGTACACGAGGGAGCCTCCTAAATATAGATTTTTAAAAAAAAAATTAGAAAAAATTGAGTAAAAAAATTACTTTGTACTGGAGTAGTAAAAGGCATAACTCATAGAATCACGTAAGGTTGAACTTACTAGCTCCATAAACCCCCCCCATTGGCGATATCGAAAATGCCAGAATGCGAGCCAAAACCCCAAATGTCTCACTCCATCCTCGGAAGCAGCGCGTGAAGACGTCCACCATGCTTTGATTCCCAAATAGCGTGTCTCAGCCTCTTCCATGGACGAGGCATTTTTATATTGAAAACACAAATGCTAGTGTTGGTCTTGTAGTTCATGGCGAATGTACTGCTTGGTGTGTTTCTTAAGCGATTGAGACCAATGGAAGAAGCACGTCCTCTCTTGTCCTTCCATGGGCACGGTAGGGTTGCCAGAACCGTATATGATCCGGACCGCATTCCAATTGGCTTGTGCACTATCGCCCATGAAACCTTGAAAAGCGAGGCTTAGGGACCCCATTTCTTGACATCAAATGGTTCAGATTCTTCCAAAAAACAATCTGAGCTTCTCTATCCTCGGACATAAAATCACAACAAGCAATTGTAAGTACTCGTTGGTAACTGGAGTCGTACACGTGGCATGCCATGGTCGTCCAGTGGATAACACGTTTGACGTGATCAAACATCATCCAAGCATGCTCTAGATTACCACCAGGTTGCATCCGCCGGACCAGGTCCACTCCACTAGCAGGGCCAACTTCTGACATCTTGAAAATGAAGACTTTGTCCAAGTCGTCTCCTTGCCCCGAAACATGTTTATTTGAACAAAGGCCCACCATCGAGCCCTCTGATTTTGGTAATACCGTCCATAACTCCATAGCGCCTTAGATACCTGAACGTGTAGACACGATTTCTAATAATTGGAGAGTTTAGGTCTTTACAACTATCGAACACAGGCTCTAGTTGTTTCAAAGATAGGTGGGTATGAGGCTCGTCCTCTTGACGTGTAAGGTAGTTTCCTAGAAGGTCTCTGCTAGCCTCCCTAACAATCTTAGAAACAGGAGCATGTGGATTGCGTTCGTCATGTTCTTCGATCAACTCGTCAATCTTGCTCCGTGTACCTCTTTAGTCTCCAACCTTGACAGGGTGTTTGTGATTGCCGATATGAACGCACGCACGCTCTTGGTTTTCATCACCAAAAATATAATAGATCTTAGCTTTACAAGCGGCAACGCAAATAGGAGGTTCCTTACAAATCCTGCAGTCGATCGTGGATGCGGAAGGAGGTGGTCCACCAACTCCGAATGGGTCTTTAGAGGATCCATCAAACTCAACTTCGTTCACCTCTGTTCCGCGCTCAGGTCTCTGCAAGAATGGACAATTCTGATTGCGACACTGGACATGACCAACACAATTAGAAGATCTGAAAGTCAAGCTCATGGTGTTGGAGATGTTAGAACACGTAATTCGTTATAATGGGAATATTCAAACTCTCAAAAACCAATCGACCTAAATTCCAACATATATATCGAGCTAAACGCGCATGTTCTAGAGCAAAACGCGCGTGATGTAGAGCTAAACGCGCATGTGGTAGAGTTAAACTGAATACAAAAGATGATGAAAGTAGCAAAAGCAAAATGCATCCTCACAGCAATTTGCAAAAAGAGCACAATAAAACGATAAACTCAATTAAACTGGGAATCGACAATCAACTTCGAAAATTTACAAACACTTGAATTGTTGACTTTAAGGCATAACAACTGTACCAATACTTAACTACGGTTGAGAGGTAGGACTTCTACGTGCATTTCTAAGATGAATCTATTTGCAAAAAGTCACGACACGATAAATTGACAGCTCAAATTGCATTGAGGTCATTTAGCTCGACTAGAGCTAAATTGGCATGCCCAAATAAAGGAGGGATGTCAGGCTACTCCTC
Source organism: Bryum argenteum (assembly GCA_037043015.1). NCBI lineage: Eukaryota > Viridiplantae > Streptophyta > Bryopsida > Bryales > Bryaceae > Bryum > Bryum argenteum. The sequence continues at coordinate 29,972,121 of CM073321.1, read as the reverse complement.
TCCACCGCCGAACCGCTCAATACTTTGTTTGATGATGTCGATTTGACGCTCCGATAATGAAATAATGGGACGCCGAGAGCCAAGTTTTGCACTTGATTTCCATGACGTAAAAATAGCATCAGCATGAAGCCATTCCGGAATGTGAGTGTCTTCAACTGTCCATTTGAAAGTCTTCTTCGTATCCCAACCAGCATAGGTTTCCTGAACAACACTATTTTTTGATGTAGGTTGAAAATATTGCATATGAATACAGCCTGGATAGTTGTGATCAACATCGAAATCAGTTAGAGCCCTAGCAATCCAAAAAGGACGAGCATCCCCATTGGCTGGACATAGAGCTACAAAATATCCAGCAAAAACATCTCGACCAACCAGAAACGACTCCCTTGGTCTATCACACAACCGTCCGATAAAGTGCGGATCACGCCCATATTTCTCTCGCAATTCGCCAGTATTTAAGAATTCTCGTGTCGCAGGTACTCGAGTTAAAGGCCAACACCCGTTCTTCAAAAATGAAGACACTTCTATAGGCTCAACCTATGCAAGCTTCACAGCTCGCCAATAGCAAATAACAAATTCATGACGCCGACGAAATTCTCCAGATATGTCCTCCGCACTTGAAGTCTCCCACATCTTAATAAACCCTCCAATGCCTTTTACAATGTCATCACGGTTCTTCATGGGAATGGGCGCCAAAGGTTTCATCTCACCTGTAGGTAACAATGGTTTTCCTGTATTTCGGTCCTCCTTCCACAATTTTATACCTCCATTAGTAGAAGGTAACCACTCATTGTCTGTGCATAGCAACTTATACTGCATCATGGGCCATCCATTGTCATGCTTGTAAAACTTGAACTGCTGACCCTCCGAATACGCAACTAGAATTTCATCTCTAGAACCAATGTAGTCTTTGATATAACCCTTGAAGTCAGGTATTTCCACTCTCAAAATAGAATGACCGGCAAAGACTCCGCGTCCATAAATGACTTCATCAACTCAGGAAGTGTGAGAAAGTCATTCTCTTTGAGATTCATGCTCCAACGTCCAAAGAGGGCGTCAATATCTTCGTGGGTATGTCCAACTAACAAGAAATTGACATATACTTCACGGAACACACCCATGTGTACCAGAAGAGACCAAAAGCAAAACATAAATCTATTCTTGTTGTCAGAAGCTGCGTTGTCCAGTTGCACATGCAAGACAGGAGGTAGAGGCTCCGCCACCCCAGAAACTTCACTTTCAGGAAGAAGAGAGTTTAAACACCCTTCTTTTCCAAACAATACAGCTTCAAATAAAGGCAGCGACCCCAAATTTGCGATCAGTGACTTCGAATACGAGATCGGAACACCTTCTAGATCTCGTAAAAGCTTTAATATTGATCCAATAGTGTGATTGCAATCACTTGGATAAATATCGAGCCCATAATGAGCATACCGGACATCGCTATGCCCGTGAGCAATCATGCCAGTCACAGCAATTGGAAGCTTCATCAATGCATCATTTGCCTTTGTTTTATGTGAAAATACAGGGCAGGCAGTCTTCACATGATCCATTTTGTCATGTATTATACAAAGGACATCTCTCGGCCTCAGAATAGAAAGAGAACGATTTGAGTAATAATACTCACGATGCGTTTCTTGATGATGCAAATGCTCTTCAAGCTTCTTGATCCACATATTCTCTTCACATGAATCAGGTACTATAGACTTGATCATTGTCTCCATCCTGTCACAAGTTGAGCAACGAGCAAAGTTGTCTCCAGGCGCCTTCTTTGAATCCTCAGAAAATTTTGACCTCCTAATCCTGCTCAGTGTGCTTTGAGAAATAGATTTCAAGCCCAACCTCTCATTGATGTCATTGATCCCGGGTATGGCATCCTTCCATCTGAAGGACGATGGCAAGGACCGAGAGACAACCTTCTCACCAGATGTCAGAGGCATATGATCAGCAGCATTGTCAATGAATGTCTTCAAAGTAGCAACAGCTTGCTTTACATGCAATCGTGGTTTCTTCTGACCAACATTCCCATGGTGCCGAGCATGTAGTCCAGCTGCAGCTTCTGCCTTCCTCCTGTAAAATGTGGAAATCGGAACTCCACTAATATGTTGCCATGCACGCGCGCAAACATCATTGCCTTCAGTGGTTACCATCATCGTGCCGTCCGGTGCCTGATGAAAACGATTATGAACATCTATTTTGAAATGTGACTTAAATTTAAAACCCGACGCCTCGTACATCTGCTTTCGGAGAGCCATAATTTTCTCTCGAGGGAAAGGTTGGCAACAGTTCTTGCTGCAGCAAATCTTGCTTGCAACCAAGTTGACTGAATCTAACGTCAAGAGCTCCTCCTCCCTCTTGGTTCTTACAAATCGTTGGTTCCGTTCTCCCAAATCATACGGTCGCACCTCCTTCTTCTTTGGATGATCGCGGGCATAAACAGCGACGTTGAACTGATCAACTCGTAAATGATCAAGTAGTGACCAACCCTCATGCATAGCATGGCTGAGCTTCCAGCTCCTAGTTCCATAAATGGTCTCAGCAGGTACGAAGTCGAAATTCAAGCACTTCACGATCTGCACAACTACTTGATCTTCACATACGGGCTCGTCATTACTCTCAAGCATTCTTTCAGCGTCCAGAGTCTGACAAATGCCTTCACCAACAACGTCCCCACTATCGTTGAGAAGTGTCACAAATTTCGTAACCCATTTACTTCTAGGCAGTCCGAGGCAATCTTTTAAGTGGTCCGGAAGAACAAGCTCGGAAGGACCATCCAAGTCCTAAAGGACCACAAACATAGACGAATTAGTACGAATGGATAAATTCAGAACAAAATTGTATTATGCAAAATAAGTAAGTTCAATACCTCTGAAAAAAGATGCTGAAAATCACCGTCGCCATCGGATTCACTCAATTCCATGATAACCTGAATGCCAGCAATAAACAAACAATCATGAGAAATCACTGGTAACTTAATCTACGTGCAGTCAATAATGTCTAAGACCATTGAGAATATATGACCATTTAGCTCGACTCGAGCTAAATGGGCTTCAAGGTAAGAATCTACGACTTACTCACGATGCACGTGTATATTGAAGACCATTTAGCTCGAGTCGAGCTAAATGGTCTTGAAGATCTTAATACATGACCACCTTTGAGAAAAGATGTGGTGAACAGTTATCTTAATGACCATTTAGCTCGAGTCGAGCTAAATGGTCATCAAGATAACTGTTCACGACTCACTGCGAAGAAGTAAAAGCTGGATGACCTTTTAGCTCGAGTCGAGCTAAATGGTCTTGAAGATCTTAATACATGACTCTTACCCCAAAGCATGACGAAGAGGAAGACCATTTAGCTCGACTCGAGCTAAATGGTCATCAAGCTTTAACAGCTTCGATGTAAGCGTGATGAACAGTTTTCTTAATGACCATTTAGCTCGACTCGAGCTAACTGGTCTTCAAGAAAACTATTCACCACTCACCACGACGCAGTTAAAGCTGAATGACCATTTAGCTCGAGTCGAGCTAAATGGGTATACCACACGCTTGCAGGTTAAGCCCATTTAGCTCGACTCGAGCTAAATGTGCTTACAGCTCTGATACATTGCAAGCCTATTTAGCTCGAGTCGAGCTAAATGGGCCTGACCCTGATTAAGGTCAAGCCCATTTAGCTCGACTCGAGCTAATTGGGCTTACTGCCTTGTAGCAGGTCAAGCCCATTTAGCCCGACTCGAGCTAAATGGGCTTGCATTTAATGAGAGCAGAGGGCCCATTTAGCTCGACTCGAGCTAAATGGGCTTGCACTGAAACAGAGCAGTACGCCCATTTAGCTCGAGTCGAGCTAAATGGTCATCCAATGAATCCTTAAGTACAGGACTTCATGAGCTTGTCCATATTTCATGCATTTGTTATATGAAACTGCCTCGATATTCGTGCACAGCAAATAGTAAGAATCGTTTTTGGGAACTGTGCACAAGTAAAACAGTATCTTTGCCTCGATTTCCGTGCACAACTACTCCGACGATATCCACATTGCCATCAGGAATGCACCACGATGAACGCAAGATATGACCAATCAACAACAAATTCTTGTTATACATTGACATTGAGGATATAGATCGAATTTACCCTCACGCCGTGCTTGACATCTGCAATACTTCAACGAAGGCCCTGGGCATCCTCAAAAGCAGCACGCGCATCAACTCCAGAGCTACTAAGAGTCCCAAACCCTAATCAAAATTTTCAAAACTGGAAGCACTAATGGTAATAGGGAGTTTAGGCAAAACGTAGTGTACAAAGACGAGGGGCAGAGATGCGAAGGTGCGGAGGTGAGGCGAAGGGCAACAGGAGCGGAGCACGAGAAGAGCGGAAAGAGCACAGGAGCGGAGCATGACCGAAGGAGCGGAAAGAGCACAGGAGCGGAGCAGGAGAGGAGCGGAAAGCGCATAGTACGCAAATGAGGAGAGAGCCAGAGCAATCGGGAAGAGAAATGGCGGCAAAAAAGAGCGCGAACTCAAGAGAGAAAGGGCGCCAAAAAAGGCCAGTAACGGTATTGAGTAAAAGCGATGTGGTTGGGAACTTCGGGGGGAACGGGGAACTTCACGAGGAACGGGGAACTTCACGAGGAACGGGGAACTTCGCAAGGAATGAGGACATCTTGGGAACTTTGGGAGGAACGAGGACATCTTGGGCCATTAATAATCATTTGAAGTTAAGTCACCGAGAAATCTGGAATATTTCTAAAATAGAAATTTCATAATTGTAATGAAAAAAGCCGGATTCGCGAGGAAAATGGATAACCCAAACTCAAATTAACAAAATAATTTCATATTAGGCACTAGAATGTTACCCCTAAATGCGCCGAATGTCAAAAAACGATATTTTGGATAGAAGGCAGTACTTTGAATAGCCATATCTTCTTCATCCGAGGTCCGTTTTGGATGAAATCACTTGGGTATTGTTCCAAATCAAGTCTAGTTTGTATTCTAAACCTTGGAATAAAGTATGAATCAATGGAATGCACTTTAGTGAAAACACCTCTTCTATTTTATTGGAAATTAGTCAAGTTTACATCAAACCATAAAACCGTAATGAAAAACTCTAGTCCCTAGTCCATAATTAACTTAACCTTTGATATTTCATAAATCAATAACTTTAATATCAATAGTTTTACCATTGTTGCAAATATTGTTTACCACAATTCATCCGACTACACAACGAGAAAAAAAAATAAAAAACTTCTATCTAGTTGTTAAAGAGATAGTGTCATTTGTTATTTGAACCATAGTTTACAAGATTACCTTAAATAGAGTATAGGGAAAATAATAGAAAATGATTAAATTACCTGAATTTTATACTAACTTATCAAATGTTTAGATGGAACACAAATTGTTCCCGTCGTGTACCTTGGATTCATGTAGTCTTAAATGACTTAATTTTATTTCATACTAAATTAGAGCAGTAAGGTACCGACAGGTGATGTGAGGTATTGTAACATTCGCACTTACTAAAATATGTGTAATATTAAATGACTAATATCTTGCACTTTACAACGGTTATAGTAAACATAATATTGAGTTTTTTAAAATGTGATTCTATAAGATTAGTTTCTACCTAATTAGGTCTGCTATATTAAGTATGATATCCAATAGGTTGAATGTATTATTTTACAAATGCATATTGTAAATACAATATTCAATATATTTATGTGAGATACTATTATATAAGTATTTAGACAGTGAATAAGTTGAGGAATTATAAGTTTAATACTTAGCTTTTTCAAGTGTATTATCACCATATATGATATTTGAAATATATAATTATTGGTTTAGAATTAAGTCTTGTTAACATTCAGTGAGTAAATATATTTTACTGGTTTCATATCCTATGTGTGATATTCAAACTTAATAATATTTAGTTTTACTTCAATTCTTATGCTAAGATGATTTTTTTAGTATCAATGGTATTCTTAACTTGTTTTCAAAAGTTTAGATTGTATCCGCATCTACGCTTTCTTCCACAAAGTTGCTATCTAGCTTCTCGTTACATTGCAATCCTAAATCATGATCTTTAAAATTAATTAACCCTTAATCCTCAACCCTATACACTATAACCTAAATCTTAATTTGTAAACTCTAAACCTTAAATTCTGGACTAAACCCTTATCCCTAAACACTTAAATTTGAATCATAACTACAGCTGACACTATAAAAGATTATAAACTTGTCTGGTAGTTACTTTGAATTCCAATCTGTATCAATGGAAAAATATCGAAAAACATAAATTTTAGAATTCTTCCAACGAACACTATATAATTTTTGAGGAAAACTAGTCAAAGGTATTTATTAGTATTACGCAAATTTTTTAAGAATCTCAAGATTAAATTGTTTTATAGAATAAATAATTAAAACCAAATGTAAAAAAAAAAATAAACCAAGTTTAAATAAAAAATTATCACTTAATAAACTACGTTAGAATTATTATAATGTTAGGCGTATATTACGAGTTCTGGTATACGAAAGAATGCGAGTATTTTCTCAAATTTACAACAATATTTGATTAATCAGATTTCAGTATTGCATTCACTACTCACAAAGAGGGGGGTTTGCAATGATGCAATGAAACATTGAATATCCAAGTAAGAAATGTTTGTAACATTGGAAACCCTTTTTTTGCAGTACTGAATTTGAATAATTACTATGAATTTTTCAAATGGTCGGTTTACTTTACACAAAGTTTTATAGTTTTTTAACCTATATCAAATAAAATTAATTATTCTATTATATTAAACTATATTAATTTTTATTCAATATTCTAATATGTTTTATTTTACTATATTATACTATTTGAAAATATATTTCTTATAAATGTATATTAAATATTACGGAAAATGTTTATATATTCTATTTTACTTTATTAAATTGTATTAAATTAAAAATTATTATATCATATCATATTAAATTATGTGATATTAAACCATCATATATTAAATATACATAAATCATGTTTGGTCCATACAATCGTGGACAAGACTCTATCAACAATAAATTACAATATTATAACATTTACAATAGATTTAGGATCTTATAAAATTTTGTTATAATAGAAGATAATAATGTAATAAAGGTAAATTATAAAATCATTACATCACCAACGGTGTATATCAAACATCGAGCATGTTTTACTAAAGAGAGTTGTGTATGAACAATCGAAAATGTTTTACCGTAATTCTGTAACTTACAATCTTGAGAATCTTAGTTTTGCCTATGTGTATTTGTTGTGGCAACAGCGAAATCGCAAACTTTGTAACAAAAAGCGTTGTACTTTTGTGGATCTAACAGCTCCTAAGCAATGAGAAAGCAGCGCCGTCATTCTTGAACATGGTAGAGGCGCAAAACGTTCGAGTGTTTGCTTCAAACTTTACGCACCAAATTGAAACTTAAGACAAGTTCCGTGTCGTCTCTCATATTTCTTTTAAGGAATGTAAACAATCGGAATAGACACCAGTAGAAAGCTGTCCTCAACGACTTGGGGGCGGCGACGTTCGTGAACCCATCCGTCATGTGGGGATTACGATTCAGCCAATCAAAACCTCGGACCAATGGGTGGCTTCGCCCACTGGAACTGTCTGATTTTCCATGAATTCGGGGCGGGTGGATCCGCTTTTTACGTGTCGCAGTTCGAACCGCTTGAGCCCGTGAAACAAGTCGCCCGATTCATTGCTCCGTTCCTGCATTATTCACGATAAAAGGTCATCGACAGAATTTGTTACTTGTTGCGGTTTCTCGTTACTGAAGCGCTATATTCATGAACGGCTGTGGCGTGTGACGGGGATAGAAATTTCCTGATACATTTTTTGGCCAAGTTAGTTACTCGTTCGGTAACTTCGTCGTGCTGGATGGTTCTGTGGATATTTGAGTGGATTTTCTAAGTCATCCATTCTGCATACATATTTCGTTGTAAAGTAAATATGACATGGTACTATTCCTGAATTGGTTAATGTTTACGTATTAGCAGGTCTCCATGCAGATTCTGTTGTTAGAATGAAAAACAACTTTAAACGATTTCAGAGAAACGACTTATTACAATGTAGATAAAGTAGTTTCAATTTTTGTTGCAACAGAATCTCCTATACGTCTGAAAGCAATTTTTTTGCTTTGAGGCATGTTTTTCTGATCATATGGTACCACATCTCCTCTTGAGTCTACTCCTCCATGAGCTGTGTACCCGTGGCCCACAGACTTATAATAACCCCTTTTTGGGTCTGTTTGATTGGACCTCCCCTTGTACGGAGCAGTTTCATAATATATATCTGCTTCAACTAATGTGCTTTGATATGCAACCAGATCATTATTCCATATTTCAGGTATATAAATGAATAAAACATGATTCAGTGATAAATCGCTTGGATTTAATATTTTATCATTTATTATTTTATTACCATCTAATAATAATGAAACAATAGATGTTGTTGGTATAAGATGATTGTCTTCATAAACTTCTTGCCATGCATTTTCAAATTTGATATTCTCCCAATATGGTGTTTCTTTTTTACTTTTATCTGCTGGAATGCTTGTGTAGCGAATAACAATTCTCATGTCAGTTTTTATATCAAATTTCTTGAGAATAAATAATTCAAGATATCCTTTTTGCATGAATGCACATTGAAGTATCTTGTTTGAAAGCGGCATCTTCTTTTTGTTTTCTTCACTCTTTTTTTGTAAAAAGATTTGTAATCAATCAAAAGTATCATGAAAATCTTGTAAAGAAGTTATTTCAATATCTTTAGTGATCGATGTATCTAAGATATATTTTGTGTGCTTTCGGAAATCAACTTTGAACAAATTTTTACATATGGGACAATGTGATGTCTTTTCAAGGCAAGTACCACAAATTTTGTGGCAATAATGAACATAATATTGTTGTTTCGCAAGAATAGGCAATTCTACTCTAGATGCTGGGTCCATAAATATTTTCTGGAAATACTCGCACTCTAAAGTTTTTTTGCATGAAAGAACATACAAACAATCGAACAATTTTTGAGAGTATTGTGGAGCTTTACAACCTCTCGTTTTAGAATCATATATTAACTCTCAAACATTTTGCGATTCTATGAAGTTAAGGGCAGTCACTTGTGCAATTCTAGGTTTTTTTGCCTCATGTACTACAACCTCATCCATCTTTACAATAAAGTGGATAATTATAGACTAATAAAATATAAGGCAATAAAGTTTAACGCACAAAATATCTATATATATTATAATAAATATAATATACAGTCTTAACATTATATAGTTACTTAAACAAGCTTTTAATGTGCTTTTCAAATTAAAAATAGAAAATGTAAAAGTCTATAGTAAGTTTTAAAAATGTAAAAGTCTATAATAAGTTTTAAAAATCTAAAATTCTAAAATAAGTTTTAAAAATGTAAAAATATTGTTGTTTCAAACTATACCTCGGGCTTCAACTACTCCACCTAGGGCCCCAACTGATGCAGCTGGGGGCCCCTACTATTCTAGTTGGGGCCCCAACTAGTGCAGCTGGGGACCCCAACTATTCAAATTGGGCCCCAACTAGTGTGGTGGGGCCCCAACTATTCCAAATTGGGCCCCAATCGATGTGCGGTGGGGCCCCAACTATTCCAGTTGGGGCTCCAACTAGTCTTGTTGGGACCCCAACTATTCCATTGGGCCCCAACTACTAGTGCGGTGGGGCCCCAACTATTCCAGCTGGGGCCCCATCTATTCCAGCTGGGGCCCCAACTAGTGCAGCTGGGGACCCCAACTATTCCAGCTGGGGCCCCAACTAGCATTTGGGGCCCCAACTATTTCATTTGGGCCCCAATCGATGCGGTTGGGGCCCCAACTATTCCACTGGGGCCCCAATCGGCGATCATTTGGGCCCTAACTATTCCAGTGGGCCAATCGATGCGACTCGGGGCCCCAACTATTCCAGTTGGGGCTCCAACTAGTGCAGCTGGGGACCCCAACTATTCCAGCTGGGGCCCCAACGTTCATAGTCGTCCCCTCCCTCAAACAAAGCCTCGTTCCCACCCCCCTTTCCAATAGCTAGAAAGCGATGTAGTAGAAGCGCAAGTGGTTCTTCTAATATGATTCGAATCTTACAATCTCACTTGTTACATTGGGCGTACAATTTTCCTCCTGAATTATGATCGACAAGAATGAAAATATAAATAATAAGATCTTATTTGTTTAAACTTTGGTTCTATTCACTAATTGTGATAAAATCATGAAATCAGATTTCTAAGATTTCATTGGGATTTGTCTTTTGAATTTAATATTTAAACATAAATAAGCGGATTATATGTAAATTTAATTGGACTTTAGTTCTATGCACTAATTTAAATAAAATGATAAAATTAGATTTCGAGAATCAGTTGGGATTCATATTCAGTTCTTAGGTGTCCCTAAAGTGCATTTGAAAACAAAACACAGGCTTAAACATGTACATAGTATGGTTATCAATCTATAATATATTCATTATCTTTACCATTGGTAACTTACAAGACAATTCAAGCAAAAAAATCATAGCGTATAGATTCGTTTTGCTGAAGTAATAGATGTTATGGGTATTACTAACAATTTTATAAGATAATTACTCTAGGATTTAAAAATATCTTTATTCACTTTATTTTGAATTCCTACGAATTAATTTAAGCTTTGACCATAGAAATGAACTAATCTAATTCAATGCGTGAAAACAAAAACATATAAAATAAACATAAAATTTTAAAGTAATAAAAAAAAAAATTTGAAATAAAAATATTTCCCTTGCTCTCGTGGTCCTAATATTTTCACCATAATTACCATATGACATGAATTATGAATCAAAGTTATAAAAACCAATCTCCCTCCCTTTTTGCGCATAATTACACTTGCACTCGCCCCCTACTTCAAATTCTGCTGGGTTATTGAATTCTCACGAAATTTTTTAGACATAGTTCCATTTGCCCTATGATATTCTTTACACTTCCACCACATTCATATGGTCCTATTTAGCTATTTTAGATATTAAAATCACCTTCTTTCCATCATTTTCTTATTCACCCCCTTATTCAAATTTTTGGAAGGTCCACGTAAATGATGACACATAGATGGGTTACTCCTATGATTTATTTTATGATCCATTAATTTTTTTAAGGTTATTATTAGCTAGTCACAGTACAAAAATCTTTTTTCTCCGCATTTTATTTATTCTTCCCTTATTATTTTAAGTTCCAATGTGGTAAAACTTTTGTAAGAAACTCATAGCATATAGATGCCTCTTTCTCACAAATTTCTAAATATCACCATCCATTTTATAGGTTAGCTAACCTACGATTTAAAAATATTTTTTCTCATCTTCTTTTAAATACATCTCCAAGCGCCTCCTATTTTCATAAGTCTAAATAATTAAACTTGTGTACTACTTCAAAAGTACTTTTATTTCTTGCATGCTTCCAAAACACACGCTATATACTTTTTAGGGTACCAATCACCTAGGAAAATTTCCAAAAAATTTTCAACCCTTTTTTTCCTAAACAAAGGCACCACCCCCTCATTAAAAACTTGAAGTAGTCCTAATGAAACCAAATGATTTTTGAATATTGATTTAGTATTTGTTTTTGGCACTAGGATTATTTCCATGGCTTATATAAAGTATGAAGTACACAAAATATTTTCTCCCCATTTTTTTATCCATACCCATGCACCAACTCCTTATACAAAAAAACTACAAAGAAAGTAAAAAAAAAAAAAAAAAAAAAAAAAATGGCACAAATTTGGGCAGCCCGGGCAGACAGGGCCGCGCGGGCAGCCCGGGCAGCCTCCAAAAGGCGGCGGACGGGCTGCTTGGGCGGGAACGGCCTCCGCCGACAGCAGTCCGCCCGCCTCACAGAACCCTCCCTCCATTGTCGCAAGTGCAGAGTCGCTCCCGCCGCTTCGTCGCTCCCCTTTCCACCATTGTGTCGCGCGCCCTCCGTTGTGTGCTGTCACCTTCCTCCATCTGTGTTTGCGCGTCTTCCGTTGTGTGCTCGCACCCTCCTCCATCTGTGTTTGCGTGTTTCTGTGTCTCTGCGCCAGCTGTGTCGAGGTCCGCTCCCGCCAAGGTTTGCGCTTGCTGTCTGCGCCGAATCTGTCTCTCCGCGTTGCTGCTTTCCGCGCCCTTCCTGCGCTCACTGTCGCAGGTTTTCGCGCCTCCTCCATCGCCCCTGCCTGCGTATTGCAGCGCAAGTTTTCACGAGCTATCTTGTAAGTTTGTAATTCTAGACTTTTAGGTTTTGGAATCACTTTGCTGTTTCATAGCTTTTTCAGATTTGTAGGGCACAATGTTATGGAATGTTGCTCGCGGAATAATGGAGGTCTTCCAATTTGTGTTTTTCGCTTCGAAATTTGTGTTTTGCTGTTGAAATGCGCTCATTTACAACTTTCAGCTTATTTAGCTCGCTGCTCATTTAGCTCAATGCCCATTTCGCTCGATGCCCATTTAGCTCGATGCCCATTTAGCTCGATGCCCATTTAGCTCGATGCCTATTTAGCTCGATGCTCATATAACTTCATCAAATTATTTATCACCAAGACCACCACGCCCATTTAGCTCGAGTCGAGCTAAATGGGCTTCACCTGCGACAAGGCAGTAAGCCCATTTAGCTCGACTCGAGCTAAATGGGCTTACTGCCTTGTTGAAGGACAAGCCCATTTAGCTCGAGTCGAGCTAAATGGGCTTACTGCCTTGTCGCAGGTGAAGCCCATTTAGCTCGACTCGAGCTAAATAGGCTTGACCTGCTACAGGACTGTAAGCCCATTTAGCTCGACTCGAGCTAAATAGGCTTACTACCGTGTTGCAGGTCAAGTCCATTTAGCTCGAATCGAGCTAAATGGGCCTGACCTTGTGTCTGGTCCGTGACCATTTAGCTCGACTCGAGCTAAATGGGCTTACAGTCCTGTAGCCGGTCATGCCCATTTAGCTCGACTCGAGCTAAATGAGCTTACTGACTTGTTGAAGGTGAAGCACATTTAGCTTGACTCGAGCTAAATGGGCCTGGCCTTGTTTGACGTTGAATCCATATTCCGTATTAGATGTCAAGCCCATTTAGCTCGAGTCGAGCTAAATGGACTTTCTATTAGGTTCAGCCTCATGCATATGAAGCCTGACTCGAGCTACATGGTCGCGATCCTCGTTTTAAGGTCAAGCCCATTTAGCTCGAGTCGAGCTAATTAATCTCGCCACCTAATCTAGACATGTCGGATTTGAGCATCAAGATAATGACTATTATTTACTGCCCTTATGAATCTTACATGTGATTCTCGTTTGTTGAATGACAGTGATGCCGAGAACCAAACAGACTACCAGAATTGTTCAGATGGCTGCGAATGCACCTGCCGAGCCGGAAATCGAAGTGGACATGGATGCGGTGCAGCAAGAGTCTGTTCCTGAGGTAATAGTCCACTTCATATCTATGTTCCCATCTCATGTGTCTATTTAGCTCGAATCGAGCTAATTTGCCCTCTGTTAATTTGTTATCCACAGGTCACTTATAACATGCAAGCCCTGGAGGGATTCCTTGCACCAGTACAACTCGAAGCACCAGACGATTCGCTTGCAGCTATTGCTGTGGACGCGCAATGGGGGAGGTTGTAGACCCCTAAGCCAAATTCCATCAAGTCTTGGTCTATTCGTCCGATGAACAAGACTCATTTCTTCTGAATCCGGGTCTCACGGGGCATTTTTACCTCTTTGTCTTGATGCCTTCATCAAACTTGTTACTTATGAAGACAAATTCCTCATAATCAAGTTCGAAGCAGTGGAGATCAAAGGTTTTGTCTTCACTATTGTATTTCCCCCCAATGAAGTCCGTTTCTCCCACGACTTCATCCGCAACTATATGGTCGGGAAGGTCAATCCCACTCAGCTTCTTCATATCGACACGAGATTGCATCCCAATGTGTCTTCGCCGAAAGCCTTCGTCAGATCGTACATTCCATACACTGCGCAGATCTGGAAGGCTCTGTCTGATTTCGAGACTGCAAAGAAGAAAGGCAAGGCTCCGATGAAACGGTCCGGGAATCTACTGTTGCAGGCTCCATCCGAGAATGCTCCGTCGGGTCTAGGCACTCCAGAAGGAAGTCTAGGCGTGCAGGGAACGAAGCGGGCAAACCCGATCTCATCCAGCTCTGGCTCCAAGAGGAGCAAATCCTCCGGCAGCGCACTTATGTTCATGAACCCTACAATGAACGTGGCTGTCTCGGAGAAGGAGATCAAGTATGAGGAAGCAACGAAGTCTCTGAAGGACTACTGGGACAATTGTGCAGAGTGTTATGTCTTCGGACGTGACAATCCGCTTGACGTGTCGATCGACTTGCTCGACCCTGCAGAACCAAGGTTTATCGTGCGATCTTTGGAACCGGCCGGCATCGCGCATTACAAGAACATCTTGATGAATTCCCTTGATGTTACTTTGAGGCAAACCATCATTATTATGCCGAAGATCAAAGCTGAGCCTGAGATGTGGGATTGGGAAGATCTGGTCCAATCTTGTCGGTTCCGAATTATCGACGGGCAGCACCACGTTGAGGCTGCGAAACAGTTTATTCGTGACAAGAAGATCGACGACTCGAAGATCCTTGCCCTTCAGACATAGAAAACCCATGTTGTGTGGCATTCCGACATCAGCAAGATTCTGGACGTGTCGGCCATGGCGAACAAGACGAACAATGCTGGGACGTTCATACCTTCCTGGGCAACGAACATCATGGGCGCAAGAAAGGTTTGGGAAGACTATGGCCGCCCTCAGAAACTCAAGAAGCCGCATCGACGTGAGACACCGGTTGAAGTAGATAACCAGAAGCGTTATGAGGTATGAGATTACTTGTTCTTTTCTTTCTCTGGTTGGCGTTGTTTGCATTCTCTGTCGACGTTTTTGGGGACGTCATTTTAGCTCGACTCGAGCTAAAACAGCATAGGTTGTTTCTTAATCGTTTAGGCTTTGGTGCAGGCATTCGCGGCTGCTATGGTGAAGAGGTTCATCAGCATCAACACAAATAACGCGAAGGACAAGATCGTCAGACCGTCCGACCTTCGCAACGAGCTCGTCATCATCACATCTCCGGACGACATCTACGAGTTGTGGAAGAGGTTCATCACAGACTACAGTCTTGGTGAGCTGATCGACCCCGACACCGAGCTCCCATTCAATCAGACGAAAGATTGGGAGACCGTCTCAAAGAAGTTCACCTTGAACAGGGAGTTCTTCAAGGGAATGGGGCAGTTAGACGCGGAGAACCTCGAGGTCTTGGCGCAGCACTTGCTGAACGAGACTCCGGATCGAACGATGCCCTACCCCAAGGTGGCCGTGAGGAAGCCTGCGAAGAAATACTTCTAGTGTATGAGTGCGAAGCAGTGGGTCGAGAATCGGAAGAGGAAGAACACTGTCGCGAGGGAATTGCACAACCTCAAGCCCCCGCTCGGTTTGTTCGACTCCGAGTGGCACTTCGACGTCGACAACTGGAGGAAATTCAAGGTAGAATACAATCTGACTCGTCAGACTATGTCCATGCTTCTCTCGGTTCCGGGCGACTCGTTCTTCACCCTCTACCGCCAAAAGCAGACGAAGAATAGGAGTGCAGCAGAGATTTCGGAATATGCAGCCCAGTTCTTCAAGAAGTTTCTGGATGTCAAAGGGACGTTTGAACCTCCTGCACCGATTGTTTACACGCGGCTCTTTTACTCTTCCGAGTTCAAATTCGGGATTTGGGACAAGAACTACGCCTGGAACCAATCTAGCAAGTGTGATTTAGGCTTGATTGATTTGCGAGCTGTCCCAGGGAGTGGAAGTAGAGTGGACAACACGGAGAGTCCATACTTCCAAGAATTCCTTGATGTGTGGGCAGACACCGTGACTAATCCTCACATCAAGAATCCCGAGGTTTGGTTGTTCATCACCTCCAACGTCGACCGTCACTGCCAGGCAATGGTTTACGTCGACAAGAAGTTGAAGGACGAGTTTTCTCGCAAGGCAGCCAACTACATGCCGGCCAGCAACGAGCGTTTCAACGGCATTGCAGAGGGAAAAGCTTCAGAGAAGCACTTGCTCCCCCTCCTCTTCCTTGTCAAGAAGAGCAGCCATGCTCAGAGTGTGTTGGATGCAATACCCTCTGTATTCTAGGCTCCATACTTGCCCCTCTACTCGAAGCCCGGCGCGTACAGAGAACACGACCTTGGTCTTAGTGACACCAAGCTGCGATTGGAGTTCTACTATCGGGTGTTGAAGATGTTCTCATCTCCGGGTGGGAAGTTTTTATCGATTATGGGTGGCACAAAGCCACTGTTGGCTGGAATTGTAAGTACCTCGCACCATTCCATCAATTTGAACTTCTCATGCTTGTTTAGCTCGAGTCAAGCTAAACGGTTTCATGCTCTTTTAGCTCGAGTCGAGCTAAACGGTCTCATGCTTAAATCTCTTCATTTTGTATTTTGTCCATGGCCTTTTAGCTCGAGTCGAGCTATTTTCTCTTAGTCTTCTTATAAGTTTCTGTCTCCTTCTAAAACAGATGTGCCAGGCTGAGACATATGTTGTTATCAGCGAGTCCGAGAAGGAGGCTTATACGAATGCTGCGACGGATTACCAACATCTGGACTACAACGATATCAACGTCGCAACATACGTAAATCCGGAAGCTAATCGCGGTCCCAAGCCTTCTGCTGAAGGGTCGGGGAAGGGAAAGAAGAGGAAGTCTAAGAAGAAGACCACCCAGCCTGTAAGCGACGACTCTTCCGCTTCTGAGCACGAGCGTGAAGATGAAGGTGGTCCTTCTTCTCCGGCGGGGATGAATTCCCCCATGGATTCAGCTGTTCCTCTAGTGTCTCCTCCCGCAATTGACTGGGCTGCGGTGGCAATTCCGTCCAGTACTGCTCGTGCTCCCCCTCGTGGTCGTGGTACTGCTCGTGCTCCCCCTCAGGGTCGTGGAAGCGGTCGAGCTCGGTCTTCTGCGTCTCATGGCCGCGGTACAGCACGCGCCCCTCCGCGTGAATCTACCAAGCGTTCTTCTTCTGAGGCGCGAGCTGGAGAGGCTTCTCGGTCCAGAAGCGCTACTGTGCCTCAAGCACAGACGGCGCAGGAAGCCAACTATGGCGCCCGCGATGTCGTCGGGGATATTGAGAGCCCCCCCCCCTCCAGTGCTTGCGTCGTGGTCGACCATCGGAGGAGGATTTAGCTCAAGTCGAGCTAAACCAGCAGTCTCCAGGGGTCGTCGATTTGGGGCCGCTGGGACTCCGGTTCAGCACAGTGTTCCACCCCCGGGGTTTTGGAGGGAGGTTCGTTCAAAGAACTCGAACGACCGCATCTACCGGGATCTCTTTGGCGAAGACGATGTAGAACCTGGGCAAGAGCGTGTGCCACGGGATGCATCATCATCCGACAGCTCTGACTCGTTAGACAATGACGATGTTGAGGGTGCAAGCGATGGCGACGGGGATGACGATGACCATGCTGAAGATGCTGATCTCGCGGCCATGACCTTAGACGACGAGGTGGCTCCTGATCCATCCCAGGAGGAGACTACTTTGGCGCCTCCTCCCCAAGGCCTGCAGAGCGCACCCAGGAGGCAGATTGAGAAGGGGAAGTACGACAAATGGTTCGTGAAAGGTGTTTGGAAGCCCGAGGACGAGCCGGAGGATACTATGGAAATCCGGTTTTACGACTTCTCGGAGGAGCCTAGTTTTCCAAAGCCTTTGAGGGCTGAGGATGATCCTCTTCTCCCTGTCGTGCCTCTGCTCAGGCAAGAAGGAGAGCCTTCACAACCACCAGTGAAAGTGGAAGTTGTCGCCCCCATGCTCACGAAGGATCAGAAGCGAGCACAGAAGCGGCAAGAGAAGGAGGCTCTGAAGGCTCGCAAGGCAAAGGAAGAAGCGGAGAGAGAAGCGGAGAGAGAGAAGCAAAGGTTAGCAGATATCGCAGCCGCGAATGCTCGAGTGGACAGATTGGAGTCCACATTCCTGAGCTCTCAGTCCGAAACCCGCATGGCACTAGGCAAGATGGAGCAGATGTTTCAATCATTCGGAAATATCTTATCCCAACTGCCTAGTTATCCTAAACCCATTGCCTCCATCAACCCCGATCAACCTCGCCTCAGCATCTGTGACGCGAGTCCAACAGCCATCGTCGCGCCTCCACAACCTCCCATCGTCGCCCCTCCACAACCTCCCATCGTCGCTGTTGCTGAACCGGAGATCGCTGTTGCTGAACCGGAGATTGCACCCCGCCCCATACCCCTCGAGATTTCGGAGAAGCCGGAGAAAGAGGATGAAGTCCCGATTAAGGCAGCGCCGACGCCGACCCATCACACCTCTGCTGTCGCATTGGGGGAGCATGCAGAAGATGCTCCTACCCATGACTCTCCCGTGGCTGCTACCGAAGCTCCTCCTACCGATGACTCTCCTGTGGCTGCTACTGAGACGGCTATAACTTCACCGGTAAATCCAGAGGTTATTTACTATCCTTTCCTTCTCTTTGTCTTTGTGATCGTTGATGGTGATGGCAGCTGCTCTGCTATTCGCTCATGTCTTCAAGTTTTCGCATTTGGTAATCTTAAAGCCGGCGCTCCTTGTTTGACAGGAGTTCGGCACCGATGGCGGCGAGTAGGTCGATGAGTAGTCTCCGAATTATTGGATGTTGTTTCACTTTTTGTACATAGTACAATTATAATCGTTGTACTTATTGGAACATCATTCAATAAAATTGAGACTCTTTTATTTCACATCACTTTTTATCTTCAGTGAGTCTGCGTCCTTCTCATCACCACGCCCTAAACTTCGTCCTTTTCTATCAGGCCCCCTTTCTGAATACCTTGTTCCGTCCGATTGCTTCAAAATCCCCCGCCAACCACCTCATGTTACCTCTGGGTGTGGCGGTTCAGTACCCAATCAGTGTTGGCAGTTCTTTGCATACTTCAGCATTTTGCAAGGTACACACCCTCTTGTTTTAATACCATTTGCCATTGTTACGTGTTCCCTCACCGCAGGCAGGACCGTCCAAACATCCCAAACAGCGTATCTCGCCCGAGCTACCCATTACGCATATCTCCCGCACTCTTTTACGGTCCAAGCCCAAGTGGTTGAATGTGATGTTGGAGTTGGACGGGGTTCTATGTTCGATGGCTCTGTGTCTACCCCAACGCCTGCAGAGTGCCTCTCTTTTCCGGATCCCAATAATCCTCCAGTGTTTTCCTCCACCGTCCCAACCTTAGTTGCCGGCAGGGTCGTCTACTGTCGTCGCGGGTTGACCGGGTTCATTCGTTTACTAAATTTGTTTTGCCACATCCACGTCTGGAGTACTCTAGAGCCTAAGGTTGTCCATGGACTCTGCTGCTTTTTGTTCTCGAAGTCAGACGTTGCCCCTGGACTTGTCTTGGCTTCCAACCAATGCGATAATCTGTTGTTGAAGAATTACGCATTTGCCAAGTACCCCGGCACGACAAATCCCATCCTCTTAAAATATCCTCGACGGCGGTTGTATCCTAGGAAGGGTGCCAATTTTAATGACCATAACTTGCTCATTGTCAATTCCAAGCCTGAGACTTGCATTGCGGTTCCAACAAAGAACACACTTTTCACTGTACCGTGGAACCATTCCTGTCCGGAGGATCCAAAGTCCGACTTATTGAAGAGGATAGGCGAGATATGTCTTTCCGTGCATTTGAACGGTCCTAAGAATTTTGCCGAGACTATGCGCCATCGTAGATTCACGCATGATGAACTGTCGAAGGACTCAGAGTTGTATATGCTCTTGAGCCGTAATCTTCCATATTTGTGGAATCAGGACCGAATCAGTGGGAAGAATTTGCCTTAAATTCTTTTATCAGTGGTATTATTCTGGTTTTTACCCTAGAGAGCTTATGTTTACCGGTTGCTTAGATGGAGATATATTGTAGATCGATTGGTGAATCCACCCTCGACATACATGATTAAATGCGTTGTTATATTGTGTACCTTTATCATTGCACTTAGTGTCTTGGACTCACTTGCTAATATGGCTGTGTTTATGAACCAGGTTGCTGCTGTTGGACGTCAGCTCTCTCTACATCCATCATGTGCTTTGCAAGCAAATCTTGTAATTGGTCCTTCGACGGTTTCAGAGGCTTCCATTACAAGTGATGACTCCAAAACTTTCTCAGAACAAATGCGGAGACGGCTAATCTACTTTGCTCCGGACGATGCGTCGGCTGTAGACTACACGAAGGAGGACATGGATAATGACGATGATGGTGTAGTAGACAGTCCCCCTTTTGAGATTCAACCAATTATTGCAACCGGCAATGATCGAATCGGTGTGATGACCTCGGTTGCAACGGCTCCCCTAGGTGAAGCTGTATTACGCAACCCCGTCGTCGACGCCTGTGCCTATTTAGCTCGATTTGAGCTAAATAGTTCCTTGCCAAATACTATGGCTCATTGCTCCTTATCTCTTGGGGCAAACACTCGCGTTCACCCAACACGATTTTCGACTGAGACTCACCGTCTATTACGGAGACGTGCACCGAAGCGTCGTAGAAGTGGTGGGCTTATGGAGATGGACGAACCTGCCTTCTCTAAATACACACGTAGTGAGGACCCTCTATTCACTAAGAATGATACTTCTGGTGATACCTCCTCTCCGCCACGTCGTAATTGGTAGATAATATAGTGCCTACCTGTTGGAGGTCTACAATTACACCAATAAATTGTATTTGTGCTTTCATATGAATAAAATTTTCTCTTGGGGGAGCATATTTCTTAGCTTGCATTATGAATTCTTTTCTATTATTGTCTTTTATATTGAGAAAAATCATTATCATTAGTAAAAACCTGGTGATTTGGTAACTAATCAGGTCAGAATCGATCTAAATAGAAGTCTCCCTTATTACCAAAATCAGTGTATATTCCCATTATAACGAATTACGTGTTTTAGTGGTCATGGTTTTAGTCCATAAGTGTTCGTCGTAACGTTTATCCATTCCATCAATGGATTTTGCATTTTTGTTAGCAGCAGATAGAAGAACGGGTGGAAGAATGAAGAGAATGTCACCATTGAAAGATGGTGGTAAACTAACTACACTGACTGTCTGGATGTTAGCATAATCTAGTTTCTTCAACATCGTCTTGCTACTGGGCATACTACCTAACTTGAGGAGGCAGGTGAGAATGTTTTTGGGTTTTGACGTTTGTGAGGAATGTTGTTGAGGGATAGGGGTAGACAAGTGAGATGTAGTAGAAGGGGATTGAAGCGGAAGAGGAGAACAATTAGATGGAACCGAAGTGTTGCGCTCGTCATCAGATGACTCAGGAAGATCTATGCTAATACGTTCACATGGTTCAACCTTTATACAACGTAGAACGGGAGTGATTGTTGACAGAGTAGAGGAACTACGGGGGGTCAGTAGGATAGTTGAAGCAGTTAATTCTCATCTATGCGATTCACAATCGTTTTTGCAGTTGGAGTTCGAAACCCTATAAGAGTTTAATAAGATCCTCAAAAATCACGCTATGCCTATTGTGTGGAAAGTCGACGTTCTTCCTCCATCCGCTTACGTAGAGTATTGGAGGGTGACCCTTTGGGATCACGCGTACCTTGCATATCTCGCACCAACTGGAGGCCCAAAGTTTGTCAAAGGAACCGATTTGAAGAAGTTTGAGAATGGGATGTTGATCATCAAACTCTTGGTCTATAGGTATTATATCCTAAACCGCTTACTTATTCATTTGTTACTTATGAATAATTAGTTTTCTAAACCATTTTGTTTTTCAGGTACTTTACCCGGGAGTTGATGGCCAAAGGTGCTCTTTGTTTGTCTTCTCTTCCCGAGTTTCTGAAGGATGCTCGTGATAAAGACTCCAAACATAACGCGTTCACTCCTCGCCAGTACGAGAGGTTCTCAACAGAAGCCCTCAAGACTGGAGCTTGGTTTTTGGACTGCTCGGCCCCGTTCGTTCCTACGGAGGAGCAAGATCTTGCAGTGTCAATGGGCATCGTCTCTGCACCTCAAGCTCGTATCGACATTGAAGACGACAATGATGCAGGAGACTTCGTCGACGATATGCCTAACCGTGCGCCTAAAGTTGGGAAGAAACGTGCTCAAGTGCCAGCAAGATCACGACCTACAGCCATGAACGCACCTATTGCTCAAGATGGTCCTTCGTTACAAGCTGAATCTGGTCCTTCCCTTACTCAAGCAAGTGAACGTCTTGGTGACAGTGCTGGCTTGCCATCCCTGGCCACGAAATTTAATCGGCTTGTTCGCAGTCGCGATACGGTGCGTCCTGACTTGTCTGAGAAAATCTCTGCTAACGTATCTACTTTGCCCATATTCCTCGAGCACGGAGACATGGGTGAGGTTTTGAACTTGAGCGACACTAATTCCCGCATGGAACCTCAAGCGGTACGCATTATGCAGCATATTTGTAAAGTAAACCGATATTCTCATAATTTCATATTGTTTCCAATGTCCCTCTCTAATCGTGGTGATTTTATGACACTAATAACTGTTACAATTTATCGTCCACGTTGGGAAAGGTCGTGATAAGCCCGTTCAAAACATGACTATGAAGCCCAAACATCCCGGCATTGACCTAATCATCGCTGATGCACCTGAAAACCTCACCGTGCCTCTCATGGAACCACACGTTGTACCCATGTGGAACATGCGAGATGACAATTATTTCGATAACGTATTCGCACTTGCAGATGTGAATCTAACGGATGATGGGGTTATACTTCTCATGCACCCAAGGGATAGGGCCATTGAACGAGAGTTGGACGAGTGCACATATAGTTACCAGTTCAAGATTGTTTGTGACTGGTGGGGTTATAACCCACTTTGTATGACGTCCGCGCTGTACTCTGACAGAACGGTAAATTTACAGTGTTTATATTTCTATATGTTTTCTCCGTTCAATTTGATAGATTGTAATGAGGTTTTCTAATCGCCCAATTGGATTATGTAGACTCAGAACTTCCACACTAAGGTCTTTGCAAGAAAGGATGCAAAGTTTGAAACAAAGAGGTCGAATGGTCTATGGGGGCAGCTCGACATTCTCTTGGACGACAATGACAACTTAACCAACTTCACCCACGCCGAAGACCAGTTGTTACGCCCAGATGCGAAACCGTGGCGTGGCGCTCGGGAGAAGCATCCAGATTTCATCCAGTGTTTTATCGAGTGCTTGACCGACGAGAACGACATCGTATTTGATTGGAGTGTTTCTACAGGTATGTGGTTTATGTCAAGATTGAGGATAAATGTGATCAAGTGATTTATACTAACACTTGCTCGCATTGTTTTTGTACAGGAGCTTCCGTTATCGCATGCAAACGAACGAATCGTTTTCTCATCGGCTTGGAGCGAGATGAGGAAATCTTGGCGACAGTCTTAAAACCGATGTTAGAGCAATCGCAAAGTCGGCTTAATGCAAGCTCATCCAGAGATTATACGGAGCATGTGGAGCCTAGGAGGAAGAAACCTCGCAAGTACATGGGTGCGTTATACCTTCACTTTGTATTCAAATTTTTATGACGCTTTTGTCAATGGAAATTTCTAAACTTCACTTTGGAATCTAGTCACGCAGGATTGACTCGGAGATTATCTCTCCATTCGGATCTCATTCGGAGTCCTCCATCGCCATTTGCGCTTTTCTCGTATGCTGAGCGACTTTTCTTGTATGAGTTACTATTATTTATTTATACATCTTGGCGTATTGGTCATATATTAATCCGTTTTAATTCTAATTACCATGTCTAAATTGCTCTTATATTTTTTCAATCACGCCAAATCAACTTTGTTGTGTAAGTGAGTCATTGTATATAAGACTCCGTTTGTATTAAGTAAGTTTCTGAAGTAATTCAGATTTTGAAACCATAATATGTAAATCGAACAATTTTTTTTTTTAATAATCTATTTTTAGGGGGTCCCTCGTGTACGAGGAAGCCCCCTACATCCGACAGTTATATCAACTTCTCTCGCCCTTTACAACTTTTACTTCTACAAGAGAAACCCTAAACGTCCTAAACCTCCAAAGTGATGACATTTGTGATGATGTCAGCCCATACTTATGTATAGTGCATCCAAAATCTAAACAAATGTGACTTAACTCCACGGGTTTATGAGCATTTGTTTCATAACCCTATACCAAAATTTCAGTTTTATTTACCCTAAACCGTGGTAATAGGATACTTAATATTCGTGAATTTGGGGGGATTTTTTTGAAAATTTTCTCATCGCTCACCGCTCACACCTCACCGCTCACCGCTCACGCCTGTGCGTTCCCCCTTTACATGCACCGCCATTCTCTTTGGAACCACTTAAGGTGGTCAATGCAAAGGAGCAGTTTTACCATCGGAAACGGCTCATGACAACTGATTTACATGGCGCAGCTACACTTCTAAATCCTTATTTACTTCATGACCAAGAGTTAGCTGACGATCCCGATCTTACAATAGCTTACAAGCGTGTTTTACAAAACCTATTTCCGTCGGAGGATTATGCAGACGTTGTGAATGAATGTCTTGCGTTTCGAGTAAGGGGTCCAGTATTCCATGACATGCTGGAGCCTAAGACTCAAAAATTAGCTTCACATGCATGGTGGGAGTTTGAAGGTGCTTGTGCTAAACTCCTCTCTCCAATCTCAAAGCAAATACTAGCGCAAACCGTGTCCTCGTCGGCCTGCGAACGAACGGTAGCTACTCTTATATTCACGACAAGAAATGGAATCAATTACTACCAGGGAGAGTTGATGACTTGGTCTATACATATTCCAACTTGAAATTGCTTGCAAATGATAAGTTGAGTGACGATGGCAGGTAGTACAGAGAGAACTTAGATTTAAAGGAAGATCATTTACATGAAAATGATGGGGAAGCTGTCGAGTACGATTTAGAGTTTGATGACAATGATATTTTTGAATTTGGTGATGAAGACGATGATATGACTTTCTTCCTTGCTTTAAATGATGAAGATGCTCCAAATGTTCACGATGCTAATAATGATTTTATCGCTAATGGTGCTTCGGCGGATGATCTAGAGGATGAGCAGCCATTAGCACGGTTAATGACTCAAGGCGGCATGGACAAATCCAATAACATCCCACCTGTTATCGCTAGTGGTTTAGGGTTGGAAAAGGAGGCGATAGATGTGAAAACCACCGCGTGCAATAATAGTGCCGACATTATGAGCATTGATCCGGTCGCAAAGTATATCGCATCATGTAGTAAGGATCAACTATCTTTACTATGTGCTACTCCCCACGCTTTATTTCAACCCTCTACTGTAAGGGTTACGACAACCTTAGAAAAATCCTCTATGGGTTTGGTATCCCTTTCAAGAGCCAAATATGGCAGCATCTCTAGTGACTCGAATGTACCTTCGGGAAGGTATTTAAAAATTGTCAATGTTCCTCGTAGTGTCACGGGGTTACAGCACATGCTTGGTGGAACAAGTCACATAAACAAAAATCTGCAACGGTTCCAATAGTTCCGCTAAAAAAACCAAAGATCCCTGTTAATCTCCCAAAATTTGATACTTGGCATAAATATCGGAATATACAATGTTTAGAGAACAAGCCTAAGATCAAACAAGAGGTTGTGTGCGATTATGAATATGATCCTACTAGATCTAGAAGAGCTAAAGTGAAGGGAGATAACAATTATGAACAATCCTCTGGTCCTGATGAGTAGTTGAATTTTGCTTCTTTATGTAGTATAGGTTCATAGAACTCATCACTATTATAGATATTGTAGTTATAGTTTTTTGTTGTACTTTATTGTTATATTCCAAATGCATTTGGAGACTCTATTGTCTACATGACTATATTTAATGTATTCAAAAATTACATATATCTCTCCATACTTGTTGCACGATGGTCTTGAGTCTCAAGCACAGAGAAGAAATGCACATTAAACCAAAAAGATTGCAACCCTTTACTTCAAAAATAATGTCCCATGAGTCAATGGTGGCATTTTCATCATTTTTAAAACAACATCCATACAACCTAGGAAAAGCTTATATTTATACGTTTAAACTTAAGGTCCAACATCTGTTCAAACTGAAGGTATACCCGATTGATCGATTTGAGTTCTACTACAAGTACGAGGTCTTTGGCTGGGATGGGCAATTCTACCGCCCTCCTCATGTTTATCGATCCACGGCTGCTATTTCATGGCTCATCTCCGCCTGCCAACTAACCTCGCCATCTTTGCCGTCTTGCCTCTTCCGCTTTCTTCAAGGATCCACTTGTTTGTTACGTAAGATTTTCATGGCCTTCTCGATTCGTGCAACAACATTGTGTACAATACTTTCAAAATCATCCATTAATATGAATGGTTCTTCTTTTGGATATAAAATACATGTCCTCCAAAACAAAATGGCGTCATCCATACGCTTATCAAACTTCTTCACCGCATCCCAATAAGAGACCTCTACATCTTGAAAAGAATTTTCCGGTATCGAAATCCAGTAGATTGCGGCTTCCTCCAATTTTGCAAGGACCATAGCTCTTCCAATTGGAGTATGATCGTACTTCTTGTACTCCTCTCCTAAGCCGGTTGAATCTATTACTTTGTGCCACGAACCATCTTCTCACTTTTCCACTCTCTTTGGAGGAAATTGAAAGAAACGGTTGTGTTTGATGCTCCAATGCCCTCCAAAATTACGACAAAACAACTCTAATTGCTCTTCACATGTAATAATCCTCGCCCTTTTCTCTATTTTGTAATCTTGTGTCATCCAAAATAAGGGATTTCTTTCCCCACCATATTAAATGCCTAGTTGGTGTTTTGATTCGGACGTACTCCACTCCAGTGCATTTCTCCAATCAGAGTAGTGTAGAAATTTCTTCAGGAATTGATCCAGTGGAAGATTCCATCGGTTGAATTCGTGCCCTGGTGGCCTAAGATCTCGTATGCCCATCATCTCGTAGAATCTTGTGCTAAATGGGGAGCGACATAGCGGACATACCGATTTTGTCATGGCATATCGGCATATGCAAGTAACATGAAAGTTAGGGCCACATTGGCACACCGCACAATTGTCCTTAAGTATTGCCGGAAGGGGATCGCATGTGTTGATTACAATGGGAGCTGACTCTTGTAGGTGCAATGAGAATCTATTTTACGGCGCTCATCCTTCCTCTATCTCCAAAGTCCAATCAACATCATTGTTTCTCCCCATTTTAGAGTAGTTTGTACGCTCCATCATATCTTCTGCATCGCCCCAAAAAGTGACCTCTATAGGGTCATATCGCCGTTTCATACTCATCTTATGAAACTTCTCCAATGAAGCTTCTACAACTTCACGTGAATCTCTTGATTTAGCTGCAATAGGTTTGAGATCCTCTTGTGCCTTTGAAACCAAACTCTCCCTATCTTGAAGTCAATGAACCCATTCCAACCATGGTAGTGTGCATTCTTGGGGTGGTGTAGAATCTACCGTGTTCAAGGTGTTCTCTAATGCCTCCAATTCAGCGACTGCCTCGTCTCTCTCTTTACTTGTAGCCTCCAACTTCATTGACCATGCTTTTGCATCATCCTCCAATTTTGCAACTGCAACATCCCTCTCCTTATCTGCAACCTCCAACTTCATCGCCCATGCTCGTGCATCTGCGAGTGCATTATCTCTCTCCTTATTTGCTATCTCCAACTTCATTGCCCACGCACTTACATCATCCTCTCTTTTCACGATTCTCTTTCTCTTATCTTCTTTAGCATCCTCTTTACCACTCGCATCATATTGTGAAAGAAAAAAGACTAAATGAAGTCCCTTGAGTGTCCTTTCGTGATGCAACAAACTTGTCCAATTCTTTTGAGTCTTCTGACGGAACCCCAGTTACACAACAAACTGCTTCTTCATACTTTGCATCAATATTGATAGCATAACGTTTGTCAAACATCTGAATTTGTTGCAATTCAATGTATTACTCTGTAATGAGATTCCTTAGAGTTTCGTTTTTTGCCTCTAGTTCCTCAATGATCTTCTGATCTTTTACAACATTGTTTAATAGCAGGTGATATTGGTCTATGATTGCCTCATAATTTATGGCAGCCTGTAGAACGTTAGGCATGAAATTTGCAAAAGTGTGACTCATATCCATTAAACCAGGAGCCATACTAGCAAGTGTTTTTGACCCCATTTTCATGTTGATCCCTACACCACATATGTCATTAGGCTTGGTACCTCCGAAATCTTTCTTCCGCAGACCATTTTCTTTATCCACCACATTGCACCAATCTGCTATTCCGCGTGCGGTGTTCAGAAACTCCTCCAATTTCTTATTGCTTGGTACCGTACGCTTATTCTGTTCAAAACTGTTCACCATACCCGAATCGGGATCCATGTCATCCATGGCATCTGTTGATGATTTGGTTTCCCCTGGTTCACTTGGCCCTACGTCCTCTGATGTTGATACGGGGGTTACATGAGGTTCACCAACTACTTTTGTATCTTCGAGCCTATCAATTATTGTTGGTTTTATGAGTTGAGCAACCATGGCAACCATGTTCCTTCGATCCTCCTTCTTTGCCGTAGTTGTTGAAGGAAAATCCTTCACCGCCATCTCATGAGTTTTCCTCATTAAGTGCTCCGATAAAGCCTTTGTAGAGTTTGTTTCTGGATCGAACATATCTGGGATATCCTTGTGATTTATCCCGATTCGAAGAGGAAATGTACTACTCGCTGTGAATGTGCTCCAGTTCACCTTTTGCTTTAGTAATAGCTTAGCATACACCATGCAAAAAAGCGTGTAGGAAAAGTAACCTTTGCTCTTGGGACGATCTCCAAACAATGCCGCCCAAACTTCTTCAGCACGATGAAGAAAGTGATCATTCTTGCATGTTTGCGGGTTGCAAGTAAAATTATTGGTATTAACTTTGTGACATGCTCTAGACCAAAGTTTACCAATGTGGTACATCTTCACATATGTCTTGCAGGTCGCTAATCTCCAGTGTTCCTTCTTTTCTAGCTCCCAACCACTCTCAGCTTTGATGGCCTCATTATCCAAGATCTTGTAATGCAACTCATGTCTTGCTCCTTTTGGTTTCACTCTCTTTGACAGTGTCTCATGTAAAACCAACTCCCTAAACCCTAAACCCTAAACCTTAAAGCCAAGAGCCATTTATCCCCTTAATTTACCAACCCTAACGACCGGCTCGACGAACGGGTCGCTCGGCCAATGACGACTGTGACCGATGCCGGCAGGCCGGTCCGGCCGACGGATCCTGGCCGGTTGATCCAGACGACCGATCCGGGGCGGTCGATCTGGCCGACCGATTTCGGCGGCCGTTTTGGCAGGCCGAACTGGGTATTTTCATTTTTTTACTTATTTTTCTATTTCTCCAAATGTATTAATGAAATCTGACAAAATTTCCTTGGATCCTTTTTGGACCCCCAAAGATTTCTGTTATTAGATTCTCTATGATTATTACACAATGAAAAAAGAATCTTATGTTGATTCCGAAAATGCTACATATTCTTTATTCACGAATAGATCTTGACTTTATTTTTTGAGATTGAAATCATTTTAAGTCTACTCTATAAAAGTAAAAATCTTCACGAATTTAAAGATGTTTCGTACATAAGGCATACCTTTGAGTCCAAAGAGTTTCCTTCTTCTCTACTTTCCTTTTGTAAATTATTTGGCAATTTTCATCATTTCAAGGCAATGCTCTCTACCATTAAGTTTCATTGAACATACTTTTTGGTACAACGGTAATACTTAGATAAATTTGAATAACTTTGTAGTTGGAGATTTCATAATTGCATCAGCTTTGTTATAAGAATTTTCACTTTAATCTAAAAATGATGAAATTTTGAAAATTCTCTTGTGTACTAATACATAATGATTTATAGAGCTTCATGATCCAAACTTTGGGCCACATGACCTACAACTGTAACTCTATTATAAGATTGCATGGTTGCAAATTTAAATTGAGTATCCTCATTTTAATATAGGACCCTTTCGTTGGATATGTCATTCGCTTAAAACTAGGCTCTGAGATTGAGGAGTCTGAAATCTTAGATCCTATGTTGAATGTTGTAAATACTACCAATATATTCCTTGCAATAAAGTCCTGATTTATTCCATGTCAATAACATCTTTAAACAAAAAAGATAAATACAAAATAGATCATTTTGCAAATAAGTATGCAATGGAGAAAAGTGCCATTGTTATCCATTAAAAATATAATTCAAGACTGCACCATTCCTGCACGAATCCATTATTTTCCTTCCACGCACAATTGAGTTTGCAAAGCTTTTCAACACCATTATTAGAATTAAAATGAAATCTATCCCAAATCCCCAAAACCCTAAACCCTAAATCCTTAACCCTAAACTCTAAACCCTGAACCCTAAACCCTAGACCCTAATCCTAAACCCTAAACCCTAAACCCTAGAAGCCTAGACCGTAATTTATAAATCCTAAACCATAAACCTTAAATCCTATTCACAAGTAATTTTATCCAAGAGATACTCCAAATGAAGAAGTGATGGCTGTTCAAAATATTATATTCCCAAATCAATCAATCGAAGTTTTAATATGAGAATAATCAATTTTATTTAACATGACATCTCAATACTATACGTGTATCAGATCAAATATGATTAAAACTTTATAATTTGATGCCATTATAGCCATAAGGTAAAAACTTATAGAATGAGATATTTACATAAATTTATATGTCTCCCTTTTTACTTCTCTTTATTTATAATCGCGAAATAGAAAACAATAGAAACGTATCTCTATTAAATTTGTAAGAGGTAAATAAATAATTATTCAAATAAATACAATAAGAAAAATGCTACAAATAATTATTCAAAAATAATATGTGCAAATTAAGTACATTTATTTATACTACGATATAAATATACTCCTAGCTTAGTTCAAGGGTGTCAAACAAAAATAGCCAATAATAGAATGAGTCGTTCAAGCACAGTGTGTTTTAATACTAAGTACTATTAAAGTAGATAGACAACAATGGAGTAATTTCCAAATGCACATCAAATAATATAGACCATAATATGTGGACAAGTTAAGGCCTAAATAAGAAGTGTAAATATAGACTAATACTGTAATAGCAAAGTTACAAAAACTAAACGCTCACACATGCTCACCTAGATTTGATATATATACGTAGATCTCTCCAATGAGAGACATAACTATATTCTCATCAAGGAATAGCTAAAATTCTTGGAACGTGATATGAGAGGATTTAGGGCCACTTCATAGTGCACATTAGAGGCCAAGCTTTTAATGGGGCCAATACATGACAATATCTTGTTGTGAGAATGGACCAATTCTTGACAAAAGTTGGGAGATACAAGAAAGGAATGTCAATTCATGGCCTAGAAGCATTTTCTTGATTCAAATTAAGAAAGATTACTT
Organism: Bryum argenteum; assembly: GCA_037043015.1. NCBI lineage: Eukaryota > Viridiplantae > Streptophyta > Bryopsida > Bryales > Bryaceae > Bryum > Bryum argenteum. The sequence goes on along the minus strand of CM073321.1, from coordinate 29,940,724 downwards.
GAAAAAATTAAAATTAATGTGAACAAAGAAAAAACATGGACTCTAGCTAATAATGAGAAATGGCCCCATGGCCTTCGTTTTCCATCTAGAAATGGGCACGAACTTCCAAGGGCTTCACAAATGGGGGAATTGGCATGGAGATATGTTGGCCTTGACTCCCCTTATATAGCGTCCCTTATTATAGAATTATTTAGAGCTTAGAGTATCTTTGTTATAAAACATTTTTGTTTCTGAAAAAAAGATCTTCCCGTCATTCTTGTGTCAGAACATTCTCTGCCCTGATTTAGACGCCACGTAGACTAGAGAGGCTAAATATAGTACTTTTAAAATGCAAATATGCAATGCAGGAAAGAGATAAAAAATGAGCAAACGGGGAGTTTTGGGGAGAAGCAAGAAGAGGAGGGGGAAGGAAGTACGCGGGGCGACCGACCTCGGTCGCTCGGCCGGTCGCCAGTCGCTGGTTGCCTCGTCGGTCGGCAGACCGGTCCCCGGTCGCTCGGATCGATCGGCCAGACACTAGCGGCTTAAATCGACCAATTCACCGCGCTGTCGAACGGCCGAAATTGGCCGATCGATCGTGCGGCCCAGATCGGTCGTACAAATCCATCGAGGCCGCTCGATTGGTGATTTGACCGCTGCAGTCGGGGATCAAACGGACCATGCCAGCTGGCCAGTGGCGTCCGATTCGCCCGGACGGCATAAATAAGAGGGGAGGGGCTCATTCTCTCTCACTATGGTGAACGGGCTGTACATTAGGGCTTCTTTTAAAGCTTCATCGACTGCATTCCTCAGGGTCCTCGTGGAACACCCACGACTACGCTGTGCCACCTTGTCGCTGCTCGGAATGGCGCCAATGTTTTCACTATCAAGGGGCGAGCCCAAGTCTCCACGACCGAAGGGCGACCCTGCAAAAATGGATTGGGTAGTATGGAGTGACCCAAATTGCGTTGCAGAGCCAGGTTGGCGAGAGGAGAGGGCAGACATTTGGAATTGCACCATGTGCAAAAAGTACGTGAAGATGTATTATATAATGAAGTTATGGCCGCTTCACGAAGCATTGAAATATGGTCCTTGACGTGAAGTCCCAGTAAAGACTTGAAGAAGCGACCATTTTGCGCACCGATATTATGAAGTCACAATTGCGGTTGGAATCAAGAATACAAGGCCAGAGCTGATGCTATATTCTACCATGGCTATGGTTTGGGCTGAACTGGTTCTTTACAACAATATTGATTGGACCATTGTGATAGGTTTGAAGGTGCATTTATTGGATCGCATCAACCGATTCATTCCAACAAATTAGATGGGACCAAGTGATTGTTATACTACTTATTCAATATGTTTGGCTAATATGGATGCCCAACTTCAACAACATGGAACTCCAAGGGGATATGGGGGCACTACCTATGATACAAATCATGACGATTGTCATGCACCAGTATCCTTTGGCACATAAAGTGAGGGGTATTACCATGGTAACCACCAATTTGGTACTCCTGTGGGTTATATGCCACCCCATCAGCAAGCTACGTACAGAGTCGAACGCGAATACGGTAGAGACAGATCTAGTTCGAACTACCCATCCCCAATGTATACAGGAGGTACACATGGTTTAGGAGGTGAGTAGGGTAGCGAATCTAATGTTCACGGCAAATCAAACTCAACTCATCCTATAAACCCATACAATCGTGAGAACTAATATGAAAGTCTCGAATACCGTAGGCCATCACACCCAAAGGATACATATGAGTATGGAGGCCAACATGATAGAAGATCGGAGATTGTTGGCTATACGAACTATGGATACGGTCAGAATGCATTCGGAAGTAACAACATACCTTCAGCACCTTTTCTAACTGGTGATGACGAAGAGGAGCGGTTCCAACGAGATCTGCAACAAGTGACACTACTAAGTTAGCAAGAATGCATTGAACAGCTTGAAGGTGAAAGGAACTTTAGGCATACAAACTTGTTTGGAGAATCTTCTCGAGGACGAAGCACACACGGCGTTGCACCAAGTCTTAAACAGGATGATATAGACTCAGATGAAGAATGAGTGTATCATCATACATAGTGCCATTATAGTAAAGGTTATGTTTTTATGCAACAGATGATGCCTACATCATTATCGCCTTGCTAGGGGCCAATTTTGAAAATTTTGAATTCCATATTTTGTTTATGAATGGATTATCCGAATGTATGACCATATATATGAACGCCTTCCATGTGGCGTCAATGGTGTCACCGCAGCCCTTGATAAGCTTGAGGGATGGCTTGATTGAAATGATATCCTCAAGCACAACTTTCTTGCGCTTCCTTCTCTCCACCTAGTCGACGCACGCAAGATTGTCCGCCGCAAGCACCAGAGATCTTCCAACAGTGACTTTCGGATATGGTGCCCTCCGTCCCTGAGTTTGTCCAAGTAGATGCCTTGGCATGATGGTGAAGTTTGTGTCGGTGAACCACCCGCATCGCTTGAAGAACTCCCGTTTGAGCTTGTTACTCTTGGACTTGTAGGTCTTCGTTTTGTTGAAAGGCAATTTCGAGACGGTGTCGATCAGTTTGCCGTCAGCATGCTTCTGAAAAGAAACCTTTCCCAATAGTTGAACTTGTGGTCCGGTAGGGTGATGATTTGAATGTCATTCTTCAGATTGGCTGCGGACTTTATGCGTGCCCCATCCGATGTTGGATTGATGTTCTGGTATCTCTCCGTCACAGCATCCGTGAAACTCTGCGTTCGTAAATCAATTAAGGTTAGCATTGTAAAGCAAGAGGAATGTCAGCATCAGAGGTATCGTCGACCCAATGATAGCCACTTGAGATCAAATCATTACCTTAAACTTGATGACGTTGTGCACCGCCTTGTTACCCCTCGTGACCGCTTCGGAAAATACATCAGTTGGGCGCTTCAAGGCTATTCAAATATTTCTACACGCCACTACCTGGTTTCCCCATGACGGTTGTGCATGATCCAGGTGGTTGGTGGTGTTGTAGAATTTTGATATCCCTCGAAGTTTAGTTGTGTCCAAGGTCCAGATGATGTAAGCGTTCCATTTGCGTAGCTCGCTGCGCCGAACCTCTCCACATCCTTCTTTCTGAAGTTGTTTTGATGCCCAAACGCTATGCTGCCCGTTGATGATCATGAACTTCCTGTCCTTGATCCCATTCCAATCTTCTGGCTTGTTCTTTAGCAGCTTCCTCTTGGAATCCACTGGAGTTAGGCAGATTTTCTATGTCTGCTTGATATCAATCATCTGGACAAGTTCTCTAACGACTCCTTCAACCACGTCCTGCTCCAGCGTTTGGATAACATACTGATGCTTGGCCAGTATGCCCTGATCAAGTCTACCTCCATCGGGTTCATGTTCAGCAAGAAGCAGTCCTTGTGATTATCCCAGAACTCCTTCTGTAATTTTGCGGTTTTCTCGAACTCCTCCAGCTTCTCATCAGAAGTACCGGCTCTAGCGGTAACGTTTGTTAGGGCTGACCCTGAACTCCCCGTAGTTTGAATCGGTACTATTGCAATACTTGGTGCGGCTGAGGCGGGTTTTTACGCTTGCAGCTCGACCCAGCTCCATTTGTAGAAGGTGGTGCTCTCTTCTTACCCTCCGACCGAGGCTGACTCGGCGTTACTCCTCTGCCTGCAGATCTGGAAGGGGTGGACGCCAAGTTCAGGCGTGAAATCGATGCACCCCGATTCGGCTGCACTGGTGTTCGTCGCGTAGCGGGTTCCAAGCAGACGTTAGCCAGGGCATATCGATCGAGTGTTTGGAAGATCCTCATGAGTCGATTTGCGATGGACTTTGCAGAGCCACATGGTCCGCCCACATATCCCAACTTGATGAACCCGCTATTCAGGGAGGCCATTTCGGAACACTCAAAGTAAGTCATGAGGTCCTGAATGTCGAAAATTCCATGCTCCTTTGTTGTATCGATTACAATAGAGTGGCAGTGATCTTGTTCGAATCCATTCTCGTCCACTGCATGGAGCACGATGACGATGTAGATGTCTCTATGGCACTCGATGATGGTGACCTTCTCGTTGTGATTCCAGGACAGATATGTAGATGATCCGTTTGCCCTGTATTGAATGAACACGAAATTCTTGTATTTGTTGACACCAAAGTTCCATGTCTAAACGTGCGGCTTGAACTGCCAGAGATCTCCATATGTCTCGGCCATTTCTTTGAAAAATGGCTCGTCTCCCAACGGATGGACAAATGGCTTGAGGTGATGCAGGGTGACTTTGTAGTGTATGCTTCGACTTCCGCCATTTTATCTTTCTACATCAGCGTCAAGGATTTGTGTTAGACGTTTCACCGCTATGCAATTAGTTCTGTGCTGATTATAAGGTACCTATTGTCGACCCGACGATATCAATGTTTTAGAATATTGCTTTTGAAAATACTTAACAGCTTATCGTTGAACCGTCGATATGCTCTCCGGGACTTTCTCGAAACTCGAACTTCTAAGCTATGTTTATGCTGTTCTGTAGAGCTCCAACCTAGCTCCCTCCAAGTACTGGTTGGTTCGATGATAGCTACGTCAATTTCTGTTTTATTGATTGGGATCAGCGTCATTATTCTAGAAAGAAACTTGTAAATTTGGAAAGAAACATGTAAATCTAGTATGAAACCGATAATGTATTCGAATGTATTATCGTCGGCTCGACGATAACTTTCCTATGAGTTAGGAAAGGATGCATGGCTCATGCTTTGGATCTCCTATTGGAAGATTGAGCAAAAATCGACATCTTCAAGGACCTTATCGAGAGGGCAAGGAAGTTGTGCCAATATATTAGGAACCATCATGCAACAATGGCAACATTTTGTGAATTGAGTCCTAAACTCTCAATCCTGGTGCCGGGGGAGACGTGCTTTGCATGCAATATGTTGATGATGGACCGACTCGTCAAACTGAAGCCTGTCCTAGAGTCACTGAAAGACCATCCCCGAGTTCAGAACTATACCAATACATTGAGGGACAGAATGGGAGAGGAGCAGGCAGCCACCGCCATGCGCAGTGATGTGCGCACCATCGAGGATGGGGCCTTCTGGCTGCGGTGCAAGAATTTCATTTTCATGACGGAGGAGGTTTTGAAAGCATTACGCGTGTTGGATGGCCGAGAACCCGCAATAGGTAAGGCATGGCTCATACTACATGGATTGCATCAACATGTGACCTTATTCAGGAATCCACCATTTAGCGTCCGATTAGATATTGCAACAATATTGGAGGATTCGTTCAAAGCGAGGAGGGCCATGTGTTTTACGGATCTTCACTATGCAGCTGCCCTCTTGAATCCATATCTCAAGGAGAATGCAGCGCTAAAGCAAGATGGCGTAGCCCTCCGTGCGCTATATCGTGTAATTCAAAATTAAAAGACGTGGTGGGTGTGAAGTATGAAGACGTCATATTCGAATTACAAGAGTATGACGAAAATACATGGCCATATAGTCCGGACATTGCCTTCAACATCCGTGCAATGAACATGCTCCTCCATCAATGGTGGTATAGGATTGGAGATCAGTACCGTTCCAAAATAGCGGTACGCATATTGTCTCTCACATGTTCAGCTAGTTCCTGTGAGCGTAATTGGAGTGCTTACTCATTTGTGCACAATAAGAGCTGAAATCGGTTAGCCCCAGAAAAGGCAGAGACAATGGTCTATATCTATACAAATGGCCGTGTATTACAAAAAAGACCAGGGCCCGAACCACTTTGTTGGTATGAAGAGAATGTCAACTCAGAGGATTCAGACCCAGATGCCCTCAGCCCAGTTTGAGTAGATGAGCCCAACCGAGAGTTCATAGAAGAGGAGGACGATAGTGACATGGAAGCCAATTGGGAAGGTGAAGAGTACCGACGAAATCCAGATCTCTGGACTGAAGGTGCGGACCTTCTAGGGGAGAGTAGGGAATATTACGGTGAAATAATGATGCAATAGACGATGACCAAGAGCCAATCCGTTGGGGTGCTGGAGGATGGAGTACAAGTCCTACTCGTCGCATTCCATCGCCAGACAATCGCCCCGATGTCAGCATCAATCAAGCGCGGATTACAGTATCGGATTTGGAATACAAAGATTCAGATCATGGGCTAGATTGTAAAGCAAATCAAACCATACCCGCTCATGATGTTAACTACAACCACCCCTCTTTCAGAAACAATGAGGACAATGAGCAAAACGAGGGAGAAGATGGCACAATTGGTACTATTGGAACTCCCAATACCTATACAACAATTGTGGATCGTTTTGAAGATATGGCCCTGCAAGAAGTCGGAAATAGCCCAAATGCATCAAGATTGGGAGGGATTGGGAGAACTGTTACACTCGTTGCTGCGCCCTAATGTCTTGATCCAAATCTCAGTAGGATTCACGATGCATTTGAATTCACCGATGATGTTGATCCAAGGCACGCGGATATTCCGGTCTCCAGAACAGTCTCTGGGCTAAATCACCTACACCAAATACCAGTGGAGGAGCAATAAACGCTAGTGCAAGAGCTTCCCAATCTCATGGGTCCCGTGGGAGGCCTCCTATTATCCCTAGGCCCGGTATTTATCATCCAATGAGACAATACCACCAAGCACGTGGAAGAAACGGAGCTAGAGGACATGGGGGAACTAACATTCCTAGCGGAAACATAGACCGCAGAGGATTTGGAGGCTCAACATCCACTACAAAGCGGATACAACCTAGAGGCATTGCAGACACTCTAGATGGAGGTAGACAAAATGTTGGCGATGTCTTGTCTTCCAGGCCAAGCAGACGTTCTTCATTAAGAATAGGGGGGAGGAACCCAAACACGGTAATTGAACCATTCGTGGACACATATGTTCCTGGTTGCACTTCATCAACACTAGCTTTTGTTGTTCCTAGAGGACTGCCGGTGAATTCAGATGAGGAGTGTCCCAGAGCAAAGAGACACAAGGTTATTAGACTTGAGGAAAACCTATACGGCGAAAAAATAGCCTTTCTCCGCAATGAGTCTACTTGTTCTTCAAGTGGTAGCGATGACGACGATGATATTGAACGTGGCAACAACGACGACGACGACTACGATGATGGTGACCCACAGTGCAATGAGGCGCCAGATGATGATGACGTTGTTATCCAAGACTTGATCCGAGATCCTAACATGGAGGGTACATCCATTGAAAGGGTGCGGCGATCAAATTGTTTTAATAAGTAGAATGGACTTATATTATCTATTTGGGTATTTTAGAACTTCTCATCAATATTGTAGTCTTTATTAGACACTATTATTAGTCTATTATAGTGCATAAGTTTATAAAAAAAAATAGAGAAGTTCAGATTATGTGTTGTGGGAATCAGGGTTGTCTTATTAGATACAATTTTCGGAATGTTTGTCTGATTTGTGGTATTGGACATGTCTGTTAGACGTCTGATCGACGAAAATGTCGACCGTAACAAAAATTACATAGTAAAAAACTTGTTGAGATTTACCTTGAGGTAAAAAGCAATTTCTTACGTGGCGTAGGGTTGATAATGACGTGGAAAATCAAAATACACGTCACAGTGGGCGACCACGCGTGGGCGACCTCGCTAGGCAACCGACGGTCGCACATGGGCGAACGTCGGTCGCCTAGCGAGATCGTCGTTTCCCTAGCTGCCGCGCGTTGGCGACCAGCGGTCCAGTATGGAACCGGCGGTCGCCCTGGCAACCGCTACAAGGCGACCGCCGGTCCAGTAGTGAGCGACCGACGATCGCCCAGGGCGATCGGCGGTCGCCCTGGGGGTAGCGCCTATGTGGCGATCGCTGGTCGCCTTGGGCCACCGCGTGTGTGGTGACCAGCACTATGGTTGAATACGAAACAAGAAAGATAAATTCATATTGGTACAAAATGAGCTTCAATGCATGTTTATGGATACCTTTTTATCGGAAACAAGATCAATGGTGCATTTCATAATACAAAATTGTCCATGTCTATAATCATAGTATTCATATATATGATGTAACTATTACATATACCAAACTATATATGTATTATACTCCGAAACATACTAGGATACCAAAATATTGTAAGCTAATAGTTGCCCTACTTGCAGTACATTGTAGTATTGTACCGAGTACTAACAATGAACTTCGTGCTTCCAATCCAAAATAACAAAATTCTAATAACCCGTCTTTAGGTATCCTTCAATGTATACGTATCGTCGCTTGATACTTCATCTGCATTTGGATCGGTTTCACCTAGAGAGTCATCAGTGCTTTGGTCGCCATCCTCGTCTTCATCCTCTCTCTTATTGCGTACTTCACACTCAACCTCACTCGCCAAATTGCGCAATTCCGTGTCCGTATTTATTTTCTTGTTCACTGTAACGAGGCGCTTCAAGGGCCGTGAAGCATTAGTGATCCCGTTTGCGTTCAGTGGTAGATGGCGCATTGTACGTGTATTCGGATTATTGGATGAAGCAATCCCCGCATGGACTTCTTCATGTACGCGTGCTCCTTTCCGACGTCGTCGGTCGTGTGCCTTCCTCAAACGCTTCTGGCCTCGTGTAATATGATTGCGAGGTTGTGTAGATGGCCCGACGTCTCGTGCCACTGCCAATGCTCGGGTGCATGTTGGACTTATTGGTTCTATCTTGACCTCCGTCTTCGGCAATACCATACGAGTTGTATGGGGCCCTTTAGGTTGGGTAACCCTTGGGAATAACTGTTGTAGAGGTACATCGGAGTCATCTCCGTTAAGAGTTGAATTCCTTGATCGAATGGTTGATACTCTAGGTGACCCCACTTCCATGCAACCTGAATTGGATACATCGTCAGGTTCCACTTTAATTTGGTCCATTTGAACTCCTGCCGTGGTAACCGTGCACTTCACACTCTCAAGTTTATCGTCGTTGTTAGAGTGTGGGCTGCCTTTAAGTAGACCAATGTTCTCTTCATCCATCCGGTTTACCAAGTCTTGTTTCGCTAGGCATGTACTCTCTTGGAGTTGTAAATTTGCCACTCCTTCTCCTTCTGTGTCATTGGCGAATACCGCAAACTGGCGAGGCATTTGTGGAACATCCTGGTCGTCATCGAACTCAAACGGGTCCTTGACATGAATAGTCATGTTTCCTTCGTTGTCGTTCCAATTCTCTAGGTCGTCGTGTTCGCTACCGTCATTGAGATGATTGTCGTCATCCGCCTCCGGATTATCCATGAATACACCATCATCCCATTCATTGTCCGATACATAGTCTTCTTCGTCAGAGTCCTCTTCTTCTAAATAATTTTCGTACCACGTTCTCGGCGATTTGGTACGTTTCTGGCGCTCGAGTTTGGCGTTCGCATAGATGTACACAAGGTCCTCTGCTTTGGAAGTTGACAATCGATTCCTCACTTTGTTGTGCACGAAAGAGTACATGCTCCAATTCCTCTCACATAATGAAGCTGAACATGTCAATGCCAAAATCCTTTTCGCAATTCTTGGCAAGGCATTCCCCCCGACTTGATGCCACCATTGATGTGGTAACAAGTCACAGTGAGCTGGATCAGGGGCCTCTGAATTGGTACTCAATGGACCCGTCCTCTCCTCATATTGTATGAGTTCCCGCACCACTTCCTCATAGACTACTCCCATTGGGGCGCTAAGCTTCCTTATGACCCGGTTTAAAGCTCTTTTTGCTTCTCCATTGTTTTGAATTGCTCCCATATTTGTCAAATAAGGGTTCAACAAAGCTGCTGCATAGTGGAGGTCTGTGAGCATCATTTCCCATTGTTTTTGAAATGCATCCTCGTATTTTGTAGCAATGTCGGGGGATAGTTTGAATGGAGGTTCAGGCAAAGAGAACACGTGTTCTTTAAGGTCCGACATGATCACATATGCCCTAGGCGTGGCTGCTACTTCCCCGTCAAACTCCCGAAGAGCTATGAGTACTGGTTCAACTACTTTCACAAACTTCGTACAATTCTCCCAAAACTCATCGCTCCTAATGCTATTCCGCACATTCCTTGCCTTTGTCTGTAACTGGTGACTGTTTTGCCTGTTGAACAATGTTTGGACAAACACATGCCACTCCGCATCGATCACCATGTTGTTCAGAGGTTATTGTAGCTTTAACAACCGCTCTATCATCAAGTAGTTTGTTGCAAATCGAGTCTGAGGTGATACCTTGAGCTGCAGCTGCGGCGAGTACTTCCTGAATAGAGCAAGTGGGACGTGCGACCCTTTAATAAATGTGCACACTCTCTTGGCTTGCTCCACCAAATGTTGAACCCATGCCTCTTTCCCCCAATCTTCTAGAAGGAGGTCTAGAATATGTGGCGCACAACCTTGTCCATATAAGTGAGGATAGTCTATCTGCAACTTCTTCACAGCACCTAACATAGAGCTTGCATTGTCTGTGCATATCTGAACGATGTTTTGTGGTCCAACCTCCTCTATGTACTTCGCCATTTCATTTGCCACATAAGTGATGTCCTGTTTCTTCCCTGTAGTATCCACTGATCCCAGTAACACCTCTCCCACTGGGCAAACGAGCATCATGTTAATGAGTGGTCTACTTGTGACATCCGACCACTCATCTGAGCATATTGTTCCTCCGTACTTCTCGATAGAAAGTTTTGTTCGATCCTCTACCGACCTTTGCACAGCTGCCTTCTTCGCATCGAGCATCGTAGTCCTAATAGCATGATACAAGGGTGGTTGATATCCACCAATACCGGCCTTTGCTGTCTCTTGAACGGCACTTATGAATGCTGGATGTCGTACGACATTGAATGCAATGTTTGCCTCATAGAAAAATAAAGCCCACTTTGCATCCAAATTTTGCCTAGTTGCAAGATCAAAACTATCCTCCATACTCCTTTGCCCATGTCGCCGTCCACTAGAGAGTGTAGAGATCCTTTGTCCATTGCTGCCATGACTCCCCTTGTTAGAGGATGGCACCTGATTAGACCTTAGGTTAGGGGATGGCACTTGTACAGACTTGATGCGAGGGGAATCTATGTTCTCTATAGTTTCCCTTGCCACATATGGTATGCCGGCATCCACTCGTGAGTCAGGAACAACATCCGCATACGGAATGTTGTTCTTTGAAACCATCCCTCCGCAGTCACGGAATAGCTCGAGAACTCCACGGGGTAACCTCGTACACCGGGGTAATGGGGAATTCTGAGGATATCCTAAATAAGCATATGCTCGTTGCTTTACAAAGACTGTGCTTTTCCCACAGAATAAGCACACGCGAGTATTTGGCTTGTCGTTCCGTTCCGTGGATACTTGTAGCCACTCGTCCCATTTGCGAGTGTCTCTTCTATTATTTGCTACCCCGTTGGATTGGGAAGAATTCTCCATGTTCCGGAACCGCACCTCCGCCGGTGCAATGAAACTGGTGACGACAACGCGCACTACAAGGGCTCAAGTTACTCTTTGCACATATAGACCGAGCAGGGGGCTTCTCATGGGGAGACCCAAGACAATGGGCCAAGCGCAAAGGAAAGTGGCTTCGAGCCCGAGAAGGACTCCTTATATACTCCATACTTCTGTAAGTCGGGGGCGAATGCGCATAGAAGGCGACCGGCGGTTCGGCTAGGTCGCCACAGCCAGATCGGCGGTCGCCCTAACAACAACGCTGTCGCGCCATATGAACCGGCAGTCAACCTGGCCTTGACTTCATCGCGCTAGGTGGACCGCCGGTTGCCCTAGCCCTGACCCAGTTGGACCGCCGGTCGCCCTAGCGATGACAGATTTCTTTTAGAAAGAGCACTTTACTCTCCAACCACAAATTTGTAGGGGGCCATAGTCAATATCCATGGTCCACGCAGTAAAGCTATTATTAACTAGAATCCCGGAGACCATGCAGCTCAATAATGTTTGATTGGCAATTATGCTTTTCTTTTAAAAAAAAAAAAAAAAAAACAAATAAAGGGAACATGGGAAGGCAAGAGAGAGAACAATAAGGACTCATATTAGAAAATAGAGTTTTAACTTCTCTTGCTCCAAATCCAAAAAATAAAGGGATGAATATAGCTCAATCCACGTTTTCTAAATAATTAAGAATGGTAAAAATTGCCATATATCAATGAAGGTACCTTGGACATTGAAGGTTTTTCCCTTATGCTTATACCAAATGCAATAGTGAGATTTCATTCACCAAGAATATTTAAATTGAAGAAAATCAAATTCATATTCACATTCAACGTTTTTGCATACAAAATGGCAATTGCACTTAGTGTTTCATATTGAGTACACTACTTTTCTACAACTGCTAAAAAAACGTGATTAACTAACTACCAGTCATTCTTCGCTTGGGCCCCCTTCATTGTAAAGTTGGCTTGGCCCCCCTTCTGTACAAACTTGGCTTGGCCCCCCTTCATCCAAATGTGCTTCATCTTCCTCCATCGTTTGGTTCGGCTCCCCTTCATCCACTTCTCGCCTTTCGGTCCCTTCTTCTTCCGAATCTGACCAAACTATGTCCTCATTAGGGATTCCTCTTTTGTAACCCCTAGGCGTTGTAAGACCTTCTCGTAGGTTGGCCGCTGGATAAGGAGCTCGCAGAATATGGGGTTCTGTTGGCTTAACTGTTTGAGGGGATATTTTAACGTCCTCCAATCCACCTCCCTCTGCAAAATTATCTCCGTGTACACCATTTGTGCTATGTTGTACGAAACCTCGTTGCTCACCACATGCACACCGGCGTAGAGGAACTTCCACACTTCAATGCATCCTTGCACAAATTCATCGTGATTGCAATAGTGCAAATTTGCGCAATTCAGGCGGCGATGAAACTCGTGAAGATAGTGTGGAATCAAATGGCCGATGTGGCACCAAGCAATGTACCACTTGCAAGTCTTAAGGGTCCACGGTCCCTCTACTTGCGCCCACCTTGGAAAAGCATGTTGCGTGGGATCTATGAGAATCTTGTGAAATCTCCTTTGCTTCTTTCCTTTCCTCTTGCGGTCCTTGTCTCTCGCTATCTTTCGCTCCTGGCTAGGCGTCATGGTCACCCAAATGCTAACCAAGGAAGAAAATTTTTAAAATAACTCAAAACAAAGTTATATCTATTCCGTGGACTAACACAGAATCTGAAAAACTCGAAAATCGGGCAGCACGTATCTATAAAATGTACACGTGTGGCACGTGTGTGCCAATCACTGCACGCTCTAGCGCTCGAACAAGCAGGCGGCAACCAGTGGTCGATACTAGACAATGCGCAAGGCCCGACACGTGGAGGTGAAAAATGGCGACTGCCGGTGTCCGCGCGCGTATTTGTAACCCTGGTGCTAGGGCGACCGCCGATCCAGCCGATGGGCGAGCGTCGGTCGCTGGGGCGACCCCCAATCCACCCGATGGGCGAACGTCGGTCGCTGGGGCGACTGCCGATCCAGCGGATGGGCGACCGCCGATCAACCTGGTGGGCGACCTTCGGTCAGAGGGCGCGACCTCCAAATGGGAGGGCGCGACGTATGTCTGGGGGCGCGACCTCTGGATCGCGCGACCGCCGATGCAGCCGACGGGCGAACGTCAGTCGCTGGGGCGACCGCCGGTGTAGCTGGTGGGCGAACATAGGTCAGTGGGCGACCGCCGGTCCAGCTCATGGGCAAGGACTAACCTTCCTCCCAGCGGTCAAAATTATCAAAGCAGTAACGAATTTATATATTGGCTTTTGGTGGCAAGTATTTGGAACCATCAAAACTATAAAAAAAAAGGAGATAAAATAGATAAATGGGGCAATAATGTGATTTTAATACTTGGACTTCCTAATAATGACCCTATGAAAATGATCGAATCATAAAAAAAACCATAAGGAAATCGCATCCATATGTCATAATTTAGGTGCATTCACCATAACTTCGAATGATAAGGGAAAAGAGAATAAAAGGGTAGAGGAGGTGATACGAACACTTGAATTAGGTAATAAGGGCCTCATGAATGTAATGGAAGTATTCATAAAACCATAGGAGAATGCGAACTATGTGGTTGAATTTATATGGGGATATTTGAATTGCGCGGTTTGAAGCACGGGGGCATATGTAAATATATAAGCAAAAAGGGAGTGGAAGGGGTGTTGATAACTTTCCTAGGTGATTCCTATAGTGTAAAAACTATGGTATAAATCTTAGGGCCACAGGAGGAACGAAAGTATTTTTCCCGAATTTCTAAAAATTAAATAGTCATGTGAAAGTAGGCGGTGTGCGCACATGCATACGAAAACAAAGTGGGGAATGTAATTTGAACATTTGGAATACACTAAATAGGTACATTAGTGTTAGAATTTTATAAGATTTGAAAATGCTACAAGTTTTTACTTTTGGTATAAAAAATTTACCAAGAGTATTGATTCCAATACTATGTAAGGATCCCCATCTTGACCATTGTAGAGGGTAAAAATATTGACTAATAGTAAAAACTTATAGCCTATTTATGTAAATTAGTGTATCTAATATTAATCTACCTATTTAGTGTAGGTAATATGGATCATATAAAAATGATGGAACCATCAAAAATATTATAGGACAACCTGTACTATTTTTCCCAAATTAATCTAGAATTTTTGAAGTAAGTAGAGGTTTAAATAATAGATAAAAAATAGTTAAATGGAGAGAAAAAATATTTTAAAAAGAATTGGACTATTTAATAACTACCTTATGAACATGATGGAGCTATAAAAAAAAATCGTTGGAGTAAAGGATCTATAGGGTGGATTTTGGTTGCAAGCACTTAGAAACACCAAAACTTCAAAAAATAAGACAAAATAGATAAAGGGGGTAAGGGGACAATTTAAACCCTTAGACTACCTAATGATGACCCTATGGAAATGATGGTGTTATTTAGAAAATCGTGGGGATATGTCAGCTATAGGTCATCATTTACTTGTAAGTCATTTGAATGAGTAGAATATACGGAAAATAGATTTGTGGAAAGGAATAACGATTTTAAAACTTGTGTTGACTGAAAAAGACCTTATAATAAAAATTATGGAAGAATAAAATTTCCCGTAAGAGAAACGTATCTACATGTTATGATTTACTTTGACTTTGTAGGATGCTGAGTAATAGAGGAAGTTATACTAAAGGGGGGAGGAGGTGGTTTTATTATTTTCTCTAACCGTATTAAATATATTGAATCATGAAAGAAGCCACATGGAACTTGGATTTACATGGAAGGAAATACTTGGTGTTAATTTGATTCAACGCTGGCATGGTATAAGATACTTGGTGTTAACTTGATTCAAAACCTCCAGATCGCGCGACCGCCAATACAGCGGATGGGCGAACGTCGGTCGCTAGGGCGACCGCCGATCCAGTCGATGGGCGAACGACGCTGACTGGGAGACCGGCGGTCTACATGATGGGCAATAACCCAAGGAGAAAGTGTCCGCGAGCCTCCGCGCACCCCCTCCTGATGGAGCGACCGCCGATCCAGCCGATGGGCGAACGACGCTGACAAGGCGACCGGCGGTCTACGTGATGGGCGCGAATATCTACTTCCCCCCCTTTTGCTACAAATCTTTTTCTGCATATTTGAAATCATGTACGATTATACTGAATCATTACGTTTAGATGTTTTGGGGGGTTTGTCAAAATATTCATCGACTCTAAATACTTGCAACTAAATCCCACCATATATTGATACGTAACTTCAACAACTTAGTTATGATTCCAAATTTTTACAAATTATTTATCATTACTTCATCGTGGATTAATGCTAATCAAAGCTTTCCAAAATTCAATATCATTATATATACATATGGAATGGTATAGACGGCATAATTTTCTAAAATACCACTGTCCAAAGTATCCACCAACCTACCAACATACAAACCTACCAACTTAAATAATTACCAACCTACATACCATTCTAAGAACCTTTCTTTACATATTTCCAAATCATGCGTTTAAAATAAAAAATAAAAAAATAAATAGAATAAACAAGATGATTAAACTAACACCGTGGGCATATATACAAATAATAAACATAACATCGTTCAACGGGTATCTTACTAGTAAAAACATATCATATAATCAAAAAGATACATTGTATAACATCCAGCCTAGCACATATCTCCCAACTTTCATTTCACAAATAAAATAAAGTAAATGGATATAACCAACACACAAACGTCTTTCTAAAATTTGATTCCGCTTACTCTAATCTTCTTCCATTGTACTTTCGATTTTTTATCAATGGTACCAGCTCCGACATTTCTCCGACATTTCTCCTTTGTCTTATTTGCAATACATAGATCTTCGATCCTTGCTTTTAAGAACCTCTCCTTTTCTGCAAACACAAGTAGCTTTTTGACCAACTCCTCAGTTGTTTCATTGCGCTGTGAACTTTGACCCTCTTCTGCAATATCCACGGTTCCATCTATTGTATTGAGTACTAGGTTTTCCTTGTTCTCCTTCAATCTTCTTGATGCTAGGTTCACCCTTTCGATCCCAACTCTCAAGGCATCGCATGCCGAAATAAATTCCTTTAGCTTCTTTTCACAATGACCTTGGTCCTTCGCTCCTTCAACCATAATATCCTTCTCGCGACCCCAATCATTGACCACAAACCATTCGTCGACGTGATTATATCTCCTTTGCACATCTTCAAAATGTTTCATCTGCTTTATGAGCTCTTTCTCATAATCGACATGATCCGATGCATCCAGAGCTGGAAATAACATTCGTCGCCACGTCTTAGATCTTCTTTTTTGCATCCTTGATTACCTGTATGTCATGGTGGAGTTCAACTTACTTTGCCCGTTTGTATGACAAAGCATGAAAGAAATATTCATAATCCTCGTAAGCCCTCTTCATCTCCTTCATCCACGAATCATCGATTTCATTCGGCGTTTCGCTTTGAAGACTACTTAAACTTCCTTCTCCAGCTCTACTTCTTCATTTCCTTCTCTTTCTGGCTGTTCAGTTGTTTCCATTGGATATTCTAGAGTCCCATCCTCTACGCTAACATTTGTCTGAGGAGAGGCGCTCATAGTGGGCCGAACTATAACTTCGGGTGGACCCAAAGTACAAGCACCAAACATTCCTTCAACCTCCATGTATTCAATGACATCCGCTTCTCCTTCTGTTCGTAGGTCCTCGACGTGCTTCACAGGTGCATCAATCACATCCAAATCTTGCACCCTTGTTTCACCCACACGAAAGTGTTCTACGCCACCAATAGAACCTTCTACAAGAGGAGTATGATGCTCCCTCTCGTTAACCTCTTCTTCATCAGAATTAGGATTTTCCCAAACATACACATCATCAGCATCCCCATCTTTCCGATGCCTTCGCCCGTAAGTCTTTCTCGTGGGTTTTCTGTCAATGGAGCTCTTGGAATGTCTTGCTTGGTTGGAAGGAAGAATTGAGGCGATTTTTTCATTGAGCTCCAATCCACCACTTTCTCCAATATTACCTCTGCATACACCATTTGAGCAATATGATACGAAACCTCGTTCTTGGTGACATTCTTGCCTTTATAAAGGAACCTCCACACTTCAATACATCGTTGTACAAATTCGTCATGCTTACAATAGTGCAGATTTGCAGCATTTAATTTCAAGTGCGTCTCATGCCGAAAGTGTGGAAACAACTTGCTGATGTGGCACCAGGCGATGTAATTCTTCACTGTTGTCCGACTCCACACACCCTCTTCGGTCTCCCACCCCGGAAAAGCGCGTTGAGTGGCATCTTGGAGAATACGGTGATTCCTCTTCTATGTTTTTCCTCTCTTCTTGCGTCGTTCACCGAGTACTATTTTACGTTCCGCAATTGTAGTCATTGTTACCTCCGATTACAGAAATGCGGCTATGATGTGATGTTAGATACAAAACACCAAAAATAGTGCAGTCCACGTTGGCCGACCAATCGAGCAAGCAAGTGGCAACTTTGAGTCGACACCAGACAATGCGCAACACCACGGCACGTGGACTGAAAAGTGACGACTACGGCCAATAACGATTGTATTTAACCTCTTGTGGCAGGGCGACCGGCGGTGTCACGGCGACATCGTTAGAGCGACCGCCGGTCCAGTGTTTCTTGCAAGACTCGCTCCAGGGCGACCGCCGGTCCAGCTGCAGCAGACCTCAGGGGCGACCAGCGGTGCAGCTTCAGAAGAGTTTCGATCCAACCTCAGCGGAGCGCTTCGGGGCGACCGGCACTCTACAGGGGCGACATCGCGAGAGCTCCCGCTCTTGTTCTTGGATCCTCTTTATGCAATATTCAAATTTTGAATTAACCGCTTCAAGCATCTCCCCCATTCCCCCCTTCAATCCTCCTCATCCCCCCTCATCTCCCCTCATTCCCTCTCATTCCCACTTGGTTCTTTTATTTCTCATTCCCAATGAAAATGATTCTCATGGTCATGGGCATTTTGCCAAGAGCGGTGACCATCATACATAAAAAATGTATTTTATGCTCATTGGATACTCTTTTGGTGTAATATGGATTTAGATCGATACAAGTTTAATTACAATTTACAAAATTATAATTTTCAACATTCTCAAAATTCTCAATATAAAATACTCATCAAATATTGGTTCCAAAAGTACCCTCAGTAATGGGTTGATTAGAATGTCCGCAAATCATTAGTCTTCTTGACTTCAAATATTTACCTTCATATAGTGGTCACTCATTTTTTCTCCAAACATATAATATGTCATGATATATCACCTTTTAATTTAGTAAGCAACTATTTTTTCAGTGCTTACTAGGGTATATGCACTAATCCCATTCACTTAATTGTATTTCAAGGCCTTATTATTTGACTTGCCAAAATTTTCAAAATCCTCCCCCCTCTCAATTTAACCAATTTCATAATGTTATGAGCCCATAAACTCATTGCAAGGATAATCTATTAGTCGGATTGTATACGGAGATCTTATAATTTATTAAAGGCTCCACTGATATAAAAAGAAACTAGAAATTGTTCTTGAATGTGATGTTAGAATATGAGGTGCAGTTTTGGTGCAAAAATGGTATCTTATCTAGATGCTAGAAATTGACTACCTTGGATTACATTCTTAGATTGTAGGTATTGAATCGTTAGATGCATTAAAGTGTTTCATGCATTGAAGAGGCTGATGCTCTATAAATGAATTCACATTTTATCACTTATTATAAATGGTTAGGCACAATATGACTTCTTAAAATATACATCATACAAAATAATATATACCATTCATGCCTACGAAGAGGACGAGGAACTCTCACCCCATCCTTCCTCCCATTCATTATTATCCATTTAGACATCTCTTGTCCATTTCTTATGAATTGAATGATCATAAAATGGGAATTATGGGATCCACGATCCAAAATTCCTGCCCTATGTGTACCTTCTTAATTTATAAACTAATACATTATAAACTATAGGGCTCTTTTATCCCTCCCCCATCCAATATTCATCCTCATCTCATGATTCTCATCCTCGTAGGAGCTGCTATGGAACCTCATGCCCTCGCATTCAACATAAAGAGGTGAATTTCCGATTGCAAATAGGGCGACCGCCGATTCAGCGGATGGGCGAACGTCAGTCGCTAGGGCGATCGGCGGTCCAGCTCATGGGCGAACGTCGGTCGTTGGGGCGATCGGCGGTCCAGCTCATGGGCGAACGTCGGTCGCTGGGGCGATGGGCGGTCCAGCTCATGGGCGAACGTCGGTCGCTAGGGCGATCGGCGGTATAGCTCATGGGCGAACGTCGGTTGCCGGGGCGATCGGCGGTCCAGCCAATGAGCAAACGTCAGTCACAGGGCGACCGCCGGTATAGCTTATGGGCGAACGTCGGTCGCTGGGGCGATCGGCGGTACAGATAGAGCGATAGCTGGACCGGCGGGCGACCGGCGGTGCAGATTTTGTAGACCGCCGGTTGCCTTATTACTGTGCTTAAGAACGCGACGGGCAGTCCATTTTCACACTTTGCGAGTCCCTCCTTTTCGCGCATTGACTAGTATGGACTTCAGTGTTGCTGCTTGCTTGCTCGTAGAGGGACTTTGCGTTTCTACGAGTTTTTTTTATGGAGGCACTACTCGTTGTAGCGGGTACATCCATAATGCGCCATGACCGAGGTCGGATTGAGAAGAAGCGCATAGACATCTTGAAGAGGATGGGAGGAAGAGACGGGGCCGTGGTCTTTTGCCATATGTGAGAAATATGTGGAGTGGTGCCACATCAACAAGCTCTTTCCTCTACATCGGCACAATATTCATTGGTACAAGAACGAAGCAAACCTCTGAGAGTGCCATCATTATCTATTTAAAGCAAGATGCATATATGCTTGGCATTTGATATACGGTAACAACCATACTTTTAAATATGAGGTTCCCTACTTTTTGGCAAAAATGGCATATGCAAAAATGATTCTTGAGAAGGAGGTGGATTGGTGGACGCATCCACGTTTGCCTATACAAGAGAAGACCGAACCAATAGAGGTTGGAGAGACATCAAAGACTATTGAAGGAGATGGAATTGGAACTATACCTATGAGTCCTAAGGCCAACGCGGAATTTTACACACCAGGGTCTTCTTCCGAATCCTCGGAGAATAAACACACACACGAATACGAGCTCAGTGAACTGAGTGAACCAACTGGTCCTCCAATAAATTGGAAGGAGGGGATTTCCTATGAGTCAAATCCATTCCGAACAGTGGGTGGAAGATTATCCAAATTCATGGATACTTTTATCATTTTGCACAATTTCAGTACAGGAACATGCGTGCAATTGGAGGAAGTAGTGCAGCATAGGAAGGAATTGGAAGCCTTCAAAGAAAGAGCCCTTTCTCCCACTGAACCATACGAGGTACAAGAAGACTGTCGGGAGATTTCGGAAAACGTTCTAGACAGCATAGCTGACATGGAGACCATGCTTGTGCTACAAAAAGAGGCTCGTGAGAAGTTTTTGGAGAAGAAACATTCAAACAACCTTTCCATAGAAGACTACGTAGAGTTCTGGAGAGCGAAACATACTTACCTGGAAGGGGTCCTAGTTGAGAGGAGGGATCGGTTGACGGATATTGAAGAATCTATTGCTCTAGAGGTAGATAAAGAGATGCTACACATTCGTGATTTGGCATTTGCGGGTAAGTATGGCAAGACTCCAGAGGAAGTTGACAAATTAAAGAGGCTGGTGAAATGGAGTGAAGACCAGAATGTAAAACTCGCGAAGCAACTACGTGTAGCTGAGGAGAATGCTCGATTCGAGGACGCATGGGCAGAGTGGGCTCATCGTAAAAATAACGCAAAAGTTGACATCAACATAAACGCAATCAACGTTGATTTGGAACCGCAACGATCACTTTTTTCAAAGGGCAAGGAAAAAGTTGAAGATTCTTAACGTAGAGACGATGGACTTACACCCCCAACATTCACCAAACGATATTTGATTTACGTTAATTAGGTGTAGGGAAAGTGTACGTAATTTCTTCTATGTACTTTTTCGCATACACTTTATATATGGAAGTTTGTTTTTACCTTTCATCATGCGTAAGTACGTGTTTATGCATTGGAACAAGGGGTTGGGCGGGTTATATGGACTATGAAGATGTAAGATACAATAAAAGCTGACAAAGTACAATCGATAGACCACAAACAAAGGAGCGAACCAAATACATAACATTGATTTAATCGGTGCAAAAAGTAGTACAATAGGAAATGAGATACATTTTTGCAAAAAGCTACCACTCGATAATACTATAATCAAATATAGTCCTATATAGCTAAAACCATACGCTATGCTGGAGTGTATGGATTCACAATATCGTAATTATCATTCACTAGACTGAGGGTTGGAGCATTCTCCAATAAGAAGTTTACGCTTTGCACGAGTTCGATTGAATGGACCATCTGCATTTAAGATCACATCTAAGACTCTAGAGTCTTTCAAGTCTTGCAAAGTCCTTCTTGTGAGGGGACTATGTACATCCAGTAAATAGTCTAGAGCTTGAGACTGGTATCGTGGCCCCCAAGTAGACTCAGCATATTGACCTTCACCGTCGGTTACTCTCTTCCCATATTGATTCCATCGATGTTCCATGGGGTGGGGTCCCCACTTGAATATATTAGAGCTCACATCAAAATAGCCTCCAAGGCATTGGAAGAAGAACATCCTATTACCCTCATGCTGTGGACCTTGTCTGGCAAGTATTGGTGCAACTCTTAGAATCTCGTTTGGGTCAGTCTCCCAATTCAATTGGGAGCTAGGAGTACTCTTTTCGAGATCATGTTTACCTCTACGCCAACTCCAAATAAGGTCATTACCCCAGAATCAAACCTCGTCAGTAGTCTCAGCATTGTGTTCCCAAGAAGGCGACATATAAGTTCTTAGATTGAACATCTCGTAAAAGCGCTCGTGAAAAGGCGCTTTGCATACAACTCAACGACTTTGAGTCAAACAATGAACCAAGAGACACTGCGGATGATACATATGGACACAGGAGCCTAAAGCCCATCCATCCTCAGGTCCAAATGGATTTAGGCATATGGGACACGTAGAGTGATCAAATACAAAGTGCGGAGGGTTGGGCCACAATAATGTCCTGGATGCCACATCAACATGTGCCGACATGTGGTGTTTGAAATTCCACCCAACCTTGCTCCAATCTACAACCTCTGTAGAAGTGTCATCTTGCATCTTGATGTCCATCATAGGAAGATTATCAAACAATGTATCCACACTCGGCCACGAGGTCATACCAAACGTTCGTACCAGCTCCACTAGTAAAATTCTTATCGATCTTCTTCAGCTCCGCTGCAACTTGTCTCCCTCTGTCCACCGAAAGTATACATGCCACCTTCCAATGGTAGTAAGTGGCTGACAATTGTTTCAAACGAACTTGCAATTGTTGCTTTTCCTTTAGTAAGGAGTTGTATCGAGCAGAGGACATGAAAGGGGGATTACGAATAGGGGGGAACAGCGGTAAAGATAAAGAATCTTGAGAATCACATCGTACATCTTCTTCTCGTTCGAGGCCCGACATATTAACAACACATGGCTGAGCTTTCACAGGACGGCGCGATATAAAGCGTTGCGGTGACATTTCTCCAAATGCCAAGTCTTCTGTAAGGTTGAAGACAACTCTATCAACATCCGCCATGTCTGATTTCTCTACATCTCCACGAATGATACGTGCGTGAGATAGTTCTTGCATCTTCTCGCGTATGCGTGCATATTCCACGGAAAGCTGGTCCCCTTCTTTCACCTTCTCCTCATACATTGCTCGTGTTTTTTCGAGATCCGCTTGCAATCTTGCTATGATGACGTCTTTGCTCTTCAGAAGACCTTTGAGATCAGAAGATGTGTCAAGTTCTTCCAATGGTAAGATGCAAGTACCATGGGGCTCTACTATGGGTGGATGATTACTTGCTATTGGAGGGCGTGAGCCACCTATTTCGGGAACGCGGCTAGGTAAATTACGACGATGATCCGCATCAATCACAACGCTGGAGGGCGGAAGAGGTTGTTGTACCTGACGCACCGCCTTACGAGGCCGCGAACCATCTGAGTCATCGTCCTCTTCCGATGTAGCACTATGATAGGAAGCCTCTTCCATAGCCTTGGTAATAGACCTCGTCACTCCCATGCCACCATTAGGAGCGTCAGGGAATCTTAGAATGCCTGTTGAAATGTCACTCGTTGAAGGTCGTGTTGCATGCTTCCCCTCTTTGACAGTTGTCCAATCCACTCGTTTACCAAGAGCAACCTCGGCGTATACTCCACGAGCAAGAAACAATGGAACCTCGTTGCGCTCCACACATGGCATGCCATACAGGACTTGGTAAACCTCAATGCATCGTTGTTTGAAGTTTGGGCAATCGCAAAACTTAAGATTTGCCTTGTTGGTGCGCCGATGAAAATGGTGACGAGACAGAGAGAATTTGTTGTCAATGTGACACCATTCAATGAACGATTCGCAAGTGGCCATCGTCCACATATCTGGTTCATCTTCCCAACCTCTGAAGGCAAGCTTATTTGGATTTTGAAGCACGTGTAATCTTTTCCGTTGTGGATCGCCCTTCCTCTTCCTCTTCTTGTTGTTCTCTTCGTTCCTAAGTTGCCGGGGAGTAGCCATGGATGAAATAGCCAAAATGGCGAATAGTTATTATCTACCTGGAACGAGCATGCAGCCAATTTAATGGATGTAAGACAACGCGCCAGACCAGTAAACCCAAATAAGAAGTTCAGATACGATCGGGGAATATATAGGGCAACCTCTCGCCGGGGCAACCACAAAATCAAGGCGACCGGCGGTCCAGATAGAGGTACGACGTTGCGTGCAACTGGCGGTTCAGTGAGGGCGCGACCGCAGGTACAGCTGTCGCGACGCAGGAGGTGGGGCGACCGCCGGTGCAGCTGTTCGCGACAGCGGGAGGTAGGGCGACCGCCAGTCTCCAGGGATATATAAACCCCAACGCGCGGGTTTGGTATTACTTCTCCCCAAACCGCTACCGAACTCTCCTCCGCCTTGTATCCTTGCTCGTCTTAATGATGCGCACTGCCGGGTCGTTTGAGGAGTTTTTGGGGTTTGGTGCACATTGATAGCAAGGGGGAGATTTTTTGACGGTTTTTTCAAGAAGTTCAACGATGAGTAAATCCAAAAAGCACCAGGAGGGACAACGAACATGGGATCTAGATGCCCCCGAAACATTTGCACCAGACCTTGGTATGCAACAAGCTAGTGGAAGTGGAGGCCATAGGAGGAAGAGGAGACACCCAAAAGAAGTAGCTCCCGGATTCCCAACATCAGATTATACTAGGTTTGCGGAAAAAGCATGCTTGGATTGGAATGAGGAAACGGAGGCTCAATTCCTAGAGCACAACTAACTGAAGAATGTTAGCACGGGCAAAGGGAGACTGAAGAAGAAATTGGAGGCGGTAATTTTGAAGGCCATGGAGGAATCGGATGAATTCCAAGATGTGGATTATCATTCGCAGTACCAGTTGTGGATGGATAATACAATTGAACAATGCATCTTCAATGTAAAGGAGTGTGGACGAAGCGATTTAGACAGAGGCGTCCAACACAAAAGGAGGACCAGTTTAAACACAAGATGGGTTGGTGGCAACTCTATGTCCAAAAGCGTAGCAAGAATAAAACCCGAGGGATGTCATGAGAAAAAACCGCTTTGCACGCCACATTTGAACGAGACACAGGGTCGGGGGTGGTGTGGATTCCTCAAGACACTACGATAGAAGCTCTATCAGCCCGCGACATGGAGGGAGGCCATGGACTGGTGCGGAAGGTGCGGATTGTTGGAGTAGACCACGTTCCAGATTATATCGAGTTTGTAGCAGAGCTTTCGAAGAATATGAATATTCAGAAGAGGAGGATAGAGATCGCAGCAGGTGAAGCTCTTGTATGTCCTTTGAATCATCCAGGAATAATCAAGTTTTGGACGTTGCATACAAGGACATTCGAAGCTTACTCATATTGGTGGAATGGAGGATCACTTTACGAAATGTTGAAGTTGGATGAGAAGGTCGGCGACAAACATCTTCACTGGTCGAAAGTAAAGGAAGTTCCGAGTCTCACTCAAGAGGAGGCTTTAAGAATTAGCCTTTTCCGACAGCATAGGATGAAGTTAGCTTGGGGTTTAGTGTACATCATGAATCTGGTGCATAAGACAGGAGTACTTCACAACGACCTATCCCCCTCGAACATACTATTGCATTTCCCAACTCTCGGAGAAGGCAAGATTTGTATTGGAGTGTGTGACTGGGGGATGGCATCTCGTATAGTAGAACAACATCCTTGACGTTACGGATACCAAACGGAGAAGAAAAAAGAAGAAGATATGGCACGTCGATGGTGAGTGGCGCCCAAGATGTTCTATACTTATAGACCTGAAAGTTCTGATACAAATTTGAACGTCGAGGAACTTCGACATCAAACCACAGTAGCATCAGATTCGTATGCGGTTGGCAAGCTCATCCAGCTGATTGGTGTGCAAAACGAATTCGACGAAGAATTATTACCGAATTCGACGGTGCGATATTCATTCCTATCAAAAGTGTTATCACTGACCAGGCATGAATCGGAGAAGAGAATGACCTGTGGGGAGGTGGTGAACCACTTGATGGAGAAACCATATCATATGCTTCCACCGGAGTCTGTATTTAGAGAGGACAGTTATTAGTTTATAATATCAGTATATCTTCTTGCAATTCATAGACTCCTATGGATGACCATCTCATGTCATTGACTGCTCATTTAGCCATGTAATTCACAAATTATACTTGCAATATATAAAATCTACTTTTGACATATTGTTCCAAATCTAATAGATTTTTGCAACTCTTATAATTATGTTCCCTTTTTACACTAGTCACATATGTATGTCACCACATTTTTTGTTACATGAGTTTCAAACCTCATAGTTGATGTTAGCCTTTTCTTCACCGGTTCGTGGATTGTTGTAATTTGTTTCATCTTAAATTCTTAATGCTTCATCTACGTTTGTACAACGAGAATTTTGGGTAATGTTGGATAGCAAAATAACTTATTCTACTCGGGGGAAGCCTCCAATGCAAGGAGACCCTAGGCGACCACCGGTCCAGGGGCGAAAATAGGCGACCGCCAGTCAAGCGAGACCGCCGGTCCAGCAACACCGCCGGTCGCCTTGGGCGATCGTCGGTCGCTCATGGGCGATCGTCGGTCGACCCTGGGCGATCGTCGGTCGCTCCTGGGCGATCGTCGGTTGCTAAGGCGACCGCCGGTCCAGAGAAGGCGACCGCCGGTCCAGCAGTGGCGATCGCCGGTCTAGACGATGCGACCGCCGGTCCAGTCCTACGTGGCGCAGTTGCGAACCGTATTGCTGAGTTGTACACACCACGTGGCAGTCACGTAGGATGCAACGTGGACAGGGTAAATCAAGGGTAAAAAAAAGATTCTGAGGCTCAATGTCTGTCTGACATGTCGTGTCTGTCTGACGTCCGACAGTGTCTAACAAGACAACCCTGGCCAGAAGTACTTATTTGCCAATTGCATCTTTGTAGCCAACACTCCTTTATGCCCTGCAAGGGGACTATTATGGAACTCTATGAGAAGACTTTGTCTTAGCTCCCCTTGCGGCACATACAACCTGTGTTGTCTGTAGTAGTGGAGACCATTTTTCCTCTTGAGGTTGCGCACTCTTCTAGCGCTGTCTCCAGTACCCTTCTTGCGACCCGAGTTGAAGATGGCTTCATTCCGAATGGCATCATCATCGGTTTTCATGGCTTCCCTCACTTTCTGGAGGAGAACCACTGTAACAGGATTATCTTCCTCAGCTTCATTCCGGCCCTCCTCTTCTTGAACCATAGTCATAATACGAGGAGTCATAAACTTCTCCCGCCTGCTCAAAGCATCCGGGACTAAGTTATCACGTCCCGGTTTGTGTATCAATTCAACATCCATTGAAATGATAGTATCATACCATCTAAGTTCTTTAGGTGTTGCCGTCGCTTTGGAATCCCAATACTTGAGTGCGATGTTGTCTGCAAACACCTTAGTCTTCATTCCACCCACGTAATGCCTCCAAGTTTTAAGACATTGAACCACCGCATACAACTCTTTCTCGTGAGTTGGCCACCTAAGTTGACATCCTGTCAACTTTCGACTCTCGTAGGCCACAGGGTGCCCATCTTGCATGAGTACCCCACCAATGGCAAAGTCACTGGCATCGGTGTGCACCTCAAAGGATTTGTCAAATTCTGGGTATTTCAATACTCCCGCACTGCTCAAGAGTGCCTTCAATTCGGCAAAGGCACTATCACACTTCTCATTCCATTGGATCACCTTGCTCTCTTTGACTAAGAGATCGGAGAGTTTTCCAGCTACCTTAGAAAAGTTCTTAATTAACTTTCTGTAGTAGTTTGCCAACCCCAAGAAGGATCTGACACCCTTTTGTGTCTTTCGGACTTGCCACTCTTGAATGGCCTTTATTTTCTTGGGGTCGGGCATAATGCCTTCGCCGTTGAGGACGTGACCCAGAAATTCCAACGCCCTTAGTGCAAACTGACTCTTGCTCGCATTAGCAAAGAATTTGTTGTCCCTCAACTTCTAGAGCACATTTCTAACATGCTCTGCATGCTCTTCTAAGGTCTTCGAGTAGATCAATATGTCATCAATGTAGACAACCACATATTGATCCATTTCCCTATGGAAGATAAAATTCATGATTGTCGTAAAGGTAGCCGGGGCGTTGCATAGTCCAAAGGGCATAACCAAAAACTCGTAGGACCCATACCGGGTCCTCATGGCCGTCTTGGCCACGTCGGGGTCATGTATTCTCCTTTGGTAATACCCTGACTTCAAGTCAATCCGACTGAAGTACTTAGCACCCGCTAACCGATCCAACAAATCATCAACTCTCGGTAGCGGATAGTTGTTCTTAACTGTGACTTTCTTGAGACCCCAGTAGTCGATGCACATTCTCAACTTACCATCCTTTTTACTTACAAACAGGACCGGGGCCCCGAAGGGGGACTTGCTACGCCTGATGTAACCTTTCTCTAAGAGTTCATCAAGTTGTCTTTTGAACTCCACAAGCTCTTTCTAATTCAAGCGGTACGGGACTTTGTTAGGGAGTTCCGCGCCTGGAACTAATTCAATGTGATGATCAACCTCCCGGCTGTGAGGCAGTTCCCCCGGGAGATCATTTGTTAAAACATCTTTGAAAACACCCAACACTTTGCTCATAGCACTCGACTCATTTTCGATCTTCTCTTTTATTTCATCAAGGAGGAATAGGTCCCTCATAACCAATACAAACTGCTCGTCGCCAAGCTCCGATTGCGCTACAAGTTTAATGCCTACACTACCTAAGCTAGGAGTCTTGGTGTAAGGCAGCGAGGTTGGTTTATCATCCCCGCTAACCATCACCACTTCCAACTTAAGCCTCCTTCTAACTTCTACTCCGTAGAAGTCTAAGAAAGTGTTTCCCAAAACACAATCAAGCCCATTAAGCTCACACACCGTGAAGTCTTCTTCAAACTTCCAATTTCCTCCCTTGAATCCCACAACTAGTACCACCTCCGTTGCAACAGCGGGCCCTTGAGCAAACGTCACCCTCACGGGCTCCACCGCCTTCTTGCCCTTCAACCCCAACCTCTTCAAGCACTCGGGAGTCATGAAAGAGTTGGTGGAACCTGTATCCAGCAACATAGCCACATTAGTCCCGCTTACCTTAGAGTCAAGATAGATCAAACCTCTCTGAGGGTTGATGGTGGAGAGGGAGGCCGCGAAGCCTCTCCTTCTTACCTGCTTCCTAACACTTACACTTGAAGGAGCTATCTCCCCCACTGACTCCAATTCTGGCTCCAAGTCCTTGGTAGACTCATGTTCGGAGTTTTGCGCTAAGGTGATTACCTTAGACTTCTTGGTGGGCCAATCGCTTGCGCGGTGCCCCGGCTTTCCACAAGAGAAGCATAGATTCTTCTCCTTCGCCTCCGCGGTGTCGACTCGCGCCTACTTCGGGGTTTTGTTGCCTCCGAGCTTCAAGTTGGTCTGCTGGCCACCTCCACCTGACGAAGTCCTCACGATTTGCGCTTCTTGCCGTCCGAATGCTGAGGAGTGGAGTCCTTCGCTTGGTTCTCCTTACCAAACGACTTATGGGGGTTGTGGTGGCATCCAACCTCCCTGGCCTCTTTGTCGCGACCCTAATTACTCCAACTCATTTTTTTTCTTCTTGGTGAGCCTTACTTGGTAGCGGAATCTCGGCTCACTTAATTCGTAGCAACCGGCCACGACTTTGCTAACACTTGCATGTGCCCACACACACAATATTAGCACCATTCTAAGTCAAGGTGTCCAACCCACCTTGACTCCATAACTCATTACCGGATACTCATTACCCGGAACTCCCACCAACACACAGGCATGCCAACGTGGAACTCTCACCGACACATGGGCATGCCAATCCAGAACTCCTACCAACACATGGGCATGCCACTTGGTGGCACGGGGCGGCCTTAAACAAATGTCCAAGCTCCCAAGGGTGCTACTAATCACCCCCGGAGCTAACCGGCTTTATCCATTGTCCAACTTCCCACTAGTCCCCCTTCCCCTCTTGTCTCTCACTTCATTTGGGACATTGCCAGAAATCCTCCTCGAATCCGGCACTAGTTTTCCCGGGGATTAGTTTGGACCGGGACTCTTTCCAATCCAATGTTGCGGGATGCTCAAGAGCATCCCACAATGCCCAAGGTGTGGGAGTGAGGCTTCATTTCCATGCCTCACCTTCTTGAGCCATTTCAGGTCACTCCCGGGAACCGGCACTATTTATCACGGGGACTAACTTGGAGAGGGACACTTCCCAACCCCATGTTTAAAGGTGCTCCAAAGCACTCTCCACTTTCCACAAGGTGCGGGAGTGAGGCCCCAGCCCAAGCCTCACCCCTTGGAGCCACCCCGGCTCCACATGGCACCATGTGCAAGTGAGCAGGGAGACCACCCCTCCTCATAGTACTCTCTCGACTCTTCGGTAGGCCCCCTCCCTCTTGTGTTGAGGGGCCTTCCGTGACACACTTTCTTTTTGGAAGACCACCCGTTTTTGTCTTAGTCTCTTAAACGGGCCGTAACTTCTCATCGGGCTAGCTCCTAGCTCAGGTATC
Organism: Bryum argenteum; assembly: GCA_037043015.1. Classification (NCBI taxonomy): domain Eukaryota; kingdom Viridiplantae; phylum Streptophyta; class Bryopsida; order Bryales; family Bryaceae; genus Bryum; species Bryum argenteum. Next base: position 29,910,189 of record CM073321.1, on the reverse strand, counting down.
CACATGGGACGTGCAAGCCCATTTTCGACATCTACTCTTTGAGTTGATATCGATGGACTACCTACTTGCCTCAATCGGATCTGTTCCAAGGGAGATATGCCCCTCTGAACATTCGGTGTTCCGGGAGGCAACATTCCCGAGTCTCGAAGTACCCACCAGTTTGAGGAGCCATATCTCCTAAACTCTTGCTTTGGTCATCATGAGCTTTAGCATTCTAGAAAGCCCTTGTCAGTAGCTTTCTTGCAACATGCAACATGCCGCCCTCCACGAAGGTCGACACATTGAGTCTCGACAGGCGACACTCCTGAGTCACGGAGTGTCCCGGAACGCGCTCCAGCCTTTGGAGAGGCATATCTCATGACTCACAACTCCTAATCGCACATTCTTTGGACCCATGGGTGCGTTTTTGAATAAGGCTTGCAACCATGTAAGGCACACGACCAAGTTTGTCCCGAACACAACGCTATTGCGTGCTGTTTGCTCGGGACTCTCCTTGGTCACCTCACCTTGTCTCTTGCCAAGCCCGGGGCGTCACTCCCGGGGTCCTCTCGGCTCATTGCGGTGTTCGGGCATCCTTTGGAAAGGGATGTAACACTCACCCCCACCAAACAGCGTTGATGCCCTCATCGACAATCTCTCTTGTCGGCAGTAACAAGTTCTTGAGGTAGCCGCCTCCTTGGCACTTGCATTGCGTTCCAGGGTAGCTAACCCCGCAATGCTCCAAGCATCCTTTTACTTGGAAAATGGCTAAGTCTCAAAGGTGGCACCCGATAGGTCTAAGGTCCTTTCCACCCAAGGACTTTCCTTGGAAGGACCCACATAAACTAGACCTATCCACTTTGAGACAGACTTGGAATGCCCCCAATAGCCCCAAGTTAGGTTCAACTAGCCCATCATACTCACATGACTTAGGATTGAATTCAAGGCTAACCAACACTTTCTTGGTCACAACACCAAGCCCTTTTTTCAAACACTTAGGCTCTCAAGTGGTGAACTTTGCTCGCCTAGGGGTAATGCTAAGTCCCGCCCGACCTAGCCTTTGCTTCACTCTACCGAGACATGGGTGATCAAGCCATGCGTTGACGATGGTCAACCCGCAAAGGGCACTTTTATGAGCCCGTGCCACTACCTTGCTCCCGCCCGAGCAAGTCCTAAGCTTGAGAGTCGTGGGGGTTCACCCACTCACTACTCCCAAGCCAAGGTCCCTGTTTTGCAGCATTCCAACTATTGGCTTCGCGTATCCTTCAACCTCTTCTAACCAACCTAGCAATCCAAAATGAGATTAGGACTCCTCTCACTTCCAACATGCAATCAAGGAACTTGCCAGCAACTTAATTGTCAACCAAGTATTACAACATGTGCCATTTGCACCATTTGCACCAAGTGCTAGACAAAACTTAGGACAAGTGTACACAAGTGTGGTGATTCACCCCCACTTCAAAGGTTGATGTCCTCATCAATGCTTTCTCGGTGTCTTGGATCTCCGTTGGCTTTCATACCTTTTCACCATCTCCTTTGCATTGGCCATGTACTTGGCCTCAACCCATGTTGTTTCCTTCTCATGGTACCCCCGCCTCTTCACCAAGTATTATTTGCCCTTTTTCTTGGTGATCTGGCAGTTCATAATGCCTTTTACTCCAAACTCCAAGTGATCACCAAGTAGTTCGGGTGGAGGCCGCAACACTTGCTTGCGTTCCGGCCTCATCTTATCTTTGTGATATGGCTTGAGCAATGACACATGGAAGGTGGGATGAATCATGATCTCCGGTGGTAAGTCCAACTTATACACATCCTCAAACAACCGTTTTGCAATGACAAATGGACTCACATACTTTGCCATGGATATGGGAGTCAAGCCATCCGGTAAGGTGAAGTTCTCCACATTCTACTACACCTTTTAGCCCTCCTCATACTCCTCATGGCGCTGCCCTTTGTTATCTTGTTTCACATACCTCTTCGGGCCTTGTCTAGGTTTTTCATGGTCCTTTTCAATAAGTTGCTATCTCATGGCTACCAAGTCTTTTGCACTTTGGCTTTGTTCCATCTCCGATTGCAATCCATTCAAAAACTAGGTCGTTAGGCATAAGTGGCTTCACACATAAGCCACCTTGGGCGGCGATTGACTCATAGCACCATGCCTCAATGCATTATGGCTACCAACCGCCTAACCCAAGTAATCACTCCAATCACTTTGGTCTTCGGCAACCCATGATGCCGCCACCAAACGCTGAAAAGGAGCACCACCTTGTCAAAGGCAGTTGCCATTCCTTTTGTTGGCTCCATCTTTGCCAACTTACAACACCTATCCACCACCACAAAGATGGCGTCACTTCCTCGTGACTCCGGAAGGCTTGTAATAAAATCCATGAAGACACACTCCCATGGACCATCCCGGATAGGCAAAGGCCGTAACAAACCCACGTGCTTTTGATATGACGTCCGGTTGGCTTCACGTTCTAGTGATACAAGTCTTCACATAATGGGCAATGTGTTCCTTCATTTTGGGCCAATAGAACCTCTTTGAAACCAAACATATGGTGGACTTCTCCCCCTATGCCCGACCAAGCGGTTCTCATGCTCCTCTTTTAGCACACTCAACCTCCACTTGCCCTTTGGAACATACACCCTATTTTGCTTCAACTTGATCATACCTTGATGAAGCCGGATCCTTTTGGGCTTCTTGCCACACCTAAGTTCACTTAAGAACTTTTGAGCCTCGGGGTCTTTCATATAGGCCTCTTTTATCCGTTTTGCCAAATCACCTTCTCCCGCATACATCACTCTCAAGACTTGCGTGGTATTTGACTTATGTTCATCATTCCAACCTAGTGCCTCCGGTGCCCATTCACTCGGCCCGGCTTGTGAATCAACTCCACATTTATGAGCACTAAGGTAACATGCCACCTCAATTGCTTGGGTGTATCTTTGGCTTATGTTTCAAAGTACTTCAATGAAACATTATTGGTGAATACCTTGGTCTCATAGAGACCAAGGTAATGTTGCCATGTTTTCAAACAATACACTACGGCAAACATCTCCTTTTTTTGCAATTGGCTTCCTTCTTCCATGAGCACTCCCCTGATGGCAAAGTCACTTGCATCGGTGTGCACCTCAAAAAGCTTATCAAACTCCGGGAACTTCAATACCGGCGGGGAGGAGAGATTCTCCTTGAGTTTTTTTTTTAAAATGCTTGCACACATGAATCGGTCCCATCTAAGGCCAAGTTTTTCTTAAGCAAACCGGACATGGGCTTAGCAATCTTGGAGAAGTTCTTTTATGAACCTCCCATCATAATATGGCAACCCAAACAATGACCTCAATTCCCTTTGTGAAGTGGGTTGGCTCCCCTTCTTGATTGCTTCCACCTTCTTGTGGTCCGGTTTGACATTTTGCCCAGTCATAATGTGTCTCAAGAACTCAATCTCTTGAAAGCCAAACTCACTCTTCTCCCCATTTGTATACCACTTATTGTCCCTAAGTTTTTTTGAAGCACAATTTCAAGGTGTTGTGCATGCTCCTCCGCGGTTTTGGAGAACACCAATATGTCATCGATGTAGACAATGACAAACACATCCATCTCTTGATGGAACACCGTATTCATGAGGGTTGTGAACTTTGATGGGGCGTTGCACAACCCAAAAGGCATCATCAAAGCCTTTACCACCTCCCAAATACACTTGGGAGGTGTGGAGTTAGAAGTGGGCTTATTCCCTTCAAGTCCCAAATCGGTCCTTAGCATCATCTAGAACCGGTTTTCTTCTAACTCCTCCAAGTTCACCAAGTTGATTCTACTCCCTAACATGTTGGGAGCCTTGGTGAACTCTAACTCAATCTCCTTGCCTTCGGGGTTGGAAACCACTCTCAATGGCCGCTTCATTATCTTTACCCCATAGGTATCAAAAGAAGTCTTACATAAGATGAGATCAATCTCATCCATCTCACTTATAGTGAAGTTTTGACACTCCACTTCCACTTTCATAGCTACAAGGCATGTTTCGTGGAGCTTGCCTTTTTGCAAACCTCACTTGGATGAGCTTGCTTACTCAAATGCAAGTCCATCCTCTTTGATGCTTCGGGACTTATGAAGGAGTCGGTTGCCCCTTTGGTTTGGAGCAATGCATTGCCATGTGGCCCTCTTCACCACAATTCGAACAAGTAATGTAACTTGTCTCTTTTTTTTTTTTTTTATGGACTTGTCCCCACTTTGGGCTTGTCCTTGGCAAACTTGTCCTTCCCATCCTTGGAAGGCCTACCCTCACCACCCTAAAGCTTTTGCCAACCATTTTTCTTATGTTGGCTCTTGGATAGTAATTTGCCTTGCTTTTCGGTTGAGGCCTCCTCTTTAGAGGCCTTTTGGTGACCTTCATCATCACCAATCCCTTTTGCCAACTTGAGCAATTTGGCACAAGTCTCCAGCAATCTTGGCATCTTGAATAATGCCCGCTCCACTCAACCTTAGAGTCCATAGAAGAAAATGACCTATTTGGCCAATTCATCCAACTTCGGGAGCACATACAAATCTGCATTGAAATCCTTCACATAGGCATGAAGGGTGTTTGTTTGCTTCAATTGCACAAGGGCCATGCCATCCCGAATCTCTTGGTACTCTGGGGTGAAGCGATCACTTAGGATCCCTTTGAAACCGGTCCAAGTCAAGTTGCTCACCACTCCCGCGTTCTCATCCCGGAAACGAGTCCACCGCAAATGAACATGTTCTTTCAAGAAGGTCACAAGAATAGTGATCTTGTCCTCTTCACAAGCCCCTTGAGCCTCAAAGTAGAGCTCAAGTTCCACAATGAAGTCCTTGTCATTTTTGCCTTGCCCAATCCCGTGAAGGAAGAGGCTCAAAGGGCTTGTGAAGAGGACAAGATCAACATTTCCTTGACCTTCTTGAAAGAACATGTTCATTTGTGGTGGACTTGTTACCGGGATGAGAACGCGGGAGTGGTGAGCAACTCGACTTGGACCGGTTTCAAGGGATTCCTAAGTGATCGCTTCACCCCGGAGTACCAAGAGATTCGGGATGGCATGCCCCTTGTGCAATTGAAGCAAACGGCCACCTTCCATGCTTTAGTAAGGGATTTCAATGCACATTTGAATGTGCTCCCGAAGTTGGATGAATTGGCCAAATAGGTCATTTTCTTCAATGGACTCTAAAGTTGGGTGGAGCGGGCATTATTCAAGATGCCGAAATTGCCGGAGACTTGTGCCGAGTTGCTCAAGTTGGCAAAATGGATTGGTGATGATGAAGGTCACCAAAAGGCCTCTAAAGAGAGGACCTCAACCGAAGAGCAAGGCAAATTACTATCCAAGAGCCAACATAAGAAAAATGATTGGCAAAAGCTAAAGGGCGGTGAGAGTGGGCCTTCCAAGGATGGGAAGGACAAGTTTGCCATGAACATGACTAAAAGTGGGGATAACTCTAAAAAAGAGACAAGTTACATTACTTGTTTGAATTGTGGTGAAGAAGGCCACATGGCAATGCATTGCTCCAAACGAAAGGGGCAACCCACTCCTTCATAAGTCCCGAAGCATCGAAGAGGATGGGCTTGCATTTGAGTAAGCAAGCTCATCCAAGTGAGGTTTGCAAGGAGGCAAGCCTCACCAAACGTTCCTTGTAGCAACGGAAGTAGAAGTGAAGTGCCAAAACTTCACCTTTGTTGAAAACTTCAAGGTTCGTGAAATGGACGGGATTGGTCTCATCTTATGTATAACTTCCTTTGATACCTATGGGGTAAAGATAATGAAGCGGCCATTGAGAGTGGTTTCCAACCCCGAAGGCAAGGAGATTGAGTTAGAGTTCACCAAGGCTCCCAACATGTTAGGGAGTAGAATCAACTTGGTGAACTTGGAGGAGTTAGAAGAAAACCGGTTCTAGATGATGCTAAGGACCGATTTGGGACTTGAAGGGAATAAGCCCACTTCTAACTCCACACCTCCCAAGTGTATTTGGGAGGTGGTAAAGGCTTTGATGATGCCTTTTGGGTTGTGCAACGCCCCATCAAAGTTCACAACCCTCATGAATACGGTGTTCCATCAAGAGATGGATGTGTTTGTCATTGTCTACATCGATGACATATTGGTGTTCTCCAAAACCGCGGAGGAGCATGCACAACACCTTGAAATTGTGCTTCAAAAAAACTTAGGGACAATAAGTGGTATACAAATGGGGAGAAGAGTGAGTTTGGCTTTCAAGAGATTGAGTTCTTGAGACACATTATGACTGGGCAAAATGTCAAACCGGACCACAAGAAGGTGGAAGCAATCAAGAAGGGGAGCCAACCCACTTCACAAAGGGAATTGAGGTCATTGTTTGGGTTGCCATATTATGATGGGAGGTTCATAAAAGAACTTCTCCAAGATTGCTAAGCCCATGTCCGGTTTGCTTAAGAAAACTTGGCCTTAGATGGGACCGATTCATGTGTGCAAGCATTTTAAAAAAAAAACTCAAGGAGAATCTCTCCTCCCCGCCGGTATTGAAGTTCCCGGAGTTTGATAAGCTTTTTGAGGTGCACACCGATGCAAGTGACTTTGCCATCAGGGGAGTGCTCATGGAAGAAGGAAGCCAATTGCAAAAAAAGGAGATGTTTGCCGTAGTGTATTGTTTGAAAACATGGCAACATTACCTTGGTCTCTATGAGACCAAGGTATTCACCAATAATGTTTCATTGAAGTACTTTGAAACATAAGCCAAAGATACACCCAAGCAATTGAGGTGGCATGTTACCTTAGTGCTCATAAATGTGGAGTTGATTCACAAGCCGGGCCGAGTGAATGGGCACCGGAGGCACTAGGTTGGAATGATGAACATACACTACAGGAGAAAAGGCTACCATTGCAACGGTGTCAAGGAGGTACTATTGGCCGGGGATGAAAGATGACATAACCCACTTTGTGAAGACTTGTGTGAAGTGCCAACTTAACCGGGCTTCATATCAAAAGCAAGCGGGCTTGTTGCAACCATTGCCAATTCCGCCGGGTCCTTGGCATAGTGTGTCTATGGACTTCATCACAAGCCTTCCCGAGTCGCAAGGGTATGATGCCATCTTAGTGATGGTGGATCGGTTTAGCAAGTTGGCTCATATGGTGCCAACTAGAGGAATCTGAATCGCGCTTGAGACCGCCAAGATCTTTCTCGATGCATGGTGGAAGCATCACGGGTTGCCAAGAGTGATTGTGTCGATCGAGACCCAAAGTTCACAAGTGCATTTTGGAGACACTTCTTTAGGAAGGTGGGAACCAAGTTGACATTTAGCACGCCTTTCATCCCCAAACAGATGGGCAAACCGAAAGGGTGAATGGGGTCTTGAACCAATACTTGAGGAACTTTGTGAGTGCGGACCAACGTGATTGGGTAGACTATGTGGGGTTGGCGGAGTTCGATTACAATGCGGCCACACACTCGGCGACTAAGGAGTCACCTTTCAAAGTGGCCTATGGAGTGGAGCCACTCCAACCTCGCCGACTTAGCTCGAGGGGGCACATTCAACACCGAGTTCAACCAAGATGGTGAAGACTTGGCCAAGAAGCGGGAACATATGTTGGAAAAAACCAAGTTGTTGTTGGAGAAGGCAAGAAGGCGCTATGAGAAGCAAGTCAATGCCGGAAGACGTGAAGTGGAGTATGAGGTGGGACAAAAGGTGTTGTTGAATGTGAAGAACTTCACCATGCCCGAAGGCCTCACTCCAAAGTTCATGTCCAAGTTTGCGGGTCCGTTTCCCATTGTGGAACGGGTGTTCAAAGATGTGTATAAGTTGGAGCTACCACCCGAGATCAAAGTGCATCCAACATTCCATGTTTCATTGTTAAAGCCATTCAAGGAGGATACCTTGTGGCCGGATCGCAAGCAAGTGATTCGGCCACCACCAGAGTTGGTTGGACAACATTTGGAATATGAGGTAGAAGCCATCCTCAAGAGTAGGAACCTCAAAAACAAGAGCAAGGAATACCTTGTGAAGTGGCGAGGATACCACGAGAAAGAAGCAACGTGGGTGGCGGCAAAGGACATGGTGAATGCTAAGGAGGTGGTGGAGAACTTTGAGAAGAATAGGAGCTCCAACAAGAAGCAACGTAGGCATTGATGAGGACATCAACCTCCGTAGTGGGGGAGGATGACTTGTAGCTTGGGCGTAGATCCACAACACTTGTACTTGTTCTTTGGATTTGGCAATAAAGTTTGGCTTTGGTGTGTGCAAAGAGAAGAGTATGAGATGGAGTCCTAGTCTTGTACTTGTGCTAAGTTGGTGGAAGAGGGGGAATAGAGATGTGAAACCGAGTTGGGAAGGCCGAGTAATGGGGACCAAGGCTAGGAGAAAGAGTGGATAAAACCATGAAGTCCCTTGGCCTTGGGCTTGTCCGGCGGGGACAAGGTAATGGCGCGTGCTCATAAAAGCGCCACTCCCACAAACTAGTGCAAGCTAGTGCATGGGAGTCATGAACCCATGCCTCGAAAGAGATAGTGGGATCCGAGTTGGGCGGAACTTGGCATTACCCCCGTGCGATCGAGTCGTGGTGTAAAAGCCATCTTGGGTTTGCAACCAAGACAACTTGGTGGAAGCATTGAGGTCCCCTAGTAGTCAAGGAAGAAGTGTTAGGCTAGTGGAGCCTAACTTGGAGAGCCAAGGTAAGGGCAATCCAAGAGGGTCTCAAAGTAGGTGGGTCTAGAGAAGTTTAGTTGCCTTGGAAGAAGTCCGGGGTTCTAAACGGACCACCTAGTGACGACACCTTTGAGACTTTGCCAAAGTTTGAGAGTGCATTGTGGGGTCGCGCCCTGGTGAAACACAATCTTCGCACCAATGGGGATGGCAACCCAAGAGTTGGTGTGACCGACTACAAGTATAGTCGATGAGGGCATCGACTCCATTAGGTGGGGGTGAGTGTCGCGCACCTCTCCTTGAGGAGTGCCCGCAACACCAAGGGCCCAAGGGGGACACGGAGTGACGCCCGGGCCTTGGGGTGCCAAGGTGAAGGGAACCTAAGTGGGCCTAGTGTGGGAGAGGACCCCGGGCGTTGGAGACGCCTCTCACCCACGGAGACTAGGAGCCACGAGGGAATGGACATGAGATTATGGAAGCTCATGTTGCCACGATTCCGGGATGCTAAGGAGCACCTCGTTTGGAGGTGTGAGCTAAAAGTTATGGGAGTTGGAAGATTGTGGGACTAAAGGGAGTGCTGTCCAGGGACAGTGCTGGACTGGGAAGCTGGCCCGGGACTCCCGAATCTTCAGAGGGGCATAACTCCCTCAATACTTGTCGGAATGAGGCAAGTAAGGTGTCTATCGGCATCTACTTGACGAGTAGATGTCGATAGAGTGGTCGCTCGTCGCGTTTGGATGCGGGACGAGGTAGATACGAGCCCTGGAAGGTTCGGGAAGTCTCCGGGGCCTTCCAGCGGCTAAGGCATTGGGAGATTGGGTGGTCTTCCAAACCTTAGAGGTGTGAGGGTCCAGCCCTTCACCTAGGACCAGGGGCTGCCGAATCCCACAGAGTATACTATGGGGAGGGCTGGTCTCCCTCCCCACTCCCATGGTGCCTTGGTGGTGACCAAGGTGGGAGTCCCAGTGGTGTGGCTAGTGTTGGGGCCTCACCATGGGGACTCCCAAGCCAAGGTGAGTCCCAATGGGTGGAGCTAGTGTTGGGGCTCCACCATGGGGACTCAAAGTGCAAAATGAGGCACGGTGGGTGGAGCTAGTGTTGGGGCTTCACCACGGTGGCTCATAAGGACAAGGTGAGTCCCGGTGGGAGCTAGTGTTGGGGCTTCACCACGGGGACTCATATAGGCAAAATGAGGACCATGAGTGCTACCGATGTGGGGTGGTGTCTCACCGCCGGCGTTGTGATTACTTGGTGGCCTTGGGGTCACCATGGTGGTCATGGGCGGTGGTGAGGAGACACCACCAAGTGCGGTTAGGCCGCGTGGTATGGGAGTGCCACCAAGTTGGGCCTTGGACATAAGTGGAAGTCCGCACCTAACCATTGGCTACCTACGAAGGGGTTGAGTCCCGGTTGCATGAGTAGGAGGGATTGATAACCAAGCGGTGAGCTTGGTGGTTGGTATGGAGAGCTAACTTTGTGCATGTGGGGGATGTGCAGAGTTAGCGCTCGTGACACTTGCTACAGTTGGGAAAAAGTTGGTGTAAGCTAAGGTGAGCTAGCAAGGGTTGCGACAGAGGAGGCCAAGGAAGACCTAAACAAGTTGGTGGAAGGAGAATTTCTAGCATTTCAGCACTGTTATCAACATTTATGATGGCGGACAACATCAAGCATAGAAGCAGCTACATCTTTGCCTACACTTTAGGCCTTCACTAAGTTAGTCTCAATTAGATAGCGAACAATGACTTTACTCTTTTCACTTCAAAACATCGTGAAGTGTTTTTAACGAGGAAGATCATCGTTCGAGGAGGAGTGTTGTGAAGTGTTCCTCAATCGAGGAGGAGTGTTGTGATAAGCGACCTCGGAACCTTCTAGAACCTTCTAGCAGATCTTACTCTTCGGTTAGTTCGAGTTAAGTAAAAGTCTAAAGGAAAAGTATCTAAAATTACTACCCTAACTGGGGTATATATATGTGAACCATATAGAGGTTCAGTAGATCTTTCAATACTAGTTATATATTGCTTCCTCTTTCTTCTTCCTCACAACACGTTATCAGCACGAGACTCTACCAGCCGAGAGTTTTCTTTTAGTTTTCTCTTCGATGTGCATGTGCACGAGACGATATGCATCACTGGCACCTCGACAACGATCGCTGCCGTGAGTTTATCAAAACCATGGGCAAACACACCGACGGCATCGTAGATGGCGTTGAAATACAATTCTCGCCTTACTACCTGTTCCAACAGTATGGGTGGGACGGAACGGGGCTCACAAGGTGGACCGAAGACTGCGGGTACCCGAAGCCTGATTTACAGGCCAGGTTCCCGAATGTACACATTGACCCAATTAAGGGATACGATGTACGTATGCTGGGCTCCATTCTTCCCAAACCTTGTTACGTGAGGCTCCGCTGAATACTCAGTCAAGTCTTTTTTCGACTTAATTGCAACAATGTGCTGCCACAGACACTGGAACTCCTGCTGTTGACTGAAGCTAGTGCCAAAATCAACTGAGGAATGCTTGTCGATCTGAACCTGCGATTGGAGCTGAAGCAACACCAGAAGAAGCAGGGGTATGTAAGTCCCATCAGGCCCTTCTTGTCGGCCTTTATCCTACGCACACTAGCCTACAACAGGAAGTATCATGCGATGCCACCGCTGATGACTTTCGGAGACATTCAACAGAATACTCCGGCACCGCCATCAGTGACTGCTCCTGCCACCGTCGTAGTCTACTCCAACAAGCGCCCTCGAATTCAGTTCGAGGTGCAGGCAACAGGGGAGACAACGCAAATGTCGACCAGGGACCAAGTCCAAGCGCAAGCGGACGCCTTCAGCTTGAGTGTGCAAACACTGCTTGCACAATTCGATGCCGCCGAAGCTGACAAAGGAGCCTTGGATACTCGGGTAAGGGAGTTAAAAGTCGAAAATGCGCGCAAGCTGAGAGCAGCCAACGCGGACATACGCAAAAGGGATGACAAGCTGTCTCAGACTCAGCGTGACCTACAGCAAGCCACAGAAGATGCACACGAGTCGGCCAACAGGGTAAGCATTTTGGAGCGTGATGTGCAGACTGCCAACAATCGCATTCGCACCATCGAACAGGAGCGAGATCATGCTCACAACCAAGTCAAGGCATTGGAGGACGATCAGGCAGCTCTCCGAGCACAGTATCAGCTCCTATGCGATACTCACCAACGTTGTCAACATGGAGCCCCTGCGGATGTTATGCAGCAGAAAGAGCTGCAAAATAACATCGAGAATTTCGAGGCCAACAAGAGGCTATGGGTTAATAATACTGCCAATGCTATTGCGGCAAACATGTTCGACAATATGTGCAAATACCCGGCTAGCCAACAGTTGCCAGAAGATTTTGTTACGCAGTGTGTCGACCAAGTGCTACGGGATTTAGGGTTGGATGAACCATATTACGATGGTTCCTATGACAACACCCCCAGCCTTGAAGCCGTCGACAGAGCCAACACTGACGACATGGCGGAAGAGGTGAGCCAGAATCCGACCTCTGCTCAAGACATTGAGGTACCCACGGTGGGAGACCAAGCTACCTCTGTCGACACCATAGTCCACAAAGAAAGGATTCAGGTGGTACAAGTCGATCAAAATGCAGAGCAGGTGCACATACCGGATGACTTCACTGATGCCGATGATACGCCACTGCCCTCCCCGATGCAGCCAGCCCAAACTGAGAGTGCGCCCATCCATTCTTCCTCGCCAAAACCCACGTCGCCAAACTCTCAACGCACATTGGTAAACACACCTCCTAAATCATTTGCTGATCATAGAAAGCATTTGATTGGATTGTCAGACGATGCATCGTGGGGTGTAACAACAGGGGATACCAGTGAAGACGAAGAAGAGATCAGTGACGCAAGGAGGTCAGTGAAGACGTAGAAGAGATCAGTGACCCAGGAGGTCTGCAAGTACTTCCTCGAAAACCCGGACTTAGCCTGTAAGTTTTTCGATCCTGAAGCCAACGATGTCAACTCTCAAGGGTGTAACAAGATGTTGGGAAAAACCGTTCACGACATCTACACCCACGCTACCAATGTACGGGACAAACATTTGCTGCATCGAGGCATAGCTGAGGCCATCAAAGTCATCTATGACCGCCAAGTGCCCCCTCGACGAGGAAACCAGGTACCTCGTGAGGTCACTCAACCCAACTGACGTCCTACAGAGCGAACTTCTCGAAGTTGACCAATCCGGGGACGGATTGCGCTCTCACAAGGACGGCAAAATGTTACCGTAGCCAACGTTGCCAACTGGGTGGTCGCGGCCAAGTCGGGAGGATAGGGGGCACCAAACGGCAGTAGGGACTTTGGGCGCATCGGCTACTTAAGAGCGTAGTCAACATGATAGTCATCGGTTGTTTTTGAGGCAGTGAGATAGGGATTAGGAGAAAATGCAATGTACTCTTATTCCATTATCAATACAAAGGCCATAGCCGATCTTCTCTCTACCTCCCCGTATCCTGTTGTGCATGATCAAGAAGTCTAACCGTTTCTGGCTACCTCTCTTGCATGCTGCTCCTTGCCCAACATACACCTTCGTTGCCTTTGACTCCCACGCTGGCCGTAATCAAAGCTAAAAGGTCTCCTTCTCTCCTCTCCGTGTTGCGCAGGTAACGGCCATCGTGAGTCGACGTTGGCAGCATCGACACTCTGCTTCACTTTCTCCCTTTCTCCCCCTCGCGGGCCTTAGCTCCTTGAGCACGGACTGTTGACGCACTGGAGCCCTTACTGCCAAGACTGAGTCAGTCTTACTCATACTCTCCGGTGACCTCGTGGGCATCTCAGGGCACTGCTACTTCCCTCTCTCGAAAACCCCATCAGTTGACACAAGCCGACGTCGCGTTAACATTGGAGGCCACATTAGTCCAACATACGGTCAAGGCTGCCTTAGGAGGTTCGGTTAGACCCTCCGGGTGTCCTTAACACCAGTTGCCCACACACTTCCCCGACTCCTCCCAAAATAAATACAATGTTGTCTCTGGATTACTCTGAACTGTGGTCGACTTAGGTAGTCTCGTAAAGCATCTCCATTCATACCCGGCTAACAACTTTATCATTGAGCATTCTGTTGGCCTCAAAACATGGCATTTTAGAGTTCCCTAGTGGTGACTTTTGTGTGCGATCTTCTTTAGGTACCTCAATGATTTCACCAAATCCTATAATTGAAGCAACCCCTACTTCTTCCATCTTTTTCAAAGAATTGAGTGGTTATTGCTCTCTGAGTAGATCTATAAAACAAACTAAGCAATCTTCAATAAAAGCTAGTTTTGCAAAAGCAGATAGGCGGGAGCTAGATGTATTTTGGGCAAAATCTTTCACGAAGCAAAAATATCGTTACCAATTGCACGGAGTGTTGCGTTTAAAGCAGTTGTAACGAAGACAATAGGTTTTAGAAAATTGTATGCTTCACCGTCTTACCATGACATCCGGACAAGGTTGTTGGGACAAGTAAAAAATCCAAGCTAGAAGTAAAACTCGAGAGTAGACTCTTTGAGAGCCTTCGGAAGTTTGGAGGAACTTTGGCCATGTATGGATGGTCTTCTGTAACTAGTTGCTCTCTGGTGAATGCAATGCTTGTGACTTAGGCTAGTCAGAGAGCTTGTTCTTAGAGCTGTGGATACTATTGGCTCAGAAAGAGAGCAATGTACATGTCGTCTTTTATATTGAAGTACATAGAACAAGTTGGCCCAAAGAACATTGTCCAGGCATAGACCAAGGGGTGAAAGCACACAAACGGTGATGCACTTGCGGCCAGTTGGTTGTACTAAATAGTACCAATAGTCAATGAGGATTTTAGGGACCAAATTCTGTGGTACTTTTATTACAGATTTTTTAAGGCATCAAATAACTCAAAGAGAAATAGATGGAATCCAATACAAGTTGTTGGAATGCACAAGTCTTATAAAGAGCTTTTAATTCTAGAGGTAACCACCAATAGATGTCAGCCTCCATTATGAGAAAACGCTGCCATTATGAAGTTAGGATAGATACTATTGGTAACAATCTATAATTTTATGGGAAAAAGTGGGGTATTCAAAAAGAGTAAAATCGATATAATTTCCAAAAAATTAGCCTTTACTACCCTTTTGTACGCCATTTAGAGAAGATGTGCAAAAAAATTAATGAAGTTTGGATTATTTTTAAGTAAATTCCACCCTTAATCAATTCTAGCCCTTTGACCGACAATATTACTATGAGCAAAAAGTTCTATTCACATGCTTAGTGTGCTTTTAAAGGCTTTACGCATGTATATACATAATTCATGTGTGAATTTGTACCATCCGCCTTAATTCAACGTAAAATTTGTACTTTTGTAAGTTTTTGGCAGGCGCAAGTGTATTGTACAAATTTGTAAGTGTTCCCTTTGAACTCTGAAGAGGATTACAATGAAATTGTAATATTCATAAGTATTGACATGATCGCCTCTAAGAGAATTAATACTCAAAAATTGGGATCTAGCCCATATTAGCCCTTGAGGTTGGCTACCCTACGAAAGTGAATTTGGAATGTACTAAGGGTGAATAAACACTAAGGTGGGTGTACTTTCAGACACCCATTGTACTAAAAAAGTACTAAAAGTCAACAAGATTTGAGGTGCCAAAATTTTGAAGTACTTTGTGTACAAATTTGTGCGTGAACTCTACGCAAAAGCAATTTTAGCACTTTGATCGTAAATATCTCCATGACTAATAGAATTCCCCCAACATTATTAATGTGCATTTGAAGGCTTTTTACATGCATTTACATGATTCATATGTGAATTTGTACTAACCCTCCTTATAAATCATAAACTTTGTACTTTTGTGTTTTTTTGAGAGACTGTGACGTACTGTGAAAAAGGTGTAAAAGTACAAATTTAGAAGTATTGCCTATATTTTTTGAAGTGAAGTACAATGGCCTTAGAATATTCATAAGTAATGTCATTATCGGCCTAAGAAAATTAGTACTTAATCACTACTAAACCGGGCCTTGAAGTTAGTTACTCCCTGGAAAAACATATTGTGACGTATTAAGTGCTCCACCCTAGCATGCTTTTGCCCGTAAGTGATCCACCTTAGTGTGCTTTTGGCCCCAAATGCTTCTCTAATGCTCAATGCCTCACGAATAGTCGTTGA
The DNA here is from genome assembly GCA_037043015.1 of Bryum argenteum. NCBI lineage: Eukaryota > Viridiplantae > Streptophyta > Bryopsida > Bryales > Bryaceae > Bryum > Bryum argenteum. The sequence continues at coordinate 29,894,452 of CM073321.1, read as the reverse complement.
GAAATATCTACACATATTTATGCAAGGTTGTGCGACACATGCGATGGACTTGTTGTTGGAAGATTGAAGAAAGGCCGCATGGACGGCAAGAACTTTGTTTATAACAAAGGAGATGGTTAAGTTTATCAAGGGACGACAAATACCTCTACTTGAGTTTAGTAAACATGAGGCAAGGTTCAGCCTAATCATGCTTTGGAAAAATAGATTTGCTAACTCATTCATAATGATACATTGCTTGTCCGAGGTCAAGGCATTCTTAAAGCAAGTTGTTGTTGATCCTTTGTTCACAGCATATGCCTCAAAGACGACGGTATTGGCTAGATGAAAGGTTGTTGAAAATCTCCGAGTAATTTTCAACAATAGGCATACTACTCTCTACTTCATACACACAAATTAACTTCCACATCCCGAAACAATTGCAATTGGTAGTTTGTGATGTTATTAACTTGCTCTTAGAGTTTTGAGCAACATCAATAATACGAATTTTCTTTATTGGCAAAACAATGATTGATTTGGACAAATGGTCCCTAACAACTAAGATATTCATATAAGTGTAATTTAGTGCCAAACCGGTTATAAAGTCAATAGAAAGTTTTGTGCATATCCGTGGAGGAGTTGACAAAGGTTTAAGTAAACCTTGCTTTTACTCTCGCCAAATCTTCAATTTTCTACAAACATTTTAATTTTGTAGAAATTGTTGAACATCTTGAGTCATTCGGGGCCACGTATATTTGCATGCGAGCAAGTCGTCTGTTCCTTCACGACCTGGATGTCGAGCCAATGGTGAGTCATGAATAAACTAAATCAATTGTGTTCAAAGTGGTTTGTGTGCCGGTATCCATATGCGTCCACGCCAATATATCCAATGAGCTCCATCCACGGAGCATTCTCTAATTGTGATTGGTAGGCCCTATTATTTAGGGAGTCTACCTTTGCCATCCATTACAGCCTATCGCATCTTCCAATATCAATGATTCACTTTTAGTCCAACATTCCACAATGCAATCTACTCTGCGTCTACAACTGACACACAAGATGTGGTCTCATCAATGACGTAGTAGTCGCAATATTCTTTGCCGAATCCGGATGACCATTTACCCATGCACATTTTGCAAAAACTTTCAAAGCATTGCCATCTCCTTCTAATAATTGATGATGTCGGTTCAAGATCCAATCAAAATTCACAGCGTTGGGAGTGTCTTGTTCGCAACGAGAAAGTGCGTCTAATTGAGCTTTCTTTCTTCCGATTTTTTTCACTATCACAAAGCGAAAGTCCTTCAATTTAAAAGCCCAACTCATTTGCCACTCTCTCAAATATTGCTTCTTTCTGAAATTAGCCAAACTACGATGATTTTGAGGCAGAATAAACTTGATATTCGTTATTTTGGGAAATTTTCAATCTCCCAATTTAATGCCAGTTAAGCTCAAGACAAGCTAAACTACACCCTCAAATTGGATACTTCACAAAAACTGGCCAAAACAATTATTTATTAAAACTTCAAAATGGCCATAACTTACTCAAATTTTGTCCAAATAGGGCAAATGAGGTGTTTTTTGACATCTATGTTTCCTGTAGATGTCAAATACACCTCATAAGCCCTATTTGGACAAAATTTGAGTAAGTTATGGCCATTTGAAAGTTTTGTCAATTTGTTGTTTTGTGCAATTTCAGCGAAGTACACTATTTGCTAGTACAGTATAGCTCGACTCGAGCTAAACTGAATTTTCCCATAATCATGGAATTTTCCCAATATAATGAATCTCGTGTTAGTTGTCTTTTTTCAACAAATAAGCAACCGCATGCCAAAGTCTATCCACCTTCTACATCAAAGTGCCACCAACCACACATCTAGAGGAATCACATAATTTAATTGCCGTTTCTGATTCTTCAGTTTATTTTGCTAATACTGGCGCATTTATCAGAGCTTCCTTCAATAAATCAAATGCATGTTGAAAATCCAATGTCCAATTGGAATGTTGATCTTTTTGCATCAATCGAGTTAGTGGTTTCAATATTCAAGTATTCTTCAATATATTGTCGAGTAGAATTGCAATAGCCTAAAAATCCACAAACTTCTTTCACCTTCTTTAGCGACTCTCATTTCCGAAAGGCTTTAAGTTTCTCCGGGTTAGCCTGCAATCCCTTACCAGTTTCTACTAAGTAAACCCAAATGCCGTGACTAACTACTCTTATAGACCAAAACGTGTGTTGAACATTGTCTTCCACTCATCACCTTCTTTAACTTTTTTTGATGAAATGCTGAGATGACATTAAGCTTTGAGAAGTACTTCGATGCAACAATAGTTCTTAATGTCTCGTCAATGCGCGGGACCGGATAGTTGTCCTTTCAACTTATCTCATTCAATTGACGATAATCAACACAAAATCTTAATCCTCCACGAGACTTTTGAACTAATATTACTAGGGTGGTGCACGCGCATTCCTAACATGAATGACTCCGTTGTTCAATAGTTTCGTAAGAGTCTTGCATAGTACCAATAGCTGATCTTTGGACATTTGGTATAATGGCATTGCAGGAATGTCGTTGTGGGTCTTTCCTTCAATAAGATTGATTTTTTGATCGACCTCTTCTTGTGTAGCCGCAAAAATTTGCATCTTGCGGATCAAAGTCATCTACCACGCTAGAGCATATTCCGCAGGATCACCATACAGCTTCTGTTGGAGCACCTTCTGAATGTCACCTAAGCTAGCAATAAAAATATTTACATGTTCATGACTAGCTTGCAAAGTCCGGATTGTTGCTAGCCATAATTCCTGAATTGGTTTAGATGCAATGGGTCCAACCTTGACAAGCACCTTGAAAGACTTCCGGATGCAAACTTCTTCTTTAGCAGGTCGAATGCCAGCGTTATGTTGCTTTATCCAACCTTTTCCAAAAATGACATCATTAATTTGTCCACGAATAACATATGCAACAGTCCTTTCTTCTATACCGTAGATATCTACTTTTAATGTAACTATGAATTGAATCATAGATTGCTCCTCATTGACTATAACTTGTTTAAGGCGTCTTGGTTCGACTGGTAAAGAATATAATCCATTCTTCTTAACAAATTGCTCAGACACAGTTGCGAAGCATTGGCATCCAGAGTCACATAAAGCACGAGTGGATAAAATTGAATTGATCAAAATATCAATGTACATACTTGTCGTGTAAAGATTCTTATGTGAACGCTAACTTTTCAACTTCAACAACTTGTCTATAGGCTTCTAACCAATTCTTTTGCGAGAAGCTACTCGTTTGTTGACTCTATCTTAGTGTCGGCAGTCTCCACCTCTTTCACCTCCTCTATGACAATATTTCTCTTTTTTTTGACTACGTGCACCTTTGTCGTCTTCTCTGCGGTTTTTTTGGTAATCTCTTCTTAGGCATCATCCTTCTTTGACGAATAGTCATTCGCTCGGTGACCATGCTTAAATCTTAAAAAGCATCTACCTTCTTGTTGGCACTTTTTTTGTTCATCTGGCTCGAATCAAGCGTCTTTAAAGCTTTCCTACTTGTGCGGTAGGCGCCTAATCCATCTCATCTCCATCAAGCCACATGCAATTTGTTGTCGACATTGAAGGTGCACGACCCTTCTCATATTGAAGGCAATCGGGTTGAAGACCAACTGCCAAACGTATGTGCATTCCATCTCCAGGTTAAGATCACCTCAAAGATATCCAATCTTCACCATGTCAAAACCAAAGTAAGCTGACCTGCACCAAGCTCCTTCTCAAACTTGGCCAAAAATGTTGAAACCAATTCTTTACCTCCTTTTGCCTGAAGCTTATTCAATGCCTACGCTCCTGCATGTCGGTCAATAAGAACGCTGTTAAGATGCTCAACAAAAGTTCTTTCATCACAACCCCATTGGTTTTGGTAGAATAAAACTACCACTAACTGCACTTTTGCATCCATCCTAGAGAATAAATACGCCGCTTGGTGTTGGGGTGTCTCTAGTCTTGCCCCATCAATTCGAAGCTTATTATCAAATGTGACAAAAATGAACCATCCAATTGCTTTTCACCGTGTTGACAAGCAATAAGGTTGGAACACAATGTGATAATCTTCCGCGTGGAGTCCTTCTCTGTATAGTCTTCTGCTGTTCGAAAAGCAAGTGTGATTCAGGTCCTTTAAAGAGAAATAATTCTTGGATTTTATTAGAGTATAGATGTCAAAACAAACATATGTAAAAAGAAAAAAGATATTAATCTAAGAATAAAGTTTAGAATGAATACGTGCCCAAGACAACTAGCAAGTGTCGATCCAAGCTTTCAACAAGGCCTTAGCCAATAACAACGAGTGCGTCTAGTGGTATCTCAAAGATCCCAACTTACATGCCGAAAAACTCCGCGTTAAGTGATACAGACCCTACCGCATAGAGTATGTGCTTCCAATGAATACTTTACTACAGGTTAGTGTCCAACAATTTGACCCCAACCTTGTAGTCGCCAATGAGGGCAAACTCACAAAATATAAGGTTGCGGAAAGAATTTCTTTCGATTGTCATCCTAGAGCCAACTCTCAACACATGGTTCTACGCAAGGAAGACAACCTTGCATACACCCAAGTGTCGCGGCTCTTATTACTCCCAACTCCTTTTTTTCTAAGTGAGCTTTACTTGGTTGCGGCATCACAGCTCTGTTTGTTGGTAGCAACCGGCTACAACTCAACTATCACTGCACATGCCACGCACACGCAATGTTAGCATCCATTCTAGTCAACGTGTCCAATTCACCTTGTCATTCCCAACTCATATCCCGGAACTCCTATAAAACACATGGGCGTGCCACTTGGTGGCATGTGGCGGCCTTCTACTAATGTCCAAGCTCCCAAGAGTGGCACTACACACCTTCGAAGCCAATCGCCCTTGCATGTTGTCCAACTCCCCACTAGTCCCTTTTTTACTCTTGTCTCTCACTCCGTTCGAGACACTACCGGAAACCGACACTACTTTTCACAGGGACGAGTTCAAAGCAAGAGATTTCTTCAACCCAATGTTTTGGGATGCACACAAACATACCAGAATGCCCAAGGTGGAAGAGTGAGGTCCCATTCCAAGCCTCACCCCTCAAAGCGACCTGGCTCTCGTTGGCACCATGTGGAAGTGAGGAGGGAGACCACCCCTCTTCATAGTACCTACTCTAGTCTTCGGCAGGGCCCCCACCCTCTTGTGTTAAGGGGCCTTCCGTAACACACTTTTTAGTGGAAGACCACCCGTTTTTGCCTTACGCTCAAAAACAGGCTTTAACTTCTCCTTGGGCTATCTCCTAGCTCAGGCATCCAAATGGGACGTGCAAGCCTATTTTTGACATCTTATCTTTGAGTGGATATTGATATTTACTTGCCCCAAATGGAGCATTCACAGCTGAGATATGCCCCTCTGAACATTCGGTGTCTCAAGAGGCAACATTCTTGCGTCCCAAAGTCCCGACCACTTTCAGGGGCTGTATTTCCTAAACTATTGTTTTGCTGACTACGAGCTTTAGCATTTTGGAAAGTCCTAGTCTATAACTTCTTAACAAAATGCAACATGCCGTCTTTCAAGAACAAAGACATTTCAAATCCCCGAATGCAACAATCCCGAGTCCCGAGTCCCGGAGTGTCCCTGAACACGCTCCAACTTTAGAGAGCCATATCTCATGCCTCACAACTCCAAATCGCGCGTTCTTTGGGCCCATGGATACGTGCTCAAACAAGGTTTCCAACCATGTAAGGCACGCTACTAAGTTTGTTTCGATCACAACGCTATTGCGTGCTGTTTGCTTGGGACTCCCCTTGGTCACTTCACCTTGTCTCTTGCCAAGCCCGGGACGCCACCCCCGGGTCCTCTTGGCTCACCAAGGTGTTTGGACATCCTTTGGAAAGGAATGTGACATACTGAGACTGTATCCCAAGCTGAGAGTAGACGAGTATGACATCGTGCAGGTCGTGAAGGACCAATGTGCCAAAGTCACTCTAGATCAATTGCTGCTCGACAACGTCAATTCCCAGGAGATCATTGGGAAGGCTTCGATACAACAAAGGAAGAAGGGGTACAAGCTTCCGACGATGGCAGTCAACTTCGCCAAAATCAAGGACTATGGAGCCTCGGAAATTAGTGTGAAAGTCGTTGGGTGCAACGTGCACAACGTTCCGGTTGATAGAAGTTCAAAGTCAATCTCATGTTGGAAGAAATCGCCCATGATCTGAGCTACACGACGTTGGAGCTCACCTCATTAATCTTGAAGATGGCAGATGAATCGCGCGTAGTTCATGTCGGGTTGCTTGCTCAGATTCCATCTCGGGAAGGTAGACATAATTACTTGCTCAACTATGTGGTCATCCGTGTGGACGAAAGAAGGCCGTTTCGGATGCTACAGGGCTGACTCTGGCTTTAGTTTGCCAAAGTAGTGGTGGACTGGGCAGAGAAAGAGTTCTTAGTGGAAAGACCACCAACCCGAATACCCTTGAAGTACACTGCCCACAAAAGTGAGACCTGCGAGACAGAGGATTACACCTGTAACTCGTCGGACACAAAAACAGAAGTCCAAGCAAGTTATCTGGTACAAGAGTTTTGCGGTCTCGTAGAAGGGGACGTCTTGTTTCCGGAGCAAGTCCCGGAGGAGGCATCTGCCGTCTCCTTTGGTCCATGCTAAGAAGCAAAAACGAATATGGAGGATTGTTTGTTGGAGGAAGGGTGTACCGCCCTCTTAGATAAGTGGGTACGTTAACATTTGACTAATCCGGATACTCAACCGGTAAGGATGAATAGGGGAAGTCACTTATCTTGGGGTGTGCTTAACCTTGATCCGGAAGAGAAGGGCCCCGTGGGGATTAAGTACAGATTATCTTTGAAGAACTTCGAAGAGGTTGAGATCCGGAAAGGCAAGAAGTTTCACATGGGAAAGCCTCTGTCAAACAGAGAGAGAGGAGTGCGGCCAACTTTTCGCGAAGTATTCTGACGTGTTTGCATGGGCACCTAGCAATCTAATAGGGATCCGTTCTTCTCTAGATAAATACCACATCAACCTGGTAGAGGGTGCTCTTCCGATTAGGCAATGTCAATACCGATTAAACCGGAAGTACTCTTTCATGGCCAAAGAAAAAGCGAGCGGTTGTTGGAAGCCGGATTCATCTATTCGCTGAACAACTCCATGTGATTTTGACCTATTGTGGAGGTATCGAGGAAAAGTGGAGCAGACGGCAAATTAAAAATCTCGGTTTATCAAGATTTCAAGAAATTGAACGCCGCCATCAAGAAGGACTATTTTCCTCTACCATTCACGGACATCATCCTAGACCACGTAGCCAATAAAGAGCTCTACAACTTCCTTGATGGTTTTTCTAGATACAACCAAGTGTCTATCCAGCCGAGCGACCAGCTCAAGACCACCCTCACTATGGAATGGGGCACGTATGCTTTCAACCAGATACCATTTTTACTGTGCAACGCACCTGCCACCTTCTAGAGGTTGATGATGGACATTTATAAGGATTTCTTACAGCATTTCTTGGACATATTCATCGATAATTTCGTCGTCTTTGGAGACCAGAAGCGCCATATCTCTCATTTTTAGCAGACATTACAGCGATGCAGGGTGACAGACCTGAAGCTACATTCAAGTAAATGTTTTTTTGGAATAGAGACCGAATTGCTATTAGGGCACATCGTCAGCCGGAGAAGGCTGCAAGTGGGTACAAACAAGGTTATAGTTATCCTGACTGTGTCCCCTCCACGGAATGTGACAGAAGTCTTAGGCTTCTTAGGGTGCTTAGGCTATTACCAAAGGTTCATCGAAAAATAGACTTTCATTCAAAACACTCAAGAAAATACTGACAGAGCAACATTAGGAAGTATCGACGTTGCGCAGCCGGAACCCAAGCTCAATCGACGTGAGGGAGCAGTGCGGTGCTGACAAGGGTTTTGCAAACCCTACCGGCCCCCGCCTTCAACGATACCAGACGATCGTGCCGCAGCTTCACCGTCGTCAGCGCCTACTTTTCAAGCAACCGACCAACCTCGCACTACGGTAACAAAGTCGGAACCTCTCTCGCGATGTCAATTCCTCCCGCATGCACTGACACTACCAACTCTTCGATGGCTCGAGGAAAGTCGACAACCCCAGGCAGCCGTGCACACCGCCAGACACGCCCGGAGCACCTGCCTAAACTACTCCGGACAGTTGACGTTCGGTGCAAGGTCTTCTCCTATGTTTGCATGAAGAAGTTGGTGGAGTTGCGAGATTTCGCACACAGCAATGCAGTGGAGCTTCAATTTGTTACAAAACTCGGTCTTCTACCATTTCGGTCGTTGAACAAGGCAAACCCGATGGCCACACCTCGCATAAAGTTGGTATAGGAGTTTGTGATTGTAGCCGATGTCCATAACAAGACTGCTAGGGTTCCTGTTCGGTTCGTCCGCATCGACGAACAGCTTGTGCAGATGGTTTTGAAGCTACCAAGCGGGTCGACTTTGGCACCCTTGGTCAAGACCAAACTAGCCAACGACTACACGACGCTGCTGGAAGCGTATCGAGTAGCCAACGTGAAGTCTGAGGTGGGCTATATCATTTCACGATGCCACCATAAATTCCACGCTTAGCTTAGACGTATGGCTCAGGGCCTGGGTTTCAAGCGCAGAACGACCTACGTGAGCGCCGCGACATTTGCGCTGTTGGAAACAGTTGGAACCCTAGCCACCTCTAGTGACGGGTTGTAGAACTCAGCAAAGTGCTAGGTGGAGTCGCTCCTCCTTGATGTTTTGGCCACCTAGCGCAACAAGCCAGTGTGGTAACCATCAGCGGAGGTACTTGACAATCTGCTGGAGGCTCTCTTCTATTCAATCGAGGACGGCATCCAACCGACCACGAAGGTTGAGCAAGAGGTCGCAGAGCGTCGGAGGCTGGAGGAGAACACCAAAAAAAGTTTCAAGGACTCCAACAACCTGCTCGCAAATGGCGCACTGGGAGTCGAACCCCCACACCCGACTTCAAGAGGTCGACCCCAACAAGGAGCAGGCATCTACGTCGGAAGCTCCAGTTGCTAGCTGTCACAAACCGGTCGACACCAGCGATTGTTTGAACGAGGCAGACCCTAGCAACCGACCACCCGTCTTTGACCTATCGACCCTTCCCGACCCCCATCCGGCCACACCGCTACGCGCAAGAGTCGTCGCCATCAAGTAGCGGATTAGTCGACTGTTAACCAATTAATTACCTAATAACACGTAATTTGTTATAATGGGAATATTCAAACTCTTAAAAACCAATCGACCTAAATTCCAACGTATGTATCGAGCTAAACGCGCGTGTTGTAGAGCTAAACTGAATACAAAAGATGATGAAAGTAGCAAACGCAAAATGCATCCCGATAGCAATTTTCAAAAAAGCACAATAAAACGATAAACTCAATTAAACTGGGAATCGACAATCAACGCCAAAAAATTACAAACACTTGAATCGTTGACCTTTAAGGCACAACGACTGTACTAATACTTAACTACGGATATCAACCGCTAGCAAAGATAAAAGGTAGAACTTCTACGTGCATTTCTAAGGTGAATCTATTGGCAAAAAGTCACGACACGATAAATTGATAGCTCAAATTGCACTGAGGTCATTTAGCTCGACTAGAGCTAAATTGGCATGCCCAAATAAACTAGGGATGTCAGGCTACTCCTCTCCACCGCCGAACCGCTCAATACTTTGTTTGATGATGTCGATTTGACGCTCCGATAATGAAATAATCGGACGCCGAGAGCCAAGTTTTGCACTTGATTTCCATGACGTAAAAATAGCATCAGCATGAAGCCATTCCGGAATGTGAGTGTCTTCAACTGTCCATTTGAAAGTCTTCTTCGTATTCCAACCAACATAGGTTTCGTGAACAACACTATTTTTTGATGTAGGTTGAAAATATTGCATATGAATACAGCCTGGATAGTTGTGATCAACATCAAAATCAGTTATAGCCCTAGCAATCCAAAAAGGACGAGCATCCCCATCGGCTGGACGTAGAGCTACAAAATATCCAGCAAAAACATCTCGACCAACCCGAAACGACTCCCTTGGTCTATCACACAACCGTCCGATAAAGTGCGGATCACGCCCATATTTCTCTCGCAATTCGCCAGTATTTAAGAATTCTCGTGTCGCAGGTACTCGAGTTAAAGGCCAACACCCGTTCTTCAAAAATGAAGACACTTCTATAGGCTCAACCTATGCAAGCTTCACAGCTCGCCAATAGCAAATAACAAATTCATGACGCCGACCAAATTCTCCAGATATGTCCTCCGCACATGAAGTCTCCCACATCTTAATAAACCCTCCAATGCCTTTTACAATGTCATCACGGTTCTTCATGGGAATGGGCGCCAAAGGTTTCATCTCACCTGTAGGTAACAATGGTTTTCCTGTATTTCGGTCCTCTTTCCACAATTTTATACCTCCATTAGTAGAAGGTAACCACTCATTGTCTGTGCATAACATCTTATACTGCATCATGGGCCATCCATTGTCATGCTTGTAAAACTTGAATTGCTGACCCTCCGAATGCCCAACTAGAATTTCATCTCTAGAACCAATGTAGTCTTTGATATAACCCTTGAAGTCAGGTATTTCCTCTCTCAAAATAGAAATGACCGGCAAAGACTCTGCTTCCATAAATGACTTCATCAACAGAGGAAGTGTGAAAAAGTCATTCTCTTTGAGATTCATGCTCCAACGTCCAAAGAGGGCGTCAATATCTTCGTGGGTATGTCCAACTAACAAGAAATTGACATATACTTCACGGAACACACCCATGTGTACCAGAAGAGACCAAAAGCAAAACATAAATCTATTTTTGATGTCAGAAGCTGCGTTGTCCAGTTGCACATGCAGGACAGGAGGTAGAGGCTCCGCCACCCCAGAAACTTCACTTTCAGGAAGACGAGAGTTTAAACACCCTTCTTTTCCAAACAATACAGCTTCAAATAAAGGTAGCGACCCCAAATTTGCGATCAGTGACTTCGAATACGAGATCGGAACACCTTCAGGATCTCGTAAAAGCTTCAATATTGATCCAACAGCGTGATTGCAATCACTTGGATAAGTATCGAGCCCATAATGAGCATAACGGACATCGCTATGCCCGTGCGCAATCATGCCAGTCACAGCAATTGGAAGCTTCATTAATGCATCCTTTTCCTTTGTTTTATGTGAAAATACAGGGCAGGCAGTCTTCGCATGATCCATTTTGTCATGTATTATACAAAGGACATCTCTCGGCCTCAGAATAGAAAGAGAACGATTTGAGTAATAATACTCACGATGCGTTTCTTGATGATGCAAATGCTCTTCAAGCTTCTTGATCCACATATTCTCTTCACATGAATCAAGTACCATAGACTTGATCATTGATTCCATCCTGTCACAGGTTGAGCAACGAGCAAAGTTGTCCCCCGGCGCCTTCTTTGAATACTCGGAAAATTTTGACCTCCTAATCCTGCTAAGTGTGCTCTGAGAAATGGACTTCAAGCCCAACCTCTCATTGATAATCCCGGGTATGGCATCCTTCCATCTGAAGGACGACTGCAAGGACCGAGACACAACCTTCTCACCAGATGTGAACATCTTCGTCATGTGGGGCATATGATCAGCAGCATTGTCAATGAATGTCTTCAGAGTAGCTAGAGCTTGCTTAACATGCAATTGTGGTTTCTTCTGACCAACATTGCCATGGTGGCGAGCACGTAGTCCAGCTGCAGCTTCTGCCTTCCTCCTGTAGAACGTTGAAATCCGAACTCCACTTGTATGTTGCCATGCACGTGCGCAAACGTCGATGCCTTCGGTGGTTACCATCATTGTGCCATCTGGTCCCTGATGAAAATGATTATGAACATCAATCTTGAAATGTGACTTAAATTTAAAACCCGACGCCTCGTACATCTGCTTTCGGAGAGCCATAATTTTGTCTCGAGGAAAGTATTGGCAACACTTCTTACTGCAACAAATCTTGGTTGCAACCAAGTTGACTGAATCTAACGTCAGGAGCTCCTTTTTTCTCTTGGTCCTTAAGAATCGTGAGTTTCGTTGTCGCAACTCATACAGTCGCACCCCCTTTCTCTTTGGATGATCGCGGGCATAAACAGCAACGTTAAATTGATCAACTCGTAAATGATCGAGTAGTGACCAACCCTCATGGATAGCATGGCTAAGCTTCCAACTCCTAGTTCCATATATGGTGTCAGCAGGTACAAAGTCAAAATTCAAGCACTTCACGATCTGCACAAGTACTTGATCTTCACATACGGGCTCGTCATTACTCTCTAACATTCGCTCACCGTCCAGAGTCTGACAAATGCCTTCACCTACAACGTCGCCACTATCGTTCAGAAGTGTCACAAATTTCGTAACCCATTTACTTCTGGGCAGTCCGGGACAATCTTTTAAAAGGTCCGGAAGAACAAGCTCGGAAGGGACATCCAAGTCCTATAACACCAGAAGCAAAGACGAATTAGAACGCATAGATAAACTCAAGACAAAAATATATTGAGCAAAATTAGTAAATCCAATACCTCTGAAAAAAGACGGTGAAAACCTTCGTCGCCATCAGATTCACTCGTTTCCATGATTACCTGAAAACCAGCAATAAACACACAATCATCAGAAATCACTGGTAATTTAATATACTAGCTGTCAGAAATGTGTATGACCATTGAGAATGTATGGCCATTTAGCTCGAGTCGAGCTAAATGGTCATCAAGATTACTGTCCATCACTCATCCCGAAGCAATTCTAAAAGGAAGAACATTTAGCTCGAGTAGAGCTAAATGGTCTTCTTTTCACACATGCATCGTGAGCGCTAGAAACTGTTGTCTTGATGCCCATTTAGCTCGACTCGAGCTAAATGGGCATCAAGAAAACTGTCCATCACTCACCCCGAAGCACGTGTATAATGAAGACCATTTAGCTCGAGTCGAGCTAAATGGTCATCTAGCTTCAAGTGCGTTGCGGTGAGTGATGAACAGTTATTTTGAAGGCCATTTAGCTCGAGTCGAGCTAAATGGGCATCAGAAAAACAGTTTCTCGCGCTCAGGATGCATGAATGAAAAGAAGACCATTTAGCTGGAGTCAAGCTAAATGATCCTCCTACAATCATCTCCGCAGAAAAATCAAATAACACTTAGGTGGATGACTATTTAGCTCGAGTCGAGCTAAATGGTCTTCCTATGAATCATCAAGTACACGACTTCGTGAACTAAAAGCATTTTGATGTGGATGCCCATTTAGCTCGAGTCAAGGTAAATGAGCTTGTCTTTATTTCATGCATTACTAATAAAAAACTGCCTCAATATACGTGCACAGTAATTTGTGAGAATGATTCTTGGGAACTGTGCATAAGTAAAATAGTATATTTGCCTCGTTTTCCGTGCTCACCAACTCCGACAAAATCCACTTTGCCATCAGGAATGCACCAGGATGAAGGCAACATATGACCAATCAACAACAAATTCTTGTTACACATTGAAATTGAAATTATTGATCGAACCCACCCTCACGTCGTGCTCGACAGCTGCAATACTTCAAGGAAGGCCTTGGGCATCCTCAAAAGCAGCACGCGCATTAACTCCAAAGCTACTAAGAGTCCCAAACCCTAATCAGAATTTATTAAACCGGAAGCACAAACGGGAAACAGAGTATAGGCGAAACGTAGTATAGTGAGACGAAGGGCGGAGGTGCAGAGGTGCGGAGGTGAGGCGAAGGGCAAATGTGTGAAAGTACGAAGGTGCGGAAGAGCGGAGGAGTAAAGGAGCGGAGCAGCAGAGGAGCAGAGGAGCGGGATAGTGCGCAATGAGAAAGAAGAGCGAGCAACACCAAGCGGGAAGAGAAATGGCGCCAATAAAGGTCAGGGAATTTTGTGTAAAAGCGATGTGGTTGGGAACTTCGGGAGGAACGGGGAACTTCACGAGGACCAGGGACATCTTAAAAACTTTGGGAGGAACGGGGACATTGTGGGGGAGTAAAAATCATTTGAAGTTAAGTCTTGGTGAAATCCGGAATATTTCTAAAGATAGAAATTACATAATTGTAATAAAGAAAACCGGATTTGCAAGGAAAATGGATAACCCAAACTCAAATTAACAAAATAATAGTATTCTTTGTGTGATATTGAAACGTAATAATATTTAGTTTTACTTCAATTTTTATGCTAAGGTGATTATTATATTATGGTATTTTAAACCTATTTTCAAAAATTTAGAATGTATCCGCCTTTACGCTTTCTTCCATAAAGTTGCTATCTAGCTTCTATCTTTACTTTTCAATCCTAAATCTTTAACTTCAAAAATAATTAACCTTGAATCCTAAACCCTTAACCCTATAACCAAAACCTTAATTCCTAAACTGCATAGCCTAAATTCTATATAGTAAACCCTATACTAAATCCTTAACCCTAAACACTTAACCTTGAATCATCACTACTACACCGTAAAATAATTTGAGCTTGGTAGTTACTTCGAACTCCAATCCGTAATTCTGGAAAAATATCGAAAAACACTAATTTTAGAATTCGCCCATCGAACACTAGATAATATTTGAGATTACAGGTATTTTAAAGTTAAAGGTATATTTTAGTATTACGTAAACTTTTTTAAGAATATAAAAAATAAATTGTTTTATAGAATAAAGAATAAAAACCATATGTAGAAAGAAAAACTTAGACAATGTTTAAATAAAAAGTTATCATTTATTTAACCAGGTTAAAATTATTATGAACTAAGGCTTTTAGCAATTTATCCTTATGATTGAAGTTATATACTATTTCTGTACATAATTCTTATTTCTACAACTAACACAAAACACGTAACATTACACGTAAGTATGCATTAGGTATATATACGGCCTCTTAGATTAAGGATTGGTGCGGTGGCAAATAAACTTGTATTATGTTTTACAAGTATATTATATTATATTACAATATATTATACGAAAAGGTGACCGAGATGCTACTAGCAACGTTTTGATTACAGTGACCCAAGAAGCATTTTGGCAAGTTTTGAAGGTTAGGAAGAAACAACATGAAGATGAACGTGAGGTGAGTCGTTTACTTGAAGACTTAGAAGAAGTCATCAATCGATGTGATCGATCAATTTCACGTAAATTGAAATTGACTGATTGTGATTGCCTCTAGAATGGTGTATCTTTTATGTCGATTCCTATTTATTTATAACCTCAGACGTGTATTGCATCACTCTCTTGGGAATTTGAAGTCATGGCCCAAATATTAGTATTTTTAATTTTTTTTTATAGAGAATACTATGAGTTCTTTAAAGGGCCGGTTCACATTTTAGCAAAAATGCGAGAATTTTTTTGATTTTATAGTTTATTAGACTATATCAAACCAGATTTATTAATTTATTATATTAAACTATATTAATTTTTATTTGATATACTATTATGTTTTATTTTACTATATTATACTATATGAAAATATATTTCTTATTTAAGTATATTAACTATTAACAAATATGCTATTATATACTATTTTACTATATTAAACTATATTAAAATAATTATTATTATATCATATCATGTTAAGTTATGCTAAATTATACTAATATACTATGAATTTTATCATTATACATAGAATAATCTATTGTACTTTGAATTTTTTAATAATATCTGATGCGTATCAGTTCCAGTAGTTGAATGTGAATTTTTATTATGTTTTGTTTCATAAGGATATTTCCTTGCTAAATGAGAAAATGTAGATTTGCAATCATGTGCATTCTTCATTCATAAGTTAAATGCAATTTGAATTGAGCATTTGTACTTTATTCCGTTCCTTCCTAACAATATGCTTATTGCATACAAAATTACCTAATGTAGGTGTAATAAATTAAATTTTAACCCTTTTTAATGAGATAATTACGTTGCAATAATAAAACTTGTCCTAACTTTAAAATCAAACATCAAAGAGAACCATTTTAAACAAACAGTGAAGGAAATTACTGAAGAACTCTGAGCACGGACTGTAATGTCAAACGAATATGTCAGATGTCAAGACTAAAACTGAGGGAAATTGATAATGTTATGAGCATACCAACCTACGAAGGTAGGATTGATCTTTGTAAGATTGATCTACTTGATTTCACCCCCCGCTTGGTTCCTCCATTGAATCAATCTGATAGTTGCTACTGTAGAATGTCTGCAAATGACACAAGTTGAGTATCGTCCCTCAAGACAAGTTGGGTGTCGTCCCTCTTATTTTTTTCAAGGAATGTAAGCAATCGGAATAGAAGGGGATGTAGTTGAAGCGCAAGGGGTTCTTCTTGCTTGATTCAAATTTTACAATGCTGCTCGCCACATTCGACGTCAAAGTTTCCTCGTGAATTATGAGCAACACAAATGAAAATATAAATAATACAAACTTAATTGTTTAAACTTTCGTTTTATTCATTAATTTTGATAAAATTATAAAATTAGATTCTTAAAATTCAATGTAGATCTCAAATAAATATTTGAGTGATACTAGTTTGTACTAGAGGATCACAAGTGTCAAGTTAGTACTTGCGGGTTTTAAAATTGTAGTGGCGGGTCACAAGTTCGTACTTCTAGTTTTAAGTTTGCATTAAAGGATCCGAAGTTTGCATTAAAGGATCCGAAGTTTGTATTTAGGCTTGAAAACAATAATAGTATTTTGTATTTCATATTTAAACAATCTTAAATAATCGAATCCAAAGTGAATTTCTGTAGACTTCGGTTTAATGCACTAATTTAAATAAAATGTTAAAATTAAATTTTTAAATTCGATTGGGATCTCAAGTTAGTTCTTAAATGTCTGTAGTTTGCCTTTGAAAGCAGTAATCCGGCTTAGACCTGTATATAGTAAGATTATCAATCTATAATATATTCATCTTTATCATAATTGGAAACTTGCTGAATGAGGTACGCAGTGATTGTAATTGATACTGTTTATAACGTCTATGGTGACAAATTGATACATGCGATATTTTGAGTCTATTTAGGCGCTTTAGGGTTAATCGACCTGTTTGGTTTAAATTAAAATTGCTTATATATTAAATATTTACATAAGTTTAAGGTTAAACTTCATGTACAAAACTAAGTCTCATAACATGAATACCATAATTCTTATGATGAATGCACTCATATAGGTTCAAATGCACCAAATCGGTTACCAAAATTTTGCATGCAAGTAGGTAACTTGGAATCCTACTTGAAAAAAAATATGCCATAAATTTTTGAGGTAACGAACTTCAACTTGCCCTTGGCACCATTTCCACTATGTGTCCCGGGCAATAGCCAAAAAAACTTTTGCATCAACTTTGAACGTTATGATCTCACAAATGAAAAAGATCTAATGGTTGAAATTTTCAAGAGCAGATCAAAATCAAGTAAGGTACAAGATCTTACGGTTGGATTTCTCAAATTTGTAAAAAAGTTTGATGCAGATGGCCGGGAGAAAACGGGACTTAAAATAGGCAGTTTTGAGACTTCTTGCTCCTAAAACATCAAGGAGGGGTTAATAAGTTACTCCTACGTATCGACTAATGATCAAGTCATTGATCTGCAGGAATTTCCCATCGAATTTGACGATTGATTGATCATCAACATCACTATGAAGTGTAAATTAGCAAGCGACTGAGAGCTCACTTGCAAAAGAGATAGTTGTAGACAAAATTTGAATTCAAATTAACATATAATGCACTTGAATTCACATAGTTGTTTTTAGCATATGATACTTTTGACATGTTGACTACAAATAAATAATCTTATTTCTGTATTTTAGAAATGATAATATCCTCCTTATTCAAACTTAAGAGGGAACGACACCAATGCGTTGTGTGCAAAGTCAAGAGACCGCACACTTATTGCTACAAGTGTGGCGGTAAGTTTATGTGTCACCCCAAGGGAGGTTGCTATGAGCGTTGGCACACCGCCATAGCACGGTGTTGTGCAAATTGCTATTGATACTCTAGGTATGGATTTCTTGTACCCATTGAATATCCCCCCACCATCTATATATATAATAAAATTTTTAAAACTAAATAAAAATATGTAATTTAAAAAACAAAAATATGTAAATAAAAAAATTCAAATTAAAAGTATAAGTATTCCAAACGCATTGCTTGGGGGCCCCAGACGCACTGCTCGGGGGCCCCAGACGCACTGCTCGGGGGCCCCGGACGTACCGCTCGGGGGCCCCAGACGCACAGCTCGGGGGCCCCAGTAAAAAATAGAAAAATGATAATATGATTTGATAAATGATAGTCACGGGAAACTTTTTTGAAAATACCATGTAAAGATTTTTACCGTCGGGAGGACAAGGACCTTACTAGATTGATATGTTACAATATTTTATGATATCATATCTTTTTTGTAATTTTTGCAAGCACTTTGCGATTCTATTTTTCCCCTAACTCTCAATGTCTTGTTTCCACTACTGTAGGATGCAAGTATGATGACAGTGGAGTACTTCCCCATCTTTACTTGGACACACAATGGGGCTCATGTTATTGTGAAAGGAACTTGGTTTTCATTTTTTTTTTCGGTTCTTTTTTTCTTGCATCAACTTTGAACATTATGATCTCACAAATGGAGAAGATCCAACGGTTGAAATTTTCGGCAGCAGATCAAAATCAAGTAAGATACAAGATCTTACGGTTGAATTCTCAAATTTGTAAAAAAATTTAGTGCAGATGGCCGGTAGTGAACGGGACTCAAAACTGGCAGTTTTGAGACTTCTTGCTCCCAAAACATCAAGGAAATTTAGGGGTTAATGTAAATGATGACAGGTACATTCGTTACTCTTATAGTTTATTTGTTGGATTATTTCATTTTCTTAAGGTTTATATAAGGTAATACAAGTCCAACAATCTTATTCACGTATTTTATTGATTTACATTTCACTTATTATTCAAAGTTTGAATGTATTAAAAATTTTGCAAGACACTCATAGCATATAAAGTCGATTTTTTTACAAGTTATACAAGTTATAAATATAACCATCATTTTTATAGGATTCCTTTTTCAGATTTAAAAGAATCTTTATTTACCTTATTTTGATTTCCTTCCAATTAATCAAAGTTTTAAACATACAAATAAAGTAAAGTAATTGAATTGTAAAAACAAAAAAAATAAAAACAAAAAAAATAAAAAAATAAAAAATTCAAAAAATCAAACGACCAACCCGGGCAGCACCCAAAGGCGGGAGCGGCCTTCCCGACAGCCCTCTCTGACCGCGTCCCCCCGCCCAGCTCCGCGCCTCTCTGTTTTTGGCTCCTTCAGCTCCGCGCCTCTCTTTCGCAGCTCCACGCCTCTCTTTCGCAGCTCCGCGCTTCTCTCTCACAGCTCCGCGCCTCTCTCTTGCAGCTCCACGCCTCTCTCCCGCGCTCATCCTGCCACTCCCGCGCTTCCTCTTTTCGACCTCGCTCCTGCTCCGCGCCTGCTTCGCGTCTTCGCATCTTGCCATTTGCTAGTCCTCGTCCTCGTTTGAGCTTCGAGCGCATTCTTCTACGAGGTTATTGCGCGTCCTCGTCCTCGTTTCCTGCTCGTTTTGTTCGTGCTCGCTGATTTAGGGCGCTGCCGCATCCCCATCGCATTCTTCCACAACCTTCCAGCGCAGATTGTAAGTTCATAATTCTGAATTTTAGGTTTTGCATTGATGTTGCGCTTTTGGAGCTTGTTCTGTACATTGCAGGGCACAATGTTTTAGAATTTTGCTCGCAATGTAATGACATTCACGCAAATTTGTGTTCTTCGCTACGAAATTTGTGTTTTTCTGCTGGAATGCGCTCATTTCAACTTTCAGCTCCTTTAGCTCGATGCTCATTTAGCTCGATGCCCATTTAGCTCGATGCCCATTTAATTAGACTAAATATTATCAATCTGCAGGACAACCCAAGACGATTTAGCTCGAGTCGAGCTAAATGGTCTCGCACCTCGTTTCAAGGCAAGCCCATTTAGCTCGACGCGAGCTAAATGGACCCAATACTCAGGTTGAGGTTATGCCCATTTAGCTCGATTCGAGCTAAATGGGCTTGAACTCGAGCCAAGTAGTAAGCCCATTTAGCTCTAGTCGAGCTAAATGGGCTTGACGTGAAACCAAGTAGCAAGTCTATTTAGCTCGACTCAAGCTAAATGGGCTTGACGTGAAACCAAGTAGCAAGTCCATTTAGCTCAACTCAAGCTAAATGGGCTTCACCTCAAAACGAGGTTTGAGACCATTTAGCTCCGGTCGAGCTAAATTGGCTTAAACTGGAGCGAAGTAGTCAAACCATTTAGCTCGACTCGAGCTAAATGGTCTCGGACCTTGATTGAGGTCAGGCCCATTTAGCTCGAGTCGAGCTAAATGGGCTTCACCTCAAAACGAGGTTTGAGACCATTTAGCTCGGGTCGAGCTAAATTGGCTTAAACTGGAGCGAAGTAGTCAAACCATTTAGTTCGACTCGAGCTAAATGGTCTCGGACCTTGATTGAGGTCAGGCCCATTTAGCTCGAGTTGAGCTAAATGGACTTGCTACTGGATTTCAGGTCAAGCCCATTTAGCTCAACTCGAGCTAAATGGTCGGGAACGTCGTTGTGAGGTCAAGCCCATTTAGCTCGAGTCGAGCTAAATGAGCGTGTAAGAGTGCACAAAGAATAGGAATACTGCTCAAGCCCATTTAGCTCGAGTCGAGCTAAATGATCTCGCCACTGAATCAACACTTGCAAATTATACTTCTCTGATGTGCGTGTATATTGCCCTTGTGAATCTTACGTGGGGTTTTTTTTTTAATGACAGTGATGCCGAGAACCAAACAAATCGCCAGAATTGTTCAGATGGCTGCGAATGCACCTGCCGAGCCTGAGATTGAAGTCGATATGGAAGCGGAGGAGCAACAGTCTGATCCTGAGGTAAAACTCCACGTCATATCTATATGCCCATTTGATGTGTCCATTTAGCTCGAGTCGAGCTAATTTGCCTTCCGTAAATTTGTTATCCATTGGTCTCTTACAACATGCAAGCACTGGAGGGATTCCTTGAACCAGTCGAACTCGAATCAACTAACGATCCGCTTCCTGCCATTGCTGAGGACGCGCAATGGGGGAGGTTGTGGACCCCTAAGAGAAATTCCATCGTCTCTTGGTCTATTCGTCCGATGAACAAGACCCATTTCTTCTTCTACCAACAATCAGGGTCTCATGGGGCATTTTTACCTCTGTGTCTTGATGCTTTCATCGCTCTTGTTACTTATGAAGACGCATACCTCGTGATCAAGTTCGAAGCGACAGAGGTCAAAGGTTTTGTCTTCACTATTGTATTTCCGCCCAATGAAGTCCGATTCTCCCACGACTTCATCCGCAATTATATGGTCGGGAAGCTCGATCCCACGAGATTGCTGCCCAATGTTTCTTCGCCAAAAGCCTTTCTAAGATCGTACATTCCATACACAGCGCAGATTTGGAAGACTTTGTCTGATTTCGAGACTGCGAAGAAGAAAGGGAAGGCTCCAATGAAACGGTCCAAGAGTCTACTGTTGCAGGCTCCATCCGAGAATGCTCCGTCGGGTCTAGGCACTGCAGAGGGAAGTCTAGGCGGGCAGGAATCGAAGCGGGCAAACTCGATCTCATCCACCTCTCGCTCCAAAAGGAGCAAATCCTTCGGCAGCACACTTACGTTCATGAACCCCACAATGATCGTGGTTGTCTCGGAGAGGGAGCTCAAGTACAAGGAAGCAACGAAGGCTCTCAAGGACTATTGGGGCACCTGCGCAGACTGTTATGTCTTTGGTCGCAACAATCTGCTCGACGTGTCGATTGACCTGCTCGACCTTGCAGAATGGAGATTCATAGTGATATCTTTGGAACCCACCGGAATCGCCCATTACAAGAACATCTTGATGAATTCCTTCCATATTAGTTTCAGACAAACGATCATAATTATGCCGAAGATAAAAGATGAGCTTGAGATTTGGGATTGGAAAGTTTTGGTCCAAACTTGTCGGTTCCGGATTATCGACGGGCAGCACCACTTTGAGGTTGCGAAACAATTGATTCGTGCCAAGAAGGTTGATGACGTGAAGATCCTTGCCCTGCAGACATGGATAGCCCATGTTGTGTGGCATATGGACATTAGCAAGATTCTGGACGTGTCCGCCATGGCGAATAAGACGAACAATGCTGGCACGTTCATTCCTTCCTGGGCAAAGAACATCGAGGGCGCAAGGAAGGTTTGGGAAGATTACGGCCGCCTGGCAAAATTGAAGAAGCCTCACCGACGTGAAACAGCGGTTGAAGAAGATAACCAAAAACGATATGAGGTATGAGATTACTTGTTCTATTCTGTTTCGGTTTGGCTTAATTCGCATTGTACGTCGACGTTTTTTGGGGACGTCGTTTTAGCTCGACTCAAGCTAAAACAACATCGGCTTTCGTCCAGGCATTCGGGGCTGCTATGGTGAATAGGTTCATGAGCATCAACACAAACGCGAGGGGCAAGATCGTCAGACCGTGTGACCTTCGCAACGAGCTCCTGATCATCACATCTCCGGACGACGTCTACGAGTTGTGGTCGAGGTTCATCACCGACTACGGACTTGGAGAGCTGATCGACTCCGACACCGAGCTCCCATTTAATCAGGCGAAGGATTGGGAAACCGCCGCAAAGAAGTTCACCTTGAACACGGAGTTCTTCAAGGGAATGGGATAGCTAGACGCAGAGGACCTCGAGGTGTTGGCCCTGCATTTGTTGAACGAGACTCCGGGTCGGCATTGCCTTACCCGAAGGTGGCCGTGATGAAGCATGCGAAAAAATACTTCCAGTGCATGAGTGCGAAGCAATGGGCCAAGAATTGGAAGAGGAAGAACACTGTCGCACGGGAATTGCACAACTTCTAGCCCTCGCTGGGTTTGTTCAAGCCTGTGTAGCAATTCGACGCCAACAACTGGAAGTACAATGTGACTCGTCAGACTATGTCCATGCTTCTCTCGGTCCCGGGCGACTCGTTCTTTACCCTCTACCGCCAAAAGCAGACCAAAAATAAGAGTGCAGAAGAAATTTCGGAATATGCAGCCGAGTTCTTCAAGAAGTTTCTGGATGTCAAAGGGACATTTGAACCTCCTGCACCGATTGTTTACACGCGGCACTTCTTCTCATCGACATTCAGATTCGGGATTTGGGACAAGGACTACGCATGGATCCAATCTAGCAAGTGTGATATCGGCTTGATCGATTTGTGATCTGTCCCTGGGAGTGGAAGTAGAGTGGACGGCACGGAGAGTCCATACTTCCAAGAATTCCTTGATGTGTGGGCAGACACCGTGACCGATCCTCACATCAAGAATCCCGAGGTCTGGATGTTGATCACCTTCAACGTCGACCATCACTGCGAGGCACTGGTGTACATGGATAAGAAGTTGAAGGATGAGTACGCTCGCAAGGCAGCCAAATACATGCCTTCCAGCAACGAGCGTTCCAATGGCATAGGAGAGGGAAAAGCTTCACAGAAGCACCTGATTCCCTTGCTCTTCCTTGTCAAGAAGAGCAGCCACGCCCAGAATGTGTTGAATACAATTCCACCTATATTCTTTGCTCCAGACTTGCCCCTCTACTCGAAGGTTGGGGCGTACAGAGAACACGACTTAGGTCTCAGTCACTTCGAGTTGCGATTGGAGTTCTATTGTCGTGTGCTGAAGATGTTCTCCAATGGGGAAGTTCTTATCAATAATGGTTGGCACAAAGCCAATGTTGGTTGGAATTGTAAGTACCTCGCACCATTCCTTTGATTGTAATTGCATACGCTCGTTTAGCTCGAGTCGAGCTAAAGAGTCTCATGCTTAAATCTTTTCATTCTTTGTATTTTGTCTATGGTCTTTGAGCTCGAATCGAGCTATTTCGTCTTAGTCTTCTTATAAGTTTCTGTCTCCTTCTAAAACAGATGTGCCAAGCTGAGACATATGTTGTTATCAGCGCGAACGAGGCGGAGGCTTATACGAATGCTTCGGCGGACTACCAACATCTGGACTACAACGATACCAACGTCGCAGCGTATGTAAATCCGGAAGCTAATCCCGCTCCGAAGCCTACTGCTGAAGGGTCGAGGAAGGGAAAGAAGAGGAAGTCGAAGAAGAAGTCCACACAGCCTCTAAGCGACGACTCTTCAACTTCGGAGCACGAACGTGAAGATGAAGGTGGTCCTTCTTCTCCGGCGGGGATGAATGCCTCCATAGATTCAACCGTTGCTCCCTTGTCTCCTTCCGCAATTGACTGGGAGCCGTGGCATTTCCGCCCACTACTGCTCGTGGTCGTGGTACTGCTCGTGCTCCTCCTCAAGGTCGTCGAAGCGGTCGAGCTCGGTCTTCAACGTCTCATGGCCGCGGTACAGCACGCGCCTCCCGCGCAAATCCGCTAAGCTTTCTTCTTCTCATACGCAAGCTGGAGAGGCTTCTCGGTCGAGAAGCGATACTGTGCCTCAAGCACAGAGGGCGCTCAACTCCAAATATGGCGTTTGCGATCTCGCCGGGGATATAGAGAGTCCCCCCATCCAGCGCATGCGTCGTGTTCGTCCATCGGATGAGGCTTTAGCTCGAATCGAGCTGAACGAGCAGTCTTCGGGGTCGTTGATCTTGGGGCCGCTGGGACTCCGGTTCAACACAGGGTTCCACCCTCGGGTTTTTGAGACGAGATTCGTTCAAAGAACTCGAATGATCACGTCTATCGGGATCTCTTTGGCGAAGACGATGTAGTGCCTGGCCAAGAGCGACAGCTTTGGGATGCGCCGACTTCCGACAGCTTTGACTCATCCGACAATGACGATGTTAAGAGTGCGAGCGACGGCGATGACGGCGACGACAATGACCGCGCTGGTGATGCTGACCCCGTGGCCATGACCTTATGCGACAAGGTGGCTCCCGATCCATCCCAGGACGAGACTACTTTGGCTGTGACCCCTCCTGTTGAGTCTTCTGCTCCCCAACGCCCGCAGATTGCATTGAGGAGGCAGATTGAGAAGGAGAAGTACGACAAATGGTTCGTGAAAGGAGGTTGGAAGCCCAAGGACGAGCCGGAGGATAACATAGAAATCTAGTATTACGACTTCTTGGAGGAGGCTAGTTCTCAAAAGCCCAAGAGCGATGAGGATGATCCTCTTCTTCTTGTCGGGCCCAAGGAACCTAGAGAGCCTTCACAACCACTAGTGAAGCTCGAAATTGTCGTCCCTCTGCTCACAAAGGATCAAAAGCGGGCACGGAAGCTGCAAGAGAAGGAGGCGCAGAAGGCTCGCAAGGCAAAGGAAGAATTGGAGAGAGAGAAGCAAAGGTTAGTAGACATTGCAGCCCAGAATGCACGAGTTGACAGATTGGAGTCCACATTCCTGAGCTCTCAGTCTGAAACCCGCATGGCATTGGGCAAGATGGAGCAAGATGGGGCAAGATGTTTCTTTCATTCGGGAATATCTTAAACCAATTGCCTATTCCTCTCCCCATTGCCTCCATCAACCCTGATCAACCTCGCCTCAGCATCTGTGACGCGACTCCACTAGCCATCGTGGCGCCTCCACAACCTCCTCATCTTGCTGAACCAAAGATCACACCCTGCCCCGTTCCCCTCGAGATTTCGGATAGGCCTGCATAAGAAGATGTCCCGACTGAGGTTACGGCAACGCCGACGCATCACACCGCTGCAGTAGCATTGGGTGTGGGGGAGAATGCAGAGGTTGTCTCTTCTCGTGACTCTCCCGTGGCTGCTATCGAGACGGCTAAGACTTCACCCGTAAATCCAGAGGTTAGTTACTATCCTTTCCTTCTCTTTGTCTTTGTGATCGTTCCTGGTAATGGCAATTGCTTGTTATTCCGTCATGTCTTGCAGTTTTTCGCATTTAGTAATCTTAAAGTCGGCGCTCTTTGTTTGACAGGAGTCCGGCACCGATGGCGGCGAGTAGGTCGAGGAGTAGTCTCCAAATTATTGGATGTTGTTTCGCTTTTTGTACATAGTACACTTATAAACGTTGTACTTGTTGAAACAACATTCAATAAAATTGAGACTCTTTTTTTGTACATTCCTTTTCGTCTTCACTAAGTCTGCGTCCTTCTCATTACAAGGCTCTAAACATCGTCCTTTTCTACTAGGCCCCCGTTCTGAATACCTTGTTCCTTCCGATTGCTTCAAAATCCCCCACCAACCACCTCATGTTACCTCTGGGTGTCGCGGTTCAATACCAAATAACTGCTGGCAGTTCTTTGGATACTTCAGCATTTTGCAAGGTACACACCCTCTTGTTTTAATACCATTTGCCATTGTTACGTGTTCCCTCGCTGCAGGCAGGACCGTCCAAACATGCCAAACAGCCTATCTCGCCCGAGCTACCCATTACGCATATCTCGCGCAGTCTTTTATGGCCCAAGCCCAAGTGGTTGAATGTGGTGTTGGAGTTGGACAGGGTTCTATGTTCGATGGCTCTGTGTCTACCCCAACGCCTGCAGAGTGCCTCTCTTTTCCGGATCCCAATAATCCTCCAGTGTTTTCCTCCACCGTCCCAACCTTAGTTGCCGGCAGGGTCGTCTACTGTCGTCCCGGGTTGACCGAGTTCATTCTTTTACTAAATTTGTTTTGCCACATCCACGTCTGGAGTACCCTAGAGCCTAAGGTTGTCCATGGACTCTGCTGCTTTTTGTTCTCGAAGTCAGACGCTGCCCCTGGACTTGTCTTGGCTTCCAACCAATGCGATAATCTGTTGTTGAAGAATTACGCATTCGCCAAGTACCCTGGCACGACAAATCCCATCTTCTTAAGATATCCTCGGCGTCGGTTGTATCCTAGGAAGGGTGCCAATTTCAATGTTGATAACTTGCTCATGGTCGATTCCAAGCCTATGACTTGCATTGCGGTTCCGACAAAGAGCACACTTTTCACTGTTCCGTGGAACCATTCTTGTCCAAAGGAGCCAAAGTCCGAACTATTAAAAAGAATGGGCAAGACATGTCTTGCCATGCATTTAAACGGTCATGAGAATTTTCACGAGACTATGCGCCATCGTAGACCCACGCATAATGAACTGGCGAAGGACTCAGAATTGTATATGCTCTTAAGCCGTAATCTTCCATATTTGTGGAATCAGGACCGAATCAATGGGAAGAATTTGCCTTAAATTCTTTTATCAATGGTATTATTCTGATTTTTACCCTAGAAACCTTATGTTTATAGGTTGCTTAGATGGAGATATATTGTAGATCGATTGGTGAATCCCCCCTCGACATACAATATTAAATGCGTTGTTATATTGTGTACCTTTTTCATTGCACTTAGTGTCATGGACTCACTTTCTAACATGGGTGTGTTTATAAACCAGGTTGCTGCCGTTGGACGTCAGCTCTCTCCACTTCCATCATGTGCTTTGCAAGCAAATCTTCTAATTGGTCCTTCAACGGTGTCCGATCCTTCCATTACAAGTGAGGACTCGAGAACTTTCTCGGAACGAATTCGGAGACGGTTGATCTACTGTGCTCCGGACGACGCGTCGGCTGTAGATTACACGAAGGAGGACATGGATAATGATGATGACGGTGTAGTAGACAGTCCCCCTATTCGGACGTAACGAAGTATTGCAACCTACCATAATCGAATCCTTGTGATGACCTCAGTTGTAGCGGCACCCCAAGGTGAAGCTGTATTACGCAACTCCGTCGTAGATGGCCGTGCCTATTTAGCTCGATTCGATCTAAATATTCCCTTGCCAAATACTGTGGCTCATTGCTCCTTATCTCTTGGGGCAAGCACTCGAGTTCATCCAACACAATTTTCGTCTGAGACTCACCGTCTATTAGGGAGACGTGCATCGAAGCGTCGTAGAAGTGGTGCGCTTATGGAGATGGACGAACCTGCCTTTTCTAAATACACACACAGTGAGGAAAATGTATTCACTAAGAAAGATTCTTGTGGTGATACCTCCTCTCCGCCACGTCGTGATTGGTAGATAATATAATGCCTACCTGTTGGAGGTCTACAATTACACCAATAAATTGTATTTGTGCTTTCATATCAATAAAATTTTCTCTTGGGGGAGCATATTTCTTAGCTTGAATTATGATTTCCTTTCTATGATTGTCTTTTATATTGAGAAAATTCATCATTATCAGTAAAAACCTGGTGATTTGGTAACTAATCAGGTCAGAATCGATCTAAATGGAAGTCTCCCTAATTACCAAAATTAGTATATATTATTATTATAACGAATTACGTGTTTAATCAGTAATCCTTTGGTAATCGAAGCAATAGTGTGGACTTCTTGGATTACCCTAAGTCAGGTTGCTGGATGAAATGCCATGGATGGATGAAATTTGCTAGATGGATGTAGGCAATTAGGGTTGGGTGACTAGGGTGGCGGCTACGTCGACGGCTAGGGTTTGGAAGGGGTTTGGGAGTGAGTGCTCATTCTCTCTGTCTCTCAGGAAGTTGGAGTTGGAGCTTGAGGGGGGGTGTGTGAGTTTGAGTATGTGTGTGTATTGGATAGTGGAGAGAACTATTGCTTTAAACAGTTAAGGATATCAAGAGAGACCAAGTAGCGGACTGCCATCGGCATAAGTTATTTGTACTATCATGAGTTTTCAATGAAGTATGTCTGGATTTGTGTGTAAATTTTTTGGAACGTAATGCTAAGTTTTCCACTCTGGAGTATTAGAGGAATAAGGTTAGAAGGTAGTGTTATGAAGTAGTATTGTTGGGATTGTAGTACCATTGTGCTATTGTCAAGGGCTTGTGCAGGCTCGGTCCAGGCCAATTTCAAGGTTACTTTATGACCAAATTGAAGTCCAAAGCATGACCAGTTCAAGGCCCACGCTAGTTTTTGGTCTAGTTCATGATAAGCAAGGAATCTAGGGTAAGACTAGTCTTGAGTGTAAGACAGTTTCAGGTCTAGGCCTAGATAAGTTTGTGATCCAAGGCAAGACCAGCTTTGAGTCTAGGCCAGTTCCAAGTCCATACCAGGTCGAGTTTGGGATCGAGGCCAGTACGAGTTTAGGGTCCAAGCCATGACCAGTTTGGAGTCCTGGCTAGAACTAGTTGGGGTCCAGTTTAGGGACCAATTTGGGGACCAGTTTAGGGGCTAGTTTAGGGGCCAGTTGGAGAGCACTAGATAAGATAATTGAAGGGATAGGAAGAATACCACTTTCACATCGACCCCTCTGCCCATAGACACACGATTAGCAGCCACCAAGAAGCGGGGACGGAACAAACTAAAGACGGACACGTTCAGACAGACCCGGAAGTAGCGAGCGCTGCTTGTCTTGATTTTATTGAACGATGAACACCACTATATACCAAGCAATAGGGACACCTAGTTGACCCCGGTCAAATCTCAAAGCGTGCCAATTTGCCCAGCCCTGTTCTTTTTCCAGGAGTTGACATAGCTCCGATGGACATTAATCGAGTTCAAGTTGACACTCCAGTGTAGGAATTTAGGTCCGTGCCAGTCATATTTCCGCGCCCAACATACACCCAACCTTTGACAACCAGACCACCACAGGGTTGTTATGCCACAAACATCAAGCGCTTCAAATCATGCGTCCGAACACTCCAAGTCGAACCTTGTTCTCCGGAAATTTGCTTTTTGTGGTGTGTTTAGGGTTTAGAATATTATTTAAAGGGCTAGGAATAAACACTACTAGAAAATTCAGCGTCCAAATCAACATGAAAAGGTTGAAATTTTCAGTTGATTCGGACGCGTTGATCTATACATTGATCAACACAAAAGTGTTGATATTATCTGTTGATTTGGTCAAGGATAATTTTTTTTTTCTTTAAAATTAAAATTAAAATTAAAACTTATGCTCCAAGAATCCGGGAAGCAAATTTTGCCACGAAAAGGAAAACGCAATTTTTGCGGCAACCAATGGGGCCCACCAGAAACCCAATTGCTGCACCAGTGGGACCCACCTCAAACCTAACCGTTGCACCAATTGGAAGGAGCGAAGCTCAAACCAAAGACCTCCTCGCTCCCACCCCACGTCCTTTGACAGCACACCACTTTAATTCACCCATGCACACGAACGTGTTATTTTTGTACTTATAGCAAAACGTAACCATTGGCTATTAATTTGCCTTGTAAAAACTTTTTTTTTTCAAAATTATTTTTTGCACTATTTCATGCAGATGTTTTTCTACATGTAGAAGAAATTTCGAAATTTTTTGATTTTTTTTTTTTTTTTAAGGCTGGGGCGTCTTTTTACTGCCCAACAGACTTCAAATATTTTTCACGATGTATAAGAAAAAATTTCAAATTATTTTTTTGCACTATTTCGTGCAGGTATTTTTCTACATATAGGAAAAATATCAAAAAAATTTGAAGTTTTTATTTTGAAGAAGTGATGATGCTCCAAAACATCTTCGTTTTTCATTTTGCATTTTAGTCAATGTCAGAAAAAGATTCAAAAGATTCTCAAAGATTCTGGAAGATCTTAAAAAGATTCCAAAATTATTTCTCAAGATTCCAAAAGATTCCAAAAAGATTCCATATTTGATGAGATTTTGTTGATTCGGTCATTATACTACTCAAATCAACAAGATATATTTAGCAAACTATTGATTTTTACATAAAGATCAAAAATTTAGTGAATACGGTCAATGCAGTGCCACAAACAACAAAAATCTGTTGATTTTTTGTTGATTCGATCACAGTTTTCTAGTAGTGAAAGACCGGATGACTAAATCCGGTCAGTTAGTAGTTCCTTAGTGTGACAGCCAACCTGGGTGATCATAGTCGATTGTCAGGGTTATCGGAAATCCAGTAATCCGGTTTCCTTGGGATTATCAGTAGTACGGTCCGGATAGGCCCCTACATCCGGAGTAGTAGCCGGTGTACTGTCAGGGTAGTCGGAATGGCGGCGCAACCGGGATTGTTCGGATTGCTGCTTTTAAATTCTGCCACCATCAATTACTTCCACTCCGCGAGTGATTTGTACGCCCGGAGTGCTTCCTCACTCCCGCGCGCCCAAATTCCTGCTCCCATTTTGAATTTCGAGCGTCCAGAGAGTGTTCCTGAGAGTAGGGTTTGCGAGAAACGACGTTCGGAGAGAGAAGAGAGTTTAGAGGGAGAACCAGAGGTTAGAAAGAAGCGCAAATACTGCCGTGCGATGCCGAGAAAGCGCGCGGATTCGCCGTGGCGATTGGAGAAACCAATCTCCATCAAAACGGTGAAGCCAGATTTCCCGAGGAAGAAGAGGTATGAGAATGAGCTGCAGGAAGACCTTACCCGGATGGGCTGCGCGGGATTCCTCGATGTCCCCTGGGATTTCGTCGACCAGAAGATAGTTGAGGAGCTGATTAGCAAGGAGTGGCCGGAGGAGCACCGGGATCACAAGCTGCGAGGCAAACCGAGGAGTTGGACGCCAAAGCAATGGAAAGCGACCTACCGGTTTTCCAACTCGGTGGTGGGCTACATTACGAAGAAGGGCGATGAGGAATTGAAGAGTAGGTTCAACCGGCTACCCGACCACAAGGACAGATTCAAGGTCGACCAATGCAAGAGTGCGCGGGAGCAGCGACTACTCCAGTTTCTGCTGCCCATTCTCAATCTGGATAAGCCGACCTCCTGCACGATCAAGATGATAAATTTGATCTTGTGGAGTTACGACAGGAAGAGGGTGATCGGATGGCACCACATCATCAACGAGGTGGTGCAGAAGGAGGTGGCCAAGATCGGCAACAAGAAGGGCTGTCCGGTGACGCCCTCCTTGTATCATCTGTACGCGCGGTATGGTATTCTCACTCAACCGGAAGCTGCAGGATGGGAGAGATTGCAGCCGTTGGAGGTCGCTCCTCCCCATGTGGACCTAACTTTGGAGTCTGAGGGGGAGAATTTGGATAGGGCAGTCATGGACTTGGAGGGGTCCCCGAAGTACGTCAACCAGACTCCTCAAAAGAAGAAGAAGACCAATCCAAATGGAGCTGGACCTAGCAGCGCACCTCAGAGGTCTACCCCACGGAAGCAGACGGGACGGAGGCCGGCAACCCGGTCAACTCAGGCGATGCCATCCATCTTCACTCCTCGTGGAGAAGAGGAAGAGGAATCCAAAGAGGAGGAATCAGAGGAGGAAGAGGAGGAGGACGTCGAGGAGGAAGTAGAAGAAGAAGAAGAAGAAGAGGAAGAAGAAGAAGAAGAAGAAGCATTGACTCTTCTAATCCAAAAAGGAAGGACGCGTGCACAGCACCACGCAGCAGAAGCTGTAGCCGAGGCCGGAGGAGGTTAGTCTACAGACGAGGACGATTCGGAAAGAGAGGCTTTGGACGAGGATGAAGAAGGACGAACCGGATGGGAGACCCTTGTCCGACCGAGAACGAGTGCTGGAAGGAAGGACAAGAGGAAATTCAGAGCCCGGTTGGCGAGGGTGCGGACTCCTCAATCTACAAAGGGAAGAGAGACCTCCACGGCGGTAGCTACACCAAGTTTGGTTGACCCACTCGGAGCAGAGTCGCCAGCTCGAGCACCTAAGCAAGCACCCGTAGGAGGTCTAGTGCCAAATCTGAAGCTGGAGATGAGTAGGAAGAAGCGGACGAATGAGGCTGAGCCAGTGGAGCCGGAAGGTAGAGGAGAGGAGGAAGAAATTCCCGATCACAAGGTCATGCAAGATCCAAAACCCACTCCGGTTACCAATCCGCAAGAGAGTGTTCAACCAGAACCGGTCTGGTGCAGAAGGCATCTCGACACTGGTAAGGCAATTCTGAAGAAAGCACCGGAGCCCAGTCGTCGTAAGAAAACAACGCAGCCAGCACCACCAAAGCCAGAGCAACCGGCGGTACAAGTACAACCAGAGGTGGTCACCCGGGTTGCGCCAACCCCAGTTGTCGAGGCAGTTGTGCCTACGCACCCTCGACTCTACTACTGGATTCCCAGCGAGGGTATCTTACACCCAATCCGCCTCGCCATAGAGGAGGTTGAGAAGAACAATCGCGGGTTGTTCTCATCTATAGAGCAACTCGAACGGATCTTTCGGACGCCTAATGTAGAGCGTTATCTAGAGCTCGCGGAAGAACTGCAGAGGGAGGTAGCAAAGCTGCAAGCCGAGAGAGAAAAAGTCAAACGGAGGGCCCAGCTGGAGGTGGAGATTTCGAGGAAGGCCCAACAGGAGATGGAGACCTCGAAGAAGGCAGAGCAAGAAGTGGGGTGGAAGCACACTAGGGTGTCACACTTACGGACAAGTACTTGTACCCAATGTGTATCAAAAATGTACTAAAAGTCAACGACCTTTGAAAGCCCTGCGAAGTTGGGTACTTTTGGGTACCATTGTTTTAAAATAGGGGTTTGTGTCAGTTGGAATTTAACGCATTAATGCGGAAAATCTGAAAAGTCTGACAAGCTACGTCAGCAAGATTTGGCGCGCAATGGTACACATGATTTCAAATCGGGGCACCGGCTGCCACCCGTTAGCTTTGTCTTTTTGACCGGTGATGGAGGGTCGTTACGAGGGACTGCCAATCTGGCCACCGGTGCATCCGGTTTAGTCTCGCACCTCACGTCGTTGAGATTTGGCGCGCAATGTCATGATGCTTCAAATCAGGGCACCGGCTGTCACCGGTTACTTTCGTCTCGGGGACCGGTGATGGAGGGTCGTCTTTTGGGACTGCATCTTGGCAACCGATCCAGCCGGTATCGTCTCGCACCTCGGGTGGAGGCTCTGTGGAGTCTCGGAGGTTTCTTAGTTTGCCTCAGCAAATACTGAGTGAGCGTAGCCGTTGCAGTTCGTTGGTGTAGCTCTCTTCGACCGTGAGGGTTTGCGTGAGCTGCTGTAGGTGTGTCTGTATCCACGACGGAGGGTTTCTGTGAGCGGTTTAGGCTGACTGTCCACGGTATTTGGGTGGGTGAGTTGCGTAGTTTTAAGATTGTGAGGGTTTCTGTGAGCGGTTTGTGTAAGGGTTACTGTGAGGGTTTAGGGTGAGGGTTTGTGTGAGCGGTTTCGTGGTTCTGTGAAACATGTGGTGGACGACTGTGCAAGGGAGTGTTGTGTGTGGGCGCCTTGTGCGAATATATTTTTTTCTGTAGTTAATTCAAGAAACAATACTGTGAGGTCTGTGAGAGGGAGAAGTTAATGTTTGAGGGTTTAGGTGTGTGTGATTGAGAGCGCGCGGTTGTGTGCGGAGGTGTAGTTTGTGGGTCGTATCGAGCTCTTGGTGGTGGTTGCAAGTGCAGGGGAAGAGCGATGAAGGACGGGTTTGCCATGATAAAGTCCACGGATCCTGGGTCCAAGTATTGGAAGGAGCCAGCTTCAGGCTCAAAGTTAGTCGATGGAGGGGGGAAGCGCAAAAGCATCATTGGCGAAGACTGCTTCGAAGGACTCCTCGCGAACGAGTTCTCTCACCGAGGGAGGGACAAAATGCAAGCCTGCTGCCTCCCCTAAGTCCACGGAGAGGCAGAAGAAAAAACCGGAGGCTAAGGTGCGAGAGGAGGCCTCTGGCGATGAGGAGGAAGAAGATGGTGGACGGCAAGAGCAGGAGATGGTGGACGTGGAAACAGCAATGACGAAATGCAGGGCGCCACCACCGAAACTGATGGCAGCGGATTGGGCGGAACAGGGGTTGTGCAATACGGGCATCAATCCGAAGCGTTTCCCCCACAGAGCTAAAGCGGAAGAGGAGATGGGAGCCATTTTTGGGAGGCGGATTGGTAGAGATGGCCGCAACGGCTACAAATGGCAGGAAGTTCGAGAGAAGGCGATTCTCGACAGAATCATGGAGCTTCACCCCCTGATTTACCAGCACAGCGCCGATCACATGCCTTCGTATCTGGGGGTGCTCTTTGTAGAAGGGATCCTGCATGAGCACGTTAACGGACGAGGGTCTGTCAACTGGGCTGCGTTTGCCCAGGAGGTGAATCAAACCCAACGGAGACAGCGTAGGTCCAAGAAAGGTGTGCTCCAGTATTGCAAGGACACGGGTTTGACGAAGGTGAGCAAGGCAGAGCTTAGGAGTATCAAGTTGGAGGTGGATGCGGAGTATGACCCAGCAAATTCAAAAAAGGTAATTCATTTTTTAGATGAACATTGTAAGCTGAATTCTGATACTGTTGCTGCTGTCTTTTATTTTAACGAGTCAAGTATTGTGAAATTGTGAGGAGGGACTTAGTGTTGAATCTGCCGTTCAATTTGACTTCTGATAAGGGTTTTGTGACAACAGGATGTGTCAGAGGTTTGTGCCTCGAGGATTCCCACCAAGTAAGAAGACTATCTTGCCTCATCAGCTGCAAAGAGGATTCAGAAATTGAGTGATCTAGGAAGAGTCCTTACTGCAAAGATAGCATTCAAGAAGTCTGCTCTGAAGACTTCAGCTGCAAGGGTCAAGAAATCGAAGGATGTGGTGAGTGCGCACAACGAGAATTTGGAGTACCTCGATCATCAAATCCAGGAGCTGAAGGGTGAGAATTGGTGCACCGAGAACCCTTAGTTGGAGTTTAGGGTGGGTGTGTTCAATCGAATGAAGAGCGAATGTCTGGAGAAGCTCCAGATAGCTGTGGAGGACGTTACAGCTGCAGAAGCAGCCCACTTCAAACTCAAGGAGACAATTGAATTGCAAGGGAAGCAGCTTAACTTTTGTAACTGATGAGGCTTCTCACTTGAAGCTAGGAGGACGACCTTCTGGGCTGCATCCGTGGCCCATGTTGTACCCCCGGGTAGAGGAAGAGGAAATTAAAGTAGAAAGCCTAGAATTCAGCACTTGTACATTATGCGACTACGGTTTTCCAAAACGTGACATTATAGTGGCTACTTGCAGCCACGCGTACCATCCTTGGTGTGCATTCTCTGTTTTTGGAAAAGGATTGTGTTGTGTGCAGGAGAACTGTAAACGCCCGATGCATCCCAGCTGGCGTCGTAGTTTTGGGTGGGGGCATCAGGCAGAGGAGCTGCAGCAAGGAGCAGCCAGCGTGGGCATCGACGGTGAATTTTCGGAGCTCCTGCAGGACCGAGAGGACTTCCTCAAGTCTAACCAGTGAGAGTGAGGTAAGCCTTGATCATGCTCTTGTTTTCTGTACTTGTGGGTATACTCTGCAGATGACAAGGTAGTGTAGGTATACTTTGCTGTTGACAAGGTAGATTGTGGTAGTGTATGTATACTTTGCTGTTAACAAGGTAGAAAGTGGTAGTGTTGGTACGAGGTATTGGTAGCGGTTTAGGTACATATCCAGTACATGGGGTAGTCTTATAAAGTAGTGTGTAAAAATTAGGTACGTTTAATAGAATAAGTCTGTGTTGAGAAAGTGATCTGAGTATGATTGAGTAAGATTGATGTCCTCAAATTAGGTACGTTTAATAGAATAAGTCTGTGTTGAGAAAGTGATCTGAGTATGATTGAGTAAGATTGATGTCCTCAAATTAGGTAGTGATTGGTACATATGGAGTTTTAGAGTAGTGTCAGCGACACACAACAGTAGTATCATGTACTTTGTTGTTGACAAGGTAGATTGTGGTAGTGTCGGTACGGGGTATTGGTAGCTTTAGGTACATATCAAGTACATGGGGAGTTTTATATAGTAGTGTGTATAAATTAGGTACGTTTAATAGGTTAAATCTGTGTTGAGAAAGTGATCTGAGTATGATTATCATACAATTGATGTACTCAGTTTAGGTAGTGATTGGCACATATGGAGTTCGAGAGTAGTGTTGCCTGTATCTTAAGTAGTCTCATGTATATTGCAATTAGATTAGGTAGTTTTTATCTTCCGATTAGTACAAAGTATCAACCCTGCTTCATGTAGGTCTACTATTGTACGTTGGGTATTAGTTAATAGTAACAGACGTACTAAATCGTGTGTGAGAGTTTTTGATGTTCAGCATTGACACATAGCCCAGCCAAGCCACCCACAGGTAAAAGAAAATCCGACCAAGTTGTTCGAGAAAGTCTGCCAGGGTCGTCAAACGCTGCAGCCATAGTTTCACCACAGGTGGAGCACAAGGACGAGGCACAACAAAAACCAACAAACTCGCTGGAGTTTGTCTCTTCCAAGCCAGCTATAAAAAATCCAGAGCTAGCCATCCTAAGTCCCAAGCCGGTGGGTGGAGTCTCTATTAGGAACTCAAGAAAACAGAAGAGCAAAGAGGCCCAAACATCAAACTTTGCAGGTGAGGATTTTTGAACCACAGGTGGCCTCAACTGTGAATGCATATTTGTGGCGAGTAGTGTTGAATTTGCTGCGTCTTACCTTCTTTTCTTTTTGCAGGGTTGTTAAAAGGTATACCTGCCGAAGAATCAGAGTCTGATGAGTACACAGCATCGTCAAAAAGAGAAGGTGAAGAATATTCTGATGGTGAGACAGAGCAAGGGGGCGACTCGGACCCACCCATGAATGACCCCGAAACGAGGGATTCTTCACCGCCATCAAGTCCTAAGTCGGATGATCTGGAGCGATTCAAGAGGGTGGACAGGGATACCCCGAAAAAGGTGATTGC
Source organism: Bryum argenteum (assembly GCA_037043015.1). Lineage (NCBI taxonomy): Eukaryota > Viridiplantae > Streptophyta > Bryopsida > Bryales > Bryaceae > Bryum > Bryum argenteum. The sequence goes on along the minus strand of CM073321.1, from coordinate 29,857,057 downwards.
TCCGGATGCTCCAAAAATAATAGAGGAGGAGGTGGCGCCCAATGTGCTTCCCGTTAGCATACAGGTGGAGGAGGTGGCGCCCAATGTGCTTCCCGTTAGCATACAGGTGGAGGAGGTGGCGCCCAGTATACAGCCAGAGGCTGTTAGCATACGGGTGGAGGAGGTGGCGCCGAGTAGTTCGAGAGAGGCTGTTAATCACTCGGTGGAGGAGGGTAGTACTCTTGGCGTGGAGGTCATAGCCACCAATACAGGTGTTGAGGCGGAGATTCCTAGGCAGGAGTTGAGGACTCCCAGTCAGGAGGTCGTGTCGCCCAGCCAGGAGGTCGTGGCATGTACGGAGGAGGTGGAGGCTTGCAGTCAGGAGGTTGTGGCAGCCGAGGCTGAGGTGCTGGCAAGTAGCGCCAAGAAGGTGGCGGCAAACAGCGAGGAGGTGAAGGCTTGCATTCAGGAGGTCGCGGGAGAAGCAGTAACGGACCCCGCAGCGGCAATGGTCGTCGGCTTGGCTGAAGAAGCCGACGTGGCGAGTAGAGGGAATGCAAAGACTCCATCTAACACTAATGTCAGCAAGTCACCTGGCTCTCCAATGGACATCGATCAGGCCTCTCCATCGAGTCTCGGGGTAGTGGGGGAAGCACCGTTGGGGCGTAGGACAAGAGCGCGGGTGTCCAGGGAGGATTTTGCCTCGGCTATGGACGAGGATAATGAGGCGCTTGGTAAAAAACCAAAAATGAAGAATGTTAATCTGTTTGATGTTCAGAAGGAGTCCAAACCAGCAACGAAGCCATCAGGCACCAAGCGGGTGAGCAAGCCGGGTAGGAAAAAGCGTACTTAGATGTATATTGTTTGTACATTCTGTAGGTTCATTGTACATGATGATAAGTATATTGCTTATCGTCTATTTTTGCTACATAATCATCAAAATTGTGTTCACTTTTTATGAGCTTCTTGCAGGATCTCTAGTTTGATGAGGCTGATATTAGTAGGGGACTGGAGCCAATGGCAATACGGGTTGAATTGCCAGTAGAAGGCCCATGCCCAATGCCCCCATTCATCTATGTTACATCTGATGTTCTTTCTGAGATGGCTGTGGTTGACAATGAGAGAGAGTCGAGTTGTAAGTGCTATGGCCAGGATTGTACACTAGATCCAGATGCATGTGATTGCATCCAGAAGATGGGGGGTAAGTGTGCCTATACAAGCGATGGGCTCTTAGCAGATGTCGACAGTGCCGTATCTAAGGTACAACTTCCTATACCCTTAGTACACTCAGGAGTTTCGAGTTTCCTGCATTGGTCGGCTTCACGTCTTTTGGCGATGTGGTTTTTATTTGTTTTCCATAATGTGAAGGTATCAACTCTCAAGTTTTTGTGAACCGGGCGAGGGATGTTACGTTTCTCAAGATAATTCGAGTTGGAACCCATCCGATGATGATTCAGATGTTTGCAGTGGACATACTCCGAGACCTTTTATTTTTGAATGCAACTTAACTTGTCTATGTCATGGAGCATGTCGGAATAGGCTAGTTCAGAAAGGCTCACAGCTGCAGTTGTCGGTTTTCTGGACTGGGCCTCGGGGTTGGGGTCTTAAAACTTTGAATCGTATACAGAAGGACCAGTTTGTCTTAGAGTATCATGGGGAAATTTGTACTGAAGTAGAGACCATTCAGAGAGCCAAAGTGAAACCGAGTAATGGATGGTATTCCATGAGCCTTGACGCAGATTGGAGGGCAGAAGCGGCCAGTGACGACTCCACCGCCTTGTCAAAAGACGCACTGAGGTTCGGAAATGTGGCTCGTTTCTTGAACCATATGTGCGAGGTTCCTAACCTGGTCGACATGCCAGTGAAGATCGACGAAAGTGACCCCCGTTTATATCACATTGCGTTTTTTGCCGTAAGGGACATTGACGAATATGAAGAACTCACCTGGGTATGCTTTAACCTTTCCATGTCTTTTTTTTTCTCATTTGTGTTTTCGTTCATTGCACTCTGAATGTTGTTGTAATCATAAGACCGTGGTCTGCGTTTCAGGACTATGGGACGGACTTTCAGGATGGCGGCACCGAGACCGGTCTTTGCCTATGTGGTGGACCATACTGTAGAAATCCCATGCCATCACATTAAATAACATACGGAGTTTTTTGTTTATATTTTTACTTACAGTGTACACCATAGTTACTCAGAACACTTCTGATTTTTTCTTACATTGTACAATTTTGTCCATACATATACCTCGAATTTTATACAATAGAAGAGACCTTTTCTTTCTATTGGAAGCGTTCATTCGGTACAATATTCAATTGCAGGGTGATTGTGCTATGTATATTATAACATTGTATTGAACGGGAAGTAGATGGTGCTTTGTGACTTCACCATACAATGTTGAAATAATACTGTTTTTGTACTAAAATAGTACTGAAATAATACTGTATTTGTACTAAAAGTACAGAAACCCAACAATTGGGATACTACCTAAATTTCGAGAATTAACTCCCCCACCAAACCACCAGCGTTTGCGTAATCATGTCAATAGTCTCTGCTGACATCTTGTAAACTGCAGTACCACCCCTCAGGACATGAGGTTGCAAGATCATAGGAAACTTAATTGCCTTCACAAGGTGGGCTGGAATATGCGCCAATCTTGATTCTCCAAGGTACACATACGTGGACGACCCTCTACCATACTTCTGGTAGTATGTGCCTGCCACTGCAAAGTCACCCTTTTCAAAGTCCTCCTCCCATGGACACAGAAAGTCCTCCTCAACCTCATATTTTGCCTTCTGGCACTGTAGCACATAAAATTCGACCCCTTCATTATTTCTAGGAGGCGCTGGAATCATGAAATTGTCACCGACTTGGAGCAGATCAGCACTGCTAACTTCCTCTTCATCCTCTCCATCGTGAACCCAATCATCTGGGTCATCATGCGCGTCAATCTGCTCCTGAACAACCACGACATTGTTTGGCCTAAGTCGTACTACACGCCATGGAGCGACATGAGACTTCTGTTCACAATTCACCCACTCTTGGTTAATGCATGGGGCACAAAAGCATGCCAAATCACGCACCATGAGAAGTGTCGGATCCGCCTGTGAGCATCCAAGGATGCTATGGAACTGCCGGGAACTAGGGATTGTCTTACACTTCCACTCGTTGCTTCTGTCCACGTCCCCAATGCCTATGTGCCAAAACTCCCGTGATATGGGCACGTCCCTCGAAATGTCTGATGAGCTTGGGACACGATGACTGAATTTTGTCTTAAGAAAATTGACACTCTGTTGGGCATTGGCCAGCTCGTCCTCCGGATGTTGAATTTGATGGGTTTGCAATGCCCTTTTAACCACTGCGCCAGCTCCGTCCCACTCTCCTGTAGCATTATAAACTCTTGGTAGAGTTAGTACTCAGTTAGTACTAGTTAGTACAAGTCAGTTATTACTTATGTACAGTTTTCACTATGCAAATACGTATTACACTCTGCATATACCTAGAGTACAAACATAGACAACCTAGGATACCGCATGGTCAACTGAATGTTACCAAAATTGTTGTTGGTGGTACCTTTTCCGTGACCGCTACCAAAAAAGCTCCATCGCATTGTGCATCCTGTGAGCCCTGGATATCGTGCCACGAAGTACATGGCGCGTGATCCTTTGAATTGTCCGGCACAGCCGTCTGAATAGACCCAATGCTCGGTGGGTCTGCAACCTGTAGACAACACCCAATCCCAGTGCCCAAGAAGACAATGTTGTACAAATAACGAATCATGTTTCTTATCATCACTAATGTAGTAGTGAGTGTGTTTGATAAGCTCACCATTCGCCCCTTCTTCTGTAGGAGGAGGTCTATACAAGGTGATATGCACAAGAATAATTATTGAAGTACTAAACCAATGCATGGATTGTATTTCATTCTGAATCGCAAAGGTATAATTCTCAGCAAAGTCAATGTGCGATATCAAAACCCCATGTGGTACATTCTCCATCATTTTTCTACACTCACCATCTTGCCAATTGGCTATAAAGTTGTGAGTGACGAACTGTTGTACCTTCTTCTTCAAATAAACCATGAACTCACCTAGAGACGTTTCCTTAAATACCTCATGAATGCGCTTCTTCTCCAGCCCAGTCTCTTCATGTCTACCAACAACCTTATACTCAAAGCATCTCCACTTGACCAACATATCAGTAGCAACAGCCAACTCTTGTGGACAAAATTGTAAGCCACTAACACCACAAGCAGCGCATGTACCCATCAAACATGCAAGATTATGCCATTTATCAAGTTCCCCTTTGGAACAAACACACGCTTGCCATAATGAAGTAATGCGGTCAAATGTAAGTCATGATGCTGAACAGCCATCAAGATTACCGCATACAGCACAATCACAATTGCAACCCACATGACAATGAGAGCGACTAGATGTATCTCTAAATGTATTTAAAGCATCCCTCAGCAAGTCAATCTCCACATGATTGATACAATAGCAGCTGATCCTTGAGGGTTTTAATATACCATGGCTTTAGCTTTTCGAAGGCTCGTTGCTGTAGACGGCACTCTGGATGTGCTTCCCTGAAACTGATGAATAGCTGGGCCTGCATCGAAATCCAAGCGTAAACTTAGTTGATCAAGTGTGGGTCACTCTACCAGCATATACCAAGAGTACATTGAGTAAGCAAGTCGATTGGGCAGAAGTACTAATCATGGTAGAACTTATACTATAAGTACCTAGCTTGTATCGAAGCTAATCATATACACAATCACAAGGTACTGTAATCTACAAAATTATAAGCGAAGAGTACCAAAGACAACTACTGTATCCTAATAGTCCTCATAGCACTTCGTCACCAAAGTCCTAAAGTATTCAACCCTACTATTTCTACTAAACTTCCACCAAAGTCTGCATTATCAACGTATATTCATGTACCCCTTGTACACCAGAAGTAACAAACTACCATAGCCAAATACGGTTAGTACTTTATCACCAACATCCTATACTATTCAGTACTACCATCCTACTAAACTTTGAAGGTACCGTGTATTAACAGTAGTAGAATAGTACCCAGTATACAACAATGGCACTAGTAGGTATGAATCGTTACAACGTATGTACCCAGTACGTGAAAGAGATTTTGATTTGTACCTATATTACTCTAGCAATGCTATTCAATGCACATTAACGACTATATGGGTACACTTGTACATAATAATTATTGTTTGGTAATGCTTAATTGTAATGCAATTCCAAATATACTAGCATCAGTATAAAGTAACTCAGAGTATACTTGGTTACCACAATAGCCTCATGGAAGTTTTTGATGTATGCTACCATAATTAAGATTACATAACATTAACACATACATGAATATATATGATCATACGACAATGTGATGGGAGGTAGTGAAATCATTCGAACCTGAGTATCTGTCAAGTAATGGGTTGCATGAACCACATACTCATTCCGCCCTAACCGACGTCTAGTCACGTCTTTCTTGTTAGGAGACACGCGAGTTTTCCCATGCCACTAGGCTCGCGCAGTATCTTTCACGTAATCCGACAGTCCAGGTCGTTTTGCCCGCTCCAGAAGTTTGAACTGCTCATTGGTAGAGACGGAACCAGATCTCCTTTCTACAGCATTCAAAATGTTCCTTGGATGCACCTGCAAAACATGAGGCAACTTCAGAACACCTTGTCCAATTCAAAGTGACATAAAACAACAACGTCCTACATATTTCATTCCAAGACGCCCAAACACTTCAGAGTACAGCAGCTGATAGGATGGAGGCGCACTGACTTGCAATCACATAAACTGAATACGCATTCTTCTCTAGTGAAACAACCACCAAAGTTGAAGACCTTGACTCCCTGGACCCTAGTTGATCCCATTACCCAAAGTACAGCTTGGGCGATATTCAGTTCCGATTAGAAGGCCCCTAAATCCTATACTGAATCATGAGAAGAAATAGCAAGGACGCACCTGTAACACCCTCCCAAGAACTCGCGTTCCTTCAATCCCTTCGCTAACAGCGGCATCGAGTAGAACACCCTTTCGCCCTAGGAACTCCTTTGAATGTGCGGTCTTAATTGACTGTAACTCGTTTCCGAAACTCCTAACAAAGGTGAATATGGATTTCGCCTCTGAAGGCCGGGGGTAGTAATCAGGGAGATGCGGCCAAATAGAGTCATGATTTAACACCTTCTCCATGATGGAGCTCTTGTCGCATTGTGTTTGGCAAGCCTCTAACTCCTCTATGATAGCCCGGGCCAGTTTGTTGCTCTTTCGGCTGGTTAGACGCTCACCGAATCCACTGCACTCCATCGAACCCTCACCCGACCGCCTATTTCTCTCAACAGTGGTGGCAGCTTCGGCTAGCCTCGCGCGATATGCACGCATTCGTAGTCGTGAAGCTTCTGCTGCGGCCGCGCGTGTCACTTCTGTTCTTGCAGCAGCCGCGGATCGTCCTTCTGGACCGGGCCGGATGATCCCAAGTCGAGTCCGCAAACGATTGCGCTCATTCCCCATGACCGCAAACTATGGAAGCAGTCGAAACCACGGTCAAAAACAACGATCTGTACGTTTTTCTCAATTGAAACCCTATTCACACCCATCAAACTCCGGCATCGGCGACACACAACTTTGCTTCGTAGCGCTTGTGTGCAGGCGCAAAACCAAAACCCTAGATCAAAGAAATCGGAGGAAGACGACGCGCGAGGCAACGGATCCAAGTTGAAAAGCATATTGTATCTTCAAAAGCCTGCAAAAGCCTGCCAAAGCCTGCATGAGAAATTAATGGAATTCCATTCCTAGCGGCGTCCAACTTAACAGTGCCGTCAACATCGCATCTGCCACTTTCGACTGCTTCTAAAGTAAGTTGGGGCATGAGTACTTTGAGTACTATAGGGACATCTTTTTAAAATTCCCACACTTCCTGCAAGTGTGCTTTAGCGCCAAAAACCGGCTGCTCGTTTTTACACCCAGCAGTGGCTCAGCTTTCTCTATAGGATCCTCGAAAAAAAATTCAAAAATTTTTAATTTCTTGGTGATGTACACCATGTCAAAGTTTGGGCACTTTGACCACTAGAAATAGTAAGGAGGGAATGACATTTTGGGGAGTATGAATGCAAAATCTTAAGCCTTAGAAGATCCTCTCTCTAACCCTTTAATTTGTTTAGTACTTGGCAATTTATATTTACCCCCATTTTAGTACTATATGTCAATGTTACACAGCGTAACGTACATTTTTGATGAATAAAAAGTGCCATTTGTGTAAGGTTGTAGATGTTTTCTACAAAAAAGCTCAAGTGATTTGTAATCAACATGCTACTATTATGTCAAATCCATAACAATATTTGAAGACTACAATGTGAAAAGGACCAATAATAGCCTTTGAACATGCAAATTACAGGATTTTAAATCCTGTAACGTACATATTGATCCACCCTAGTGAGCTACCACCCAGTGGAGACTGTCGGATGCCATGTATCTACGTTGTCTTCCCTTACACGTTTATTAGTGTAATACCCGTATTTAGGTGACTCGTGTATCGTTCCAGGGATTCTGTGAAGTGACCAAGACCAAATAGTGCTAAGACAACCACCAACCGTACTATTCCCAAACTTATGTTTAACCTTGCTTGGCAAGGGTATTCCTTTGCAAAAAGAGATGCACAAAGACTTTTTCCCTTATGTTTATCGTGGCGGAAATGTCCACACTTAAACTCTACCCACACAAACACCTACAGTTGGGCAAGCATTACGTCCTCACAACTGATCCGTCCTGTCTGTCCAGATTAGCAGGTCATGCAGGCCGTCCTGATTGCCCTATCACACTTACTACAATGACAAACTCCAAGAGATCCGAATCCGGTTAGAGGACGTCTACACGTATTCCGGTCACGTACTGTTCTTGATCCGTCCCTTGAGACTACAGAGGATCCCAAGTCTGTAGCAGTTGGGAGTCCAATTGGAATCCAGCCTCACAGACTCTACTTTCAGACCCTTCCAGACTGTAAGGTGTTTACTATGGTAGTTTCCCTCTCTCAAACACCTAGACCAGTTCAAGACAGAAGACACTCGCTAATACGTCCAACCCGACCTCAACTCCACAGATATGATCTAGCAAGGAATCCAGATTCCTAACCCCCAACTTACAACTCAGAAACAGTAGATAAGACTTCTAAGCACTCGACCTCAAAAGGGAGACAAAGTAAGGATCACAATGAATATGCGCATTAGAGGTTGTTGATTAACAAGGAATGTTTTAGGTGATCAAACATTTACCTATAAGTACTTCGAAGGCAACGACTTAGAAATCTAACTAGAATGCGGCGCCGACCTACACGACCTACTCCGCAAAAAGCGACTTGCTTTTCCAAAAGGCCGGAGTTGGAGCCATCCCTGCAATCCGTTCACGGACGGAATCGAGAACTACCTTTACTTTGTTGTTGCTCTTCTCGATCTTAGTCAAGTAGGTCCTTGCTTTGAGACGGAACCTACGGAAAGTCTCTGCCTTGAAGACTTCCGACTGCAGGATTCCGACCTCGAACAGGTACGCCTTTTGGAGGACCTCGGCCGGAACCTCTCAAACCTCCACAAGTTTGACCACCTGCTCGTGAGCAGATTCAAGCGCTTTCCAGCTTGTCATAAGCTCTTCTTCTCTTTGCTTGACCATCTCCCTCAGGCGTCTATTTTTGATTGTAAGCTTCGTGATCTACCTCTCCAATTGCTCATGCTAATGTCGGCTTGGAGTTCCACTTCTTTTTCACCTCCACCAAAGTATGCACTCCAAAATCCTTACACATCATGGCAATCAGTTCCTGATAATGAAAATACGTAGCGCGAGCGTCCGTAAAATGATGCGATGCCCTCATCATTGGGTCTGGATGGTCTGGGGAGGATATGGCCGGACGGAGTCTGGGGTCGTTGGGCTACATCGGAGTTGTCCAATCCGCTGTGACCTCGTAATCTTCTCCGGCCGTGGAAGTCTGGCCGCGGTCGGTTTAGACTCCGACCGAGGCCGGACGCTCAGTGGGAGACGGGGACAGAAGGATGATTACCTCTAGTGCCGCTCGTGGCGAGGTCGCCTCACGAACCGACTCTTGGGGCGCTTCCAGCTGCACCTCTCCGTCCGCCATCATGACCGTCCTCGTAGGGAGCCGTCTTTGGCATCCCGCGTCATGATTGTCTTTCCATCCACTCCAGCCTTCATCATTCGTCTTCAAACCTTGTCCGGTTTCTGATAGTACGTCCTTGCCTAGTCGAGTGCGGAGTACGGGTTCATGAACCCCTCCTTATTCAAAACTACATTCTAAGGTTAACGCATAGATGTTTTAAACTTATTTGCCTTATAGTATACGGCCTATCACATACTTAGGTCGAATTTTAGACACTATACTTATTCTTAATGCGCATTTAAACATATTGAGCACTCAATCAAAAAAGAAGGTCCGACAGAGACGTTGAGGAAGACCGTGCGGGAGCAGGAGGAGGTAATCCGGGGATTACAGAGCATCAACTGGACGGTGGTGCAAACGCTGGAGAAGCTCTTCCAATCGAATGGAGAGGCTCAGATGAAGGCAAAGTTCTACAATGCGCGGCTAACTTTAGAAGATTCAACCCGGTCGGAGGAGTTACTCCGGACGCACGCAGTGGGAGTTAACCAAACGCTGAGAGAATTCCGGGTACTCTCGAGTAAGCTAATGGCCATCACTCCCTTTACAGGTTCGAGCAAGATCACCCTTCCGGCGGGCTTCTTTCCCAAACCGGCCCCGAAGGAAGTCGAGGCAGCACCTGCACGTTTGTGTGACGCCCCGATACCCAAAGTAGCTACCCCCGCCCAAACAGAAGTGGAGTCAGTCCAACCGGTAGGAGTCTACATTGTTGAATCACGGGGAGAATGAAGGGAGTTGGTCGGCCTCGACAACACCGCAGCCGAGTCACAGGAGGAGGATGATGTACCGATTGCAGGGCCAACAGTGGTCCCAGACGTGCAACCCGAGGTGCTACTGGAAGTGGAACCGGTAGTGCCATTGGTTGTGCAACCAGCAGTTCCACCGGAGGTTGAAGCAGTGGAAGAAGAAGAGTCGGAGGACCCATACGAGATACCTCCGATCTAGGAGCAGACCGGAACGATTGTACTAAAGGAGAGTGTTGAGGAGGCTACCGCGATATAGCCGGAAGAAATGCAGGTAGACGAGAATAAGCCAGCTGATAAGGAGAAGTCCTCCGAGCTGATAGCTCCTGCAATTTCCCTGGTTCTCGTGCATACCGGAGTAATTCTTCCGTTTGTGCAGATTCAAGAGCCAGCCGACTTGTATTAGATCGCCATCCGGACTCTCGGGACATCCGAATCGATAGAGAGGAGCGCCGACGCAGATATATTGTTCCCTACCCCGGTGCGGATCGTCAACACACTCCGGAAGGCACGTTCGGATCCAGAGAGTCCACACCTCTTGAAGGAGGAGACCAGATGCCTAGCCGGAGTACTGTTCGTAGGAACTTCTTCCTGCCACCTTGTAATCAGCAGTGACGTTTGGGGGGGGGGGTAATCGCTGTTCGTGAGCCGGAAGACAAGGGATACAGGTCAGCAAAGAAGGCTGCGCCGCCTTCTACTCCGGCTGGACCAATGACAGGAGAGGGCGCTAATTATCAAGTAGACAAATTAGATATTTAGATTAAGGACAGAAATGCAGATGCTTAGCTAGGTCCACTCACTCTAAACATCTCGGATTTCGGATATTTTGCATCTGATGAGGGTTTTGGTGAATTCGAGAGCCATGGATACTTATCGGGGATTCTTCAGAGTCGCCTGGGTCTTCTTTGTATTGTCTGCACCCATGAGTAAAGATTTAGCTTGCATCTCAAACTCGTGTGTCTTTGTGTTGTTTGTGTGATTCTAGGTTGTCATGTGTAGGTAAGGTCTGCATCCGGTTGTAGTGACAAGGAGTCCCTTGCAAGTTCGGTGGCTGCTACTCTAGTACCCGGGTTGGGATTGTTAGAGCAGTTGCGGTGTCAGTAAGAGATCTAAGTGGGAGATTCCGAGCGTTTGTGTATGTGTGTCTGCCGATCATGGACAGAGGTACTGGGTTGGACAGAGGTACCGGGTTGGTGAATGGACAGAGGTACTGGGTTGGTGAGTGGACAGAGGTACTGGGTTGGTGAGTCAAGCTGACTTGGTAGCCAACCTCTTGGACGGGATATCCGGTTGAGGGAGTCCTTACTGGAATTGGCGTGCGAATCCGGAAACCTGTTTGGTTCCAAGTAACGTTAGTAGAAATCTCGCGGATTGAACAGTGGGATATTTTTCGCTGCAATCCGGATTGCAAGTATCGTTGGACTAGAGAACGGGAGAGAATTGGATAACTGCTTGACTGACCCGCTGTTTGGAAGGTAAAACCGGGTGGTAGAAGAGGTTGTAAGGGAAGAACTCCGGGAGAGAGAGGTAGAATACGAAGTAACAAACCGGTGAAACTCCGATCACCTAAATCAACCCTATAGAGAGTAACCTAATTTTGTAATCTTTAGACTAATAGGAAGGATCCCTTCGAGGATTTACGGAGGTAAAACCAAATCAACATTCGTTACTTAACAATATGCGGTCAATAGAGTAAACAACCGAGAAGGAAAACCGGACCAGGAATTACCCGGTTACCATGGCGTTCCGGGTTGAGGACGACTGGATCCAATTGTGTGAGTCATCGGTTCTGTCAACCGGATGGCAGTAGGTTGTTGTAGCATAAAACCGGTAGTCCTAACCGGATTGAGTCTTGATTCGCACTTCATAGAGTCTCCGAGGAACGTTACCCAGAAGGTGGACCCTTTGGTCAGGTATTAGTGGTGAATTGGGTTATTTTTGGTCGTACTTGGTTAGGTGACCCACGACACTCCGACAGAACTTAGCACCTACCAAAACTTTTGAGGTCGACCACTCTTAGTACCTTTAGGAGACTCTAGTCTGGAAGGGAATCCTCCAGCTTGATGTCGACAATACCCAGCTGGAGTGGCAATGTTTGTCATCCGACCTCGATGCTTTGCATTTCCAGCTTGATCCCACCATCAAGCAACTGAAGGAGACCCCATAGTACATTGCCGACTTAATCCAACAATTGCAGGAGAGTTTGGACGACAACCAACATTTGGTTGGATGAACCAAACCAACGGTGGCCTACTGGAGGACATACAATTGAAGAAGCACAATACCGATCGGGACTACACTACCCTACGGAACAAGCAAGGGCGAGTTTAAAGATGCCGAGAAGCGCGCCCGACATGCCCCTCTCTCTAAATTACATGTAGACATCATTAGAAAGACTTTCATTTGGAACTAACTACCTATCTTCTTCTTCTTCTCACTGTCCAGAGCCCTTCTCTTACAACAGCTTTTACTATTTGGTTTTTGTTCCTAGACGGTAGGTCACTAAATGTTTGTCTGGTTCTCTCCCTAATTTAGTGGAACAACTTGCTATCCAGATGATGGTGAGCAGATTTTCACCACTTGATCCGCGAGAGTTTAATGAAGTAGGGCCACTACTCTATCCGGTTACTAGGACTAGGGAGTGACTCCAGTCCGGAATCCTCAACTAGACATCCCACCCAAGAGGTTTAAATCCAGCCTAACTTTACTATCCATGCAAATTCTTCTCCCCAAGCGAAACTCAACATGGAAACCTGTAACTTATGAACATATCAACGAGCAATTCAAAACTCGCCCACTCGGACCCTTACGGATTCTACCTCCACTCACAAAGTCCCTCCCAATATCATTGTGGTGAACTCCGGAATTGCGAGGGACTCCTGCTAGCAAATCCTGTTTAGATTACACTTAAACAAAACAACCTAGAACAACACACAAAGATGCAGGGGGATGAGATTCAAGCTAAAACTTTACTCATGATGGTCGAATTACAAAAAGACCCGGGGAATTCCTCTGAATCGTCAATAAATATCTGCGCTCCTAAATTTCCTAGAAACCCTAACTAGATCCAAATCGGAGATTCATAGAGTAGTTGACTAAGCTAAGCATCTGCGTTTTCTACTACGTTCTACTTCCAACCTATCTTATTGAGAGTATCCTATGAGGCGGGCGCTTTTTACGTTGGTGCAGTCATACAAGAAGTCAGCCTAGGCACATCTTCTGATTCAGTCTCCATCCCTTGACTAGCCTTGAGTTTGAATGCATCTGAAGCTACCAAGATAACCGCCTCAGGGGTGGTTGTAGGGGATTGTGCACAGGTCCGAATTGGAGTTGAATTAGCTGCTTCAGTCAAGTACTCTCCCCAAAACAACCCTTGCCTTATGGATTACCTCATCTCCTCCGGTCTGCGAGCAAAGGAGGGGGGGCAAGATCATCATAGCATTGTTTTAATTCGCAAGAAAGACCTCCTCTTGTGACCTGAGGCACCCAAGTAGTAACCCCTCGTAGCTCAGCATGTCCACGTATATTGCAACTCCAAATTGCTTTTGCGGTCTCAGGGTTACCGGCATATCAGCGAGCAGATTGGTGCTGCTTGTCCGAACACATCTTTTGCATTTTCCTTCACTTTGTCATATATAGCTGTACTAAATGCGTAGAAGTGACTTGTGTATTGTTCCAGGGATTCTGTAAAGTAACCAAGAGAAAATAGCGACTACGGCAACTAATTCCCAAATCCATCCAACCATCAAATCTGTACTTTAACCTTGATTACTAAGGGTACCCCTTTTCAAAAGGAGATGAACAAAGACTCTTTTCCTTATGTATTGTGTGGCGAAAACCTCCAAGTCTAATTTCTACTTACACACTCACACACACTAGGCATTCCTTACTTTCTCACAACTAATCCGCTTAGGACGGATTAGCACGTCATGCAAAAAGTTCTGATTACCCTCTCACTCTATTACAACAACAAACCCCATGGGATTAGGATCCGGCTAGGAGAAGGATCCACATATTCCGGTCTTGTACTGCTCCTAACCCGTCCTCAAAGACGACAGAAGAACCCAGCTTTCTTGCAATGGGAGGACAAATAGCAATCCGGCCTTGCCCACTTTACTCTTGGACATCACAGGCCGTAAAGTGGTTGCAAGAGGCGTTTCCTTCTCTCAGCAAGTTTGGGATCACACTGAATATGCGCCTAAGAGGTTGTTTGATTAACAAGGAAGGAATGACTAGGTGACATAATTCTCACCTATAAGTACTCAGAATCAAAATCCTCTGAGATCTAAAACCCTAGCGGCGGCCTTTCTACTAGGCCTACACTATGGAAAGCGGCTCGCTTTCCCAAAAAGATCCTACCCACTGTCCTAGTCTGGACTCCTAAGTCTAGGCGGGATTCTCAATCCGGATTTCCAATCCGTACAACTAACTCATGCCACGTCGATTGACACCGTGCCTCGGTCGTTTTACAAGAATTGCTGAAATCCGGCTTGTCCTGATCTGCTTTCCGTCCACCACCACATATTTCTCGTCGCTTTTCTATGGATCCATATCCTCCTCGCTCTTTAACTCCTCTTTGTCTGAGATGGTGACTTCGACCTGCTCGTGAAGCTTCTTGGCCGCTAGCGACTTCTTCCAATCTTCAGTTAGGAGTTTCCAGGCCACAGAACGAGTGTCCTTGGCCGGAGAGTCGGCTATGACGGGCGCTTCTGCTTCTTTCTTGTCTTTGTCCTTGAAGGTGGCGAGATTGGAAGGCCCTGCATCTATCCTAGGGACGTTAACTAGGAGAGGATAGTTTACCTGAGTTTCGGTTGGCGTCTTTATTGGGGCCGGAACGGATCCAACCTCCCTGATCCGGTCTCGGATGGACACGAGTACAATGATGATTGTCTTGTTGTTGGTCTCGATCCTGGTGGTATACGATATGGCCGCCTTTGAGAATTTCTGGAAGATGTGGACTTTGAACACTTCCGACCCTGTGATTCCGGCCTCGTATAAGTTGGCTTTTTGAAGTACCTCAGCTGACACTTCACAAATTTGTGTCAGTTTGATTACCTCTTCATAGGCAGTCTCCAAAGCTTCCTTGTGTGCGGCAAAGGCGTCGTCTTTGATCCAAGCTTGCTCTCTGGGGCCATTGTTGTCGAGGGTCATCTTCGTCATCCTCTGCTCCAAACCGCGAACTTGCTCCTGAGATCGCCTTGCATCCACCACCTTCTTGACTTCATTTAGATCCTCACATCCAAACCCCTTTAACATGTCCATGATGCACTTCTTCAAGGCGTAGTACTCCATCGGCGCTTAACCAAAGTAGTTTGCTCATCATCAGATCCGTATCCGTAGGGCTGCCCGGCCTGACCTGTCCGGCTCGGATTTTTAGGACGACTGGATAGGATGCTACAGCCGCTCTTGCTGCACCTGCGCCTGAACTCTCTCCTCGGCTCTTGTTGCACCATCGCCCGAACTCTCTCCTTGGCTCTTGCTGCACTAGCGCGCGAACTCTCTATTCGGCTCGCGAGTTTGGATTTGTTTTCTTCTTCTGCGCTTTGGACGAAGGAGACGGCAAGATGATTGATTACAGCGCCGAATCCGGCCTAGTACGGAGCTATCATTTGCCATTTCTGTCATTATTGTATTGTGGCCACTCCGTCCTTCTGCTGCCGTACTTAAAACCCTTGTCCGGCTTCTGACATTCCTTCTTTCCATTTTAAATGAGAGATTTGGTTCCCACAAATGGTGATTTTTTAATTTAAACTATTATCTAATGATTTGGAACATTATCCAAACTTTATTTTGCCTTATAGTATACAGCCTACTACATACTTAAGTCGGATTTGACACACTACACGCACTTTTATTGCGCACTAAGAGGAGTGGCCGGATTGGAAGGCTTTGCATCCGTCGTAGGGACGTCAGCAAGGGAGGACGATTTACCGGAGTCTAGGCAGGCGTCTCTGTTGGGGCCGGAACGGATCCAACCTCTGTGATCCGGTCATAAACCGACTGGAGCACAGCGATGACTGTCTTGTTGGAATGTTGGTCTTGATCCTGGTGGTGTATGTCATCGCCGCCGTCATGTATGACATTAAATTCCAACGAGTTGTCACCATTACGGGTTGTGGTTTTTAATTTGAGGATAGAAAAGCTTGGATAGTGTTTTAGAAAAACCTTAATTACGTTACATGTGTCTTGATACAATATACCTCTGCATACTTTCAGGACTTCATAATTGATGGTGCACAAACCAATTGGAATGTTGTTTGAATCTTCTATTGTGCAAGCAATACTGTTGAGCCCCTAAAAAGTCATAAGAGGATATTCTTCTTCCACTAGACCCAACCTTGGAGAAGCACACAAAACACTAGATTATCTATAATTTGCAAAAACAACATAAACAACGACGCTTTCAATATAAATATGCATCATTAATGGAGGAGGTTGAGAGGAGGTTTAATGGCTATTAAAGCATAGTAGACATCTTTCAAGGCAACTCTAAAGAAGGCGCAACACGTCTAGGTTCCAGCTAGGATTTTAGCATCACCAATGGGTTTCATAGAAGTGGTAAGTTCATTTTAAACACTTTGACTACCAACACAATGGAAGCAACCATTTTGAAGGTGACCATAATACGTCAATATGGTATTGAATGCATTGTTACATTGCAGATTGCATCGACACCTATTGAGACAGTTAACTAGATTACAATTAGCAAAAATAAAAAAATGCACTTGCCTAGAGTTTTAAGAGATTAACACGTACTTTGTTATAATGGTATTATTCACTAATTTTGAGAAATGTGGGTTTCGCTCGAGTCGAGCTAAATGTACCCACACAGTAAATTTGGCTCAACTCAATCTCAATTGCCATCAATTTGATAATCTGAATATTCCCATTATAACAAAATAGGTGTTGATTCCGTATTAATATTGTAAGCACATATACTGTATCTTACTATTGATGTTGAGGCTAGATGTTGAAATAGACCTTCTTATGCGTGCCCTACCCTCGGTTTCAATGAGGTGAAGAAGGTCCTTGAGAGCGTACTCTTAGACTATGTTACATCTTATCTCATCCAGCTTGTATGATTATTATACATATATCAACATAGACTATATTTGCTAACACATCATATTCACAACTACGTGAGTATGATTAAATCATTTTATGATTATAATATTATATTAAATCATTGAAGTATCATATTTTACATATAAATAAACCATAATTTCCAATATAGTAGGGAATTTTATAGAAATATAGAGTACATGTGCTTAGACTACTGAAGCTTGAATAATACAATTCTAAATCATACAGTTCTAGGTACTTGTTTTTACGTGTATCAATAAAGAATATTCAAATACTTTAGAAAATGTCCTCAATTTGAAACTTTTACTTTCACTTTTAGTAAATTTCTTACTGAAAATATAAAATTATCACTCGTAAATCCAAATGTACGCTCACCGCTCTCTGCTCTACGCTTCCATACTAGCAACGTCCGTCTCTCAGAGAGTCTAATATCTAGTTTAACTTGTAGCTCGGTCTTTACTACTTCCAACAGTTTTGCCTAAATTTCATCGTCATGGGTGGGGCTTACAATTTTCCAAATTCGGGAGTCTTCATCAAAGCAATCTTAAACGCAGTATTTTGAACTAGAGCAATTAGTAAATTTTTTTTTGTGGAATCTTTTTGCCCAAAGCACATCTTCCTCCAGCCTATGCGGTCCTAAGAGACTAACTTTAACAATAGATTGTTTAGTTTGCTTCACAAATCTACTAAGGGAGCAAACAACCTTCAATCCTGAGGGAGGAAAAGATAGAGGCTGCTTTAACCAAAGAATTTGTTTACTTCATGGTATCAATATTAGATGACCTTATATAAGTGTCTGTATGCCTCAAACCATGGCATTTCCTACGCGGATGATAGAGTGAAGAAATGTTCGGTAGTAATCTGATCCATTTCTCCATTATGTGGAGGAAGGTTTCTCAACCAAATTTTAAAAATAGTTGATGAAAATGCTTAGGCAAACACAAGCAAAGGTCAATAATTGCATAACGTTGTCCATGAATCCATATGTACCTACATTAAAAAAAAATTGTCCCCCGTCCTGTCACTACAGCACCCGCCCTATCTCTTCAAGAATCCCCCCTGCCAAAATGGCACCTGCTCTTATATTGATCCGTTCATTAGAATAAAATAATAATAAATTAAAATTTTAAAAAATAAAAAAATTTTAAAAAATATATATATTTCACATGCCTTGCCAGAATGGCACCCGCGCTACGAAAAATGTCATCCGCCTTAATACCAAGGAATCCCCCTTGCCAACAAGAAATCTGCCTTGCCACGAAGGGTACCTGCCTTGCATTTTTGGCACCTGTCCCGACACTTCTCGCACCCACCGTGTATCGTGGCACCTGCTCCAACGCCACGGTGGAGTGATACATCACATTCTACGTGGTTTTTTAGTGCAAAATGTCTTACCCACAAGAAATTACATGCCTCCTACAATCAAGGCGGACAAGTACATCTGCTCGCTCGAGACAACTCGCCCGCCCAATGTGCTTGCCCGATCATCCCAACAAGCCCGATATGACAACCCTCTCTATCAATACTTAATCTGTTGATTGTACACAAACGGATTAACAAGAAACAAATTCTAAGTTCGAGAGCATACTTCCAACATATAATTGCAGACCAAAACGTGTGCTACAGCAAAGTTAGACCTTACTTGTAGAAGAGGACCAAATTTTGAAACGACTACAAAAAATAGTTCAAAGAATTCTAAAATTCTTATTAGAAAGGGCCCTCTGTATTGTGCAGGAAGGTGTTCCAATCTGCAGACGTTCAAGGGCAGCCCAAATATTTCAAAAGCCCCTATTTTCCACATGCTCACTAGTGGGAAGGGCGGCATCAATGGTATTTCACAACTTTGAGATTTTGAAGCAATGATAGACTTAAAACTTGAACCCCATGACCTTTAACATCATCGTCTCCAGTTGTCGTGGATTGAAGATCTTCAAGGACCCCCCAATGTTTTTGAATAAAATCCATGTGTTCAACATGGTATTTATATACTTAACCACATTTGCTCTTGACAAGGGGAATTTTGATCTGCCATGATATCTTTATTTCTTAGTCTCCCCTCTAATTTAATGTAAAACTATGTATCGGCAAGATAGACAATCATTAAGCTTAGAAACATTAAGAACTTAGCTATTAAAGTAATACATGCAAAAAAAAGATAAGCTTGCAATATGAGATATTACCTTAGCGAGGGACATGCTATAATTAAAAATAAAAACTACTTTCATTGCATTTCCAACTCTAAGTCATTACTCATCTTTGCAGTAAACGTTTGTACGGAGCTTTCAACTGTTAGCAAGCTTTATTAAGGTAGAGGAACAATTGAGGTATGTGAACAACGATAATAACAAATGGTCCAAACTTAGGGTGTTAAAAAATTTAATCGTATATGGTCTTAGTTTTTGTATATAAGTTACTATCTTTAAATTTCTAGAGAATAAGAATGTACCACTGTCTTAACGCAAATGTAGATATGGATAAAAGTTGAGATATTGAACTGGTAAACACTTGTGCTTCATTCACATCGCTCAATGAGTAGAGCAAAACAAACTTTTTTGAGCTCTTTGATTCTCTAAAATTGTGCTTCTAGAATTTTTTTGTTGCTAGTTGAATGTATTGTTCTTTGAAAATAAGAAGTTGAAACCAACAGCTACCACTTCAATATACCAAATTCTCAAGGAACTTCCTCCATAGCATTGGAAAAGCAATCACTTGAATTTTTTTTGCATAAGTTTTAAATTGTTTTAGGAGTTCTATTACCTCCATAAAGAAAGAAATTGTCTGCATTTTAAAAAACTTGTATTCTGTAGTGAATCTTAGACTCTTACTTTTTTTTTCAGTAATCATCCACACCCAGGGTTGGCTCTCATAAGGAAACAAGAATATTATGACCTATTTCACTACACTCTATAATATCTTCTAAGAAATTTTGTAACTACGTCAGTATCAACGACCATATATAAGCTCTAGCACTTTGCAATATGAAGTATACCATTCAAATAAATTTTTTAAAAAGGCATTATCCATGCCAAGACATTCAAGCCCTAGTTATTAAAATGATAGCTACGTGGTGTGGCAAATCACAAAGGTTGAGTTTTGTAATCCAAACAAATAAACTTCAATCACATTAATTATTCCACTATAATAAAAAAATTTGATCACAAATGGTAGGTAAGTCTTCAATCCCTAATCCATTGAAGGTGACTTTAGAATTGTTGGAAAGACAACTAGAAGACACTCCTAGATTCAAATAGCGGCCTCCTTGTTACTCCTAGATTATGGCGTCTCTTACTGGGGTCTTGCAATCTGCCGCCACAACAGACACACCTCAACCCAAACGGCTGCTACTCCTCCCTCCTTGATTTGTAAATAGTGACCTTATGTTTCATAAAAAGTTAGCTAAAAGGCGAACCTCTCTACCAAAGCTTGTTTCACAAGTCGTCTTCTACAGGCAGGAATTCTCCTACAAAATTCAGGTGTCTTGAGTTTTGAAGTCCACTACAAGTTGATGAAGTCTCTTTACAAGAATGACCATATCTCCCTCCTTGGTGCTCCTATCATTAGAAGCTTCCACTTGTTGGAAAGATGGCTTTGAGATGCTTCTCTCTGCTTAAGGCGCTCTCCAACTTACTTCTACTTGAATGCCATAGCTCTCCAAAGTCAGCACTTAACTTCTAGGATGGAAACTCCAACTCTTCTATCTTCTACCTTAACCAACCCCCACTTACACCCTTATAAAACAATTCCACAAATCCTACTTCATCGTATTTTCCATGTTAAGTCTAAAAACATCATCCTATAACTACAACCCTAGAAGCTACTAAGCTTACACACAGAGACAAAAGAGAGTCGTGACGGCCCATACACTCTCCCTAATTCAAAAAAATACATTCATCTATTTGTTCTTAATTTCATCCATCAGTCCGTTTCTGATAGTAGTAGGAATTTGCAAAAAAATGACGACATAAGTGACACTTACTTGTCAAGGGCTTTGCAACAAGTGTCTCAAATGAGAAACAATATTCAATGTCGTCCGCGTCAAGTCATTATAGCCATTGTATCATTTTGGACATGAGGTGGGACCATAGTAAAACACTAAGTAAGTAAGGGGAAAATTGATTACGAGGCCTTCTTTTGAGTATTGAAAAATCTCTATATAAGCAGAGTTTTTGAGGATTGTGGCAAAGTAGGATTTTTGAAATCTTCATACATGCTGAGGTTAGTTTTTGAAGATTTCGACAAATTAGGATTTTAGAAATCTTCATACATGTTGAATTTCATTTTTGAGAATTGTGGCACATGAGGATTCCAAAATCCTCATAGATACTGAATTAGGATTCCAAAATCCTCAACATGCTATACAAGGATTTCAAAATCCTCATACAAGCTAAGTTTTTGAGGATTGTGGCAAATTAAGATACATGCTGGTTTTTGAGAATTGTGGAAAATCTTCATACATGCTGATTTTTGAGAATTGTGGCAATTTTGGATCGAGAGCGGTAAACATTGAAAGTGGTAAGCTAAGAAGTAACCGAGAAGCATCACAAGCCAATTGATGAAGATTGTAGTTCTTGTCAACGAGCTTTTGAAGCTGGGATTGCACATTAGCAATCTTATTGAAACTCATGCTCATTAAGCGGAACTATAGCACCTTCAAAAATACCAAAGAAATCCAAGCTCTTGAGAGATGAAAAAAAATTGTTCTTGCCAATCTTGTCCTCTTAAAATTCAACCTACTTTGTGAATATACTCTCTCAAATCATTAGGAGGATCATATTAGATGATCTAGTCCACTGTTGGGATGTCATTCTCTCCTTGTCTTTGTCCTCTCACGGAATGTTACACAATTGTTGATAGATGCAAGCTCCTCCTTCAACCATTCATGTTCTTTACGCTTGTTGCATCAAGCTACACTCGTCATAGCAGGTAGCTATCAGCAAGAAGACATGATATTAGTAGAAATAACAGTCCGCTGCACGTAAAGCAAAGAGTGATAAGTAGTTTTTAAGAGCTGGTTCTTGCTACTCAATTTTAGATATCAAAAGCTAAGGTATAACCTGGCGTGAATGTGCAACAAGCAAGCATCGATTAGATAATTAGTATACATCAAGCCACTCTAACGTGTGCCTTAAACCTAAAGCCTAAATACATAAATACCTAAATTATGTGAGTAAATCTGGTCCATGTAAACTCTAAATCTAGACCGCAGACGTACCTCAGTCTGGTGTTGGGTCTCTTTCAGCGCATTCTTGGTTGTTTCAAAACTACTAACGATTCAAAAGCAATCGTGCTCATTTTCTCTTATATTGTCACCAATCCTCTACAATCACCTGCAACAATGAAGAATATACCACAAAAACCCTAAAACTACGAAAGCGCAAACAAGAAACAAAAAGTCAACGAGGACTAGATCGCCACTCACTACAAAACCTCCTCTTAACACTCTCGCCAATACCATGAATTGGTACAACTATCAATATTTGATTTGAAGTATCAAGTGTGTTCCATTGCTTCAGTTTGAAGATCACCAAGCTCTGAGCACAAGAACTCCCCTACATCTAACAAAGTTCCAACCAAAGCCTATAATCTATGAATTTGACATTCTGAAATTGTTTACTCTATTTGTACTACTTCGGTATGGAGTGTGCTTCACATTTGCTAAAACAAGGTTGGAAATTAGTCTCGAAACGATTCTTTGAAATGGTGTTGTATGAGGCCTCCGCCTTCACTTCTTTCTCACATGATGACAATACTAATAAGATAACGGACTTCCAAACTCTCCAATTCCATGTTCGCCATCCAATTCTATAATGACAATTCAATACCACGCTTTCAATGTGCATGCTAACAAGGCCATTAACCTAAAGATCGTGCCGCATTTGACTTAACCTCCTCTTTCACGACCATCTTCCAACCCTGCTACAGTACATCGTCATGAACAAAATCAAATTTTGCGACAACTGGCCTTTTCTATTCAAAATCATAAGCTTTACAGAAGGGGTATTTTTATTATTTATAGTTTTGAAACAATTGATGTATTATCAATGGAAGATAACATTAGTACCATAGTAGTTGGTTTGTTTGGGGAAATAAGTGCAAGTCGACATGTGTAGTATTCAAAGAATGAGAGAAAGGTAGAAGTAGCCTTTAAGCAAAAGAGCCCAAGGGGGGTTGATTGCCATGCCACTCTAGGGGAAACGGTATTATTGAAGAAGAAGTACGCTAGAAATTGTAGATTTGTAGAGTAGAAATGAGTAGACATAAAATTGAAATGATGCTTAAATTTAGGTGCACAAGGGCGCGCCTTGAAGAAGGGAATAAAACTTGAAAGTAATGTTATTGCCTACAATCTCCACTAGGTGCTCCCTATACAACAAGGTGTATATTGTGAATTAGAACATACATTTTAGACCTAATATATACCTAAAATATTATCATATTGATATAGTTTACTTGAAAGTAATATTGGGTTGAAAGTAAAACTTTTATGAAACTTAGATCTAGAATCACTTTAAGTTTTTTTTTTAAAATGTAATATAGGCTTGATAGTAAAAGATTAAGAAGACTTAAATTTAGAAGTACTTCAAGAGCCAATTAAATAGCAATATTGGTAAATTCTGGCATGAAAAAATGAGGTCAAAGTATGGTATATTCATATATTCTCATAATCTTCCTAAAATAAATTTGAATGTAAAACCTCCACAAATTCACCTAACTTCTAGATTCTATTTATTCAAGGTCTTGTTTATGTACATTAAAAAAGGGAACCAAGGCATGATCTCACTATTTGAATTTAAAATAAGATACATTTTTATTTTTTCCTTTTTAGACTTATCAATTTTTTAGTGAGGTGAGAAGAAATACAATCATGAACAAAAGTAGCTTGCTACTTGGCAAGGGAATCATTACAATAGTTTTGCCCATGTCTTTTCATAATTATCATTAGAATAATAGTCTAAGGGGCTCACTATAATAAATGACATGAATCCATAGATCACGTAAATGTTCATTTTCTACAAACGTACATTTCACACTATTGTTCATTTTTGATTAAATAATTATACTTTTAATTAATCTATAGTGTGATCTAATTTCTAAAAAAAATGTTTTGAAGTTCAATCTTTGTGATATAAGTGTTTTTGCAAGGACTCATGGTATTTTGACACTTAACATATACTTTGAAAATTTATCTACATAACTTCACTTAGTTTACCTAGGCACATGGCATACTGTCTGCGATGTGCTAGTCACACAAAACACATTGCAAAAGTCCACTTTGTACACTTCAACTTTAGTTACACTAGCTTTGCAATGAAGAGCACATCACAATACCCCCCACCCCTTTCTAGTAGTGATTATTCTCACTACATATAGATTCGACAGTTAGTAAAATATAACCAAAGCTATAAAAAGAAATATGAATTCTAAAATTACCCATTATCCAAGTGTAATAGCCCACATGTGAGAGGTGGTCTCAGTAGTTAAGACCTTTCACCACTTGTCCCAAAAGCCATCATTTTGAACTTCAAAATGACATCCTGTCATTTAAGACACAACTCGTGTTACAAATGTTGTCATTATGGACATCAAAGTGACATCCGCTCATATAAAACACTTCTCAAAAATTTTTTTTTGGCCAATTTCTACTACTGTAATTATCATCCATTGAGAGGCCTAATTCTCTTCTAATCACTCTCAAGCTAGAACTTAGAGAAATAACTAGTAAATGGCGACAAGTTAGAACATTAATCAAACAAAATCACCTAATGTAACGGCTACTAATTAGCTATAATACTAAATTATCATGATTTAAGGTTTAGTCGGAAGAGCCGGTTAAAACCACTTTCACCTACCATTGTACGAGAAATTGAGGTTATTCGCTAAATGCCCAAATTATACCCATGCAACGGGTATAATAAGGGCTTATCCGTGCAAAAAAGGTTTTCTGCAAGTGTAGATTGTATCAACAGTTTACAGTAGTACATAAGGAGCAACAATAGTTTAATCGACTAACATCTCTTAATTTTGAAACAACCGTTTCAAAATCTTCACATTGCCTTCAATTTATACTTTTATGAGACATGCGTCCTTAAACGCTCTTCTTAATATTCACCAGTAATCCAACAACACGATAAAAAACTACAGGATCCTCTTGATTTAACAACGTTGTGAAATTTAATCATCAGCGTAGTCTTAACAACAATCACGTCGACACTCTTCTTTCTCAAAAGTACTGGATGGATAAAAATGACACGTTTAGAGAAGTTTGTTGAAATGGTTCTCTAGCACAAAACCTAGCTTGGAGATGTCGGACACCGACTACTGTGGCAATGCAAGTAGCCTATTCGGGAGTGTAGGTATGATAGGCTTGTTTTTGGCGCTATTGAGCGTGGCCTTTTTAGTACACCCTAGTCACCACTTGAGTTAGATTGCCCACGCTCCGCCGCATCAAGTTGCCTTTGGGCTATGGCGCGGAATGAAGTGCGCCTCAATTCCGATTCACAATCACTATTTAGAGTAATCCTTCTAGTGCCTAATTACAAAGAACCTTCACATTAAATGTAAAATCATTTGAGCCACTAAGGACCTTCAGCACGACTAGGTACCTTCAATAAAACTCATCTCTAAGTTTGAAGGCCATGCAAGGCTTTCTAGAAGACTTAGAAGAAGAATGCATTCAATGCGCAGTGCCTTCATGCTTTTGGATTTAGTCAATGAAATCATCCATGTTGGCTTAGGAATTCTTCTCACTAGATTTAAGAAGCCAAGAGAAGAAGGATTTTCACAAATAGGAGGTCTAGGAATAGAAAAGCTAATAAAGAGAGGGTTTTACACAAGCCAATTTTAATCCAAGCATTCATGCAAGGCATTCATGCTAGACATTCATGCGCTGTAGTAGCCACCTAAGTTATAAATCAACATCTTTATAAAACAACCCAACCCCACCTAAACAAAACCAAACCAAAACCCAAACCCAATCCCAACCAAACCGAATCCAAACCGAATCCAAACCGAATCTAACCCTAACCGCAACTTCAACCGAACCAAACCGAACCTAAACTGAATCCAACCAGAACTGCATCCAAACCCAACTAAACTCAATCCTACCCGAACCGAACCGAACCGAACCTAAAGCCAATCCCAACCTAAACCAAACCCAAACCCAACTCAACCTAAACCCAAATCCAACCCAACTCAAACCCAAATCCAACCCAACCCAAACCCAAATCCAACCCAACCCGAACCCAAATTAAACCTTACTCTAACATAAATCCAATTGAAACCGAAACACAACCAAAATCCAAACTCAACCAAACTCAAAATCAATCAAACCCAAACTCAACTCTAATAAAACCCGATCTAAACCAATACCAACCCAACCCGAACCGAACCGAACCAAACCAAACCAAACCAAACCTTAACTAAACAAAGCTCAAACTCACACCAAAGCCAATTTAAACCAAAGGCATACAAAACCAAAATCTAGATAAAACAACCAAACCAAACCTAACGAACCAAGCCATAACCAACCAAACCTTTATGAAACAAATACAAACAGAACCTAAACGAAATCAAATCCATACCGAACTAAAATCAAACCCAAACCCAACTCAATCCAACACAAAAGCAACCCAACCCAACCCAATCCAAAACCAACCCAACCAAAACGACCCAAACTCTCATAAACCAAACACAAACCAAACCCAAACCAACCCAAAGTAAATCCTAAACCAAAACCAACTGCAAAACTAAACACCAAAACCAAAATCAAATGCACAAACAAAAACCAAAAACCAAAACCAAAACCAAAACCAAAACTAAAACTAAAAATGTTTGTGAGGTGTTGGCTTACACATTGCCACCACTTTGGTGTCCCATTTTTGTTCCTTGCGTTGTTCCTACATTTACTCCTGCCTTGATACCCTCCTAATTGTGCCACATCATTCATGTTTTGATGTTCATGTGTAGCACCGCGCTAATAATGTATATACCTCCTATGCTTTTGGTGGTGCTTAAATGAACTCCATCTTGTTTAGTAATTATTTAGAAAGATCGTAGAGGTGGCCCATGTTATTGGCTCATTTAGAGTGTCTGATGATTAAGTGTCATTAAACAGTGCAGTGCACTTGTGTTGATGGTAACAGATAACATCGAAGTACCGTAGGTTAGGGGCCGGTTCGACACTTGTTTGTCGAATAATCAATCAAAGTGAAAAATTTGAATTCGAATAAACAAAGTTTTTTTTTTTTTTTTTTTTCGACTTTTGTTTAATTTTTTTAAAAAAAATCGGCTGAAAGTAAAAATATGTATGAGAAATTCACATACAATATTACTACAAATGAATATTTTCTCATTTCCCAAAAAGATTCATTTCTCTTCATAAAATAATATCTTGACATAATTGCACAAGTGACGGCTAAGTGAATACTTAATTGAAATTAACCTAACTAATTACCCTAATCTGATTTTAGAGCTTCTTGCAACACGCAACACTTCTTTCATGTGTTTTTGCTTTCAGGTTTTGGATTGTTGATGGTTTCGGTACTGGTATTGAAATTGTTTTGCTTATTTTGAGGTTAGTTGAAGTCAAAATGACAAAATCAAGGACTTTCAGTAGCATTTTCGTGCCAGTTTCCAAGGAAGAGATGCAACACAAAGTAGAGCGTGATTTTGAAACTTTGAGAACCAATATAGATGAGGTGAAGGCATTGCATGTGGAAGTGGTGAAACGTCCGGTTGGGAGGCCACGAAGCACTTTGGAGGTTACATTCCTAATTCCTAAAGTGGAAGAAGAGGAGCCGTCTTCCAAGAAGGTGAAGGTTAGGGGCCACTACACAAACTGGTTTGAACCTTCTCTTTGGGGGCCTATTTATGCTGCAGTTAGAAAACATAGAAATATCAACAATGCATGCAAGTATTTCAAGATGATGTACAAGAAACTAGGGGAGAGTTATGGTACTTATGAAAAGCTTTCTAATAGCAGTATGTCTGAGTGGTTTACCTCTACAGGAGAGCTTAAAGAAGCATACAAAAAGCATGTAGATGAAGGGTCTTGTCATTTTCATGGAGGAGATCAAAATTGCCATATTCGTTCTAATCATCAAGAATTGAAGGAAGCTATCATTGAGATGCCTCATGCTCATAGGAAGGCTGGACAACCTCTTTATGCAAGGTCAATGTGCAACCTTATCATTCCCTTCATTCAAAAAAGAGCTCCACATCTACTTCAAGAAGGTTCATCGTCATTCAAAGTTTCCCTTGAATGGGTGAGGGCATTTGCTAAAAACGAGTTGAATTGGTCCTTTAGAAAAGCAACCACAACAGCAAGTATATTACCTAAAGATTGGGAGCTACAAGGTTTGAGTATGAGCCAACGAATAGCCTACTTGGTTAAGTGCTATAATGTCTCATGTGAGTTAGTAGTAAACACAGATCTGAGTGGTATCCATCTTGTTCCAACAAGTAGAACAAAAACTTGGGAGGAGAAGGGATCAAAACATGTAGCTGTGCTTGGAATTGAAGACAAACGACAAATTACAGTGGCAGCTTCATCTTCTTAATCTGGACAAAATTTACCTTTCCAAGTGATATTTACAGGTACAACAAGTAGAACCTTACCTCCTATGAATTCATGCCAGAAGAAATGTGAAGATGTCGGATGGCACATCACATACACAAGCAAGCATTGGTCTAACCTTCTCTCATGCCAAGCATTTGTTGAGAACATACTTCAACCATATAGACTTAAACAAATTGGGTTACTTGGACTCCCCATTCATACCCCTCTTATCTGGTTGATCGACTGCTGGTCAGTACATACCTCTACACAGTTTTTGACATGGTTGAAGATATCCCATCCTTTGATAAAAACGATTTTCGTGCCTGCAAATTGTACAAGTGTTCTACAACGAGCAAAAGTTATCTTGCAACGACCATTCAAGCATGCATTTCGAAGTGAATATGACAAATGGAGCATGGATCAGGTTTTTCAACAGTTGGAAACAAGTGAAGACAACATCAAGGTTGACACTAAGCTAAGTGTTCAAAAACCTCCTTTTTGTTTATGGTTGTATGAGGCTTGGCTTAGCATTCATAAACAAAGAATGGTGCAAATCGGATGGGAACAATGTGGCATCTCCAAGGCATTCCAGAATGATTTTCAGGAAGTTGCCTTGTGCAAATCTATCAACACCACTTTTCAAAGAAGAGGCAATTCAAGCCGAAATGGTCACAAACAAAGATGACGTTGAAGACAACATGGAGCCAGATGCAAATATCACAACAGTTATGTAGGAATCTTTAGACAGAGTAGCTGAAATCAGCCGAGTACAAACATCTGGAGGTCGAGTTTCGTCCCTAAAGGCTGCAGCTAGAATGAGGTACGTTCTATCTGCACAAATACAAACCAAACAACGACATTCAATACCAAATTCAAGTGCATACTATCAAACATGTAGAACTTACAATATGGAATGCTAAACTAATGATACAACATGTTAAAGGATGTACTTACTTGGATTTCAGGTCTTCTAAGGAGGTTGGTTAATTGACCAAGAGCTCTGGAGGTGGAGAAGCTCATAATGTCCGTCAGACTTGAGGTGATTCGAAGAGGACTGAAGACAAAGGAAGAGCAGCTGTAGGTACGAACATTACTTTCTTATTTTTTTTGTTTCATCGTCCAATCTTGCTCCAACCTTATGCTCCAGCAGTCGATCAACCATTCAAATCCTTCTTATCCTGCTAGCAATACACAACGTCTCACACTCAGTTCCCAGATCCTGCTCGCATGTACAGAAAAACACACGGCATTTTGGGTAGAGCAGATCAACATCAATATAGGAAATAACTTCGAAATGCAAAAGGAGCTTAATCAACGTATGAGTGTGGCCACAGTGAGCTACCTGTGTACGGTACTTGCACAGTCTTGAGCAACCTCGTCTCTTGTGTCCATCCTGTATCCATCTTCGTCTTGAAGAACAGTGCAAGGGTGATTAGTTTGCTTTCTCATCCTCGCAGTCAAGGGTAATTAACTTGCTTGCTCGTCTCCTGTGCTAGGGAATGAGATGCATACGGTAACAAGTGACAGCAAAAACCACTCACCTCAAATCACTTGGTGCACCGCTGCTATTCAGAGATGGAGTTTCAGAGGAGCGGTTGAACACAAAGGAGCAGAGGAGACGGAGCTGTCTAGGTGCGAGAGAAGGCCAAGAGATGATCCAAGTGAAATCGAAAGTTGCCTTTTGAGTTGGCCCATGTGCTCACAGCCAAGCACTACCTGATTTCGTGGTGAAACGTTGCATTCCAGTTGTCTCTTCTAATTTTGATCCATTGTGGTGGCAACATGTCATCTATTTGTAGATTGACTCTTCATGCTTGGCAGTTGCATGCATTTTAGTGTAAGAAGTATTTCTTAACTTCCTTTTCATGTGACCTTCTTGATTTTAAAATGTTTTAACATCATTGATATATAATTTGGTGATTTTAATTTATTTCATCAAATGATTACTGTATTTTAAATTGATTCTGGCATTACTAAGTAATAATTTCAAATAAAATTCAGCTTAGAATTTTTGAATTATTTAGTGTCAAACCGGCCCCTAACCTACAGTATTTGAGAACTTGCAGATAGGATCTTCAAAGTGTATATAGAACTCTTTCCAAAATCCTGATCAAGTTCCTGATCACTCCTAGCGTCCTTGCCAGTGCAGTGTGCTGTACGAACTCTAATATGACAGAGTCTTCTACAGAACCCCACAGTCGAAATATGGAGGTTACGGTGTCAGAGGTCTGCTTTTTCTCCCCTAAATCCATCTTTGAGTATTTTTATTCAGATGTATGCCACTTACAAGGCAATTGCTTTTGATCAGGTTTTCGCTGTTACAAGTATAGTCAGTGGAGTGAAAAGCATTTGCGCTTGGCTGAGGAGTCTAGGTCATCTGTCATGAGCCTGCTGACCTTGTATAGCAGCAGGCCAGCTTGTCTAGACTTCAGGGTAATCTGTTCCCCTGTCTTCTCTGGTTCTTGGAAGTTTCATGTGCCGTATATACTAAATTCTGATTGAAATTTTCTGGGAATAGACAAAGGTGAAAGCAAAGAAAATGTCAGAGGCGGAGCCAGAAGCAGGGAGGAGAAACAAGAGGCCTTCTAGGCGGCACTCGAAAGTGTCCACTTATGATGAAACTGCTATGGACAAAGTGATAGAAGAACGAATCGAGGGAGTGACTTCTCGAAGAGCACCCAAGAGGAAATTCGACAGTGTGGAGAAAGGAATGGAAGTGGAGGCAATCGTTGCTGCTGCTTTAGGTTTCCCGCGAGACTCACTCACCGACGAGGAGATTACAGCAAGTGTAGTGAGTACATTAGGTGGGAAAGAGCAGGAGAACTATATTATTGTACGCAATCACATATTGTCGAAGTGGAGAGACGACGTAAACGTCTGGCTTGAGCCGGAAACTGTGATGAAGAACATTCGACAAACGCACAGTAATCTGGTCTCATCGGCTTACAACTTTCTCTTGAATCATGGCTACATAAACTTCGGAGTTGCTGCGGCTATCAAAGCTAGGATACCCGCAGAGAGGAAGAAAGCCAAGGTGGTTATAGTTGGAGCTGGACTTGCAGGTCTTGGTGCTGCTAGACATCTTATGGCCTCTGGACATGAAGTGATTGTGCTGGAAGGTAGGCAGCGGCCTGGAGGTAGAGTGTATACTAAGAAGATGGTGGTGGAGAATATACAAGCTACAGCTGAGCTAGGGGGTAGTGTTGTGACTGGAATGCACGGGAATCCTATTGGTGTTTTGGCTCGTCAAATGAACTGGGATATGTATAAAATTAGGGATATGTGCCCAATTTATCAACCCAATGGCAAGCCTGCTGTTGATGAGATAGATAGGAAGGTGGAAGCAGAATTCAATCAGTTGTTGGACACATGTAGCAAATGGCGAGAGCAGAATCAAGCGAAATCGAATCAGATATCATTGGGGAATATCTTGGAGTTCGTGCGGCACACTTCTGGAATGGGCACTAATCCTTCAGAAAGACAGCTTTTTGATTGGCATTTTGCGAATCTCGAGTATGCCAATGCTCAGTTGCTCACCAGCCTCTCTCTTTCGGATTGGGATCAAGATGATATCTTCGAAATGGGAGGGGACCATTGCTTCTTGAAGGGGGGAAATGTGCAGTTTATAGACGCTTTGTGTGAAAATGTGCCAATCTTGTATGGAAAAACTGTGAAGAGGATACTATATGGAGACAGTGGTGTGCGAGTGTATACTGCAGCGGAGACATTTGAGGGCGAGATGGTGCTCTGCACTGTGCCTTTGGGAGTGTTGAAGCGGAATATGGTCACTTTCGAGCCACCTTTGCCTAAATATAAGGTAGATGCCATCCAGAGGCTAGGCTTTGGCCTACTAAACAAGGTCGTGATGCTCTTTCCAAGAGTATTCTGGGACACAAATTTAGATACATTTGGGCACTTGGAGGAAGATCCCAACAATCGGGGCGCTTACTTCATGTTTTACA
Source organism: Bryum argenteum (assembly GCA_037043015.1). NCBI lineage: Eukaryota > Viridiplantae > Streptophyta > Bryopsida > Bryales > Bryaceae > Bryum > Bryum argenteum. The sequence goes on along the minus strand of CM073321.1, from coordinate 29,824,548 downwards.
GTTATGCAGCAGTGGCCGGGGGCCCATTGCTAGTGGCTTTAGTGGCCGGAGAGGCTGCTATTGCTTTCGAATCCACTGCTCCCCTCGATTCTGTGACTCGTGTCATGACCATTCTCAGAGGTACCTTGTGTTTTCAAATTTTTTTTGACGAAAGGTAGGAGGACATAGACGCGACATTTATGGCGTCCTCAATTGGTTTATTATCACCATATTTAGTGTTGCTCATCTTCATAAGGTTGCGTATGGTAGAACCGATGACCATGTTGATGTAATTGTTGCAGGTATTTTCGAACCGAAGGGGATGAGTGTACCAAATCCAGTGCAGACTGTATGCACAAGATGGGGGAGTGATAGCCTCTGTTTTGGCTCTTACTCAAACGTGGCCGTCGGTGCGTCAGGCGATGACTACGACACGATGGCAGATTCAGTGGATGACAGGCTCTTCTTTGCTGGCGAAGCCACCATTCGCAAGTATCCAGCTACCATGCATGGTGCACTTCTGAGTGGTTACCGTGAAGCGTCGAATATGGCAAGAGTTGCGGTTGCCAGATTGGATTCATCAAAAGCAGGAAGAATTGAACCAAGAGACTTGCAATCGTATTCATCTGTTTTGGCAGACCTTTTCAAAGATCCTGATCTTAAGTTCGGAAACTTCGCTGTCATCATTAATGAGCAGGTGTCGGACCTTTCCTCGTTGGCGATCTTAAGAGTGCATATGGTCTCCCCTCCTGTCAAGTGTGCTAAAGTACAAGAGACGCAAGAGAAACAGACAACTGGAATCATTGTCCCCGAGCAATTGTTCTTGTACACGACCATAACACGCGATCAGGCTTTCGATTTGAGTAGATTGGAGGATGATAATGAAAGGCTACAGCACCTTTGGAATAAATTTGGGGTGAAATTGGTCGGTCGTAAAGGTCTTGGTCCAGCAGGAGATTCGTTAGTTTTTTTCATCAAATCAGGTCGTGCTGCAGCGAGGAAGGTTTCTTGTGACTAGTTTATTCCAGTGAAATTTTCTGGAGCTTCCTAAGCGGCATCTTCGGAGATAGGGACCCCTCCAGCTATGGTAGCGCCCACGCCCCGTCAGAAATCTTGGTAAATACTGTCATCAACTTCAAGTGTATGAGTAGATTTCGATCTCAGTTCTCAATACTAGGGAATGATGAGGTTATGTCGAGGTTAAGTTGTTTGAGGCGCTCAATTCTAACCCTAAGCAATTTTGGCAAAGCAGCCGTACATTTTGCAGTATCCTGCAGTGACATGACATTTCACACCGTCCCTACTGTTCCCTCTGGGAGCGTGATTGTATATTCAATTATCTTCTTGACTCAGGTTTTATCTTAAGCATGGAATGGTTACTGTATTCTGCTTCGATCATAGATTGATATCCATCCGCCCAGGTGCAGCGCTTTACGTTTTATTGGAGTTGATGTCTGCAGGAAGGAACGCCAACCTCAAGCAAAACCAGGTTCGATCATGATCGAAAGCCGATGTATGATCATGAAAAGAAGCCCTAACCAAATCTGTCTTGGGATTCTATAGAGAATAAATCTGTTGGTGGACGGTAGAATTTCACTTGTCGGCAACAACACCTTAGTTACTAATTCATTTGAAGTTTGTGCTTGACTGATCTATGTTGACCTTGGGCACACCCTCATTGTGATAAATAAGAGGTGTTTTTATTGATTTTGGTTGTCATCGCCATGGCAGTTTGGCAGGTGAGTAGTACTTCTCTAATTAGGTTTTTATTTTAGAGAGGTTAGTTTTATGTTGACATTACATGTAATGGTGCGATCTGATTGTTTCTACTTAATTGTCATGATTTTGCTTTCTATGCCTTGTGTATTCTTGCATATTCTTATTTATATGATTCATAGAAAGAAATCACACATAGTAATCTATCTAGTTTACTAATTTAGAAATCTGCATCTTTAAATAAAACTTTTGAGAAGTGGGTATCAGAAAAGAGGTTGGTTGTTGTTTGTAAAATATGTGCTAGAAGTTTATAATGTAGTACTGAAAAATGTGTTAGAAGGCCAGGACCTTAATGTTTACGAAGTACTAGAAGGTCATGATAAAGTTGTGAAGTAATCTCAGACGAGGCTCTGATTTTTCACATGAACTATATATTCACACAATTTTTATTTCTTTTCCACAAAAACTCTTTTTTGTCACAAAGACTTCATTCTCCCACAAAGACCTATTTATTCATAAAAACCGCATTCCTCTACAAAGATTATGTTTCTCCATAGAGATTGTGTTTTTCTACAAGGTGTGAGTTTTTGATCAAGAACTATATACCATTCTACGAAGGTTGTGAATTTTCAATTAAGATGGCTTTTTCTCCCTTTCCATTTTATTTTATTTTATTTTATTTTAATCTTTTATTTTTATTCTTATTTTTTTTAAGCAGTTTCTATTTTCATTAAAAAGACAATAAGTTTCTTGCAAATACTATTTTTATGTTCAAAAGACAGGGCTTTCAAGAAAGATCGTTCATTTAGTATTTCAATAAAACAAAAATTATCTAATTCGTAAAAGAATCATTTATTTCCAAAATCATGCAATTCCCATGTCAAGACTTTATTTTTCCACAAAAACTTGATCTTCTCATTGAAGGCCTTGTTAAGTTCTACATATATAACCTCTGTTTTTCCCCGACGTTGTCCCACTATATTGTGCATGAACATGAGGAACTTAGAAGACCCAAAAGGTCTTCATCTTAACTCTGCTTCGGATGAACTTGTTTCATTTGAGTCTCAAAGTAACTTTAGTTTGTGAGGTAAAATTGGAGACCTTTATAATGAATTATGAATTAGGGCCGGTTTACACTACGGTGGAGAAGTCCACCGGTCAAGAAAAAAAAGGGTGTTTCTCCATTGTGATTAGTTGAAAATGCAATTCTTGACCGGTGGGTGTTTACACTTGGTGAAGAAATCAAAGGTGGTGAACTTTTGTCATGGATGAAAAATGACATGGCCGCTTAGGTGGCGGTACTTTTTGTTCAAGACCTTGTTCGGAACAGTGATTTCATGTCCGGCCTCAAGAGGCCGGACAAGAAATCACTGTTTTAGACAAGGTACAGTCAATAAAAAAATTATTTTCAAAAACAAATCTCGGCCGTAGATCTCAGATCTGACTTTTAAAAACTGAAGGTGCAGCCTAAAAGGCTTGAACCTTGACCTCATGACTACAAACTACTCCCCCCATGGTGGCCATCCATCCCCACCTTCTCCATGTGTCCCAAACTACTTGGGATTGTATATATACACTTCCTACTCTAGCTCCACATGCTGTAGTAAATTTTTCAATGCCATTTTGAAGGCTTAGAGCTCATTTTTTCGGTATTTTATCATCTTTTCGTGCACTTATGTACATTGTACATTGGAATTGAAATTTATTAGGTGTTGATATATAGGTTTGACTTTAAGCACAAATTATAGTGACAATTCTTGGATTTTCATGTACGGCTGAGGCATGTCGAAAGAAATTTGAGATAGATTTCAACATTACAAGGACGACAAATTTGCTAACTTGATTACATAAAATGACCACCATGAATGCAAGTTTTATGATTCAATTGATCATTGGTGGTATCAAGTTGGTTTCGTTACGAAAAATATGAGTGGACGACACTATTGTAGGAAAACAAGAAAATCTAACAAATGCTAATGAAGATGAAATTCAACCGGTCACTACCATTTAATCCGCATTATCAAGTGCCTCAAAAAGAAAAAGAAAAAAAATCAAAATCAAGCTCTGCATTACTATTTTTGAATAACATTGAACATAATATGACCATGGCATGTTTCTATTCTATTTAAAGTAAAAATAAACCATCAAAATTATTAGTCTACGGCACAAGTCGATAATAAAATTAATTTGAAGTTTACTCAATTTGTCATACATATGCATATTGATTTTTATGCAAAGAAAAAATTGTTGGTGTATTTTCATACAATGTGAATGTAGAGAATTATGATTATTTATCATAAAAAATCTTCACCATTAGGTGAACTTTTCTTCACCGGTGGACTTCTCCGGTGGACTTCTCCAGTTAGACTTCTCCTCTCAGTGTTTAGACTACAACCGGTCAAGACTCCTTAAGAAATTGTTTATTGCGTTTAATTCTTCTCCAGCACATCCACCATTTGCCTCATATAACCATGTCTTGGCCAAGCATTCTTGACCGACCGGAGGCCTTCTCCACCGTAGTGTAAACCGGCCCTTAATGTCAAGCATTCTAGTAAAGGCAACTTTTGATTTTGAGATTTCAAATATAATGCATGTTTTACATTGCAAGTCAATTACGTGAAACAAAAAATAGATTTGAATGAACGTTTTTTTGCATGATTACAATTTTAACAACCAATATTCCACTAAAGGAGTTAAAGTATTACAAACTAATTTAAACCAAGCAAATCTGGTGTTTCACTTAATAGGATGAGGCTTCCAGAAAACTGAAGAGGGTATGTAGGAGGATGGTAGCTGCTTACAAATCTTTAATTGAGTCGAAGGTTTCTGAAATGGACCCATTGAATGGCTGTTTGTGCTTTAAAGTCACTCAGAACACATGGTCATATTTTTCATAGTTTGTGTATTGAAATCATTCAAAATACGACAATAGTCATGTCTTTTTACAATAGTAGTCATGTTGCATCCTTTGTATGTTATACTCGTATATTTATAAATGACTATTCAACACTAGCATCAAATTTTTGTGTTGAATAGGGTTACAAAAGGAATGCTCACCTCTGTTGGGTCCTCAACTTTGAGCTTCCATTTCTCAAGCTCTAATAGGGCTATTGAGGTGCTCGAAGTGGTGTTCACCTTCTCACATCCCACAAAATAGTCTTGTGTTCAAGTAAGATACAATTTGTAAAAGTTGGATTCACTCATCTCTAGAATATTTGTCAAAATAGAGTTAAATCTAACTACTTGACTCGAATATTAGGTGTTAATATGATATGTCTATCAACTACATTATGATTTCTTAATGATTTCTTTCTGATTATAATTGGCTCAGTTAATTCTTCCATTATCACGTCTGCGCCTTCATAATTGTGGTCATCTCTATTCCCACCACCAAAGAGGGATTGTTGTCGTTATCATTGTTGTCCCATCCGATTTCATGATTGTTGTTCCATAGGGTTTCATGATTACTCCGATCTGGTGTAAGATTTGAATCCTCCCTACCTAAAGAGGAAGGCGCAATAGGCACTTTACCTACGGCTTCATTTGGACAAATGAGAGGTGGAGGATTGCGTTGAGGACTATTTCTCTACTGACCCCTGCCAACTTCCTTTAGGTCTTCATCTACTACGTCATCATCTCTGTAGTTTGTTCTATAGTGTACTAAAGTAATTTAGAACACGAGGATAGAATCAAGCTTTTAACATGAGATTCAAAGCATGTGTCATGCATTCCTGCTTGAAAATGTGTGGGTATGTGTTAGTAACATCTATCATTGCTCCAAGCATGTTTGCTGCGTTATCTATGCAGACTTGTGTCACATACTGAGTTTCCACCTTTTCAATGAATACCTTTAGTTTCTTTGCTACGTAGCGTATATTTTTTTGCTTCCTAGTCATCTCGATGCTTTACAAGAATGCGTCACCAACGGGGCATGACATCATTACATTCATGATTGAACCTCTAATTGAAATCATCCTATCTATTGGTGCATAATATCACCGTGTAGTACTTAACAAGAAAATCGGTCTTGTCTTCAATCTCTTTCTCAATTTGCAATCTCTTAGATTTGATAATACTTGTCCTCAAGTGGTGGTAAGAATGTGGATTGTATTCAAATTTTGCCATGGATATTGTTATAACTGTCACAATGAAAGTTGGATTCCTAGCCACGTTAAATGACACATTTGCTTGGTAGAAAAAAGTTGCCCACTTCTGGTTTGCAATGATGACGTTGATATAGATGCCCCTAGTATCATGGGATTTGATGCTGCTAGACCATCTAACACAAATTGTGTACAATTGTTCCTTTCAGATATGTTCGCCTCTCTTGCAGAAGACTCTGAGGTCCCACTTTTTATCAGAGCTGTCACTCCGCTATGATAGATAAACAAGCTGAAACTTTCAGTGGCAAATCAATTTCTCTGCTATCATTCTATGGAGGTAGGAAAACCCATATTCCGCATGTTGTCTTTGCAATAGACTACTTCTCTTGTTTGTTGAGCTTCATCTCGGCCTAAACATCGCAGCAAATGATCTCAACAACATTCCTCTATACATTAGGTTTATGTTGTAACACCTCGTACACTTTAATGCATCAACGTACAAAATTTGAAATTTGCCTTGTTGTTGCGTCGATTATAATTATGCCTCTATTTGGAAGATACCTTGTCGATGTGCTACTACTCTATATAAGTCAAACAATCACTGGAAGTCTGTAGATTACACACATCTTGCCACCCCTCTGTGCAAGTTTCTCGGAGTTTTGTAGTACATGCAACCTCTTCTGAATATAGTTTCTTAGCCTTACTCCTACCATGTCTTATAGTGCCTTAGATATTGCACTCGGTGTTGCTATTGTTTAAAATAACTGTCCAAAACTCCTCCACCTAGCTGGAAGATGCCCTGCACAACATGAAAATCCGGCTTTATGAAGAGGTAGTAAGTTGAGAACCATGTAGAGCGTATAAATAAGGACGCAATACCTTTTAATGGTCACAATTGGCCCCCTTCGCCTAGGTACGAATCCTCTGGGCGCAAGCGTCGACGTCAAGGCTCATTGGCGTGGAGAGACAAGCGAGAACGCAAGAGCTCACGCAACGTGAGGCACAAGATTGCGAGAACACATGCTTCACCTTTATCTTTCCTTAGACATTTATGACGGTATAAAATGCGTATGGGTGACTCGTGTATCTGTAGTACATAAATTTTGAACTACGAGTCTAGTTTTGACTTTTCATGTGTTATAAATCCAATTTACTTTTCATTTTTCACTGAGTGTGAACTGGAGTCTAAATAAGATTAGAAGGGGAATTAAGTGAAAAGTTAGTAAATGAACCGTCATGAGTGAAATGAAAAGTTGTGAATACAAAAATGAGAATTACAAGTAGGAAAAACATGCTCATTTGTGTTTTGAACACATGCAAGAGAATGTGTAACCCGCACTTGTGAAAGTGTGACTAAGTTTGAATTTGAATTTAAAGTGTTGTGGAAGAGAGAATTGAAACAATCGTTGTTATAATAACAAGTGTAAAATTGTCAAGTAATTATTAATATAAAAATCGGAATTATGCACATTGCATGTGTTAGTGAAGAATTGTGAATGCCAATTTTGGAAATTGTGAACATAGTTTAAAGTATTGAATGTTACAAAACACATTGTATAAATTACAATTGAAATTGAGAGCAATGTGATGAGTTTTGATCCCAAGAGAAATTGTACATGGAAAAGGTTTCCAAATAACTGGAAATAATAAATTTTGTCAAGAATTAAAAGAAAGGATTGAACAATTACCCATTGACATTAAAAGAATTATTTTGAGCAAAGTTTGGGAAGAAGGAAAATATTACAAGACATTCTTTGCAAAAGGTGAAGACTTGTTGCTGCAATTACCTTCATTATATTTGCTAAGTCAATACGACAAATTGAAAATTGTAACGAATCAAAGTCTTCCTATTTATTACGGAGGTTGGCACAGAACTCAAATTGCGAGGAAGTTGTATGCATTTACATACGATCATACTGATCCAAGATCAACACCTCTTATTCCCAACGTTGAATGTAGAGATGAGAAACACCCTATGTGTATATCATTTGGACTAGTATGTCGTTAAGAAGAAATTGTGAAATTACAAGAAATTTGAAGAAAAAATCAATAATGAATCCAAGAAACAAATTTAATGTCCCAAGATAGAAATGAAGACATATTAAATCGGGCATTGCAGAAAATCTAGAGAGAAGAGCAAGTGAAGTCTAGAAGTAATCAAAGGACAATACCAAATACTCCAAGACTATCGGCGGTTGCAAGACCTTCTAGTCCCTAACTTGGAGCCTTGACCGAATTACAATCTTTTGGTCGAGAATCATGATCAAGGAAACAATCAACTGAAATTGATAAATCAAGTGTATTATGTGAAGAAAGCAAAGGCGTATCCTTAACTGAAGCAACCTATGTACAAGGGCAAGCCTATTTCTCCTCTCACATAGAAATTTCAACCGGCCAATTCTTTCCTAGTTTCAACGAGGATCAAATCAAAACTTCATCAAATTTAGCTGAAGAAGAAGAACTACAAGTTGAAGAATTAAATAGTACAACTAAGCAAAGAGAAATTAATAACAATACAATGGCAAATCAAAGACCATTGAATATTGCACAATTTCCACTTTCAATGGAAGACCGGGATTAGATCCCGATTTACATGTTGCAAAGATTATAGCCGTATGTGTGGCTAATAAATTGTCCAAAGAAGATTATGTAACTACCTTTTCCATATCATTGGATGGAGCGGCATTTGCTTGGTATGGTCGACAAGCGGATTTCGATACATGGGAAGCTTTACGAGACTTTTTTGTAAATCAATATAGGCCATTGGGTTTCACAGAAAGCTTAAGAGAACGGTCGAAGAATATCAAAATGGGACTTGGAGAAAGCGTGGATTCTTTTCATGGAAGAATGGACAACCTATTGACAAGGTGGACCAATCATAACATGCTAGATACATTTCTAACAAGTATATTTGTTGGAGGATTATATCCACCGCAATTAAAAATGTTTGTGAAGGAAAGATGACCAGCGCATATAGCAACAGCTTATAATACGGCTAAATCATGGGAAGAAGCAAGAGTAGATGAAGATTATCTACCATATGTAGATACGCCTTAAATTCCCACCATCAAACCGCAAACCAAGAATAAAACCGGCAATGGCTCAATATGGCACAAGGTCAGCAGTTGAATCAATTGCGGTGAAAACAACTACCGTGGTAGCTAATGCACCACCTATGAATATAACTAAAGAAATGGTGATGGACTTAGCTAAACAACTCACGGAATTAAAAGTGAGTATGACTTAGAATAAAAATAAGAAAACACTTTCGACGGATTTAAGATCCAATGTTTGGTGTGCGAATTGTAAAGGTTATGGGCATAGGAAAGACGAATGTCCTTCACCGTTGAATCAAGTACCAAGATGTGGTCATTGTGGAGGAAGACATTCCATAGACCAATGTTGGCATCTTCATGGGAACAATGTAAATCAAGTAAATGACAACAGACCATGGATTAATAATCCAAATAAAAGACCTTACACAAGACCCAATGTGGGACCGCCGTATAAACCAAATGACAATAGACCAAGGTGGAATGACACCTATAATCGACCACCGATTTGGAATGGACCACCTTCCAATCCACAAACACATAGATATGGACCATCGCAAAAAAGCGAACATTTAATATGTTTTCGTTGTGGTGAATTTGGCCATTATGCCAATGAATGTCTATATTCAAAGAAAGAATAAGGTTATGTTCCTCAATGCGGAAGATGTCGACAACCCGGCCACCGTGCAGAAGAATGTATAGCACGAGCACTCGTATTTGCCCCCTCGGAAAGAGATTGGGTGAAGGGAAGGACAGTAAAACTTTCAAAGGTCCAAGGGGCACCTAAGGAAGTCAATCACATAATACAAGAAGTTGGTGTTCATCGAGTAGGTACACGAAGTACCAAAAAGCTTCCAGAAACTAATCCTTTAGAAATAAGATCCGAAGATTCGGATGAAAAACAAGTACAAGTATTACCAAGTGTTGTGATACTAAATTCAACACCTCTTCCTGTACCAAAGGATGTACTGGATCAAATACAATTTCCAGTGAAAATTCCTCAAACTTTGCCCATGAATTTATCACCTTGTAAGGTGACTTTTGCTAAAACAAATACAAAGTACGTCTGAGCAAATAAACGAAGACGAAACCGGACTATGAGGCTAGCTATAGGTTTGGAACCTTATAGCCTTTTAAAGAATTTGGATAAAATACAATCCGACATTACATTGCGCCAATTATCGGCTATATCACCTAAGTGTCAGAGTAAATTAAGTCATTCCTGAATTCACAAACATGTCGCCGAAGTAGAAGTGCATGAAATTTCTGTAGATCCTGGAGCACCAAGCATAGAAGTAATGATCGATGGATCATTTATTGAAAATGTACAAACTGATGGAGGATCTAGTGTCAACTTTATAAGTAAAGAGACTATGGACGAAGTTGGGTTGACAACAATGGTACCAACTTCTATTATGTTGCGTATGGCCGACCAAAGACGAGTAAAACCTTTGGGAGTTCTAAAACAAATCTTGACTATTATTGGCGGCATGTCCTTTAAAATTGATTATATCATATTCAAAATAACTTATACGATTTCATCATACCCAATATTATTGGAAAGACCTTGGCTAAATTTAGCAAAGGCGAAAGACGATTGGGGAAAAGGAACCATTACATTAGGCAAGGGCAAAGAAAAGATTACTTTGCCTATGTATCCTACTATTTATAGAGGAGAATCTCAAACCAATGAAAGTGAATTCACTTCGGAATTAGAAGACTCTTTGGGTTATGAGATTGATGCACCAATTTCCAAAATCTCAAGGAAAAATACTTTATATAATAACATAGGAATGAGTGAATATTTCACTCCATTTCAGGATTCTGATGATTCAGATAAAGCCATATTATTATGGGAAAATTCACCTGTATTTAATATACAAACGCAATTCCACTTTGGATTTTAAAGAGGGTGAAGAGTTTCCAAGTGAAATAGATCAAGTTCCTACTCAACTTGGCTCTTTGAAATTAATTTGCCAAGATATGAATTTAGGAACCGAGGAAGAACTCCAAGTAATAAAAGTATATGAAGAATTAACTTCACAGGAACTTACAACTTGGCTGAGATTCTTAAAAGCAAATAAAAAGAGCTTTGCGTAGACATACAAAGACCTTAGAGGTATTCCACCTGAAATCTATGAAAATCGAATTGTCTTAGAAGAAAATACAAAGCCTATTCGGCAAAAACAATATCGCATGAATCCAAAATATTCACTCATAGTCAAAGAGGAGATAGATAAATTATTAGAATGCGGATTCATTTCTCCAGTTTCATATAGTCAATGGGTTTCACCAATTGTTGTGGTACCAAAGAAAAATGGCAAACTACGAATTTGCCAAGATTTTCGGAAATTGAATGTGGTAACAAAGAAGGACCATTTTCCTTTGCCATTTACGAACACACTATTAGATAGTGTAGCCGGACATGAAACGTATTCCTTTCTTGATGGATTCTCTAGATATAATCAAGTTCAAATTGCCAAGGAGCATAGAGCGCTTACGACCTTCTCAACCGATTGGGGTACGTTTGCATATAATAAAATGCCATTTGGCTTGTGCAATGCTCAAGCCACATTTCAAAGAGCAATGACTACGGCCTTCCAAATGTATTTAAGAAAATTCATGGAAATTTTCCTTGATGACTTTTGTGTATTTAGCTCAAAAGAAGATCACGCGGAGCGAGTATCCAAGTGTTTTCAACAATGTTATAAATATGGTATATCCATAAATGCCGCAAAGTCACAGTTTATTGTTCTTTTTGGGAAATTGCTTGGCCATATTGTATCAAAGGAAGGTATGGCAACCAATCCGGATAAGGTAGCAATAACTGCAAATTTGCCACCACCAAACAGTGTCTCGGAAGTCCAAGGTTTTCTAGGCCATATTGGCTACTATAGACAATATATTTACAAGTATGCCGACATTGCGCTACCATTGACGCATCTCTTGAGGAAAAGCGAAACTACTCCGGTATAGACACCTACTTGTGTCAAGGCTTTTAACACTTTGAAACAAAAATTGATAAGTGCACCAGTTCTGGTCTCCTCAAATTGAGATAAAGTCTTTGAGGTGTACGTAGACACTTCCAACATGGCAATAGGAAGTATACTAAGTCAAAAGGACAAAGATGGAAGAGACCATTTAATATATTTTGCAAGTTGGCAATTAAAGGCCGCCGAGCAAAATTATTCGGTTACAGAACGGGAAGCCTTAGGCATGATCTTCTCTGTACAAAATATTGGCATTATTTATTAGGCTACAAATTTACTTTTCACGTGGATCATGACAAGCTCAAGTACATGAAAAATAAACTACAACTTAGTGGAAGCATTGCAAGATGGATACTTTTATTACAAGAATTTAATTTTGTTATACAAGTAAGATCCAGAAAATGCCACTTGAATGCGGAGCATTTATCATGTATGTCTAATGAAGTAAATCCGGAACCAATAAACGACGACGTAACGGATGCACAACTTTTCGAAGTAGACGTGATAGGTTTTGAATATGCCGAGATTATTCATTATTTGCAAAATGGAACTATTTCAATAGAATATACTTCTAAACAAAGAAATAGATTAATTTACAAAGCGGCTCCTTATACTATGATAGGTGAAGTGTTGTACAAGAAAGGAAAAGATGGAACTTTAAGGCAATGTATTAATCCAAGTGAAGTTCCATCAATCTTGGAAGCGTGCCATGACTCAATTTGTGGAGGCCATTTTGCAGGCTTTGTAACTGCCACAAAACCCTTAAATGTTGGCTATTGGTGGCCAAATCTATTTAAAGATGCAACAAAATATGTGAAAAAATGAGATCCATGCCAAAGAGTTGGTAAACCAACAACTAGTTCGGCTATGCCTTTACATCCAATTTTGGCACAAATACCCTTTGAAAAATGGAGAATTGATTTTGTATACAAAAATGGATGATGCAGAAACCGTTGCTAAATTTCCCTATGAAAACATAATTATTTGTTTTGGATGCCCCAAGGAACTTGTAAGTGATAGAGGCACCCATTTTGTGAATATGATCATTGAGTATTTATTAAATAAATATTTCATCAAACATAGGAAGTCAACACCATATCACCCAAGGACCAATGGACAAACTTGGAAGACCAATGGTATTCTATGTAAAATAATTACCAAAACCGTCCAAGAATCCAATATGGAATGGGATGAAAGGGTTTTAGATGCCCTATGGGCTTATTGTACGGCATACAAAGTGACAACAAAACATACACCATTTCAATTGGTTTATAGCTAAGAGGCCATTTTGCCGATTGAGTTCGAAATTCAATCATTACGTATAGCAATGGACAATAGATTGGACGATGTCAAATCCTTAAAACAAATGTGTTATGAGTTAGAACAATTGGACGAGAAAAGAGCCCAAGCTTATTTACATATGGCATCAATCCAAAATAGGCGTAAAAGCTATTACGATAGCAAACTTAAACCCAATGAACTCAAAGTTGGAGATTTGGTATCATTATATGATAGTCGCTTTCAAAAATTTCCAGAGAAATTCATAATGCGGTGGTTTGGCCCATACAAAATTCATAAAACTTATGAAAATAGGTCTATGGATATGCAAGATTTACAAGGAAATATCCACCCAACGTGATATAACGGGAATCGACTCAAGTTATAATAAACTTGAGGACAAGTTTTATGCTAAAGAAGGGGAGGGCATGCAAATTTTTTAAAAAATTAAAAAAAAAATTTGAATAGGAAGAAATTTCACCAAAGCAAATCTTGTTAAATATAGAAACCGAGAAACAATCAAAGACAATGGGATCAAAATTAATGATAGACGTTTAATTTTAAAGATCAAAAATTGCAATAAAGTACAGTGGAAAATAGTACACCCACAACGAGGCTGAAGGAAGCTGCAAGCAGGCTGTCATGGAAAAGACTATAGTCTTATTATAGTAATTAAAAGACGGCATGGTCATCATGAGTCGCCATGCGATGGATGAACTGACTATAGTCGAAAGTGGAATGAGTAGTAAATGGACCATTGATTAGGCAGGAATGACAGCATTTTGAAAAGGTGGTTACAGGAAGCAGTTACAACCAAGCCATCGCACCTCGACTCTCCTCTTGATCCCTCTCTTCTGTCTGCATTCTTCTCCGCTGAGGAAACTATAGTCTTCCAAACGTATGTGCAGAGAAGGCATCAAGGGAGACCCTAGGCAATTTCTGCAAACAATAGAGCCACTAAGACTATAGTCGTTGCTTAGAAGAAGGGCAACAAAAGCTTGAAAAGGAGGCGAGTGAGCAGATAGGCAGAATAACAAAGACTATAGTCGTAAGTGAAAATTGGAGGTCACCAAGGAGAAGACTATAGTTTGACGGTGGAGCAGATCGAGTCATCGAAGTGGCAGAAGAAAGAGACTTGGTAGGGAGAATCAACCGCAAGCCTGTAAATATGGACGATGAACGCCTATAATTTCCTTCTCTTTCAAGAATGAATTGTGCAAAGAACGTGCATAGAACTGCTTGCCAGTTAAAGACTATAGTCTCAGATGAACAAGAACAAGTGAGCGGACCTCAATCAGACTACAGTCATGGATACATAGTTGATGACATGCAAATGAGATACACACAAACTATAGACCTTAGAGAATGGGAGCGTCGATCTGTGAGGCAATGAACATAGAAATATAACTAAGACTATAGACATGCTGCCTATTTCAACATCACGCTATAGTCCGAGCCAAAGGTTTAACATGCACAGCAAGGTGCAAGGCGGCTAAAAGAAGGGAATCGTAGGGGAGACGCTCCATCAGACGTACCAACAACAATGTGAGTCAATCGATTGCTCTTCTTTGGCCAAAACATAGAAAAGCAGAGATAATAGTAGATGCACATGACTATAGACAATTGAGCAGGAAATGCAAGGAACAAACATTGAATCAGCCAGATGATTATAAGACTATAGTCCAAAGCAGTATGAACAAGCTAAATGTGGAAAGAATAAAATGAACCTTGTGATGAATTGGTAACCTTGTAAAACTATAGACAGATGCATAAGGCTGAAAAGCAGAAATGCAATGGCTAAATCAAAGAGGTTAAATGACTATAGTCTTGGTGGATGACCTTGGCCAACAAGAGACGATAGCCCAACAAGCATTGCTTGCTATCATTGACTATAGTCCATCACTGAAGTCGACAACAAACTATAGACAAGCCGAGATGGGGCGTGCAAGACAGGAAGATGAACCAGCAGCAAAAGCGGGAGCGGCCCGCACTTCTCGACCACCAGCCAGCCAGAGGAGAGCAGAACCGGCAGTGGTGATAGCCAAACCAGAATCACGGCTTGCTGCACCTACAACGGACAAAGGCAAAAAAACAATGATAAAGAAGGAGATCAAAAAGACCATATTATGGGGAGGAAATGCAGAGAAGCTCAAGCAAGCAAGACTATGGTCGTTCATTGAGGAACACAACTCTAGACCATGGCCAAACGAAAGCTACATGCTGCCCTTCTGCGAAGTTGGTGGGCTGGATTGGAGATCGCCAAATCCAGATCACAGCTCAGACCATTTGCAAGGCTTTACACATACCTGGACCAATTGATGGATTGCCATTGAACGCAGCCAAACACATCACGCAAAGCAAAGCCAAGAGAATTTTCACAAGAGATTTTACCTCTTATGATGCAACTGGTTGGCATATTGATGAAGCTCTTGAGCCATGGAAGGGATGGCTAACCTTCATCGACCTGAAATTTGCTTTTGAAGATACAAGGATGGCATTGGCAGCATGGAACGGCATTCGACTGCATTGGGCGTGTGTGATAGAAGAAGGGCTGGCAAAAATAATCCAGAAGAAACGGGAAGCATTGCCTGAGAATCACAAATTTTAGGTGTACCTCAGTCTATTATGCACAGTGGCGTTGCAGAAGGCGCCTCAACTTTGCCAGTCACCGTAGCAAACAGCAGCTGCGAGAGCCCGACTCCAAAACGCATGAGGGCAGCTTCAGAGCAACAGTTTGCAATCAATCCACAACCGAGACAGCAGCCAAAGTAGAAAAAGGTGCAGCAAGAGGAGGCCAGGCTAACAGTGGAAGAGAGAGAGCAGCTTGATGATCACCTTGCATGCGAATTGTCTACGGTGACTGATATGGAAGAGCGGGTTAGGGACTTGTTAAATCATACTGACCAGCAGGCGGAGACTATAGCCCAGCTACAAAGGACTATAGACCGGGGTTTGGCGTTGTCCCAGGCGTCCACGATCGCTCACGAGCGCCATCAAGAGATGTTGGTGAATGCCTGCATCCAAACTGCGCAGCTTCACGAGCACCAACAGCAGGTAATTAGTAATTTGCAAGCGTAGGTGAAGCATTGGGAAGCAGAGCTGGCAAGGGAGAAAAGTAACAATCGAGCGACTATTAACCAACTGAAGAACGAGGTGGGAGATGCGCAACAAGAAAAGAAGACCGCAGTTGAGGCCATTGGCCGGCTGCAAGAGAACCAACGGCGCATGAAGCAAGACATCACTACTACGCGGGAGCAGAACCGCGCTCAGCGCCAGACTATAGCCTAGCTCAAGAAGAGCTTATCGGAACAGCGCCACAACCTTGTGGTTAGCCAGACTATAGAGGGAGTTTGTGGGGAACTCGAGTAAGCCCGCCGTGAGATCGCAGAGCTACAATGTCAAATTCAATGCGGCCAAGTTGTGGCGGCCCCCCAACTTGTAGAGGTCATTAGGGTTGCGGAGACCCCAGAGGAGATTTAGCAGCTATGCGAGGAGCTCCGTTAAGCTTGTCAGCACGTAGAGGTGGCTAAACGACAGATCGCTGCCGAGCAGAAGGCTATAGTTGATTTGTAGGAGGAGCTGACTATAGTCCGCAACGGCTCTCAGGTCGTTGAACTCGCTGCCACTCCTGATTATCAGGGCAATTACGACGCCCTATATGAGCGCACCAACGATCAGCCCATTCCCACTTGGGAGGCAATTGCGTGGTTATTCAAAGACTATAGTTTGTCCCGAGTGGAGATCACTTCAGCGGACATTATCTATTAACAAGAATCGCAGCATTGGTTTCGGACACCACTACCCGCAATTCAAGAGGATCCCCAATTTGTGTGGCGGAAACCTTCACGTCTAACTTCTACTCACACACTCAACACACTAGGCATTCATTACCTCCTCACAACTAATCCGCTCAGGCCGGATCAGCAGGTTACGCACGAAGTCCTTATTATCCTATCATACCTATTACAACGACAAACCCCAAGGAATCCGGATCCGGCTAGGGGACGGATACACGTATTCCGGTCACGTACTGCTCCTTACCCGTCCTCTGAGGCTACAAAGTCACCGAACTCTGAAACAGTGGGAGGACAGATAGCAATCCGGCCTAACCTACTTTACTCCCGGGCGTTCCAGGTTGTAAAGTGTTTGCGAGAGGTGTTTCCCTCTCTGAGCAACTCCAGACCAACTTAAGACACAAGGCACTTGACAATACGCCTGACACGACTCCAAGTGCACAGATCCAATCTAGCAAGAGATCCGGATTCCTGACTTCCAACTTATAACTCAAAAACAGTAGATGCATACTTCTAAGCACTTGACCTCAAAAGGTAGACAAAACAAGGTTCACACTGAATATGCGCATAAGAGGTTGTTTGATTAACAAGTAAGGAATGATGAGGTGACATAATCTTCACCTACAAGTACTCAAAGTCAAAACCTCTGAGACCTTAAAACTTGATCCCGGTCTTCCTACTAGGCCTATACTATAGAAAGCGGTTGGCTTTTCCAAAAAGATCCTACCTACTGTCCAAGTCCGGATTCCTAAGCGAAGGCCGGATTTTTAATCCGGATTTCAAATCCATCCTACTTCCTCCTGCCACGTCCACTGACACCTTGTTTCGGACGTTTTACCGAAGTCGCTGAAATCCGGCCTGTCCTGATCCGCTTTCCCTCCACGACCTCGTACTCCTCGTCACTCTCGTTCTCAGTATCCGCCTCGCTTTCTAGCTCCTCTTTGTCTAAGATGGTGATGCCGACTTGCCCGTGAAGCTTTTGGGCTGGTGGCGACTTCTCTTGGTCTTCAATCGAGAGTCTTTGGGCCACAAAATGGGTGATCTTGGCCGGAGAGTCGCTTGGGACTGGTGCCTCTGCTTCCTGTTTGCCCTTACCTTTGGAGGTGGTTGGATTGGAAGGTCCTGCATCCGTCCTCGGGACGTCCACAGGGGGAGGACGTGCGACCGGAGCCTCTGTTGGCGTGCCTGTGAAGGCTGGAATGGATCCGAGCTCGTTGATCCGGTTGCGGACGGATCCCAGCGCGGTCTTCACCGTCCGGTTGCTGGTCTCAATCTTCGCGGCGTACGTCTTGGTTGCCAGCAAGAATTTGCGGAAGGTGTGGGCCTTGAATACTTTTGACTCTAGGATTCCAACCTTAAACAGATTGGCCTTTTGAAGTATTTCGGCTGACATTTCACAGATCTGCACAAGCTTGAATATCTGGTCGTGGGCCGTCTCTAGAGCTTGCTGTTGTACGGCGAGCATCTCGTCCATCAACTTAACTTGTTTCATGAGGCGCCTGTTGTCGAATGTTAACTTCGTGATCTTCTGCTTTAACAACCGCACTTGCTTCGGGACGGCCTGGCGTCGATCACCTTCTTCACTTTGTTGAGACTCTCACATCCAAACTTTGCAACCATATCTGCAATACACTTTTTCAAACAGAAAAAACTTGTTCGAAACCCTCATCATCGGATCCGGATCCTCAGGGCTTCTCCGCTTATCCGGCCCAGTAAGGATTTCGAGGATGGCGAGCCAGATTTGCGCAGCCGCTCTTGCTGCATCGGCCACTGAACTCTCCCCTCGGCTGGGTGGAACTTCTCGTCAGTTTGGATCCGTCTCCTTCTTATGGGCCTTGGGTGAAGGAGACGGAAGCACTATGACTTTTGGCCCTGCTTTTGCAGCCGGGTCCAGAACCGCATCCGGCCCCACTTCCTCATCGACGAAGCCGAGCGCCACTTCCTCCATTTTTGAATACACCGCCTTGCCATCCTTAAAACCCCTTTCCGGCTTCTAACAGTCCGTCCTTGCATTTTAGATGCGAAATACGGGTTCCAGAATTTGGCCTTTTAATTCTAAACTATCATCTAATGATGACATACATTATTCAAACTTTATTTGCCTTATAGTATATGGCCTACTACATACTTAGGTTGGATTTTACATACTATACGTACTCTTAGTGAGCATTACACTTATGAAAAACCCAATAAAAAAACAGGGTCCAACAAGGATCTAGGCGCAAGCGCTCGCGCGTACGCTTAGTTTGGGGTGCTTTGCTTGCGCCCTGGTGCAGATTTGAGCGCAAATGCTCATACCTCGGCTTGGATTAGGGCGCAGGCAATCACGTCTCTTTCTCCACGCCCCCGCCTTCCTTGTTATAAAAATGGTATATAATGGATTTTTGCCTTATTTGAAAGCGCCTTGCATGCCCTTAGATATTTGACCACTTTATGGAGCTAGTTTTTGGTGCTGTGCAGTGCGTTATTTAGCCCCATGGAGGGATTTCAATATATTTTTGCACAAAGCAAGCATCGCATAAGATGGGAGAAACGGGTCTGGTAAGCTTTGAATATATATGGATTTAAATGGAGCCGATCGTCCCTAGCAACAAACAACGCATGACTCTCAAGAGCAATCGATGAAAACCCATTATTGTAAGAATCCTCAAACCCTAGCTTACTAAGCCAAAAGAAGCCTAAAAAGCAACAAGGGAGTAATCTCTTGGCACCACTCAAATTGTGCATGGTGGAATCTAGGGCAATTGGAGTTCGTTTTTATGCTCAACACTTTTCTAAAAACTTATGTGCGTATTATGTAGATTAAGTAAGAGAGGGATACCACACTTTGTGTGAGGGCTTGAACAACAATTAGTAGAGAAGTTGGAAGCGTCTGAGCATTTCAATAGCTCGATAGGTTATTGGAAATACGACGTCTGGTTGAAGAAATTAGTAATAGCATTGACGACCAATATTTTTCGACATTGGAATTATGATGTGGGTAAAAAGAAGGACGTTGATGAATTAAGCTTAAGTAGAAAAGAAGTTGTTCCAAAAATAGAAATGGTACTGGATTGAGCTCAACAATTTTGTGTTTCCCGTGGCCTGAAACAAGCACCGTAAAACGGACTCACATGGATAGGCTTTTAGCTTGTTGTGCGAGTAGAAAATTTAAGTGGCTTTAACCATGTGTTCAAGTGGTACCAATGCTAGATCGGATGGCCAAAGATGCTATTTGGACCATAAAGAAGGTCATGCTAACAAAACTTGCGAGCACTCTCAGCTGGGTGCTTTTTGCAAAGAGACTCTAAGGATTGAGAACGAGAAGCACCAACCAATAATCAATAAGGCATAAGGATGTCACGACGTCCGGACGTCTGGATGTTCGGTGGACGTCCGCTAGGGGTTAAGAGACCGTCCCTAACTTAGAGATTTTAAACTTTTTACAAAGGGTAAATGGCCATGTGGGTGCGTTGATTAGCCGGACCGCCCTAGAGACTGGCTTCTCACCTGGCAGTCGGCCTGAGCAACCGGCCCCCGAGCTCGCCGTCGGCTTGAGCGACTGGTCGCCCGGGCAGGCTGTCGGCCCTTGCAACTGGTATTCGGCCCGTGCGACCGGCCTCCAGGGTGGCGGTCAGCCCGGGCGACTGGTCCTTGGCTTGGTCGACCCGTCTTTGGACGGGGAACTACTTGGCAATGGTTAACGTTCCCTCGAGCATGTCATTTTCAAATTGCAACGGTCATATTCAGAGTTTGGTGATATATAAGAGAAGACACATAGAGTCTCATTTCACTTCTGAACTTTGAATACTTTCCAAGAGTTGTAAGCTACATAATCTAGTTATGTAGATGTTGCTTTGTAAGCATTGAGTTTGGAAGAAAGGACTTCCGTGAGGAACTCTTGACATTTTTTCCCTATGTACCGGTCCTACTACAGTTGGAACTTTGAGGTGTCCTATTTATCAAAATAGGCCCCGCTTCATATGAGCCTTGGTTTCTAGACACCAAGAAGGAAGGCGAAGTGTCGGGGTCCTTTATACAATGCTCATTAAGTCTTGTAAAAGTTTCCAAGAAGAAGAATCGGACTCTGAGGCATTATAGGTACAAAAAGATTCATGGATATCGCGATCCGAGTTCTGCCCTTTGCCCTAAGCTGCCTAGGCAAATTTGACAGCTATTTTAAGATGTGGCGGGGAGCTACCTCCATATACTGAAGAATTGGACGGATTTTTTGTCGAATGTTTCCTCACTCTATCATTGGGTGTTCTGTTTGTCTCAAAACTTGGCATTCCAAAAACCCCTAGGAGTGACTCTTGTGTAGGGTCCTCTTTAGCTACCGCCATGTATTCAGCAAATCCTATGGTTGGAGCAACCTCCTCTTCTTCCATCCTTATGAGGAGAATTAAGGATAATTGCCCGATGATTGGATCTATGAAGCAAATCAAACAATCTTCATTTGAAGCTACTTTTGCAGAAGCGGACAGGCGGGAGTTAGATAAACTTAGGGCATAATTTTTCTACGAAGCAAATATACCATTTTCTGTAGCTCGGAATGATATGTTCAAAGCAGCAATAATGAAGACTGCTGTATTTCAAAAATCCTATGTTCTACCATCTTACTATGACATTCGGACAAGGTTGTTGGGAGAAGTAAAGACCTAGTTACAAAAGAAACTAGATAGTAGACCCTCGGAGAGCCTTTGGAGGTTTGCAGGCACTTTGACCATGGATGGATGATCATTTGTGACTAGTCGCGATTTGGTGAATGCGATGCTCGTGATTCAAGCTAAAGAGCTTTTTCTTGGAGTTGTAGATACTATTGGCATAGAAAAAACAGCTTAGTACATGTGATCTCTCATGTTGAAGTACATAGAACAAGTTGGACCAAAGAACATTGTCCAAGTATGCACAGACAATGCTTCCATAATGCTCAATGCCTCAAGAATAGTCCTTGAGAATAATCCGCACATTTTTATGCAAGTGTGTGCGACACATGCAATGGACTTGTTGTTGGAGGATTGGGAAAAGGCTGGATGGATGGCGAAAACTATGTTCATGGCAAAGAGAATGGTTAAGTTTATCAAGGGACGGAAAATACCCCTAGTTGTGTTTTGTAAACATGGGGCGAGATTCAGCCTACTGATGCCTGGCAAAACAAGATTTTTGAGCTAATTCATAAAGATAGATTGCTTGTTGGAGGTGAAGACATCATTTGAGCAAGTAGTTTTTGATCCTTCGTTCACAACCTATACCTCAAAGAAGACAATAACAGCTAGAGATAAGATTATATTCTCCCGTAAGGTCAAAATGGTGGTTTCGAGCGACGTATTCTGGGAGCAATGCTAAAAATTACGAGATATGGTGGCCCCCGTAGTCTATGCATCGAGAGAATTTGACGCCAAGGCTCCCAGTACGGGCAAGGCTTGGCATATCATTCGTGATTTATAGATGCATGTTCATACTTTGCATGCACCGCCGTTCTCTTTAGAACCGCATTTGGTGGCCACCACAAAGGACGAGTTTACCAACAGAAACGGTTCATGACAACTGATTTACATGGTGCGGCTGCACTTCTGAATCCTTATTTACTACATAACCAAGAGTTAGCTGATGATCTTGATCTTACAATAGCTTGCAAGGGCGTTTTACAAAAGCTATGTTCCCTGGAGGGTTATGTAGATATGGTGAATGAATTTCTTGCATTTTGAGTAAAGGGTCCTCCATTCCATGACATGTTGGAACCCAAGACTCAAAAATTAGCTCCACATTCTTGGTGGGAGTTTGAAGGTGCTTGTGCAAGACTCCTCTCTCCAATTGGAAAGAAAATACTAGCACAGACCGCGTCTTCTTAGGCTTGCGAACGCAACTGGAGTAGCTACTCTTATGTTCATGACAAGAAACGGAATTGGTTACTACCGGGGAGAGCTGATGACTTGGTCTACATATATTTCAACTCAAAATTGCTTGCAAATGATAAATTGAGTAACGATGGCAGATGGTATAGAGAGAACTTGGATTCTCAATTCTTAGTAAGACCAAGTATATGAAGACGATGAGGAACCTGTCGAGCACGATTCATTTTTTGGTGACAATGACATTTTTGAATTTGGTGATGAACAGGATGATATGACTTTTTTCTCCACTTCCAATGATGAAGATGCTCTAAATGTTCACGATGCTAAGGGTGATTGTTGTGAGTTACCCAACAAAGTAGGACCAAAAACACCCCATTTAACTACTAATACCTAACAAAAGGGTCCACCTTACGGGTAACGTTCCTTGGAGACTCTGTGAAGTTTGAAACAAGACTTAAGCGGTTAGGGGCTCCGGTTTTACTCTACAACAACTAGAATATGTCCAACCGTAGTGTTTTACCCACTACTCGGTTAACAAGTAAGGTCACTCTTGCTCCTCTAATCCGGTCGACTGAAAGCCAAAACCCCAAGGTAATCGGATCAGTTTTTGATCCGGTTGCCTTCTCCGGTCGGGATTACTACCAGTCGGGTACTGTATTGTTAACAAAATGTTGATTCAATTTTACCTCCGTAAGTCCTCGGAGGGGTCCTTCTTGTTAATTTGTAGAGTGCGGAATTACTTCACTCTCTACCGGTTGATTTAGGTGATCAAGGTTTCAACGGTTTCTCTCTTTTACAATTTCAACCTTTCTTTCCAAAATTCATCCCCTACAATTGTTGCTACTATCCGGTTCTCTCCCTCTCCCTCTCCCTAGTCCAATAGTAACTCGCATTCCGGATTACAGTGAACGGTATCCCACCGTTCAGTCCGCGAGATTTAAATGAGACACCTTGTCAAGCTAACCGTTGCAAAGTTTAGGTACTATTTCCAGTTAGGACTTCCTCAACTGGACATCCCATCCAAGAGGTCGGTTATGGGTTCAGTTTTACTCGCCGACGAGGTTTCTCTCCCCAACTGGAGTGCAATACCAAAATTTGGAGCGAGTAGACGCACACAGACACCTCGAACTTTCTCACTAGGACTTTTACTGATTTCGCACACTCTAACAACCACTCAGCGGGCGCTAACGCAGCAACCACCGCTTCTACGAGGGAATCCTACTTCTACACCCGGATTCAGACCACACTTAGACAAGACAACTTGGAAATTACATGGGTACAACAAGAGTGCACGTGGTTGAGATGCAATTTAAACCTTTTCTCACGAAGTGCAGAAATACAGAAAGACCCAAGGCATTACTCAGAATCCTCGATAAGTATCTGCGGCTCCCAAATTTCCCAGAAACCCTCATCAGATCCTACATATACAGGTAGGAGTCAAAGCCTCTGCCTCCGTGGGCGTAGACTCCTCGGAACAGTGCTCGTCTTGAGGGTTGGTATCCACAGTCCCGGTTTGGCCACCTAGGCTGAGTAGCGCGGGTAGTACGTTCAAGGCCTCACTCCACTCTACCGGTCCAAAGGTCTCGGGCAGTCGTATAACAATTTGGCATATGTCGGTCGGCTCGTGAATCTGCACAACTGGGGTAACCACTCCGGTCGTCTCAGGAACCGGAGGGGTGTCGAGGGTTACCTGCTCTGGTTGCTCTACTTTGTCTTCCGGTTTCTCCTCTTTGATATGTAACTGGGGACATAGCTTCGCGGATAGGACTGCGGTGGGCTCCTTTGTGCTCCCCTCCTGCGTAATGACTCCGGTCTGCTCTTAGGAGGGGGTGTCTTGTACGGGTCTTCTACTAGTTCCACTACCGGGTCTACTACCGGTTCCTCAGCACTCTCCTCCTGTGGATTGGCTGGTACATCTCCGATAACGATCGGCTCCTCGTCAACCTCTCGAGGTCCGACAATACTGGTTTTCACCGGTGGAGCGGATACCTTGTCACCTTTGGTTGGGGTAACCATTCCTATATCCCCTGTGGACTCGCTACTTCTGCTCGGGTGATGACTCCGGAAATCGGGACGTCAACCAGGTCCGGAGGTGTGGGTTCAACGTACTCCGGGACCCGAGCGGTCACGTTGCTTACTGGAGGAATCTCATCTTGCCGACCTGTAGCATGAAGAGCGGCTAAGACCCGACCTGCAGCATGAAGAGCATGAAGAGCGGCCTACCCGTTAAGACCCGGAATTCCTTCAACGCCTAATCTACTCCCACCGCGTGTCTCCGAAGCAGCTCGACCAATCGAGACGACTCGTTGAATGCCTAGTGCACCTCGTTAAGGGGTGCCTTCGTCTAGGTTTCCCTACTAGCCCCGAATAGCTTCTCCACCGACTGCAACACTCTCAGATCGATGGTTTGCGATCCCCGGATTATACCTTCTTTCTCCTTCACTGTCTCCTATTGCGCTTCTACCTTAACGGCCCGCAACTCGGCTACGTGCATGTGTAGCTCCTCCACAAACTCCGGATATTGCTCGATGTTCGGTGTCTGGAAGAGCTTGCTAAGGTAACCAAGGGAAGCGAATAGCTGATGGGTCTCCTACTAGACGGTCTCGATTGCGAACCGGATTGGCTGCAAAATACCCTCACTAGGGATCCGGTACAAGGGTTTGGGAGGCACCGGGGTGACTGTTGCAATGACGAGGGTCATCGTAGTCCGGTTGAGCAACTCCGGTGGGTCTCGTACCGCTGGATTGACTGGCGCTGGTGGCCCCATCTGCTCCAGTTATTGGGATGGCAAGACGCCTCTAGCTCTTACATAATTGCCTTGCCGGTCTCTTAACATCTCCTGCAAGAGTCCGGGTTGGGTTGATCAGCACAACTTAGAATGGTCACCGCGGTCGATTCCGGATCCTCCATCACAGCGGGATCCGGAAATTCCTCTGCTTCGCCTCCATCCTCCGGATTAACAGCCTAGGCACTAACCTACCTATTTGTCCTCTTACCCTTCAGTTTCAAATTAGGCACTCTCCCTCTTGCAGGCATCTGTCTGGAAGCTAGGGGTGTCGACGCAGTCCTCGGGGTGGTCATGGATCCTAGCATGGCTACAAATCCGCGTGTAGCCACGGATCTGGGTGTTCCTCTCTACCTTACGGGCAGCCGGGTCCACACTCTTCCCAACCGGAGTGTGAACTACCTCTTAACCCTCGCAGCGCTCTTTCTAGACCAGGCAGGGGTTACCCAACCGGCTTTTCCTTGTGCATCTTCCTCTTCCTCATCCTTTTGTTGTTCGACTTCCTTGTGATCGCCTTCCTTCTTAGATTGCACCCCTCCAACCTTTGCAATTGCTTCGGCTTGCCTTTGCTGCGCTCTCGTCGTCCTCCGGATCAGTGGAGAGGTCTCTTCTTCTTCCTCTTCTTCCTCTTCCTCATCTCCGTAGGCAAGAAATACGGAAGGGATTACCTAGGTGGCCCTGCTCGACCGAGTTGTTGGCCTCCGATTTGCTGGATTCCGGGGGGGGTAACTTTCCGGTGTGTGCTGTTGGGCCCGGCTTGAATCGGATTAGCTTTCTTCTTCTTTTTCTTGGGGGTTGATTGGGACTTCTTACTAGGTTCGGAGGACCCCTCTAGATCGATGACTTCTTAATCCACATCCTCCTCCTCAAATTCCAAAGGCTGATCTATATGAGAAGCGCCACCCTCCATTGGTTGGAGTTTCTCCCAAACACCCATTTCTTGGTTAGTTAGAAGGCCATTCCAAACGTAGAGGTAGTAAAGGTAGGGCGTTAGCAGGGGTAGGGCATCAACCCTTCCCCTTGCCAATCTCGGCCACCTCTTTTTGCACCACTGTGAACCGCCAAAACGGTTCACTCTTGTGCGAATTGTTTTCTTTAAGCTTTAGTCTAAGTTATTCATATTCTAATTCTCTAAATTGGAACATTTAAGCCTATTCTTCCGGTTCCCGGGAAATCTATGTTTCGGATGGAGTTTTGTCTAAATGCCCAAGCGTTAATCGAGTTTATTCTAATTTAGTAATATTGATGAGTGCCAAAGTATTATGGCGTGTTTTCGGGCATGTTTTATGCCCTATTATTATTCATAAATTAGCAAATATACATGTGAGTGCTTAAAGTCGTCCTAAAAATAATCAAGGAACTTAATGAGACTCTGCAGATGAACACAGATTCATCCGCTGAAGCGGATGAACCTTGTACTCCAACCAACTAGGCGGAATTGGGTGGGGGAAGAGAGACTGAGTTAGGTTTTCAGTGAACATTGTTGGTTTTTGGGGAGTCTGTGCGTGTGTTGTTTTTGGGGGAAGGCTAGATGAAAGTTTTTTTGGGGGTATGGATTAGGGAGTTAGGAAGTTTTTGGAAAGAAGGGTTGGGTCTAGGTTTAGGTTTGATTGACCATTGTTTTGAAGGTCGTTGTTGAAGCTTAAAGGGAATTGGCCGAGGTCGCGACATGTTTCGGAGGGCAGCAGTAGAGAGCCAACCTTGAAGAGCAAGATCTGGAGATTTACACCGAATTAGGAGGTGTGCATTATACATCCGGAAACATCGTTGGGTCTTCTTTCCAACCAGACCAAGATCGCCCTCAACGGATCCAAGATGAGGGAGCTACAACAGTTTTTGTGTCAAGAGGTCTGCTGCAGCGGCAGAATCGGAAGGTCAACTTTGAAGCGCAATCGCTGGCGGAGCACACCGAGTTTGCCCAGGAGGTTTTCACGCCTGGTTAGATCGTGAAGCCAGGTTTCCACGACCTCCAAGCGCCTCTAATTCCAAGCAAGGACAAGGGAGCTACGGCGGTGTTTGTGTCAAGGAGTCTGCTGCCGAGTTTAGCACGCTCAGATCCATCCAAGGACCGGGGAGCAACCTCCTTCCTCAAACTCTCTTTTTTTGTTTTGTTTTGCTCAGTAATAAGTAGAGATAGATTAAGATTCTCAAATTGGTGAGTTATTCACCACAAAAAAAACCATTCTTGTGTTGAATTCGGATTTGTTTGTTGTGGTTTTGCATGAATGCATTTGCTTGTTACACTATAAGAAACCTGCGTTTTTAGTGATGTTGTAAATGATGTCTAAAAAGACAATGTAGACATTAATTCGGATGTCTTATAGATGATAAGACATCCTAGACATGACACTTGTCTAAGCAGACGTCTAAAAAGACAAGAAAATGTCTTAAGATCGAAGATGTCTTAAGGTAATTTTGGAAGGGTAAAAAGTGTGCCACGTGGGTGCCACGTAGATGACACATCAGCTAGAAGTGGAGGGGCAGTGCCACATGGGGATGAAATTCATCATGATGTGGAATTTTACATGGTCCCACGAAAGATGACATGGCGGCGCTAGAATCTCACGTGGACCCGAGAAAATCCGACGTGGCACCCGGGAAAATCTGACATGGCACCCGGGAAAATGCCACGTGGAACGCGGGAAAAATTGACGTGGACCCGGGAAAATGACATGGCATGCCACGTCAGCATATTGCGGAGGTTTTATGCTCCTATCATGATAGTTTTAGACATCAGTTAAGACGACTTAAAAGTCTTGCAAGACATCTTAGATGTTGTACAAGATGTCTTGCAAGACGTATGCAATGTCTTACAAAATATCTTAAAAGACAATTTTTATGTCTTATAAGATGTTTCCAGTGCGTAGAATGATGTTTGCGTTGATGTCCTTATTAGATTTGTGATGTTTGCTCGGATGTTTGTAGCGACATCCCCTAGGACATCGATGTGAACGTTTTGTGTTAAACATGATGTTTGCAACAGTGTTACTATTGATGTTTTTTGGGCATATGAAAGGACATCTAGGATGACATTTTTAGATTTTTATATAGTCATCAGATTTGTAATCCACAGACGTCTCACATAACATCAACTGTAAACACTGTCACATCAAAAAGTATGAGTCAAACATATATTGCTTAGGTCATTAAAACCTCAGATAACACAAACTAGAATATTTACTAATACGCCTGTCAACAACTACGATATACTACACACCCACAATTTGAACTCCGTAAGTCCCTCCACTTCCATCGCTTGCTGTCGATACCCGTATGGTCATGTGAATGTAACGCCGCTACACATATTCAATAAGCCAATATCAACTGCATTTAAAGAAGGGTTTGTAAAGGTAAAAAAATTCTGATATAATTCCATTTAATTGCACTACCTAGATTGAGATGGTTTACTTCCTAACCTCAAGATATCGACACAGTTAGACATTCTTGCAAACATCTGCTTAAACATTTCTTCAGACATCCTTCTAGACATCATTAAAAACAACGTTATAGACATCTATACATACATCTATTCCACTCACCTACAAGCACGCATGTCGCTTCGCGGCCTCAGATCGTGCTCGCTGCCCCGACCCCTTATGTCCCACCTTCCAAAACAGAATTCCATCAACACATTTAGACATCTTCATAGACATGCTCTAAGAAATCTTGCAGACATCATAATAGACATCTTCTACAACAAATCAAATACTACAAGTACTAGGGTTTCCTTCACAACAAATCAAATTCTACAAGTCCTATGGTTTCTTGTACAAGATGCTTTTGAAATCCAGTACCTCTTAAGTAGCAAATCTTAGCCACATGAAGAAGGAAACCTACTCTTGAGAGCTATTGGATTTCTACAAATACTATTCTCTTATTGTAGTTAACAATCATTCTGAAACTGAATGGAAACAATTTTGAAATCCTCTACACTTTAAACACAAATTCTTTGGAAAATCTAAGGCAAAAATGAGCTTTGTGATTCCATTTGAAGATCTCATGACCTAACTATGGCGGCGGCAACAAACCCTAGCCACATGAAGAAGCAAACCTTAGCCTCTACACTCCAA
The DNA here is from genome assembly GCA_037043015.1 of Bryum argenteum. NCBI lineage: Eukaryota > Viridiplantae > Streptophyta > Bryopsida > Bryales > Bryaceae > Bryum > Bryum argenteum. The sequence goes on along the minus strand of CM073321.1, from coordinate 29,794,946 downwards.
ATACTAACTCTTTGAAAAAATGAAGGCAAAAATGAGCTTCGTGCGGCCTCTAATTCTACATAAAGGTCTCATGACCTAACTATGGCGGCGGCAGCAAACCCTAGCCGCCTCTGTTCATCCATTGAAGTCAATGAAAATCATCCCTGTAGATGGTTCTGGATGCTGTCATAGATGTCATCTTCGACATTTTCATAGACATCATGTTAGACATTTTCATGAACGTCATCTTAGACATCCCTGCAGACATTATCATAGACATCTGATGACATCTTCAGGGTTTCAATTACAACATATTAACTATAAAAGGTTTTTTGTTTTCCCTCTGTCACAACAAATCAAATACCAGATGCTTTAAAGTTCTTTCCACAACAAAGCACATATTGTAAGTCTTAGAGTTTCTTCCACAACAAATCAAATAATCTTTATTGATAGAAAAAGTGTGGAATTACAATCATGAGACTATTTATAGTCTTCCATGGTGATAGGCTCTCTTTTAAACTCTCAACTACCTTTTATTTCTACCCTAACTAACTTTCCAACTAACTATCTTAATACTAATTCTATCCTTGAATTGTCTCCTAAACTGTATTAAATAGCTATTTTCATAAATTCATATTTCTTGTAAATTTGCTTTAATTTGTATAATATTGGTTGTTGATGATAGAGTAATGTATAGTCTTGCCATTAGACTATAATAATCTAATCTATAAGTAATCAATAATATTTAATTCCTTCTTGAAGTAAGCCAAAAAACACTGTTTATTGTTTTTATTTTCTTTTTATATTTTCTTTAAGTATTTGAGGAATACCCCAATCAGAGACCCGCGCCAATGGAGGACAAGCAGTAAGAGAAAAAGTTGATATTATTCTAAAAATACTCTTAAGTACTGCCGCTTTTTAGTAAATGACGTCTAGGAGGATGTCGTGCAAAACATCTTCATAGACATCCAAGTAGATGTCTATGCGGACATTCATGCCTGACTGTAGTTATGGTAAGTTGGACATCGTGTTAGACATCGGACTAGATGTTGAACGACTTGTCAACTGGTCTGACGTGGAGTTTTTGCTGCCATGTAGATAAAGCGTTGTAAATAACTTTATTAATCTATGTCCACGTGTTTTTTGAGGATTAAATATCCACGAAATTACTTTTACTTTTTTTTTGGCACCATTGTTATCTTATAATATTTTTTAAATATTTAAATATTTTTAAATCATAAAAAATTACAGAATTATAATATTCTAATTTTTTTGAATATAATAAAAATTTACAAAATATATTTTTATTGAAATATAATTATATATTTTAATATTTTTAAAAAAATAGACCAATGAAAAAATAGTGAGAATAGCCTCGAAATTAGTATTTTCGTGATTGCCACGTCACATAATGATTTAAAAAAAAAAAAAAAAAAAAAAAAAACTAAAGTGTGATGTTTTTTTTTCTACTTTTGAAAACCGCTGCCCATTCACCTACTCTTTTAACATTAGAAATGCTTTTTACCTTGTCCACCAGTAAATTTTGGTCGTTTTTACCTTGCTGGTCCAAAATCCCTTGCCAACGTGGCAGTTTGATGTCTATCAAGATGCCTTCAAAGACATCCATGTCTTCACCAACATCTTTTTGTTTGGTGATGTCTTCATGCCCCTCAATCCAAAATGTGCCCGTTAGACGTACAGACATCCTCCCGTCTTCGAAGACATCTTTTAAGACAGTAAGACATCACAAAATACATTAGACATTACACAAGACATCACAAAAAACAGGGTTTTCTTATAGTGTTAGTACTTGAATAATTAGGTTTTGCATGTATGTATGAGAGCGGTGTGTTGATGCAGTTGTGTGTTGATTTTTTGTTGAGTGCATTGGATTTGTATGATGGCATATGTAAGATCAGGAATTCCGTTGTTTGGATTGTTAGTTTTACAACACCCACCTCATGGTCCATGTGAACGTTGCAATTAGTTTAGTGTCCACTGCTTGGAAGGTCTTTAGGTTGTATCACATCCACTACTCTCGCCCAACATTGTGTTTCTAATCCGGGCAACCGAATTTTGGAGTCACAAACACCCCGCTCATAATGTGAGGCCACCCGATCCTGTGCTTGTCGTCACAGCTCCACAAAATCGATTTCATCAGCTTGATTGTGCAGGTCGTGGGCTTGTCCGGATTAGGGATCGGCACCAGAAACTGTAGTAGCCTCAGCTTCCGGTCCCTCTTGCAATAGTCGAGCTTGAATCCATCTTTGGTGTCAAGCGGCCTCTAGAAACGACTCCTCAGCCCCTCGTCTTCCTTCTTTGTGACGTATCCCACGTCCCACTCAGCAAACCGGTAGGTCGACTTCCATTGCTACGGCCTCCAGTTCACCGGTTTGCCAAGCAACTTGCAAATCCGAATTCGTCTGGCATCAGCTTGCTGACCGTCTCCTCGATGGTGTTCATGTCCGTGAGGTCCCTGGGGACGCCAAAGAACGCATTTCAGCCCATCCAGATGAGGTCCTCCCGCACCTCCGCCACGTTCATTGTATTTCGCGGAAAGTCCCGTTTCACCATCTTGATGAGAATCAGTTTCCCCACCCTCCATGGCAAGTCATCTCTCTTCTGCGTCATCGTGCGGCAGTATCTCAATTTCTTCCGGACTCCTTGCTCTTCCTCACAACTCTCTCTTTCCGGACACTCCTCCTCGCAAACCTTACTCTTTGGAATAGCAACTGTGATTGTAGAAATCAAAGTAGGTTCTGCAATCTGCGCGCGCGGAAGTGAAGGCGCGCTCCGGGCGTACGAATTGCTCATGGAGTAGGAGTAACTGGTGGCGGCAGCTCTTAAAAGCAACAATCCAACTAATTCTGGGTTACAACACATGCTTGGTTCTTCCAAGCCGCATAAACGTAAATCTGCAACGGTTCCAATTATTCCGCCAAAGAAACCGAAGATCCCTGTTAATCTCCCAGAATTTTATACTTGGCATAAATATGGGAATATACAATGTTCAGAGAACAAGCCCAAGATCAAACAAGAGGTTCCAAGCGATTATGAATATGATCCTACGGGGTCTAGTGGGGCTGAAGTGAAGGGAGACAACAATTTTGAACAATCCTCTGATGTTGATGAGTAGTTCAATTTTGCTTCTTTTATGTAGGATAGGTCTATAGCACTTATCCTTATTATAGATATTGTAGTTTTAGTTTAGTCGTAGTACATTATTGTCTTATTCCAAATGCATTTGGAGATTCTTTTGTCTAAATGAGTATTTAAAGTGTTGAAATAATATATATATCTCTATATACTTGTCTCAAGATGGTCTCGACTCTTAAGCCTAGAAAAGAAATGCACATTGAACTAGAAAATTTGCAACCCTTTACTTCAAAAATAATGCCCCATGAGTCAATGGTGGCATTTTTATCATTCTTAAAACAACATCCATACAAACTAGGAAAAGCCTATCTTTATCTACCCTTTTCTATTCCATTCAAACTAAAGGTTCATCCAATGAATCGATTTGAGCTATACTACGAGCATGCGGTCTTTGGCTTGGATGGGCAATTCTACCACCCACTTTATATTCCTGATCTATAGCTGCAATTTTGCGGCTCATCTCTACTCCCCAACTATCCTCGCCATCATCGCCATCTTGCCTCTTTTGCTTTCTACTAGGATCCACTTGTTTGTTAAGTTAGATTTCCATGGCCTTCTCGATTCGTGCAACCACATCGTGTACAATACCTTCAAAATCATCCAATGCAGTATTTAACTAAATATGGACTTTGGCGTCAATTCTGGACTGAAACATGGTAAAAGGGATGGGGCGATCTCCCGATTTCATCCAAGAAATAGGACTAATGACATGATAATTCACGAGATCAAGCTGAAAATACAATCCATACCAAGAAATAGTGGAGGAAAGAGTGTAGGTAATAGCTCAATGCGTTGAAGTGAAGTACTAATAGGGCGATCGGCCCATGTACCAGAGCAAGTAGAAAATTCTGCTAAAGTTAGAGATGACTATAGAGAATGCTTAGTTAGAAGAAAGTTACAGAAGTATAGATTGGTCCATCAAAAACAGTAGAGGAAGGCATTAAGAATTCTCAAATGTAACCACTTGATTATAAAGGTACATAGGAATGATACCAATGTGACACTGAGTGGCCTTTGACTAACATCTTAGCGGATTCGTCTTAAGATTAATAAGAACTAATATGTTTGCACAAAATCTAATCAGGTTGTACTAAGTATTGAACAAAAATAAAGCTTGACAGCATTCGAAGGGAAGATCAGTGGCCACATGATTCGGTATGGGTCAGCCATAGAATCGGGAAATCGCCCCATCGCCGCCCATGTCCATTCTAACTGAAGTTCTAAAGATAAAAGATTCAAAGGCAACTAACGTTCTGAAAATTAGAAAAGTAACCTTCCATTTTCTGAAACCTTTGCACCAAGCAGTGGATGAATATTACTGTAATGGTATGGTGAACAACCTAAGAAGTGTAATTAGTAGACACAAACTCATAAAATGACACAAGAACTTCATAGCAAATTCCAAGAAGAAATCAAAATGTGCGATAGCCATACAATCGGCGGATCGCCCCATCGCCGTCCGTGTCCATTATAATAGAAGTTCTAGAGTTAAAGATATCAAAGGCAAGTAACGAATCTAGGTTAAGGTATTGAGCAAAAGGTATTGAAGTAGGAATCTCTATTTCTTCCCCGAATTTGGGAGCAATAAATTGTACAAAGGATCCCCCACGTGAAGCCGTCAAAAGCTACATATTGTTGTAATGACTGCCATGAGAGTCAATTACACCTATACAAAAGAACTCAAGTGCGGCATAGCCTTTGACAAGAGTCGGCGACGGAATTTTCCATCCATCTCATAGTTCAAGAGGAATTGACTAACACTATCATAAGAACGAAGAGGCATAATAAAGGGAAGCAACGCTGTAGAAATATTTGGAATGATGTTCCGAGAATTTGGAAACTCGAGCTCCCCCAACCAGGACCTTGGAAAATAGCAGCATGAATCACCATTCCGCCTATTCCTCCATTGGCAGTCATCCACCATCAATATACGATCCGGACGACAAACTTTCCAAGTCCTGGAACCTTTCATTAGCCGCTTCATCAACTTCTCGCAGTAGAGGTACCAGTCTGGATTATGGCACTTATTTCGTCCATAAACAAATAATAGCTGCGAGGAAATTTCCTGCGGCAGCAAAAATTCAATAACATGTCGAAGTCGTCCAGCAGGCATCGATGACCAAATGCCAACATAAAAATGCTTCGTGAGATTCCGGAGAAAACCATGCAATCCGGGTCGCCGACGGATTCTCGTTGCGTCAAACTCCGCAGGGTTGATGCCCATGTAATCCTCGAAGCAAAGTACACCGTTGACAGAAAACACAATCACGTTCTGCAATAGCCGATGCAATCGTTAACGTGATATCCAACTCATGGTAAAGAGTTACAATAGCATATCCGGGGATCGCCCGATCCTCTGTGACGAAATAGTTCAAAGCAACTTATTTCTTAACTTCAGTAAAAAAAAGAGAATAGTTGTGCTGGTGATATGTGAAGCGTCAACAAAAAATTATTTCATGAAAATCCCCTTCCACTACTATAACCTATCATATACTAATACCTTTTCAGTAAGCAATGAATGATAATCAATGTTATGGTATGGTCGACAACCTAACAAGAGAAATTAGAAGAAACATACTTATAAAATGTCACACGAACTTGATAGCGAAGTCCAAGTTAGAATGAGCCTGAATGACCAATAGCCATACCTATCGGGGGATCGCCCCATCGACGTCCATGTCCATTCTAACTACTGTTCAAGAGTATAATGAATCAAAGGCAAGTAAAAATCTCAAAATTAGAAAAGAATCCTTTCATTTACTAATACGTTTGCACTACGCTGTGGACAAAAATTAATGTTATGGAACGGTCATCAACCTAACAAGTGTAATTAGAAGAAACATACTTATTAAGTATCACACGCAGTTGATAGCGAAGTCCAAGGAGAAATCAGGCTGAACGACCAATAGCCATACCTATCGGGGGATCGCCCCATCGACGTCCATGTCCATTCTAACTACTGTTCAAAAGTTTAATGAATCAGAGGCTAGTATTGAATCTCAAAACTACAAAAGTATTCTTTCATTTACTAATACCTTTGCAGTAGGCACTGGATGAAAATTAATGTTATGGTATGGTCATCAACTTAACAAGTGTAATGATAAGAAACATACTTATTAACAATTACAACAACTTATAAAACTACAGGTCCACGAGAGAGAGTACTGATCATATCGGGGGATTGCCCGATGGCCGCTGTAGTTCAGTCTTCTAAGTTCATTGGTTAAAATACGAAAAACACATACTAAAACATGAAACAGAAACAGCATAAGAGGTCAGTGACTATAATCACTCCATAACACTACCTACTTACAGACTCCAAAATCCTCACTTGAACATTTTTGTCTGATGGCATCTCCTGGCCACCTGGAAGCGGATTGCTTGTGACATATTCTTGAACAAATAGACCTGAGTCAAAAAGGCCTTGTAGCCAAGGCCGTAAAACGGAGTCTAAGAAGATATTAGCTTGATCACCATGCCAAGATGGTGGGTGGACTGCGGTATGATTGGCGTTGAGCGAAGACTTCAACGGAGAATCATCCACTAATACAATACAATCAGGAGTACTTAAAGACAAACGCCGCTGCACAACGGTTAGATCCTTGAGATACAACGTCTTGTTATTATCGAGCACGTTTTCAGCGAACGAACAATCAGCTTGAGAAAGCTGAAGCAGCTCCTGTGGGTTGAAGGAGCAACCCTTCGTGACCACATTGACCATGTTGGCGACATTCTTCGCGGTGGCGGAACTCCATATCACAATTTGAGCCCGGCTTTTTACAAAATTCAACAACTCCGCACAATCAGGTCGAGGATAAACTATCCTCTGCTTACCCTATTCGAAAGGGCTTCTATAACAGAGGACCCCATTCAAGTCAAACACTACAATGTATCGAGGTGGCGGTACCTTTGTTTTTTCTTTTGGAAGGCTCGGCCCAATAACTCGTTTCAGGATTTTCTCTGCAAAAAATCAATATTGGAATCGGAAGATTAATCAATAAGGTAAAGGGAGAAGCCGAAATTATGAGCAAGAAAAATGAGGAAATTAACTACGTACCCTTGGGATCATTACACTGTACCACCTGTTCCACAGGCCTAACCGCACTTGGTGCAGCACCTGAGATCGGGCGACCGCCCGATAAGGTGTTTACATCGATTAAGTGCTCCCCTGGGAACCAATGTTTATCAATACCGAATTAACATTTACACTTGCATTTCAGCCGTAGGCATAAAGTTAAACACCATGTGGAAGCAATCGCAACGACTTGCTCTGAAATACCTCAGAAATTAGTGGTGAAGTGTCATGTCAGGATTTTTCGTTGTGTCGCGAAGCTTTTGATACCGGAATAGTTTTCACCTTCGACCTCCCTCCTTCCTCCCGCCCCTCAGCTGTCAACAAGTCCCTCACGTTCGCCTTCCGCTTGTTTGAAGGCTCTAACTCCTGCGTCACTGACAAAGCTTTCCCGCGAGGTTCTTCACGAATAGCTAAGGCGTCGAAAACAATCTCCGTTGTAGGCTGCACCACCTCAACTCCCGCAGATGATTCCTCCATTGCAGTATCTCCAACTTCCGCGGAAACGGCCTTGTCCCTAGGTACTATACAGAAACTGCCCGCTAAAGGAATGTCCTGAGAACGAACTCCGTCAGGATGCTCACTTGCAGGATCGCGAGCTGGACTCATTCTTTCGAGATCAGTCATGGAGTCCACCATGCATGAGTCCAGAGGTTCTACTTCGCCGGCATCCGCATTTGCAGCATCAATGATGGGGCGATCCTCCAATAACCCAATTAAAGCTAGCGCTGTGTCTGGAACTGATCCATCCAATGAATTCTCTTGAATGGAAGCCTCAACGTCCGCATTAGCTTCGTTTAGGGGTGACTCTGCCATCGCATCTTCTTGCGACTGTGAAGCATCATGTCTGCTTGATGATAGAACTTGGTTAGAACCGATGCCGGGGATAGCTTCCGATCGCAGCGGAGTAGAACGATCGATGGGATTCTCAGCTCTTTGAGGTTCATCGATGTCGGACTTCTGAGATGAAGAATTCCGTTTCTGTTCAACTCGAGTCACCTGTATTAAGGTCGATGTAGTGGGGTTAGCTACCATGTCACCGACTGGATGCACTTGTTGCATGTCATATGCAAGAGTACGCAACGGCAGGTGCCTTGTATGAACTTGCTCCGCATACTTTCTAGCTATAGAGATAGAATCCCTATAGCCTGATCCAGGCAACTGAGCCCACAAATTTTCATCAGTGAGATCAGCGTCAGACATAGAAAGTTTCCCGACATACATATTAGCATGGAACAATACTTCCTGCATGGGCCACAGAACAAGTAGAGTCGGCAAAAGTTAATTAAGGATGAATTGATACAGTGCCATATATCTCTTTACAAAAAGCTTAGAAATGTTTATCATACCAGGCTTGAATCCCCGGCAGCATGAATTCGAGCTTCGTCATTGCCTAGTTGAAACAGTGCCCTGGCCGCAGACGTAGTTGTTCCCGCACTTGACTGTGCATGGGGTGCGAGGGAAGCAGAATCAACGTCCATAGCGGCTTTGCGTATGCTTTTGTCAGCCCCGTCCATGCTATCGCCAGTGTTGTGGCTTACAAGGTCGACATCGACGTTGCGACCGGAAGCTGATCTAGTGTTATGCATCGAAGTTGTGGAAGGGTCCGTTGAACGACGAAGAACTGCACCAGTACTTGTCGAAGGAAGAGATTGAGGCGCAGGATTCTCAAACAAGGCGTCTTTGGTGATGACAGCCCACATTCGTTCTGTTCGACTTCTAGCATCGTCCAGCCTAGAATCGTTGTCTACGAATTCCAAGACCGTGGCGTTGTTCCTCTGCGCATGACAGGGAGCGTGACATAAGAAGGTTAGTGAAATCCTCTACACGGATGGGGCGATCCCCCGATGCGAATGACAGGAAGTTGGACAAAATGAGGTTAGTAAAATCCTCTACACGGATGGGGCGATCCCCCGATGCGCACAACAGGTAGAGTGACATAAGAAGGTTAGTGAAATCCTCTACACGGATGGGGCGATCCCTCGATGTGGATGACAGGTAGAGTGACAAAATAAAGTTAGTAAAATCCTCTACACGGATGGGGCGATCCCCCGATGAACTCGCAGGTTTACATCACAGACTCAAGTAAAATGAACCGAAACCTACTGTCACTGAAGAAGTTGATAACTCACCAATCCAACGTTAGTAATATTTGGTCCTCCATGCAGATTGACAAGAAGTATATCCTTCATTAGAAAAGAGCTGAACATTGCCAATGCAGTGCTCAAATTCAAAGATGTAGTTCCTTGAATTCGCCATTCGCGGTCGACGGTATCATTGGCAAACTGAAGTGCTGAGTAGAGGGCCGAAAGCCTCTCCCGAGATCCCCTCTCCCTCTCGAAGTAGAAATCAAAGTCTGAACGTCTTCCTCGAGTGGTTCTGCCGAAGATGTCACATGGAGGAAATTCATCATCAGGTTGTGGAAGGTAGTGAACAACATGATAATCCCATGGTGATGAGCTCAATCTTCTCTTCCGCACCTCTATCTCCTTAGCAATTTGTGACATTCCGTGCACGTCCGTAATAATGATTGCAGGTGACTAAATATCAATTTCGCGTTTTCCTTCACCTCGCATGCGTCGAAAATGCCTGAAAGTCTTTTGTCTTCAAGCAATTTTGGCTTAGACTTTCCATTGTCTGCAGTTGTGAAGCAGAAACAGAGGAAGAGGAATTTTACATCCTCGGCGTTGTCCACCATCCAAATTTTAACCTCTTTCTTTCTTCTTTCATCGCACCGAGGTTCCCTTTAAACCAGTCAAATGTGGCGCATTTGTACTTTTTGGCAAACAAATCATCGACTTCGAGTTCCAGTCGGGAAGTTGTCGCCTCGCCTTAGGACATGTAGACGCTCTTGATATGCTCGGGGAGGTCGCCTTCCTTCGGATTTTTCACTAAGTTGTCCAGTCGGCGATTAAAGTACAGCTCACCCTCCGGGAGTTTCAGAATTTGCGAAAGTAGTGCCATCATAGTGTCGCGAGTATAATTCCGTTCCGTAGCCAGAAGATCCCATTCAAGCGCTGAATAAGGAACATATTCTGCCTTCTTACTAGGAAGCGGCTTATCCTCAAAGAGATTCATAAGCTCATCTTTCATGACGCGCAACTTCTTCTCTTGGTTACAAAAATCCACCATCGACATCAAAGTTGCAGGTACGCTTTTTGAGTGTGTACTATTAACGCAGATTCTCTTCTCCAAGATATAAGTCGCAACAACCGCGACGTCCTCATTCCGCATATTCTGCAGAATCTTCAAGTCGTTTTCAACAAAATTCTTCCTGCCGCTAAATCCTTGCTCATGCGGAGGTACTACCTTTCCCCATTGGTCAAGAAGTCTTCCTGCTAACCACTCGTTCTCAATCGAAACCCACTTCTCGAAATGATTGTCCTCGAGGTAAAGCAACGGAAGCCTACCGTCACCTGCATTCTTTGATTTCACTGTTTTTCCCGCGAATATAAGCTTCACCTTTGGAAGAAACTCATTCTGCACAGAAGAAACAAAACATTGTGAGCAAGCCTGTTTGGCATGGGGGGGTCGCCCCATGCAATGCCCTAGCGACCAGGAACTCTGAAATCACATGGGGCGATTGCCCGATGAGGTAATCCAACTCAAATAAACTTAGACAGATACCTTTCCGAATCCTCAAATCATTGAGTACATCGGGCGATCGCCCGATGGTCTATATGAAAACTGAAGCTCATATCTACCACCTTGGAATCTGTGCATAATAAGGTCATCTCACCTTAAATTTAGAGGAAATCAATGCACACGTCCACATAAAGCAGGCATCGGCTTTCCCATATCGTTCCACGCTACTCGAGCGTTTGCGAGCTGTTGCAGAAACGTTTGTTCCGTTCGCTCGCCTGCAACATCTTGATTCAAAATACGGGATAGGTACAGTAGCTTCTGGAACTGACTCTCAGGGCACTAGACTGGGATGATGCTAAACTTTGACAGCAATCCTTTCTTATAGTCAGAAAGTTTCTCCCTATTTGCCAGAACCTTCTGGTAAGCTGCTACTGTGTGCTGGCCGCCAATGATATAGTAGTGAGTAGCAGCTTGAATGTCCTTCTTGTCGGGCTTGCTTGAGAAGTAGATCGGCTTGTCGTTAGTGTAACCCTTAACTGGCAAAACGATCACCTGAGCTCTTACCATACTCATGTCTGGAACAATTTCTACCGCCATCGCAATGCGATCAACCCTGTCTTGAACCAGGCCTTGGTACACAATCATCCCGGGAGGAGCGCGGTGAAGGTGGTCGAAGTGCACATGAAGCTCTTTGCCGTCTGCACCCTTCCATGATTCCATCCCGACTGTTTCGTCTGAATGATGAATATACAGAGGGGAGAACTCGGTATCGTATAGCTTCCTGATTTCTTCCCTCATCTCAGGAGTCAACCGCTTACTGTCTTCGGCCGAGAAGTTCACTGCATCTGCGAGTGTCAATCCAGGTTTTTTGCCGATTTCTTCTTTATCAGTTGTATTCTTCTTTGGCCGCTGCGGCTTTATCGGTGAATTCCGCTTCTTGCTCGAGGATGCAAGATTTGCCGGCGGGTCCTCCCCAACAACAGCAGATTCGTCTTGGGGCATCGATGAGAAGTTCCCACGACTTCTCAATATCCTCCACCGTAAGCTGTGGATCGTCGTAAATCTCAAACCCCCTCGCAGTAATAGATGCGGATAATGCTGAGTCTAACTTCACGGCGTCTACAATCAGTCCATATAGTCGGTTATTCTTCTCTTTACCGAGTGGCAGCTCTTCAATTAATAATACAATCTGAAGCCCACCATTTTGTGGCACCTTCATCCCAAGAACTTGGACACCTACTGCTGTACTCTTAGACTTCCCCTCTCCTGCCACTAATACTGGGACGATACGGGCTCGCTCGTCTGACTTGTTTTGCCACATCAACCCCCAGGCTTCAAGTTGAGGATCAGCTGTGAACGTCATTCCCACAGAGGTTCCGTCATCCAACTCGTAGACTTCAGTACGAAGCCAGGCATTGACATATCAGGATAGGCGTTTTGGCTGAAGTTCCGCAGGTGCCTCTGTATACTTTGGATGACTGCAGGAAACCATTTCTGTCATTAGTTTCTTAGCGTGGACATTCTGATTTGCTCTAACTCTCTAAATGCAACTAACACTTATGATGGGGGATCGCCCCATCCACTACGACACATCGGGCGATCGCCCCATCTGCTTATCAGCATCGGGTGATCGCCCCATCCACTAGGACACATCGGGCGATCGCCCCATTTGCTTAGGAGCATCGGCTGATCGCCACTTCTATGATTCGAAGCAAGGCTGTGCGTAACATACACAAAGAATATTAATTCTTGCTACTTAACTACAAGCATAATCTTATGAAATGAATAATGAGTTCCGCCATTTTTAGTACTAAGTTTTGAGTACTTATTAGTACTAAGCAACATCGAGCGATCGCCCCATCTACTTACCAGCATCGGGCGATCGCCCCATTCACTTACCAGCATCAGGCGATAGCCTCATGCTACCAACTGCTTAGCAGCATCGGGCGATCGCCCCATCTGTTTAGCAGCATCGGGCGATCGCCCCATCTGCTTAGCAGCATCGGGCGATCGCCCCATCTGCTTGGCATCAATTACATTGTTTTCCTGGCAATCAATCACAAAGTTTTCCTACATGAGTTGTACGGACAATGCATCTACGGATCCCCCGGTGCACTGAATCCTGTAAATCAAGGTGTTTGAATCATGTAAATCAAGGTGTTTGAATATTCTATGCCTTCTTCCAACTTACTTCATTTCAGTATGATTGACTCTTTCAATGGAGTCCGGTATATCGGTTACTAATCTTCGCCGCTGCTCAAACACCGTCTTCACTTTGTCAGGGCCTGTCCTAATTATCCGTGCGGTGCTCTTAGTACGCGCCACGCTTGATAACTGGTAGTCGATACCGTTCTCAGTTCACAGCGTATAGATGAGTCATACTTGAAGAACATGAACCAATCTCTGAGTCAGATGTATGTAGACGACATTTCCATTGGGTTTAGAAGACGTTGCATTTTTTGTTCTTATGATTCTAATGATACTGAATCATGGGTCAATGTAACAATGTCGTGGAATTTAGTTCGAATGATTTGGTGTGTACAGTATCTGAGTTTGAGAAGCCAGATTCAGTCTGAGAAGCAAGATTCTCAGCTTAATAACAGTTTAATTGATCGAATCACAGACAGAAGAAATAACAGAAATTAGGTTTTCATTCTCAAGCAGCAATTGTGAAATGAATGGGTCGGCAAGAGATATAGACTTCGGACTGACAATTCATCCAAACCCTAGATAAAGGCCCAAATGAAATTACTAGAACCCTCACACTACACAATTACCTTGTGTGATGCAAAATGCTGCCTTCAATAGCAGCTGCACCAAGCGTCGACCACCGACAGCACCGAGATGTTCGCCGCCACAACTTAGTTTCTAGTGGAAGCAAGCAGAATGCACAACTCCCACGCACCTAATGACACAAATTAGGTTTCACATTTAGATTGCAAGCAGCATTTGTGAGAAAAAAGCGTCCGTGAGAGATAATGACACTAGGAAATTGCACTGGGTTGACAGCATTGAACGATTAACAAAGCCCTCGACTAGGAGGATCAGTTCTCGCTACGATTGTGAGCTTCAGTCGTTTAGGCGGGCAGCAATCTCACTAGGACTAGCAAAAATCTCACCGAAGCAAAAACTTAGAATCGCAAAACCCTGAAACGTCACTAATACCTTTCAAGTCGCAAAATTGCGCCTTCGACAGCAAAAGTCTCGCAGCAAAACTCAATCGCTCACGCGCAGCAAAACTCCTAGCAAATCTCGCAGCAAATCGCGGCAAATCTCGCTGCAAAACTCAATCACTCAAGCGCAAAAGTCGCTCACGCAGCAAAACTCGCAAAAGTACTCGCAAAACTCGCAAAACTCGCAAAACTCGCAGCAAAACTCAATCGCTCACGCAGCAAAACTCGCAAAAGTCGTAGGAAAACTCAATCGCTCACGCAGCAAAACTCGCAAGAAGTCGCACAATCGCAGCAATCACTCAATCGCAGCAAATCTCAAACTACACTCAACCAACATTCACTCGCGCTGAACGAAACAAAGACAATTGAACGAAGAAAATGGGAGGGCAGTCTGAAACTCAAGGTGGGGAGTGAAAGTGAGGGAGCGCGGGAAATGACGAACGCCTCTTCATCATTCCTCTTCATTACTCTTCATCAAAACATCATTATCGTCCTCCTCTCAGCCGCCAAATCTCACCAACGACGTCCTGCCACGTGTACTTACTTTTACTGTACTCAGTAATTACTGCTACTGTATTTACTATTTACTGTATAAACTGTATTTACTTTTACTTTTATTGTATTTACTTTTACTGTATTTACTCTTACTGTATTTACTTTTACTGTATTTACTTTTTCTGTACATAGTAATTACTGTTACTATATTTACTATTTACTGTAAGTGTATTTTTTTTAAAAAATTGAACTAGTTTGTTATTAGTATTCTGAAAATAACAATGTCACATTTTTTGCTTAAAATTCAAGACAAAATCAAAATTTAACCCTTAAAAGTCCCTTGGGGATAGTATGTACCTTGTCGTATAATAAGAATTTGGTTAAAGGTGTTCATTCACTCTGAATACAACCAAAATACACCATATCCTACTAGCCGCCACGGCACGCTTAGACCTCTAGGGGTAAATATTCCTACATGGATAAGATAATTACCATTTTCAAACTTGTGTATTGATACATGAGGGAATAGTGTAATTTGTTTATGAGAATACTCCACCTCAAAGGCAACAGCATTAAGCCAGAATTCATGACAATTCTCTTATATATTTTTGTACAGATTGCAAGCGTTGTGAGTAAATTGATATTTGCAACTTGTAGTTTCTATATTTACCGTGTAACTCATTTTAATTATGCAGTATTTACGTATTAACTCGTATTAATCATGCACTATTTACCTAGTAACTTGTATTTATCATGCAGTATTTACCTAGTAACCCGTATAATTAATCATGCACTTTTAGCTAGTAACTCGTATAAGTCATGTTCTATAACCAATTCAAAACATTATGCCATGATGCATGACAATACTCTTATATATTCTTGTACGGATTCTAAGCGTTGTGAGCAAATTGGTATTTGCAACTTGTAGATTCTATTTTTACCGTACATTTCGTTTTAAATACAAAGGATTAACGTAATAACTCGTACTAGTTAGCAGTATTAACCTCGAAACTCGTATTAATCATGCAGTATGCCACTACTTACCTAGTAATTCGTATTATTCATGCAGAATATACCTGGTAACTCGTATATATCATGCAGTATTTACCTAGTAACTCGTTTTAATCATGGAGTATTTACCTAGTTGTTCGTATTAGTCATGCTGTATAACCAATCCAAAACATTATGCTAGAATTCATGACAATACTCTTACATATTTTTGTACGGAATACGAGCGTTGTGAGCAAATTGGTATTTGCAACTTGTAGATTCTATTTTTACCGTGTAAGTCGTTTTAAATACGCAGGATTTATGTAATAACTTGTACTAGTCGTGCAGTATTTACCTAGTAACTCATATTAATCATGCCGTATGCCACTATTAACCTAGTAACTCGTATATATCATGCAGTATTGACCTAGTAACTCGTATTAATCATGCACTATATACCTGGTAACTCGTATATATCATGCAGTATTTACCTAGTAACTCGTTTTAATCATGCACTATGTACCTAGTTGTTTGTATTAGTCATAGTGTATAACCAATCGAAAACATTATGCTAGAATTCATGAGAATATTCTCATATATTTTTGTACGAATTGCATGCGTTGTGAGCAAATTAGTATTTGCAACTTGTAGATTCTATTTTTACTGTGTAACTCGTTTTAAATATGCAGGATTTACGTAATAACTCGGACTAGTTATGCAGTACTTACCTAGTAACTCGTATTAATCATGCCGTATGCCACTATTTACCTAGTAACTCGTATTAATTATGCAGGATATACCTGGTAACTCGTATATATCATGCAGTATTGACCTAGTAACTCGTACTAGTCATGTAGTATTTACCTAGTAACTCGTACTAGTCATTCAGTATTTACCTAGGTAGTAACTCGTATTAATCATGCACTATATACTTGGTAACTCGTATATATCATGCAGTATAAAAATAGAATCTACAAGTTGCAAATACTAATTATCTTAAGTTACAGTCATGCAGTATTTACCTAGTAACTCGTATTAATCATGCACCATATACCTGGTTACTCGTACATATAATGCAGTATTTACCTAGTAACTCGTTTTAATCATGGAGTATTTACCTAGTAGTTCGTATTAGTCATGGTGTATAACCAATCCAAAACATTATGCTAGAATTCATGACAATACTCTTACATATTTTTGTACGGATTGCGAGCGTTGTAAGCAAATTGGTATTTGCAACTTGTAGATCCTATTTTTACCGTGTAACTTGTTTTAAATATGCAGGATTTACGTAATAACTCTTATATATCATGCAGAATTTACCTAGTAACTCGTTGTAATCATGCAGTATTTACCTAGTAACTCGTTAGTATTAATCATGCATTATTATCTTGTAACTTGTATTAGATATGCTGTATAACTAATTGAAAAAATCATTTTATGATTCTTGACAATACTCTTATATATTTTTGTACGTAAATATTTGTTTAATTAAATAACCATTGGAACATAATTTTAGGTGGAATTTCGAAGCATAAATGGTATTTGCAAAAATTCATTTTTAAGTTCTCAACGTTTGATTTTTACGCAATGTAATTGACTAATTGTCGTAAAGTAGAGGCTGATCAATCATTTTTCTGCACACAACGAGATTGCTTAGAGAAAGTTCGATTGTTAGATTTGTTTCTTGACATACTTAGCTATATGAATTACTTCATAGAATGGACGTTAGAGCATTTCCCGCGGCCCATTTGAGAGTCTTCCTCCTCCTCGGAACTCCCCTTGGAGAGGAGGCTACTACCTAGCTGCAATGAATTTGAGGAGTTGACATATGAGTCATGGTACTAGACGTACTCGTGCATGACACTCATGAACTGAACCGAAGTGCATTTGACCGCGACCGCCATGTTTCGTAAATATGCTTTTTTAATGTATCTCTCAATGTCCTAGCCAATAACAACGGCTCCCTCCTTTTCTAAAGACCTCCTCTCTCCCGCTAGAATTCGCATCACTCTTTCAAAACTTTAGCTTGTCTTCTTCATGCACTTCAGTTTCTGAATCAAGTTTCTAGTGATAGTCGCTCTTACATTTTGCCGCCATCGAGGTGATAGTCGCAATCATCGTCGTTTGCTCGTGCTGCTCGTGTTGGAGTTGCTCCTCCTGCTCGTCATGGTGTTGCTCTTGCTGCTCGTCGTGGTGTTGCTCTTCCTGCTCGTCGTGGTGTTGCTCTTGCTGCTCGTCGTGGTGTTGCTCTTGCTGCTCGTGTTGGTGTTGCTCTTGCTACTCGTGTTGGCACTGCCGCTTTTGCTGCTGTTGGTGCTCTTCCTACTGTTGTTGCGCTTTCTGCGCTTGCTACTCGTGTTATTGTTCTTCACGGTGCTACTTGTGCTCCTCTTCCTCACGGTGCTGCTGGACGTTAGTTCCTCTTCCTCCTCGCCTCCTGCTACTTCTGCAATCGTTGTTGGTCCTATTGTTGCCGCTGAGCTTCGACATTCATATACAACAAGGTAAGAATAACTCCTTCATCCCATTAAATCGGTTTCAAATTCTTGAATAATGCAGTGAAATTAACAGTGTTCTAGCCGCAGCGCTAAATGAATTTGATAGCTTTCTACCGTATTGCAAATCTTTGGATTTGGAGAGCTAGTAGTAGTCCAATTGTATTCAACTGATTATAGGCCTTCTAATCCAACAGCCTCAACTATCATGGTAGGATTTATCGATTTATAATACATCCTCCTCAGTATGGGAATAGTCAATCAACAACAAATTGTAATGCTCCTCCATGTTTTCATAGATAAAGTGTTCGCAACGTCAACACTAGAGAGGGGTGATGACGTGTACTTGTACGGATCCGTACTAGAGTACACGTCATCGGGCGATCGCCCGATAGTAATTCTGTAAGTACTGAAGAAACAGAACATTATGAGAAAGCCTGTAAGGCATGGGGCGGTCGCCCCATGCAATGTCCTAGTCTTTAGGAACTCTGAATTCGCATGGGGCGATCGCCCGATGAAGTAATTGAAGTGAAATAAACATATGATAATTCCCTGCAGACTACTGAAACAATGGAGGCTTATAATTGTGTATATTCAAACTAAGACATCGTGCGACCCGACTATTCAATTCGTGCAGGAAGAGAAGGTCGGAGAACTTGAACATCGGGCGACCCCCCGATGCTCGTATGAATTTAAGCTTGGGGCCTAGGATCGGGCGATCGCCCCATGAACGCCTCAGTTTACTGAGGCACCTGAAGTTCCGGGCGTTCCGACGGTTCTCTCTTCTTCGTCGTGGTTCCGACTTGCAATAGCACATCGAGCGATTGCCCGATAAGTTGAGTTCTAAATCATGGCTTCTGGGAGTGGCTCGACCACAGACTCGGCTTTTGACATTCCTGCATCTGAAGTCCAGCTCCGCATTGGTATGGAGGTCACACTTCTATATCCCGGTATCGGTGCGGTCGGTTCCGGCGTTCTCATCGATGCTTAGCCCGCTGGGATCTGGGAAGGAGTTTGTTTCCCGCACAGTATCGAAGACTATGTTCTTCTTCGCCTATCACGGATTCTGCCGGGCTTCGAGGATCTGCCATTACAACCTCGGCAGCTTGGGATTACTGTGGTTGGCCATGCCTTGAATAAGACCGTTATTTGGAAAGCTGTTGACTTGGTAATATCATCGGGCGATCCCCCGATCGATGAGGATGTCCCGGACGGGGATTATTGCTTCCGACCAAGATCAGAGTGGGTGGGGCATGAAATTCTGAAGAAGGGCGAGAATGGTTGGGTTGATGCGTCTGGAAGAATAGTTTGTTGCTTTCCTGCCTATCATTTCCAGGACACTACTTTAGGCGAAGGCTTCATTGGGGTCACTGTTCTGCAAGTTATGCACGGTGACGTAATGACGATTATGACGCATCAGAAGTGGCCCATTTTAGAATGTTTTTTTGCTTTCAGTGGACGGACTCTGGATGACACTCTGCTGCACTTTGCTTCAATTCCTGAACTTGTCGACCCGGACTCGCATCTAGGAGGAGTTCAGAAAGCTCCGTCTCGATTCGTCAACAAAAAGCGGTGTGAAGATCCAAAGGTATCTCTGTATACCAAAAAGACTGAAGACTCTGAGATTCGCTTGGTCAGTGCCGAGAAGTGTTGCAGTTTTCGATGCTGCCAGATGTTCCCCTAGGCTGATACTCGGGCTGTCAGACAGTTGTTTTATCTGAAGAGTTATGAGGATCGTCGTGAGTATGCCATTGCGGTTGGAGGACATATGCATGCAATGGAGGGGAGCATGAGAGTGAAGTATATGACGCTTATGGGATCTGAGGTCTATGCTACCGCTTGGTATAAAATTCATGGTATTGCCAAGTCTACATTCCATACGTACATGGAGAAGTACAATGAAGGCGTACTTTCAGGACAGCATGGAAATAAAGGATGCAAGCGGCCCCGGATCGGGACAATTCAAGCCATGGGGACAATTGCTGCTATTGTGGCAGAGAACGCGGATCAAATGCCTAACCAGATGCGTGGAACTGGAAAGCACGGGCGGATGAATACTTTGAAGTATCTGCCGTCTGGAAACAATTGGACTCGAGTGCATGCTAACGCAAATGAGGTACGATTTCCAGTGTAGTTGTTTATTGCAGTGTTTATTGTTGTGTCAGCTTCTGAATATGGGTATCGGGCGGTCCCCCGATGCTTGCAATGAAGTGCGTCCATTCCTTTCACTTCGTTCTTATGTAATCTTACTTATGCACTTTGATTACTAGACAAACGCGTCTTACGGCCTTCCGCCTGTCAGCTAGTCTGCTATAAGCCGGATCAAGAAAGGCATGTTCAACAACGTTGCCATCAAACCAGTAGGAAGCAGTTTCGCCAAATGTACCGAATGCGACACACTGCAGCAGTTTCTTCTCAGGTGTCCAAAGGGCAGCCCCGAGTATGTGTCATTCCTGAAGCAACGAACTTCGCATTTGAATCATCAAGCGTCATGCCGTCGACTCTACACATCTTGGCGAGAAGAATCAAAGCGAAATCCGCAAGAATATCTTTGCGTTATTCACGACAAAATGGATACAGCGAAGACAGCTCTTCCAAGGATGCGGACTACAATAAAGGCGACCTCAGGTTTGGGACAGCTTCCCATGAACGTTACTGGGATGGTTGCTCATGGCCATTGCGATGGCGCGTTTGCGCATTACTCGCCGGATTGCTGGCCGTGCAATTCCAACGCCACCATTTCTTCTCTTGCGAGATTATTCAGACAGCTTCTGGAGCCACCGCTCCGAGAGTCACGGGAGCTTTTTCCCCATCCCCCAGCAAACTCCCTGTTCGAAGCTTTGCTACGCGGAAAGTCCAGGTGCATTGATGCTTTGACGGTGATGGATCCAAACAAATGTACTGGCCGTTCTCCGCTACCCCCCAACTTGTATCTTCAATTGGATAATTCCGCGAAGGACAACAAGAACCAGTTCCTGATGGCCTTCCTATCTTTGCTTATGGCAAAGGGGGTGTTCAAGGAAATCCAGGTGGGATTTCTTCTTGTGGGACATACTCATGGGGATATCGATGCGTATTTCAGCCATCTATCAAAGGCACTCAAAAACAGGAATACTTTCGTACTGGCGGACCTGATGAAGGCATTTATGCAGTCCCAGGAATTGTCTTTCATGCTAGAGTTTGTGCAGGAGATTGCAGACTTCAAGTCCTACATCAAGGGCTACCAATGCGATGGGGCAACTCGATTAATTGGCCTTGGGGAAATGCACCTCTTCAAATTCTTTGTTGACTCTGATGGTTGGCCGGTCATGAGATGGAAGAAATCAGCGGTGGATACGGAGTGGCAACCGCAAAACAAGCCAGCAATTCGACTTTGGAAAGAGGACAAATACGGGCATCCATTACTACCGACTGGTCCGTTAAATCCAGTCCCTTTCAAGCATATGTGGGGCAGCGAAGTTCCATCTGCAACGGGGAATCAGGAGAAGGCAAGAGAGTCTGCAGCAAAAGCTACAGAAAGGCGGACTTTCATGGTATTCGGAATCCGTAAGTACATTGAGTACTGGGAGAGTGGTCGTAGAAGGTGCATGACGTTTGCTGCTGCATTCGAACCGTATGTGGAATACTGGTCTCGAGTTCTCCATGAGCTTCAGATGCCTCTCCCTCCAACACCGTCTCGTCTTGTGGAGGGCTTTTGGCCCCTACATGATTGGCGCGGGCCGTTGGTCACCATCCCACGCTTGACTCTATTACCATTTGACTCAACTCCTGAGGACGAAGAACCCGAGGCATACTGCGGGCCAGCAAACGAACGGCCCGAAGAGCGATTTAGTCCTTGGCGCCAGATTGCCCCTCTCTGGTGGGTCCTTCTGAGACCTGAAAACCCTATAGTATGTCCAGTATGGCTGGGAAGGGCTGTGTCTTCAGTGTGTAGGGATGAAGGGGATGAGAACTTTGGAAAGTTCCTTATCCAGTATTGGGAGCCCCAGAATGCTGCACGAGACATGGCTAAAAAGTATGAGAATTGTTGGTCAGCTAAGTGGGTTGTCGAGAACCGTCGTCCTGAATGGATCGATGTTGGTGTTGTTTTGTACGCTTCGTTTTCAAGGATAGCTAATCCGAAGTCACGTACTATTCCCACAAGGGATAAAGCGCGGGCGTTGGTCAAATTGACGAGAGCGAATATTGCTGATCCGTAAAGCGGATTTTCATGACAGGGCAAGTGATTGATGCATCATCCGGGGATCGCCCGATGGGCATTTTTCAATCTTAGTACGACTTGAGACGTCGAGATGTTGTGGACTTCGGTTCACTTTGGGAGGTTCCTAGTGGTTTTAGTTTGGATTTTGCTGCTTTGCGTAAAGAAGATGTTTGGGGTCCTCTACTTTTTCATCCTACCATATTACATTCTTTAGAGAATGTAAATTTATATGAGATATTATTTTATGGAATTTTATATGTTTCATTTCAATGTTCTCTAGCTCGTATGTGCTGATGTGTGCATGTTTCGCTAGGAAATGTTCTGTGAGATGTTATAGACGAAATGAATTTTCTTTGAGGTGCTTCTATTTCTAGGATAGCAAATCCAAAGTCACGTTCTATGTCCAAAAGCGATAAAGCTCGTTCGTTGATCAACTTGACGACTGCGATCATTATTCATCCGTATATCGGATTTTTCATACAGGGCAAGTGAGTGGTGCATCATCGGGGGATCGCCCGATGGGCATTTTTTATTCTTACAACGACTTCAGACCCTGAGATGTTGTGGACTTCGGTTCATTCTGGGAGGTTCATATTGGTTTTAGTTTGGGTTTTTCCAATTTGCTTAAACAAGATGTTTGGTGTCCTCATCTTTTTTGGCGTACCATATTACATACTTTGGAGAATGTAAATTTATCCGAACGATTTATTGATGAAATTTTATATTATTCATTTCAATGTTCTCAAGCTTGTTCGAGCTCATGTGTATTTGTTTTCGCCAGAAAATGTAATGTGAGATGTTTTAGACAAATGGAGTTTTCTTCGAGGTGTTGCAGCCTGGACTGTGTGTCTGATACTGCACTATGCTTGGATTTAAATTGGGCCATAGGATCGGGCGGTCGCCCGATAATAATTGATTGATGCAAGAATTCTATTTCTCTGCAGAGGCTTCAGAGCAGCGCTACTGGGTCTGTCAGTAGACCTAAAGTGCTCTTGGATCGGGCTATCGCCCGATATTTCTTCTTGCTGCTCGATATAATAATCTTGATAGTTTACTTACAATTGACAAATGATGGAATTATAGGACAATTTCCCCATGAGCACAGAAGTGCCTCTGAGATGTAGCATTTAGCTGTCCTCCTCTTTCTACTATGAGTTCAGCTCAACTAATTTTTTAAGTTTGATTTGTTTTGACTTTCACAGGAGTTCGTTCTTGGATCTCTCCTGGGGCTTCCCGTTTGCGGATTTCGTTTTGCAACCAGTCTACATAGATTGTACGTGGGATGAGGGGTTTGTATCCGACCTCGACTTTGACTCCTTGCAGCTCATTATGAATGTGGCCAAGGCATGCTCCCATCTTCAGTGGTACCTACACAGCCGAGTGGAATATTTCGCTGTGAAGTTGGCATTCTGGCATGCAGCACAATCGCCGCCGAACTCGTGGGTTTTGCCATCAGAGGAAGTCGTCACACAACTGCGACCCATATGGTGTAACATGAAGAAGCTGCAGTGTGGGCCACACGCAGCTTTTCATCGATATTTATACATTTACAAGCCGTTGAGAGAGATGACTTCACATGAGCTCATGTGTCTCCGGGAGAAGTTACAGCGGTCACAGTTGTGATTCTTGTGGATTATGGAATTATCTTAAGTTACAGTTATTTTGTCGTACATCTCATGTTTCAACCAGTATCGGTGGATCGCTCGATGTTAACTGCTTACTGCACTATTGTATTGATAATGGACTAAATTTCCATTTCAGATCGGAAGATTGACTCATGATGGGATCCACCGATTTCCTGTAGCGGTTGTTTTATTTATTTGGTATTGTTATACATAGTTAATATTTCGTATAGTATTGGTTCTCTTGATCGGGGCATCGCCCCATGTTTAAGTTGAACTTTTTGTTCTTATTCTGAGCAATTTTTTTATGTTCCTCAATCTGATCCTCTAGAAAGGCTGTGTGGATGCCCCCATGTTAAATTAATACCTGACTTCTATTTTCTATGTCATTTTGTCTTCTTTGCTCTAGGTATCCCGTGATGTTTTGTTGGCGACGTGGAGCTCCACAGATGTTTTGAGGCATTTGTTTCTGAATCCTGCTATTAGAATCGACTCTTCAAATGCAGTAAGCATTAAGTGAAAATTAATGTTAAGGTATGGTCAACAACCGAACAAGTGAAATAAGCAGACACGTACCTATATAATGTCACACGAACTTCATAGCGAAGTCCTAGATGAAATCAGCCTGACTGACCAATACCCATTCCTATCGGGGGATCGCCCCATCGACGTCCGTGTCCATTCTAACTGAGGTTCTAAAGTTTGAAGATTCAAAGGCAAGTAACGTTACTTAAATTTAAAAAAGCATCCTTTTATTTATTAATACCTTTGCACTAAGCATTGCATAAAAATTAATGTAATGGAATGGTCAACAACCTTGTCGGATGCCATGTATTCACTTTATCTTCCCTTACACGTTTATTGGTGTAAAACCCGTGTTCAGGTGACTCGCGTATCGTTCCAGGGATTCTGTGAAGTGACCAAGGCAAGTAGTGCTAAAACAACCAAACCCACAAACGTTCCTAGTCCCAACTTATGTTTTAGCCTTGCAGGGCAAGGGTATCCCTTTGCAAGAGGGGATGCACAAAGACTCTTTCCCTTATATTTATCGTGGCGGAAACTTCCACACTTAGACTCTACACACACACACACATACTAAGGCACACATTACGTCCTCACAACTAATCCGGCCCTATCCGTCCGAACTAGCAGGTCACGCAGGCCGTCCTGGTTACCCTATCACCCTTACTACAATGATAGACTCCAAGAGCTCCGAATCCGGCTAGAAGACGTCTACACGTATTGTCACGTCACGCGTCTTGCGCTTGATCCGTCCCTCCGAGACTCTGAGAGGAACCCAAGTCTGTGGCGGTGGAGGTCGGATTGAAACCGCCTCACACACTCTACTCCCGTAACCTCCTGCACCGTAAGTGTCTACCACGTGCAGATTTCTCTCTCGGACGCCTAGACCCGTTCAAGACACAAGGCACTCAAGAATACGCCCAACCCGACTTCAACTCCACAGAAACGATCTAACAAAGAATCCGGATTCCTAACTCCCAACTCATAACCCAACACAGTAGATCCGGCTTTCAAGCACTCAACTGAAAAGGAGACAGGGAAATGATCACACCGAATATGCGCATAAGAAGGTTCGATTAACACTCGAGCAAGGAATGCCTTGGTGGACAAAACTCCCACCTATAAGTACTTCTAAGTCAACGACTTAGATCCCTAACTGGATTGCGGCGCCGGCCTACCAGGCCTACTCCTCAAAAAGCGGCACGCATTCCCAAAAAGAAAACACTATCTCGGCCTAGGACGGATACCAATCCGACCTCCTAACTCGCCGTCCGTCCTCGATCGCCGGCCTCTAAGACGTCCTACCTCTTTCTTCGCGAACTAACTCCGTGCTTCGCCGCTTGATGGCGTCGCTGCGATACGTCCCGCCTTCACTCTCTTGCCCGTGTCGGTGATCACGTACTCGCCCCTCGCCGGAGTTAGTCTCGTCCCCGCTCTTCAACTCTTCCTCTTCGGAATGCTCGAGGCCGATGTCGTGAAGCTTCTGCGCCCCGGGAGACTTCTCGTATTCCTCGGCCGTGAGCTTCCTCTTCGCGGTGCGCGTGTTCTTGGCCGGCGAGTCTGCTGGGGCGGGTGCATCCGACTCCGTCTTCACCTTCGCCTTGCCCTTCGTGTCGGTCGGATCGAGGGGCCCAAAGATCCGTCCTCGTTGTATCCGCCGCGGGGTCTTGGCCGAGTAGAAGTGAAGGCCGGCATCACTACCTCCTTCATCTGCTCCCGGACGGCGTCGAGCAGCACCTTGACCTCGGCGTTGCTCTTCTCTACTTTCGTGGCGTACGTCTTCGCCGCCAAGAGGAATTTCTTGAATGTCTCCGCCTTGAAAACCTCCGACCAGGATTCGGCCTCGAACAGGTTCGCCCTGCAAAGACTTCGGCCGGAACCTCGCAGATTTCCACGAGCTTTACGACCTGCTCGTTTGCCGTGATTACGGCCTGCCTTCCGACCAGGAGTTCCTCCTCCCTTCTCCTGACCGTCTCGCGAAGACGTCTATTCTCCAGGATTAGCTTGGTCACTTGCTTCTCCGTCTGTCGGAACTGCTCCTCGTCCGGTTTGGAGTCCCACTTCTGTTTGACCTCCAGCAACGTCTTCACTCCAAATTCTTGGCATAGCTTCGCCAGCAGTCCTTGGTAGAGGAAGTACTGGCACCTGGCTTCCGTGAAGTGGTGCCATGCTCGCCTCATGGGATCCGGGTGATTGGCGGACGGACTGAGAGGTGGGGGGAGTCGGGGGTCGTTCGGATTCATGGGGTTCTCCCAATCGGCCGTAACTTCCCCTTCATCCACCGGCCTCGAGGGTTGTCCCCTCTCAGTCTGAGTTCCGGCCTCGGTCGGATTCGTGGGAGGGGACGGGGACGGAAGGATGATTACCTCTGGACGCGTCCGCGGTGGGGTTGCCTCCGGAGCCGGCTCCTCTGGTGCGTCGGGTGGAACGTCCCTTCGACCGATCCGACCTCGTCCTCCTCCTCTTCCGAGTACACGGCCTTGCTATCCGTACTCTCCTCCGACTCGAACACGCCGTTGTTTTGCGACGACAGTAGCGATCTCATAGTTCGACTCCTCCTCATCCGTCAGCACCTCCTCCTTCTTGTACAGGTGGTAAAGAAAAGGAGTAATAGGGCTAGGACGGGTTTTACCTACGTTTTCCGCAAGCCGGGCGACTAAGTCGCGGATGATCATCCCCCGATCCGTCTCCCGTTCGCCGCAAGGAGCCCGGGGCGGTGTTGGCGGCCCGACGGTGATCGGTGCGGCTTCTCTCCGTGAATAATCGGCGCAAAAACTTGATGACGGCGCGCTCCCTCGGATTCCGCAATCCTCGATCGAGTAGCCATTGTTCTTGTATGGATCCCGTGGAACGCCTTCTTCGCCCACTTGTGTTTCCGGCCGCACAACCCTACTCCGTTGTTTACGGTCGGCCGAAAAATGACTCTCTCGGTGCTCGGCCGTCCGAAGCCGGCTTCCCTCTAACCGTCCCCTCGAATCGGTTTTGGCGCGCCGACCTTGATCTCGCGCACCATCTCCGTCGCGCAATCCCGGGCGTATCCAGCGAGGCCGGCTAACCCCATCCTCTCGAGGTCTTCCGTCAAGGACTTCTTCTCATTCTCCTCGATCGGAATACACGGCGACACGAGCTTAATGGAAATCTTGACTCCTCTTGTTCCCGAGCGGAAGCGGACGCTGCCTCGCTATCGGAAAGAAGTGCGCAAGGAAATAGAGAGTCGCCGGGCCGAGGTCGGCCGGTGGGCGGATCGCGGCTAAGGAAGGAAAGCGTAAAGACGGAGGGCGGGAGCGCAAGACGACAAGGGGCGCAGAAACGAGGAGGCGGTGGTGACAAGGGCGGACGGGTTGCCTTATATCGAGGGGGCGGAGTTAAGTCCGACCATCATGACATGGTCCGCCGCCATAATTGTCCTCCCCGCACGGAGTCGCCTTCTAGATTTTTCGCCATTATTAAATTCTTCGCCACTCCGTCCTTCTCCTACCATCATAACTCCTAATCCGTCCTCCGACAAAGACGCCCTAGCCGTGACGGGGGGAGAGTGACGGATTGGCAAATCCGTCCTACTTAACATAAACTAGAGTTTAACTAATTCCTTTATTTGTAAAAACGTAATTGCCTTATAGTATACGGCTTAGCAAATACATAGGTCGGATTCTAGACACTATACTTATTCTTAATGCGCATTAGAACATAATGGCCAAAAATCGAAAAAAACGGGGTCCGACAAACCTAACATGTGTAATTAGAAGTTACGTACTTATTTACTGTCACAACAACTTATAAAACTACTATTCCACGACAGAGACTACTGATCATATCGGGGGATCGCCCGATGTCCGGCCATTGACATTTGCAGCCTCGCCTCATTGTCGTTCGTGGCCGCTGTAGCTCAGGCTTTGTTGATTGTGGATAATCATAATAGGGAGACTAAAACATAAATCAAAAACTGCAAAAGAGGCCAATGACAGTATTCAAACCAGAACACTACCTACTTACAGATTTCAAAATCGTCATACTATCCTTGTCTGATGGCATCTCCTGGCGAGGAAAAGTCACGTACTATTTTCCACTTTCACACAAACAATAAGCAACCTCACTTCATTACCGTCTTGCTATTTTAGACTATCTCTTCTCCGTGACACTGTCTCCCCGTAGCATCAATCATCAGTGGATCAACCCATGAGTATCACAGTGTTACATGATTACCTTCATGATATTTTCTCACATTTCTTCAAGTATTTGAGAGATCAATGTCTGTGCTAGGAGATCTTTGTGTCCATACTGCATATATAAATTTCAGATATTGAAAAATTGTGATTTAGAGTTCCAAGGTTTAGTGAGCGCAAAGTCGTTCAATCCCATTACATGGGGTGATCCAGCGGTTCGTGCCCTCACTCGCAACATTTCTCGTTGATGGATATATTATGGCTCTTCGTTATTCCTGGACTTTGGATTGTCCATATTTAGTTAAATAACGCATCTTTGATATAACCCTTGAAGTCAGGTATTTCCTCTATCAAATGGAGAATAACCGGCAAACACTCTGCGTCCATGAATGACTTCATCTGCTGAGGAAGTGTGAGAAAGTCATTCTCTTTTAGATACATGCTCCAACGTCCAATGAGGGCGTCAATATCTTGGTGGCTATGTCCAACTAACAAGAAATTGACATATACTTCACGGAACACACACATGTGTACCAGAAGAGACCAAAAGCAAAACATAAATCTATTCTTGTTGTCAGAAGCTGCGTTGTCCAGTTGCACATGTAAGACAGGAGGTAGAGGCTCCGCCACCCCAGAAACTTCACTTTCAGGTAGAAGAGAGTTTAAACACCCTTCTTTTCCAAACAATACAGCTTCAAATAAAGGCAGCGACCCCGAATTTGCGAATAATGACTTCGAATACGAGATCGGAACACCTTCTAGATCTCGTAAAAGCTTTAATATTGATCCAACAGTGTGATTGCAATCACTTGGATAAATATCAAGTCCATAATGAGCATACCGGACATCGCTATGTCCGTGAGCAATCATGCCAGTCACAGCAATTGGAAGCTTCATCAATGCATCATTTGCCTTTGTTTTATGTGAAAATACAGGGCAGGCAGTCTTCGCATGATCCATTTTGTCATGTATTATACAAAGGACATCTCTCGGCCTCTGAATAGAAAGAGAACGATTTGAATAATAATACTCACGATGCGTTTCTTGATGATGCAAATGCTCCTCTAGCTTCTTGATCTACATATTCTCTTCACATGAATCAGGTACCATTGACTTGATCATTGTCTCCATCCTGCCACAGGTTGAGCAACGAGCAAAGTTGTCCCCCCGCGCCTTCTTTGAATACTCAGAAAATTTTGACCTCCTAATCCTACTAAGTGTGCTCTGCAAAATGGACTTCAAGCCCAACCTCTCATTGATGTCATTAATTCCAGGCATGGCATCCTTCCATTTGAAGGACGTTGGCAAGGACCGAGACATAACCTTCTCACCAGATGTCAACATCTTTGTCCTGTGAGGCATATGATCAGCAGCATTGTCAATGAATGTCTTCAGAGTAGCTACAACTTGCTTAATATGCAATCGTGGTTTCTTCTGACCAACATTGCCAGGTAGCGAGCACGTAGTCTAGCTGCAGCTTCTGCCTTCCTCCTGTAGAACGTTGACATCGGAACTCCACTTATATGTTACCATGCACGCGCGCAAACGTCGATGCCTTCAGTGGTTACCATCATCGTGCCGTCTGGTGCCTGATAAAAACGATTATGAACATCTATCTTAAAATGTGACTTAAATTTAAAACCCGACGCGTTGTACATCTGCTTTCGGAGAGCCATAATTTTCTCTCGAGGGAAAGGTTGGCAACAATTCTTGCTGCAGCAAATCTTGCTTGCAACCAAGTTGACTGAATCTAACGTCAGGAGCTCCTCTTCTCTCTTGGTCCTTAAGAATCGTGAGTTTTGATGTCCCAACTCATACGGTCGCACGTGCTTTCTCTTTGGATGATCGCGGGCATAAACACCGATGTTAAATTGATCAACTCGTAAATGATCAAGCAGTGACCAGCCCTCATAGATAGCATGGCTAAGCTTCCAACTCCTAGTTCCATATATGGTCTCAGCAGGTACAAAGTCGAAATTCAAGCACTTCACGATCTGCACAACTATTTGATCTTCACATATGGGCTCGTCAGTACTCTGTAACATTCTTGCAGCGTCCATAGTCTGACATATGCCTTCACCTACAACGTCCCCTCTATCGTTGAGAAGTGTCACAAATTTTGTAACCCATTTGCTTCTGGGGGGGAATACACGTATGCCAGCGGAGAGCGTAGAGCGTAGAGCGGTAACAAATTAGAGAAATTTACAAGGATTTTTTTTGAAGATTTAGAAACAAATGTACCCAGTTACCAAAAAAAATTCTAAAAATAATATGTTTTAAAATATTGTCCTAAACCAACGGCTCCTAATTCCGTGGAAGTTTTTTTAAAATCTTAGTATATATAACATAGTTACAAAATTAGGGTTGACGTCATCAATTAAAGAAACTTAAACATAAACTAAATTTTCATAAATTTTTCAAACCTCTTTCCAATTAGAGCTGACGTCATCAACACCATGTAAGCAATCACTAGTATCTAATTCCATACTCGATGTTCAAAAGAAAGCATACTCGGCCAGGTTTATATGCCCAAATGCGCATGGAATAATCGTCAGTTCAAGCCTGCTTCTGATACAATGGAAGGCAGGTTTAATTGGACATATGTCGTTGTAACGCGGTGGTCCGGGTTCAAATCCCCATGGCCTCGTTTGAGCACCCGCATGCAATGAGCCAATGTTTGTTGCTATCCCGAGCTAGAGAGATAGAAAAGAATAACCCCAATTCCATTAACACAGTGACAAGAGTACAATCTCAGAATCAATAAAACAACACAAAACAATCTCTTTTAAACTACCATATTTTGTTTAACACTATGTAACAAGGGCGAATATTTAAATCGTATGTGAGATTTAATGCGAAATACTACAACATAATAAATATGCCGGAAGTATATATAAATACTACAAACTCGAGAACGAGTCAAAAGAAGGTATTATTTGCCAGTTTTGAGAAATTTTGGCAGTTTTGGGGATAGTCCACTTTAAAGTTTTATTCACATTAAGCTACGTAATCAAAATATGATCATAAAAGCTTTGAAAATTTCATTCCAAAATACCAAAAGCAATGAAATGTATAATATAATCAATCCAAATCGACACAATAATAGTTTAGAAACTAAGTGTCTCAACCTAAGCATATCAAACTCAAAATACTAGGGCGTTGGCATTAGTAACTATCGATGAAGCCATTGTGAGTAACCTCGGCCTCGTCGTCTATAAATCTAAGCACACGAGGATTATACTGTTGCTTATTACTACGCTTTGCAATAAGCGACGACGTGATTGCAAGTTGGATGGCAAGTTGCTCTGCATAGCAAAGTAAACCATAAGACCGAGGAGGAGTAAGTAGAAAGCTTGGAGTCCTTTCAATTTTGCACTCCAAATCTTCTAGTCTGTCAACACAAAGCACAAAACATAAAAAGTTAATACAATCACTTCAACCAAAAAGAGTACGATTAACTAGTCACTACAACTTACGCACTATTGATTTCCATGAAGGTAAATTTCTTTCGTAGTGCTCGACGAGATGGACGAACTGCGGCAGAGTTTGTCATTGAAACTATTGGTACAACAATCTCCATAGGCTTCAGAAGATCATCAAAAATCTCCTTATCATTCTCGAGGGCTATCAACTGGCGATTGCTCTCCTTGCAAGCAATTATAGATGCACCTAGAATTGAAATTATAATATTGTTAAGAACAACAAACAACAATAACTACAGTATATGTTCAAAAATTACAATAAAACATTACATATCCGTAGGCTGCATAATCTATGACAATGTCTCCTGGTTCCGTAAGGCAATCTATGAAGCATTGTATATATGACGGATGTTTTTCACGAGCGCCATGCGAGGGGATCCCTTTGCTCATTTGTTGATTCTCTTCGTTAGTGTAATTGGTAGAGAAACCGTTGTCATCAAGTCGGACCCCAACTTCGAACCAGTCAGTTACACCCTTTGTGTCTCAACGTGAGCCGAGTCGAGTATAGACCTTCACCCTAAACGTCATAGTCTGCACAAAAAGACATACATGCATTAGACTATTGGAATGCACAAATCAAATCATAAAAGGTGAATTAGATATAAGTTACATGAGAATAGAAATAAATATACAAAGTAGTAAGCAAAATGATATTTTTTCATACATTATAAAGAATTAAAATTACAAAACAAAATGTTCTGAGAAAATAAACAAATTTTCATACCAAACATTCATACAATTAGATCAATTAAAATTGAACCAATTTCCATACAATATGAAAGATTCATTTAAACCATTCAAGCCAAATGAGTAAATTTTAAAACAAACTTGTTTAATTATAATAATCAATCTTAAATCATATTCACGCACTAAACACAAAAGATTTCATCACAATTCATGAACACTCATGCCTATCAGGCATGCCTTACATTTGCATGAAATAATGACAATCCTAATCCCAATTAACACGATACATATTAAATTGGAAAGCAAATCAGATATAACTAATTTGACAAGGAAAGAGTATTACTCGCTTATTCTTTGTAGTTGAGGAAGAAATGAAGAGGCGATTGATTCCATACCAATTGCGCACGCATTGAAAACGTGCAGCCTCTGCAAAGTCTTCCAACTCTTCAAGAACGTCCGGCTCATTAGGAAGGAAAAAAAGGATGACGGCATCATCGGGAAGATTCATGTGTGCAAATGTGAACAACCTGCCAAAGTATTTTTCACTTCGAGAATTTCATGAAGGAATTGAGTGAGGAGAAACAATAGGCACAGGTAGGTTCTCAGGAACATCGGCAATGAGAAGGTCAACGCCACCATGACGCCTATTCAAGTGGGATGTGCGCCGCGTACGAATATGTTCAATCTGTTAATTACACAAGATTTAGATTAAACTTGTGAGATATAACTTAAAACAAAAGATTCTAAAATTTAGTAATGAGGTGAACAAGAAAAGTCCAACCTGTTGAAGGAAAGTTTGAATACGAAGATAGGGAGCTTCCCATTCTTTTTGAAGATCATCACACTTGCAAGTGATAATTTCCTCCATATTGCAATTCAGAAGCAGTAGTGACATAGGAAGTGATCGAGAAGCACTTGAGGTTCTTGTGGGGATTTGCGGCTCACGGAAGAGAGGATCTCGAAGCAAATCTGAAGCAATACTAACATGTGTGGTAGAAGGGGCAACCTGAGATGGTGTTTGATTGCGTCGAGCTAAAATTTGTGCAACATTATAGGCAGAATTAAGACGGTCAGCATCAGAGGAGTGAGTGTGCTCTACTGTGAAGCGTGCACGATGAGCATTAGTAAACATGTAGTCTGCATTGGTTGAATCAAACCAATTATCGAGGTAATAGGGATGATCAATTGCGCCTTTTTTATGAAGCTCATATGCGAAATACCTACAAAAAAACAACAAAGAAGGTGAGCGATACGCATGATGAATCACAATAAAAAGTATAATTATTAGTAGCACTTAAAAAGTAGATACCTAAAAGTCGCACGTCGAACCACTTTACTACCCTCTTCAAGAGAACGAAGAATTGATCCCTTTGCAAATTTAATAGGCGATCCACGAAGGAAAAACACATCAAATGCTTTATGCCAGACAATTCTTCTCCACTTTTCAATGTACGATCTTGGTAGCATAAGTCCTCCGTCGACTTCACGAGTAACCTGAAAATCATTCATTTGAATGATCTTTGTATAAAGTTTGTCAACGGCGACTTTAAGCTGCATACAAAAGGGTATCAGAAACACAAACATGTAAAAATATATGCAATCTAAAATATAAAGTTTAATGAATTACCTGGGCTCAAAAGGATGCTTTGATAAGCCAAGCATCAAGTGTCGTATCACGAAAAGGTTTCTCTATAGGAAAGTGATGATCCTTCCTTACGGATAATGACGAATTCCACCACCGAAGCCATGTGACTTTGAATTCTTTCTCGACTGGCGTAGAAGCAATCTTTTGAAGCTTTTCAATGCTCATATCTGGAGGCGTACGTATTTCGTAATGAATATTAATTTGCACATGATAGTTCAAAAATTAAATAAAAATACAATCGACTTACAAGTAATGCATATATTACATATTATACATGAAAAATAATATATAACCTCATGGGCAAACGATTGGCCTAGCCGTGGGTCTACAACTGCAAGCAACTTCTCAAAACCTTTCCCCTTAAGCTGCTTGATCTTAGTAGCTGCAGCTTTTTCCATGTGTTTCCAAACCCCAGTTATAGTACGTTAGTCTACGGGAGTGGTTTTGTTGTACACAGTGAGGGATGCATTTGCAGGAGCAGCAATTTCACGCTGTACAAGTAATGTTAAATGTTAGAATTTATTTGAAAATATAAAGGCAAATATATAGATGAACATATAGGTGAGGAGAGAATAAACTTACCCGAGAGAGAAAGGCAATGAAGACATCAACAGTCAATGTGTACCACTTGTCTGGATTTCTATCACGCTCTTTAACACATGCTGCCATCTCTTCCTTGGTAATTAATTGTTTGAACTCTTTAAGCTTCATCTCTCTAAATGTGCGCATTCGAGTTAACGTGGCAGGCAAACTAGTTTTAACATGGTCATGCTTAGTAGACCTGCATGTTAAAAACAACAACATTTAGAATAGTAACTTTAGTAAAACACAACTTGTAACAATATTGAAAATATAATCTTACCGGTTAACATCGTTCATTGCATTCAATAGAATGCTCTGCATGCCATTTCTTGCATCCACGATGATGCAATCAACGGATATGTGCCACTCAGGTTTCTTGAAGTGTAGTTCCTCGATGTGACTCATCCACGCTGTCAACCGATGATTACCTTCATACACCCAAAACATCTTCCCAGAAAGACATTTCAAATGCTCGTTTTTTGCAAAGAATTCTTCAAACTTATTATTGGCAGTTATCCAATGCTTGTTCCAGTTGGATTTTATGCCATCTGTAACAACAAGTTCTTCATTGTCTTTATTCCATGGAGAAACATAAAGTGCACGATCACCTTCACGATAGCCTGATGCAAACTCGCGCTTAAGGCGAGTCACATCGATGGAATTCAGAAGACGAACCAATGGCAAACTCCTCAATTGGCAGAGCGGAATGACCATACGTGCTTTCTCGGACGGTGCTAATCGAAGACTTGATATTATGGCTGTAGAATCACCATTCACACTTTCTCCAAACAGTTTTCCCTACACATGCAAGAGAAAAGAACTACTTCACAAAGGTGCAATTCATTGTTAAACATCAAAAAGTACATGAACAGTGTGCCTGAAAATACACACTAATGTAGTGAAGGTATGACACGGTTCACCCGTACTTGGCATATAGAAAAGGACAACTTTTAGGAATGAAGAGCAAAATTTTTAGGCAAGTGCTTCTTGGATCTACTAATCTATATTGGCAGAAGCAATTTATTGATGTAATTCTAAAAATGCAATTTGAATATTCAATTGAGCATGAGGAAAGCTATTCAAGCAATGAAGCACTGACAAGGATTTTTGCCCAGAGCAATATGCATTCACAGCGCACTGCGTACATAGACAGTTTATCGTCCACCTGGCGCACAAGTGTCGATCTTACGGTGAAGCTGGCACTGGTACTGGACTAGGCTATTGCACTGCTGTGCACAAAGGCTGCTCGGTCAGGTTCGTGGCAGGGCATTTGTCGGTGGCTCCCCTTGCGAAACCTACAGAGGGATTCAAAGACCCCCTCGTTGCCGAGGGTGCCGCCAAAGGAGCTTATTTCCCTGGCTTAATACCCCTGCCAGTAACTCTAAGTGATCACCTTCATCGTCGTTGCCATCACTTATAAAGCGCATCTTCTACATGTCTAGCAAAGGCAACAACATCTTGAATCACAAGTCAGTAATATCCAATTTATCTCAAATTGGGCACAACCAGCGCGTTACGGATACTCTCCAATGTGCAAAATCATTTTCAAGGACTTAACCTGAGTAGGAATCAAACAACAGACTAGTTTGTAGCGTAGAAATGAGACAGGCATTACCTGATCGGCCTTGCAGCTTCTCAGCAATCAGGTTCCAGTTCAGAGGTCCATACTGCGAGACGAATTTTGCAACGGCCATTGGGATCGCCTCTGCTGCTCCGAGTTCAAGTGATGAGCCTGGCCCATGAGCTTCGCCGCGCCGGCCGACCATGAGTTCCTTCTCTCCTCCATAACCACCATCTTCACAATTCTCACGTAACTCTACTACCAACTAAGTATTGATTTGCGTTGACCTTGCCAACTCACAAAAAACAGAGAGCATACCGCCGATGAGTGTCGTTTCAAGCTCGCGCCATTACCCGACATACCAAGCTCTAAAACCATGAACCATTGAGCCCATGAAACGATCAACTAATACTGGTGATCGAACACAAGCAACTCCTCACACAAGCAACACGCGAGCCGAGTTCGCTATCCTCCCAAACACCTTTACACATCCTCAACACAATGTACGCGGCCCGGCGATTGCAACTGTCCCCTAAAGCTCCTGTATGTACACAAATCTAAACCCGCTTTAAACGAACAGTCCAAGCGCCAAGTCGGTTTCAAGAAAAAAGAGGCATCACGATTGTGGAACGAGTCCGGGCTCATGGACGACGACGCAGACTGCAGAGAATGGAACATGCATAACATTCGTGTGTTCAAATCCAACACATTGCGGGAATATTACGCGTGCAGGTCATTGTAACTGACTAACTCTCTAGCTCCAACATTCCCCGGTGCATCAACATGACAACTGCGAAGAATAACCCTTCTAGAGCAATGAATCGCTACGTAAGTGTCTAGACTGCTTTTCCATGTGCGCCACGGGTCCACGAACGTTTGCGCTCCCGATTGCTTAAAGCTACAAGCTCTTGGATTGGAGCTTGGAAACTCTCGCAACGTCAAGTGTTTGCCAAAAGCCTTGACGACAAGAACCTGGGTGGGCTATATACTGGTCCGCCTCGACATGGGGACAAGAGTGAGAGCGAAGCTGAACTGGGTCCCTAGAAGCCGACTGAAGCTACCATTCTACTGGAGGGGAATATACTAAAACTACTACTCGCAATGACAACGACGAGACCACCCTCGTTGCCGAGGGTGCCATCTGGGGATGTATTGCCTTAGGTTGAAGACCACCCTCGTTGCCGAGGATGCTCCCTGGGGATGTCATTGCCCTGGGTTGAAGACCACCCTCGTTGCCGAAGATGCTCCATGGGGATGTCATTGCCTTGGGTTGAAGACCACCCTCGTTGCCGAGGATGCTCCGTGGGAGCTCATCGCACTGTATTGAAGACCAACCTTGTTTCCGAGAATGCCGCCCAAAGAGCTCATTGCCCTAGGTGCCGCTTAGGGAGCTCATCTCACTGGAAAAGCTGCTAACTAAAGACGGCCTTCGTTGCCGAGGGTGCCACCTCGGGAGCTCATTGCTCAGGATTGACGACCACCCTCGTTGCGGAGGATGCTACCTCTCTCAAGTACCTGCCATACGGGACTATTGACGACCACCCTCGTTGCTGAGGATACTGCCTCGAGTACCTGCCATACGGGACTATTGACGACCACCCTCGTTGCTGAGGATACTGCCTCGAGTACCTGCCATACGGGACCACTGAGTTGTTTGAGTCTTCCAGCATCTACCAAAAAGCAAGCTCTGCAAGGAAGCCAACACCCTCTCGACCACCTGTGGGGTCACATCACATCACCCAATTAACAAACACAATGTGGGTACAGATTTGCATATGATTAGTACTCTGCAGGAGTCTTAATGGTGGTTATTATGAAAGCAAGCAAACCTGATCAAGTGTGTGACGATTAGACGAGTGAACTGCTTTAGTGAGCTCCAGGCAGTACATGATGTCTCCTGCTGAAGCCGGGATCTTGGCCATGTCAAGCTCGCCATAGCAAAACGGCACGCTCTGCAACCCACTCCGGAGAGGGACCATGTCGTTACCTGTCCGTCTTCCTTGAATTGGATTCGAGTGCAAAGCTCAGCCAAGAGGACGAGATCTAACATCAGGCGAGCGGCCAACAACAAATCCTCGCAATTGTTGTGCATGACGATCGTGTTGCGGCCTCCCATGAAAATCTCGGATGTGTACTCATCCGTGGCTCTATTGCTGTCACGGACCTAAGGCACGTACTGCAGCATCACAAGAAACCTTTATTAGTATGTGCAAATAGATTTCAGCTCCTGAATCAATCAATGAACTAAGATCTGAGTTAGAGCAATAACATCTGTACCGTAATTGGCGGAGGTGATATTCCAGCTACTGTTTGAATGAGCAAGCAAGGTGTTTAAGATTTGTACCTTGATCACAATGACGTGATCCGGATGCTCCCCAGGTGCGTAGAGAATCGAGTTGCTGGCCACCATATTATCCACCACGTTGCTCTTGGAAATCTCCTTGGACCGGAATGTCTGGGGAGTGGACAAGTCCATCGCGTCGTTGTTTCCCAAGTGGTTGTAGCTTACAATCGAAGTTGGCTGCATGACAAAACAAAACTATCAATGGTGAACAAACCACCCTCCAGAAATTGGTGCGAACAAGGATCTCATAAGTACAAAGCATGATGAAAAGCTCCAAGTAGATTGGTGGCAATCACAAAGAAAAGTTGTCACACCTTGATCCCTGCACCAACAAGGAAGTCCACCAACACAGACTTCATCTTCGTTTGTCTGCTCTTGAAGTCATCACCTCCGATCAAGGAGTTCTTTTCGATAGCATACTCAATCACACCTGCAGCATAAATCAATTCACATGAGGAATGGAATGAGCAGATTATCTATTTCACAATAAATTGTTCATTGATTGTATACTAGAGTAGAGTAGAGAAGGTGGTTCTTACCAGGGACGAAAGTGTTGTGGGGGCTGCCGTTGATGAAGGGAACTTGCTCATGGATACAAGCAAGAGCAAACAAGGTCGACGGAGAAATCTCATTCTCACCCTTCTTCAAAGAAGCGAACAGATTCTCCTTCGTATCGTTCAAACCCACGATCACATCGTTGTACCGCTGGGTGTTGGCAGGGATGTCACGGCGTCCGGACGTCCGTCGGACGTCCGCAAGGGGTTAAAGGAGCGTCCGTGACTTAGAGATTTTGGACTTTTTACTTAAGGTAAATGGGGCGACCGACTTCTAGGATGGTCGTCGGCCCAAGCGATCGGCCCCCAGAATGGCCGTATGCCCGGGCGACCGGCCTCCGCCTTGAGCACGAGCGACCGGCCTGACCCGGGGTGACCGGCATGCCGACTGGTAGCCCAGTAGCCGTCCGATCGATTGCCGAAGCCTCCTACCGTTGGATCTATTGCGGCCGACCAATCGGTCGGCGGTCGACCGGTCGGACGGCCCGACCGAAATTTAAGGGGAAAAAAAAAAAAAAAAAAAATCGCTGACGGCCTGGCCGACCGAGGCCACCCCGGTGACAGCCGACCGATCGGTCGGCCCGACCGATCAGACGGAGCGACCGGATTCCAATTTCGGAATTTTTTTTTTTATTTTTTTTTTCCCCCGGACGGCGTGGGCGTCCGAAGCCGCCTTGGTGGGGAGCTAAGGATGGCGGCCACTCCTCTTAACCCTAATCCTATTCTAATTTATTCCAGCAACCATTTTGAATTTCTTAACAACTCCCCCCCCCCTAAAGTTTTTCAAGATCCAGATTACACTATTTGGGGTTCCCGCCCAAATAAGATTCTCCTTGCTTTGAGCATTACGATCTCACTAATGGAAAAGAATCAACGGTTTAAATTTTACAAGTGACTTAAAACTCAAGTGAACTTTAAGATTATACGGTTGGATCTTCTAAACATAGTTTCAAATGAGGCTTTATAAGCATGGAGAATTTAGGCAATTTCGCATCAAGGATATCTAGGGATTAAGATCTCTTTAGTTTATCTATAAATTATAACCATACTTAAGTTACTTTTGCAAATTGATTGATGATTCATTTAATCTTATTATCATGGTCCGGAAGATGTTACTTACTTCGTACTACATATGGCATGTTGATGTTTAACAATTAAAAAGAGAAAATATGATGATGTTCATGTGTTTTCTAGTTTAAATTACGTATTTTTCTTCAATGCCCAAATTGCAAACTTTAGGAACAAGCCTAATGTCCTAATTCACTGTGGAGGGCACTTGGTATTTTGGGGATGTAAGTTCTTAGTGTCATTTGCCAAAAACACATAGCATCATAAGGGTCAAATAAGATTAAATAAAAAAAATTTACTTGAGGATAAGAAGACGCTTCCACAAAGATTACTTTTATTCAATACAAATTTTATTGCCATATAAATCAAATGGAGTTAATATCATCAAATCGAATCTTAAAATAATATATCATTGTATATTTGATCATGTAGTATTATGAATTGCTATAATAAGATATTGAAGATACATCACTTTCTACAAAAATCAAAAATAATATACGCCATAAACGTGGACATGACTCATATTTATTCAGGAGTTATGAACATCTACCAAGATCAATTAAATGAAAAATCTATATTTACATATTACCACTACGTAACTTGTTAAATGATTTGGAGAGTCTTATAGAAATATAATCTTCATACTCGCACATACACTTGAAAGACAAATATTAGCACATACTACTTCGTACCCATGTACTTCTCAATTTTGGGTTGCATGAATTTGTATTGCAAGTTTTATGTTATATGTCTTTTTACTTCACATATTTATAAATTTATATGATCATGCTAATAGCCTTTCAATATAGTACATGATTGGATATTCACTCTAACACTCAACCACCAAAGGCCCAATCAACCATTTTGTACTCTATTCTAAATTTTGACAAGATGTATCTAATTTTAAATGGATTCTTGTTGGACTTATTTTTTACCTCCGAGATGTAAGATGGGTTGAAAACCTCATTTACATTACAAAACCTAGTTTGGAATTATATATTGTTCACACCAACCCTTCAAGCACAAACATGACAAAGTTTGCATAATATTGAATAATTTATAATAAAAGGAAACTAGTAATATTCTTTATAGATAAGTATTGGCCTTTTATATTTTATCATATAAGATAAAATTTAAGGAAACCATACAAATAAATAAGTACTAAGAAGAGAAATGAGAATTTTATTTTGCTATTGAATAATTTGGTGTCTTTAATCTATTACAAGAGAATTATTAACTATTATGAGGATTTCAATTATAACAATTTAATCTAAGCATTAAGGTTTTTATATTGTCTTTGGGGAGAAAGTTCACAAGAGTTAGAAAACTCACATTTCTGATCACATATATTTTTCCTTCAAACCCGCCCCCCCTAGCCTTTAGGGGTTAAATAAACAACCACCTATTTGGATTCAAATAAAATTTGCTTAGATACTTAAATCCGTAAATGGTTAGCAACTATAATATTTTTCATTATCATAAGTCAATGTGAATATATTGCAAATTCTATCAAAGCATGACATTGTACCCCTAAAGAATTCCAAGTGATTCATGGATAGTAAAGATTCATATGAACGATGAGGGGTTATTCATAATAAGTTCTATTTTTCATGTGTGTCCAAGCCCATAAGATCTTTTGAGTAAAACATTCCCTTCTATGAAAAGAAGATCTTCCCGACATTCCCCTGACAAAATCGGCATGTGGATTAATGCCCTGATTTAAGTTGTAGGTACAATGCCACGTACCTAAAACTAGACAATTCTTAAATGCAAGCAAGAAGAGGAAGAAGAAGTGAGAAGTGGAGAGATGAGGGAGTGTTGGTGAGTAAGAGAGGAGCGCAAGACACCGACCGGGATGTCGACCGATGTCGCCCGGTCGCTCGGTCAATCGATCGGTTGGTCCATCGGTCGGTCCATCTTCATGGTCACCACGACCTTCGGTCGCCTCGACCGGGGGCCGGTCGGAGCAAATTTTATCAGTCCCTCTAAAAAAGATCAGATTTGAACGGCTTAGATGCAAGCTCCAAATAGATCTAATGGTTGAAAATTTTACTATTGTCGTAGTAATTCCAATTTACCCCCTCGGACGGACGTCCGTACGATCCAAAAAACTCAAAAGACGTCCATATTGACATCCCTCGTCCTGGATGATGCGCTCCATATGCTCCTTCTTGGTGCCTTTAATGAGATTGTTAGCGTGAGCCTCCTAGTTTGCCGCGATGAAGTCGGGTCGTAAATCCCGGGCATGGGCACCATGTCTTGCATGAGGGGACGAAGCTGCTTCTAGAGATCAATGTCGAGCACATGCGCTCTTTCCATGGCATCCGCCAAGTTCATGCTGGAAATTTCCCACCCTCCGATCACAATATCATTCTGATCAACCTCCAAAATGACCAAAAACTCAAAACCTGCAACGAAATCCAAAACCTTCCACCAAAACGAGAAAAAAAAGCTCCTCGATTACCATGGGCAGAATGCTCTTGAACGGCACGTGAATCTCCTCGCCTTGAAACGAGCCCACACGGCAAGTAGAGGCTTGTGTGAGAGATCCGAAGTAGTTCGTGTGCTGCACTCCATCCTGCGTCACCCACGAAATACCCGTGGCAAACAAAAAAAACCATCAGAAAACCGCGCCAGCTTCCCAATTGATCTGGATCTAACGTGAGCAGGGGGCTCACTCTTTGTTAGCGAGGATGCCGGCCGTGAGAGTGGAGCCGTTGTTGCCGTCCCAACCGACGAGGAGCATTCTGCGAACAAGAAAACATTATGGTAAGAAAAAGGGCGATGGCGAG
Organism: Bryum argenteum; assembly: GCA_037043015.1. Lineage (NCBI taxonomy): Eukaryota > Viridiplantae > Streptophyta > Bryopsida > Bryales > Bryaceae > Bryum > Bryum argenteum. The sequence goes on along the minus strand of CM073321.1, from coordinate 29,751,775 downwards.
AAGAGATGTATTCAAGAAGGGGAAGAGGGGCGTACCCGAGCTTGGGCACCTTGCGCTGCGTGGATAATTGGTAGGGCACGGACTTGGGGTGAGCCACCCAATCGTACTTGCCATTGTTTTGATGGTGCTCAAATTCAGTGGTCTGATACTCGTAGGTCGATGTGATCGCCTCCTCCGTGTACTCCACGTGAGGGCTGTCAACATTGATCATGAATGAAACATGACAACTGATGCGGCGTCAACTTATACCGAATCTGCCGAAGTGTAAGAAACCCTAATATTGTCGGAGATTGTACCTTAACGGCGGCGACCTGTCTCCGATGCGAATTGCTCCTTCTTCTCGTCAACTTCGCTCTCCCACGCTTTCGAAAACTCCATCCTCGCCAACAAAGACACCAAGCTCCAGCCAGACCTAATTTCAGAATTAAGGAAGAGAGATGTAAGATTACATGACGTGTGTTTGCTGGTTCGCCCTCGCTTTCCATCGCTTCGTTTTGCTCAATTTTGGCAAGCCCATCTGCAACTGGCTCGCCTTCTTGACGCTCGCTTGGTTCACTTCCTTCTTGTTCAATCTCTGCACCCTCTTCGTGCTAAGATTGGTCCCCAAATTCTTCACTTCCCTGCATACGCGCCATTGGAAGTTAAATTTCCACCAGAGCAGTGTTTCGGAAAATGAGCTCTCGAAAAGAGATCTATTAGAAAACAGCACGTGCAATACTCCTTGAGTAAGCAGAGATCCGAAACTTCCTCAAAAATGGTGATATAGAGCTTGTGATAGGGTGATCACATGCAAATAGTGCTTATAATAGGGAGAAGCTTTAGACGTTTAAAAATATTTTAATGCATTCATTCTAAAATATTGAAAAGGCACTTCCTTTTTTATTAATATAAAAATATCTAAGTCACATTGTAAGCTGGTTTCATATACATTTGACCCCAAATTTGAAAGGTCAAGTTGAACACTTTGCATTAAATTTTATGTATTGATTAATTGAGAGAAATACAATCATGAACCAAAGTATCGAGCTACTTGGCACACGGTTAAATACATGAAGCATTTTGTATCATAATTTGAGAATAAAATGGTATATTGTACAAAATCCTACATTCATCAATATACTACATAAATAATATTTTTTTCAATCAAATTATAAAATAAATGAATAAGTTATAGTTCGAGAAAAAATCACTTTCAGAAATTCAAACCGCACTACAAGTTTTGCGTACATAAGATATATAAAACATAAATTATAAATATGTGAATTATTTCTCTAACAACTATATGATTTGTTGCTTATATTTTTTACATCTCGTAATATAACATATTAAATAAGGTGCTAACTTGATAGAATATATCATCCTCCTGATCGTCCTCAAAGCAAAGCGCACGGTCGTCTTCTCTCGCCATCATCCGCGGATTTTGTGTAAGCCTTGGAGATGCTTGTCTGTGTGTTAATTCCTCGCTCTCTGAATCGCTTACTATTTTTCTTTTATGTCGTCGTAAACCACTTCTCTGAATCTAAAAACACAATGAGTTTTGTGATTTGCCCAAGATAAGCACTCTCTATTCGAGAATAAAATTTGACACATATTCTATACTTACATTTGCTTGATGATCCTCTTTGTTCGGTGCCCAAAAATTGTTTGACAAACTCGCCATGTTCTTGATTCTACACAATTCTTGTTCGCGCTCTTCAATCGAGCAAAGATTAAGTATTCGAACTTTACATTTTGAACGCCAAGATGGTCGATTTTCGTCTGGTTCTTGGAATGGAAACTTCCTCTTCTAGTAGACAACCTCACTCACTAATTTGTCCTCAGGTATAACACAAGGTGTAGCAACATCTTCAAGTGCACTCACACCTCTCCTGCGTAACGCGCTTCGTCGCCTCTCCTTAGAAGTACTAAACTTTGTTCCCCCTCGTCTCTTCTTAGGTCTCGCCCCTACCACATTGTCTCCGCTTTCAACTCCCTCCTTCATGTGTGCTTAAGAACCTATACAGCAGCGTGCACAGTACAGCCTTTTAGTCTCAACATAAGGTAGTGGCGGCTCTCTCTAGTTGCTTTTATTTATACTTACTCAGACTTGTCCAAATCTAAGAACTTTCTAGACAAAGACAATCTAAGTTTAGTTTTTGCTGATCATGTGTGACAGTCATCTTTAGATGCTAATCTATTTTTCATACTTATATAGAACTAATCTGACAAAGACGGCCACCGTCTCTTTTCCGAAGTTATCAAATACTAAATTACTTTACAACTTCTATATATAAGTCTGTCAACTACATGCCAATCAATGATACCATCTAAAATTACCTCTAACCCAACATGTTCTTACTTTAGTAATATCGATAACACAATACAGAGTGTACAGGACGATTTCTTCAAATCTCTCCCCCTTTACACCTTTTCCAATTGCCAGTACATGACTTAATTTTGCAAACGAACTTATGTCTAATGTCATTCACATTGGGTTACATTATGGATCTCATCCACACACGGCATCTGACTGGGAGCTGTCTTAACATTACTTCTGAACAATTCTAAATCAATTCTGTCAGCAGTCATTTTATTAAGTGTAGAATAAATATAAAATCAATTATGTGAGCCACCCCATAGCCCACGATTTCATTTCTTACAATATAATATTGTCGTGTATGACATCCATTGCTAATCTATTTTTCAAAATCATACACTTATATGGAACTCATCTCACATTGACGGCCGCTGGCACCTTTCCAGATAATTGACTGCTCATCGTTTATGCAGTTTCCAAATTCAGGTCTGACCGATGCATGCAAATTAAATACTTCGCCTCAAATTACAGCAGCAATTGGCGTGGCCACAATTCGGTAAGATCCATTAGCTTTATAACTTAGAAATATGCAAAATTTACAATAACTGCGGTAAATATCATGAAAAATATCCATGCTAGCCTGCTGTAGTTTATACCGTTTCAACACACTTCATAAGAATATAAAGATTTGAATCTCGTGTTCAACCCTCTTTCTCTAAGTCTATTATAGCGACCCCTCAGGCTAGCTTGCTTCATGGCTTCCTCCTCTTCCCAGCCCTCTGTTCTGAATGTTATGGAATTTAGGTCCGTTGACTCTGCAGCCCCTACATGCGTTCCTCCAGGTCCTGACGGTGTGGCAGAAATCACACCATAGTGGCTTGGCATTCGATTTGGTTTTGACGCCACTTCCGTTTGGTTAGAAACTGACATTGTTGACTCTGTCACTCACAATGTTCAATATTTCTTGGTTGTGAAGCCAATCCTCTTAGAGAACAACTCTAGCATATGGAAACTACCGGTCAGAAATTATCACGTATATGGCATGAGCGTGTCTATTATGGACGCATCCACTCAACTTCTCACTCCGTGTAGTTCATGTACTCTCTCTACTGTTGCTCCCATACTTTCTCGTGTCAAGGTTTAACTAGGACTACGTGATACTATCGATTTGTCAAATTCTGAGGACGATGAGCGAAGGCCTTCCTATCAATCCAGCAGACCTTCTACAATACTATTATCTCCATCACCTGCTTCTGATAGCTCCTTACAATTTGCGCCCTCTTCCTTCGACTCTATACAATCTTCAAAACCCAAAAAAATTCTTCCTTCCATCCGCAAGTTAGGTAGTATTCCTGGTAGCAAAACCGTGCTCAAGAAACTAGATTACAGTAATATCCAAACTCTGAATGTTGATACTCTGCCCCCTTCATTCAATGGGGACATACTCTTCATTCTACCACCGACTCTTCCATCTGCAGCTCATAAACAAGCAAAATCTATGGAGGGCATGGACAAACAATTTGACGGACATATCTGGACCAGAAACATGATGTTAGCCGGGGTACGGGTATGGAGATGCCCGAGGTAAGGAAAAAGGGGAGGTAAGGGTAGGAGGCAGTGAGAGAACCAAGGCTTGGAGGCGTCGGCCACGGTTAACCCCAGGGTCCGGGTAGGGTATGACTGTCGTTGACCGGGCCGTAATCACTTAGTGATTAATTCGGTTGGGTGAGTCAATCGAGAGAGACCGGGGTATGATCGAGGGTGTCGAGGCCCAGGGTTACAGTCTCCTGTGGTGTTTCTTCCTTGAGTCACTTCCACGGCCACGGTGCTTGCTCGAGCGGGGCGGATCCTCGGGGCGACGGTGTTTGCGACGGCAGCTGCACAACCACGTGGTATGTTGAGACACAGCTGCTCCGACTTCGAGACTACCACGGTGCCAAGGTTTTCACAGACAGTAGAGTGTTTAGAGTGAAGGCAGTAGAAAGCAGATAGAGGCGGGGGTAGAGTTGAATTGGACTGAGTCCTATATTTCTACTGAATTGGTGAATGCCGAAGGGCTATAGAAGCTTGCGACAACGCGCTTGTGGCTAACACTATATTCTTGCAATACAAGGAGCTGGCTATTGTGTAACTCTATCTCTATTTATAATAAAACCTAATCCCTTGCACTGCCCTTTGGCTTTACTGCCTGTGTCCGCGATCTCGATGCTCGTGGTCCTCTGGTCAGTGTGTCCTTGGCCTCGAGCCCCGTGGTCGTCGTTAATTCTTGGTCTCCCCGTGGCTGCTGGTCTTCGGTAATGATACATGCGGTGTTGTGGCGGGTAACACATGACCACTAACATTTCCAACACCATGGGATTGACTTTCAGATCTTCTAACTGTGTTGGTCATGTTCAGTGTCACAATCAAAGTTGTGCGTTTCCACAACGATCAAGACCATCAGCTGATGTGAACGAAGTTGAGTACGAAGGGATCTCGAAGGAAAGCTTCCCTGTTGATGGCCCACCTCCTCCTCCTACCATCGTCTGCAAGATCTGTAAGGAGCCTCCTGCTTGTGTTGCAGCATGTAGCGCTAAGATTTTCTATATCTTTGGAAGTGAAAACCAAGAGAGAGCATGTGTTCACATTGGAACTCATCATCACCCAGTCAAGGTTGGTGAGTATAGGGGCACCCGTAGAACGATAGACGAACTTTTAGAAGATCACGTCGAACGTAACCCCCAAGCCACAGTTTCTAAGATTGTTATGGAGACTAGCAAGGACCTATTAGGTAATTTCCTCCTTCACAAAGAGGGTGAGCCCAATACACATCTTTCATTGAAACAATCAGAACCTCTCTTTGACAGTTGCAAGGAGCTCAATTCTCCGAGCATGAAAAATAGGATATACGGGTTCAAGTACTTACGCCGATTTGGCATCATGGACGACATTACAAAATTGAGAGGGCTTAGGAATTGGGCCTACGTTTAGCGCAACCACTTTCCAGGGCAAGGAGATGATGGTGACAAAGTCTTCATCTTCAAGATGTTAGAGGTTGGCCCAGGTAGCGGGGTTGATCTAGTCCGACGAATGCAGCCCGATGCTCCCCTGAAAAATGCGTGGATGTTGTTTGATCATGTCAAACGAGTGGCAGGTTGGACAACCATGGCGTGCCACGTGTATGACTCAGATTTCCAACGAGTACTCGCCATTGCTTGTTGTGATTTTCAGTTTGAGGACAGAGAAGCTCAGATTGTGTTTTGGAAAAACCTTAATCACGTCATGTCCCGCCGCGGAATCCCTAAGCCATACTTTAAAGGATTCATGGCTGATAGTGCTTAGGCCAATTGGAATGCTCTTAGAATTGTATACGGTTCGGGCAATCCCGCTGATCCCCTCGAAGGTCGTAAGAGAACGTGCTTCTTCCACTGGGCCCAATCTTTGGAGAAGCACACCAAACAATACATCATTCATGAATTGCAGGATCAACATAAGCATCTATGCTTTCAATATAAGAATGCATCATCAATGGAGGAGGCTGAGACGCGGTTTTTGGCTATCAAAGCGTAGTGGTCATCATCAGGGCAACATCTGAAGAAGGCGCAACACGATTGGGATTTTGGCTAAGATTCTGGCATTACCAATATCGCCAATGGGGGGGATTCATGGAACTGGTAAGAATACTCTTACCGATGTGGTGGATAATTTATTCTACTATTTACTGCACTACTGCAGTCACTGTAGGTGTCAGTACAATATTCTAAAAAAAATCCACCTTAAATCTACTAATTTTTTTTTGATAAAACTATTTTTAGGTAACCTCTCTTGTACGAGAGGTTTCTCCAATCACCATTTTTCCTGACTCTGATTTCTCCCTGATTTCCCTAAACAGGAGAAAAAATACACTCCAGAGGAAATTGCGGAAATGCCATCTTGTAATCTTACTGAGACTGTACACAACAAATACCTACAAGCTTTGGGAAACAAAGGTACAGACTTCTACAATGCGGCGGTAGACGACTATGTTCGAGCATTTCTGCAAGTGGTAGCTTACCATCATTTCAACAATGGTGGTAATGGTGGTGGTGGACCTTCAGTAGAAGAACTTAAACTACGCTGAGCCCAACGAAAAGCACATCGTACTGGCGATCCATCGGCCCTCAATACTGCCATAATGGAGTTCCCTGAAGTTGAAAAATATTGTACTCGAGATGCACATCTAGAGGGAGCTAAGGTATTTGGTTTCAAACCACGGATGCCAGATGTGTCAATTGGAGCTGAAGAGGAAACTCATCGGCCGGACACTGTGAACTTCTCACATCCTAAAATAGGGAGGAGGGTTACTCGAGCTCGTGCTCAAACTCTGATTACAATCAACGAGGAAGATGAAGTTGAGGAACGCCCAGTTGAACCACTAGCATCCATTGGAACCGATATCACACGTGTGAGCGCTGTTTTTGAGAATAAAGTGAACGAGAAGCTATGGCACATTGCTAGTCTCAAGGAGTCTTCATTCAAAGCTTATTGGGCAATTATGGCCGGGAGCAAGAAAAATTGCAAGTCCCGCATTGTCCAGCATGGGAAGGCTACCCCAGCTCCAACCTAAACCTAGATATGGCGTCTTCCTAGAAAAAACAAAGTGGAAGAACATATCTTTTTCTGTACTGACAATATTGAACGGTGTGTGAAGGGCCAGCGTTGAAGGTGGGTTGAGCAGTTCTCTGGTAACCAAGATAAACCACCTATTCCTTCAATTTGGCCTTTCAAGATAGGGAAAAAGCTTACACGTACTGAGATAGCTGCTTTAGAGAATGCGAGATTTCAACTTCTTCAAAAGGGAAAGCTTCCTATCAACCGCACGGTTTTAAATATTGCATTGCCAAAGGATTTGTCTCACATTCCAGTGCCAGACAATGCTGATGTTTTTCCGAAGAGGCGAAACTCTAAGACCCTTCGTTGTCTCATAATGCTAGCTCAAAGTATATGAAGAACGTTTATTTTGCCTAGGCTATGGAAGCAACCATTCTGAAGGTGACCATGATACCTCAACCCGCTCTTGGATGCATTGTTAAGTTGCGGTCTAAAGCGGCGCCCACCGAGTTAGTTTACCATATCACAATGAGTTCAAACCCAGCACGCACATGCCCAGCGTTCAAGGATACTCTAGTCACCTTAGGGAGAAAAGGACATCCGTATAAAAATTGTAAGCACATGTACTACATCCTGATGTCGATGTGCAATCTAGATGTTGATGTGGACCTCTTTATGCATGCCCCTACCCTCATATTCAACGAGGTGAAGAAGATCATTGAAAGCGGACTTCTAGACTATGTTACATCTTAGGTCACCACACTTACATGATTACTATATATAGATAGAGAGATAGAGAGATAGAGAGATAGAGAAATAGAGATATATAGATATAGGGATATAAAGATGTATAAATATATAGATATATAGATATATAGATATATAGACATATAGATATATAGATATATTGATATATTGATATATAAATATATTGACGTACACTACATACGTTATGTAATACAAAATATCTACCACTTTGTGAGTATTTTTTTTAAAATTAAAAAAAAAAAATAAATATATATATATATATATATATATATATATATATATTATTGTAGTATATGTGTTTTCACCACATTGATGACGTTGAGACAATAGGAGCACTTTGAAACTATAAGAATATTCTAGGTCTGTTGGATTTATTACGAGGTCGGAGATATTACTTAAATGCAACCTTTGGGAAACAAAGGTATTTATATATATTGATATATAAAAGCCTCAAATGATCAAAAAGATTGAATATTGAACATGTAGAACAGTTTTTCCTTATCTTTGGATAAAATATGAGTCTTCAAATTGCCGTCAATGTCACGAATATCGCCATCAATCTCGAATTATACTACCCTAAATTCCACGGTAATGGGTACCAAGTTCCATGGTCATAGGTCAAGAATATACAAATATTCTCAAGAGTATTCTCATTTTATAATTTTTATTTTTATTTTTAGTATTTGTTTTACTAATAATAAAAAATCTTCGCTCGCAATTTTGAAAATGTACGCTTACCGCTCTCCGCTCTACGCTCTACGCTCGCATACAAGCAACGTCTTGCTTCTCGGCAGTCCGGGGCAATCTTTTAAATGGTCCGGAAGAACAAGCTTGGGAGGAACATCATAGTCTCATGAAATTACAACCAAAGACGAATTAGTACCAATGGATAAACTCAAGACAAAAATATATTGAGCAAAATTAGTAAATCTACTACCTCAGAAAAAAGAGGCTGAAAATCTCCGTCACCATCGGATTCACTCAATTCCATGATTACCTGAATGCCAGCAATAAACACACAATCATGGGTAATCACCGGTAAATTAATATACCTGCAATCAGAAAGGTGTAGGACCATTAAGGAAATTGTAGGACCATTTAGCTCGAGTCGAGCTAAATGGTCATCAAGATAATAGTTCATCACGCTAACCTCGAAACAATTATATGTCGATGACTATTTAGCTCGAGTCGAGCTAAATGCTCATCCAGCTACAAATGCCTCGGGGTTTGTTGACGAAAAAATATCTTGATGCCCATTTAGCTCGACTCGAGCTAAATGGTCATCAAGATATTTGTTCATCACGCTAACCTCAAAGCATTTCTAAAAGGAAGACCATTTGGTGTCGAACAACAATAATTGCTGCCTCACTCATCCAGACCAGGAATGCTTGGAACTTTGCAGACAGAGTTGGAAACTCATCAGGAAAGAAAGTGGGTAGATAATTGATCATGTACCACGAGGCATGATCGAACCGCATATTGTCGCCCTTACATCCAGACACAACAAATTGGGAGCATAAGCAGCGTAGATAAGGGCGTTGGCAATTCCAAAACGCTGAATTATGCTTGTCGCAGCGACGAGCACCAGTCTGCAGCCACTGTTTAGTGTGCACCTTAATGTCCGTAGTGGGACATTCATGATGGTCAAACATCGACAGGGAGAAATTCCCAGGGATGTCTTGTGGGTCCTTCAATAGGCCAATGTTATTTGTAGCATTAGCTTTCAGTTTTTCCAGTTCCTTAGTTGACAGGTTTGCCCAGGCCTGCCACATTGGAATAGAGATGGGAGCAAGAAGATTTATGTTGGAAAGAGCCCAACATCGATGTCCTTTCAGAGCCACTTGGTCTTTGATAGACCTCGATGGGAGAAAAGGTACAACCGGTCCCTTGCCTGACGCTACCAGCAGAGCATTGGCCTTCTCTTCTTGCGACAACTGAATAGAAATTGCTAGATCTTTTAGTGCAGCTTTGTGTGCACGAGCAATTCTTAGACCACTCATAAGTGCGTGGGACGATGCAGCAGCTCCAAGTAAGGACAAGGTTGTCATATCAGGCGTGTTGAGGCAATCGGGCGAACAAAACGGACGTACGAGTTGTCTCGGACGGACGGGCGTGCCCGCCCACCTTGTTTGAAGGGGGCGTGTAATTTTTTTATGGGTAAGAAACTTTGCAGTAAAAAGCCACGTAGGATGTGACGTGTAAGTCCATTGTGGCGTCGGGGCGGGTGAAATTGTGCCATGGCGGGTGAACTTTTGTTAGGGCGGGTGAACTTTTGAGGGGGCGGGTTACATTGGTGGCGGGGCGGGGGAGGAGGGTGGCGAGGTGCGGGCGGGTGAGGGGTCGAAGGAGGAGGGGGGGAAGGGGGGGGAAGGGGGGGGGGCGAGCGAGGAGGGGCGGGGCGGGGGGGAGGGGTACGGCGAGGAGGGGGTAGGGTGGGGGAGGGAGAGGGGGAAGGGCGGGGGAGGGGGTAGGACGGGGAGGTGGGGGGTAGGGGGGGTATGGGGGGATAAAGTGGGGTACGGGGGGGTTAGGGGTTGGGAAGGAGGGGGTAAGGGGGGTTAGGGGGGGTAAGGGGGTAAGGTGTGTTAGGGGGGGGTAAGGGTAAGGGATAGGGGGGGGGGGTAGGGGGAGGGGGGAAAGGGGGGGTAGGGGAGGGGGGAAAGGGAGGGTAGGGGAGGGGGAAAGGGGGTGGGAGGTGGGATAGGAGAGGGAGTAAGGACACGTACTGCGTTTTTTAAATGTTTTTTTAATTTTTGTAATTTTTTTAAATAAAATGTTATTTGAAGAAGAATGAAATAAACATAACACTACCTAGTATATTTTCTAGTCTTAATATAAATTGTGATCGTAAAATCAAATATATGATTAAACCATTAGGATGATAAATTTATTTGTAATATGATATTGGGAAAAAGAATGAAATAAACATAATACCACCCACAAGTACATTCTTTAGTCTTAGTATAAATTATGATCGTTAAATCAAATATATGATTAAACCATTAGGATGATAAATTTATTTATAATATAATATTGGGAAGAAGAATCAAATAAACATAATACTACCTACCAGTACATTCTTTAGTTCTAATATAAATTGTGATCGTAAAATCATATATATGATTAAACCATTAAGATGACAAACTTATTTGTAATATAATATTGGGAAAAAGAATGAAATAAACATAATACCACCCACCAGTACATTCTCTAGTCTTAATATAAATTGTGAGCGTAAAATCAAATAAATGATTAAACCATTACGATGATAAATTTATTTGTAATATAGCATTGGGAAAAAGAATGAATTAAACATAATAGAAGGTGGGATTGGAGAAAAATAGCACACATTTTAAGAATATCATTTTTTTTGGGACGTGGTAGCTCGACTTTGAAATAGAGGAGGGAATTGGTTTGTAGTGGGGCAATTTTGAATAAGAGGGGGAAATACGGAAACTTCATTTTTCTTTTTCCTTGGATTCCCCCTTGGCTCCTTCTTCCACCTACCGGGTATTTTTAAGGTAAGGAAGTCCAAACATTTCTCACTAAAGCCGGGATTTGGACTTTCCCGGATATAGTGGGAGGAATGTTTGACTTTTCTACGATTGTATTGAGTATGCCTTCCCTTCCCTCCTCTTCTATCCCCTCACCCCCCTCATCCTCACCCCCCCCTTCATCTTCACCCCCCCTCATCTTCACCCCCCCTCATCTTTACCCCCACACCAACCCCTCCTCACCCCATCCCACCTCATCCTCACCCCCTCACCTCCTCACCATCACTCCCCTCATTCCCCTTACCATCTCCGCCCCTACCCCCGCATGCAGACCCGCCCCCCCCCCCACGGCACTCGCCCCCCACCCCATGCAGACCGCGCCACCCCCGGCAGACCCGCCCCTACCCCGATTCGCCCACCCGCGCAGACCCGCCCCTACCCTCGCGGTAGACTCCGCCCCTACCCCCGGGTACCCGCCATACCCCCAAGACTCCACCCTACCCCCAAGACTCGCCCTACCCCCATGGTACCCGCCCCTCCCTCCCGTAACCCGCCCTACTCCCCAATACCCACCCTACCCCCAAATACCCACCTTCCCCCACGGCACCCGCCTCCCCCCGCACCCGCCCCCCCCCCCCGCCCCGCCCCCCCCCCCCCGCCCCCTCCTCCCCGCCCGCCCCCCGCCCGGCCCCCCCTCCCCCGCCGGCCCTCCCGCCCCCCCCTCACCCGCCCCTAACCCCTTTCACCCGCCCGCCTCAAGGCCTATGTGGCGCATACGTGGCGTATACGTGGCACTTACGTGGCGGCCAAGTGGCTTGGTTTTTACCCAAACCCTTGCCACAACCTCGTTTTTTTACCTAAATTAAAAGTCAACAGAGGTTTGACCGTATCGGGCGAGCGAGAGCTCTATCGGACGGACAAGGCGGACTTACGGGCGGGCGTGGTGCCCGCCCGGTATGGCAACTTTGAGTAAGGATGCAGACGAGTTTGAGGTTCCTTCTTGTGGATTCGCCTTTCGAATGGCCATGTTCACTTTCTTGGCATTCTTAACAGCCAATTCATACTCCTCCCCTTCCGCGTCAAAAATGTCACCGAGTTGAGAGTGTGCCACCTTAAGCTGTTCCAACGCTTTATTCTTATCTTTTATCGACAGTAACAAAATGAACGTCCACTGCGAAAGATCTAGTATAGACAGGAAAAGAGGTGCGCAGTTACCGTCTTCATCAACGTCCTGTAGTGCAGCCAAATCCTGCTGTTGGATATACCCATGGATCGCCGGAGAATCAAGTGCAACTATTGTTGCCTGCACGGCCGGAGTAGGAGCCGGGAGCGGGTCAACATATCCCATTGTGATCAGCTCTGGATCCCATTCTATAAGAGCCTTCTTTGTGGTCTGAGATCAGGAAACCAGATTTTGAAAAAGTTAGAATAAGAAAGAGACTCACCACTTCTTTGTGGATTGAGGACGGAGAGAGACAGAGAGAGGGATCACCCTTACTTTATAAGGCTTATTCTTTCCTTTTCAAAAACAAGTCACTGCTCATTTTCACAAAAACCTTTAAATATCATATAATCGTGAATAGGATTAAACTTGGTTGTGATTCGCTAGTTATATTAGCATTCTTCTTTCACCACAAAGTTCATGCAGGAATGAAACACATTAGCTTAACATAAACTGAACCAGGTGTTTGTAGGTCAAGCACATCAATTGCAGCACGATTACCATAGGAGACTTTGAGTCAGTGAAGGCTGACTTATCTGTATCTTCCATTATGATGGTACACACTTTTAACATGCCTATGCATTCATTGTTTATGCATTGTGAACCCAAAGTTTGGGCCCCAGCAAACGAACTCTGTTCTTTTAGATCAAACACACAATGGTGCTTGACTACGCATGACTATCATGGGTTAAGTGAACCTGTAATGATTTTGGTTTCTAAACTCCTCGACCAGTATTCAAAAAGTTGGGGCAGATTCATCTAGAATCATAATGAATTGGTGAACGCTCTGAAAATTCTACTTCGCACCCCTCATATCATGAAGTTACTTTAACCGAAAGAGATATCTCTTGATTGGAAATCAACTAATCAAATCATGCACAGCAGATTATCTGGAAATGCTTAAAAGAGCTTTCCTATACTCATTTCATGACGTGACATTACTGCGCGTGGTATCCAACATATTGCTAATCACGAAAAGAAGAGTGTCATGTGATCAAGAAGTGACAGATTTGTAGCTTATATTTTGTAGAAGTTCAAGGTTTATGTTTATACCCCTGGTCATTTAAAAACCAGTATCAAACCAATCCTGATGAGACTTATGACGGCAGGTCAGACAAGATTCGGCCGGGAGGGAGGGCGGGCTCACTTTACATTCAAGTCAGTATTTGCAATTGCAAACCAATCTAAGAAAGGTTTTCAAGCCAGGCATGAGTAATTACTCATTGAAACTGCCTGAATAGTCTACTGATAGCAGAAAAACAGGCACAAATACTACAAGGACAAGTACTTAGGGGAACATACTCCATATGGAGTTGCTCCATTCGT